>BSDZ01000010.1:3775000-5000000 GCA_030268105.1 Volvox africanus | reverse complement strand
TGGTCAGAGCGTACAGGCCCTTGGTCCGTGCATGCAGGTAGGTGGGGCTCTGGGCCGGCGGGGCAGGAGCCTCGTTATTATTGGGACAACAGACGCTTGAACGATGCGCACGCGTGCGTGACGGCAGGAGGACGCCGCCCGTACCTACCTACATATCTACATCACACGCGTAAAGCACCGAAAGTAAAAGAATGGCGCTAGCTAGCTTTTTCGCGCACCCTTCCTCAGGCGCCCACTATATATCCGCCGGGCTTGGCCCGCGGGGGACACAGCGAGGTGTGAGGTTGACAGTGCCTTCGTTGGCGTACATATAGATGCATGCAAAGTAGCAAACAAGGGTTGTTGGCATATTCGGGTGCGTGGTTGGCAAATCCAAGCACCCGAACACCCGAAGTGCCAAAAATCGTAAGTATGAATGGGTGTGATTACGGGCGCTTGCATCAAGCATTACGCCGCAAAGCGTGAGCATGAATGATTTGCTCCACCGCCGAATGGAGAAGTTCAAGGACGCGAAATACGCACATATGTGTAGTCCGTTCAAATAGATAGATATATAGGTTGACAATGATGCAGTACGGAAGTACGATGGCTGTTGCACTGTACGCACGTGGGCAACTCGGATTACTGCGAGAACAAGCGCCGGGGGCGAGGACAAGCGCCTGATGTGACTCAATGTATGTATGTAGGGAACAGGTATGAATATAGAAATTTGTGTCCGCATCGCAAACCACGAACGATTGAATCATGAGCATTACATATAAGACTGGGGAGTATGGGGGGTTAAACCGCGGGTGGATGGAACATGTAGTAGATTAGTACTGCAAAGGAATACCTCTATCACGAGATGCTGAGAATGTGCTTCTTTCTGCACCTTTATATCGTCAAGCGTGTGCCCTATATGTACGACTACAACAAAATGTTACGAGAAAGGCCGCTGCTGCCCAGAAGATACAGTTCGCCAGTTGTTAGTTTGTTGTGAATAATTTCAGGCAGGGAACAATTGACGATGAGCAGTTGGAAGCTAGCAGGACGGAAGCAGCACAGGATTAGGGCCCTGCTACATATAAACATGCTGCATGCTGGTAGCTTAGGAACGGTGTTGGAGCTAGGGTACTAAAAACATGCGTGGTTACCATGACAGGACAATCTTACAAATCCGTCACTTCTTTTTAGTGCTGAGCCCCTTAACTTACTCATTTGCGTTTACTCTTTTTCTCTGCAGCAGTTTTTTAAAGACTACCGATGGTCCGACGACTTCCCACCAGCCAGGCCCCCGCGACCCTCGACCAGCTACCTAGTTAGGATATAATCTGCTGGGCACGTTAGTTTGCAGGTACGGCATCGGTTTCGACCTCCCAAACTAGCTACCCGTGTAATAGTAGTAGTAATAATAATAGTGAGTAGTTATTACACGTACTGCTACAATCTATCTACATATCCCAGCCAATGGTACTAAACGCTACCGATCGCATCGGCAAACGCGACAACTATGAAGAGCAAGATAGCGAACGGTTTCCCGGGGCCCAGCTTTCGGCGAGTGATAGAGAAGCCGCAAGCTATAGACAGCATCAGCCCCTGCACACGTGAGCACGTACCAATGTATGGATCAGCCACAGCGTGCGTTCTACCGTCACCGCTGTTAGCACCTACCACCTATGTGTAGCTACGGTACATACAGGGATCGAAGATAGCACCGCCCTGCTGCATGTCTGTTTACTATGAAAAGTGAAAACGGAAGCGCGGCTCGTATGTGGTGTAGTGCGTGTACTGTACCAATACTTTGGTAGAGACAGATCGTAACTACGCCATACATACATGTCCATACCTGCAAAATGAGCGCCGCTGCATATTTAACCAGTAGGATTGTGGCTGTGATAATTGTGCTCAGTCTTGCCAGGCCGTCTACGGGCATCGAGATGAGCCACAGCAAGAGGCTCGTCGCCAAGCCGCAACCGAAAGCGTATTCGAGGAAAAGCCGTTGATAGAACCACTTATCGCTAAGTACGCCATGCTTGATGACTGCATAACTAAAAGTTACTAGCACTATAAGCCACCAAACCGTGGCAAGCATGACAGCGACGCCCCAGCCGATGTCCGCAATTTCCGCTATAGCACCACGTTGGCCAAAATGCGGCCGTAGGCATCTCGTCCATGTAAAGCAAAATAACTTGCAATATTTGAGGTTTCGAGAGTATCTGAACTTTTAAGAATAAAGATATCCGTCACCATAAGTTAAAATGAGATATGTAAGGTAAAGCTAATTGTAGTCGATACGCCTTGGTTAAACGGATTTCATAATTCATTACGATGATACGTAATGGTGTTGGGCTAAAGTTATTTAAGGCTTACCCAAATAGATTATAATAGGATTTAGGCGCTAAGTAAAGAGAATTATGGTAGTAAACAGAAGCTGAATACTTCAGAAATAGCCTTGGAAAAAGCAAAACGATTTTTCAGAAGCAAAGCTTAACATGCAAACAAGCCAAGAAGCATGAGCTCTTTTAGAGCGCTTATCTTACATAGGAAAACACACTACTACTGAGCAGGAGGTAATCCTTGCCAAAAGAAACCCAGGTAATATATTGATCCAATCTCCTATAGATGGAACAGTGGGGAATACCTCCTTAAAACTTGGAAATAATATAACTGCCGGCGTTGTTTTATGTGCAGTGGTTCCAGAAATTTATATGTAAAAACAAACTTAAAAAACGCACGTTACTAATTTCAAAACCGGAATGGAAGTGGTAATGACCTTTGTTTCAGAGCCTGATAATGACGTTATAGGTTTTATTGAAAAACTTTCTCCTGGAACTGGAGCAAAATATAATTTACTTCCGCCATCTAATGCAACAGGATATTTTACTAAAATCATCCAGCGTATAACAGCATGAATTGATTTTGATATCCCTGAAAGGTTAATAGGCAAATTAAGCCCCGGAAAGCCTGCAATAGTCAAAGCACAGATAATGAACCGGTCCGTTAGGATTTCGAAGGAACTAAATATGAATTGGACTGTGCAGAATCCAGATAAAGTTACTGCTTTTATTTTGCCTGTTAAGCATACCAAGTGAAGATACACCTAGTATCCATTTAGGAAAACAAATGTCCGTTTTTGTAAATAACTTCCATCCTATATTAGTTTAAAAATGGACGGAAATGTTGAAAAAATAGAAAAAAATAGACTGCGGAAATTAATTTAAATATTAAGCAACATAATGAGCTTTCAAAAAAATTAAAACAAAATTCTCAATAAGCATCAGGAATATCGAACAAGCTTGCAAGCGGTATAAAAGGAGAAGAATTCATCAAATGTTCAAAAAATATTCAGATTCTGTAGTTCATCAGATTAATAATTATAATGAAGCCCTCAAAGATTTAGAAGGGGCAAAATAGGAAATAAATGAATGAAATGAAAATTTTCCTAATTTGGAGAAAAGGGTCAAATTGCTTTATTGCCAAAAGATGAAGCCGATAGTAAATGCGCAATAATAGAAGGGCCGGTACAGGCTGTGAAAAAGCCGTTCTTTTTGCTGCTAGTTGATTTAAAATGTATCAGCGTTATGCTCACCATAGTTCATCTCAATCTCGATCTCTTCTGTAAGACCTCTTATATCTTACACTTTAGGGCGTCTGGATCACCTGATTGAATTGACAGGTGGAGCATATGCTCGGTGGCACAACTACAACAATGCGGTTGTTAAGTTCATTTGTGGCCGAGAACAGACCGACAAATAGCTGCATTGGCTCACCTGGTGGGATCTAGCTGCAAAGCTTTGCGAGCTTGTGCGTGCAGGTGATGTCATCTCTATGTCCTGTATGCGAACGCCAAATTACCCATACTCGCGGTGAGATGTCTGCAACTGTTACAGAATGTGCAACGCACGTTGCAAGTAGTTAAAAACTGTAGGCCTACTGACATCTCTGTCGGTGGTCTTAAGCTTAGGCAGCTGTTGCTGCCCCATGTGCATCGGCCATCTCAAAGGAGTACCGCCTGGCGGACGTCGGCGGCTCAGCACAGCTGGGAGGGGCCGGGATGCGTGGTACCATCAAGCTCCAATTATAATGAAAAGATTGCTTTGACGTAATACCAAGAATATCAAAGTGCGAGTGCGTGGTCGGTTATGGATTTCAAGTAGGAATGACGATGGCAATTGGGGCAACGCAGTGGTGTCAGTCATCGACCTGTCGGTGACCCCAGATGACACCAGGTGTTTGAAGCCTGCGTTCCCCAGAAATCATTATTCCGCACTATTGGACGCGGGTCGGTCACTGCGTATAGACAAGTTTTCAAATCTCTCTCAAATCTTCGCTGTCAGCGTGATTATTAAAGCAAAATTCCCTTTGCAAATTGTTTGCAATATATGTAACAAGGATGTCAATGTCGCATAATAACGGTAGAAGGATGTCTGGTTTCGGTTCCATCGCCAACAAAGAGGAAACCCTCCTTGTGAAGCAACAACATTTCAACGCCGCTTGAATACAATCAAGATACCGGATACTTTTGTTTTGTATTTGTGTTTACTACTATAAACAACACAGATGGCGTAGTTATGTTGCTAAATTTTCACGCTTGCTCAAAGAAGCATTGAAGCTAAGGAAATAGACGTAATGCCATAAGCTTAGTATTTTTCAGACAGGAGGTTAAACGGGTGGACATCCGTTAGTGTGGACAAAAGCTGTCTCGGGGACGAAGATGCAGCTTCTGACTTGTTCCGTGCAACTAGGTGTCAGTCACATAAGCCTTGGTATGTTCTTTGTCAGCTCCCATGCCTCCGCTCGACTTGCTTGGGGCCTTATTTTTCTATGCGATTGCAACGCAGTTGCCTGGCCAGACCTCCCAGTACAAGGATTAGTCCAACGATTTCTGTCGAACTGTGGACTAGACATCGATCCCGATGCCGTGGGGCTGCAACTGGATCGGTATCTTCTTCCCCCTACGAGCAGGCTTGGCGCAGTTATTGCCCGATGGCACCGCCCTGTCGGTGTGCAAGACGTGGTGCGTCTCAAGGCGCTTTTCCCCAGGTAATTCATCGTATGCAGAAACTCTTCGAGTTTGCGTGCACACCAGGAAGGTAGGTAGTCGCGGGTTGTCAGTCTTGGCAAGTACCAAGTGCCTGCGGTCGAGGCCCGGCTGGCCACGGGATCCGAAGTGCATGAAGCCTGTTTCGAGTCATCATCAACTCCAAGTCCTCCCGTCCACAGGCATTTATCCGGCAAAGCTCGTATTAAGCTGGAAGCACGCGGGCCTCCTCTCCATACCGTACGGCAGGTCACAGGTCGTGCTATGGCCGCCATGGCCATGCAAGCTGGCACCACCAGATTGCAAAGCATTATCAGTGCCGCGGCGGATGTCTCCCTGCTGCCATGCACCTTCACAAACTGGACGGATGCTTGGGAGCACAGCTTGATGAAGGTATGTATTCGTTTTGAAGCCCTGGAATATAAAAAGGATGAGTTAACTCAGAAGCGCAACCCTTTCATCATTGTATCGCTCAAATACTTGGTTTGAAAAAGTGACCTGGATCAACGGGGTGGCGCTGGTGAAGCCCATGTTAGATAATGCTTTAGACCTGTAATTTAATGAAAGAGGGTGCCTCATGCGCCATGCTTCCATTCCTTGCGAACTGAAAATATTTGGATGTCCATATGTCCTACGCTGCAACCCCCTCGTCTCCTATGGACCTTGCCTGCAGGCAGCAGTTTCTTTGGTCAGGGCTTTGATGCCGTACAAGCCCGCCATCGCCGGATCTGTGGTGAAGGCTTGCTCGGACTTACTGGACCTGCCCACATCGTTTGCGCCCGGCGGCGAACTGTACCAAGGTCTATGTGCCCTGCAGCTCCATATCGCTCTGCTGCAAGCAGTGGAGGAGCTCAAGGCAAACGGCTGGATCGGCCGAGAGACGGGCCTACCTGACCATACGAGGCCAGCACCTGCGACCGCCGCCACTAATGGAAACCCCGCCGCTGCAGCGGCGGAGGTTTCCACGTGCCAGATCTCACAGAGAGCAGGGAGCAGCGTCCGAGTGGACCGCGCAGCACGGGGTCCCAGATGCAGCAGCGGCAGCGGCAGCGGCACCTCCGGGAGAACTGGAGGGGGCGGACGCGGCAGTGGCACAGTCAGTCAGGCGCGAGAGGCTCGTCAACGCGAGAGTATGTTTGAGGCACTGCAGCAGCTGCTAGCTAAAGCTGCTGAACGCGTGGGCGTTGTCCTTGAGCAGCTGAGTTATTACGGAAGCAAGTTGAGCAACATGCTGGACGAATACAGCCGGCTCCCGCCAGCACAGGGCATGGGCCCCAGCGCCTCTAGTGGTTGCAGCAGTAGCGGAAATGGCCGTGGAGGTGCAGCGGCGGCGGCAGCCATTGGTGGTAGGGTAACGCCCCCGGGATCGCCCTCTGCGGCTCGGGACTTGCGGTTCCAGGTGATCGAGGTACTGGAGCCGTATGCAGCTATGCAGCTTCTGGTGGGTGTGTCCGATCGTAGCTGGGTGATGTCCGATCGTAGCTGGGTGATGGCTGGGAAAGCTGCAGCGGCGTTTCATGCAGAGATTATCTTCCTTGAGGTTTGTGTTCTAGTGAATTATCCCTGTCAGGTTGTGGGGTGATGTGAGTTACCCGGAGCATGGCAGCGGTGCTCACTACGTTGGTTTTAGCAAACGAGGTAACGGAGAGCAGAAGGATACACTGAGAAAACCCGCGCTGATTGGTAAATGATACGCGCGGCAAACTGCGTTGCCATCTGGATGCGCGTGCTCGCCCCTTTGCAGGAAGCGTTTGGACGCATGGCTATGGTGGGCTACCCCCGTGGCACCACGCCCTCCCTGTGCATAGTGCCATCCGGCTGGAATTGCCACCGCAGCCTCTTCCATGCGATCCTCGATCTGGGATCTCAGGCGGGTATCCTGGCTCGGACGGAAGGGCGGTCGGATGGCGGCGGCGCGGACATGGAGGAAAGCCTGCCACCGACCCGAGGCTCAATGGCCAGGGCCGCTGCCGGCACGACCCTGGAGCTGCCGCTGGTCATTAGCATGTTGGATTTGCTGCTGCAGCTGCACGTCCAGGCGCATTCGCATTGCACCAGCAGAGGCGCTGATAGCGCTGTCAGGAACGGAGGTGGGCGGCGTGGGGAGGGAAGATCAGCTGAAGGTAATCAGAAGGGGAGGGTGTCAACATACGTGATCGTGATCGTTTCGAAGTTGTAGGCTTGCAGGTTGCGTCATGGCCCGGTAAAGAAGAAAGCGATACCATACAGAAAGGGTTTCAACTTCAGGGCGACTTGTTTGCTGAGGCCGCACGCAAACACCAGGCCGCACGATGTCGTTGCTCCTGGGGCCATGGGAATGCCTGCGGGAGCTCTACATATATCGGCTAATGCCCGTTCAGTCCCCATTTAAAACGAAGTTGTCTTTCCAGTCATTAAATAAATAAGACCTGCTTAAGTGACGGAAGGCCTGTTTCTCCTGCCTCGTCCCACGTAGGACCCACAGATGCAGGAGGAGGCGGTGACGATAGCGACGACGGGAGCAGCGACGAGGGCGCTCGCTGCTGCTCGTGCACTCCGGCGATATGCGAGCTTCCACCCTGCCTGGACTGGCTTCAGGACGTGACCTCCGTCTTGGAGGCCGCATGTGATGTTTACATGCTAGTCGGTGGTTTGGACGCAGAAGGTGAGGAGGAAGGGGGCGAGGTGCTGCCGGCGGGTGCGGCATCAGCGCCCGTCAGCGCCCCTGTCGATACCGCAGCTGTCAGCGATGGCGGTGGCCTTCCGGCGGCGATGATGACGGCGGCCGGAATGCCCAGAGCGGCGGCCGCGATCTTGCCGATTGGCGCCATGGCATCGCAACCGCCCAGGGCTCCCCCGGTTGGCGATGTGGCCATAGCTACAGCGGCGGCGGCCGAGCTGACGCGGCTTGATGACGCAGCAGCGGCGCTACCGGGTCCGTCGGGCCCAGCCAGAGACCTGTTGGAGAGTGTTAGCGACGGCACTGCCTCAGCGCTGACCGCTGCAGCCTCTCCGGGACCTTCTACAACGACGCCGCCGCAGCAGGGCAGCAGCGCCAGAAGCAGTGACGAGGGTGGTTGTGACCGCTACGACAGTGAGCCATCAGACAGGTGCCGCGATGTCGGTGAGCATGCAAGGAACTGTATGGGACATCAACCCGGCGACATCGCCCCCTCTCTGGAGCACCTGCCTCCCAAGACATCCTTCTCAGACTCGTGCTCAGCTAAAGAGGAGGCGACATCCACTGTCCCGGCAGCCATGGCGGCCATAGCACTGCAATCTGCCGCTGCGTCTGCGTCTGCGGTGCTGCCTATTGTCGCGGTCGCTGCGTCGACCGCCGCGGGATCAGCGCAAAAGGTGGGCGCTGCGGTCGCACCCCCTGGGCCTACATCTGCCGCCGAATCTGGGGGCGCCACCATCGCAGCCTCTGGCCCAGCTTCTCTTGCCCTGCCAGCCGGAGGACTCGTGATTATCGATTCGCTCTATCGTGCGTTCCAGTGCCCGTGTCTGGTGGCGCAGTTGCTGGAAGGGGGGTCTAGAGCGGGGGAGTTGTGCGAGAGGGCAGTGTGGCGGCACCCCCGCCTGGCGGGCTGCGCGCCGGCTGCGGCGTACTACAAGCAAGCCCTGGACAATCTCCTAAAGCCGCTATCGTATGTGTATGACGAGGACGACTACGATGCTCCCGTTATTTACGTGGACAGGTGCGAACCGGGGCTGGTGGGGGGGGAGAGGGACACGCCTAGTTCGGAAACCGTACTCGGACCCGGGAAGTGAAGAGGGTTTGGATAAACAAGAGCGGCTCACTTTTCATGATATCTTGTCATACACTCTTTTGGCTGTAGCCCGCCATATCCTAGCTGCCCATGTTTTCATGGTCGCTGCATTCGCAGCGCCCTTCGAGTCCCCATGGGTTTCGGTGATCGTGTCCGTGTGCTCCCAACCCGGATATCTGTCAACACAGTCTCCTGCCATTGCTTTCATATTCCTCACCCGCGCTGAGCTCTCGTCGACACACGCCAATATTTCGCTCTGCTGCGGCCCCTTCGCACTCGTGAGTCGGCCTCGTGACATCAGCACGACCCCCCCGTTCGCCCTCTTGGATATTCCTCTTGGATGCCCTGTCACGTTGTTACGTCCCCCAGGTCGGACATGCTGGGCACCTCCTTCGCGTCGCTTATGGATGTGGAGGGCTTCTTGGAACATGAGGGCATTTGCATCAAATTTGAGGACGAGGAGGCCTACGGCGATGGTATGGATGCGTTTATTCATAAGTAGCGCTCCGTTGAGGCAGCTCACTGCACCTCATCGGCATGTTGGTGTGTGTAAGTGCCGATTTGAGTCGCATGCTACCCGCCTGGTAACAGCGTCGACTAGGTGGAGGCGAAAAGCGGTTCGAGGGTTGAGGGCTGCAACCCTGTGCATATGCTCCACTTCGCCACCTCGCCGTTCCGTGAATCTGCTAATGTGCTCATGTGCCCCAATCGCCAGAACATCACTCAAAGCTCTACCCCGCCTGGCTATTTGCCAAGCCGGCTGTAAGCCGCAAGGATCTCAAAACCCTCCGTAGCCATCTCTCCGCTTTTTTTCCCTCCCTCCTACTTTCCTGGACTGGCCTCCTTACCAAGACCCCGCACCTGAAATGCACTCGGGGCCCCGGGCAGGTGTCCTCCGCGAATGGCTGACGGAAATTGCAGCTTTGCTGTTCGACCCGAACGCCGGTCTCTTCCGTCTGTGCGAAGGAGACGCGCGCGCGCTGCACGTTAGCCCCGCGGGCAGTCAGCAGGAGGACCAGCTAGAGCTGCTCAGATTCGCTGGAAGGATTCTCGGTGGGTGGGTGCGTAGCCCCTGTGGGAACTGCAACAAGCAAGGGACAGAGCCCCGGGACTGGTTACGAAATAAGGAGCTTGGAAGCCAGGGGGGGCATTCAATAGGCAATACACATACATATACGTGATATGTAGCCAAGGTGCGTCCTCCCTGTGTCTCTCCGGGATGAGCTTCCATGATGAGGGTCAGTGTGGCTCTCATCGTTGTCCTTTCGTGGCTCTCGTATGCCACATTCCTGTGTACTCGTGTCCTTCGCGAGGCGTACATCAGGTTTTTCCGTAAGCCTCAAGCGTGGGGCTGTCAACAATCATGACGTGACGTGTGCCGCGGGTATCATGCCGCAGGTTTGGCGATGCGCGCCCGTGTGCCTCTGGGTGTCCACCTGTCCACGGCGCTGTTCAAGCTGCTGCAGCACCCGGGAGAGGCGGGGCGGGACCGGCTCGGCATGGCGGACCTGGCGCAGTTGGAGCCCCGGCTGGCGACCACGTGCAGACAGATCGCGGCTGCCAAGGACGTGGAGGGTAAGTGAGTGGGGTGGGGGAGAGATATCGGGTAGTGGAGAACGGCTGCAGAGTGGCGGATGCGTTCAGGTTAGGTGGGTTTGAGAGGTTGGGAAGGGGAAAGGAGCCAATATAGCAAACATGTTTGGGCATCGGGCCGTATGTTATGAGATAGCTGGAGTAGGGGGCTTGCAGGCGTGGAATGGTGGGGCTCTACCGGACAATGTACAGTCGTGACAAGGTCAGTATGCTGTTCGTAATCTTCGGGTTTATACTGCGATGGTGATGGCCTTGTCGGGCTTGGAGACGAAAGTGAGACTGCGAGTGAGGCTGGGAGGCTGGGAGTGCGCTGCGATCAGTCATCCATGTTAAGTAGACGCCGTAAGGTTGCGCGGATATGCATGGCGACAGAGGCCAGCTCGTTAGGGGGTAATAGCGCCAGCGCATGTAAAATGGATTGTGTCTGGAAGTTTTCGTCAACGAGGCATTTCGGCACAGGACGTATTCTATTCCGCTTCACCACTGCCCACCACCCCTAAACAATCGAGCCAACACGCTCCGCCCGCGCCGTCAAAAGGTTGTCCCTAGAATGTCGGCCCCAGAATTCGTCCCTTCCCTTCCTCCAGTGCATACACACGCCCCGGTGGTTGCAGCCTCTCGCTCGTCGCAGTGTCTAGCATCTTAACTCCTGTGAATATCTAACCTTACACTCCCCAATGTTATGCCTTCCTGCCATTCATTATGAGATTTCACTTCCCACACCTTTCCCCACACCTCCTCCCACTCCCATCCCTTTTGCTCGCCCCTCCGCTCCCCTGCCTTCTGTCCCCACGCCAGCTCTGGGTCTCACCTTCGTGGCGTCCTGTGGACATCTGGGTCTGGCCCACGAGGTGCCCCTGCTGCCGGGCTATGCCGGGGAGGACGTCGCCGTGACGGCCGCCAATCGCCGTGACTACCTGGACCGGCTAGTCAAGTTCTATTGCACCTGGGGCTGCAGCTCCAAGCACGGCGGGCTCCTGGTCGACGGAGGAGCTGAGGGCGGGGAGGAGGGACGCGGCGGCTGGGACGATCACAAGCTGGATGCTGTAAGTCTCCCACGTACCCTAGGCGCTGTCAGGTACCTCAGATGCACGTACCGGTACTGAATGGAGTGTTCAGCTGTGGGCGAGTCGGAGGTTCTGTTATACGTTTATCGGCACCGAAGCACCACACCTGAACTTGAACCACGGGAGGGTGGGGCGGGAAGTAAAAGAAAGGCGAAGCACCAGGTAACACTACAACGGCAGGATCCGGGCTGCCGCTAAACTGCTGTGGACGCAACAGTCGTTAAAACAGACAAACACATTCCTCTCTATGTCGCCAGAACCCGACTTCTCTGCCATTCCTGGAAGTTGCTACAGAAGTCAATGTAAGCATGGCGGTCAGAAGCGGCTGTCAAGGGCCTTATACTACTGCAACAGGTAGTCCCAATAGGGTAAGAAGACTGCAGACTAAGACTATGGAGCCATCAAGCCAAGATAAAAAAACATCAAGCCATACGGCCACCGTACATAACTTGGCTTAGAGACTACTCGCACCGCATCTAACCTGCAAATATCGTACGGCAGTCCCCAGTAGCTGCGGAAGTGGTTCTTTGATGCTAACAGTTTTCCTGAATTACATTATTTAAGGTTCTGACGGCGGTAAAGGAATATCTGTGGTCTCAGGTTGCGGCTCTGGCCCAGGGCCTGGCGGAGGCTCTGTTCAGGATCCCTGACTCGGACGAAGACGATCGAGTGGAGCTGCTGGCGACCCGCCTGCGGTCCATCAGCGCCGCGGCCTTTAATAGCCGGCTAGGGGGAGAGGTGGGCGGCATTGACGTGGACGCCTGGCGCAGCCACACCAGCGCGCCGGCGTTCAAGAGCGACGGGGAGCAGGTGAGGAGCGTGCATCCAGGGGAAAGGTTGGGGAGGAAAGGCAAAGGGGTGAATTGAAGGGGGAACCTACAAGCTACGAGCTAACATGAGAAATCAGCTCTGGTTTGGACTATTGCATGTGTGTGTGTGTGTGAGTGCTGCATCTTATAATCTTAGTGCGTGTTCTCTAGCCTGGGCGTTACGTAGATCGCCTCGCCTGTTCTGTTCCCTCCTGCCCTTCTGTGCGCGTCCTGCCTCTCTAGCTCTTCGCGAGTCGGCTTTCCGTGAGTTGACTTACCCTCTTAATTCTCCTCCTCCCGGAAACACCTGTCGTGCCTCCGGCACACGCGCCTCCGGCAGGCCGTCCTTAAAGCATTTTGGAGCGTGGTTTCGGAGCTGTCCGCGGACGATCAGCGGCGTTTGCTGCAGTTCTGGACGGGCATCTCCCACCTGCCAGCGGGCGGATTCAAGCACCTCAGCCAGCAGCTGCAGCTGGTGCCGTCCCGGCCAGCGGATGACAGCGTCGTAAGAGAGGCCGCAGCATTCGCTGCAGCCAGTCCTGCTGTCGCCGCGGGCTTGGAACTGGGTACGGGGACACCGAGACCCAGCGCCAGTGACGACGGTGGCAATAGTAGCAGCGTTCTTGTCGGCGACGGCCCGGTCGCCTCACCAACCTCTGATGGCGCATCCAGGGGTGATATCGACTTAGGCGCCAACTTCTCAGGTGGAACAGAGCCGGTCGAAATGGCAAGCGGCAGCAACAGCAGGAGCAGCAGCGGCGGCGACGCAAGCGGGAGCGCTAGTGGAAACAGTAGTAATGTTGGCGGCGAAGATGGCCAAAATGGCTCCAGCGGCAGCGGTCGTGGCAGCGGCAGCGGCAGCGGCAGCAGATCTCCCGGTGATGCCGAGGGGGAACGCAGCAGATTTTCTAGCGGTGGCAGAGACGATGATAGCGGTAGCAGCGATGGGGTAATGACGCTCGGCGTGGACCCTGACGCTGCGAGCAGCTGGGAGCAGCCTGGGACCGGCGGAAGGGTCAGCAGCAGCGGGGCCGGCGGAGTTGCGGGTCCCTTGCTTCTGACGGCCCACACTTGCTTCTTCCAGCTGAGGCTGCCGCTGCTCATTGACAAAGCCGCGATGAAGGAGGCAGTGGTTGAGTCGCTGGCAAACTTGGGAGCGTTTTGGAACGAATGAGAGGCGCCCCCTTACGTGCCGCCAAGAGTGTGGGCCCAGCCCGCAAGGGGCACATTTTACTGATGTGCACAGCGTTCGCGGCGTATTGTTTGCTGATTTGGCTGTGTGTGGATGTTGATGAGGTTGCCCGTTGCCCGGTATGCGGATGTGTGTGAGAGAGTGCAGCTATTGTAGCATGTTGATAAGGTTGACCCAGTGTACCACCGTCGAAAGCGAATAGTGTAAACGGGAGCGGAAACGTGTTGAGAGGGGCAACAACCGGTACGGCGAAACGGGGTGGAGCGGCAGCTGGCAGGTCGGGCCGAGGCTAGCAGGCCGCAGCGTGATCAGGCCCGCCGCTGAGGAGTTTGGCCGCTTGCGCTGACGCGTTCTCCGTCACGTATGTCGGCGCTCCCAAAACCTCACGCGTTTCGATCGTTCTTCCGTCCGACCTCGTTCCTCAAGTGCCACCTTGATCCGTCTGTGTAGGCCGCACGATTGTTTGTGTGTTTGCGGTGCGTTCGGATACGAGGAGAGAGCTGTGCAGGCCTGCGCTGTGCCATGTCGCTGAGGAGCACTTCATCGACCTTCGTCTATGGAAGGGGGAGAAGTGTAGGAGCCCCCCAGGGTCGCACCCGCTTGGGCCGGCAGGTGGACGGCGGCAGACGTTCCGCTGTCTCTCTCTCCATCTATTGTTTCCATAGTCCCTTTCCTAAGCTGCGGCAGCCAGGGTGGCTGGAGCGTGAGGTTTGCATCCAAGCCGTTGTTCATGTAGAGCTTTTCTTCCTGTTCGTGTACAACTACAAAGCTGTTTTCATTTCTTTCGGATTGCGAGCCCCTGTCCAGCTTGCCGTATAATTAACCGGTTTGCATTTCCTTATGCTCTGGACTATTACGGTTTTCCGATGGATGTTGTACGCGTCGAGGTCGGGACTGAGAAGTGGCCTGCAGGTAAGGTTGAGGGTTCAGGTCGTTACGTACGGTGTTGGAGGCGGGATTCAAAAGACAAAGGGAAGGAGGGAGTCAGCGACTTCCATAAGAAAGCGCCAGAAAAGTAAAAGTACAGCAGGTTGGCTGCTCGTTTATCCAATTAGCTGGCAGGGAGTCCAGGTCCCTTTGTCAGCTGCTGGTTGCTGGTGCACGGGGGACGTGCAGGGAGCTTGAAGGTGTCTGGAAGGCCCCTTTGTGCGCTTTGCGGTTTCGTGTGTGCGTGTGTGCACTTCTGCAGAGACGGGCCCTGCCGCCCCGGTCAGAGCCCATCGAAAGCGCCCGGTTGTTTTGTGGCCTGCTGCGCTGATTGTCCTGGCATTTGCGGTTGCATGCTTGTGTGGCATTTATACAGTCGGAGTCGCACGGTTGAAGTATAAGTGGGCATGGATGATAAATCACGCGACTCTTCGGAATTGGGACTGCGCGTGTTTTGAACAAGTGGTGTTCGGACGGGATGAGGCACAAGTTTTGGAAGGACGTGCTGCGATCAGCCGCACTTTCCAGCCGCATTCAGGTAGTGCCACGTACTGCTGTGTCACCGACAGCACATCATCCCTATGGAATGAGGTGAGGTAATATCATCCCGATCCACATCATCCCGATGGTGCGGCGGGCGTTTCCATTCATCGGTCTATTCCAGGACGCAGCGGCGGTACACATGCGTTCACCTGCTGCCTTGCCTGGTCACTCGCTAGCGAGGGAGGCTAGCTACGAATGTGATCAACCCTATGGCGCCCTTACACAGTGTTTTCAGGAAGTCAGATGATGAGGTCATCCAAATTCAGGAATAGCCTAGAGACCGCGAGCGATTTCGAACAGTGTGGTATCTTCCTTGAAAAAACGCACCGCAACGTATATATACATTATATATGTATATATATAGGGTTTAGGGTTTAACTAAAACTACTAAAACCCTAAAACCCTATATATATACATATATATACGCCGGCACCGCCAACGGCAGCTGAAGACCTCCTCCACCGTCCATCGTGTTCCACACTCAGGAATCGTCAGGTACACACGTAAACATAAGCGCTGAGCACTCTGGGAACCTGACGCTGAAATGCGCATGCTCCTACTGCTGTACTCCATTCGGAGTAAGGCCGTACAACCTTCCCAATGGTTGCATCAGTGCCATTACTACCACCACCACCACGGACAACCACAAGCATTATGATGCCCCCTTTCCGTTGCCTGGCTGACCCTACGGGATATGTCGCCGCACAAAACCTGGCAGGATATGGGGCTGGTCTGTGGCCTGGGAGAGCGAAATTACGGCATAGCAAGGACATACATGCACCTCACAGGCCATGACCACCGCCCTGTAGTCCGCTCCTCTCCGTCATTCCTTTCTCCTTGCTTGCGGTGTGGTAGGGGGTCCCAGCTGCAGCTGGTGCCGTCCCGGCCAGCGGATGACAGCGTCGTAAGAGAGGCCGCAGCATTCGCTGCAGCCAGTCCTGCTGTCGCCGCGGGCTTGGAACTGGGTACGGGGACACCGAGACCCAGCGCCAGTGACGACGGTGGCAATAGTAGCAGCGTTCTTGTCGGCGACGGCCCGGTCGCCTCACCAACCTCTGATGGCGCATCCAGGGGTGATATCGACTTAGGCGCCAACTTCTCAGGTGGAACAGAGCCGGTCGAAATGGCAAGCGGCAGCAACAGCAGGAGCAGCAGCGGCGGCGACGCAAGCGGGAGCGCTAGTGGAAACAGTAGTAATGTTGGCGGCGAAGATGGCCAAAATGGCTCCAGCGGCAGCGGTCGTGGCAGCGGCAGCGGCAGCGGCAGCAGATCTCCCGGTGATGCCGAGGGGGAACGCAGCAGATTTTCTAGCGGTGGCAGAGACGATGATAGCGGTAGCAGCGATGGGGTAATGACGCTCGGCGTGGACCCTGACGCTGCGAGCAGCTGGGAGCAGCCTGGGACCGGCGGAAGGGTCAGCAGCAGCGGGGCCGGCGGAGTTGCGGGTCCCTTGCTTCTGACGGCCCACACTTGCTTCTTCCAGCTGAGGCTGCCGCTGCTCATTGACAAAGCCGCGATGAAGGAGGCAGTGGTTGAGTCGCTGGCAAACTTGGGAGCGTTTTGGAACGAATGAGAGGCGCCCCCTTACGTGCCGCCAAGAGTGTGGGCCCAGCCCGCAAGGGGCACATTTTACTGATGTGCACAGCGTTCGCGGCGTATTGTTTGCTGATTTGGCTGTGTGTGGATGTTGATGAGGTTGCCCGTTGCCCGGTATGCGGATGTGTGTGAGAGAGTGCAGCTATTGTAGCATGTTGATAAGGTTGACCCAGTGTACCACCGTCGAAAGCGAATAGTGTAAACGGGAGCGGAAACGTGTTGAGAGGGGCAACAACCGGTACGGCGAAACGGGGTGGAGCGGCAGCTGGCAGGTCGGGCCGAGGCTAGCAGGCCGCAGCGTGATCAGGCCCGCCGCTGAGGAGTTTGGCCGCTTGCGCTGACGCGTTCTCCGTCACGTATGTCGGCGCTCCCAAAACCTCACGCGTTTCGATCGTTCTTCCGTCCGACCTCGTTCCTCAAGTGCCACCTTGATCCGTCTGTGTAGGCCGCACGATTGTTTGTGTGTTTGCGGTGCGTTCGGATACGAGGAGAGAGCTGTGCAGGCCTGCGCTGTGCCATGTCGCTGAGGAGCACTTCATCGACCTTCGTCTATGGAAGGGGGAGAAGTGTAGGAGCCCCCCAGGGTCGCACCCGCTTGGGCCGGCAGGTGGACGGCGGCAGACGTTCCGCTGTCTCTCTCTCCATCTATTGTTTCCATAGTCCCTTTCCTAAGCTGCGGCAGCCAGGGTGGCTGGAGCGTGAGGTTTGCATCCAAGCCGTTGTTCATGTAGAGCTTTTCTTCCTGTTCGTGTACAACTACAAAGCTGTTTTCATTTCTTTCGGATTGCGAGCCCCTGTCCAGCTTGCCGTATAATTAACCGGTTTGCATTTCCTTATGCTCTGGACTATTACGGTTTTCCGATGGATGTTGTACGCGTCGAGGTCGGGACTGAGAAGTGGCCTGCAGGTAAGGTTGAGGGTTCAGGTCGTTACGTACGGTGTTGGAGGCGGGATTCAAAAGACAAAGGGAAGGAGGGAGTCAGCGACTTCCATAAGAAAGCGCCAGAAAAGTAAAAGTACAGCAGGTTGGCTGCTCGTTTATCCAATTAGCTGGCAGGGAGTCCAGGTCCCTTTGTCAGCTGCTGGTTGCTGGTGCACGGGGGACGTGCAGGGAGCTTGAAGGTGTCTGGAAGGCCCCTTTGTGCGCTTTGCGGTTTCGTGTGTGCGTGTGTGCACTTCTGCAGAGACGGGCCCTGCCGCCCCGGTCAGAGCCCATCGAAAGCGCCCGGTTGTTTTGTGGCCTGCTGCGCTGATTGTCCTGGCATTTGCGGTTGCATGCTTGTGTGGCATTTATACAGTCGGAGTCGCACGGTTGAAGTATAAGTGGGCATGGATGATAAATCACGCGACTCTTCGGAATTGGGACTGCGCGTGTTTTGAACAAGTGGTGTTCGGACGGGATGAGGCACAAGTTTTGGAAGGACGTGCTGCGATCAGCCGCACTTTCCAGCCGCATTCAGGTAGTGCCACGTACTGCTGTGTCACCGACAGCACATCATCCCTATGGAATGAGGTGAGGTAATATCATCCCGATCCACATCATCCCGATGGTGCGGCGGGCGTTTCCATTCATCGGTCTATTCCAGGACGCAGCGGCGGTACACATGCGTTCACCTGCTGCCTTGCCTGGTCACTCGCTAGCGAGGGAGGCTAGCTACGAATGTGATCAACCCTATGGCGCCCTTACACAGTGTTTTCAGGAAGTCAGATGATGAGGTCATCCAAATTCAGGAATAGCCTAGAGACCGCGAGCGATTTCGAACAGTGTGGTATCTTCCTTGAAAAAACGCACCGCAACGTATATATACATTATATATGTATATATATAGGGTTTAGGGTTTAACTAAAACTACTAAAACCCTAAAACCCTATATATATACATATATATACGCCGGCACCGCCAACGGCAGCTGAAGACCTCCTCCACCGTCCATCGTGTTCCACACTCAGGAATCGTCAGGTACACACGTAAACATAAGCGCTGAGCACTCTGGGAACCTGACGCTGAAATGCGCATGCTCCTACTGCTGTACTCCATTCGGAGTAAGGCCGTACAACCTTCCCAATGGTTGCATCAGTGCCATTACTACCACCACCACCACGGACAACCACAAGCATTATGATGCCCCCTTTCCGTTGCCTGGCTGACCCTACGGGATATGTCGCCGCACAAAACCTGGCAGGATATGGGGCTGGTCTGTGGCCTGGGAGAGCGAAATTACGGCATAGCAAGGACATACATGCACCTCACAGGCCATGACCACCGCCCTGTAGTCCGCTCCTCTCCGTCATTCCTTTCTCCTTGCTTGCGGTGTGGTAGGGGGTCCCTTGCTGATCATCCAACAGGGGGCGCTCGTGATGTACTGTCTCAACCAGGTTGTGGTCGCGGAGCTCCTCAGTCGTCACGTCGACAAGCTCCTGGTGCACGTAAGGGACATAGTGATAAAACTTAGCTACGTACGCGATCTCAGGACGATCATGCCAAAATTTCCCTGTCAAAACGCGGCAAGAAAACGCGCTCGTAAACCGATCAGCCAAACGGTGGTCCACCTGACGCCTGTAATTGTTCCATTCCTGTCCCCGGCTTACCACCTTGGGATTGAACTCACAAACGCCAGGGCCCCGTTTAAGCATGTCGCCATGGGGTTGGAGAGTGGATCGATTATCTAGGATGGCAGGATTTTGCTCAACAGCGTTCACAAGATCCACACCGCCCGTCCGCTTGGGAGGGATGTTGGATGTCTGCATTCTCCTCGCGGACTAATGAACCCCCAAACTTGGCCCCAAGTTGGATTATAAGGAAACCCTGGAAATATCCTCTCACAGTCAGGAGGTGCGATTTTTGTCGTGGCACTTCGTGGTCACTAAGATTATCAACGAGATGACTTGTGGCAAGAAATACAACTCATTAAGGAGTGTGCGAAATGGTACGTCGATGTACTGCTAAAGGGAGGCGCCGTTTGTCCGTCCCAAGAAAGCCATTTCGGACCCATGGGTCATCGGCGACACATCTTGATGCGTTACGCATGCGTAGGTCTTCCCACCCGTAAGTCCTTTCCCCCCGATGTGCGAATTTTTGTCAAGGGCTGGCGGCGGTGCAAACCAATGTGCTAAAAATTGTTATGGACGAACGTGAGGCTGACTGCTTTAGGCAAAGTATGAGAAGATTAGGGAAGATTCCAACGCAAACAGAACCGTGCGTTACGTGCCGACCCCCAAAGCTGATACACTAAAAGTGATACGGCCTTCAGCAACTACCTGGATCTTGCGCGACTGGGTAAATTCCAGAGTGTTAGGATGAAATGTTGCAAATTTGATTTGGTCTGCTAACCGCTTGTCTCTGAACGAGAAACTTAGAGCCTTGGTGGCAAAGGATCTGCAGGGGACCCAGTGAAAGTATGGCAAGAGGGAATAGCAACGCTCTTCAGTCTTGCACTTGTACGCCCTCATTGGCAAAAAATTGGACATCAACATCAACGGTTCAATCAACATCTAATCAACATCTAATCATTGGACATCAACTCCGCCCGGGAAGTGCGGCCCGTAAGGGAGCCCATGAGGTGTGGAGTGGCTTATTAGAAGCCCACCTTAAGTCCAGTAGGTGTTACAATTGGGGCTGGCACAGGGATAGGGGCCGCAGAGAGCAAGAGAATCTGCGAAATCAAACAACCCAGAGTAAACCCTCGCGGCCCCAGCAACCCTAACAAGGGGCACCAAGCCAGCTTCTTTCTCCAAGCGAACCGTGTGTGAAGACATATGAATAGTGTATTAACTCGTCCCAGAGGTCCCGCCAGGCATGAACAGCACGATAAGGCGACGGACTTACCGACGGACATAGCCAGGCTGAGCTGGGTTTAGCTCGATCTATGATGGATCCGCAACTAGGATCGAGCCCAAGTCCGAACTTATAAGTGGTGCAACCTTTTGCCGTTTTGAGGTTTAACCAGTTACAACTTATGCAAACCCGCACAGCAGCAGAAGCTGAAGTTGGAGCTTTCAGCTTGGGGTATGCCGGCCTCACCAGGCAGTTCTGCGATGGTGGTGAATGTGGCAATTGAATCGACAAGAGGCGGGCCAGACGTGTCAGTATGGCCGACGCCCGTGACGTATCCACAATGATGTAGATAATCCGGGTACGGGTAAGAACGATGAAACGTACGACCTCCGCGCTCACTTACGGGTCTAATTTCGACTGCTAGCTTGTTCGTGTGACGAGGCGGTGGATGGCTGAGGTGACGCGTCATAACGCATTCTGCTGTCTTATGCTGACCGCTCTGTTTTAGGTCGACCTGACGATGACGTGTTTACATGTCGACTGCATACGGTTAGTTGTGGCATGAGATTTAAGATCTCTGTTACCCTTCAGGTTGATGAGTTGGTAAGGGTTGGTACCCGATACGTTCGTAAGGCGTAGCACTATCACTGAGATGGCTGCTGAGTTCTTGCCTGGATTCAAGTCGTGAATTATTTACCGACAAGCCTATTAGGGACTCTTGTGCAGGAAGGCAGGCAGGTTATCTTTATTCAAGAAGGACCCGCTGTACCAAAATACGCAATCGCAAACCATTGCAAGCAGGGAAAACCTGTGAATGTTGGGGGCGCTGCGCTCTGGCATGCTCGCTACTGCTATACTCGCCCAATCATTCCTCATCCTAACCCATCACAACCTACACCTCTTGCCACTAACCAGCCCCACCTCGCTGTGTCCCAAAATCCACTCACTCCAAAAATGCACTCAGCCTCGCAAAGTACACGCCAGGACGCCGGCGCAGACACTGCTGGTTGAGATGGAAATATAGAATGCCGCAGGCAGGTGAGATGGGAGCGACAGTGGCCACCAAGGGCCCCCCGGAAGGACACGTCGCTTCTTTGCGTTGACTGGTTATGGAGTCGGGGACGGGTTCACACTGGTAACATGCGCCCTCACAGTTCTTCGCTCACAGTCCTCGCTCCGGAGAGTATTAGCTTCGCGGCTCCGAACATGGTCGTATCTGCCTCTACACACTGTTCACTCTCGAAACGCAACGAAACAGGTGATGTCATCTCTCAGGACAGCTGTGATCAGTCATATCTTAATAATATGTCACGAGTACAATCTGTCTGACGTACGTTGAAGGGCGCCGTGCCCACCTATCCACCCACTTCTGTACGCCACGGGCACAGCAATTCTCTCATTCACACAGCACGACAGCCTGTGCCCAGCCCCAACATTTCGACCCCATGGCCTCAGTCCTTCTAGCCACGTTCGTTGCGTGTGCGCATCCGGCAGTCAACCAAGCCTAGCTTGATCATACGGCCAACCTTGGATGAAGAGCATTTCGAGATACTGTTGCTGCAGTTCCGCACCCCGCATGTTACCCAAGTGACAATATCCCAAGTCACCACTGCTCAAACCTAGATCCCTTACCACATCGGGGGACATTGTCCAAATTCCGCAAATCCGCAAATCAGTAGATGCACTCTGCCGCACTCGCGATGGAGTATGGTCCTGACTGGTGGCAATGTTGTGCGAGCATCACAGGTTCCTACGGCTGTACGCAGGCCGGGTTCTGGAGGTCTCGACTGGCGCAGACAGGCGGCCACATTGGCTCCCTCCAGAATACAACCGGTCCCGCCCCTCCAGCCCCTCCCTTCCCGAGGCGTGCGAAATCGAAACCTGCCTGCGTGCTTCCTGTCCACAAGCGGCCTGGTCCAGACTGGTCCTTGGTGTAGCACCAGCAGCTAGGAATTCCAAAATTCAGCGCAACAGCCCCCCGAGCTTCTGTGTACCTGACGTGTTGTCTACTTTTGAAGTCGCCTACCAGGTCGTATTGTTTTCCCAACTAAAGCCACCGAAGAAAAAATCTATTCGAACCCTAAGGATATTTACTCGACCCTCCGCACACACATGCTGCCCTCTCAGCAGACGCGGCCCACTTGCGCGGCCTCACGCGATGGAAGCTCGGACTGTCAGCCTCTGACCGCTCTCCCCCAAACTCCTAATGGACTCCCGCTCACCCCCAACCGCAACACCGTGCCACGGTCCGCCCCTAGGCCCTCGCCACGCCGCACCGCCAGCAGCGGCAGCCGCTCGGGTGGGGCATCCGCCGCCAGGGAGTTGGGCCGACACTCCCACGCCACCTGGTACGGTTCATCACACAGCAGAGCCTCTTGCGGCGTCGCTGCCAGCGGCACCGGTACTGAGGGCGGAGGCACAGCACTGGCGGGCAGACCCGCCATCAACGCCCCCCCTGTGCGGCTGTTTCGACCACCAGGTGGACGCAAAGAAATACGGGCACCTAGCGCCTTGCGCAGCGCGGGATCGGCGTAACCGGGTACGGCGTACAGCATCGGACATGGCCGCAGCGCGGCCAACAATGCGGCAGCAGCAGCCCCCGCCGCCGCAGTAGCGGCCTGCTGTTGCTGTATCGACTGTGCCGCTGCCGCTGCCGCCGCTGCCACGGAGGAGCTGCGGCTCGACGACTCGTGCAGAGCCAGGGAGCTGGAGACGAACATAGTCGTCAGGCCAGTGGCTCCCACGGGCCCCGCCGCCACTGAGGTTCCTGCCTGGTTGGCCCCGGCCCCTGAGTACGACGAGGTGCCGCTTTGCGCCTCCAGCAACAGCCCCACACTGGGCAGCGCCAACGACGCGTCCATACTGCCTCCGCCGCAGCTGAAGCTAATGACGCCTCCTGGACTGCCACCCGCACCACCAGCAATGGTGCCACTTCCAGTGGGCCCCGGCAATACCAGCCCCAGGCCGATCAGGCCCGCTCCAGGGGCGCCGAAAGGTACCTCCAGATCGCGACACAGCAGCCCCGAGACTGCCACACTGCGTGGTGCGGCGATGGGGTAGCTAGATGTGCCAACAGCATTGGCCGACGCTGCTGGTGCGGGCTTATCGGCGACACGGGAAATGAGCCGTGAGGCGGATGAGCAGCTTCCGGGGTCAACCAGGGGCCCCGCTGCCGCAGCTACCACCACGTTGCCGGAGGCGTCCGCAGGGGGCTGAAGCGACAATCGACACGTAACATTGTTGGGGTGTGTGTTCTGTTCGTAGGCGAAGGCCCGCCGAAGACAAACCAGGAATGCAGCTGGCCGCGCCAAGCAGGACATGTCCACGACTGCGGGGCGCAGGTCCACATCGCACGATGTCACCTCCAACAGCTGTGTCAGACGCACTTTCACATCCGCCTGCCATTGCTCCAGGGTCGCTGAGTGGACGGGATGGCGGCCACCGGGCGGACGGCCAATCAATGCGCCTCCGTCCCCGCGGCTGCTGCGGCCGCCGCCGGCCCCATTGCCGATGGTGTGTGTTTCGCCGCCGCTGCCACCGCCACCGTTGCCACAGGGATGGTAAGACATCGGCGGCAACTGCCATCCTGGTGGTACGAAACCAGCAGTGATATAACGCAAAATGTGCCGCACGCCCGGTGTGTCGTGAAGGCCAGGCTGGGCTGCCGCCGCCGCCAGCTCCTCCGCGCCGCCGAGAGCTCCGCACACAGCACCATGCAGCGCCCGCACCTCCGCCAACCATAGTTCAGTAAATATCGCCGACAGATTTGTTGAAAGAGTCGGCGCCGTCCGCGCAGCTCCTGTAGAGGATGCGGCGCCAGCGGCGGCGGCGGCGGCGGAAGCCGGTTTCACGGCTCCACCAGCACAGGTTGCTGGGACAGCTCCGTTTCCACCGCTACCCAGGCTGCTCAAGGCAGCGAAATGGGACCCCTCGGGGTGCGGCAGCCTGGCCTCCAGCCCCAGACGTATAGCCCGCAGGAGGACCTCAACCTGGCGCATTGAGTCTATCAGCGGCAACAGCACAGCAGTGGACCAGAGGTCAAGCAGCGCCAGCTCCGGGGCGGGGCAGGCGGCAGCGGAGGACAACACGGACGTCAGGGCGGCTGCGGAGGGCGGCGTCGCGCCGGAAAGGGATCCCCCCAGCGCCGCTGTCGTGCTGCCCGTGGAGCCTTCCGCCCGCATTGCGGCGCTGCCGAGCCGCATCGTTGCATCCATGGGGCCAGCGGGGGCGAGCCTGAGGCCACTGCCACTGCCACCGGCGGCGGCGGCGGCGGCGGCGGCAGTAATGCCGTTTGTGGTGCCGGCGGAATGCGGGTCCCACGCGAACGCGCCGCGCCACGGGGCGGACAGCACGGGCGCGGGGCTGCTGCCGTTACCACTAGCTCCAACACCCATGACGGAGCGTAACTGTTGATGTACGGCACCAGGTGATCCACTGCGGCTGCCGGGTATCGCTGACGCTAAGGCGAAGACAGTGGAGGCAGTGCCGGGACGCGGCTGTAAGCAGGTCATTCGCAACTCATAATTCGGTTGCTGAGGTGAAGTGGCAGTAGGATTCGTAATGGCGCCAGGGGACGGGATTGCTACCGCCTCGTTGGTGGGGATGGCGGCCGCATCAGCAGCCCCGGTAGTTGCGACGACTGTGCCGCCGGCGGCGGCGTCGTTCTCAAGCGTTTCAGCTCCGAATGGTCTTTGCGCCGCTTGCTGCAGCTGCTGCAGCCGCTGCCGGGCGCTGACGCCGGACAGCATGACGCGCAGCTGGTTCAGCGGGGTCATGGGTGTGGCGGGCTTGGACGCATGCACTCCTCCGGCTACCTCTCCGCTACCGACGCGACCGGCCTCTAGCACCAACATCTGCACCTGCGCCTGCATCTCTGTGTGGCCTCCCGGCCACAGCAGCGTTCCAGCCCTGGCCGCTGCCATTGCCGCCGTGATGACCCGTTCTGCCGCCGCCACCTGTACTGCAAGAGGTGCTACAGCAGTGTGCTCCGCCGGCAAGAGCGCTAATCTTGCCGGCGACACCGGCCCTGGCGCTGCCGCCAAGCGGTGCAAGCTAAGCGCCGCTGCCAATGACTCACCACGGTGTTGCAGGGCATGCGGCGCGGCATGCGGCGGCTGCAGCGCTGTCTCTATGCCGTACAACGACGCCAGATAGTCCAGCATGCTGGGCAGCCGCACATTGAGCGGCATTGTCGCCGCCACCTCGTTGCCCGGCTCTGCATCCGGATCTACAAGGCCGTACACCGGATACGACAGCGTGAGCACGCCCGGCGTCAGCAGCCGCTGCAGCGCCCAGCCAGCAAATCGGCCCAACCTTGCCGCTGGCAGCGCCGGCATCAGCACCTCCGAAGCCAGCAGCTCATGTAGGCGCGGATAGTCCAGCGACGCAACGTCATCGGCAACGCGGCCGTCCATTAATGTCTGTCGTACAATGCGCACTGCAGCCAGGAAGTCCCAGCCAGTTAGCGGCGCCGCCGTTGATGGCAATGCCGCATGCGCCACAGCATGGTTCAGCCCTGCGACCAGGATCGCCGCTGCAAGCACGTGGTTCGCGACGTCAATGTCGGAGCCGCCCTTGGCACCGAAAACCTGCGCGAAACGCCGTGCGTTCGGGTGCGCTATCGCCTGCATCGCCGCTGATGCGGCGGCACGCAGGCTGCTCGGCGGCTGCACAGCTGCCCGAACACACTGTCCCAGCACGTTAGGGTGCAGTCGAGGCACGGCGTCGGCGGGCATTGCCAGCAGCAGTCGGAAGGTGGTTTCGGTGCTGCGCATCATGTAGTCACGTGCGTTGATCTGCTCCAAAAGCATCGTCAGCGTGGCCGGGCTCGCGTGGGCAGTCAGCAGCAGCAGCCAGGCACCAGAGCGGGCTGCACGCACGAGGGCCGTGCGCGCCTCCCGGGCGGCGCCTGGGTCGTCTGCCTGCACGTGGCGAACCACCACCTCGCTGGAGGCCCAGTGCGAGTCGCGGTGGGGCTCCAGCGGGAACAGTTGGCTGGCACAAAGGGCCTGCAGGAGGTCGGGCAGGTCGGTGGGTGGGTGCAGATCGTGAGGGCGAAATACCAAAGGGCCCATTGAGGCTCGTGTTGCGCCATATTTGGTATAGAAGTTGGTAAAATGAGAGCTACCAGTAGTCAAGGGCTCCCGAAAAGGGGAAGAGGATCACCCCGAAAAACACGACAGGGGTTCAACGCCCCAAGGTTGCCGGTATGTCTCAGGAGCAGGAGCTAGCATGGTGTGCGCGGTGGCGCATTTTGAACACAGCTTTTAGACGAGGCAAAAACCGTGTTTGGGAGGACGTGCATCGCGTGCAGGCGCACTTTGGTCGTGGCTTGTCATTTTGTTAGTAGGACCCTGCTAGCTTTCTGGGCCTGTTTCTTGGTCAGCTTAAAGTGTTTGGTTCCCTTCCTGTGTTTAATAGTTTCGAGTTTAATGCTTTGGCAGCGGGTAGCTTTTATTTCCTCTTCCCCTCTCTATTCCCTGCGTCTCTTGGTTCTGTTATGTTTTCCGTTAGCTTGCGTGGTTGGTGTTGCGGTGTTGAGGGGTGCCATCCAATCCAGGATGAATGTGTGATGCGGAGCACGGGGGCAGCAGGCTGGGGGCCACGCAGCTTCCCGGTGGTGGCCCCCGTGCGACAACAGTGTGAATGCCCGGTAGCCGTACAGATGGGGTCTGCCGGCAAGCCCCATCTCCAGTTAGCAGCCCTCCATTCACTGCTGTTGGAGTTTTGAAGCTAAATGCCTTCCCTTGCATTTTAGCCTGGAGCTGGGACTTAAATGCAAGGCGTCCGTGTCGCCCGGCTTTCTAATTCCGCCCCCGTCTGCGCCCTACCCCGGGTCAGCCCACCTGCGCCTGATGCACCACCGCCACGGGATCCTCCCCTGGAGCAGTGGCTAGGATGATTGGGGCAGCGGGCGGGGAGGACATAAGGACCGCCAGAAGCCGCTCTGCCGGGGTGAGGTCAGCAGCCACTGCTGCGGGGCCCAGCACGGCAGCAGAGTAGCTATCAGCGGCCGCAGCCAGCGCCTCGGGCGCCAGGATAGCTGTCAAAATGACCTGAGGTTTAGGAGAAAAGGGGGGTGTAGAGTGTGTGTGGGGGGGGGATGAGAGCCAGCGCACACGAGTGAACGGGGGCCGAGGAGAGAAAGTGCCCCTTCTGCGGTAGGGTTGCTGTACGTTGCTGTCTGTAACGTTGCCAATTGGCAGCATGCGTTAGAGGTATCGCAATATGCGGCGGCTTCATGTAAATAAAACTACGTAGCGGCGTGCCGCGGACGGACAACCCCTCCCTGCAACTTGAAAGGGCATGTTAACGCGAGTGCCATACAAGGGCTCCAGAGCGAGGCCCCTCAAATCAACTCCACGAACCAGACCTGGAAGATTGGTTTGCTCAGGAAGAGCTCTCGCCAACGGTCCGGCAGCTGCGCCATCGCGTGCTGCGACAGTGTGGCCCGCAAATCCGGGCGGAGGCCCCGCGGCATGGCGTCCGCCGTCAGTAACGTGTACCACACTCGCGGCGCCGCCGCTACTGCCGCTGCAAGACCTCCGAGATCTGCTCCAGTGGCGCAATTTGCCAGCCACTTGAGATCCGCTAAAACCTGCTCGGACGGCCAGGAAGATGGTGCGCAAGGCGCGGTGGCCGCCGCGGTGGCGCCGCAGGGACCCATTGACGTCTGGGCCTCATGCGCCTGCGTGAGCATCTGCTTGACAACATCCTGTGCGGAGGGGTCCATGAAGGATGACGCCGTATCGAGCCGAGAAGCCATCGCCCCACCTACGGCGGCGGCAGTGGCGGCGACTCCGCCGCCGCCACCGCCACCTCCGCCACCATTGGCCACGGTACTGTCAGCATGTGTCACCCCCAAAGCTCCAGTGATGTCCTTGGCCAACTGGTGCGGTGACCTGGGTGGCTGTTGCTGCTGGTGCTGCTGGGTTAAAAGGCTTGAAAGTGACTTTGATGGATGCGATCCTGACTTTGGAACCATGGCAGCGCCGCCGTGTAGCGTTGCCTCCACGGCGCCATGGAGAGCCGCCTGTGCCGACGGTGTGCCTCTCCCAAGTACGTATAATGCCAGCTGCGCGTCGTCTACCGTGACCTCCCCCGCTGCCTGTTGCTCCGAAACTGCAAGTAGCAACCGGAACACGAGGCCTTCTGTCCGGCCCAGCGCCGCACCTACCAGCGACCACACGCTTGATAACACTGCCGCCGCCAGGTCCTCCATGCGGCAGCTCGGCGGCGGCGGCGGCGCCGTCGCCTGCAGCAACTGTGCTGCAGCCGCCGCCGCAGCAGCGTGTGTTTCGGCACCGCTCGCCGAGGTACGAGTAGCGCCGCCGTCGGTCCAGGATGTCCAAGCCGAGCTGGCGCTATCTGGCCGGACGCGGCTCACTGAGCGTGGATCCCCCGGCGGCAACCCATTGACAGTGCTGGCACCGATGGAGTCATACCGCGTCACAGTGACTGCACCATCGCGCGTTGCCATCGTAACGACAGTCGCGCCATTGCCCACTTCACCGCTACTAGTTCGCACCATACCTTGGTCATCCGTATGTCGTGCCGAACCAGGGGAGTCATCTTCTGTTTCGGCATAGTATGAGGATAACTGTCCAGAGTCCATTCGTGACGGTGCGCTGCTGACGCCACGGATAAGTGTACGGCTCGCCGCACGGCTGACGGCACGCGACGGCGCACGCGACAGCAACACCGAAACCAACGCCTTGGCGCTACGTTTGCGTGCCTCCCCCAGGCTCATCTCCGGCGGCGCCGTGGGACCCTGCAGCTCCCGCACCAGCCCCAGTGCCCCCGGTGTCTCCGCCACGCCGCGCCGCAGCGCTGCTCGGAACATGGCCACAAGCACCGATTCTGGCAACGTCCCACACCGTGCTGGATGTGCGCGCGCCAAATCCTCCAGCACCCCATGCACCCGCATCACACCGTCCACCAGCGGTCTCCAGCGCTCCATCGCCGCTGTCACCTCCGCCAGCGCCGCCTCCATCACCGGCACCTCCGCCTCGCCAGCGGCAGCCTGGTTGGCCTTCGTGACCGTGCTATCCACCAGACCTGGATGCGTCCAGATGAGGCCCTTGGTGTGCGCAATCGTGAAGGCGATCTCGTCGTGCGTGATTGCCAGCTTCACGCGGTGCTGCCACAAACGCGTGGCCAACTGTCGTGCCGCCAGCTCGCGCTCACTGGCCAACGCTGCCAGCAGCGCACGTGACAGTGCCGCCCGCAGCTCCTCACCACGCAATGCGAAGCACACCGGCGTGGTGTACTGATAAACTGCAGGCGGCAGTGGCGGCGCGGCGCAGGAGCCAGAGCCGCCTGTGGTGCGCATGCGTAGGTAGAGGTGATGTGGCTCGGTGGCTAGGTTGGCGTAGGTACGCCGCATCACCGCCTCGTAGCGCTTGCACAACCGTGCCAGCAGCGGCACTTCTGCCGGGGTGCCGTACATATCCACGATCACCATCCGGCCTCCACGGACCGCAGACGCCATCTTTGCGAGACAGAGAGTGGCGCGGAGGGAAGGTGGTTGGGGTTGGGGCGTCAGGGCAAAGGCGACTGGTGGTAATAGTATGCGGTGGTGCAGTAAGGTCCGAGCGAAACGTGTCAAGCGCAGGAAGCATATACATAAATCCTTGGGAGCACAAACACCAGTGCAACAGCACACACCTTATCTAGCAGCCCCTCCTCTGTCAGCAGGAAGAAGACCCGGCTGCTCTTCCCGAACATGGCCTTGACCAGGTTGGCCCCTTCCCGCGACGGATCGAGCAGCAGCGGCGGCCGACTGGCCATGGCCATGTGGGCCAGGTTGTCCCTCCACAGCGACTGAGTGTTGGCCAGCATCTCCGGGGGAAGCATGGAAGTCATCTGCGTCACGGAAACGGGCGCGCGGCCACAACGGCGGCCAAAGAGCAAAGTTGCCCCGGGTTGGGGTTTAGGGTCTGCCGGACAAGTATCGCCAGCGAGTGCGCATCAATTTGAACCCTCAGGGGCGCCAACCGCTGTGCACACAACAACTGGTCATTCGTTTGGTGTCTCCCTCCAGAAGACCCCAGAAGGCAGAGTTCGGTAAGGTTAGCGTACGGCACATTGCCTCAGGCAGTGGAACGGCGCATCCGTCCCATAGATAGATTCCTCATGATCCATCCCACCCACCTTAACCCGACCAACTCCCCTAACACTCAACCACTCCCCAAGTAGCCCCTGGTCCGCCCTTAGCCACCAGGGCCCCGCTTCCCTATGAGTTCAAACAGCCTGTTCCGCCCCAATTTGGTCTGACGATTCCCGAACCGGCAAGTACGGATTCATTGTTCATCCCACCACTGACCCCACCTGTGCAAACCGGTCCGCGACAAACGCCGTGAAGTTGAAGGGCGGTCTGCTGACTGGCACGCCTCGCTGCTCCAGCAGGTCCCGCCACAGCCCCAGCACCGCGCTGCGCTCCCGTCCGTCCAGTGGGCCCAGATAAACCACAGCCGCCACCGCCAGGGTTGCGTCGCCAACCAGGGCGGGCAATCGGGCCTCCACGGAAGCGAGATTCTCGCGCCAACGGGGAATAAGGCCCTAAGGAAACGAAAAGAGATCAGGGCGGAACACGCGCCGGGCGTGCAGTAGGTGCCGACGTGCGTGGAGACGGTGCGCGCATGCCGGTAAACGCGGACCCCGCAATGGGGATTACCCCTCTTCACTACTAAGCAGGTTAGGGGACGGTGTGGGGTTCAGGCCGGGACCTGGCTCAACTGCGGCCACTTGCTTCCCCTCCTCCCCTCCTTCCAGCAATCAAAACTGCGCTCCTGACCCACCTGCACCAGTCCCGACAGACGGGTGATATTGGTCCGCTGCAGGTCGTTGTCCCGCAGCCGCGCCCCTGCCTCACTCAGCTGATGCTCCAGGATTCGCAGGTCGTTCTGTTGGCGTGTCAATTCCGTCTCGCCCGCTTTTAGCTCGCCGCGCAGCCTTTGCGAGAGGGAAGGGAAGAGGTGCGGCATGGAGAAGGCAAGGCGATATCAACACAGCACTCGTGCAAGGCATCTTGAAATCACGCGGAAGAGCAGGTACTAATGCATCGTATTAAAGCCATTAGGAAAAGCAAACCGAAGGGACGGTCATTTGTGGGTGTCGTAAGATGAAGGAACGCTATGTGACCGATTGCGCTATCCAAAGCGATATGCCCTTGTCACATATCCTAATCGGATGCACTTCGAACACAATATGCCCAAGTTGGCTCACATACTTCCGTTCGGACTTCCAAGCACTTTCACCGTATGCCGACATCCCCCCCCATCGGACCCGGAAGCCCAATACCATAATCGCACCAACACCGTGCCTGACCTACGACGCGCAGCACGGCGACACCGTGCCCCCCCCCCAGTGCTTACTTGCGTATGTAGACCTTCGTGTTTTCAAGTCGCTCCTCCCCTTCCTGGATCCGCATCAGCCGCATCTCGCACTCCTTCGTGCTACGGAGCAGCGCCGCCACGCTGAGAACCCACCAGGCCAGGCTCTTGGCCGCAACGGACACCTGAGACGACGATAGGGGCAGAGGCAGAGGCAGCAGCGGGACAGGTGAAGCATGGGATCATCAGAGCAAACACCCAGAGCGGCGGAGCGATGGTGAGGTGCGGGGATTCACGTTTTTCACGTCACGCCGGTGTTGGTAAGGGGGACTAAAACGGGGCCCCTGAGAATCAGGATAAAGATGCTGTGTAGACCTGCGCAGCTTACACATTTCGGGAGCTTACAGAAAGGCCCCAACGATCCGCATTCCTTTCCTGAAGCAGTTACTGTCCTGAGGTACGCTGCTCGTATGTGCAAAGTCAGTATCACTCCCAACTTGGTATCTCATTACACCGCCTCCACCCCCACAGTTTCCTATCTCCCCGAACAACTGCCGCCGTGTCACCCTTCAGTCTGGTTTTGCCTAAAATGGTGCACCTTTCCTCAACTCCAGCTCCCCACCTGCTCCACGCTGACCACGTTGAACTCGGGCTCCTGCAGTAGCCTTCCCAGTTTCGCTGCCTGAACGGGGCTCACTGCCTCAACGTCGAAGTCACGCAGGCGGTCCAGCAGCTTGGGGTTCTGCTCACCCAGGAGCCGCTGTGCGTTGCGCCAGTCAGTCGGCCAGTCGAACAGGACACACAGCGCCATCACCACCAGCCTGATTAGCACGTGGGGATCCTTGTACGACCGGATCTCGGCGAGATCCATCTCGCTAAGTCCGCCCACCTGTGATGCAGGCCCGTATGGCGGCGCAGCAAGGCCGTAGGAGCGGACAACAGCGTTATGAGGCTATGGCTTTATGGCGGTACGGACTGCGGGAGGAATGGTGGGGTGAGGGGGATCGTCCACCCGTGCGGGACATGCAGCTAGCAGCTCAGCAGACACAGCTGGCGACTCGTGAGGGCGTGCGGTCCTCCCCGAATGAACGGTGATGATTTTCCCGTTCAAGACGCAGAGCACCCACGCATCATATCTTACCCAACTTGCCGACATTTTCTAATTGCCGTTCAGCTAGCCCCTGCTCAACGTTAAATTTGTGTCCCTTTGACCATTTACTGCCATTTACGTAAAACTTGCCTCGAAGGTTAACAACAGGTCTAGATATAAGGCTCCGTCCGACAATAGCACCGATACACCGACTAAACAAAAACGTCTCATACATCGCCAGTAGGTACAAGTACGGTCACATCAATCATGCCAATGTGATGAAAACGCCATGCACATTCGTGCACATGCATGCCAATTGCCAGGAAGGCTGAGCAGCAGCGATACCGCCCATCATTCGGTGTGCGCTTATGCTCGAATGGGAAACCGCTGGTGGCTCCCTCAATTCTCATCTCCGTCCTCTTTGATACCTCCTCCCACCCCATCACACCACCCCACGCACCTCCTCTATGGCCTTCTGGTAGCGCATCTTGGCCGCCGCTACGACCGCGTCCACCTCCGCATGGACCTGGTCCACCAGGGCCTGTGAGAGCAGCCACGGGGGTCTCGCCAGTTTGGAGAGGTGTCTCATCAACAAGGGAACGTGGAACAACATCCGCAACAAGCAGTGACCAGCCTCCTGACGCACACCGTGACAGAACCTTCAGCTGGCGTCACATGGTGGTGGTGTCGTGCGATTATCCCGATGCTGCAAACACACGGTGTGTGTCCTTCATGGGGAAGCAGATGGTTGACTCGAGCCCACGCCCCCTCCTGCCTCTTGCCTGTGTTGCGTCCGCCTTGGCCTCCTGGTCCGCCAACTCCGCCGAGGTCTCCGCAATGAATTTCTCCAGGTGCACCACCTGAGACCGCATCGTCTTTAGATCCTGCGCAGGATCCCACCACAATGCTTTTTCATGATGGGTCTGCAAAGACAGATCTTGATGAGCGATTATATGAACGTAGAAACCTGCGTACACTCGCATCCTGCAATCTGGCGGAATACCAACCAGGTGGACCAGGTGGACCACCCGCGATGTTTGAGCTCCATTCCAACCTTTCCTTTAATTCCCAGCCCCAAATATGCACGGGCAGATACGGCCGTGTGTGGTCATATCCATTGCCGTACCACAAATACATACACAAACACACCGCACACACCTCCTTGCTTGTGGTCATGAAATTATTGAGCTTCTCCATGCTTTCGATGCACGACTGCAGCTGTGCGTCGCTGGTTGCAAGTTTGGCAAGGCAAACATGCAATGTGGCTTGTCGCGCCTGGAGCACTTTGCGGTGGCTGCTGTGAACCAAGCTCAACATGTGGACCAGGTCAGACACCTGGATTGGCGGGCGAGGCAAGATGGATGGAGAAGAGCCTGACCTAAACGAAGTATCCATCAGGGCGTTGTTCGCTAGGGGAGAGTAAGGATTAGCAGGAAACCCCCTCCAGAAGAAGCGATGCCTCCGGCAGACGTACGATAACAGCCGTGTGGACGGAGGGACAGATAGACGAAGGAAGCAGGCTTCAGTTCCCTTGCTCCCGGTCCGCCATGACTGCCCCAAACGCTATCTGTACACATCAGACATCGCCTCGGCTACTTATCCCTCGTCTGCCATCGTCCCGAACAACCTCGGGATGCCACTTTGGGTGGCACATTACTATGGGACAAACTACTCGCCTTAGACAGGGGCAGTGATGCCCCCGGATCCAATAGCCCCATCTGCCGGTACAGCTCCTGCGCCTGCGCATGGATCGCCACGGCCACTTCGCCCACGCGCCGTAAGAGCTCGCTGTCCTCCCGGGCCCTCTGTCTCGCTGCTTCGCGCTCCTCCGCTGCCGTTTTGGGCCGCCGTGGAATGACTGCCGCCATGCGCTCGCTCAGCGTTATGTTGCGCTTGATGCCACGGGACTCGGGACTCGGCGACCGCGACTGGCTGCGGCCGAAGCGCCGTGGACTGGCTGCACGACTACCAGCGCCGTCGGCGCCTTCACTGCCACGGGAGCCGGCTTGGCTGTTGGCGGTCACGGGGCGATCGAGGTACTCTGGCTCGGGCACTCCGGCGAAGGTGGTCGTAATGTGCAAGGGACCGTGCTGCGGGATGCTGTTGTCGGCCACGTGCGCGGCCAGGTTGCCGAGCGCTTCGGCGCAGCTGCAGGTGGAATATGGACAGCGAGGAGGAAAGAAATAGTGCGCCGGGAAGAGCGTGCGGTCAAGAGAGGCTGTGCTAAGCATGGGTGGGGCTCGGCAAAGCAAACGGGTCCGTAACCACCAGGAGGAGGAAAGACACCAACACAGGTAAAAGCCTCGACAGCTGGCCAGCATGGCTTGCCTGGCCGCTGGTTTACCCCACAGAATCCGCCCTGGCCTGAACAGCGACACTGAGATTAGGCATCCACCCTCTTCGCACGCACCTGGACTGCTGATCCTCCACTGTGGGGTCTGCAGCTGTCATGGTGGTAAGCGCGGCCGCCAGCGTCGGGTAGCGGCTCCGGAGCCGGACCCACGTGGCTGGACTGGCAATCAGGAGGAAGCGCAGTGCAGAAACAACACGATACGAGCCGATTACCTCGAGTTCTGCGCGCGCCTGCTCCGCCTGGCGCAGCTCCAGAACCCGTGCGGTACCATAGGAAGAGCTGTCCCCTTCGGACTTCATTGGCGGTATCGTGGATACCTGCTGTTGCTGATGCGGCTGCTGCTGCACCTGCTGTTGCTGCTGAGCCGCGAGCTCATCACCATCAGTATATTGACCGGATGATGTAAGGTTGGGTGATAGGGCGTTGGAATCCGCGCGCTCTGGATCAGATGCCGTCATGCCTGTTCCCGTGCCGTTGCCACCGTTTCCGCCGCCTCCCATGCCGTTGGCGGTCCCATTTCGCCGCCGATGGTTGGCTGCTTGTCCGAACATGCGATTTGGCGTATTCTTGGTCATGAAGTTCCGTGCTGAGGAGCGGCCTCCAGCGGCTTCACCCCCACCACCGCCACCGCCACCGCCGCCGTCCTGTGAGGCGCTAACCTGGCCACTGCCGGTGCCAGTACTGCTCGCGGCGGCTGCGCCGGCAGTGCCGATGATGGAGCCCAAGTCGGAGTCTACGACCACAGGTTCCAGACCCTTAAGCAGCGGCAGCCCAGCACCCTCGTGCAGATCCCGACACAGGGCACCCGCGCCCGCGGGCCGAACCAGAAGGTATTGGAGCAGCTCCAAAGTGGCGTCGTCCTGCAAGGTTGGTGTGTTGCCTTCGTTATGACGGAGAGAAGAGGGGAAAATGGGCGAGGGGCTATACGCGCTCCTCTAGGCAAAAGAGGCCACTGCATGACCAGCAGCCTCATTATCTGATTGAACAAATATGTCATGAGTTACATATGGCAGCTACCTAATAAGCAAAGCAAGGATCCAGGAGGATACCCTGCCCATGATGGGGCCCTGGGAGGTGGGGGTCGGGAGGAACACGAGACAGGGCGTACGGTAGTAAAACCCCGTTATAAATGCAAGTAAACCCTCCCAGCGGCTAAGAGGCCCGACATATATCTTCGGGCAAAGAGCGCTCTATCAACCTCCTCACTCTCCAAGCCAACGCAATGTCAAACCTGAAGCATCCCCTCGGTCAACAAAAGAATGTGTAGAGCCGATGTTCCTGGGCCACCAAGTTCCGCCTCCGGTCCTGCGCCGCTGCCGCTGCTACCAGCGGCTGGCTTCGACACCGCGTCCCCAGCCCCATCGCCCCCGCCGCCCGCGCTGTCATGGGTTGTCCAGGACTGTGGTACAAGACTGAGGGCGTCGGCCTCCCCAGGCGATATGTAGGGCACCCCAGGTACGGCAAAGCCGCCCGATGCTGCTGCCGTTGCCTGCAAGTGGTATCCGCCAGAGGCAATACCAGCTGGTGCCGCCATCGGTTGCAGCACTTGAAGAAATTGCTGAAGCAGCAGTTGCCGCAAGGAGAAGTCCTCCGCTGGAGCCGCCCACATGCTGCCATTGCTGCGGTTCACGGGCGGCCGGCTGACGCGGATGACATTCGCGCCGCTGGCCAGGGCTGCGAGCCCTGCTGTGTGTTCCAGCATCACGGTATTGCTGCCGACCAAGACAACGTTGCCTCCACTGAAGTACCCGGAGTACAGAGCCGCCGCCACCGGCCGCACCATCTCTGCGTATCCCCACTGCCCCGCCGCATCTTCCAGCAGCGCCAACGACAGCGGACCCATGTTGCACCGTGGCAACGACAGTGTTTCCTCCGCGTGTAAGGCCGCCGCCGCAGCCGCCGCAGCGGTCGCGGCCGCATGTTGCATTGACGTTGCATTGGTGGCCTGAACATCGTCAGTGCTGCGGAAGATACCCGCGGCTACGGCGGGCGCTTCACCGCCCCCGCCTCCGCGCACTCGAATGGACCCACCATGGTCCCTGAAGGCGTCACGAATGTGTGACGCCAGCAGCGAGCGCACCAGGCGCAGCAGCGCCGGGTGACTCAAAGGCCGTCGTATGATCCATCTAGCAGCACCCGGGTCCGGGCCGAACGAATCTGCCGCCGCCCACGGCGCCGTCGCAGTCGCCAGTGGCCCGCCGCTCGTCGTGGAGCGTAGCGCACCACCGCCATCGACAGGCCAGAGCGGAACCTGTTCATCCGCGAGCTCCGCCGGGTCATCGTACACCGGTAGTGATCCCATTAAGGCCGCGAGCAGGAGGTCAATTTCCCGTGGTGGGATTCGTCCTGCCAGGCTAACCCGCAAGGACCGGAGGTCAGCGGCGCCGCGGCTCGAGTAGTCCGCCCAAGCTGCCAGGACTTCCAATGGATCACTGTCCAACGCTTTTAGATGCAACGACTGTGGCGGCGGCGTGGCTGGCGAAGCCGCATCGTTTCGTACCGACGGCTGCGATGTGGCGGGCGTCGCGTGCGACTGTGCGTGTAGGTGCTGCTGTGCCAGCGCTGCCGCCGGAGGCGGCGGTGGGGGCGTATCCAGAACATTCCGTGCCGCCGCCACGGCAACGTCCAGTCGGCCCGAGGCAAGCGCGCCCAGATGGCGCCCCATGGTTTGGAGCAGCAGCTTAGCCAACGCCTCCCTGGAGGCACTGTCCGACAAGTGGCCCATTACAGAGCGCCCTACCTCAAACGCCAGGCGCTGCAGTACTTCACGCAGGCCCCACATCCCTGACCCATGGGTCGATCCCTGGGCTTTTTCAGAAGCGGTGAGCTCTCTCACAGCGCCGTTTGCCACGGCTACGGCTCCGCAAACACGCCGGACGATGCCACTCATGGCAGCAGTGTCGAAGTGCCATAGCGCTGGTGTCACACCTGCGTGTGTCAACGCCGCAACGTTTCGTATGACGCTCTCCAACGTCGCCGCCAGCACCACCCCTGCCGGCGCCAGTGGCATCACCAGCGCCTCCGGCACCCCACAATGCGCCAGGTGTGCCACCGTATGCTGTGCCAGCGCTAACATCACTGCCGGCCGGCTGAAGACGGTTGTGAGGCTGCTGGGCTGCGGCTTGTCTGACCCATGCGATGCGAAATCGGCAGTGCAGCGTGCCGCTGAATCGACATGGAGCTGTGTTAGATGACGGCGCAGGCGGCTTCCCATCTGCTCGGCTCCGCACGTCAACCCATGCGGTGTGGAGGTGGCCGCAATACACGTGCCGCGAAGGGCAAGCCTGGGTTTGGGAATGTCATTGGAGAAGGCAGGAACGGAGGAAGGAAGACGTCGATATGGGATATGCGTGAGTAGCATACAGGGGAAAGCCAGCTGAAATAAAAGTGGTTACCAAAGCCAGGAAGTGCAGCGGCCTGTCACCGTTGGTGGGCAACTGCGTAATTTGTAAATAACCAACAGTACGTTAAGGCTGCGCGATGAAGAGGAAGGCAATGAAAAGGACGCAGCGGGAATATGAAAGAGGAAAATTGCAGGGTCCATGCCACCGAGCGTTCGAAGGTCAAGCGCTACCCTTAACTGCTCCGTGCAAGCCGCACCCACCACCCACCCATCCACACTCACACAAAACAGCTGTGCAATATCCAACACCCTCACTATCGTATGCCCGTACCTCAGTCCTGATACGGGGTCACGTATTGCTCGCTCATCAAGGACATGCCGGAGCCATTCCAGTGCACCCGACTTTATTTCCACCTCGCAGCCGGCCGCCACCGCAGCGGCAGGCCCTGCTACCGCCGCCGCCGCCGCATCACCACCGCCAGCGGCCTGTGCTGCCGCCGTCAACTCGCCAGCATGGCGGCCGTCGAAGTGTCCGCCCACTACAGCCGCATTCAAGTCCTCCACCACCACCACCAGCCTGTGTCCCGGTGTGGGCCGCAGTGAGCCCCCAGCGCCCGGTGCCAGGTGCCACATCACTGCCGCCTGCAGCGCCGTTGGCGACGCCATCGCGCATGCCGGCACCACTGACACTGTGTTCTGGAGCTGCTGCATCGGCACCGTCGCAAGCAGGTGGTGCAGCAATGTGCGCCGGCCGCTGCCTAGTGGCCCCACCAGCACGGGATGGCCGCCCGCCTGGATCACCAGCTGGGCCGCGTACTGCAGCGCCTGCGTGGCAGCGCTGGGCACAAAGAGCCCAAGGGACCCCGCGCCGGTGCGTACGTCGCTGTAATAGTGAAATTCTGCATTGGGCGCTTCAGTGCTGTTTGCACTGTCGCTGCTCCTCAATGCCGCTGTCGGGATGAGGGACAGTGGCACTGCCGGCACGATCGCCGGCCGGTCAGCTTGCAGGCTGTGCAGCGTGGCGGCCCAGGGTACCCACACGCCACGCTTGGGCGCCACCAGCCAGGTCGCCAGGGACCCGCCCAGCGGCAGCACCATGTGCAGATCCGCAGCTGCGGCGGCCTCACGGATGGCGGCCTCCACTCCTGCACGCTGGCCAGGGCCCAACACCTGCCCCGCCAACGACCAGTAGCTGGCGAAAACGGCGCAGCGGGCCAGTGCCAGCTCCAGGTCCGCGGTCTGCCAGGGCAGGCAGCCATGGAACCGAATGCGGTGGCAAAGGGGGAGATGTAACAAACATAAATACCAATATGACCAATAGGAGGCAGAAGGGGAGAAATGATATCCTGTCTTACGTACTAGAAGCGGTGTAAGAGAATTGTAACCGGGTGACGCATCGCTGCATATGAGAAGCCAAAGAGCACTGGGAGGGGGGGGGTCTGCGTGGTACGTGATGGCACACGCACCGCTGTTAGCGCCCGCGACATAACAGCAGCAGCTTCATCTGTTGCTTCTGCTGCAACAGGACGCGATAAAACTTGTACCTTCAACGCGAGCGCGTACCACACCTCCCAGATAATTTAGACATCCGCAGTTAGACACTGTCATCAATATGTGATCCAAAACACTCGTGGACAGGTCATGTGTGGCAAAAGCCAGAGCCGGGAGGAAACTGCGAGCCTATACGCATGTGACTGCGAGCCTCACCGCGCTTTCTGCGGTCGTTCCTCGTACCTGTTGGGCCCACGTGGCATCCGATGGCACATCTAACGACCGCACCACCTCGCCAAAGACAGCCGTCAGCCCAGAGACCAGCGTCAGTCCCGTAGGTGGGCCGTGGTTGCCCCGCTCACGCTCCCGTATACGGCGCATCACCGACTCGCAACCGGCTACAGAGGCGGCCAGCAGTGCCGCCAGCCGCCGCATGAAGCGGGCTGTGACCAGCGGGGACTGCGTTGGCAGGACGACATGGGGTTGAGCCTCATGTGCGGTGGCTCGAAAGAGACAGAGCCATGGGAACTAAAATTAAATATTGGAGATAGCCAATATACAAAAGTAAAAGCCATGCTGCTAAGTATACGCATCGTGGTGTAAATGGGCGGAAGTAAATAACACAGCGAGAGGCTGCAGAGAACGTTGCCGTGGACCTGAGATGTGCAGTCCCCAGACGTCCCTAAGTAGCCGAGCGTGTGACGGACTTAGTGCACCTATCAAAATAAGCAAAGTTGATATGACGTGAGGGACATGGGTTTAGGCAGGGGCAAAGGCTGCTGCAGCTATCGGGGGAAATACCATCACATCTCAGTGCTGCGCTGCAACATTGCTGGATGAAAATGAACTGCAGTCGGCTTGAGTCGGGGTCGCCGACGCAATTTCGCTTGTCAAATGCCCCCCCCCTCCATGTAATGATGCCTTACTATCTTGACCCAGTACAAGTCAATAATGGGCCACTTTTCTATGGCCCATTTCAATTCTCCGCCGAACTGCTTTAACGAACACCAGCGGAATCCAAGTCACAACTCCCGTGCGCACCATGCCCTGCTGCTTCACAACAGACCGCACGCCAGCCTGCAGCGCGGTCTCCACATCCCAAATGCCCGCTGCGCCGCCGCCGCCTCCCACGTGCACCACCGGCAGCGCAGACAGCAGTGCCGGAGATGCCGTCGCCAGGTCAGAGGTCTCCCAGATGTAATTCACGCCGCCAGTCAGCTCCGCGACTGTGGTGCCGCTGCTCAGTACGACTGACCGGCTGAGAAGCAGCACTGCCAGGGCGTCGGCTTTTGCCGTCCCTAGCGGCCCGTCAAATACTACCCATTTAGGAGAGCTTCCCACCACAGCTGCTGAGCCCGACTGTACATTAACACCCTCCGGCCGCCGCCGCAGCGCCCAATGTAAGGTGCCGTCCAAGCGGCGCAGTAACCAGTCAGTTGGAAGCCGGCCGTCCGCACTCATGTCACCGAGCTGGTCAGCTTTGGAACGGCCGCCGTTGCTGGCACCCAGTTGCAGCCGCGGCGAATGCAGCGTCTCGCTATACACGTGCAATAGGTCGTCTGACGTACCCAGCGTCTCAAGGCCGTGTGTTGCCCCCACCAGCGCCTTCCAGGCGGTGGTCTTGCCGCATCCTGGCGGTCCCGCTATCAACACAACACGGTGCGATAGCAGCGCATCATAAATGGAGGACGCGGACGCAATCAAGAAGGGTGCATTAGCATACGCCAGTGCAGCTAGATGGGACTTCCAAGCTGGTTCGGGTGGCGGGATCGCCACATCTGCTGGTATGCTTCCAGCCAGGGCCGGCGGGACACTGGCGGCGGTGGGTGCCGTCGTAGTGGTCGCCGCGGCAGGGGCTGCGGCTCCGCTCCCACCGCCGCGGCGTCGCAGTGGAGATGGCGGCGAGCCGCCTCCGGCGGCGTGATCACCATTTCCGGTAGCGCGCCCGGGGTGACCATGTTTGTTGGCAGCATGAGGCACCGATACACCCATCACCTCTCGAACGGTAGCGAGTACGCTCTGAAGGGCATCGCGCACGTTGAATACCGGCGGTGGCGGATGCGGGGGCATCAGCGTCGGCGAGCTGCTGCCAGAGCTGGCGCCAGATGGGAACGACGGCTGTGGCCCACCCGCCAGCTCCGGCGGCGGTGGGGTGCGCTGTGCGAAACCAATCACCTGGTCAAGCAGCCGCGTCAACATGCCAAGATCCTCCGGATCCGCCGACGGCAATACCACTGCCCGCATGGCTGCGTCCAAGGCATCGAGCGCACTTCCACCCACACGCGCTAGCCATGAGCTAGAAGCGGCCACGGCAGCGGCTGATATCTGGCCCGGCGTTGCTGAGGAACTGGTCGCTGCCGTAGTGGCGGCTCCACTGCCGCCGCCGCCTGCTGGCATGGTGGTGGCATTGGCTGACCCACTGCTGTGGCCGGTGCCTTGCAACCACTCCCTATGGATGAAAACCAGCATAGAGCGGACGGTGACTGCGTCCAGTGTCAGCTGAGGCGGCGACGCCAGTTGTACTGAAGCTAGCCGAAACCAGCAAGCCGCTGCACGTGCCGCCTCCGCCGCATCACGCAGGCCGGCGCAGCGAAGTCCTGCCTCTAGCGCCACGGCCAGATCGGCGCTATGCAACGTCACGGCGCGACCGGCGCGACGTGCCACCTCACATAGCTCGTGGGGAAAGGGTCCCCGTGTATGGCTTGCCTCCGTCAGGAATGATGTCGCGGCGGCGGCAGCACCGGAGGCGTCATTAAAGGGCACCGGCGCATCGTGCGAGACTGGCAAGTAGGCAGCCATCGGCAACGACAAAAATATGCCCGGTGTGATCCGCACCGGATTTGGCGCGCCGCTGGACGCTGCACTCGCAGCCTCACGGCCGCCACGTAAAGCCGACGGTGGTGATGGAGAAGCTGACCCGGCCGCGCTTATCGCCGCTATGTTGCCCTGGCCGGCAGCAGCGCTGGTGGCTCCAGCCCCTCCAACGCCCGCCGGTGGCGACATTGCGGAGCCGCTCCCACTAGCGGTCCGAGCTTTACGCACCTGGCCAGTTGTCTTGCTGCCGGCGCTAACAGCGGTGGCAGTCGCCCATGGTGAGCGGATTGACTCGCCTGCAATCTGGATCTGTGGCTGCCGGTTCGCAGCTGCCGCAAGCATTCCCTGCAGAAGCTCACTGAGAGCTGATAAAGCCGCCAGGTCTAGCAGCTCCAAACCCTCGATAGACAGCCAGGCATTAAGCTGTATTGCTGTGGCGAAAGTACGCGCCATACTGGCGGGCGCTGCTGTTGCGTCCAGCATCATGTGCATGTGCAGGCGTCCTAGCAGGCTGCAGAGCCCGCGCACTGCGTTGACCGGGCTGCAAGCACCATCGGCTGGATTTCAGGCGGTGCAGAGGTCAGGTGGAAACGGAGGCAGCCATCAAATAAGGATGCACGTAAATATCTGCGCTCTTCCGCAAATCCAAGAAGGGTATGCAAGGCGGCAAATGAAGCCAGTAGGAAGGAATGCGCGGTATTGATAAACACTTAGCGTGTTCAGGCACGACTGTTATGGCACGACTAATATGCCCCTGGAGTTCCAGGTTCTACCCCGACTGAGAGCGGGCCAAAGACCCTGATGTTAAGGGCAGGGTGCCCCCATGTCGATGGACGGTGACAACCCCAATTAAAGTGACCTGCGAGCTGACCAGTAGCGGAGTTGACGCCTTAGTTGATTCGGCAGATTTCGCTGGATGCTGGTGGTGGGTGCTGAACCTGGGAAAACCACTGATTTCGGAGAAGTCGGCATGGGAGACTGGATGAGGGTGCCCCGAAACACCGGGGAAGGTAGGGACTGCCAGGTTAGTGGCCACGGGTGATGTACCCCCCTATCCTACACACTTAGCTTTGGGTATGCATTGGCATGCTGACAAGCTCTTATATCTCAGCAGCCAGTGACCATTACAAAGACGCAAAAAAACTATTGAACGTTTCATGTAAAGGGTTGCCACGGTCTCTCTGCAACAACAGATACATCAACCACAGCGTCAACTCTCACCTCGGACCAATGAGACAACTGGCGAAGCCTGCAGTGCGCTCACCGCCGCCAGCAACGACGGGACCGCCATAGGCAATACCAGTCCCACCGCGTCCTGCGTCGTCCCGTCATACTCGAAGCCGTACTCTTGGCGCTGCGTGCCGAATGCCACCTCAATAGCACCGCGCTCTCCGTCCCAGTAATGCCGCACGTTGCGCTGCCAGTCGAATGAGTCGGGACCCGCCACTTCCGCTCCGATCAGTTCCTCGACAGCCTGGCGATGGCAGATGCCCGCCGCCAGCAACCGCTCGATGCCGCGGACCGTCTGGCGGGCTAATGTCACCGGGCCTGGCGAGTTCTCTGTGGCCGCCAGCGCCAGCGGCGGCAGAAGAATGGAGGTGCGGCGTGGACGAAGGAAAATCGCTGTAGACGCGGGGCCGATCAGGTCACCAGAGCCGAGGGGCAAGTACGGCCCCGCACCCACAGGATCCCCATCAATATTGACGGCCGGGACAGCTGCTGTCGCGGCAGCTGTCGCCGTCGCCGCCGCCGCAGCTGCTGTCGCTGCCGTCGGCGCCACGAGAAATGCCGGCATCCGTGGCGGCCCTGTTGGCGGCTGTGGCGTGTTCATGCTGAGCCGCGCGCTGCCAATGTTCCCTTGCACTGACGGCGGCGCCATCATAGGAGGCTCAATGAATTCATCATTGTCTGTCAGCTCGCCACCATCAGAGCGTGTTATCGGGGCCGCTGCCGCCGCTGTGGCGGTGCCTACAGCCGTCAGCGCAGCCTGAGCGGCGCGCAAGGGAAGGTCCTCCACCTGTCTCCCCATGCTCACATGCCCGTACATATTTCCAGGTAAATGCCCTTGCTGCTGCCCCTGCATATGCGTAAAGCCCAGCCCCTGTACAGGCTGTCCATGCGTCCCATCAGGCGCTGCTGCCGCTGCGACCATCGCGCCGCGGAGCTGTCTCGCCATCGTCTCCAGACGTAATACCGACTGGTCTAACAAATTTCTCAGCGCAGCGCGCTCGCCCTGCGCCGTGCGCTCAAGGGTACCCGTCACAGTCTGCGTCCACACCACCGCATCTACTAGCATCACGCTCTGGCTGGGAAATGATGCCACCCATACGTCCGGTGACATATACCCGCACGCTAGAAGGCAGTCGCGTGTGTGCGCCGCCAATGAGGAGCGCAGCTCCGCCTCTAAAGCGGGTAACAAAGCCTCCAATCGTAGTGGGACGCTGCCGGGTGCCTGGGTGGCTACCGGCTGGCGCAGAGTGCAAACCTCGCCATTGCAGCCAACAACAGCAACTACCGCCGGGGGCTGAGGCGCCGAGTCCTGGAGAAGGAAGGGCCCCATGGGTGGCAAGGTGGAGTTTGCTGAGGAAATAGAGCGCGAGGTTACGCCAGTTCGCTGCGGATGCCGTGTTGGAGAGGCCGGAGGGTAAAGGAGGACAAGGGGGGGAGAGGGGAGAGGGGAGAGGGGAGAGGGGAGAGGGGAGAGGGGAGAGGGGAGAGGGGAGAGGGGAGAGGGGAGAGGGGAGAGGGGAGAGGGGAGAGGGGAGAGGGGAGAGGGGAGAGGGGAGAGGGGAGAGGGGAGAGGGGAGAGGGGAGAGGGGAGAGGGGAGAGGGGAGAGGGGAGAGGGGAGAGGGGAGAGGGGAGAGGGGAGAGGGGAGAGGGGAGAGGGGAGAGGGGAGAGGGGAGAGGGGAGAGGGGAGAGGGGAGAGGGGAGAGGGGAGAGGGGAGAGGGGAGAGGGGAGAGGGGAGAGGGGAGAGGGGAGAGGGGAGAGGGGAGAGGGGAGAGGGGAGAGGGGAGAGGGGAGAGGGGAGAGGGGAGAGGGGAGAGGGGAGAGGGGAGAGGGGAGAGGGGAGAGGGGAGAGGGGAGAGGGGAGAGGGGAGAGGGGAGAGGGGAGAGGGGAGAGGGGAGAGGGGAGAGGGGAGAGGGGAGAGGGGAGAGGGGAGAGGGGAGAGGGGAGAGGGGAGAGGGGCTGAAGTCGATTGGGGTGGATGGATGATATCGTCCCGTGAAGGGAGAAGCAGAGATCCAACCATGTTAATGGGCCGCTGGTGAGGAATGCCACACTGTAACGCTTACACACACGTGATAAGGTATCTTTATTTCTTATACTTCACTCATTCTTATACTTCGCTCCCTTCCCAGATGTGTACGTGCACCCCATCGTGATCTTGCAATGCCCCCTCTTTACAATGCGCCATTTGCTGGTCCAATGCGTCTTCCCCCCGCCGGACACACATGCGCTATGCACCAAACTCACCTCGATCTGATGGTGGAGCTGGATGTGCAGCGCACGGGCGCCACCATACAATCCCTCAAGCAGCGCTGAGGGAAGTGCCTCGACCTCATTGCCCACCGCCAGCGCCGCAATCAGCACCTCGTCTCCCACGAGCCACAACCGCGGGTAGGCCTCTCGTAGCGTTGGCAGCACCGTCTGCGCACAGCTGCGCCGCATAGCATCGAAGCCCGCAAGCAGCACCCTGCAATCCTGTGGGCACGGGGGCAGCCAATAGAGGATGGAAGGAGAGGAGGGCCACGCGCGTGGATACGATGAAGACCTAAAACCCCGACATACGGAGTGGGGACGACACACGAGTCCAACCACAGCCGGCGGGACGGCAAGGTGAGAGGTACAACGAGGGAATAAGGGCAAGACGTACGGCGAGCAGCGATACAACAGCGGACATTCTTTAGTGGGATTTTGGAATATCGAAGCGGGGCCACACCAACGTTTTATTATCTCCAACATACACCCCCGGCGTTAAACCCAATCCCTGCCTGCATCCCTTATAGCGAATGCACAGCTTTAAGCCTCCTGTGGGGCTGTTATTTCCTTCATATAGGGCTGAAGAACCCTGACACCGGAATATCGTCTTCTTCATAGGATCCATTGTTATATTCAATACGACAATGGCACAACTACCCGAAGAACAACCCAATTATTTGACTGCACCTGCAGCGCCACCGCCGCCGCAGTAAGCGTGGGCTGCTCCATAGCTGCCATGTTGAGCTTGCGCCATGAGGTGCCCAGCAGCTCCAGGGAGGCCACCGCATCAGGGCAGGCGTCTGCCACCACTGGGTTGTGCAGCAACTGGTTGAGGTAGGTCCACTTGTCCAGACAGGCAGCGGCGTCCTGCAATTGGGCAACACCAGGGAGGAAATTGTCTTGGGGAAAATGCGTGAGTGCGGAGCAGCGAATTAGCATATAGAACCATAGCGGTCGAACTGGAGCCTGAGGGGGGAGTAAATGATGGCCGCGACTTAAACCCACACTCACATCTTTCTGTCCCCGTCGCAAAACAGTACGCTCACATGCACTCTCCCTTTGTGTATCCTCGTTTCACCTGCAAGCTGCGCTGAACCCCACCCAGCAGCTGCTCGACCCTCTCGTACTCCCGCAGCACGCCGCAATAGAAGGGACTGCGCTGCACGCCGCCAAGCTCCGCCACAAGCGCCACAAGCGAGGCCAGCACCTCGGGCAGGTTAGTAGGAGTGAAGGAGTTCCAGGTGCGGACTTGACTGTAGGTGAGGGGGATGGCCTGCATGCGCTCCTGGATAGAGCGGAGCCAGGAAACCAGCTGAGCTTCGCCCAGAGCCACCTGCGGCATTGGGTAGGGGTATTGTACGTGCAATAAACGTGAAGCGCAATTCAATATAACGAAGGAGGAGCCGTAATGGCATATGTGACGGCCCGCAAGGTTATGTCCATGGCATGGGGACCCGTTATATCCGTGAAAAAAGGAGACCCGGTAGAATGTGCGTCATAAAATCCCCCCTAGGGAGAATATGTTTTCCTTCTGCTCCTTCGATCCACGCCGCTAGTGTGATAACTGATGTGTTGACTGTATCGCATATCTAACCCTGCATTAGCAGCCTTTGCCCCAACAATCGCGCACCTGCGAGATCCGCATTACGAGAGCCCGTGTCGCCGCTGACTCACTGCACGCCGTCACCAGGTGTGCAAACGAAGTTCGCCCCGCAGCCGCTGCTACCTCTGCGTCGTCCTGCCGTACATGCGTCGGCAGCGCGGCGTACGGATTCTGCATCATTCGAAGTGGTGAACCCAGCTCTGGGTTGAATAGTCCCCCGCCACTGGCACCGCTGGTGCCGGCCGCCGCCGCTGTCTGGTGCGCTGAGAGCCAACCCAGCAGCATTCGCAAATGCCGGGGCTTGACGGCGGGGTGCACAAGCTGCTGCGCCATGGGCAGAATGTCCTGCCATGATTTTACCAGGAGACTAAGGTGGGCGCCCAGCTTCTGCTCCGCCGGTGTGACTGTCCGGGTGCTGGTCAGGTCATCGTCGGTGTGGAGGGACTGCATCGACACAGGGATGAGAGATGGTCATCATGACAGGGAGATGTCGGATTACCAGGGCAAATGCCTGAATAAGCGACAGAACCGCATAGAGAAAGTCAGGCAGGTGCATTGCTGAGTCTGCAATATATGGAGAAGTGCACACCTTGGGACTCTTATTTTGCAATTGTTCCGCGCTATCGATCCATCCGAGCCCCTTACAGTATATTAATGTGCACACTCCAGCTTCATACCGATGCCGCTTTTGCCCTTACCAGGCTGCATCCTCATTCCACTGACCGTTTCAGGCCTCACTCGCTCATTCCTCGGTGCCCACGCGACCCGTCCTGGCCTGTCATCACTCTCTCCCAGCGCAGGCCATTGCCCGTTCTGGTCCTCACCGTGATCTTGCTCGCATGCATCCGGATACGTCCCACTTGCTCTTGCAGCTCCGCTGCCAGTCGCGCTCGCTCTTCATCAGTGCACGGCACCTCGTACAGCTTGTCCAGGAAGAGCCGCCAGCCCGCCAGCGCGTCCCATAGCGCACACCGCGCAGTCAGCACTCCACGTGCCGTCGCAAGCTGGCTCTCCAGGGAGCCCACCAGGCTAGTGGTTGAAGGATGAGTTAGCAGTCGTGCCCAGCTGCTGTGCTGCTCTGCAGAAGCCGCCAAGGTGCGCAGGCCCTCCGCCAAACTGTCTAAATGTGTGGATACCTCCCTGGCGTCGGCGGAGGCATCAGTGGATAAGCCGGTGCGCAACTGCATCAGCAGGATCTGCAACGCGTTACCGGACTGCAGGCAGGGTTCGCAGGGATAGGAGCGGGAGCTCAGGACTGGAGTCCAGAAAGCCATGGAACCAATTGGTAGAGTAGGAAGGACAGGACAAGACAGGATAGGACAGGATAGGACAGGGCGTCGGAAAAGCAGACATCGCATTCTCCCAATCGAAGGCTACGAATGGGTAGCAAATCGCTTCCCGAATAGGTATCCACATAATCACACAGTAAGCATGCGTGCACGCTTCCCGATCGTACCTCGATCAGCGAGGTCTTAAGGTGAGTCACCATGAGTACAGCCGCCGCCTGGAAATAGTCTGCTGCCGCCCGCGCCTCGTCCAGGTACCGCGCGACCACCGCCTGCAGGTTTTCCCACGTAGCGCGCACTTTGCGGCCTGAAGGTGGCTTGCCAGGGTCAGCTAGCTCATCATCATCATCCAGGTTCTGCGAAGCCGCCCAATAGAGTGGATGGTACAGGGTGGGGGTGCTTGCGCGGCCGTTGGCACCCCCCGCACCCGACCTGCACCCGAGGATTGTGAAGGGTCCCCGAATCCCATCAAGTTGTGGTTAAGGGATGGATGGATTCACATGCCATGAGAACAACGGTGGATCCGAAAAATGCTAGAGGCAAGTCCGAAGTAAGCGCAGGCAAGGCCGAAGAAACGAAGGAAAGGATTAAAACATATATGCTAGCTCGTCTGGTGCCGCAAAACCATCCCGATCGGGAAGGGTCGCTGGGTGGGTATGTGTGGGGATTGATGATTCGAAAGTATATCGGGTGAGATACAGAGAAGCGGGTCAGGAGGGAAGGGTTAGAGCTGAAATCCCCAAGGGCGTGCAATAATACATGTTAGGCGGTGAGAATTAAGAGCATCGCGTTGTGCCAGATGCTCAACATTGCCCCAACGATTATTACGCATAGGAAATGTGCAGGTTTGGTAGGAGCTTTTCCTTGCCATGGTAGAGTGCTTTGCTGCGCTTCCCATCCCCAACTCCATGCACGCGTCGCACACGCACTCAATGTATATGACGTGCAGTCGAGTCATATGGTCAAGGTCCGCAGAGATCGACTGGCGGGTAGTGCTCATAGGATCCAGGTGAGGCCAGATCACCTGCACAAATGAAGGGTTTCCAAGAATTCATTATCGAGAGTTGGACGTAGAGGAGTACGACGTAAAAGAAATCTCCCAGGTGGCAATTTACTCGGTTGTAATAATCCCTTACTACGCGAGCGTTAGTACGGGCTACCCTACCGAACTGCCTGGTAATCGCAACCTACAACTCTACGCAAGCGCACGCCCATCCACCCTTGCGAAACGCAACTCAACCATACATGCAATAATAAGAATAACAACAACAATAATAGTAAGCCGGTCGCTGCCTGGCGTGTGTTAAGGGGTTGGGGAACTGAGGGGTTTTGCATCGCCTCCCCCGCACCCCCGGGAACCATACATGCACAGTTGCCAACATCTGGACAATACGACCGTAATCCTGGCCGCCTCCCGTCCTTGGCTGTGCCTTGCAGCGATGAAGCCTTGGTTAGCCCACAGCGTGCCGCCGCTCATACTCGATACTGCCCACAGCATGCCGCCGCTCAGAAGGCCCAAAGCATCCCTCATGAATGCCATATCCTTTAATCCCGATCCCAAAGAGACAGGCTTTTACCGGCCCCCCCGCTGACTGGGCGGGACCTCTTCACCCCAGGGGCCCTAAGCCGCCCACTGCGCCCTCCCTGAGTGTCTTAAACATCCACAGACCCGGATGCCATACCTCGACGTATTGCACGAACTCGGGCAGCTGGCTGGGCCGAGCGACCATGCTATTGGTGTATTCTGCCAGGCGGCTGCTCAGACTCAGCGATTGGTTCACCAGCAGGCCGCCAAGCAGCAACATGATGCCACTGTAGGGATATTGACAGTTAACAGAGGGGACACGGGAAGCAAATAACGTGCCTGTCACACAGCTAATAATCCCAGTCTGTGCAGAATCCCGCAGAATCCAGCCGCATTCATCCGCTAACCCCATCCCACCCCACCTGCAAAACAGAAATTCGAAAGATGAGCCGCAGGAAAGGACCTGACCTGTGAACCCCTATACACGATGAATTCTGGTTTTCTGCTTTCCTCGGCACGCATTTGTTCTGCACTTCCCACCTGTGCGCCTTTTGTATCACTGGCAAAGCAGCCCTCTGTAGCGCCGACATCTCCAATGTCACCAAGCCCACGATGACGGATGCGCGTGCGTTGGTCATCTCGCTCAGCCACGTGGAGGTGGCGGTTAGGTCAGCATGCAGTTGCTCTGGGGTCATGCCTGAGCTCCTGGGAGGCAAAGCAGCAATAACACCGTACTAAAGGTAAAAGCTGTGGCGTGGACCAAAAGTTGTGGAGGTCGGCGACACGCGCGCACAGTGGAAGAGAAAATGCGGAGTTGGGGAAAGAAGACGGTACAATGAAGTGTGTGTGCGTATGTATGTGTGCAGGCATGCTCGTGCTTAACACGTCAAAGTCAACGCTTAAACGTGTGCTGCAAAACGTGAAGGGCAGCCGCGGTAACCGAACTGCCGAAGGGGCAATTTCAGTAAATGGCACATAGCATCCAGACGTATCGTAGTTCCTTGTACATCCCTTGTTTCCTCCTTTGACCTAACCACGTAATCGTGGAACGAACCGGCCCCACATACGCCCCCGGCAGACGAACCTGTACGCTTCAGTTGTGAACCTGCTGACCATTCCCCACAGCACCTCGTGCCCCCGGTAGGGCATCATGGCGGGGTGATGCATGGCAGTGTTGTAGTCGTTCAGTATCGACAGCTGCAGCCGGGTCTGTACAGCCGTACCGGCATACACACCGCAGGGATGCACAACGCCGCATCCCCCACAGCGGCGGCAGCAGCAGGGTGGATATTGAGATGAAGGGGAGAGGTAATGAAAGTCAATACAAGTAACAGCGTTCACTACGTCATCGGATGTCATCGGAGGGCCTGATCGCCATCTGAAACTGCTTTCACGCGAGTAATAGGGCCCCCGCACAACCAGGGTTATTCTTCTCCGCGGCAGGCGCATATCAGACATCTCAATCTCCCACGGGCCCTGCAAACGCGCTTCGATGAATCTGGACAGGTTCGCAAACTGGGGAATCCAGCCTTTTCCCCTTAATTTGGCAAGGCAACAAGCCACCGTGCTCCAGTTCCAAGCCCAGCACCAGTTCCCCAACGTCTTCTAAGTTGCATTACGCACCATCATGCTCCGCACATCCACCGCGCCGCGCAGGACCTCCGCATTGAAGCTGCCCGCCGCGCGCGACGCCACATTGCCGCCACCCTCGCCCGTGCCGCGCGTCGCCAGCATCGCCGACGGCACCGGGATACCCTTGGAGCTGATCTCCCCTAGAAGATTCCGTACCTCGGGGTAGGTCACCAGCGGCGCCGCCGACACCACCACGACGTGCAAGATCTCACGTGGCAGATTGGCCACAGCCCCAGATAACTCTTCGGAACCAGGGCTGATCACGAACAGCGGCGCCGGTGTGGGTATTCCCTCCGGTGCATCATCATCTGTGTCGTCCGACGGTCGAATCCGCGGTGAAGTGCCATCGCCGCCATATGACCATTGACTGATGCTTGTGGATAGAGGCATGCCGTTGGATCCCCTCCGCCGAGCAGTGCTGGCGGCAAAGGACACGGTTGCCAGCGTGCCGGCACGGCCCCAGGTGGGCAGACCTGGAGTCCGCACCGAGGCGGTCGCGGCCGCAGCCGCAGGGTCCTCAATTGTACCCAACACGATGTACAGCCCTGCCTTGCGTGGTATTTCCAGTTGCCGAACGCACAATAGGACTGCCAGGCGTGCCAGCTCCAGTAACTGCCCCAGCATGAGGCAATCGGCGAGAGTAATGAATCGTAGCAGCAAATGCGCCGCATGCACGGCGTCGTGCAGGTTTCGCTGCCGCTGTTCCGCATCCAGGCGTGCCAGCGCCAGGGACTTGGTCTTCCATGCCTGGCTGCCTGCGGACATGGAAGGTACCGGCAGCACGGTCACTAGGTGTTCAGGCCGGGATCCAAGGACATGAGGACAACAGGGGGTATCTATGGATCCAAGCTAGGAATCTAGAAGGGAGCTTGCCAGGTTAAGCGCCGGGACTAGAAGGATACCAGTCGAAAGACCTCTGCCTACGCCACAGCTGGCTTTGCGGGGCAGACTAGGCTGATGAACACCGATATCCATTACACGTCCGTCCACAGATAGCTGGACGCAAGGAGGCTGCGCAGGGGGGAGTAGAACTTCACTTTCACTGGTTAAGGTCAGCGTGCCCTGGCTCTCCATTCCGCGGTAAAAATGCACCCACATGCACCAAACACGGAGAGGTTGAAAGCGGCACCGCGCGACTTATCCCCGCCTAGACACGTTCGAACTTCAATCGCACCGCGCAGCACAATGCATCTCGTGCAACGGAGCAACCCACCTGGCGCTTCAAAGCGCTGCTGCCGCGCTTCTTGGCGGGTGGGCTTGGCCACCGCTGCCTGCGCTGCCACCAGGTTGGCCTGCACCGCCTGTCCCACCGCCTGTATCTGTGACCGCACGTATGACACCATGTCCTGTAGTGCGGACGCTACCAGATTGCGCTGTTCTTCGCGCATGCGCTTAAAATCCGCCATCGTGAACTGATCCTGCAGCGTGCCCACATACCCTAGCTGGTAGGGCAGGCCGCTTTCTGGCAGTCGCTCCGGCGGCAACGGTGTCGGAGGCTCGACCTCCGGGCCGTCGGCTTCGGAAACTGAGATGCGGCTGCCGGCAGAGGACGCCTCGCAACCCAGGAGTGCGGGTGCGCTGCCAGGGGCCGCACCGCTGACGCCACTGTGGCTCTGGCCGCGGCTGCTGGAGGCGGCGCCTACTGCTGACGCTTCCGCTGCCGGGCCTGAGCCCGAGGAACTATTCTGCGCCAGTCGCGGCAAGGAGGCTTGCCGCGGCGGCAGCAGAGGCGGCTGTTGGGACGAAGACGTCGAGGGCTGATGGGAGGACATAGCTGTGGCTGGACTCGACCGCTGGGGTGGCATAATGGAGGGCGCCACTAGCTCTGGCTCCAGCTCAATCCAGCGGTCCTCTGCCGGTGCGTTGGGCGAGGAACAAGGAAGTTGGAAGAGCAAGGCGTGAGACACGTATTCAGAGGTCTAATGGAGATCGACTTGCTATTCTTCAACCGATATCAGGAATTGTGGATGTAGTTAAGGATCTCAACGGCAGTGGTGGCAAATGATCATACATGAGGTGGACTAACCACAGGTGGCAGGATCCTGCGCCCCAGACCTGCACAGCTCACGACGCAGCGTTCCTTGCAGCATGCAACTATGCCCGCAAGGGACCTTTCATGCCTGGATGCACCCTACGTGTGCTGGGTGGACCGAGGATAGCTAGACGATAGCTCTTGCACCACATCCCAGCCAGATCGGAGCTCTTCCCCATACCAGGGATGCTGTGCTGGGCACGCGTTTCCCCGGGACCACCATTCTCGTGTCTGCAATGCTGCACAATTGGCAAATTTACACTGCCAATAAACCGAATTGCCGACTACTTTCATAGTCGGAAATTCGGTTCCAAACCAAATTCGATGTTCCCTTTGCCCTGTAAGGCGGACCTAAATCCTGTCCAGAGGGAAGCCCAGGCGCCACCTTCTTCATGCCCTGTCGCTGGCACCCGTTTTTGTATCTCCTGGCAGTTCAGATGACTTACCAGGTCCCTTGCGCCATGTGCCATTGGTGTCGCAGCTGACCGCCAGAGTCATGCGGCGCACGTTGAGCAGCGCGCGATGGAAGGTAGGGCTGAGCACCAGCAGTTGCTGCGTGAGGAAGCGCTGCCGCGCTCGGAACTTGAGCACCCGCACGGCATCGCGCCACTGCGTGAAGGCCTGAGAGGCAGAAAAAAAGGGCAGAACGTAATGTGAATGCAAAGAAGACGAACGACCAAGCGCCCAGAGTTATTCAATAAAAACAGGAAAGAGTGACAGAGGCCAAGGAAGGCACGTCAACGCATACATTGGAACAGCTAACCGTGAAATGGATTTTCACTTCGGTGCGAGAAATAAGTACGCGGCTATGGGATCCGCAGTGGGATCCAGGACCGCATTGCCGATGAGGCTAGAGGGTGGCAACATTCACAGCCGAGCAGATGCCCGCTGTGGAGTCCAAAAAGGTAGTGGTGGTGTCCGCTTAATGACTGCCCGGTCCCGAACCCGCTCTTCCCTGCAGGCGGGGCCAATTTGACCGACGCCCAGCAGGGTGGCAGACAGCGGCCAGGTAGGCTAACAGCAGGACCACCTGCTGAATCCACTCCACTCGCCAACCCACCCCATGGTATCAAGATATATCAAGGCGACACCACAAGCATCGTCACCACCCCTGGTACAATCACGTGAGCCAAATCCCTTGCCATCGATGCCCCGTACCTGAAACACCTCATTGTGCTTGAAGAATACCAGCTTGCGAAGCACTGTGAACAGGTTGCGATCGCGCTGCCAGGCGTGGAAGGGCTGCAGCTCCTGCGCGTTGCCACCAAGCATCTGCGTCACGCCTGACTGAGTGAGCACGTAATGGTGTCGGGGGTCCACTCGCGCACGGTCAACCACGAGTAGGTCGTATGGGTTGTACTCGCCGCCGGGGCAGCAGGGGTTCAGGTTGCAGTAGATAATGAGGCCGCTTTTCGCAGCAGAGCTGCTGAACAGGCACACTGCATCCTCCCCCGTGCGAACGTCCGCGGGTACCTGGAAACGGTTCGAAGACACACCTCAGATCCGTTTCAACAGCTCATGTACGCAGTGGGTAGGTGTCGCAACGGGGAAAGTCACCGTAACGTAGTGGAATTGCGAATAGGGCGAAGATAAAGCCGAGTGGGAGGCGCTCAATGGGTAAGGTGTGTCGGTCTGTGCTAAATGTGTCATTTTGCAATGGGTAACCAAAAATGACGATGTCGGGGAGAGGAGAGAGAGGGAACGGGAAGGAAAGTGCATTTCTGGAAAGGGAGCAACATGCAGTGTTGGGCAATCACCCATGCGGCTGGGCGTGACCCTGCAGACTTAGTCGGGTCATCGCCACTGCCTGCAATCCCCTCGCCGCAGCTGCTTACGTCACCACAACCCTTCTGTGAAAACAACAACAAAAAGCTCACATTGTAATTGTACGCATCCGCCATGCTGATGTCTACCGGGGCCATGAGGAAGTAATTGGACCCCGTGGAGGACTCCACGCCAGGGCCGCCGTTTGTAGTCTGATAAGGCAACCGCGTGCTGCTGCTGAACGGCTTGAGGTCCTGGCGGCCCAGAGGGTTGGGAAGAGTGCGTTTTATTTTTTTAGGGGAAGCGGATCAAGGATAACTAATCGGAACAGGAAATGCACCGGCGGGCGGGGCAGAGACGTAAGTCGGTTCGAGTGCCGGTATGTGAGTGGGCATGGGAATACAAGCGTCGGGGGATAGGAACAAACGGTGCGATGAAGTTGAATGGCAACGTGTCGGGCGGCTACCATTTGACCATCGGGCTTAAATTGGATCGCTCCCCGTTCACTAACCAAAGGCGAGCACGAGCGCACACGAAATCAGCAAGTCAAAGCGAGGTATGTTAACAGGATGTGGGGGTTGGTAGTGAATAGCCCCCTCCTGCGCAGCGACACACTCAATAGTTGCACTAGCCGCCTAAGAGGGCCAACCACCGGGAAGCTGCGTGGCAAACCTTTGATGTTGCGAGAATATGTCCTGACGCTAAACACGGTGCCGAGAGGGGAGGTAGTAAGACTCCGGAGAGAAAGGCGAGCCAGAGAACGTTTGGGGGCAGAGCGTTTGGGCGCAGCTAGCGCTCCCGAGAGTACGGCTTGGCCCAACGAGTCCTCACACGCAACGGAAACCGAAACACGACTACTTCAGCCAGTGCACCACCACATCGATACGAATTCTAGTTTTGACTATTGCGCCTAAAGCACTTACTAAAAGGGATACAAATGACGTGCGCAATGCTAAGCTGTTTCAGCCAGCAATGCACGGGTGACGGGTAGCGTGAGGCATACTGACCAGGTGCCTCGCTGCTGATCACGTGCCTCGCTTGCCCAGAGTTACCTGATAACTACGCTGGCTTCTTAGGTTGGCATATTACAAGGAAGGTTACCAGGCATGCGCGCATGAAGCTAAAGTTTCAGGCTTGAAGGAGAGCATTTATTTGGTGTCGCTGTGCGGCTCGGAAGAGCGTTTCATCCTCTGTCCCAGATCGCCACCGCCAACACCGTCGGGTGGATGGGGCCCCCGATGTCCGAAAGAGAACCTTTCACGGCCTGCTCACCTTCTGCAGCGTCATGGTGCCGAGCAAGGTGCCGTCCGAGACCATCGGCTGGTTAGAGGGCCTCAGTCCTGCGGTGAGCGGAGGGCATGGACATGCGAGAAGCAGGACGCGGGCACGTGATTCATGCGGGCGGAAGCAGCGTTTGCAAGCAGCCTTCGCCGCCATCGCACCAGTCATTTTTCCAGACCGCAGCACCACATGGTAGTTCAAGAATTTGAGAAACGTGCCCTGCACGTCTTCATCATCACGTTGCTGGTGGGGACGATATGGTGAGCACCCTACTGCTTGATACTAAAGCATATCTCACAGTTAGGTAAGCTCGGCTTCCCCAGCGGTCGGAGGTTAGCCGGCACGGCAGACGCAGACACGGCTCGTAATAACGTGGTGGAGGTCTAGGCAATGCCGTCTGCCACATGTTCACTTGGGTACCTGGAACATGCGTGCTGGCATTTCCCCTGTCTAGAAAACGACCCCTTCTTCCATTCGCTTCGTGCAGTGCAATTCCTTCCTAATTCCCAGGACATCCCAAACCGCATCGTGACTACGTCTCCTCATTTCCAAACCCGTTACCAGTCTTTGCAGCCCCACGCACGCTCAAACAGTTAACATGGAGGTGGAGAATGTAGAAATCGACGGTATGAACCGCACACGTGACAAAACATTTCAGCTGCAGGCTCTGCTGTGCACTGCCACAACGTGGCCACGCGCATATGAGGCACGGTGAAAATACCGTGAGAGTCACCATGCTCTATTGCAAGCATAACTGCAGTTGGGATACATACCGTCAAGGATGGCTGGGGAGAGGCTGGGCGGTGGTGAGCTCGGGGGCAGAGCATACCCTGCGGGATCACCGGGTGGAAGAGGAGGGGTCCGAGAGATCAGAAGGGATGCAATGCCTGAGCGCAAAACTTGGTAGGAGTGGGAAACTGTGCGCCAGCAGCATCAGCACCCTGGGGCACGGTAGTGGACCCACATCGCCTATATATGTCGCTCATGGGCGGCACATCATCTCTGGATTGCGACTGGCGCGGTCCATGTTCCCAGAACATTTGCCCAAGTGACTTCCATCATGCATGCTCCCGCCCAGGGCAGAAAACGGTACGGTGCGTGACTGCAGGAATGCAAAGAGTATGGCAAAGCGGCAATCCGCTTTATGGGTGCTGAAAAAGTCAAGGTGCCGTAGAGCAATGCGTGTGTACGTGGCCGCTACACCGCTCCACTTGCGTGCCAAGAAGCTGCTTGAGGATCGCCTGCTGGCACAGGCGATGCTGTTACATACAAGGCTCCTAATCTCGCCACGGCTCGCCATTGCCTTTCGACCCCACCCGCCACCGCAGTCGTGGCAGCCAGGCGCTGACGCACAAACACGACTGGTGGTGCGACCAGCAAGCCGCCGCCAGCTTCACCGGCATCCTTAATGCGTGCCTTGGTGACAGGGATTTCCAGCGCCTTCACTTTCATCCAGAAGCCTCCTGCCTGCTCCAAGCCAAACTACACCAGGCGCCAGTGCTGCTGCGAAGGTGCAAAACGCTGTTGTGGCTGCTGCTGGCGGGAGCGACTTTCGCCCTCCATGTGTCGTAAAATGGGCACAGTGCGTCACACCAACCCTACACGCCTTTCAATTGCACCCAAGCCTCCTTCGCATGGCCCACGGAGCGCGCCAAGCCGCCAACAGTCGACCTCGATGCAGCATAGAGGCCCTCTCTGTCGTAGTCCCACGGTTTTGGCACGGCTGGGCGCAGGATAAATATCTGGATGCCATCAACGGATTTCCCCCTTTCCGTCCGATAATTAAATCTCTCTGCTGCAGGCCCTTCTAACCAGTTCCTTCCTAATGCCTACCAAACCCCAACCTTGTGCAACCCAAACCGCTAGTTCCCTGACACAATCTACCTCATATGTTTGAGCTACGAAGAGTTTCCACGACCACGGCGATTCTAAGCGTGCCCATGTGGTTGGCCCCAAGCTTGCAAGCGAGGCCCTGGCCGTATGACAATCTGATACCCAGCCCGGCGCCCATGCCCGCTGTTGCTCACCCACAGCTGACTCCAGGATCGAGCCCGGGTTCAGGTCCGGTACCAAGTTAACTGCGGTGGATAGAAATAAAGTAAGCGGTGATGGGAGGGAAAGAAGGATGCTCGATTTAGGAGAAATGTGATAGGCTTGGTAAGCGGTGAAGGTTGCGGTACACTCATCACTCCAGCTTTTTGCACTTCATCATCAACATCCACAGACGCTTTTTCCTCATCGTCAAAGCGGTGCATGCTGGTCTTGGCCTGGCAAACCCATCCTTAAAATCCCAGGTCGGCATGCTTGCAGACAGCGGCGCTTTGCGTGAGGGTAGATTATTTGTGACGAGCTCACTTGTGCTTTTGTTAATGGCGCTGCGGAACTGGAAGGCCCGCTGCTGCGCTGGACTCAGGTCGTGTTCGCCTTTCCGTTTGGTACGGTAACCCAGAGCGTGCTGCATGTCCTCGCTTGAGCTCGCCGCGGCACTCTGCCGGGTAGGCGATTTATGCCCCTTTCCGGCTTTGGGGGAGGAGTCATCAGATGCTTGGTAAGCGCTGGCCTCGCTCCCCACTTTGGCACGGGTGTGGACCAAGCTTTCGCTGGGCGCGTATCCGAACAAGGCCGTAAACTGCTCTTCAGAATTTTTTGTCTTTTGCTGTGATGCCCTGGCTCCAGTGGGCAGGACCCCCCGGCCCTATTGGAAATTCGATGTGACGCGGAACATGCAAGGTCGTCAACGACGTCTATAACCATGTTAACGCTAATCATTCAGGTAAATTTAAAACATGTTTATTTAAGCTAAATTGAAGTCTACAATTTCCTCTGTGCTTTACCTTGACAAAGCCCACTTCATTATCATTTCGCTCCACCGGCCGAAGCCGAGTTGTAGGCCAAGACATTTTGGCTTGAACCTATGGTAGTCTCAAAAATTCACTGATACTACCTATTTCAATTGCCATGCTTGGACCGACCGTAACGAACGCTCGGATCTTCTAAAAATACAATATTATCGGAATCATCTGCTGAGTTTAATGGTGAAGTTAAAAATCCGAAGACAAGTTACCACGTTTTGATTCCAAGCTTCACGATTGAAATCCATGTTCTTCATATTTGTATCTTCCAAGAAATGATTTTGGTTGTGATTGAAATGTACAAACCACAAAATTTAGGCCATTAAACGCACTGACAGGGATGTCAAGGTACCTTAACGGTCTCGTATTACCGACAATGTAGCCGTAGAAACTACCTGTCCTTTTTTACCATGTGCCCTGGCTGCAGTGCAGCCAGGTATTTGGAGCCCCTGGATCTTCTTTTCATTAATTATCAAAGATTGTATGTGATCATGTGTCTTGTATCCTCTTCTGTGTTGACGAAGAAGTCGTCGAACAGCTGAACGGGAGGTCTAACATTGTGTCTTTCTCAACGATGTGGTCTTGTGTGTGGTTCGGTGTGTCCCTTGTCATGATCCGACCTGGGCCAATTCCGAATTCCGCTGTAGGTGTTGTGGTGCGATCCTCTGCTGACCTACATACGCTACACGATCAAGCCGACTGAAGTCAACTGACACAATTGAAGAGCGATCAAGGTGTGAAAGGTTTTAAGGTGTCGATGAAGTGGAGCTACCACCTGGTCCGCAAGCACGTATGGGTTTGTGGTAGTAGTCGACTGCCGTATGGATGAGATAGTTGCGGATGTGTAAACGAAACCGCGGATCAGGTAGAAGCTTAAGCGGCATTGTGTGAGACTGGGCGTGTGTTATGCGTGGCCGCATGGGATTTGTTGAAAACGCGCGAAAATTTCAGATTTGCACGGGATTAATGAATAACCTTACAAATTCAGTGTACAACACTACCCGTCGATATTTGTTGTGCCGCATTATGAATGTTCTTTGCTCCCATAGCGTAAAACCCTAGTCGCGGCAATAAGTGTTACTTTCTTAACAACTTCGACGCCCCACCAACGTAGCCTTACACGGCCTGACGCAAGCTCGGATTGTGCTCCTCTGCGTTCCTTTGGATGGGGGTATACTCCTTCAAATAAACGGCCCATCCACTGATCGTACTTGTACATCCTCTCATGCAGTAGATGAGTGTACGAAATAGAACCACGAGGATTTACCATGAGCCTTTGACATTTCCAGTTCTTCCAGGCATAAATTTCGAATTCCTAGCATTCCTAATCAACTAGGGCATTCATCCGCTCATCAATACCCTACGAAGTACAGATACCTGTTTAGGTAACTCAAGTCCTTATGCCTGTAAAATTCGCATCAGCCTCACGAGGCTGCTCCGTTGTCTAAATTGAGAGCTGTCCACAGCGACCCCCGAGCTCCCCCGACAACATAACAAGTGAGCAACTAGCTTGTTCCAGAAATGAGAGTTTAGCATGCCCAAACCACAAGAAGCGGATTTGGCCTAGTTACTTGAACGGAAGACTATGCAAGACTGTACAAAGACGGAGTGGCTGCTGTAGCCCGTGTAGCTTGACCGTACGGCCTACGACGGTCACACCAGAGGACACCAGAGCAGGAAACTCCCCTGCACTGCAAGACGCTCTTCCCACGTTTTCCTACGAAAAAAATAATCACGTCGAACTATAATCACTACTCACCCTACTCACGAACTATACTCATATCAAACTACGGGATCAGGGCTCCAAATCTGTGTTCCAGACGTTTGTAAAGGATAGGCCTAATCAGCGCGCTAAAGACGCTTGAGTCCAATGCTAGGTTGGAGTGGCTATTGGCGTCGCGTTTTTCGATAGGAGGAAAGATAGCATGCTGATGGGCAGGAGGGACCAGCTCCAAACAGTTCATTGGCAAAGGAAGCTAAAGCCGTATCTATTCCTGATCCCTGTCATAGCCGTGCCATCTAATTAGGCTGTGCTACTTATGCTTGACAGGCCAGAGAGACCTAATCAGGCTTAATTAGACTCAATCAGACTTGGTTAGCCCAATGGTTGGAAGGGTAGTTGATCCCAAGATAGCGCTTGCACATTACCTTTATGATAGTCTTGGACAATAATTGCCGTACACGCGGACTAGATTGCATATCCGGGACTACTGTCTTTCCAAATCGAGCCGCATGTCGAAAATGGCGCACATCTTGTTGCGTGGCTTTAGTAATCTCTATCTAGACGATCCCTGGACTCAGCGTACAGGTTAAGGTCGTCAGCATGAAGTAAGGAATAACAATTTCAGATGGGATGCGTTGCCTCAGGTCGAGCTGCATACCCCTCTACCCCGGTTTGGCTGTCGCCCGCTGGACAACATGTACTCTTGGCGTACCTTGGGTGTCCGTGAAATCAGCAAAATGCCTTGGGGTGGGGTGTTAGACTAAGGGGACAACCTTGCTCCCCCTTTGCTCGGATTCGAACGGTTCGCCTGCCATCCCTTTCACGCATACTGGCTTTGATGACCATGAGACCCATAAGGTTAACACCTCTTCTTTCAGATCGCAGCGGAGGGAAATCTTGGGGAACTCTGTAAAGTGTTCTTTCATAATATATCGGTCAATTAACTGGAGGAACCCGTGATTGCGTGCCGCGCCTATCCAGAAGATGCCAACAATTCGCCTCACTCATCGGTGCATGTCCCCGCCCACAGGTAATACATTCTAGCTGCACCACAGCTCCGTTGAGATATATCTGCACCTTCTCGCAGCGATAGGCCCAGTTATGAACATACGGAACCGGGAAACTGGAAGGAAACTTGTGAAACCAAATGGTGCCAAAATACAATAAACACGAGCATCAGAAACAGTTATCCAGCGGGAATTGTATATATAGGAGTTTGAAGTCGTCGGGAAATATTACTGCGGAGCTCACAGTGGCTTTCAATTACTTGGTCTCAGTACTTATGCCGTACATTCCACTATTACACATTTACCACAAGGTGCATTCCGTAGCATTATATTATTGCATTAGTACATTATTATTACCAAAAATGAATCGGAATCGCTTGCTATTCGTTGCTGCTGTGGCCCTAGTGGTCATCGGCGCCACGTCCGGGGTGTACGCCGCGAAGAAATCGAAGAAGTCAAAGATTGTGGGAGATACAACAGTCACACACAAGGTGATAAAAACGCGTAGAACACAAATGAGCCAGCGCTGGCAGGTTGTCGTTTTGCGCATGATCTGGGCCCTTGCACCTGTTCCATTGAACGGGAAATTTGCAAGGTCAAATCTCATTTAACTTCCATACAGGTTTTCTTTGATATCGAGATTGACGGCAAGGCAGCAGGTAGGTCCGGATAGAGACACGCTGTCCTACCGTTATCGTTGAGCGGAATGCTGCGCTGTTCATTATTACCAGTGGGATGTCGTATCTGGATCCATCCAGTGTTGTATTAGTGCTTACACAGGGACATGCAAGCTGTTCACCAACGTATGCCATTCGTCTCTTGCAACTCCTATCTGCAGGCCGAGTAGTGATTGGCCTGTACGGAAACACGGTGCCCAAAACCGTGGAGAATTTCCGTGCGCTGTGCACGGGTGAGAAGGGTGCTGGCCAATCGGGCAAGCTCCTAAGCTACAAGGGAAGCACCTTCCACCGCATCATTCCGCAGGTACGGCTCGCCGGGTGAAACCGCAATCCCTCAAACTTGGGGAAACCCAACTTCCTTATGATAGTCTTTTGGCTTTTGAACTAGATGTAAGTTCTGCAACCCCAGACCACATAAACCTTCTGAGCTATCGGGCATATCCCGTTTTTCGGTGATTTTAATGCTTGGTGTTCCAATAATGCACATGGATTGGCGTGGGTATATGCGTAGTGCGCATGAGCATGCTCTTTCCCTCACTTGCCCTCAGCCCGGGCCATTCTCGCAGCAAACCTGCACCTTTATCCTCTGCGCATCGCTTGGTCTTCAACACCCTGGAATCAAAACGTATAGATGGCCATTTGCAATGTTCCCACAAATACACTTCGGATTGCTTCTTTATTCGGTCTCATCCTGACCGATCACCCGTGAATGTCGTTGTGTTTTGCAGTTCATGATCCAGGGTGGTGACTTTACTAATGGCGACGGCACTGGTGGCGAGTCCATTTACGGCTCTCGCTTCCCGGTGGGTCATTGTCATCGTCTTCCAGGCCGTTGCTACTTACCTAAGCCTGCGGGTAGCCTGACGGCCTTCTCGTATGCATACCGGATTCCGTTTTGCTTTCTCGGTTTACTTGGCCGATGACTGTGGTTGATCCCTCCCACAGGATGAGAACTTTGCCCTGAAGCACACTGGACCCGGCGTCCTGTCCATGGCCAACGCCGGCCCGGACACCAATGGCAGCCAGTAAGTGCTTCAGCGTCTGTGCGACATCTGCGATCGCCCACGCTAATCAGAGGTGCATGCTACACAAGTTTTTTTCAGATGGAAGTGTTCATTATTCATTGGTTATTGCAGCAAGGAAGACTTGTATTCTCCGGTCCCGAAAGGTCATGGGACCCGTTGCTCCTAGCTGTGCTCTAGAGGTGACTCCCCTCCTGCACTTACACAGGTTCTTCATCACCACCGTGACCACTTCCTGGTTGGACGGCCGTCACGTGGTGTTCGGCAAGGGTAGGTAGGGGCTTCGTTAAGCCACGGAATGGGGTTGCAGGACGCATTAGGAGATTTAGGACAAGCCTGGGTTGGGTAGGGCGCCGGTAACCAAATATCGTCCTGGGTTTGTGGAAGTCGATTGCGCGGACTAGTGACCAGTTAACGTAATGGATAGCAAGTGTGCGGTTCAGGTGTTGGAGGCATTGCAAGTTGCCCAGTCGCTTGCAGACTGCTAAAGAACGTACTAGGCTAGTGTGGGAGTTCATTTATGGGTATCATGACCTTCAGCGCTTCCTGAGTCCTGAGTAAGATGAAGCGTTTGCTTTCCTCCATGGCTGCAGTCGTGGAGGGTATGGACGTGGTCTACAAGGTGGAGGCTATTGGCAGCGGCTCGGGCAAGCCGAGCAAGAAAGTCGTCATTGCGGACTCGGGCGAACTGCCGCTGTGAGCAGTGTTGTAAAGCACATGCCTTCATTGCCTGACAATACGCAGATCAATCTATTAGGGAGAAGCGCCAGCTATACAAGTCGTCGGAGGTTTGGTTTAGATGGATTACAGGGGTTAATCCGAATGTTTCCAAAGTTTTTGGGCACGGAATAACCGCCATGGCAGGCTACCTGTAACCTACCAAGGCGCGAACTCGTGTATGACATTGAGAGAGTGCTTAGACGTTGGTAATATGTCCACCAGCTCGTGAAGCCTTGAGCTCTTCCGGCGGGCCCTCATGAGGCCTTTAGGTGTCAGAGACAGTTGTTTGGACGCTTGATTAAGTACCACGCCTTTCACCTCACCTCACGAAATAATATGCTGATCATGGGCTATTCAACCAGTATAATCAATTGGAGCCCAAGCCTAGGAATAGTTTATGATTGTTTACGAGTTCCCGGCAGAGCTCTAAGGCATCCGGAATGGGCGTCATGTTATGACGGTGAATCGAATTGCACCATGGGTTCATATTCGGATAATCGCCAATTAGCACACCTGACAACCTGGGGCAGAACCAGCAGGAGCACAGCGTAGCACGATGCGCTGCATCCTAGACCCGAAATCCACTGTTCACTGCAGACATTGAATGCAATAGTTACGAATCTAAATTAAACCAAGCCTGCTTTCAGAGAAGACACAATGTTTCATGAAATTCTATGTGAGTTCACAAGCCATAGGATTTGGCCTATCTAATAGGAATTGTACATCGGATCAGAATAGCCTGTGAAATGCATTATTTGCCCGAGGGCTCGTGTGTCCTGTGCCTTGCAGGGCGCGCACGGCAACTGGACAATGACTGCACACGGGCCATGCAGCTTCGACCGAATTCATTTGATTCCTTGGAAAGTTCTGAGATTTTGCCACTCTAGGAATAAGCGTTTGCTATAATATTATCCGCTCGGAGTAGGCTGCAATACTGATCAGTGACGGAATACGAGTCGGCGTGTTCTTGCGCTTTGAGAAAGTAATTCATTAAGCGCATTCATTAGATCATTAAAATGGCGGATACGTGGGAGGAGGATGCGGCGCTCCAGCCCCCGACCGCCCCGGCACCTCCCCCGACCGCACCGACCTTGAACCCAAACAGCATGATTTTTGTACCAGGACAAGGCATGGTGCCTGCATTTCGGCCGGTCGAGGCGGTTCCACCTCCGCCTCCTGTTCAGCCGCCTCCAAAGGTCGAGGAGCTGATTCCGCAGCCGCCCCAACCAGAGGAGCCAGCACCGCAGCCTACAGAAGCAGAACAGCTGCCAGATGGAGGTATGCAGAAATTGGTCTGTTACATATTTGAATTTGCGTCACGCGGTCGCTCCCTGCCCAGGGTCGGCACCCGCACCCGCGCCATCGTCCGCGCCAGCGGCACCAACGGAAGCAGCGTCCGCGCCAGAGGAGCCCGTCGCCCCCCTCGATGAAAGTGCTGTAATGAAGGCGTACCAAGAGTCACTGATTGAGGAGCCCAGGTAGTGTTGGAACTCAGCCACTCAGAGCTTGCAGTGGCCCTGAAACCCAGATTGGAACACGCATGATCAACGCGTGGGCCGCCTGCACAATGTCCGCAGGGACCATCTAAATATCGTGTTCATCGGGCATATCGATGCGGGGAAGTCAACATTGGCGGGGCAAATTCTATTCCTCACGGTGGGTGAACGCGAAGTAGCGCAATCTGGCGGTGAATTACGGCCTCGGGGCCTTTGACCAGGTCCTGAGCGGACGTGAATGGGGTTGAAGATTTAAGATAGAACTGGGTCGGGACGCGCGGCTGCCTTCTGAGGTTATCCGTCGTGGTGCTCACATCATTCATGCGCGTCGGCCCCCTGAGGCATTCGGACCGGTAGTGGGAAAGCATACTTTGTGGTGATCAAGAGAGCATATGACAGACTGTTCTAGCTCCTATTTGTCCGCGGTTGGGGAAAAGGATAGGCGTGCATCTTCCAACATCGCGGCATATCGTTAGCCAGGCCTGCACACGGCTCGCAGCGCTGCAATATTGCCCGTTGCGTGGGCACTCTCGACTGGCGAGCTCAGCTGCATTCGGGCTTGCCGAGGGAAACCAGGGTTGCGGAGGGAAACCTGGGTTGCGGGATGCAAGCATGGGAGTAGTGCGAAGGATGCGAATATCAGCAGTAAGGGTGCGGGGGGTGAGAGTATCAGCAGTGTCGACCGAGAAAACTTTGCTGACTGTTGCTGCAGGGCGGTGTGGACAAGCGCACAATTGAGAAGTACGAGCGGTAAGTGCCATACCGTGCCCTTTTCCTCCATGCCTCGTTGCGCTCCTGGGCCAGGGCGCCCGGAGCTTTGACGTGACGCCACGCCCTTTGATTGTAGTTATCTTCGGGCATTCAGGGTGACTACGCAGCTAACCGTCGGGGCGTGAGGAGGGTTGGTTTGCTACCTGTTTGCCTCATTTGTTTGTGCTATTTGGCTGCGGATCGTTCACACTGCCTTGCTGCTGGTTGTACAGCGAGGCTAAGGAAAAGAACCGCGAAGGGTGGTACATGGCCTACATCATGGACACCAATGAGGAGGAGCGCGTCAAGGGCATCACCGTGGAGGTACGTGGAGGACTGTCAAATGGGACGTGGGTCCTGGGAAACGGGAAAACATTGGGGGAGGGCGTTCGCGGGGCGACAGTCTTGCTGCAGGGGACGTTATGGGACAGCGCGGAAGTGCGACGTTGGCTTGAAGCTATATTTCCTCCCTATGTCTCTCACACACACTCACTAAGACACGTACAGTACACTTGGGACCGGTAAGGGATCCGTACCGGGTCACGGGTTAAAGAGCGGCATTCAGATTCACATTTAGATTCAAGAGCGGCAAGGAGGCGAGGGAAGGGTCTCACCTTCCGTAAGGTGGAGAGAGTCTGAGGCGGTGAAGGCGTGGCTCACGGATTGCGATCGGCAAGAAGTGGGTCAGGTTATGGATATTGCGATGTGCAGCAATTGAGAAGGGGACAAAAGATGAATTTTTAAGAACAGAAGCTTAAGTTCCTGGGAATGATTGGTGATGAAAAATGACCAACGGATGAAACCGGGTTGGTAGTCTAGCCCAACGTTTGGAGCATTCTGGAGTGTCATTCGCGGGGTCGGTAGGGGCCGCTACGTGTGACTCACAGTGCTGAAGAGGTGTGGCTGAAGGGCTGTGGCTGTCACCGGGTCCATCATCCAGCGTTCGGTGCTTCGTGCACCACATGCAGCGGAGGGGGGTAAGGGAATGCTCCCAGAGAGACCGGTTGTGCGGCGGACCAAAGGAATTCGAGTGCAGCTGGTGACGAAAGGTGCAGGCCCAGCCCCAGCTCTAAATATCGATGGAGCGCTGTGCAGCGCAGAGTCCTGCTAGGGCCGCTAATAAACTCTCTCTTTAGACGGCGGCTTATGTAGGTGCCTTCAAGCAACCGCGCTGGGATCATACGGGTGGGGGGCATATCTTCAGCGGGCCTCATGACGAATCAAACTGGTCTTTGTCCTCCCCAAGCCCTATCGCTCTACCGACGATGTTGATTGGTGCGGTTTCAGAGCGCTCTTCGTCGATACCCCCACTACCCTCTTATGATACATGCGCCGTCCGCCGACTACTAATGAGTTTCCGTTAGTTCATCCAGACGTTCAGACGTGAGCCCCTGCCCGACCCGCCAACTCGCCGCTGTCAGGTGGGTCGGGCTCACTTCGAGACGGACAAGAAGCGCTACACGATCCTGGACGCCCCCGGCCACAAGAACTACGTCCCCAATATGATCCAGGGAGCTTGCCAAGCAGATGTGGCCATCCTGGTGATTTCCGCACGGAAGGTGGGAGGGGACTGTGAGACGGGCCTCTGAAGGGGGGCTTCCGGCTGTCTAAGGAGCATAGGATCGGGTTCGAAACAGCAGACCTAAAGATGCTGTGAGAGTGGGGCTCTGGTTGGGCTTTGGGAGGCCAATTTGGGCGTTGCGGTTAAGGACGTGGATGTCTCCATCGATTACATGTTAATGTGGAAGATTAGAGGGGTATGACCCCAGCAATTGCCGGAAACCCAGTCGTCGGTTAGAAGAGGGGAGGGAGTGAAAATAGGCAGGGCGAGGTGGAAGAGTTTCTTGGCTGAAGAATACGAATTGGAGTGGGTGGATGAAAAGGTAGTCCTCGACAATGCTAGCATGTGATACAAGGCGAGTTTTTTAAGCAAGCCGGGCCGCCGCCGGGCATATGAGGGGCTGCAGCTGAGGTGTAGTTCACAGGCGTGCGATGTTAACATTGCAGGAGGAGAGAATGTCCGCAGATTCCGTGTCCCATCTGATTGCCTGCGGACTGGTTGTCCTTTGGAGGGCCTAAAATTCATGTATAGTGCTACTTGTTTGGCAAACACGACTTCACAGGGTGAGTTCGAGACGGGCTTCGAGAGAGGCGGTCAGACCCGCGAGCACGCACAGCTAGCCAAGACCCTGGGTGTGACCCGGCTAATTGTGGTGGTCAATAAGCTGGACTGTCCCTCGGTGGCGGTGGACGGTGAGAGGAGGGGAGAGAAAAAAATGCGGGGAAGGGGTGGAAGGATATTTGGCTGACGGAGGACTCAGCTGTGCGCAACCGGGTGGGACTTGGGATAAGAAGCTAGAGAATGATTGGGTTTTGTGTGGGGAAAGAAGGGGTGTGCATGTGTGTAAATAACCGCGTGGGTCGGTGTTTTGAACGGCATGGTTCCTGAGCCGTCGCGGGAGGTTATCAGGCGACACGAATGATTCCTTTTCCTCTCTGGCATAAGCTTCGGCTTGCGGGCGCCCCAATCTACGGGGCCGTATGCCACAGGCAAACGGCCACAACCTATGTGGCTGACCAGCTCCCAAATTCGTCCCGCACACGACGAGCCGGGCTGTCTTTGACAGCTAGTTGCTGGTTGGTTTACGGCTCCCCGCCTCAGGTGCATCATGTCATCTCCACGTACATCCATGTCCACTAATCCATCAAGCTGCCCGTTTCCACACCTCAGCTCAGCTCAGCTCTTATTGCCAGGGTGACCCCCCACCCGGATGTTACCATGTCACTTCTGTTGACCCGTGTGCCCTTCCGGATGGAATCCTACGGCACCTTTTGCAGTTTTTCTCTCGCCGTCACTTTCCGCTGCACTCAGTTTTTCTTCTTCTTGTTCCAAATCCACTCCCTCTCCCTACAGGCAAGTGGGATAAGGCCCGGTTCGATCAGATCGTGAGCGGCCTGACGCCCTTCCTCCGGCAGTGTGGTTACAACCTGAAGAAGGAGGTGACCTTCCTGCCACTTGCTGCCCTGTACGGCCACAATATCCGCGAGTCAGTTTCTAAGGACCTATGCTCCTGGTACGACGGGGAGAGGCTGTTCCAGGTAGGGAGATTTACAGGCGGAGGGGGAGGTGAGGGATTGGCGACGAGGGTGTCAGGGGCAATGGAATAGGAGGCGGTTGGTATTACGTCTCATGGGAAGCGCTCCGTGCAGGACATGGCTTGTGAACTTGGTTAGGGAGGCTCGTGTGGATTTTCAGGCGACAGCGGGTCTTTTCAGGGACATGGCGGGGAAAGAGAAGGGAGGGGGTCAAAAGTTGTTTGATGCGTCGTCGACTCTTCTAAGTCATCTCGTCAAGATGCAACCGTGTTTCATGATGTCTTTTCCTCTCACTTTCTCTCTCCCTCTCCTTTTTGATTGATCTGCGAGTGGCATTATGACATGCGGTGTGATGTGGTGCAATGTACGCCATCAGGTTTTGGATCAAATGGAGCCCCTGGAGCGAAACCCGCTGGCGCCCTTCCGTATGCCCATTGTGGATCGCTGGAAGGACATGGGCACCATCGTTATGGGCAAGAGCGAGGCGGGCTTCGTGAGGGTTGGGGACGTGCTGCAGGTCATGCCAAACAAGTAAGTCCGGCGCCGGAAGAAAGAGCGCGGAGGTTTAATGGGAGTAGGGCCGGTGGTTCGGAGGGCGCGCTTGTAAACATAGAGAATAGTGGAGGGCTAGAATAACTCAAATGAGGCCCGGAGTTGTTGAGAGTGGATTTACGCATATACACATACGTATGTATATGTGTGTGTCACATATCTATCTATCTATCTATCTATCTATCTATCTATCTATCTATCTATCTATCTATCTATCTATCTATCTATCTATCCCACACATAAAATGACAACGCCTGCACCTAAAACCCTCAAGGTCTCAAAGGGACGAGCAGGTCTTTCGTGCACTTTGAATGGCCCCCACTAGGCCGAGATGCATTTCCACAGTCTGGTCAAACAGCGAGGAATCTTACCTCCCTCTGTCCCCCTCTGTCCCTCCGTGAACGGACCGGTCCAGGCTGCGTGTTAAGGTGGATGTAGTGTTCCGCGACGAGAAGGAAACTCAGTCGGCGCGCAGCGGAGAGAACCTGCGCCTGCGGATTAGCGGCGCAGATGAGGCGGACATCTCGCCGGGTTTCGTCTTGTCGTCCGTCAAAAACCCCGTGCCTGTTGTTACACAGTTTGAGGCGCAGCTGGTGGGTGTGGGACATACGGGACATGGGAGAAGGGTTCGGCTTTGGGTTCTTTGAGTGATCCGTGTGTTTACAGCACAGCAGGGTTTAGGACAGTTAGATAGACACTTGACGGGCCGATTAGAGCAGGATACAACAAGTTGATACTGAGACCAGACGGCTTTTTTTGGTCCGGATTCCCCGTTTGGCTTGGCTTAGAGTTACGGCTTCTAACTCTCCCTTTGGGGTTGATACTTAGGGTTGATACTTAGGGTACTTAGGTACGTAGGAGGTGGGTGCCCTGAGATCAGGCCATGAGGATTCCAATCCAACCTTGGTCTGTCAGTCCCTATCTGACGGCCGCAAATCGAGTCTGTTCAATTGTATGTGTCTCATCGGCCTCTCTTCAAATAATCCCACAGGTTATTGTGGAGCTCCTGGAGCACAACCCTATCTTCACGGTTGGCTATAAATCCGTATTGCACATCCACACGGCCTGCGAAGAGTGCGAGGTAGGTCAATAGGGGAGAGGCCAATCTTGTTGGTTTGCATCAGTCGACAGCCACAGGGGAGCATGCACTAGGTTGCGGCGATCCCCAATGGGCATCAGAATGGTAGCGGTTTGTGGCAGGGTCTGGTTAACGTAAAAGCTGCGGTGGGCGGGGCACATCGAGCAACGGACAGCCCGCAACGTTGTGTTTGTACGTTCTGTCTGTGCTAGCCCACCTTGAACGTCGGACGGATTGGCATCGGCAACATCTTCGGCGCTGGAAGTGCTCATCCGGTGCAGCGCTTCGTGCAGCTGCGTAGGGCTGGGGTGTCCAGCTTGGACGAGTTCTGGTCTCCTGAAAGCAACCGCGGAATCTTTGCCCGTGTTGGTGATTTGCCGTTCCCTGCCCGCGTCTTGTGTGTCCTGTGCCATTGTGAAGTGGACGGAGACTGCGGCCCCTCACAATAGCTCGCTTGCCTGTCTGAACCCCGACATACCTCAGCAGGGCCCCCTGTCTACTTCCTTTCGTTAGTCCTTAAGTCCTTGCCATTAAGTCCGCCTGGGCTAGTCCGCCTAGGAGTTGTGTTCCTTACCGTGTTTAATCGTATCCTCCGTGTTTCGTGCCCCTTATCGTTGGCCCTTCTTCCTGTCTGCTTGCCTTATCCGGCGTCTTTGTGTTCGACGTCCTCAGAAGCGCTTTCTTTGTCTCTCGTCCCTTTGCTTGCGTTCCCAACACCCTCCTGACCGTAGGTCTCCAAGCTGGTGGCGGAGATTGACCCCAAAACCAAGGAGCAGAAGAAGGTTAAGTATATTAAGAGCGGTGGTATTTGCATCTGCCGCATCACGGTGGACAAGGCCATCTGCATTGAGTCCTTCTCGGACGTGCCCTCTCTGGGCCGCTTCACACTTCGTGACGAGGGCCGCACTATCGCGATCGGAAAGGTCGTCAAGCTGCCCAAGGTCCATTAGAAGTCGTTGCTGGGGATGCCAGGTGCAGGAGCCACAACTATACGAGAGGCATAGCGGAGAAGGTTGGGGAAGGTTGAGGTCGGGGGATCAAGGTTCAGCGGGGGCCAGCCAGTTGCCTTGGGTTGCATCCGAGCGGGCGATGATGGGGTTGGTCCAAATTTGTAGCGGCACCCAAGTCAGTGGGCTGGGGGGCCGCAACATCTATATGTATGCCAAGTGGCCCCTAAAACCTGTAGTCTATTCAGGCCGCACCCGGCGACAGGAGAGCAGGGGAGGAGCCATGACCTTAGGCTTTGCCCTGCTCCTTTGATTCACGGGGCCTGTAGTGGGTATAAAGCGGTATAGGCTTTCACCCATGCCTCCGAGACCTGGGTATGGAGCTCCAGGCCGCTTCGAGTCGACCAAGGTTTTGAACGGTGGATATATCCGGTTTATCATGCAAGAAGGGATGTCGGCAGCTAAGGCCATCGGCATCGGGCGGCACGTTCACGACATAGATATATAAGACGATGGGAGAAGTGGTGCGCAGCGTGCACATATCCACCTGGGAAACGCACGGGGAAGGCGGTCGGGCGGTCATGGCCCAGAGGTTGCGTGCTTCAGATATGGCGATAGTGCCCCTGTGCCTGATAGAGCTCCTGCGTCCGGGAAGCTGTGAGAAGTCCAGATGCACGGCTCGCAGGCTGACAAGTGGCTCTTAAGACGAATAAAAAGCGTTAATCGATTTGTTGGCTGTGCATTTATGCAGCAGAAGCTGATGTTGAAAGCAATGTGATGCAGCATGCATGCCTACGGCAGCATGTCTGGTCCGCTGACAGGAAGATCCAGTCGCATGCGGGTTGTGTAAGGAGGAAAGCTTCAGCGAACGTCTCCGGTGCCTCGTTTCAAGGATGGAAGGGCCATCGGGCCACAGCCAAAATCCCATAGAAGACGCGTACCCATATCAGTCCAGTCTCGCTCCGGATCATTGCGCACCCTCAAGAACAATTCGTTAACCACACTGGCACACAGTGCACGTTGGTTTACTTCCATCACCCCAAGCCTGTCATCGCATCCCCACTACCGTTGTTGGGGGCCATAGCCTCTAACTGATTGTAAAATCTTCGTCATTTTGATTTGCTCATTGTCTTTATGGCCCCAAATCATCGTTGGGTCGCTGCTAAATACGGACATGTGTTTGTATAGTTCGAGTTGGTTTCGACCCTCCCTAACGTCCCTTGCCCCGACATCACAATCCTCTTTCACAGTACAAGGCCTTGTCTATGATAGCCTTCTAATGATCCGGCCAACATTTCTCAGCTTACCCTCCGGCCTCTACCTTATTAGCAGCAACAGGAACATTAATAACGTGTCTGAGGTTCACTAACGGCGCGACTATTGCTGTAAACTACCGCCACGCCTTCTTTGCAGGGCTGCCGCCCTGCTGTTGCACTTGCTTCCCATTTTTGCCCCCCTGCGACCTTCCCCTGTGTCCCCCGCTAGGCCGCCACAAAAAGGTGGCCCCTTCCCGCTGTGGGCCTCCAGGCGGCCCGTTGCAAGCCCTCCAAGCCGCTGCTAACCCAGCATCCCGGCTGCCCTGCGGCGCTTCCCTCCTACAGCCTGCTTCCCCCCCTCCGAATCCTCATCCAAGTCGTCGCTACCTTCTCGCCCAGAGCTGCTCGGCTCCTCTTCTGGCCCCGAGGACGAATCGGAGTCCAAGTCGCCGCTGTCGCTGTCAGCCTTCTCGCTGTCTTCGGACACTCTATCATCGCTGACCATTTCTGCGTCATCCTTTCCATTCTGGTTGTTCCCTTTCCGTCGCTTTGCCTCCACCTGCGGCTGTGTCTTGCCCTTACCCGCCTTGACGTCACCTTGCTTCCGTTCCGCAGAGTTTGTGCCTTGCTCCTTGTCCACTCCTCCGCCCTTCTCCTTCGCCTTCCCTTTTTTCTTGCCCTTGGCTGTGCCGGCGCCCTCAGCACCCACGCTATCAGGTCGGGCCTTCTGGATGCGAGCCGCCAGCGCCGGGTCGGGCTTGGTCTTCTCGAGCAGGGACCCGAGGACCATCACGTCGGTCAGCCGCCGGTGCAACTTGTCCACCCTGGAGACCGTACCCAAGCTCTGCAAGGGGGGGGGCAAGGCAGGGCGAGATATCATGCAGGCGCAACCAAGTACAGATGGCGCATGCTCAAGCACCTAAGCTTCCACCGCATCTGCAGAGACAAGCCAGATTAACGGTGCATGCATGTTTAACAGGGCGCTTGCGCCTTAATTACGAGGCGCGGTGCGGCCAAGTGACTTCATCCCTTCCCCGTCTTTTACTCCACCAGGCCAGACTAAGGCACCCCGCCATGCTCCAGGCCGGCATCACACGCCGCATCATGCCGCTACTGCCTCCTTCTACCTGATAATGCGCCCAAGAATGTCTCATCCATCCCGTGTTCTTCCCCTCCTTCCCTGATGCTCGTCCTACTCCCACGCGCACCTGCACCGTCACCATTGCCTTTGCGATTGCATTAATCTTGTCAGCTCCCAATATCTCCGCCAGCCGCTTGCCCTGCAGCAATTGCTTCAGAGACTCAGCCACGGTAACAGCCGCCTGCGATAGGGGGTTGAAGTGGGGCGTTAGGAGTTGATGGTTAGGCCGCAATGGGGGAGGACAGAAGGGGTATAGCAGGGAATCAAGCGTGAGGTGCAAGATGAGGCATGCGGCTAATATAAGGGAGTATTGCGGAAGGGAAGGTGGAAGAGATTCTTTTAGTACTGGCATGACTTTCAAGAATCCCCCCCCCCCAAAAACGTTGCCTCACTATTGGCGCATGAAGAGGTGGTGGGTGGTGGTGCAGTCACGCGACCGATTCAGAACTTGGAGATAAGAGGAATACGCGTGACGAGACACGCAGGCGAGGATTGTGAGGCAGCTGCTGAGGAGCCGTCGCCGTGTTTGGTCCACTGTCGGCCTTCACGTGTCGAAATGCACGTCTCATGTCGCAGCGCCTTCTTGGAGCTGTCCACCAATCCTTCACTAACGGCACGCAACCCCCCCCCCTCCCTACCGGCTGCAACCTTACGTAGCTACACGTGAAGGAACCTAAACGTAGCTCCCCCTACCTTCCCCACTCCCACCCCAACCCTCTTAAAACCTATTTGTTCCAGCTCACTACGCAGCTCACTACCATATCACATCACACCCCGTTGAGCTCACCATACCCCTCCGCTCATTGCAGAAAGCGCTTGTCTCCCGGGCCCTCGTGTGGGGCTCTCAACCCCGCTGCGCACACACACACACACACACACACACACCTGAACAGCCCGGACGTGCTGCTTGGTCTTGAGGCCCACTGCCGCCACGCAGGCCGCCACCGCACCCCCCAGCGCCCCGCCGACGCCTCCGGGCCCACCCGCGGCCACCGCTGCCTTGAGGCCATCCGGCTTCGTCTTCAGCAGCCGTGCAAGCAGCTCCGCAGCCGCCACGCGCAAGGTCGCATTCCGGCCAGAGGACACGTGCTGAAGCAGCAAGTCCAAGGAGGATATACAGGCTGTGGGCGCTGCGCGGAATGCTGCCAACAGTTCCTCGATCTGTAGGCGGGTCTTCTTCTTGGTAAGCAGATCGGACAGGGCAGCTCGGAAGCTGGACTGCGCGGCAGTGGCCGCTGAGAGGTGGGGAAAGGGATCACATGGAGGGCGCGGCGGCAGACTGGTGAAATAGTTTGGAGGATTGCTGCGAAGGGAGCGAGTCATCGTGGCGCCAAGGGGTGTGCATTTCTTCAGCTTGTTCCCGGGATGTATGAGGTGGGTGCATCGGGATTTCCATTAGGCTGCTCGTGCGCTGCCGTATAAGCAGCACATGGTGTCGAGACCTGTCATGACAGCGGCGGCGGTGGCGACAGGGAATGCGAACGGGCCACTCCGCAGACTGCTCAAGGCGCGCGCACACAACCACGCCGCCAACGGTTTCCGGCATCGCAGGTGCCCGACGGGTCCTGAAGTCTCATGTAGCAGTACACAACAAACAACAGGAGGCCCAAAATGCAACGGAACTCCTAACAACAGCGCTGTGTTGGGTATGAACATCCATCCATCCATCCATCTATTTAAAGATGTATATTTACACACCTATATGCGTTGCTTAATACAAAACCCGAACCTCCTCAACACTCGATAAACCTCAAACCGCACTAAATAACGTCCATCCTCTTCGAGCAGCCTGGTGAGGCGTTTCTTTTGGAAGCAGCAGTACGATATTCCCATCCATTTACCCTTCGGTTGTTGCACATATACAATTTTGTTGTCAATCACCCTCCCGCCCACGGGCGCTCACCCCCTGGCTCTTCGGCCTCCGCCGCGGCACCCGCCCTTAGCACCGCCATGTAGGCCTGCCACGCCGCCGCCGCCACTGGCTTGTCTCGGTTACGAGAGGCCTCGTACAGCAGGCGCTTCAGGGTGCTCGCATAGCCTTCCAGACCGCCCAAGCAGGCCAGGTCCAACCGGCACCTGACGTTGGGGGAGCAGGGGAGGGCCACAGAGGATCAGGGCTCGAATGGCCGGACGCGGGCGCCACTGGACAGATGAGTGGGTGCGCAACTTTGGGCGCTGACTAAGCCAATAACTTACGTAACAGCGGCTTAGCGATAACGCAGGAAAGGCGCTCTCATCTTTCCACCTCTTCCTCCTCCTTCCCATGCCCCTTCCCGCGAGTTTTCTTCCGACTTCTTGCCTCCCAGCTTGCGTGCTGCTGGCCACCAGGCTATAGCCGGGCCAGCACGCCACGAAAAGCACCTCGGCTGAGGTGCACGGAAGACACCTCAGCAGGAAGCTGACACCAGCCGAGAACACAGCAATACGCCAATACCGCCTACCGCACCCGAGCAGGACCCACAACACCCCACTCACTCATCTTCACCAGTTTGGTGTCTAGGGCGCTGATGCGCCTAACAAACGTTCAGCCTAAACAAGCACGGCGCCCTTTACCGACAACAACCTTCCCCAGCCAAAGGAATCCCCTTGCAGGAGTTATATAATGTTGCAAGACGAACGGCATGGTGCTGTGCCCAACCTAACTAACTGCCAAGCTGTAAGTCGCATCGCGACGGCTCGCCCCATCCCATGGCATCAGCTGAACACAGCGATAGCGGTCCACAACCTCCTCTCAACCAGAAGATAACAACTCATAGGACGATCATTCCCCCCAGCTCATCACGCACCTGCACTTGCTGATCTTATTGGCAATCACCCCGCGCAGCCGCTTGGCCATCTCCGGTTGTGCCCCAGGTCGTGAGGCCGTGGCCAGGGCACGTAGCAGAGGCTCCAGGCATGTCAACAGCAGTGGGCTATTGGGGACCTGCGGAGGTGAAGGCGCGGGGATGCAGCTGACGCGGGTCCGGAAAACACACTGTGAAGGCGCAAGGCGGAGGGCCGTGGAGGGATGCGCGGGCGAGCAGAGGGGGCCGCGCTTACGCTGAGCGCACCAAGCGCCGGCGGATGACGCCGAGGTGTGAGTGCGCCGACGAGGAGGGTGAAGAGGTTTCGCACCCATGAAACTAGCTTGAGTGCACCGGCGAATGGTGCACCACATAGCTTGGGTGCACACATTGACCCACGGGTCACTCAGGGCTGTGCACTGCACACTCTGGCCCCAAAGCCCCTATAAGCCTCGACAAACCCAATTTTCAGCAATCCATAGCCCGCCGCTAGTGGGGTGCAGCAAAGTCCTATGGACCCGACGGGCGCACCTTTTTGGCGAACGTCTCCAGCAGGGCCAGCGCTCGGAGACGGAAATTGAGCAGCGCCGCCGCACGTTCCGCCGCCTCAGTACTGCCCGGCCGGCCACCCGCAAGGGAGCGGAAGTAAGCCGCCAACTTATCGTCCATCCGGAACATGGCCTCGTCATCCAGCCCCTCATCGCCATCCTCAGACTCGTCGTCCTTGTCGTCTCTCGTGCTGACGTCGCCTGAACTCTTCTTACCGCTCCCGCCTCCTTTTAAGGCCTCCTCCTCCTCCTCCTCCTCCTCCGTGTCACTATCGGAGTTCTCGGAGTCACTGCCTTCGCTGCCTTTGTCGACCACCTTCTTCCGCTTCCGCAAAGCCATCGGCACGGGCCCCTGTTTCTGTCCCTTCTTGCCTTGAGCAGCCCTCTCCTCCCCGTCCTCCTCCTCTCCTTCCTCCTCGTTCTCGCCGTCCTCCGGCTCTTCCCCCTCCTCTTCGTCACTCTCAAAGAGTCCGGCCGTGCTCTGCCCCTCGCCTTTGCCGCCCGCTGCTACGACCCGCACAACGTCTGCCAGACCATCCGCGCTGACCGCTGCGCAGCACTGCCGCCAGAGTGACTCGGCCGCTTCGCGAAGGGGCGAAGTAGGCACCGATCCCACAGGCTGAGCCATAACTGCCAGCATCACATCCACCAGCACATCATTCCAGGAGCTACCTGCCGCGCCTGCAGCCGGGAGGAAAAGAGCAGCAGCGGAATCACGTTACGCACCCTGGGAGGAAGCCGGCCCACGGTCCAGAGCCCGGGTCCAGATACGAGAAGACTCAAAACCATGTTTTGAATATGAGATTGCAGTCCCGTTCTCTTCTGATTCCCTCTCTAAGCATCACATATAGCAGGGTGCCCCAAATCCGGGCGAGTAGGTTTCCAGCTGGCACCTAGTATGGAGTACAGCCTGGCGGGCTTTGAAACCCCGGCAGGCTTTTCATTCCAGCGTCCTCATTTTCCCATTTCCACTTCGCTGCTCTTATTGAAAATCATTTTCCTGTCAGGTGTGCAATACTCGTATACACATACACGTGCTTTATGAATTGACTTGATATGCTTGAGGCGCCGTTGCTCCATCCCGCTGAAAAGTAATACCCTCAGCTCTTCCCCGCACCCTCAGGTAAGGTCACTCTCAAGAACCTCTTAAAGATGACCAAAGGGAGCCAGCTCAGCATACACACCAAGTGTACACCGCCCTCACCTGGTTTTCCATTCGCTACCTCGTCCCCATCCTCGTCCTGCTTGTCGCTCTGCTCCTCCACCTCTGGCAGCCCCTCCACGCCCAAGCCCTCCGCAGCCACCCGCCGCAGGCTTAACGGCAGGTCCATCTCAAAGCTAGCTGGATCTGCCAGCAGCTGCAGCTGCAAATGCGCCGCCAAGGTCGCCAACGACCGAACGGCAGCACTTGCATTCACGCCATGACCCGCAGGTTTGCCATGGGAATGAGGGGCCCCTTTTTCCAGGTGCATCAGGCGCTCCAGTGAAGCCGTCTCAATTGCCGCCAGCAGCTGCAGAGCATTGTCGCCATCATCCCCCAGCTCCACCGCCAGCGACACTCCGGGAGCTTTCAGGGCCTTACGAATGAATGATAAGGTGTCGTGGAGGTGCTGGTGCAAAGTTGCTAGCGGCGGCTCTGATTTCCCCGCTGCCGCAGTGGCCTCTGCGCCACTCGACGTCTTTCGCTTCTTCGCCGCCGGCTGGGCATCAGCCTCTTCCACCAGCCCGGTCGCAGCGTCGCGCGCGTTCTTCCCTGCATTTGCACCTTGCTGCTGCTGCGGCTGCTGCTGCTGTTGTTGTTGCTGCGCGGCTCGCGGTCTTGACTGAGCTGCGTGGCTGAGGTGGGCGATGAGAGTCACGAGGCGGCTCGCGCATCTGGTGCGGGTTGCGGAGCTCAGGTGGGAGGTCAGGTGTTTGGCCGCCTGCTGCACCTCCGCCGTATTCGATTGGGAAGCCTGGGAGGGCAGCGCGGGCACCCCAACCGGGAGGGAGACGAACTGAGACGCAAACGGGAGTAGGGATGCCCGTGGAGGGCAGCATATGTGGGGCATAATGAGACACCGAACCGGAAGATTCGGAAAGCCATATGAACGCATCATTCACTCGCCAGCGTATCAGCCCAAGCCATGCTCGCAATTACCATTGCCGGGCGCAGCTGTTGGGACCCGTCCCCTTCCGCACCTTGCCGTGTGATGGTTTCACCTCGGCGAACGCATGCAGCGCCAGAAAGCGCAGCGCGGCCTCACAATCTGACTGGGCCGCATCTGGGAACTTGAGCGCCGCCACTAGCTGCTCCACACACTGCCCCCGGCGGTCCGCAACGACCTGCCAATGAGAAAACCACCACCACCACCACCACCATTAGGCGACGAGGTGCGTGAGATCCGGGCACCAGCGGACCAAGCCGCCCGTGCGCACAGGACGCAGCGACACGCCACAGCAACAGCCGCTGTCGCAGCTCCCCCCCCCCACCATACAGCTGCAGCTCGAAAAACGGCCTCGCTTCCCCAGACTGCGTAAACCTCCCCCTCCCATGCGGGGGACCTTTCTGTCCCCACTCCACCCTTTCACGGGGACGCCTCCCAACAAATCTGTATCCCAGATCCGGGGGACACGGACACGGCATGCATTAGGGCCTAGCTATTCGATGCCAAAACCCAAACCCATACCCTCAACCCAATCCTTAGCACCTGATCCTAGCTCGTTATTTCTATATGTATCAAAATGCGTGCGGACACACACACACACACACACACACACGTGCGCGCCACCTGTATGTATAAACAGAGAGGAAACCCAGCCCTTCTGAACCCCGACCTCACCCGCTCTGCATCCTGAGCCTCCTCCTCCTCCTCCTCCCCGTGCACCTTCTCACGGCCATTCGCGTCTTCTGCCCCGGATCCCATGACGGCGGCACCGGCCAGGAAGGCCTCCATGAGAGAGGTCACGTAGCGGTGCACGCCCTCCGCATCCAGACCCTGATGTGAGGAGGGGGAGACGAACATCGAAACGCTGGTAATGATCGCTGACGAAGCCAGGACTTAGGTCTGGCCAGGACTGAGGAGGGGGAGGACAAGGTCCGGATGGCCGCGCGGAACGGACGGGCGGGGCGGAGGGTTAAGGACCCAGCGCGGACGAGCAGGCCGGGGCCAGGTTCATGAAAATGTGTCCCCCTTACCCACGCTCGTGTCAAAACGATAAAGCGCCCACCACCCCCGCCCTCGCGGTATTACTTGTTCCTTATCATTCTCTTATACATGTATCGCTCATCTTAACACCCCCCCGTCCCTGCCACTTTTGCATCTCCATCTTGCCGCTCATTCCAACCTGTGCCTCCGACCCCATCAGCCATCGTCAGGAGAAGCGGCACACGCGCGCATATACACTTCCCGACAAGCAGGAATACACGTCACGAGAGTGACGACACACACGAGCGAATCGCGCGCGTCCTTATCGCGCGGGGTAACCCGTCCGCACCTGCACCAGCTTTTGCGTTATCTTGCTGTTGGTGAGCTGCTTCATCGGTAAGCCGCCAAGCCGCTGCAGCGCAGCCGCAACCGCCATCTTGACGCTGCTGTTCGCGACATCGGAGCGCTCCAGGAAGGCTGACAGCCCGTCCTGGAAGGAAAAAGGAGGGTCAGATGCGGAGCTCAGATGTACGCCTGACTAGGAGTTACAGTGCAGAGTGGGTTCGTTGCTGGGGGCTGGGCAGGCCGTCATGTAGGTGGCTGCATCCTCATTACACCCACCTCCTCTCCACCTCCCTCACTTGCGGAGCCGGCCTTTTGTGCAGTCCCACATGGTTCCTAACCCACTGAACCCCGGTACTCCCTGCGCTCTCCTCCCAGGTCCCTCATTCGCAGCTCGCTGCCATCGGTCAGAAGCACAACCCTGGCCGGCCTTCTGACATTTCGGGAGCTGTTATTCCTTCAGAAGAAACCGATCAGGGGATCTGAGCAATATTTGGAGTGCCGAACCCGCTTCCCGGCTGTTTCATAGCCATGCACTCCCCCACGCACTTGTCCGGATGGATTTCAGCGTATTCCTCCCTGGCGTCTGTCCTTTTCCTGCCCCACCCCACCACTTCCCCTGCTCCTCCCCCAGACCAAGCCCTGCCCGCCCAAGCTCCCACCAGCAGCTTCCGGGCGCCGGCGTGCAGATAGCTATCCGACCTCTTGACACTGGCCACCAGCGTTCGTGTGAACGCCGGAGAGAACACGCTTGGGACATGCTCGGGGCGCAGGTGTGGCAGCACGCGGCTGAACAGCTGAAAGCCCAGGTAGCGCCGCTCATGGCTACTATCCATCAGCCCGCCCTCCACCACCACACTCCAAAACGTTTCCAGGAACAGCCCGTTGACGGCGCCCTTGCCCTCAGCGGCCTTCGCTGCTTTGGCCGCCCGGGCCGCCTTTGCTGCCGCCTTGGCCGACTTCTTATCCACGCTGCCGTTGGCGACGGTTGCGCCAGCAGACGGAGACGGCTCCCAAACCGCTGCCTCCGCCGGCACGTCCAGCAGGTCCATATTGCGATGCGGTCGGAATCCCGGCAGTAGCAGCGGCAGCAGATACTGCCACAGCATGTGCATACGCGGATGGCTCCCTGAAGTGGCCAGCAGCGCGGGCGTTAGCAGCTGCAAGTGCTCGCGACTAAAGAGACCGGCGGCGGTGACGGCGGCGGCTGCCGTGGCGGCTGGCGACAGCGCGCCGCCGCGAACCGCCGATGCTCCAAAGAACAGCTCCGGTGGCGGCGGCGGTGTGTTTGCGGGCAACAGGCGGCAGGTTTGCAGCAAGCTTCCTGGCAGTTTGGGCCACAACACCAGAGCCAGCAGCAGCGCCTGCAGAGGCACGAATGCGGCGTTGTTAAGATCAGGGTCCGGATCCGGGTCTGGGTCCGAGCCCGGGTCCGGCCATCGATGGCTGCTGCGGCCAGCGACTGCGCTCCCCTGCACTCTCTTGGTTGCGAAGGGGATGGAAATAGGGGTTAGCCCATGAAGAGCGGGATCGCCTGAGAGGGGGCGCCGCCAGCAGGATTGGGCCCGTTCGCCCGGGTTGACAACCCACCTCAGGCGTCGCATCTGCGGGCTTCACAGCCAGCATCGTCGCCAACGGCTGCCCCGGCGCCACCACTGCCGCAATGGCCTCCGTGTCCATGCGCTCCGCCGCCTCCAGCGCCACCGCCGCGGCGCACTCGCGCAGAAATGACTTACCCTGCCCGCACTGCAGCAGACTGTTGAACACGGCCCCCTGCACTGACGGCTCCAGGGATATCCCCGAACGCAGCAGTGCAGCGTAACCAAAGAGCCGCCCCAGCAGAGTGTCCTTGGCGTCCTATGGGTACGGCGACCAGGAAGCGCAACATCAATCCCACGGATTCCACGAGGTTCTTTCGGGTGCCGCTCTGAACCTATCCGGTGACGTGAGGTGAGGTGACATGAGCTGAGGTGAGGTGTCCCTAAGTCCTCATTTCCCTCTTCCGCATCGTCCGCTTCTCCCACTGTTCACTGCCTACTCGTAACCCCTCACCCGCACCCGCTCTGATGACTTCCTCCTGTCCACTCACCCCTCCCTTGAGCGGCCCATCGATGCAGACGTCCAGCAGCACCAGCACGCCGGCAGGGGGCAGGCACCGGCTGGCGGCCAGCAGCCCCGTCAAGGCAGTGGCGTAGCCCTGGCGAGCACCCTGCCGGGAGGAGCTCAGTCCGCGAGCCAGACGCCGCAGCGTGTATACCTAGGGGCGGGCAGCGCGTCCGTAAAGGACTGCGAGTTTCATGCGCTCTAGAAAAGCTGAATAAATTAACAACCCACTTTATTGGGAAAATTTTGGGGAGACGACTGAGTGCTCGTGAAGCTGTGCAACTTAGAGCACGACGGCAGCGCGAGGGCAGAGAAGAATGGTGTGGGCCTCGCAGAAGGAGGAATGAGGGCGCAGCTCCCCGGAATGACGGGACGTCAGTGGTAGGCTTAATAGGGTGATGGCCGCTGGTGGGACAGGGCAGGAGCAGAAAAGAAGAACTGCGAAGGAGGGAGGGCGCGGGTTGACGTGCCACAGACATCATGTGCTTGCGGTTTGGGACCGGCTTGTAGGTTGTGCTTTCGTTGAGACTGTCCCAATCAAAGGTCCCCTAAATGACGGGCTCCTGCGGACGGGTGCATTTAAAAACTACAATGCTGCACGGCACCCATTATGGTTTGCCGTACCATGGTTGGGGAGCAACGCCGAAGGTGATACTCCAAAAGTTTTGGTTTAGGAGTCCCCTCCTCCGGCGGTGCTACCGTGTCTTTCTTAAGCATCTCCTGGTATTTTAGTTGTTCCTCAGTTAGCTCTTTGACGAGACCGCGAGCCGCAGTAACACGGACGTTCTGCACGGTTGGGACGAGCACAAGGTTAGGTCTTCCGTAATATCGTGAGACAGAGAGCGTACCCTAAGAACGATCCAATTTGCTTTATCGGCGATGGAAAACGTCCCTTACGGGGCAACTAGCCAGTGCTGCCGCCGCCGCCCGACAGGCCGCCACGCACCTCGTCATAAGACGCCATATCCCAGAAGTACTGTAGCACCTGTCGTTGCATAAGATTTATAGGGCCATTTATAGGGCCAGGCCATCTTATCATTTACATAGATACAGCGAAAAAATCGTTTCCAATCAAAACCGTGTAGCAGGTTGAACTATTTAAAACAATCTTACTGACCAATTGATTCGTTGTAAGCGCCGTAACTGCGTCGGAATTCCCATTTTCCTCCTTGCCGCCGCTACCTGAATCCTTTTTGCTTGCCATTTTAGGCCCTAAAATTTAACTAAGAGGGAAGCATCAAAATCTCTATGATCTTCCCTAAGAATTCGCTGTGATGGATTGTAGTATAGTCGCTAAACATATGAGTCGAGCCGTATCTCGGTACGTGCACGACACAACTGTGATTCAACACGGGAAACTCCGAGTTTTACAGTTATGTATGTAGAAGGAGCTATTATTGCTTTTAGTGCTTTTTTCAGCGCTATTATCGCACAACGTCTTGCTTCCCGTGGCCGCAATATATGGCGGAAGTCTTTTGTCGTAGCCTTCTCCTTACTTTACAGGTGTATGTAGGGTGAAATAAATAGGGAGTATCAACCTTTCTCGTTGATTTCCGCCTTTGTATGGAGTTTGGGCGTGGATGTTAGCTGCAAGGGCGCAAGCCCTGTGCAGAGGAATGCTTACGCGAGGTCGGGCGTCGGCTGGAGCCTGTAGAGGCCTGTCGGGCTACGCCTGGTCGATCGGAAGAGCCTGCAGCGGTACCCTTAAGGCACGGTGCTGTCGAGGTGAGGCTCATGGTTCGTCGCTTCTTAAGCCTTTAAAAACTCTTAATATTTTGCTATGTATTGGTATAGAGTCGCCAGCACCGCGAGTGATGTCGTCGACTTCGTCTCCAACGTCCCGTTCCTGCTTTTCTGGTCACTCTGCCAACGAACTTCAACGATGGCTGGTAAGGTTAAACCTTGTATACCGTGCAGTATCGGAATGTGTGCAAAGGCATATCGAGTACGGCACATGTCTTATCTTTTACTGAAACACAGGAGCAAGGTGGCGTTGATACTGCTGTATATGGAACGGGAATGGCGAAGACTGTACATGAGCTTTTTGATGAGGTGCGCTGCCTGCTGAAGCACTAGGCTGCCCTCGTCCCAACGGACCCTTGGGCCTGGAGGGGAGGACCTGTCAGGGGAACGCTCTGGCATCTTTTATCAGCGCAGCGAAGCTGTCCCGATTTAATTATAATTCTCTGCCAGGATTGCCAAAGGGTGCTAAAACGTGCAGTGGGACCGCCGTGTTGGCGGTCAGGACCTTCACAACTCATATTGCTGAAAGGGACATCTGCAGCCTGTGTGAGGTACAGGCACGGAATGCGATTAAGTGGGCCTAGGGGGCCGTAGGTGTGGTACTGGTATGTGATGGTTAATCAAGATGTCGCACATAATTCAAAGGGAAACGCCAGTATGACCGTCTTCAGGCGCAATCTTTAGCCCCCACTCAGGACTTTATGGCAGTAAGCCATACTATGGATGCAAGGAACCAAGCTCTCTTTTGAGATATGGATTTCGTCCAGCTGGAATTATTGGCGGTGTGTGTGCAAATGTCGCAGCAGGCGCATACCACAGCAATCTTTGCCGGGCAGCTGCAGTTTTTTATGCTTGATTGGGTCCGGTGGGGCCCACCTGCTTTAGCTAGTGCGACCAGTATGCTGGAGGATGCTCCAGGGAGGGAACCTTCGGGGGACGTTATTTGTCTCCTGGAAGACGAAGCGTGCGAGTCTGAATCGGTCGAGCATGCGGTCACCCAAATCCCAATAAGTTGGGTCAGCATTCCGATAAAGTGCTTGGCACAGCGAGTCAGGAAGGTCACCGCCGAGCTCAGCATTCACGGAAGATGCTGACAACGGCTTCTGAGTGGCTCATCACGAGAGGCATCCTGGAGACCGCAACTCATTGACCAACATGCCATCCGCACGCCGAGCATTCTGCAGCTTTACCAGCATCGCTGCCTTTGCGCAACGTGTTGTTCCCTCGCGGTATGTGGATCTCAATGATATGCCCTATTCGGTGTCCTCGCGGCGTGCAGGTCTCCAAGCAAGAGAGTGTACTGGAGGTGGAGGGCGGAAAAGCATTGCGCATAGTAAACGTACTTTCTTTGCACATCTTGAACAGCAGGGGCCAGGTATGACCACCTGAGAGATCTATGGTGCGGTGGGGCAGGGCAGGGGGCCCCAGTGGTGCCGTGTCGTGTCGTGTCGTGTCTGGGCTGCGTTGTGTCGTGTCGTGTCTGGGCTGCGTTGTGTCATCACCACCATCTTACAGTGGGTCTGACCTTCGTGAACCGAAAGGATGCTGCATGAGGCATGCTCTGTGGTCACGTACACAAGGCATGCTGGGAGTCTCTTTCCGCCCATCAATCAATTGCACGCATGGTGGAGCCGTTCTCTTCCGGATGGCTACAACCCGGGGTGCACATGGCGCTTGTAATGCCATGTGAAGTGGGCCACATGCATCCATATCAGTCAGTGTTGACGCGCTCATGGATCGAACGGGGATTGGGTGCGTCATCCAGATGTGCGATGTGGATCAATGTGGCGTGGCGCTCGCAGGGCTGATGTGTGATTTGTTTAATCTGATGCTTCGTAGATTCTCTTCGAGGACGAGCAGGTCCTGCCTGATGGCCGCTCTCGGCGTCGCAACGTGCCAGTGAGTGAAAAGATGGTGGCCAACGAGTCCTGGCTGGCAGCTTTGGACCGGGCTGTTAAAGAGGAGCTCAGCAGCGCATTGCCGGAAGACTACAAGGTGCGGAGACGAAGGGGATACAGGTGGCGGGCCAGGGGTGCTGGGTCATAGGATGCGCCTATTGCGGTTGGGGTTGGTGGGCGGTGGAGCTGGCAGTCTTGGCTGTGCGAGTGGATGGGATCTTGGGCTTGGTGTGTGACCCGATGGCTGAAGGCTGGCCGGAAGTCCGCACGTCCTTGTCGCATGGTGGCATGCACCAGCATTAATGTCGCCAAGCGGCATGCTGAACAGGCCAAGGAACTTTCTTTCTTGCCTGACGGGGTGAGCGCATGCTCTGTTAGGGTATGTTGGGTAAGTGAATCCAATGCAGTGTCTTGGTGCAACCAAGCGTGACCCTGTCATGCCACTCTCGGTGTCCCATGGCATGACGCGATGCCGCACAGGTGACGCTGCTGGAGGACTCGTACTTTCTGCGGACCGAATATTCGAGCTCAATGAGCTATCCGGGTCTCCTAACCAAGGTACGATGCCTGGCTCTAGCAGCCAGCACTTCCTAGCCTTCTTATGTGATACACGCGTACGGCCGCACAGGTATTATTACCGAAAGACCTGATGCACCTGCAAGACAGGGGCCATGCCTTGTCAATGCACTTGGCGGCTGGGAATCTTCACGTTGCGCAACACTTAAGACACAATGTCCTCATATCCTTATGGGCATGCGTACAGAGGTGTCTTCCTGCCGCTCCCTATGCATCGTGCCATGTCTGTGAGCTTTGTCCATTACCGGTAGGTTCTCGATTTTCTTCCATCGTCTCACGAGCCACTTTCCAACCTTTTTCACGTCGGACTCGCCCGCAGTATATCTTCCACCGTGTGAAGGCGCGCGTGTCGGGCATTCCAGAGAGCCCCTTCAGCACGGTGGAGGTCCGACCCGGAGGGCAGCTGCTCACAAAGTGGGTGTGGAAGGCGCCGCCCGCTCAGGAGACTTTCTAAGGTCGGGTCTTAGGCCGGTGCGTGCTGCGCAGTACGTCATGAGTACTATTTTTGCGACAGTCGTTGATAGAGAAGGATTGGCGGCCTGCGCCTTTGGGGGATTTTTGTCCCTTTATCTTTGAGTTGATTACGGATTTGATTTGACCTGCGTCGGGCCCTTTGTGCTGTTCCTTCATGGAGAAAGGAATGCAAAGGAAGACGTGGCGAGCACCGACGGCTAAAAAGGTGGTGGGGTTGCTACAGATTTAACTACAATTTGTCGAGCATCCATCGGACGTCCGGCCTCGGTCACGGGGCTGGCTTCCCATCTTGATACGTGGCGAACCGCATTGCCTTAAGCTGTCTTACGTGGTAATATGTGCACTTATTCAGTCTGTTCTTGTCCTGAGCTAGAGGTGCAGGGGCGTGTAGTTACTAATGCGCCTCAGTGGTTTCAAGGCGTCCTGAGCCTTAAAATCTCTTTTTTGTTGCACAGCTGCCACTTTGGCTGGAACTGCTTCCTCTTGCCACAGTGTTGGTATCATTCTCACCACTGCTGCTGTTGCTGCTGCTTTGTGGCGGTGGTGTGTGTATAGGATCCGCTGCTGCTGATCGGCTGTTGCATGTTGAAATGGTTTCAGAGATCGGTAGGGATGCGTCTCCCTGCCCGAGCTGATGAGGGGTCTCCTACGACACGACTGTGCGTTATGTGCTGAAAAACTGTCTGACAGATGTGCATGTGCACTTCCTGGAGGCCGCAAATGGTCGCGTGCAGGTACATCGATGCGCGCGCATGGCGAGAGTAAGCCTCGTGCAACTCAAGGCATGGCGGCAGGGCTTGGTCCCGTTCCGCCATCTTACCGCAGGACGGCGGGACTGCCAGTGCGCAGCTGTTTAATCAGGTTAACGATTAAGGTTTGATGGGTGCGTGCACGGCGCCCAGGAATGAATTCCGGCTGGTAGTCATTTTGGGGGACCTAGGCCAAGGTGGGGCCGTGGCGTGCCGTTCAGTGATGGGAACGTGCGCGGGTGGATGGGAGGGGAGGTGGTGGAAATGCTATTGAAAGGAGCGGCCGAGGAATGGAAGGTCCATGTGAAATGCCGCGGGTTCACACGCACTCTCAGTTTCCGGAAGCATATGCGTCTGGCATTTGTTGTCTGTAGGTGAGCCTGCGGCCTCCCTAACATATGGTGGTGCATGATGGCGTTGCTTGCAAAGACAGCGGAAAAATAGCCTTCCTTTGAGCTTAAAGGCCTGGAGGCGAAGCCTAGGCGCCAAGCCAAAACAAGGCGTCGAAAAGCTACAGATTAGCACATAACAACTGTCTTTGAGCTAAGTGTGGTAACTTCAGGGCATTCAGCACGTTTATAGCCGGTCCATAAATCAATTTTCCTTTATGCATGAACGACAAGCATGGGCATGCAGTCCGTCAGTTCAACACTCAAAACGAACAAGAAAACCTCGAATGCACACGCACAAATCTCGCTCAATAGATTTTTTCTAAATCAAGAGCCACGCACCTTATGCGTGCATCGTGTGTTCAGGCAGGAAAAAGAAACACCAATCAATCTGTCACCATTCCCAATATAACACCCTAACGCCTAACGCATATTGCGCGCTTGCCCAGCCCTATCCGAATGCCCCTGTATTAGCGCGACGTGCATCGCATCAAATCTGGCGTTCGCGATAAGGGTAATCGTCGGCACCAACTGTGTCGACGATTACCCTTATTCTAACACCAACCACAAGCAGCGCTCATCCTGAGCTTTATAACTGTGTGTTGTGTACACGACAATACCTCTTGGTTGGATTGGTTCAAACTGCAAAACGATTTGCTTCTTGCAGGACTTGCCACGTAATCAGCCAGAAAACCTCTCCACGACCATCTGCAGCGCGATTGCAAGACTGAACAGAGTGGAATAACACGAACGCACTTACAGCGTCTCAACACACCAAAATGTCTTGATACGTTAAGAGGCACTTCGAGATCTTAACAGAAGACAGATGGTGGTGCTAACGTGCGCCAAAACCTATAAGGCACCTTCCTTGCGTCTAGGTGTTGGATCTAGCTCGTCGTCGTACCATACCGTACCCTCACACGTGCAATTCACATTGCACAGCAAACGTACCCTCCACGTCCACCCGCTGAAGCCATCAAGAGCCAGAGTGCCAAAGCCATGACTACTCGATGATTGAACGATACCAGTATATCTCTTTGCAGGCTACAAAGCCTTGCAAGACAAAACGCGGAAACCTATAAACGTACCCAAACAAATGTCAATGAAGCGGTGGCGGCGGTTTCACGTTCACAGTAACCTCCCGACCACATCGCAGCATCACGAGCTGTCCCGGTATTTGGGCGAGAGCAATTGCTCTTTTCGCTCTCTCTGGCGCAAGTTGCGACTCTCCCAGTTTCCTCCGCCAAGTCGTTATCGTGCTGCCTTTCTTGCCAACCAGTCAATTCAGTTCAGAGCCATTTAACTTGAAGATGGCAATTCTCTCCCGCCGGGGAGGCCGGCAGCCTGTCTCGTCCACTGGTCCCATGCAGAAGTCCTCCTCCGTACTGCCGTCTGATGGGACCAGCAATTACACTGTGGCAGGGAACATGCGCCTACCATGTTCAATGTAGCCGCACAAGCCAAGCCAGACAGCTTTAGGTTTTCATTTCCGACTATCCTATTCCAACAATATATATCGTACATACAGCTCGCAGACAAAGAAACTCAAAAATAATAATAGCCATCGTCGATCTTCAATAGTTTTAATTATCCTCGCGCCGGTTCAAAGCAGCGCGGGCTCCAGCCCCGTCCACATGCGCGCGCCGGCGACATCCATCAGGCAGTTGCCCAGTTTTTCCGGACTACATGACTAAGTTCCGGCTTGCCGATTACGCTGGTGCTCGTCGTCGTTTTTTGCCCGGCTCCGAGTCCTGATCTGGCTGTCGTTGCCGTTGAAGCAGCAACCATTGGACGTAGATCTCGCCGCCCCAGCGGGCGGCAGCCGCCCTGCCGCCTGACAGCCGTCTGCTGGGCATCCGTGTTCATCCAAGCTACTGGCGCCATCCAAGCCATTCAACATGTTTTTGCGACGCTCCGCGTTGTCGGCTGCGGGCACTGCATCCGGACATGTAAGTGCAGCGCCAGAATGCAACGCACTGCCTGTCATGGGCTGGTCTCTTCCGGTCCCATCCCCGGGGGAGGGGTGCACCCCCTCAGCCGCCCGGGCCGATTGCCTGGCCCCACGCAATGGGTCCTGCCCCGAGTGCATCTCGGGCTCCTTCATCCGACAATCCAGGGTTCCAGCTGCACAGAGTTGTAAGGGTTCCATGCCACCGCCGAGCATTGGCTGCATCAGAGACGCTCCACTTGCTGCAGCTGCTTTTGTTGGCGCAGCAGCGGCTGTACCTGGTACAAGGACTTCTTCGCTAAAGATCTTGGAAGGCTGCCCAGCGCGGTCCTGATTGGGAGCTCGTTCGGAAGCGCCCAATTCGACTATCGCCGCAGCGTCACGGGGCAAACCAGCCAGCTCATAAGGCCATTGTTGAAGTCCTAGGCAGTCCGGGTCGGAAAGCAGGAATGATGTCCCGTGCGCTGCAGCCGCGAGCCCGGCTGCAAATGCAACATCTCGGAACGCTGCAAGCTGCGTAGGAGTGTTAAGCAGCGATGGGGCAGCGGCTTCCCGCGTATGGCCACTTGCTGCCGCCGCGTACGATGGCGACCGCTGCTCGGGAAATGCAGACGAGGTGACAACACGTCAGGGTTTAAGATCCGAAACAGCGAAGAGAAGCTGGATCAAGTGCGGGAATGAGGACGCAACGAAAAGACACACTGAAATACGCAAGGAGGCGTGGTGGTGTCTAGGACCTTGTCTTCAAGCCACCATGTTATCTGTACAGGAAAAGCAAACGCATTCGGACAGGCAACCAGCGGCAGCTGATTGATTGGTGGTGTGCGTGCGAGTCGATGAGGCATGTCCTTGATCAGATATACAACAACGCATGGAGGCGCGACTGCAGAAAGCCTCTTTTCCCCGTACCCTCCATGCCACACTCACCTGTGCTTTGCGCGGCTCATCATTACCGCAACGTTCACCTACAATGTCAGAAGAGAATCGACAGTGCAACTGCTTAAAAAGCAGTGGAAGGTGCCACTGAATCACTACCATGCATTCCCGTTCCACCTATGCCTCGAAGACATGCGTCTGTGTGGCCTGAGGTTCCAAATGCCACCAGCGAGCTGAATGCTGTGAGCGTGCGTCGGCACTCGGGTACTGCGCGGTACTATCCGATACAGGTCTATCACAGACAGGTGATCCAAAAAACCGGAGCAGCAGGCGCTGCGCAAGATTCACAAAGTTAATAAGGACAACATTCGACCCGGAATCTGCTTCCACTCACCCCCGCTGCCCCGGTGCTCGGGCCGTTTACGCCGGCGTGCATTGTGACGCAGGAGCCTGCAAAGGCCACCCACCAGGTCAGAACGTACGATAGACGAGAACGATCATGAAAGGCTCGGCAAACTGGGGTCGTTCCTTGATCATGCAGCCGTCCTGTGCAGTTTTGTGGTTCGTCGTTGGCCTAGACAACTAATTTGCAAGAGGGTCACAATGCAAGCCTAATCCACCTCCAGCCTAATTCTCAAGAGATAACATGCTTCCATCCAGGTTACAGTACTGCACAACAGCAGTTGCAAATAAAAAGAAAGTCATCACCGTACACGGATCGCCTCCAAAGCACGGTAAGCTTTCGGGCGTAATGAAATTAAAAAGGGATTGTATCATGTTGTACTATCAACATAGTACGATGCCGAGACCTGGACCGAGAGGTCATAGAGAAATGTAAAGCCCTAAAACACACAATCTATTCCTTGCGTACTTTGTACTTGCAGCTGCCGTTGTGGTAGCGCGCTCATCACAAACTGTAGTGTACGACGCCACAACTTTTGGGCGTTTACTACGTGGCAGAGAGCACTCAACAATTGGTCCAGTTGTGTGGCAAGGACAGGGTCATATCCAGCAGCAAAGAACTGGTCCCGTGCCGTACATTCCTTTCTTCCCTGGCCTCTTGCCCGTTGAAGCTGTGCAAGGTTATCCGTCGAGCATGATCGACAATCGTCCATGTCAAAATAATAAATAAATAATCTACATAACTCGGAGCACTGAATTCGGAGAAGTCGGCATGGGAGACCGGATGAGGGTGCCCCGAAATACCGGGGAAGGTAGGGACTGCCAGGTTAGTGGCCACGGGTGAAGCTGTAACCCCCCTATCCCACACACAACTCGGGGAAAAGAGTGTACTGCGACCACCTTGTACTTGTCACATGTCCAGGCACATCAGTACAAAATCTGTGACTCGGGATCGATGTCTGACAGGTAGCACTAAGTGTGGTGAAACACGCAATACTTAATAAGCATCATGCCTACGGGCATGGCCAACGTTGCCGAAGCAAAGTAAGAAAATCTCGGTCAGAACGCTGTTCTGCGTCATTTTTGCAAAATGTCTCTTTGATTCAGCAGGGTGGCCAAAGCCAACGATGTATCCCGTAATACGGAAATCTGTGTGCTATGAAATTAAGGAGCCCTCTAATCCAGGATCCGTAAACAGTTTTATTATGAACGCTGAGAACGGTAAGAGATATGACACTTAAGGTGATCAAGCACCCAAGACTCTAGGTTTTCCTGCGCCGTAGTAGTCGCCAGCACACTGTACGCAGATGTTCGACTGGCCTGACCTCCCCGGAGTCTTTGACCTGGCGACGCTCACTGCTAACTCGTCAGCAGGTACGTAGAAATAACCCGTCACAATCATTTGGCGACCTGTGTTAAGCTGCATTCACACGGCAACATATTCAGTAACAACATCAACATCTGCTGCCTACTACTTCCCCAAGCACGAACGACTGTTCATTTCGTACGTACATAACAAAGTACGATATTATGCATCTGTGGGTAACTGCCACTGCGATACGCGGGAGTAACCGATACGAGGCAGCAACACCTAGCGCAGGGATCAGCCCACCGGACCATCTTAAGGAATTAATCGTTATTTTCTGAGGACAACACGGTAGGCATTGCTAAAACGTTACGTGCATGTTTAACAAGTCTAAAAGCATCAACGCACAATCCGGCAACTATTCCGAATGTGGAGTTGGAAGCAAACAACTATCCACAATTGTTGTCAGCGAAAGATGGGTTGAATTCCTTGGAAGAAATACCATCATAGCCACAAACCGCCCGGCCAAGTGCGCTGTCCAAACGCCTAACTTAAGGCACACGCGTTCTGCCCAAACTGTTGTTTTTGGCAACATCCGCGTCCGTACCATGGGGATTAGCATAACCAATATGCCCGATACGTTCCTGGCAATTTCATTCTCCCAACCCGTTGCCCATGTGGACGCATCCGCCCAAATCTACATGCCAACTGCATAAACCCCTCCCACACCCCTAAAGTTTCCGCCATTTTCTTTCTTTCCCAGATCGATTGTAATGTGCCATGCCTTAAGGATCTGCATACATTTGAGGCCTGCTGTCAACGGCAGCAGAATGAAATTCCCGGCTCTACACCGCCTTTCAGGAAAAGGTGAACGGGGTTGCCGATTCACTGGCAAGCAGCAGGGCCCCCAGCCCTGCGACTGAGCTGTTGGATAGGACTGGCTTGATAACTTTAATCATTACCCGCAACCGTGTTTGGCACTGAAGCTAGACATTGCTGTTGGGCTGGATTGTCTGATTACAGCCTAAACACGCAGCAAACGCACAGGACGCACCTCGCACGGCAGCTGCGCTTCGTGCCATCAAACTCGGACAACGTGTGGAAGCGGCCGCACTGCTGGCAGAACCGCTGTAGAACGCCATCACGTACGACGTGTTCGGCTTTCAGGTGGAGGTCGCAGATGCGGAAGCGCTGATGGTACTCCTTCAGGCTGGACAGATCCACATTGCAGCTTGGCACGTGACACAGAAGCGGGGCCTGCGTGTACAATTCCAGTCCGTACCGGCGTCGTATGATGCATTGTACGTCCCAGAAATACTGACCAAGCCGCACGACGACCATAGAGGAACGCACAGTCCGCATACATTCCAGGATGGGTTCCGTTCCATTGCAGTCGTCATTGAGCGAAGGACCAGGGCCGGTGCCGTTGTGCGACAGGACGAAACTTAAGAAGCAGCTGTTGGCATGGTAGGACTTTACGAATTACGAAACTTCAACACGTACTGCTGTATCCAAAGTACGAATACAATGTCGCCAAGCGATGCGGTTGGTCTCTACTGCTGGGCGGAGACGTATGCTAAGTGGACAGCTATGCTGGCTTTATTACCATGGCAACAGCAATTACCTTAAAAGAGATTTGTTCTGCGCGCACCTTATTGCCGGCGGCGCCGCCACCACCTTGTCCGCCATCGTGCCATGCACGGCCACCGTGAAAATGTCTGCCGCCACCGCGTCCCCCGCCGCCACCTCCCCCCGCTCGACTGCCGCTACAGCCACCAGCTCCGTCCTCAATATGATCCAGATCTCCTTCCGCCGGAGAGGGCCGCCGTTTCTTCCCGCCGCCAGTACCGGCAGCAGCAACTGCAGGGTCCTCATCCCAGGCCAATGACATACTTGCTGGCCTACCACCCGCAACTCGCCCGGCAACGAGCTGCGCTGCTACGGAGGCGGCCACAGCAACTGCCGCTGCCGTGCCGCCACTATCAGTAACTGCATGGGAAGACCGGTATTGCTGCACAAGGCCGCTCAGCTCCGAAGGTTCGTATTGTGGCGCCAGTGCCGGCAGCCCCCTTCCGACATCACCTGCTGCCAACACACCACCACTGCCGGAATGAAGTGATGACGCTCCTGTCCGACTGCCGCGAGCAAGCGGGGCCATCGGGGTCAGCGCTCCGCCGGCTGCTGCAGCTGCGCTGAGAATTTCCAGGCCGCCGACAGCGTCACTGTCCGGCTGTTGCTGGGCAGCTGCCGCCGTCGTTGTTCGGAGCCCTTCACTGGCGCTGCTAGCATAAGTGCCGGTAGACAGTGCAGCTGCACCCGCCCCCTCCTTGCCACTTGGCACAAGCCGACTTGGCAACAGCAAGCGCCCACTATGGCCTGTGCCCGACCCGCCACCGGCCACACCCAGCACCCTAAGGTCCAGGATGTCAGTACCTAGCTCTCCTTCAAGAACTGAATCGGCGCTGCCACCACCATTCGCCCGGTATTCGTCAGCCACGGCATTCAGCAATAGAGGCAAACGTGCTCCTCCGCTGGGCCCTAACCCGGGGCCCAAGCAGCCCCGGTCACCGCCGCGAGGCTCCAAGAGCGAACCCATCGAAGGCTGTTGTTTTGGCAGCAGGGGAGGCAATGCCACCAGCGGCGGTAGCGCCGTGACCCGTGAAAGCTCGCTTTGTTGGCGAGCCTGCTCCGTCCCCGCCTCCCGGCACGTCTCTTCACTTATCCGGCCGGGGGGTTGTTGCAGCTGCACCATCACCGTCCTGGGCAGCAGGGCCAGCAATGTTGGGTGAGGTCCCGCACCCGCTGGAACGACCTGAAGCGGCAGCTGCGCCGTGCCCAGGACGCCGCCGCTGGCCGCCACAGCACCCGACGGCAGCAGGTGCAGTGTCAGCCCAGCCTGTTCCAGTGCAGGAAGTCGGACCCCAAAGAGCGCTTCGCCACCAGCATTACCGCCGCTGTCTGCAGTGCGGGGAGATGCGGCGTCGCCATCGTCGGCCAATGCTGCAGCAACGTCGAGCCCGAGCCCCAAAAAGGGAGGTTGTAGCTGCGACTGAGGATTTTCCACGACAACATCGATGGCTGCATTTCGTACGGCCTCTCTGATGGTCGCCACCGTGGCAACTGCAGCTGCGGCCTCCAGCTTCCGCATCCGGGGCGGCTCTGCCGCTTCCTCACGAGTAGACGTCCCACACACGCCGCCACCACCTTTAGCAGTAGAGGCCATTGAACCACCCATTTCCTGCAGTGGCTGCGGCAAATACGCAGCTTCAAAGTCCACGTGAGCATTGGAGGAGGCTCCTCCATCACCCGCTGGAGGAGCCTCCTCCATCACCCGCTGCCGCCCCAAGCGTCCATGGAAGACCTGCTGCTGCAAAAGCGCAACCCGGCTCCCTCCACCAGCGCCGCCTGCTGCACCTGCAGCCGAGTCAACCGCCGCCAACGACCGCTTCGCGTTGGCAACCTCCTGAGGGCCAGGAACGCAACGCTCACCTTGACTAAACGATAATGGTTGCGGACGGCCGCCACTGCTGGCCCTGTCTCTGCCGCTACCCAAGCCACCGCCGCCGTACCCAAGCACCTCAGCTTTGCCTCCTGCCGAGCTGTTACCGGGTGACAGCGGCCCTGCTGCTGATACGGCCGACCCAAGACCCGTCTGAATGATGTGCTGCAACTGCCTGCCTCTTGTGCCGCCTGGCACCTGCTGATTGACAACGTGCTGAGTGGCTCCTCCGTCGGTGGCTACAAACCGACTGGACTTCTGAGTCGCTTCCCTGTCCGGCAACCCAGCGGCAGAAGCCTCCAGATTACCCAAGCCAGCCTCCAGCCTTGCAACGCCACCTGATACACGAGCAGCAGCAGGTCCTGAGTATGATGCCCCCGCCTCAACCGGAGTCGTTCCTGCGGCGGCCGCCCCAGCAGTCCCCGCCACCGCTCGCCGTGTTCCTGTTCCGGCTTCTGCTGCTGGATTAGCTGCCTGTAATCCTGCCACGAAGTCTGGAGACTGCAACAGCTGCAGCAGCACGGTGGTGGTTATATTGAGCTCCTTGAACATGGCTTCGCACTCTGCCAGATGTTCAGGGCGACGCACGGCCCAGCGGGCAAGCGCCCGCGCCAGCCCTATCTCGCCCGCGCTCGCACGACAGAAGGTGAGGAGCAATCGCACAGCCTCGCTGCTTAGGGATTGGAAGGTTGACGTGGCGATCACGTCGTTGAACCTGCACACGGGCACGTGCGGACAAGCCAGGCACGAGCGACCAAGTCGCATGGCTTCAATCAAGTCGCCGATTCAGCGTGCCGACCACTCCACCTTTCCGGAAAAGGGCAACACGATCCCCTAACTTTGGACTTCCTAACATCAGGGTTGTGGAACACATACGATGCGCGAATCCGGCCGTCCAGGACTAGGCGTGTACTGTTCCACCTCAGGCATGCGCATGCAATGGATAACACATTCCGATGTACCACAGATTGTCGGAGCTCATCACGGTGTGCACGAAGATCATGTATTGAATGGTCGAGTCCCACCATCATTCGTGCGAATGCATCGCAGATTGGAGTCAAGCCCACAGGATTCCATGCGATAACCACCGAACACAAGCAATCGAAGCCACTGTCCTGATGGCGTGCCGTTGGCATTCCACACGTGAACAAATGTCAAACATAATATGCCCCTGGAGTTCCAGGTTCTACCCCGACCGAGAGCGGGCCAAAGACCCTAAAGTTAAGGGCAGGGTGCCCCCATGTCGATGGACGGTGACGACCCCAATTAAAGTGACCTGCGAGCTGACCAGTAGCGGAGTTGACGCCTTAGTTGATTCGGCAGATTCCGCTGGATGCTGGTGGTGGGTGCTGAACCTGGGAAAACCACTGATTTCGGAGAAGTCGGCATGGGAGACTGGATGAGGGTGCCCCGAAACACCGGGGAAGGTAGGGACTGCCAGGTTAGTGGCCACGGGTGATGTACCCCCCTATCCTACACACATATAGGGTGGCATGCATCTACATGAGGTCGGATGCATTCATCTAACGACGCGATAAGTTGCTTTCTTCATCAAAGTTTTCATGTTGCCTTCGGGGTGCGAAGCCTTCGGTGTGACGGGAGCATGCGCAGACAGACATACCATTATGGGCAGACGTCCTCCGGTTTGCGTGGCCCGACTAAGACCTTCATTGCTTGAGCGGCTGTTAAGACGCCAGCTTCACACGCTAAGCTGGCCCGTTAAGCACCCCTCTAGCTGTACTACCGCATGCACGCATGAGATATATAGATACATAGGTAGAAGCGAAGAGCGGCCCACACCTGCTTGCATACATGCATGGCAGCTTGGAGCCAACCTCCGATGCCATCGGGTGGGACGGAACCCAATATCAGAACAAAGTTACACGGCCTACCTTGACTTTGCATAATCGAGGCACTGCTTAATAGTCTGCTCCAATAGCAGCTGCACAGATGCTTCTAAAAATGTCGAGCACGTCTGCGGAGTGAGGTTCTGTCGCAGGTACTGCTCGCAGCCGGCAGCTAACCCGGGTACCCCCAACTTAAGGCACACATCGTAGATTGGTATAACCGTTGCAGGAGTCAGAAGGCACTCTCCACTGTAGAAGAAGCTGACGACCGACTCCAGGGCTACGCTGTCAACTCCTTGGATGGGAAGTTCTTTTCCTGTGGCATCACCTACATAACTCGGGTGGGTGAGTGGCAAATTCCACTGTAAGCTGACGAGCCCAGACCATTTTCTGCAAGGTAAACGAGTGATTCCAAGGGCACCAGCGGGCTACATGTATAATTTTACTGCAGTGCGGCGTGCTACCGTACGTAAAGGTGTGGGCAACGTACGCGGCCGTAAGTTGTGGCTGGGTGGATGCCAGAACGTAACCGTAATTAGACATGCATTCAAGGAAATCAACTATTGGCAATGGAGTGTCCGCCGAGGTTCTTCCGCTTAGGCAGAATAATTACGACTAGCAACGGACACACTTTTCCAACCAAACCCCAAGGGCATCTTACCGTTGGCAAGCAACACTGCAAACCTGCGGGAAGAAGCTGCAAGGATAACCTGGTGGACATGAATTTGAAGCCCGTCCGGGCGGACCAGGATGATGTCGCTGAGGCGGGGGTCGTTCAGGAACGCCTGTAGTCCACTGTAGATTCCCCGTGATGCATCACGATATACGTGTGCCTGCATTTGTATGGCAGTTTGGGCGCTTTTCGTGCAAGGCTATGGCTCCACTGCAAACCACCAGTAAAGCTGCAGGTGACTCTTTCCGTGAACTTCTTTTAATCAGACCATCCCATATATGGTAAATATACATTCTGGAAAGTATGTATTTTGAGTTGGCAGACTTCCCATCCCCAAGAACGAAGGCCAGCCCCCTCCATACGAATCGCTTGGGTCACCAGTTTTGGATATTGTACCAGCTTACAGCTGCAACAACGTTCTCTGCATCCATAGCCACTGGCCCGCCCAGACGAAAGTCCTGTTGCCCTCCTGTAGACGCCTCAAGCGCTCACGAACAGCTGTTGCGATGCTCCCGGCTCCTGCTCCGTCCATCAAGCTCCATCGAGCCCCTTTGTCTTATGGAAGTCTTCGTCCGCCTCCAGCATTCAACTCAAAGCCATAGTTCGAAGAAGCTTCTTGCCGTAATGAGTGCACATTCATTGTGCCGTTTGTATCATGCAGATGGCTATGTTTTACCGCGTCATGAGGGGCTTGAGTTGGCGCGTGGTGCAAGTCCATCCCGTTTGCTGGACGAGCGCCGGACGGCAACTCAACGAGACTCATTAAATTAGGCTGGCATGCAATTGTATAAAATTGTCAATAAATTATCAATAAAAGACAACAATAGAACACCATAACGGTCCTTGTTTTCGTTGTAAAGATATTGTACCGGCAACAGGACGCTCGGCGCTGAACTGCGACCATCGTATTGCGTGCGTGCATGAGTGTATACAATCGAAACGTGAAACGATATTTGCATTACGTTAGCTGAGAATGAACAAGCGATAATATGCTACTGCTTGCTGGGGTATGCACCCACACAGTGGAGAAGCTTGGTATGCAGGCTTTTTCACCTGAATTAGTTGGAGGACTTTAACATCAAATTCTGTCCATTTGTCTTTTCATGTTGAATTTGTGATCAGCAAGATCTCAGGAGGCAGGCCCTAGCACTCACGTACAAGTCGCACGATACGGTAATGCCCAGCGTCAATAGGTTCATGTCAGCCCCAACTTAAACGTTTTCGGGTGATAGTTTCTCCATTTGGCTAAAGAATTAACAGTTAACATGTGCGACCAACATTGTGGGAATCCAGTGCTGCAAATTCATTTTGGGAAGGATCTTCCTCAAACCTGTCATGGACTAAGGACTTTGGATGATGGATAGGAAATCAAATTGTTATCGCTTAGTGATCAGTGCTTTTAACGGTGCTCCGAAACAACGATCAACGTCTCCTTGCTCAACGTTTCTTCGCCTTGGTATTCAAAGAATGTAAATCATGTCTAGTCCTTCATGACATTCAATTTACAGCCATGCTTAACTTTCGACTGGCCAAGGCTCGGCCTTTCATTTCGTCTGCAAGGTGACTGCCTTGCCCTTCCTTGAGATTGCTACCGGTAGAAATGCTGAATTTCCAGGTTGGGGACTCTTCATTAGTCGTGCCTGCAAACCACCTCTCCTGGCAGGCGTGGCGTGCCCTCGATATGCAGAAGGGCCACTGCAAAGCCCGGCGATTACTGCCAGGTTCATTATACTGGAACCCTTGATGATGGATCGATCTTTGATTCATCTCGAGGCCGCGATCCCCTCGAGTTCGTGATTGGTGCCGGGAAGGTGCGTTGGGGCGTTTCCTCCAACGAGCACGCACTTATGAGGTCCAGCAAGTGTTGTTCCTGGTTTATTTGCACGAATAGCGATCCTGCAATAGGTGCAAAATATTCTTGTACGTTCCCATCGATCTTGGTTCTGTCGGCGCCTTCACCTAGTTGCCGTGCTTCTGAGGTTTGCACGGTTTGCACGATTTCGATGTATCCCTCGTCCGCAGGTTATTAAGGGCTTCGATCGGGCAGTAACAGGCTTGGTCACAGGGGGTACCCGGAAGCAACGCGTCGAGCCAGCTGAGGTGGGATACCAGGGCACAGCGGGTTCCCCTATTCGTACCTGTCCAGTTTTCCTTAGTGCGCATGTGATTTTGCTGTAAGTCCAGATTTCGGGGGCTTTTTTGGCACGAGGGACCTGAAACAACACATTGGCTTCGTGCCTTCGGTGCAACAAAACTGCGCAGCTGGATCAGTTGCTGCCGAGTGCGGGTGAAACTTATCTGAGGTCTGCATCCCCTCCTTTTTTGAACGGGCTCCTCCACGTTTAAGCGGTAGACCCGAAGGAATTCCAGCTGCTTCCTAAATTCAATCTTACTCGGTGTTTCCGGCAGGCGTATGGAGAGGCGGACGCTAACGCCATCATCTCCTTCCCTGTTAGCCAGGCGCCGGATGGATTGAAGCCAGGAGTAAAGGTAGGCCGCGGGCATGCCGCGGACCTTCGACACATAGTCCGTCACAGGAGGGCGTTAGGATTACTAGATGGATGCAGCAAGGTAGACTGGGTGGGTTATGGAAGGACCCTCACACACACATGACTGTGGATAGTGTAAGGGTGTTCAAAATAAAAGTTAGGATTGGGAGTTGTGTGATCAGATTTAAGCTGGCAATCCTTTTCGTCCTCTTCGTATTAAGTTATTCACTGTACGTGGACCCTGTTCCACCCGGGCGGGTGTATCCGCCATTCCCACCTATCTGCCTGTGGAGTCGTTATGTTTTCAGTCCTTAGCGGTTCTCGGGCTTCCAGCTACGCAACAGTCAGGTGCTGCGTTTTGGACATCACATGGGTCAAACTATGCGGCAATACAGTGGCAACCCCTGTCTTCGAACTTCTTGGCGTTGTTGCTATCGTAGACGTTCCTTATCAGTCAGTCCTGCCAGTCCTCTTGGGTCTTCGCTGGCATCTTCGAATGCCCATGGGGGCTTTCGGTCCACAATGGCTGGAGCCCATCCCTTCTGACGGCTGGTCGTCAACATGTTGCCTCTCTTCTCGTGTTATCTGTATCTGTATCTGTGTTATCTCATGTGTTGTGAAGTCACACGCGCACACATACGCACGCAACCTCAACCCTCTGGTGCACAACCCGACCCAACCTGTTATTTCAGGTCCAGCTGTCCAACGGAATGATTGCCAGCGTGAAGGCGATGGACAAGGAGGTGATCACTTTGGACCTGAACCACGAGCTTGCGGGCAAGGCCCTCACATTTGATGGTGAGCTCCGGAGGGGGTTGAAGAGATAGAGAGGAAAGATGCACCCGGCATGGATTTGGAAGATAGCAAGGGGTGGAAGAAAGCTGGTCGTGCGGCGACGGCAGATGCGTAATTCCGTCGGGGAAAAAGGGGGTACGTGGGCGAGCGATAAGTGACAGTTCACCTGCCTGATGGTGTTACTCGTTTTGCACGGGCCTCCGGATTTCAAATACAGGTTCGTCTCATTATCACACCGTTTCATGTCTCGCCGTAAGCTGTATGCATACTACAAATCACACTTAATGGAGTTGCATGTTACAGTGCAAGGTATGTCTCGCCGCACAAGTCAATGGGCCGGTTACCAATTATATTATCTTAACCCCATGGCGCCGCCTCTTCTGTCTTCCACAGACCGATTTGTGTTGTGTTAGCATTTTCGTGTGGGTTGCTGTGTAAGCAGGCCGATATGCCATTCAGTCATGAAAGATGAAAGTGCTTCAGCAACCCCATGTAAGCGTTTCCCTAATGGATCAGCGATATGCGTGGCGGACAACCCCTTCCCCGTTCCCCCTGGCAGTGGAGCTTGTGAGGCTGGTTCCCTCGGAGCGGCTTCAGCGCGCCACGTTCGCTGCCGGCTGCTTCTGGGGTCCTGAGCTGGCCTTCCAGAGGGTTCCCGGTGTGCTGGAGACTGAGGTGGGCTACTCGAATGGACAGACGAAGAATCCTACCTACGAGGACGTGTGCGGTGGGGACACAGGCCACGCCGAGGTGGTGCAGGTAGGTCAAGGTCTGGGGTAATGCAGAGGTCATCCGGTTGGAACCCCGGGATCAAGGGTGGGGTGGAGGCGTGTTTCTCTAGTGTGCCCAGTCCTGGCTAGGTAAGAAGGCCACCCGCAGGAAGGCTTTGTGTCGTCATGTGGAATGGCAACATTTTTTGTCGGTGCAGCGTTGCTGATAGGGGCTATGAAAGTATGTCGGTAGCTCTGGCAATTGCGTTCAAAATCCTGGTCTGCACCCATTTCGTTTTCGGCGGACTCTGGATCGGACTGTTTATCGGAAGGGCTGTGATCATGATGCTAATAATGGGAGGTTGCGTAAGAGGATCAGGGGGTTGGGCGCCACCGTGGACGCGAAGGGCAATGACGATGTTGAAATTTTGCGGTTATGAGCCTGAAGCTCTTAATGATGTCAACTTATACCTGCCGAGCCCTTCCGTCGCGTTGCGAGATTGATTGCAGAATAGCGTGGCCGAGTGTTTGGGGACGGCCCCGAGGGTTGGAAGTCAGGATCAAGGGACTCATCCCGGGGTATTGGACTGGGGGGAGGTCCTCTTCAGCTCGCTGCTAATGGGCAGCAGCACGTAGGGTTGAAATGACACGTGGATACTGTGAGACAAACCGACATTGCTGTTGGCAAAGCCATCGACCAAGTCCCACTCCGTGGTCCACGGGTGCACATGGAAGTGTATTTCCTTCTCTGAAGCTTGATAACACCCTGACCAGCTCGACTGAATAGTTCTTCTTTTGGAGTTTCATCTCAGCTGGCCTGTCAGGCCTTATGCCTTCTGCAGCCCGTTGTATCTTCAGATCAGGGGAGCTAAGAAAACCAAAAGAGGGGAGGGGAGCCACCTTCATGCGGGGCAATGATTCTATCATACATGTGGTTATGAGCCTGATGCTCATCCTGATGCATTCCAAATTGCCTTCTGAGCCCTGCCGCATAGTGGGTCGGTCGATAGATCAATGAGCCGTCAGCGGAACTTGGCGCCAGTCACTCATGTCACGATGCCTCTGAGCGCATCTCGCAAATTTTGAGACCGGTGTCAACGGAGTCACCCACACATGTTCTTATGGACGCTTTGCGTCGACAAAGTGATGGCCTTTGTTGGTGAGGTCTGTGACCTTAACGCAGCTTGCGGTTTCTGCAGGAATGTATGTGGTAATGATTAAATGGGAATTTCGTGGTGATGCGGCGCCATTCTTTGAAGAGTCCTTATAGCCAGCCACTGCACAATAGCTTGTTGTGATAGTCCTGTCGGCGACCTCCGTCTTCATTATGATTTTCTTATCAAGCTTGCACGATCTCATTTGGCAATGGATCGTAGGCACTGAGCAATGATGATAACATCTTATTGCGGTTATGAGTCTGATTCAAGTCATCGTGCTGTCAACGTGAATTTGGCTGAGCTCAGCGCCCAGTGCCCCGATGCGCCGCCGTGCATCATGATTCGGGTTCATACCATTGCTCTATGCATTCTTGCATTCCTCGCAGGTCATGTACGACCCTGACGTGGTGTCCTATGAGCGTCTGCTCGAGGAGTTCTGGGCACGGCATAACCCTACAGATCTGAATAGGTGCGTCGGGGGGTCCCGCGGGTTGACGCGGTATAGTCAGCGGGTTTTAGCCGTCCTAATGCAGCCCACTTATATGAGGGTGCCGCAGTATGATAAAGTATCCCGCTCTGGAAACAGGAGAACGAGGCGATGACAAAGGGCACCGCTATGCTGGTAATGATGAGCCTGACTTGGGGGCTTCACTCACCGGGGCTGACTCGTGGGCTTTCCTGATTTGCAGTCGTCTACAGATTTAAGATTTGTGGAGGCTCGTTGGTTGGAGCGAGGGTGAATTGGCTGATTAGTGCACCGTCCCCCTTCGAGCGTTAGCGGGGTGAAACTAAGCCGCAGGCCTTGGAAGCCCTAAAAGTAGACGACGTGCAATGCTGCTGGCCTTATCCACGATACACGTGTCTCGCAAACTCTATTGCGTTCCCATAGACAAGGCAACGATGTCGGCACACAGTATCGGAGTGCCATCTTCACTCACACTGCGGAGCAGATGGAGGCGGCACTGAAGAGCAAGGTGGCAGTGCAGGCCAAGTACAAGTAGGTCAGGTTAGCCGAATCCGTAACCCAGGTGGCTCATGGAAAGAGCATTTCGGATTATGATGTATTTAGTAAATCTTGAACAGTTATGGTGCTGCCCTATTGAACGGTGCAGCTAATTGTCGTCGGTTCCATGCCCTTACCTGCCCCAACCTGATCCGCCTGAAACACCTGAAGGCACATGTTACATTCACAACGGAGGTCGTGCCTGCGTCGAGCTGCCGTTAGAAACCAACATCCATAGAATTGAATACACGCTTGTACCAATACAGGACCCACAAAAGGCATCGATAGTCAATACTTGAGAATCGCTGCGTTGATGCGTACAGCACTGGGCGTGTATTAACACGCGCGCTCCATCTTTCCCATCGTGCACCACCGGGCCCTGCCGCGGGCCAGGGAACCCGTGGTGACTCAGGTAGAGCCCCTGGACAACTACAGTCCCGCGGAGCCCTACCACCAGCAGTACCTCGCCAGAGGAGGACGATTCGGCCGTCCTCAGAGCCCGGCCAAAGAGTAAGTGGGAATGCGCGATACCCGCGGCCTAGTCTCACTGTAGCAAGGGCGCTTACGTGTCATATATGCCACCTGAGCCACCTGAAATGTGTTGCATGAATGTACAGTCACGCTTGGCACGCTTGGCCGCTTTTGGCGATATGGCAGACATGTGTGAATGGTGGACATCTTTGTTGTCAGCCTTCTGGTTGCCCACGTGATCGTTAATTAAATTTAAGGACGGATATGTGCCTCTCGCAGGTGCAATGATCCCATTCGCTGCTATGGCTAAACGTGGACGCTGTCTTGCCTGTTGGTCGTGTTGCCGGCGATACGTTGTGTCCTTTGTCTACTATTGCTAGTTGCTGGAGGGGGTGCTGACATCTCTGGAAATGCTAAGTGCTAAGATGGTTTCATGGTGTGCTGGAGCAAGACGGGTATGTCTTAACATATAAACCGAGTCGCTGACAAAAGGCGAAGGCATCAGTGATTTGGGTTTGGAGAGCCACGTGTGCAGTATGAGGCAGTGCGGCCTGACCATCAGTACCTGGTGCTCCTTACGAAGTACTGCCACACGTGCAGTATTTATGACCGGGGATGCACGGATGTGTGTGTGTGCAACGTTACCTCAAATGCAAATTAGCTGCCCCTTCGGCACTGCTGCTCCTGGACCTTTGCCATTTCGGGTACCAAGCAGACGCCGGCAATATTACGGTGCAATAGAGGCTTTCTGTACGGCGTCCTATGCCTGATCGGAATTCATCGAGGGATAGGTTAGGTTAGATGAGTGCAGCAGACCTTGCAGAGTTCTTGCAAAGTTTGAGAGTGGCTGCATCTGTGTCCTGGTCTCGCTCTGAATGATAGGCGCTCCTTGCCTCCGAAGTGCTACCCTAGCCCTTTGCGCTATGCTACAGTCCGGCAAAGGTAAGGCCCCCAAGAAATCCACTTACAAACACCCAGGGGGATTGAAGCCACACAAGCCCTGCACTGCGCTAGGGAACTGAACTAGAAATAAACATGGTAAGATCCAACGACGCTGACAACTCCTAGCTGACTGAAGTGCTCCACTTGCGCGCCTCTTAACAACTCTGTCCACCGGGGTATTTGCTATAGTCTTCCCTATTCCTTCTATAGTAATTTATAGCTCTAAAACCTAGTGACGGTAAATGAAGTTTGATGAATTTACTGCCACGAGCACACGGCCGCCTTCGCTCTGCCAGATATCTATCAACCGACCCTGCTCAGACTGTGGCGGCAGAGCACACACCCAGGCATTGCACAGACAGCACGACCACCACGACACACACCATCCCTGCTGGTGAGTCTAGGGCAAACACGCACACCACCTCCAATTCCCTGGATCAAGAAACCATAGCACCCAGCCACGCACGGGAGAAGAAAGGGAACTGGGGTCAAGGCAAGCAACTATGACAAATTCACTGGTAATCGGGTTGTCCCAACGACCCTCAACGGAAATGGTTTGCCTCCCTCAGCGCCACGGACATGACCGAACTTTGAAGAAGCTCAATATAAGAAGTTGTGCGCTGGGGTCGGACTTTCCCTACGCTCAGAAGAATCCAGGCAACTGGCTAGCTAGCGAACCATGCTCAAGCATATGCTCATAATAATCACCGGCCCGCTGGTTAACCCCGTCCTTAAAGCTTTTTCGGCATAAGCATTGTACAATATTTCAGTAACTCGAATACAAAGTGTCTCCTATTCATGTGTTGAGGTAAAGGACCTATTCTCAGCGAACCATGCTCAAGCCTGAGCATGTTTCAACCACATTGCTGTACGGCAATCATGCTTGAGGCTTCCTAATGCCTGGAAATAGTAAACTTTATGTTATGAACCTATGGATTACCGGTTATTGGCATGAGCCATGCGTAAAAAGTGACCACAGTTGAGCCCGAGCATGTCCCCAGGAACGCCTGAGCATGTCACCGTACGAATGTTGTGCGACGGTCATGCTCAGGCTCTCCTCAGGTGGATATCGGAATATAGTGATTTACACGGTGTTTTTTCACTAATGAACGACAATAAAAGGCACAAACAATTTGCACGCGTCAGAAAGGACCCCAGGAAACGTCACAAAAAGAAGAGAGAAGACAAATACTCAGACTCACCTGTGGTCATTTTGAACGCATAGCTCATGCCAATGATCGTTATGTAATATAGACACATTGTGCACATTTATTGATGTCAATTACAGACTTCAGCAGGTCCTGAGCATGGCTGCCATACAACCTCCGTGTGGGGTCCTTTCTGACGCGCGGTTTGTGCCAATCGTCGGTTCTTACTGAACGCATTCTGTGCAAATCACTACATTCCGATCCCCCCCCTTAAGCATGACGGTCGTGCAAAATCCATATGGCGACATGCTCTGGCGTAACAACTGTTTATTTACTTCAGCACAAAAACGGGAAACATTTATACTTCTTTTTGTATTCGATTTCCCGAAATTTAATACCATTTCTTATGTCGAAAATGCTTCAAGGACGGGGTAAACTAACGGGCGGGCCGGTATTTTTTATGGGCATGCTTAAGCACCGTCATCGCTGGCTAGCGGGGCGCCCGGATGACCGGTCAACTGCCCGTCTTGTAGGGCCTTGTTCGGGCGCTCGCGTATATGACTTGGATATGTTTGCTGCTATTATCGCCCCCTCTCCTGGATCTACGTACGCGGTAGCCGCCACTCAAGCCGCCCATTTATTCGCAAATGCTCCATAACAACAGCAATACGTATACAGCAGCCAGCAGCCAGCTGCTCGTAGCACACACTCCACACGCATCTACCCGGCTGCCCTTCAAACAATACCGTACGTGTCGGATGCCCTGCTGCTGGTTGCCAAAGCATGTCTCACGGCAAGCCATTTGGGCTGCAGAAAACCCCCGAGCGTATCTATATCGTATCGCCTGTAACACCGAACACTGTAATCACGTCAATGTCCGCGTAAGTGATCATATGCCGTGGAGACGACAGTGGGGGTCAAGGAGATCGTATCTGTTCCTCGCTGCCGTTACCGCTTCTGCGATCGCCACGACCCAAAAGACTTCGCTGGCTCGGAGTGCCAGCATAAGACAGGAGCCATTACAGCGTCCTTGGCTCGTTGCTTCTCCACTGAACTATTGTGTGCATATGTATGTGTGTGTGTGTGTGTGTTTGCAGCAGCACGCTGCGATAAGTTGGGTGGAGAGGCCCGCCGGCCGCTTCCGCCACAGCAAGCAACAGTATACAGCTCGACTTCATGCACTTCGGGAGGTAAACACGCACAGTAAACATCCAATTCTCGCCTGTCCGATGATGCCTAATTTGATTTTCAGGCGCGATGATCCAGGATGCAGGGATCCTTGATCCAACGATCGGGCCAGCCATGCATCCGAGCCAAATCCACGATGTTCGCCGGGAAATGTAGCTCCGCAAGGTTTACTAGTGCTTTGCTCGGCCGCAGATAGCTGTCAACGAAATGGCGTTCGAGATCGAGGGATTCGTGCGACCAGAGCTGGTGCGGACTCAATCTTCCAGTCGAGGCGCCAGTCGGCCAGTATTGTAATGCCCACCATCCACCGTCCACCGTCGGTGAGTCATCAGAGTCGAGTCACTCATCCAGGAGACGTGCCCATGGACCCCAACCTACCGCATGTACGGGAGCCCCAAACTGCATCCGGCCGTGAGGTGGAGGGGTCCTGCGATTAATATGTGAAAGAACAAAGCTATCCTTGTGCAAGTTTACTCCTATGTTGCGTACCTGCCTTACATAACCGTGTTGTGCACACACAGATTCATGAGTGCATACACGGAGGTGTTTTCATGACTCGCATCTAGCATCCCCGTAAGCGAGGGCACATAGCTGCGCCCGCATATAGAGCCTTTGGACATAGCAACAGCCCGGGGCCTTTCCCCCAAACCCACATACACCAAAACTAACTGCGCCGTCTTACCCCTTCTACCAGACTGCGGGCCCTCGTGCAAACCATGAGCCCGCTAGTGTTGAAAGTTATGCTGCGTCCTGCGTGCAGCTTTGAACATCCTATCCGGATACACAGTACTTTATGCGAGCTCGACTTCGTCATGAAAAATTATGAATCAACATATAATATTTGTCGCTATAGCAATATGCTGCGCAGATGCAGCAACATCTCTATCCTGTGCGGCCATCCTGCCCGTGTCCGTCTCAGCACCGGTTTCACCATTGTTATTCATTCATCCTGCCTCTGTGCATCTCGGGGCGCACCCATAATGTCACGCAGCCGCCTGCCTGCGGTCAAGTCATCGCCCTGCTGCGCCTTGAAGCTCCAGGAGACAGCGCCTTCACAGCAGCACCCCGGTCCTCCATTCGGCTTTCATCCTCAGACAGCTCCACTGTTGGCATCAAGCCCCGTCGGCTGAGGCTGAGGCTGAGGCTGAGGCTCCCTAAGGACTGATTCACCGCATGCAAGCCAAAGTCGGTACCTCCTTTGCATTGCCGTTGCTGGTGGTGGTGTTGATGATGGTGTGTGATGTGCGGCACCTTGCGGTCATGATGGGTGATACGGTGCGTGGTCCCAGTCGCGCCCGCTTTCATGGTGACAGTGCGCGCGTCCCCCGACTCCCCCGCTTCCCCTGCCTTGAGAGGCTCTACGCTTACCAGCCTGTGGGGGTACATGGTCACCTCCACGGGCGGCTGGCGTCCCTCTGAGTGACTATCCCTTGAAAAGTCCGGAACGGCGGCCGGCTTGTCCTTCATCACTGTCTTGCGGCTGCTCACGGTGATGCCAGCGACAACCAACGGTGTCGTGGAGGTGGTGCTCGTGGTATCACTCCAGGCAGAGAATACAGGCGGAGGCGCATCCACATCCCTGCTCGTCGGACTGCTTCCCCGGCGGCTGCTTGACAATGTCCGGCTCAGGCTTGGCTTCAGCGCCGGGACGGCGGGGTCGGCGGCAGGGATGGTGCTGGAGGTGGTGGTGTGAGTACCTCCGGAAAGCTTCTGCGAGCTTGAGCGGCTTACGGGATTACCACCAGCAGTAGAGTTACTGCTGGCCTGGCTAGATGGCTCGGCTGAGCGCTGGGGACCGTCGTTGGCTGGGCACGCAAGACCGCCGCGAGCGCCAGTAACCTCCGCTGCCGCATCGGCGCCGCCCTCCCTAGACCGCGTCTTCGTGAGTCCGCCGGCGGCTGCCAGATCCCCCCGGGTGTGTGTGAGCAACTGCCCCCTGCCGCCAGGTGAAGGCAGTTGGCATTCAGAGACCGGGCCGCGGCCAGCTCCGGAAGCAGTAACCGCCGGAGTCCCGAACATGAAGGGTGACTTGTAGGGTGGAAGCGACATGACGCCGTTGGGTGCCACAGGCCCCGCCGCTGACTTATCCATCGTTGCCGTCGCCACCACCGCCGGCGCGCCAACAGCTGGACAAGTGCGGCAGTCCTGCCCGCGCTCGCCGTCGCTATCACCGAATGAATTTCTGCGGTAGCTGCTGAACCTGTCAGACGGAGCTGGGATGGCCGCGCCGGATCGCGTGCGGCTCAGGCCATTGACGGAGGCACCCTGACCGAGTACGACACGGCGGCCATCGCTTTGGGAGCGGTGCAGCCCCAGGCCAGTGGATACCCACTTGATAGCGGCGTCTGCATGTGGCGGCACCGCTGGTACTTGTGCAGCAGAGTCGCAGTTGGCCTCGAACTCGGCACATCTGGGGGCCCGACAGATAGAGGGGTTAGGAGGCTTGGCTCGATGGCGCATCCGCTGGTGCTTGGAACAGAGGATCCCGTTTACAACGTTGGCATGCATACACACCATCAAGTCTACCACCTCACCACTTCCGCAGAGGGAAGGGAAACTAACACCCTCTATACACCACACCACCACATCATCAGCATCATGGAAATAAATTCCAGCAGACGCAGTGACGGGCGCTCCCGGTGGAAATTGCCATTCGAACCACTTCACAACCATCTCGCATGTCGTTCGGTCAATCCGACCATCTAAAGCCCTGAGGCAGGATGCCATACCAGACGTCAGTCAATACGTCGCTACTGAACGATATCGATGCCATCAGGGAAACGCACACGCAGGTAGTACAGATGCACCCGCACCCTTGCACGTCACAAACTTTCCGTCAGGACTGCCTGTTGTGGGAGACTGTCCTGGTCATGACGATACCACCTCAAGCCCCTCCCCCCCAGGGGCTGCTCACTGGTAAACGGTGAAACGCTCCCCGCCCGCCGTGTTGGGGCCCTCCCATCCTGCCGGCGTCTGTAGCGACAAGCCAGGGGCAGTACACAGGACTCGTCAGCGGACACTTGGCACCCTCAGAGCGGGGAGAGTCCAGGACCTTTGTGGCTGCGTGTTCGTCACTACTGCGCCAAACTAATTGCAGACATAAAACTTGGATGCTGCTCTTGCTTTTAGTGCTATTGCGGTAATTGCTGTAGGACCAGATGTGTGGTGGGTTGAGGGGTTGATGGACATGCTGCAGGACTGCTGGCCTCCCGGGGCGGCTGCTGCCCCGGGCTGGACTGCAATGGACTGGACAGTGCTCTCAGATGCAGCTCGTATGCTCGTACGAATAAACGTTGGACTAAAAGCACATCAAGGAAGGACAGGCCCCCCAAGGGGAGAACCAAGGGACCACAGGACGTACCTTGCCGCCGGAGCCCCTGCCGCTACCCGGCGATGAGATGTCAGATTCCCGCGAGGCAAGCAGCGGCCCAGCCATTACCTTCGGGGACAACGGGATGCGTTCAAAGCTTCAGGAGACATATTAATTGCTTAGTCCTCCCTCTGTAGGGGTGTGTATGTCTGTGTATGTGTGACGCGCCACACGAGCCGATCTAGCCGAACGAGCTTTTGATGCTCAAATAGAGCTTTCGGCGCAAATATCAAATTGCTTCACCAGCAGAGAGAGGAAACAGAAGTTGCAGAAAGCACCGGCCCCCACCCGCAGAATTGGCCAGCCTGCCTCTGCGCCTCCTTGCGTTCTTCTTCTTCTGCTAGCCGCCCCTCCCTCTGTCTTAACTTAGGAGCGGTGTTGGCACCTGCTTGCAACCACAGGCGTCCCTCTCTTTCACAGGCGTTCCCCCCTTCCAGCGGGAGTACGTACAACGTTGGGAGTCGCACTGCTGCTGACTGCATCATATCCGGACCATTGCCGCCATTCGCCGGTCACCTTCAAGCCCCCCATCACAGTGTGCCCCGCATGAACCAGGCCGCCGCCTCAAGCCTAACCTGCTCTACTGTCCGCTACCCGCACCCGCGCACCTGGCTGTGCGAAAGGGGGGCCGTGGCGCTCCTCGAGGGCGTGACCTTGACGACAGGCACTGAGTTTGGCCTGCTGGTTTCGCCGAACGGGTCGCTGATCTCCCTTATCGGCGTATCAGGATCCAGGACTCGCGCTAACGCCTTATTCATCTTGACGCCCGGCATCTGGTAGGGTTTAATGCGTTCGTGGTTGTCGACGACCCGTGGGTCGGTAACATCCAGATGCCGCAGATTCTCATCCCAATGCTTCAGCAGTTGCATCGCGAGATCCAGGTTTTGGAAGCGTGCAGCGGCATGCAGCGGCGTGCTGCCCCGATCCAGCTGGATGAAGTCAAAGCCCATGTCAAAGGTCTTGGCGTTGGGGCTGGCGCCGTGGCGGAAGAGTGCAGAGGCGGCATCTGCAGCACGTGAGCCGGCAGCGTAGTGGAGGGGGGTGTAGCCGGAGCTGCTGGGGTAATCCACAAGCCTGCGCACATGTGGTGGGGTGGAACAGGGTTAACGGAGTAAGCTACGGATCCAAGTACGGGGCTGCGGCGGTACGGGGGGGGGGCACACAGGACAGGAGCGTGCTAGTGGGGATGGCACAGGCGTAGGCGACGAGAGATGGCATATGTGGGCGTATCAGACCCGGAATGCGAACGAGAAGCCAGCCCCAGGATTAGGACCTGCAGGAAGGTGCGAGATCTGGAGATCAAACCTAAATATCCGACAAGCACGCGGCGGCGGAAGCCGGGAGGAAAGGAACGGAGGAAAGGAACGTTGCTTGCAGTAAGGTAAACCCACTCCCATAAGCCCGGTCCGTCACAGTGCTCACTTGCACTCTTTGCTTCGCACTCTGCCCGTGAGCTCCACAAAGGGGCTATTGAGAATGGCTTCAATGCATGCAGGCTGATTGGCGCGCGCGGCAAAGTGCAGCGCAGAGCGGGCCAAAAGCCGATCCCCCAACCACGGATCAGCTCCCTGCATACGGTTAAGAGGAGCCACAAATAAAGTCAAACGGGAAAATGTGACGATTATTGACCAAGCAAAAATGACGACAGGTACGACGGTTGGCTTTGGGTATGGTGTTGGTTCTATCCTATCAGCCATGCTTATGTCGAGGCTAGAAACCGAAATTTCTATCATCTACATATTCAATTATCATTTTAAGCCGAATTTGTACATGTCACGTGCCTGCGTCGACATCGCTGTGACAGACCGCCGTTAACGGTCAGGACCCGAATCGGAGCACCAAACTGACCTGCGACAGAAGGTGCAGGACCGCATCTGCGTGGCCTTTCCTGCAGGCTAGCATAAGTGGCGTGAGACCTGTCTCGTCGTAGGTGTTCATAGCGCGGTAAATGGCTGGGTGGAATCGGCCCTCTGGTGTCGATTCTGAGTGAATTTTGCCTAATTCGTCCGGTATCGTCTGCCAGACGTGTTCGCAGAGTCTCTTGAGCACCTTCACCTGGCCAGAACTTGCACAGGCGTGGTAAAGGGTCCGGTTCTTCTTGCCGGCCCGTGCGTGCGACAGGCGGGGATGCGCCTCCAGCGCTTTTACGGCTGCGTCGACGTTACCCTCGGCGATAGCGTCAAATAAAGGCCCTGCCTCGGGAGATAGAATGTTTCCCATCTAGCTAATATTTTGTCGTGGCGTCGTAAGGTTGGGATTTATGCTTGCGAACCAAGGAACTGCTATAAAAGACTGGTCTGAGGGAGATTCAAACGCAGTCCCAACACCAAAACAAGAGCTTGATGTGGCCCTTGGGTAAAAACTAACTATGTCTGAGGCTGTATGCTGGTGTGCGTAATGTGGGTGTACGTGGATAGAAACAGCCTCAGGTGTGCCTAATACAGAAGAGGCATGCGGCAGCACCGTTCAGTCCAGATAGCTGCTTATGTATGGTCCGTAAGTCTCATAATTTATTTAGTGATTTTGCAGGAGGCATGCCTTCCTCTGGTCCTGGGTATAGCCCGGAGCATGCAGAAGAACACTTCTGTGTATGTATCTGTAAAGTATGGTAACGCGAACATAGCGGTTGTCAAAATGCACCCAAAACTCAGCACTCGAAGGTGGAATCCGAAAGCCGTTCGGATAAAACGCTTAGGAATAATACCTACTAGATTCTCCGTGGTAAAGGTATCTTTCGTACGAAGCAGCCCGCAACCGGGTGAACAAGCTCATGGCACCATGGAAACATATTTTAATGGGGATGTTGAGTGTAATTTCTAAAAATATTTCGATTCGAGTTTGGAATCATACTCTGTTTTCATCTGCTAAATGGCAGCACATAGCCACATAGCCACCTTTGCCGGAGAACGACCACAAAAGCTTGCTTTAGCATAAAAACGTTATTGGGTCATATAAGCAATAACTATTCATTTACATAACTAATCTTGAATATCTTCCTTAGATTCAAACTCGCATCCAACTCGCGAATCCGATTGCGGGCGTTCAGTTGTGTTGCATGCTCGACGGATCGCGATTATTGACTGTAAGTTCATGTTTTGGGTTTGGTATTTATCCTATTACATTAATAGCAAACTTCGACGCAAGGAAACTACACATGCTACATCGTGCTGAATTCATGAATAAAGTGGATTTGTCATTCGGAATATACCACGTATGATCCGTAAAATTACGGATTGCAGGTACAGGGATAAAACTATTTAGTGCTGCAAATATGGAACTCAAAATACGATGATATGATAATAAGAAAAGGTGGATGTGACTAACTGTTCTATTGCATCAGTCTTGTCGCGACTTGCACACCTCCAGTCTGCAGAGGTGTTGTAAAACGTTAAGGTTTTGTTTATACGTGGAGCTAGAAAAAGGCTGAAATACGCTTTAAGATATCTCGGCCTGACTTGAATCTGCAACGAACTCAAAGCCAATCCTTCTCGCAATCTCTTCCCATCAAGGGCCATCCGGGCCAGGGCTCTAGACCCTGGCACACGATAAAACCGGTGAACCGGGACTGGTAGGCAACTGCTTATTGACGCTATCAGTAATCCTGGCTATCCTAGACGAGTCAGTAGTGCTTATGTGTGCGATAAGGCTGTGAACTGAGCGGCTCCAGTAGGCTCCATGTGTTATAATCATGTCCAGTCCAGATTGCAGAAGGAGTTAAGAACATGGAGCCCCGCTTTCGTACGTTGTCATTGGGCCAAAGCCGAGCCAGACGGTCCATGGTGTCGGAAACATCCGTTACATCGCATATGGACATAAAAAACCCAGGCTTCGAGGCTTTGAGGAGCCACGTCGGCCATAGACCCCTCCCATGATAATTTCTCACTCTCCAGTCTCATCCGCGTACGGACATGCCGCCTATTTGTGCCCTGACCGATTTTACATGATCAGGAAGTGAAGATCAGGAATGAATCTTTGCACATCAAACCATAGATAGATACCCCCGACATCATAGACATCGGTACACCATTGTCCGAATGGCTGAATTACATAGGTACATATCCACGCAGGACTCCACTGCAAAGCAGCATCGTACCAACCAGCCAGGAAAAGGGGGGAGGGAAGAGAAACCAGCACGTGACATATATGGCAACTTATAATGCAAATCTTCGTTTCCTTTCTCAGCACACGGCCGTGTTCGTGACGAGCAGCTCCTAGCCAACGTTGCCCCCAGCCAGAGCGGCACCTATGCGCGGATTCGACTCTCCACAAACTCGCGCAGCAGCCGCTTTAGCCCGCGGTTCAGGCCCCGCGCGGATGAAGCCCCGTTCGCGGCGCCCACCAGCAGCGCCGCCTCCAACGCACCCGCTCCCGCTGTTGTCGCGCACACCCCCATTTCGGCCAACACTGGGGCCAAGGAGATAGCCAGTGCAGCCACTGCACGCATACACAAAGCACAGAACACACAAACTCGGGCATGGGCGCGGAATCGAATGGCACGGTGAGGCCAGAGGAGTGAAGCAGGCGCATCGGCAGGGTGGTGTGACGTCTCGAATGAGGAAGTGAGGGTTCCGAATGTCCGTGCGGGGAGCGTGATGACTACGCTGAAGCAAAATGGTCCACGGCTGGGGCCCACTCGCGGCCCTGGGGAGCAAGGGAGCCCATAACTAGTCAGGAAAGCATCTGTGGATGGCTAATGTCGCTATAACACACCCACAGTTCATGATTCCCGTTCCTTCTACGTGGCGTGAGGAAGCGGACGCACGGTGGGTCGGCACTACAGCACTCCTGATCCCACCTTCCTGTTCCGGAACCTGAAGGAAGCCCGCCGCTGCCAGCATCCACGAGGATAACACGCGTCCACATGCATCCACTACTAGTGCCGGTGTTATAAGGCCCGTCGGGGGAAGCTGTCGGACGCGAGGGGAGGATATAACCAGGAGAGGGGAGAGGGGAGAGGGGAGAGGCGATCACCCTCCTCTCACACAGCGCTCCAGCACTCACTAATCCTGAGATATACTTACGGAGGCGGTCGGGCCCAGCTGGTGGTGTTCCAACCGGAAGTACTGTGCCGTTGCGGTAGCCAGCAGCGTCATTGCCGTCGTGACACGCTGCAGGCGTGGAAGCGGCGACGATGACAACAGTGCGGCTGCAGACACAGGCAGGGTCCCCCGAGATAGGTGTGCAGGGTGGTCGGTCGTCTGCGCGCGGGTAACATACACACGCATACACATACACATACACACACGCACACACACAAGGATACGCGCCTGCCGCAGCAGCGCCTGGCCGAAGCTAGGCTGGCAGGTGTACACTGGCAGGTTCAGGTATTTCCATAGGGGTTCAAGGAAGTGGGTTGATGGCATTCAGGATGTGGGTTCTGGCAGCAGTAACTGCAGCGCTACACCCACACCCACACCCACACCCACACCCACACCTACACCTACACCTACACGGGCCCCCCATCCGGTCCAGTCCCCACTGCTCATTGCCATTCTGCGGACCAAGCTATTGCAATCATCAGCCGCGTATCATTAAACCCTGGCCTTCTCTACCCCCTCCCCCCTCCCCCCTGCCGGGCCCTGACTCTCCCCTCCCCCGCTCCCGCCCTTCAAGCCAAGAGGCGGCCGGTAAGGAGGCAGCAAGGCAGCGCCACCCCGAGCCTCCAGCCCCCATCCCTAACTCGCCTCACCTAGCAGCCCGGCGGTTATAAGCGGACCCAGCTGCATAACTACAGCCAGCAGCTCGGATCGCACAGGGCTTGTGCTAACGCCGCTCCCGTCGCCGAGATTGATACTGAGGGGGGTAGCTGCCGTTTCTGACGCCACCGGCGGCCCAATATTGCGCATGCCCACTTTGTTGGTCACCAATTGCTGTCGGTAGCCACATACCATCTCCAATACGGCACATGTGCAGGCGAGCGCGGTGGCGGCGACATGGCGATGATTGCAGCCGCTGCTGGCGGCGGCAAGACGCAGCGCCACTGCTGCCACCCCAGCGGCGCAAGCCGTAGGATTGTCTTGCAACGACGACAAGGTGGCGCCTGTGGCTGCGTTCATGATGTCATCAACAGATGAAGGAGGTGTCCCCGCTGCCCCCGCTGCCGCCGGAACGTCCACCTGATAGCCGTACCGTATGGCAGCTATGGCTAGCCGCAGTACGCACTCCGCGGAGTCAGGGTCGCCGTCTGCGGCGCGCCACGACGTTGCCAGCTCCGAAGCCACTCTCCCATGCAAAATGCTGTACACGGTACGAGCAACAATCGCAGCATGCTGCTGCGCCCAGCGCTGCCCCCAAAGCTCCTCGTCCCCCCTCCCCTCAGGGACTGCGAAGGCGTTATCGATTTGCGGTTGCATCGGAGGCTTTCGCACACAGGCCTCCAAAACCACAGTCAGCGGCACGTACACGTGCTGGCCGCCAGGGCGGCCAACGCAAGCTGCTAGTGCCTCCAACACCGACACGACCCACGGGTCGGCCGCCCTGTGCGGCGTCCCCGGAGGCAGTCTCCCGACCCCTACCTTTCCTCCGACAGCGAAAGCCCCTAGGGTCCCCCGATGAGAGTTGCGCCCCGCTGCTGCCCCCCCCGGCTGCCTCACACAGCGGGTCAGCAGTGCTGTCAGGCACCTGGAGAGCGGCAGCAGGAAGAGACCGGAGCAGCCGCCCGTCAGCAGCGACCGCAAGGGCGGCCAGGCCTGCTCGACGAATACGTCAGCGACAGGGAACACGCCGTGCAGGTCTGCGGATGGCGGTGGGGGCTGCCCGCCCTCCGGGAGGTGGTCCGTCGCCCCAAGCAGCGCCTCTATGAGTCGCAGCTGGCGGCACAGCGCTGAGTCCTGCCGCCGGGAGAGGCTTCTCCCGCCCGCCGTGGAAGGTTGATCACCAGTCGCCGTACGCGAGGAGCAAAAAGGGTATGGTGACCCAGATGGCTGAGGCGGCACGGATGCGGGCGCCACGGCGGCGGCCAATTGGGCGATGCAACGAATGGCCGGTGACAGCAAGCGCTGGAGCAAGGCACCCCTGCAGCCGTGGAGGCGGCGGGCCCGGGAAGCTATGAACGGTGGTTAGGAGGCGGCTAGGGGCCTCGTCACAAATACACATGTGGTTGTTCAGCCGAAGACAGGCCGGACGGCGGCAGGGCATGAGGGCAGGAGGAGACTGGGAGGGAGGGCAGGAAAATGATTGGCCTAAGAAAGTGCCCAGTCCCGTTGCGGCGACTACAATCGTACCGCAGCGTCCCCCCGTCCATTAAAGCTATCGAAGCCCCATTTCACCCCCGTCTGCCCGCTGTCCGTACTTCTCACTCTTGGCGGAGTGGAAAAGAGGGTCACCGACTCCGACCCTGCCAGTCTAGCACTCGAATAGCGCGCCCTGCTACTGCTGCTACAAGTCCCCAACCTCCATCCTGACTAGTGCTAGCAAAGTAACTCAAGCCCGCCGTACCTATCCTGCCCCTCCGTGACCGCCACCACCACCACCGCCGCCGCCGCCTGGACGAGCTCACCCTCCGCCACCTGATAGGCCGCTCCGCCGTCGTACCGCAAGCTATGTGCTGAATCCACCAACGCCGCCACCAGCTGCCCGGGCAGTTGCAGGCTTACAGCCCCCGCCGCCGCCACCAGCGCCCGTAACGCACGAGCTGCCGTGACGACCGTAACATCCAATAGCAGCCCTGATGAGACACCCACCAACAAGAGATCTAATTAGGCAACAACCCAAGCCAGAACAGAATTACGTGTTAACCAGAGTTCATGTTAGTATCCAAGTTATAACCCTAACGTATTATTATTATTATTATTATTATTATTATTATTATTATTATTATTATTATTATTATTATTATTATTATTATTATTATTATTATTATTATTATTATTATTATTATTATTATTATTATTATTATTATTATTATTATTATTATTATTATTATTATTATTATTATTATTATTATTATTATTATTATTATTATTATTATTATTATTATTATTATTATTATTATTATTATTATTATTATTATTATTATTATTATTATTATTATTATTATTATTATTATTATTATTATTATTATTATTATTATTATTATTATTATTATTATTATTATTATTATTATTATTATTATTATTATTATTATTATTATTATTATTATTATTATTATTATTATTATTATTATTATTATTATTATTATTACTATTATTACTATGATTATTACTATGATTACTATGATTATGATCCTTATGATGATTATGATGATGATTATTACAGTACGCCGGCCGTAGCCTGGCGTGTGTTAAGGAAGGGGGGAACTGAGGGGCTGCACCTGGAATAATAATACTCACAAAAGTTGTGATATATATGTATAATACAACATAAAAGACCAGGTAGAAACCGCAATGGGCAAATTTTATCACGTCGATACGTCAACTTAGCACCTGTGGAGTCAATTGAGCCTGGTTGGCTCAGGATAAGTATGCTAGCCTATCGGTTGTTGCATGTCACCTGGCGCCCGTCTGGCCGGCCTTCTTCCCTGCCGGCTGCACCCCAGCAGGGGGTTCACCCCCCAAATCCCCTCATCAACTTCATGACGCTATTGGGCGGTACGGCAATACGGACCGTTCGCTCAGCACTTCATCCTCCAGGCACTGCAATCTATCCTCCCCATCGAACCAGCAGTTCCGTCAATTCCCCTGCCCTTCCAACCTGCCGAGCAAACCCTAAGCCCACACGCTTCCCCGGGTACAGGGAGGGGCGCATGCAGAAAGGGAGGAGGGGCCCGTACCTGACAGGGCGGGTTCTGCCAACCGGCACATCACCAAGGCGGCGGCATCTGGGTCCGACCGACACATGGGTCCGGGAAGCCAAACCGACGGCAGCCCGTACTCCGCCAGCTGCAGCACCCCTGTCCTCAGAAGCTGTGCCACCGCCCTGCAGCTACCCGTCAGTGCCTCGCAGTAGTACAGAGTCAGCGCCACGGCAAGACCCGCGGGCGCCGCCGTCGGAGCTCCGGAAGCAGCACCAGATGCCGCTGCCACTGGGCGGCCGGCAGCGTACGGCTTTCGCGCCTCCGCTGCCGCTGCACATTCCTGTATTTGATCCGCCGCCGCCATAAGTATCCACAAAGCAGCCCCACCGGCACCCACAGCCTCGCCGCCTCCACCTCCACCTCCGCCGCTGCACTTGTCAGCAGTTGCCCCTGCCACCGTCGCCGCCGGTGGCGACCGTAAGGTACCGCATGCCGCTAATCCGGCCAGGGCCGCTGTCAACGCCGCTGTCATACGTGTCGATTGCGGCAGAGCTCGGCAGCCTCGCCCCTCCGCCCCTCCGGTACCGGCCCCAGTCATACGAGCACTGGCATTGGCACCAACGCAAGGATCAGCCCCCTCTGGAGCCTCCCGTCCCCGCGCTGCAGCTGCCTGCGCTGAGGTCTGCTGCAACAACTGTACGGCAGTAGAGATCTGCCTAGCCTGACCCAGCACACCCCCACATGCCTGCAGGCAGCCCCGCAGCGCCTCCGTACACTCCAGGGGCAGCTGCAGCAGCCCTCCAGCATCCAATATCCCGGCATCCAGCGAAGACGGCGGCTCTGCGGTGTCTGTAAGGCTCCAGGCGACGCAGCACGACAGCACGGCACGCAGCACGTTGTCGTATAACGCAAGCAGCTGTTGCGGCAGGCCTGGTCGTGGCCCCAGGGTGATGTCGGGCAGGCAGTGATCCTCTTCGGAAGGGCCGGAAGCTCCAGGGTCGGACGTATCAGCTGCGGGCGCCGCCAGGGTGCCTGAGGCCATGAGGCAGGGAGTCGCGAAGAGGTCGATCAGGCAGCCAGTGCGTAGGCGCTTTGTAAGGCCTCTGCTAAAACTTTCGATACGTAATTTCGTACACACGTACAGCTGGACATGGCGCATGCGCACCATGTTCCCCAACCAATCCCCAACCAACCAATCCGCACCTCACCTGCTCCTGCTGTGCAGCCGCCGTCCTGTTGCATCTCATCTCCCGCCGTAAGTACTCCACCTACCCCGTCTCCGCCGGCCCCGCGACCTCCCACCCATTCCTCCGCGGCCACCACTGCAACCGCCGAATCCCACGGCCTGGAGGACGGCGGCTCTGAAGCTGCAATGCACCCGAGAGCCAGGTCCGTGAGCACCTGCATGGCGGGCCGATTGACCGGGTAGCCTCCCTCCGTGCAGTCGACCAGCCCCACCAGCAGACATAAAGCCTCCAACAGAGCCAATGAACTCAGGGGGGCCTGCAGCGCAGCAGCCGCGGGCTCAGCGCCCCCTCCCATCGCCACCGCTGCCAGAGAGCTACTGCTGCTACTGCTGCTGCTGGCAGCATACACGGCCTGTATCAAGTCGTCGAGCTGAGCAGCGGCGTACGATGAAACCAGCTGTACTATGTCGTACACGGCATCCGCGCGTCGAGGGTGTGTTTGGGCATTAGCTTCGGCACTGCCTGCTGCCGGTGCCGCTGCTAGTGCCGCCGCTGCTAGCTGCACCAGGGGGGTGTTCAGCTCCCTAAGCAGCGCATCGGGTCCATGCTCTATGACATCTCCAAGAGCCTCGCATGCGTCGTGGCGAATGGTATCCTGCAGCCGGGAGTAGCAGTATCAACAGCAGTAGCAGTAGCAGTAGCAGTAGTAGTTGCAGTAGCAGTAGCAGTAGCAGTAACAGTAACAGTAACAGTAACAACAGCAGTAGCAGTAAGAACAGCAGGAGCAGGAGCAGGCGCGGTGACGGCGGGTGAAGCGGTGACGGCGGTCATAATGATGACCGCTGGGTTAAGCACAGGGACGGGGCGGGGCGGGAAACCAGGGAGAGCCCCTTTGTCCAATAACTCCACCACACACGTTCTGATAACCTAAAAGGGTGCGATGTTTGTTCGTTACGGACAATACGGCGGCGTCAATCACCATCGCCCGTCCGGAAGTCATGACCCAGGCTGCCGCTGCGGCACCCGTTCACTGGCTTCCGCACTTCTGCGTGACGACGACAACGACGAAGATGATGATGATGATGATGATGATGATGATGGAGCACAAAGCAGTAAACATAGACTCCTAACCCGTACCCCCCTACAATGTCACGCGTAAGGCCTTTATATGCGTGTATCTGACCATGGAAAGAAACTAATTGCCGTGCGGCGCGACAATTGCCGTACGATGGCGCTGTGGGCGCGGGTGCTTCGTTCAGTGTTTTCAGTGTGTTTTTCTTTTGGGGTTTTGGAGCCCCATGCAGACTTTAGCGGCCGCGCCGTGCTCAAAAATAACCCACCGGGACGCCGCAGCCCATGCCCGGGTGTGCGCAGTGAAGCAACAGAATGAGGAGCTCCCGAACCGGAGCCGAGGGACAGCGAACGGAGCACAAGCAGCCCAGCCGCGACCAGGCGCCCACGCAGCGGACAACAAGCGAGAGCAACATGCGCTCCTGCTGTGGCTGTAGCTGCAGTTGTGGCTGTAGCTGCAGCTGTGTCTGGTTCCCTGATTGGGGATGGCACTGCGGCATTGCGACGCCCGCCAGCCAGGTGAGCACGTGGTGGCCGACTTCCTCGCGGAGGCAGTGAAGGACGAAGGCACAGTGTGCCACTTCTGAGCCTACAGGCAGCGGTCGCAGTGGTCGCCGGTCGGTGAGTCAGTCGCTCAGGCCGTCGGTCATTGCCGTCCACAAAAAGGGTACTGTATCAGTAAATTGCGGTCAACGTCGTTAACTGCATTAATATGTGTGGATGTGCATATGCGTGTGTGGATGTGTGGATGTGTGTGTGTGTGTATTCAGCTCACGGCCACATGTGCTGCAGGTTTTGGGGGCCTGAGGGTGCTTTTGGTGCTTCCGCTAAAGAGCCAGGGCCAGGGCCACTTTAATGGTTCTTGGTGAAAACGCATCAGAATATATTTTGGTGAAAGAGGGGTGCGATGAAGGGTGGGCTATACTGACCCTGGGGTCGGTCGCAAGGCAGGAGCTGATAGTACAGCTGCCTTTAGCAGAAATTCTGTCCTGAATGGGTTTTAGGGTTGATTTTGGGAAGAGGACGACTGCCTTACCAGCACGAGCTTGGAAGGCCTCGCCCTCCTCAGCAACTGCCAGTAGCAGCTGAGTAGCAACCCACTGTGGCAGTCGCTGAAGCGCCGCAGACAGGAGGTCATGTAACGTGGAGGAGTTGCGGATGCTCAGAGCAGCCAGCGCTGCGCACAACAATTTGATCTTTTGTCCGGGATGACCCGAAATTTGCACGAGTATGGCAAGCAAAGCCTGTTGCCTGCCGATCTGGGCAAGCACAGATGGATCGCCCATTTGGGTTTCGCCATTCTGGGACAAGACCACGCGCCTGGCGCAGGAGTGCAACGTCTGTGATGCAAAAAGCTCTAGGCATTCAGGGACTGGTCCGTGAGAGCCGCTAATGACGCCTAAGCAAACATCCCATGCCTCACCGCTTGCGCGGAAGGCAACCAAACCTTGCTCCGCCTCCCGACTTGGGAGCGAAAGTAGCATTTGGTGAAGCCTCTCTACTATCATAGCTTATCTTTTTTATTTACGTCTCTCAAATTTGCAACGCATCACGGCCAGCCAGCAAGCTTCACCTTACTAAGTCATGCTTTCTTGAATAAAATTAGTCATCCATATAAGCACTCAACCGAGTATTCGTATGATAGTTATTTCACTTAAATGCTGGCTCTTGCAACAGTACAACTGCAAAAATTTCAACTTATGCTGTACAACTCATTTCAACAAGAGCTGTGAGCTCCTTCGTAATGCCGCAATCCGTCATGAGTTCATTCAATGTAGATGCCAAGGAAAAATAATATATTTTCATTTCGTGAAAGTAATAAATGCACCTTCATCATCGCGTGATAAGCTCGGCGGCGGGGCAAGTCCGTGCTTGTGACTTACTTTCGCGCGCTCCTGTAAGGACATACAATTTTCAATCCAGGAAGCGATTTGCAATCATGGCGTCGCTCGTTGCGCCATTCTTGGAAGAGACGGTACCATCGCCCAGTTTTGTTGCCCCAGTAGCCGTTACAAGCGTGGATGAGAGCCAGTACAAGGCCCAACTCCAAAAGAAAATTTTAAAGCTCAAGGAATTGTTTCACGAGTTCAACCCACCTGATATTGAGGTTTTCGAGTCGCCCCCGAGGTGGGAAAATCTGTTTTCTATCCCCAGCCCTGATCATGATCACCTCTCCCTATCGCACAAGGACAGCCAACGCCGGCTCGCGCAAAAAGCCTAGCCCCTTTCATTCGATGCCTCTGCGTACGAGCCTATATCGCGTTGTCGCTACATTGCAAAATACACATCGTACTGTCGAACCTTCTTATTCGCACACGTATGCCCACATTCTAAATCCACGTGCATGGAGCCTCAAAAGCAGCGACCTCCCAGCCTCCAAACTTCCAACCTCTTTCAGAGGATGACCCTAACAACCCGACAACCAAATTTCCGCGTCGCAGCCATTATAGAATGCGTGCGGAATTTACCATTGACCAGCGGAACGGCGAGCTGCAATACATCATGTTTGACAACTCGCCGTTACCATCGCCACCACCATCGTCCTCATCGCCAACCCTCATGTCTTCATCGGGCCCAAGAGGCGCCGATGAGGACGCCGACGGCGGCGCTGCTGCCGCCAGTACCTCCGCAGCGGCGACCACAGCAGCCGCGACGCGTGGCGTTGGCGTTGGTGTTGCCGGTCGACCCAAGGGCCCCCGGCGTGTGGTTGTGGAGCACTTCTCTGTAGCTTCCCGTCAGCTGAATGAGTTGATGGAAGTTGTACGGCGGGAGTGCGGTCATTCTCCTGAGCTCCGGAACCGCCTATTCCAGGTACGGTGCGGAAGATCCGGCAGTGGTTGCACCAATTACTCATCTCAGTGTGGAATCCAACAAACCAACCCGGTAATATGATGTGATGACACAGATGATTACCATCCTGAGCTCGGAGTGCACACACACACAAGCATAGCATGAACCTGACCTTCTCATCCCCAACTTGCTCTCCAACGCCTGCACTCCCTCTGCTTCACGCCAACTATCACTCTTCCGATCCCTCTCGGTCACACTCGCCTACGATGCACCACCCTATGATGCACTGAGTGGGGCTCCGCGCCGCCGCGGTAGTGACGCAATGAGGGTTCAAACGCAATGGCCGCGCCGGTGCCGACTCCGAGCCCAACACGTGCCTGTTCAGGCCAACTTTCACACCACGTTATCCGGGGACGCCATGGTCACGCTGCTGTATCACCGGAAACTGGGGCCCGAGTGGGCTGCCGCGGCGGAGCACCTCCGCGACGCACTGGCCGCCACTCCCGCGGCCGCTGCGGCGGGGCGCCGGCCGCACGTCATCGGCCGCAGCCGCAAGCAGAAGCTGGAGCTGGACGCGGGGTTCGTCCTGGAGCGGCTGCGAGTGGGCGGGCGGGAGTACATTCAGCAGCAGGTGGAGGGCGCGTTCTCGCAGCCCAATGCGGCGGTGTGCCAACACATGCTGGGCTGGGCGCTGGATGTAACACGGACAAGGCCGGGGGCTCAGAGACGACGTGGAGGCGGGGAGGGGGACGGGGACGTGGATAGAAACGGCAATGGGAGCATGTCCCTGGGAGACCCGACGGGGGCGGCGGCGGCAGCAGCGCTGGAGCTGGGAGGCAATGCTGGCGAGGCAGAGACGCCAGAGGATGATATGCTGGAGCTGTATTGCGGGAACGGCAACTTTACGGTACGAGAGTACGAGAGTACGGGTTCGTACATGACCTATCGCTCTTAGGCCTACCGGGGGGTTCTGGACATCATTTACCACTGGCCCAGAGGCACAGACTGACGGCCAGAGCGGGAAATGGTCATTTAGGGATTCTGCAGCGCGGGAGGCAAGGTGGGCAGAAGATGGGTTTCGAATCCGGATTCCGAAATCCTTTCTTTCTCCTCTGCAAGAAAATCAGTTCCATGCCTTCTTATCCCATGGAGACGGGTGCCGTTAGAGGAAGTTCAGTTTATGTTGTAGAATTCCTGCACCCACTGCCCGTATGTAGGTTCCCCTGGCTCGGAACTTCCGGCGAGTGGTGGCGACGGAGGTGTCCAAGTCGTCGGTGGAGGCAGCGCGCTTCAACTTGGAGGCGAATGGTGTAGCCAATGTGTTTCTTGCCCGCATGGCCAGCGAGGAGTTCGCGGAGACGATGCGGGCTCGGGGTAGCCGGCGCCGGCTGGAGGGGCTGGGGCCCTGGGAGGAGCTGCGGCTGCGAACCATCTTCGTGGATCCCCCGCGGGCGGGCCTGGATGACTTCACGGTGGGACTGCTGAAGGCAAGTGCGGGGCCGCGAGTCCAGGGGGAGAGGAGGCGGGCGAACTGGCCACATGCCTGCAGGTGGGGGAATGGGTCGGCTTGAGATGCATGAGTAGCGAGGGAGTGTTGCGACAACCGTTGACTACCGGAACTGGGTTTGTAGTTCGGCCTGTTTGCGCGTGAGTGTGTGTCCGCATGCATTTGTGTGTATGTGTGTGTATGTATGGGGGGAGGGCACGGGGAGCGAGGGAGCTGTGAGGCTGCCATTTGGAAGGGTTGATGGAGAGGGTGATGTGAGGATTGAGGGGCTGGTGAGTATAACAACGGCGGGAGAAGGTGATGGGGTGGAGGTTGGGATTAGATCGAATCGGGGCTGGCTAGGCGGGGGCTAGGCGGGGTTAGTCAGAGGTGTTCGGAACTCCTCTCGTATGGCCGGATGTCTCCACCTCACCGCTTCTCCGCCTTCCAGCTTGTGAACGTGAATGTCCCTTTTTGGCCGTTCTCCTCGGGAAGGGAGATGAGGAGAGGGGAAGGGAGGGCCCGGAAATCCTAATCCACTCTAATCCTGGCGTTCCTTATTTCCCGACTGGTTACCACCAGGAGTTTGACCACATCGTGTACATCAGCTGCAACCCCGAGACGCTGCATGCAAACCTGCGAGCGATTGCCGGCACACATGGAATCGCACGCTTCGCCGCATTCGACCAGTTCCCTTACACCCACCATCTAGAATGCGGCGTGTACCTAGTGCGCCGATAGCTGTGGTGATGAATGAACGCGTCTTTGCTGGCTGCATGTACCTCTGGGCAAGTGCGGTCGGTGCTGGTGTGTACGGGTAGGCATGAAGCGGGTTCCGCGAGGGTTGGGTGTTCCCTCGATAGGACGTTCTGTTCTCAGTTTTGCCCAGAGCGATATCCTTCATTCCGAGGTCTTGTATTTCTGGGCAAGGGATAGTGGACTCCCTGAGAGCAAACGGATGGGCACTGAGGGACGGCGACACGTGCTGCGCGGTGGATTTGCTGAAAGGGGGGGGAAAAGGGAGAGATGACCGGGGGTTTTGCACACGCATTAGGAAGGACGGACAGATGGATGGACAGACGGATGGACGGACATTGATGCTCAGTTCAATGGTCAAGTGGTGCAGTGGTGGGAAAGCTGTCACTGTCCCACATAGTCCGTTTAATTGACAGTCCGCCACAATCGTCAGGTGTCTCTTGGCAGCAATGAGCTAGCAAACACATGAGTACGGCTAAGCAAATAAAGCAATCATGCGCACGTCAGCCAGGAAAGTCTGTCGAACAAACATGCTTAATTGCATGCACTACTTCAGCAACCTAGTGGGGCTTCAGAGCCCTTAGCCATATGTTGTTGATCTTGTTGAAAGTATGCAGTGCGCAAGTTGGAAGGGGGCAGCTGCAAGTGCGCTAGAGCGCTGTGAGCCAGCTGGTCCGAGTCAGTTCCCACCTTTCATGCAAATTAGGTGCAGGGTCATGCAGGGCACCAGACCCCTGTGCAAGATATGCATATGGCAGCTGGGAATCACCACCTTCAACATTGTTCATAATCCACTGACTGCAATCCTGTTGCAATTTAATTATATCTCCAATATTATATCATCAATATTGTTATAGTATTACTATTATTACATATGTCATTGTTATGTATGATGATATTTATTCTAATAGTATTATTCGCTACCGCTGTCATTACCTGGTCTAGTAATGTCAGATGATATCCATTACATCTTTTAGTTATTAGTCCTTTTCGACAGTTTAATGTTTAAGTTTCATACTTGTTTTATTACTATTATTGGTGTTGTTATTGTTATACAAAATAATAACAATTATTTTATTTTTGCGTTATCGCTCTTGGGGTGGGCTTCGCGGTAGGGTAGGGTGGGACTTTTTTCATGGGCCTGCCTGCTGTTACTCAGCATGAGTACTCTATGGGAGCACTGGGCTCTGCATCCCTGATCATCCAGATGTCCACACATTATCTGCACACTTGCTTCCAAGCAGCCTGCAGGGGTCCAAACCCTGGGATGTACTCCGTAACACAAGGACAGTGATGTTACCTTGCGGGATGCCGGGTCCTCCCGGATCCCCACACATCCACCACTGACAATCACTCTGGCTCTCATTTGTTGCGGTACTGCGACCCTATCTTCCCCGATCCTATCCTCCACCAGCAACCTCCACGGCGACCCTATCTCCCCCTCACACACACCCGGACCCCCTTTCTCCCCAGCCAGCGGCAACTCTATTCGGGCCAGGTCTGGTCTGATGGCCAGCAGGTGCGGACGGCGCAGCGAATTTCAGCGACTATCCCCAGACAGACAGACGGACAGACAGGCAGGAAGACAGACCATTATGGTTGGTTATCTCCGCCGTCGGCCCATATTGAACCCCTCCTCCCCATTGCACCAAGCAGGGAGGAGTCCGGCTTTAGCTCAGGACTTGACTCCTAACGACACAGGAAAATGCCGCTCACAATCTCACACCGTCCACACACGCACAATCCTCCCCCCGTGGGAAGTCTTCACCGGCACCGTCCGCACATGCGATCTGGAAACTAATGGTGTGATCACCAATCGGGATCTGGATCTGGATCTGGATCATTGGAGGCCTCACGGATACGGTTCCATCGCTCGTGCGCACCTTGAAGGTGCGGACGATGAGGCTGCGCCGGACAAATTGTCCTGACTTGCCGACGCAACAGCTGCTATTGCAGTCTACCTTCACGGGAAGTGGTTGCGTTTCAGAAGGCAGACGTTCCCGGTTAGTGCCCTTGAGAACCTGCGCGTTCAAAGTCGTCCTCCCAGAACCCCCCGTCACCCACCCGCTCGCTAATCCACCTACTAGGTATTCACTTTATTTCACTTCACTTCTTGCCCTTTTTGCCCTTCTTGCTCGGTGCCGGTTTACTCCCGCTGCCAGCGCCACTGCTGGGCCCCGCTCCCACGGCCGCCGATGCCGCCTCCGCCAGCTTCGATGCCGCGCTCTGCTGCCGCGGCTTTCCACCGACTCTCCCCGGATGCTTCACGACCAGCTCTGCCAGCTTAACCAGGAGCGTTCGCCCTGCAGAGACACAGGCAACAAGCCACAAGTGAAGGGGGAAGCCGCGAAAGGCCAGTGACATATCAGTCAGCGGGGGCTCTGCAGACAGGATTGCGATCACGGCGGGCCGGATACCGTACCCAATGCCCATTGAGACCAGAAAGTCGAAAACCAGAATCGCCATTGTGGAATGAGCTGTGCTGGCCGTGGCATGTATACTTGCTTGTCCAGACCAACACGCAAACGGCAGTCGTCGTCCCTCTGGTCGATAAGCTGAAGTGCGGGGTTTGCCGTGTGGCGGGCTGATTAACAGACATAGGCGCTGCACTGTTCCAGACTCGGTCCATACTAGTTTGTATAGAAAACACATTTACCAGCCGTTTGTCTTTGGAAGCGGGCATGAAACCCATGGAACGAACTAGATCCCTTGCACATGACCTTGTGAGCCTGCCCGCGAACGAAGAACGTTCCGACTTATCAAGCGGTTGGGAGGCAACCGGGGACGCCATCTTCACCACTGCCAGTTCCTTTCCGTCCACCACTTACTGTCTGGGATCTCTGGGTCCACTGGTTTTCCATCGTCCCCTTTAAGCTGTACCCGTATGCGACATCTGGGAAGCCAATCGCGTGGGTAATGCTTGCCCTGGAGCATCGCGGGGAACAGGACGTCATATGTTGTTCACAGCAACTACGGGAGGAATGGGCACTCGAGCTTACCTCAATTGTCGAATGCAGTTTTAATAGATTGCAGCTGTCGTGCATTTCGCCTACGTTGGGGTCCTCGCAAGCTGCGAACGATTGAGGACCAGTGTCAAGTGGATCGCTTTATCAAACCATAACTAGTGACAATTATTGCTTGCCTAATGATTTTGGAATTCGCCGGCCTTCTGCGACTGTCTTCAGGGCATCTATGTACTGAGGGTAGACTATCACACGCTGCGCATGGAGCAAAATATTGATCAAACAATCATCAAAAAAGAATGCCTAGGGTCTGATGCTTACTCGGTCCGGATTCATGGTCACTAGCTTCCGTTGCACGTTGATAAGAGTACAATCGCACGAAGGCAGGGTTACAAAAAGAATCACTGCAAATACTCTGGAATGTGAGGATTGCCAACTGTGCAAGCTGCACGGGTGCAACCAAAGCAACGAAATGTTGTACGGCAGTCGGTGTACGTTGATTAGTCCCAGCGCAAAAGCTGCTCTGGTTACTCCCTGTTTCCCTCGGCAGGTGCTGAAAAAGCCTGGAGTCAACTCTGGCAGCTAGTCCAAGGAATTCTGGCTCACCCGGGATAAGTGCAGGTCTTGTTCACGCCGGACAGTGCAGGTGCCCTAAGCGAGCGAGGGCAGCCGAACTTGCCAGCGGGATCTGGGTCCCAACAGATTGACACCTAGGATTTGCAGATCGCCGGCTTGCTCTGGCAGACAATCGCCAAACCGGCTTTCGGAAAGCTTTGGATTCACCCTTGGGGAGCCCTTAGTTGCCGATGCTGGCTACCTGCCAGACAGCTTTCGGTTTTTTCACTACCGGCAATCACCCGCCGTACACGGGATATGGTATTACCAGGCGGCGCATCGCCACAGCATTGCATGGCCAAATCGTCTAGGTCGTCTTTCGCTGGCGGCTGGTCGAGGCTAACAGCGATCTGGTCTATTTCATCCTCCCTTGCGCATGGCACACGTGTAGCGGGTTTAGGGCTCTTCCTCCAGCAGGCAATTTCCCTTTCCCCCAGGCGATAAGCATGGAGGCCGCCAAGCGATACCCGTGGTAATCGGGGCCCCCTGCCGTGCCGGCCACTCAGGGTTAGCAGCAAGCTATCCAAACCTGACGCTCCCCACCAATATGCCGTACTGTCATGCCCAGACGTACGACAGGACGAAACTTGCTGGGGCGGGGGACGGAGCGGCGATTTAAGATCCCGATGATCTGCATCCCGATACTCAGCAACTGATCTGGCGAATATCGTGTTACAAAACAATTTCATTCCGTGCCACAGCATACTGTTGGGTACCGCTCGCGTGAACACAGGGCACAGAGGCACTGTCCCTCTCTGATGAGGATTCTGGGCCCGCTAACTTGTACTCAAGCTGAGTTCCACAGTCCCATGCAACGTGCTATTGTGTGATGTGTCGATCGACCTCGTTTACCGGTCACGCTGTTTACAAGATTTCTTGACATATATCTCAGGGCCTCATCCTAGCTTGATTATAGCGTTCTCCTTTGAACGCCGGACGCTTATCCCAGGTCAATAAGGTAGGTGGCTTCATGTGATTGCATCTCGGGGCGAGGAAAAGGAACTGAACTGCATCGCGGTCTGTACTCCGCACAACTGTTTTCCTGCCAGCCCGTTCCCGTTACGTGCGCTGTTCCGATGACGAACCCTTCGACCTGCTTCTTGTATTTGGGCATCCATGCTCTGTGCAAGGATCTCAGCCGGAGCAAGAATTCAAAAATTCTAACCAACAATCCAGGACTTGCGGTTCGGGGAGACTGCACCCTTACCTAAGGAATTGTGTCCCCATGCGCTGCGCACGTTCTTCATGACGGACCATTAACATATCCGCATCTTACACCGTCCTTACGGCGGCGAGCATCAGTCGAGGGAATCCTCTTCCATGTGATCCTGGCCCAATTGGACTTGTCGGTTCGGTAATCTATACTCCTTGGTAACGCAACAGCGCCCTCTTTGCATAGGGTGACCTAGGTACGTACATGTCTGCGTACACCGGACCTCATCAACCCTTACCCTGCTATCTCACAATTCACGAGTTAAACAATTATAAGCCGAATCCCCTCTTCCGCACTTCCTAAGGAGCAGAGGGGCCACGCGGGCCAGCCAGGCCACTCTACGCATGCGGGCGCCGCCACAGCCCCTTAACGGTCTCGGTCACTCCAGGGCCTGACAGGTTCATCTTCATGATGCCCAAGTATGTAACGACAGACATGCCCAGGACGCCGACGCGAACCGGTCCTGAATACATAGGCGGAAAGGGTACAATGTGCTGTCCACGAGGTAGTGCAATATGGGTTTCACGATGGCACGAAAACATGTTCTGCGCTGGCCCCGATTCGTTGCCCAAGGCCGTCAGTGACTTACCCCGTGCCGCCCGTGGAATATAGTCGCTCACGACGGCATTCATGCAAATATGAGTGTGGATTGGTATCGCTAGGCTGAAGACGAAATCAGCGGTCTTTCGCAGCACACTGTCCTGCAGGAATGGGGGGAGGCGCTGCCTTAAATGCTTCCTAAACATACTTATAACAAGAGGCATGAGAACATTCGCAATTACAACGCACCTTGCTGGAGAAAATAGCCACCGGCGTGGCACCTGAAAAGCCGCAGGAAAGAGGCTAGGTCAAGGGCATTAGGTGAGCTGGCGCGTGGCGAGTGCACCGTAACCTACCAGCTAGAGCGTAACTAGCATACTCATGTGCCTTAAGCCCGGTGTGTCCAGCCGTGTCCGCTGCGAAAGATAAAGTGGTTCCGGGATACGTAAAGAGCGAGCCCGAATTCGTCGATGCGTCGCAAAGCGCACGTATGCTTGCCTGCCAGAATTCTCTGCATGGTTGCAAATGCAAGGTCTGGGTTCTCTGCGGTCTCAAGCTGTTAACCAATTCGTAAGGATGGTGGTTGTCGCCGTCAGCTATTAAGCAGTTGCGTAGCTGGTGACCTGATACTATTATGCCAAGACATTATTCTTTGTGGAAGGGCCATGGCGGTAGTTATATTTGCATTGCAGGATACAGTGCGATTCTGTTACTACCGACAACGTCCCGCAAATTGCCTATCGTTCTTACAAGCTGCAAACCTATACTGAGTGACGTTCCGATTTTGCCGTCTAAGCTTCCTCCAAAAGTTTCGGCTGACGGTTTGGGCTTTTCGACAAAGATGAATCAGACAAAACACGCGCTGGCATTATTACGCAACCCATGCCCCAAAGGAGCCCTTCAACAGCTTCTTGCTTCAACCTCCTTCGGTTCGCAACAGTTCAGGCAAGGAGTACCGACTCGATGGTGTACCCGTTTCGGGACGCGACAGTTTTCATTCTTGGGAGCCTCCTCATCCGCAGGCATATTGGTGGTGACAAGATTCCGGAATACTGGGGCAAGCCGTCAGCGTATACGGAGGGAACTGACTTTCTGGGAACCCCGAAGAACCACCTTGACGTAAGACGTCTGGGAACCTGGGCCACTATCCTTATGTCGCTTGACTTAAGACTTGCTTGGATGTTTACAGCTCATCAAAAAGCGGCCATTGTCGCCTGACGTTCTTGAAATCGACAACAAATCGCTCCATTATAAATTCCCGCTGGGCGCGCTGAGCTCCATAGCTAATCGCGTCACGGGCGTGGCGATGTCAGTCGGTGAGTCGTGCAGCGAAAAAAGGCGTTGGTGGGCTGGGGGGCTTTGAAGATAGCAATACCTTATCTAACACGGCACCTGTCGCAGGGTTTGCGGGCGCTGGCATCCTAGCGTTGCGTGGCAGCCTCGACGGCGTGGTGACCTCCCTGGCCGGCAACTTCGTTTTCGCATTTCCGCTCAAGTTCCTGGTTTCTTATGTCATCATCTACCACTACTTGGGCGGTCTACGGCACATCGTCTGGGACCTGCACAAGATTGGCAACAACGCAGACCGCACCAGCTTGCTGGAGGTGCCCAAGGTGGAAATTTCGTCCAAAACTCTGCTGGGGGCCAGCGCCGTCATAGCGTTTATTTGCGCGTTGCTATAAGCTCTCAAAATGCTCAAGTCGCTAGCACTCTTTTAAGAGGCCCCGGACGTATACGAGCTGTTAGCATGACCTAGCACAACCCTAGGTGCTGGGATTCAATCGTTTGACCCACCTGCCTAAGGAGTCAGGGGGAGGGCAACTTTTGGGACATATCCGGCACGCAGTGCCCTTCTGTGCCCTTCGTACTGTGCAACATATAACAGCCAATAGCTTATGATTGTGACAGGAGCTCTGTGTGTCAGGGCACGCATGTGGTATCCATCAGCCAGCGTCACAGATTCAAAAATTAGGAGGTACACCTTAGTAGAGTATGGCAGTTGTGCCGAGTTGGCAGCTTGGCCGCTTGGACGAATCCATGAGCACCGTGACAGAACTGGCTGAATATATAATAATGTAACATTCCTGCCCAAAATATCCTTGGCTATTTACCGCTCCGTCTGCGGAACATATATCACGCCTTCCATGTTTTAAGCGGCCCTTCCCCGGCGTACGTGGCGAGCACATTTCGGTGTGGGTGGTGAGCAAGCCCGATAGGGGCCTTCTCGTGCACCTGCAAATGGAGAGAAGAGGAACAGCAGGCATCCCATCAGAACCTGGACCATTGGAACCTGGAAGTGCGTAATGTTGTACCCGGACAAGCAATGTACAGCTCCAGAATGCTGTGGAATGCTGGTGCACCATAAAAAAACGTTAAAACGCCCCGGTCACGGGCTTCACGGCTTTCAGAACTAAAATGTAAATTCTACGATATGCGTGGGCGAGAAGCTGCCAGAGAAATAACCGTTGCGGCAGCCCCCTGGAATCCCCATAGTGTGACTGACCAGCTTCTATCGACAAAAAGCATTATTATTATTCTCACCGTCATCACGTGCTCCAGCTTGCCACTGGTCACACTGAAGCAATAGAGGATACCATCTTCACCCAGGCAGTAAATGAATTCCCCACGAGGTGAGGGGACGCAGGCCAGGAACTCGCCGCCCTCGCGCTTACCGCTGCTGAAGCTCTTGGCCACCTGCCCACATGGCAACAACACGCTCGATATGCACAGCGAGGATTCGAGGGAGTCGCCGCAAACTACTTGTCCAGCTTATAGATTACCAAGCCAAAATCACGTCCGTACTACCCTGCCTGCAAGGGTTTCACAAGCAAGCCGCGCAACAGCAATGCCCCCGCTGTGGTGGCGCATGAAACTTGCCACCCCTAGTTCCCATGAAAACACTGAGTTGACGAGCAAGGATAGATATGGCATGTAGAGTTGAAGGAGAGGAGACACTGAGGATCGCACAGGTTTGTTGCCGATGTGCGATGACGTGCGCAGTCCCTTTCTCTTCTCCCACTGCACAAGCGCCGCCCATTTGTTATGGTCAAGGGTCTACGGCTTGCTTGCTTTCGCAGATCGCTGGGGAAGCCGCCGACCCCCATTTCACAGCGTCTACTTTAATATTTCCTGGTTAGGATCTGCGTATAATTCATCATTTCAATCGCCCGCTTATTCACCCCTTACACCGGGGGAGTTCCGGACTGCCGAGCCTACTGCTTCAACCGGTATATGGCTGCGGACACACACCTGTCCTTGCATGGTCATGATGAAAACCGTCGAGGTGCGGTTGCACACAATCAGCTGGTCTTGGTTGAGTGGGAAGAGGTGCACGCTGTTGATGGCCACGTCACCCGAGGTGGAAGTTTGGGGTGGCCTGTGAGGGGAGGAGATGGAGGGACGGCGTAAAGCGGGAATGGCGGGCGGTGAAGGAACGGCGATTCGCTGGGGCAGGGTAGGAGCGGCAGAGAGTGGCGGGGGCACTGGACGAGTGCTGGTTGGTTATGGAGGCGGTAAGGTTTCGTGAGGTCTTCGTGAGACATTATGACACGGTATACCACCTGGCTGCTAACTGAATTGTTATCTAGCACCACAGGGGACAGTCTTCCTTTTACTGGCGCACCCAGACACGCCTCCTACCCACCGCCCACTTCGGGCACCCAGACCCGCACCTGAACGCCTGCAGGCACTCGCAGGTTTTTGCGTCCCACACTCGCACTGTGGCGTCCGAGGAAGCGGAGATGATCTGACTGCCGTCCGCGCCCCAGACTGCGTCATTCACGTAGGACGTATGGCCGCGCATCTCCTTTAGCATCTTCCCGCTCTTCAGGCCGTGCACGCGAACCGTGCCGTCAAAGGAGCCACTCAACACCTGACCCGCGAAGGGTGCGGTTTGAATAGAAAGAGTAGAGAAAACCATAGCGGCAACTTCAGATAACACAGCAGACCCAAGCAATGGCGCCAGAGCCTCAGGCAGCCTCAGCAACGTGCTGACATGGCGCATGGGAAGCTTTCGTGGACAACATAACGAAGCTGACACAGGAAATTTGTCCATAGAATACGATTCCGTACGTGCAACCAGAGAGGTGTGGATGCGTGCACGAGGCGCGGCAGGGCCAACTCTAGCGTCTCGGCCCCACCTGCGTGCCGTCCTTGGACAGGCCGACGCATGTGACTCCCTGGCTGTGAGCCCGGTCAAAGCGGCGGAGGCACTGTCCCGTACGGATCTTCCACACCTTGATCCGGCCATCCTGGGAGCCTGCCGAGAGGTTTTTGCGGGGAAGCCATTGGGGTATGGGCTGGGAAGAAGAAGACACGGTAAACACCATATCCCTTTGCCATTGGTTTGTAAGCAAGCAGGTGGAACAGGGGTGAGGTGGGGCGGGGTGGGAGGCGGGTACGGTCCAACACACCAGAGCCCAGAAACAGCCTGGCAAACAATGACGGTGCAAGACACGTAATTTCCGTTGACGTGCCCCACGTTGAACTCTCGGCAACTCATCAAGCCACCAACCAGAACCTCCTATATTTCGAGTCTCCTAGAGCACCGCTACGCTTAGCGCCAGGCCTAGGCAGCCTTCGTCCCCATCCCGCTGTATGACCGACTAGCCGCTCCCCGCATCCTCCCCGCTTCGCCAGGTCTCTGCCTCTAATTCTTATTGCACGCCTTTTCTCATATCCGTGTGGCCTGTACACAAGTATATTCGGCAACTGCTATCCGGATTTAACATTGCACATTCGTGTCCGTCCTCAGCGGCCGTGCTCGCCGCCGCCGCACAAACGTACCCGACACAAGCATCTCGCTATCCCTGCTGAACCCGAGGCAAAGTACAGCCTCGTCATGCATCATGAACATCTCCTCCGCCTGGTAGGCCAGATCCTTCTTCAAGCGAGCCGTCACGCTGTCCCACACCTGCAAATGGGGGATTTTCGAACCCAAATTGATTCAGCAACACCATAACCTGACAAGCAAATTGGGAACAAAAAGTTATGTTGTATGGGATCCCGGTGGCGACAATGTGGGGGTCGCGGAAAGGGGGATGAATGGGAAGAGTGCGGTTAGCATAGACCGGAACTCATTCATGGCATAGACCGAACTCAAGCCGAACACTGGGCGGGTGCCTGGACGCCTGGTACTGGGTGGCCCTGCAAAGTGCATCAACTGCTTGCGGCAGTTGAATTTTGGAAGCTGCCGGATCAATTTGGAAGGGATAACCGATGCATCTTAAAAACGGCATTCCTAATCTATCTGGATACACGACATAGGATCTGAGTCATTGCCGCTGGGTCCAAAGCCTTGCGGCCTTCCTGTGCATTGAAACGCATAATTATTTAACGACCATCATCCCAGCCAATTGAAGCAGAGTTTATGGGTGCCGGCGCGTTGGCACCTCTACTCAAAAGCACAATCACTTGTATCCAGCGGCAATACTAGACTCACAGCTGATTGCACCTTCCCCCCTGTCCCATCTCCTGGCGCTCCCTCTCCCCACCAGTGACCCGATAACTTATCCTCCCACCGGCCCGCCCTGCCCTCACTTCGATGAAGCCGTCCACACTGCCGGTGACCAACAAGGCGCCATCCGGGGAGAAGCGGGCCACCTCGGGGTGGCTCTTGGAGGAAAACCGAACCTGATACACATCAGGAAGCCAAACAGGGAAGGGCAGGAGAGCGCACACGGAATGACTTGTGAGCAATTTTAGTAAATTCATACGCAAGCAGCACCGCGGACAGAGGGTTGTTGTCGCAAGAGTTACTGCCTGTGTCGGGCACGAAGGCGCAGTCCCTCCAGACTATATCATGCCATCCACACTGCACACGCAACTGCACGTCAGGGAATGTATTCTTGACCTCGTCGGCGAGCGCAAAACGCACGGGGCGGGCAGGCCGTTGGCCTCACCTCGTGTTCGGGGACTGCTGGGTAGGCCTCCACCTCGTCCCGGGCCGACTGGACCGTCCCCCGAAAGAGGTCGAAGGCGGTGCCTGGTGGAAGTAGGCCCTGGCTTTGCTGCCTGCGGCGGAACCAGGGCAAAGGAGAATCGCAATCGGGATAAGTGGAGGTGATGAAGGGGCGACCGTATCGACGACTGCACACAGTCTTCAGTGCCCCACAATGGCGCATGCCCAAGTCCGCAGCCCGCCCACGTTCCGCTCAGGCGGACGTCGACGGGGGGAGAGGAAGGCCCTCCACAGGTCCCAACGGCCCGCATTCTTCCATCCACAGCAATACGGCTGCTGCCCTTTCTCCTGCCACGGCTTAGGCCGATGCGGGGAAGCCATGTAAATCCCTCGCCTCGTTCGTTTAAGCCCCACCATTTAAGCGCCTGACCGATGAGGGCCATCATTCGGCTTGGTGGCACCATCACCACCTGCCGGGAGCAAGCATGGTGAAGGAAAGATACAGTGCGGGAATGAGTGCGAGGCATGACCCACCCACAGGGCAAGGTTGAGGACACGCATGTTATGGAGGGCGAATTAGGCGCGAAGTGAGCCCTGACGGCAGATGCAGGCGGCGAAATGAGCCCCCATACGCAAAGAGGACAGGGAAGATGTGGCGAGGGAAGAAGTAGTTGTGGATGCAGTAGTTTCGATGTTGGTCTTGGGGGATTAGCGAGATGCTGCGCAGAGCCGATCGCATGACAAAAGCGTAGCTGAGTGCATGTGAATATGGTAAACCCCATCGATACCCCAGATTGCCGTGATGCCACCATTTTTCCGCTTACCCTTCATGCGCCACCTGACCCACCCCTTCAAAATGCAGCATCTGTACATGACGACAGATGCTGCTGCTGACGTCCTGAGCAAGCAAACCCTAGTAAGGTGGTCCATCCGCCATATGCGCGGCACCCCCCCCAGCCCGACCCAATGGTTGCCTACCCAACTCGAGGCCTCCTTTCCGCGGTTTGACCAAAGGTCCTTTGCATTTCTGAAGTAACTCCCCAAACCCCTACCCTCCAAATGCCCCACAGCCCAATCTTCAACCCGTTCCCCAACCCAACTTGTGACCACCCCAGGACCTACCTCCTGGCTCAGCGCATGCGCCAGGGCTGCTCTTCGCTTCTCCTTGCTGCTGCCGCTTCCATACACCTCTCGTACATCAAAATACGTCCGGGAGGCCAGGTGCTCAAGACGCATGTAACGCTCCGGGTCGTCCAGCTTCATCCGCTGAAACACCTGTGAGGGGTCCAAGGTCGGGACGGAGAGAGGGAGCCCGAGGTGGAGGGGCCAGGGCAAGCGGTTTGGTTGGATGACTGCGGAAAGGAAGCTCATGATACGTTACGTCACGTCACTGGCACTCTCAGCAATGGGAGGGAGCATCGCAGGACACCTTGCGCCACTTCCACTGTACTCCTGGGCTGGACAGGCGTCCAAACCCAACCTCATCGCACCGCCCTGTCGTGCGTTTAGATCGTGAGGTTGATCTTCCACGTCGCACACCAGATCCCCACCTGAGTCTGCCGTAACATCGCCCGCGCTGTGTCAATCTCCCGCAGCTCAAACAACTCCAACACGATCTGGGTGGTGGAAGTTGGAGGTTGGCCGGGCCAGTAAATCACAGGAGGTGATAAGATACCAGTACCCAATGAGTTCGTAATTGCCTTCCAATACCACGACGAAACCAACTATTACTGTCCAGCTATGCCACGGTTTCCACGCAGATGGAAGGGACTGAACCATATAACCCCCCTCGTCCCCCCTCGTACCCCGAATTTAGCACCCGAACCCCGGTCATCCCCCTTCCCAGCCCGCACTGGCCCCCATGTCATGTCACAGAGGTCCTGATATGGCCGCAGCTTATCCCGCTGGCACCCACCTGCTCGTAGAGGTCCTCCAACTTAGAACGTGGCAACTTGAGTTGAGCCACTTGTGGAAGCACAGCGTCCCATCTCCCGTTGTTGATATCAGATACAAAATTTTCAGCACTATCAACAGTGTTCAAAGATACTTGGCATTCGTTCTGCACGCCGAAGTTAATATCATGCCATGTCTTCTTCACACTTACTGCCAATAAGCGCCCACCAAACATAGCGCAAAATAAATAAAGTAGTTACTAACCTGGAGCGCATTAAAAGATTCTGTCAAGCCGTTCTCCTTACAAAACTGGAGAATGATCTTGATAACACTGCACGACGGCAAACATGGTTTCCAAGAGGACTCCTGTATTAGATAAATTTTACCTGGCTAGCTTACTCGGTGGCCTCGATCTCGAGGGACATGGCTCCACGAGCTATGTCGCGGGCCCTGCCCACCGAAAGAAGCGGCGCACTGCAACCAGCAGACTAGCTATGTACTTTCAAATGTGTTGTATTGTGTCCAATTCCGTATTCGTGGGACGTTAATAATTACTACTATATGTCAGGCCGTCTGCCCCTATCAGCATTCGTCAACTTCGCATATACTATGCAAGTTGTTGTGTGGATGGTAATTTTGACTGTTTTCATTCGCAAGGATCGGGGATTCACTACCGGAAGTTGTCGCAGACTGGCGGACTCAGTTGACTAGCGTGATCGGTTGGCGCAGATGTCGTGCCCAGCAGTACACGAGACTTTGCCGATATGTATGCTTTGGGAACAAAAGCCCGGAGCTTGCCCCTTGCAGGCTTTAGATGATAGCAAATAACCATAGCCTCACTGATAAGTCACGTTAAGCTTCAGTGTTACCCCTGCCAATACTCTTTATCAGCTTTGTCACCTTTATCTCAACCCACGGCCGCGAGGTAGTCCTCGGGATATTTAAGAGCCAGGTTCTCGCAGGATTTTCCCGATTCCCTCAAAAAAGATCCAAGGGCATAGACGAATTTAACACAATTTCTGGGGCAGCGTTTATATTACAGTCCTCTTCGACCATCATACGCTGTACATGGCTCTTGGTCAACGTGCAAAACTTCGTGACCATCCATTACCCTATCCCTCACCCTTTATTCATTTTTAATTTATCCCTCCCGCCATAGTTCCAGCCAACACACAATACATCCTCATGGCATACCGCGCACTACCCCATCACACCATTAACCCCCATCATCCCGTGCGCCGCAAACCCGTCTCAAAACTCCAAGCAGCATGCATCACAAGATGCTATCTGTATACAGCTCTACCTGTACCGCGCAAACTATCAGTCCATGCGGTTGACTGCCAGCTGCTTCAAGCAGCAATGAAGAAAAAGCGAAGATACGTTAGGGGCACCGGACGGGGCACCAATAATACCTCTATAAAAGGGCGCTCATCAAACAATCCAGCGGAGGACTTTTAACGGAAATAGGATGGGCGCGAAGGGGAGTAGCAGGATGCACGTCAGGGTGCGGAAGGCTGACTGCGAGAGGGGGCAGGGAACGGGGGAAGGGCGGAGGAAAGGTGAGGGAGAGGTAGGAAAGGAATTCGTGCGGAAGTGTGTCAGCTGATGGAGCTTCTTGTGGGCTGGGTTCGTCCATATACATACAGGGAAGCGGCAGGGAATATCTATTGTCGTCCAATGACGTTTTGTCAGCGAAGATTCTAAAACCATTTGATCCAGATAGATAGAATGCTCCCGAAGAAATCGCAAATTGACAATTTGGCCGGTGACCTAAGTGAAACCGAGTCCTCAAGGTTCCGGGTTTGCCGGGTTTGCCGGGTGCTGAGACACGATCACGCCTGAGATTCAGCCTACGTGGCTGGGGATGTCTTGCCCTCACCTTGGCAATCCACCAGGGGATGAGCACCGGCAGAAGGAAGAGGAAGAGTGGGAGGAAGGCAATCGTGCAGAAGAGCTTAAACAGCAGGATGAACGGCAGCAGCGGCCCTGCAAGCATAAGAGAGGACCGGGCCACGTAGGACCGAGTAGTGTACGACTCAAATAAACAAAGAGAGGGAGAGAGAGAGAGAGAGAGAGAGAAAGGGGGAGGGAAGAGAGAGATTTTCCTTCCATGTGTGCCCATCTGCGGCTGGCAACGGCTGGCAACGGCTGGCAACGGCTGGCAACGGCTGGCAACGGCGCCTATCTGCAGTTGCTCCGTAAAGCGGCAACCTCCGTCCGTCCCGCGGATACCCGCACGTCACAACACATCACCAATCGCCCCAGCTAGGCCGCGGGTGATCGTGTGCCTCCGCCTTCTATCAAGTGCCCTCACCGATGATAGGGGCCAGGATGATGTTGGTGATGAGGCCCATGGCGTTGGGAAGTTGGTTAGGGACAAGACGAGCTTACTGTCCCGCTGCTGCTGCTGCTGCTGCTGCTGCTGCGAGTGCGGGTGCGGCAACCAACGGATGGACAGCCGTAATCCTGGTAGCAAGGATGACTGGTAAAGGCAAACTAATATATATACAGATATTTATTAGTTATGCGATCTTTCAGAATTTTTCATTTTCGTGGGAAGCGACTTTTCATCTCCATTTCCTGTCCCGGCCTGGGAGGGTCCGAGGAGCGATCACGTATGGCTCATCATTTATGGTGACCGTGACCCATGGGCCTTACGAATTTGATTGACGCCTTTGTGACGGTCCGGCGCGGCGTTGCTACCTGCCGGGGAACAAAAAACATTCTACGAAACAAACGGTAGATGGGTGTGAAGTTTGATATCACACTTCGTTCTTCTTTTTAGTCATTGTTCCCCTTAGTCGTCGATATCTACTTGCAGAATTGTAAAGCAGCCCTGCGAAGTAAGAGCCCTGGATCATAAAAACGACTTTTAAAATTTGAAATAATTCAAAATATTTAGTTCGTAAGTAGGTATGGGTTATGACAGCTTTCTCCACTCACTCACCGAGTGGTGGCTGGGGATTCTGCGACTCGCTACGCTGCTGGCGTTGTCACCGCTGCTGCTGCCGGCTTTAGTGCTCCGCTACGCAGGCAGTGGTGAGCGTGTGTCGGTGCACGGGGCTGAGGAAGTGAAGGTGTAATGGTGCGGGGGGAGGGCGTCTCTCCGAGCGACGCCCGTACACTTCACATCCACCGCGTATCCACCCGCCGAGCCAACTTACGGCAGCCTCAACAACAAGGGCCAGTTATGCACTCCAACGTTATGCCATCAAGTCGTTATCAAGTCGGTGGTGACGCTCATCCAGATATACACGTGCAAGCTGAGACATGCACACGGACAGACTCACAGACACGCACACAAACACGCAGATCAACAGACGCATACAGATGTAACCTACGTATTACCCTGGTCACGTCACGCTACTGGCGCAGCACCCCTATGTGCTCTTTTCTCCCCTAGGAACCATTCCATCAAGCTCCTTAAGCCCTCCGTCGGCAGCTAAGCCCAGTCCTCACCTCCCATGTCCCAGTACCCCGTATCCACGATGCTGAACACGGCAACACCGCCCCCCGCGCCATGACCATTCGATTTTGATTTTCGCTGCAACCCCCCACACCTCCAACCCCCCAACGCCGCAACCCCCCAACCCCCCAAACCTGCAACCCCCCAACCTCCCACACCCCCAACCCCCAACGCCGCAACCCCTCATCACCGCAGGGACGGCTTCTGTAATGCTGACGGCCGCTCTGGTGCCCTTTATGATCGTATGGGTGGCCGCGAAGACGGGTGTGTGGTTAACATGTTGGCGTCTGGGTGGCGAATGGGGGATGGAGCTGTCGTAATGTTATCCTAAGCGCCAATGGGTGCGGTGTCCAGGTGCAAACCAAATTGGGACGTCGGTGTGCTCATAAGCTACCAGGTGACGCCGATCTGTGTGTCGCAATGTAGTGGTTTGCAATCAGTTTGGTCTCGCGTACATTCATGCAGGTAAATACAGCCATGACAGGACCGTTACAGTTTATCGTGTCCTGTTTCGTGTGTGTGTTTTACCCATGGGCCTTACTTGGCTTGCCTTTGTCGTCACGATTTCTTAAGCTATTCCCTGTGTGCGTTTGTGTTTGTGTGCATGTGCGTGTATGCATGTGTGCAAATGATGCCGCTCCAGGGTACCGCTTCTTCCGTGCCATGATAACTACCATCCTATCACTGCCGTACGAGATCATCGTGGCACCGTACCGATTTCTGCGGCTGCTGTCAAAGCCGCACAGCATGTCTGGCACCGAGTGGAGCCCCTGACGCTATTGGCTGCAGCGGAGCGCGGGCAACGATTCATCCGGCAACGAACGGGCGAAGGTTGTCGGTGTCGGGGCTCTTTAAATATTTCCCCCATCCACTCCAGTGACATGCCTCGAGTACGCACTCGCGGACAGCCATCGCAGAAACCAGAGTCAGAATCTCGGGTTCCGTGGGCCTTATGAAACATGGACATTATGAAACAAACAAAAGTGAAGGAAGCACCCTCGTGTGATGTAGCGCTTGCGGACCTCCGGGACCAATCTACCACTCGCCCATCTACCCCCGTCCACGCACGCGCCGATGAATTGTGCCAGTGCACACGAGCGCGCCGAATTGCGTGTGGTGGTTTTTACCGTATGGAACATTCTCGATTTTTACTGATGTTGTGTACGAACACATAAGTGATGAACCGCAAGGAACAGGGATGTTCGCGTGCCATGTATACCCGCATGTGCATATGTATGTGTATGTGTATGTGTACGGACGGTTTATGTCGAGTGGCCGATCCACTTGCTTCAAAGGGTCCCACCGGGTCCCCTAAGCCTCAAACCTGTACAGAACAGAACCTTCCAGAAGGCGCCTTTCACAATCAACCTTCGTGGGAAGGCCTCGGAGCAGTCTGATGCGGCCCAGGGTGGTGGTGGCAGTGAAGGAGTAACACGAGAGATATGACGACAAGGGATGCGTTGTCCTATATATGCGTGTGTATGTGTGTGGGATGGGGGGGGAAAGGGAGATGGGTTGTGAGAAGAGGGGCTGTATTGGTGCCGTGTTAAGCACGACTGGTGACTGTAACGACGGAGCATGTTTGTTTGCCATATTTGTGGACTTACTAAGCAATTCTACTTGCATTCTAATTCTGCTTTTATGCCTATGATTTGTTGAATTTTTTGACGTGTTGAAGTTTGTGTGTGAAACTCTCTTTCTTTCCTCCTCGGCTTTTAAGACGGCGTCGTCTTGAGCATTGTCCGCCGCCAGTAACGGGCTCATTGAGGAATTGTAAGGCGACGATGGTGGCGGTGAAGTGAATGAACAAAGAATTACGTGACGAGGTGAGGTGAAGTGAGGTGACGGCGAGGTACGTACGGGGTAATACTTAGGGATACGTGGATGCAGGGTGGTGCTGGAGGTGAAGGGAAACATGGAGCTTGCATTGGCTTGCTTGCTGCATGCAGTTTGGCCCCGTCGTTGCCCCATTCATGGTTTGAAAGCAGCTTAACGGACAGAGAAGTTGGGGAATGGTAACAAACCCGCCTACACGGGCCCGGGGACGCGGCCTGCGTAACCCGCCAGCCGGCAATGAAAGGAGGTGACTGCGGCCCTTGTCGAGCGAACCTTCACGGGATAGGACCATCAGGGGGCAACAGCCGAGAGAACTGAAGCTCAGAAATTCAGCAGCATGCCCCCCTCCAAAGGACGGCAGTTGCATGCTTGGGCAGTATTTGTAGAAGTTGGAGCGGTGCACCTTTCATGTGAGCCCCTGTGAGCCGTATATACCGTACCATTCAGTTTAGTTCCGTAGCGCACAATAACGGATGAGCTGATTACAAACAGCGGCAGCTGGCTGCGACCGGGCAGCTGGGTTACCCGGCAGTGTGATAACGAAAAGCAGGTCAAACAGTCCAATAGTGAAGGCGTAGGGGGACTACACGCGCGTGTGTGTGTCTGTATGTGTATGTGTATGTGTGTGTGTGTATATGAGCCTTGTAGCAGCACGAACTAGCTATCGAAGTCCATATATTCGGCCTTTCCTACTCATTAGTGCTGCCTGAAGAGCTACATGCAGCACTAATGAGTAACCGCGTCACGACGGAGCTTTACACGCTTGGTGATGGATTTATCTATACCTGCGCGTGGCCGAAGCCGGTAGATGGGCTCTCCTAGACCCAAAACGAGTCAACGAAGCGCTTGTTCACATGCACAGCCATCTCTCTATCCCTTGGGTGCTCTCTTCTAGAAAGTCAAGTCCGAGCCCTTATGCCGTCTTCAACCGGCAATCACAGCACTACATTCGGTGTCAGATGCTCTTCCACCTCCATTTCACAACGATGAAACCAAGAGCCCCCGTAGCAGAATGAACCCTCCCGCCCTTTTCCCCCCTTCCCTATTAACCCAGACCCAGGTGCAGCCACAGATTGCACAAATCCTGTCTCCCTGTTACCAGCAACAGCCAGTCGTGCTGTAAGTTGTGCATGCCATTCCCGCACCGCAGCAGCCACCTGTGCCTCCCCAGCCAGTGACCGTGGCACCGAGAACCCGCACAGCGTCTCCAGGTCCCTCTCCGGCAGCTGCACCTGGTTTGACCCTTGCTGCTGCCGCCGCTGCTGCTGCTGCTTAGGGCCCGACCTGACGACTCCGTGGCCTTGAGCAGTGTTTCTACCATCCGCAATGGTGCTGCTGCGCTCTGAACACCTATTGTACAGTATTGCCTCCAATTGGCCCCCAGGCAGCGCCACCACGCGGTGCAGCATTAGACCCTGCACTGCTAAGCAACGGCTCGCGATGGCCGCTTCATCATGGCTACGCACGTCGTACACCAACGGATAGCCAAGCAGCAGCCCCTGAAGTGTCGGCTGCATTGGCAGATCAGGTAGCCTGTCCAGATGGATATGGTATGCCTTAACAGCGGCAGCGGCGGTGGTGTTATTGGTGATAGGGCCGGTGGTGGCGGGGCACGCCGCAAGAGCCTGAAGAGCGCGTCGCAGCGGATCAAGCTGTGCCGTCAACCTCTGCAACCCAGCAGGAGGGGGCCGATGATGATGAGGGGGTCGATGATGATGGGGGGGGGTTGATGATTGAAAGTACGGTCTAGATACGAGCAGTTTGTATCATCACGTCACCAGACGTAGCGTGCGTATGCACAGTATGGTGCATCATCCCTTGAAGGAGCAGCTCGAATGATGAGGCCGAGGCTGTGGGATCTCGACCTCTAGGGATCAGAGTAAAGAGTGATATAATGCAATATAGCTAACCCGATTGAGTTATGATAACTCAATCGGGTTAGCTATAGCACACAGGTGCGGGTGCCGCCAGTGCAAACTGTACTTCCTACCGGCGCCCACCTGCGCTTCATTCAGCGGCAAAACGTACGCTCCCCATTGGTCATGCGGTCGATGCGGCATCCCAGTCTCTGGCAGTCCCTCGTGCCCCTGCTCCTGCATCCCTGTACCGCCCCGCTGCCGGAAGGCCACGAAGACGCAGCTGCCGCGCCTCGATGAGCCCCCTGCATCCGCCGTCGTTGTGCCCTGGGCAGCCAGCTCCGGAGAACAGTCCGCAACTGCTGCAACTTCTGCTTCTTGCCGGGGCCCTTCTGCTCGCCGCCGCAGTCCCTGCTGCTCAAGAGTCCGTTCAGCCTGCTGCTGAGTCTGTAGCTGCTGTGGATTTTGCCTTTGCACTCCCCTCATATGTTGCAGGAGCTCGTCTACTCGGCCCACCAGGTGGCAGCCATCCAAGGTAAGCACGGCCACTGGAGAAGACACACGGCCACAGAAACACGCAAGGATTATACGGCAGGCACACACGGCAGAGGCACATGGGGGGACGATCTGCAGGAACACGTGCAGACGTGAGTAGATGCCGTCACCAGCGTGGTAATGGGAGCAGATATCGGCACCCTAGGGAGCCGCCATCGTACTAGGTACGAAATACCATCAGTCAATGATGCAGGTCATTGACTAGATTTGTTTGACACACGTCAACAAATACTGTTTCCGTGAAAATATGAACCTTTGGGAAGATGTCAACCGGCCAACACTTGCTGGAGTTCGCACGGAGACCCCTTACCCGCCGTCCCCACTGCCTCGGCTCCCGCCTGCGCCACTGCCAGCACGGGCTCTGGAGGTACCACTGCGTAGTCCAGCAAGAAAGCGGGTCGTACACCGCATAGTACAACAATGACGTCGTACGATAAGCGGGCAGCAACCCGCCGCACCGCAGCGCTGCGACACGCTTGCGCCTGTGGGTTGGGTCGGGGTTGGGGCCTTCAAGATATCAGTTTGGAGTCCTAAAGTAACATCATTTGGCGTCCTCCGCGACGTCCCCTCCTCGATTTCGTCCTGGCTCGGAAGTCATCGGTGTCGTGCTGTCACGGCAATCAATCTTTTCCGCTTTCCAACGGAACACACCTGCAGGATGGAGGCTTTTTAAAACTAAATACAGCATGTACAAGGGTCTCCGGCGGGTTCTCTCCCCGCCCCACTTTGGATGCCTCAGCGCCCCACCACGTGCAAGGGCGGGTTCCGGAGCAGACCGGACCTGGGACGCTAATAGCTACTGCTCGGCAGATGTATGAATAGCAGGACGTAAATGACGCTATGTGGCGTGCCGGCCGCCTCTCTCACCCGCACGGCTGCCACGACATGTCCCGCTGCAGCTGCGTCCATTTCGCAGTGGACCTGAAGGAAGGGAGTTCGCCTTCCACTGCTGCGCTCCGCTACCCTCCACCTGTGCTGAACGGTCAAACTGCACACGGCCCCGTCTCTCACACTGTTTAGGAATGGTGTGGAGGAGCGCGTTTTGGGCTCGGGGTTGGTATCATCACGCCCATGCTGCATTCGATCCTGCCCTAACCACACCTCTGGCCGGTGTTGCCCAAGCCTTTAATCGCACCATCGTGGATATCGAAAGCTGCTGCGGGAAACTAGGGCTCTTTTCTTACAATGGTAATGATGATGGTGAAGATGCAAGCAGGACTGCTGTTCCTCCGATCTGGTGGTCCTGTGGCCTGATCCCGCTACGTCTGCTTCAGTGCGGTTGGCGGTTATCGATGTGATCACTTCTCCGGTATTGCTTCAGGTAATTTCGCTTACTGCTGTTGCTGGAGCGCGGAAGTCACCCGGGCCACTCTCTCCCCAAGCACCGACACTGGCGAGGAGGTGATTGCATGCGACAAGATGAAACAAAGGGAGGTGGGGGCTCAGAAACGGTGTCCACTCTTCTTCATCAGCAACGGGTAGCTTGTGAGGTATGCATTCCGGGGGTACCAGGTGCTCCTACCCGCCTAGCACCACATCCCAATTGCATGCCCTCTGTGTATATGTGTGTATGTGATTGTGTGGGGTAATGAACGAGTGGGCGTGCAGCTTCCCACCCCTCTGCGCTCTCCTCGGCGCTCCCAAGGCAGGTGCTTCGTCCCAAGGAACACCTGTGGCAACAACACCTCAAGGGCGATGCGCCTTGCGGGGGCGTCGCACTCAGGTTGATCTTACCGTAGTTCTCAAAGTCACCCAGCAGCTTGAGCGAGTCTGTCACGTGTCGCACAGCCGCCGCCACGTCCGACAGATTGCGCTCCAGAGCCGCCACCTCAGACCGAACCGCGCGAGCCTCCTGTTCAATCTTCACATATCAAGCGGGTTTTTTGTTTTTGTGAGACCCCAGGCACGATAGATAGATAGATAGATAGATAGATAGGTAGATAGATACATAGAGAGCGACCTGAATGCACATCAAGGAGACTTCCGATTGCGCTCCAGAGCCGCCACCTCAGACCGAACCGCGCGAGCCTCCTGTTCAATCTTCACATATCAAGCGGGTTTTTTGTTTTTGTGAGACCCCAGGCACGATAGATAGATAGATAGATAGATAGGTAGATAGATACATAGAGAGCGACCTGAATGCACATCAAGGAGACTTCCGTACCCGTCAGGAACCAGATCATCAACAGCACACCATGGGGCACAACGGGGGGAACTCGTGTTGCACATTGGCGAAACAGCACAATGACAAGATGGCAGACGCAGCCATTCATGTCGCCGTCGCCCGTCAAAGATCATGCACCGCCACTGGCCGCAAGCTCACCTCTAGCTGTCGTTCATAGATCTGGAGCAAATGGGCATTTTCAGCAATGAGCAGAATAGTCAGGAGGGTGGTTAGCTTCGGGCTGGATGGCGGCATCAAGTTTTTCATCGAGCACGTAGGGTGGCTTCAGTGCTCGTCACACAGCCGGCACCCATACTGCCCTTACCCTTCTGCGTCAGGAATACCCGTTACTCTTGTATCTTATGCCGCTTTCAAAGCTAACCGAACTGGCGGTATTCCTGCGTGCAGAGGTCGTACCTGTGAAACGTCTACGTTCGCAAGGTCTACGAGGGAGTCTGCAAGCCGTGGAACTTTGTCCAGAGCGGCAACCGTCTCGGATTCTGCATATATCATTAGTATAAGGGGATGCTTATACCTGGAATGGCAAGGAAATGGTAAGTCTGTCCCCACCCTCAAGAGCATGCAGTGCCTTCTTCCGCCTTTCGTGCTCTCTAATTATTGAGCTGAACAGCATGATGAGCGTCAATATAAGTGGTGTTTAATCACAGGAATTTTGTGTGCGGCTTTGCTTTGTGCGGTTTGCAGCTATCGGGCGTGCTCCGAAACATCCGTTTGCAATGATTGCAGAATGCGAATTTCACACACAACTACAAAGATTTCAGTTATAAGGTAGCGTTTCCTTACATATGTGTTTCGACAAAGCGCACCACACGGATTCTGCAAGTTTGCCCATCGCCATCAATTTCCATCACCGTAGTTTTTGCACAAGTTATAGCAATTGCGTAATATAAACTCGTTTGTACAACATGTCTAATGTTGATGAAGATCGTTTGGCTTCCTCTGCAAGCGCATCGACGTCTGAAAGCGGCGTTCAGCCTTCCTCGGCAGGAGCAGCACCTCCGGCAAGGAAAAAAAAGGAGTGGCAGCCAATTTCGATGCCAACGCAACAGGAGCTTGCGGCCCAGGAGTTTATGAACAACTGCTTCGTCAAGTCGGCAATGTCGGGAGCGATGGGCGGGCTTGCTGGCTTCGCGTTTGGGCTTTTTTCGGCTTCTATGGAAAATGCGCATGGGGTACGTCGCCATCGCCAGGGTTGCCTTTGTTATAAACACCCGCCACCCTCGGAGCACGTGCGAATGGGTTTTACTCAGCACAGGGTTTGCTAAAGTAATTATGAGCTTCACGCACCTTACGTAATATGGTAGTCTCTCTCGTTCATACCCATTTGGATAACTTGAGCTTTGCATTCTTTTCCGCGGCACCACTCTAACGATAGTACGACATAAGGCGGCTGTCCCTGGCCGTAATGCTATACCACCCTCGTACACCCACGTCCCTGCTGTCCCTGCTGTCCCTGCTCCTTCGCTCCCACCCTTATAGCTCCGCCATGTGACAGTATGGTATCCTGTTTCCTGATACACCTCCGCCGCACACTCATTTCGAGCACATCTTCTCTTTCCCTACCGCCACCAGCGCCACCGCCTACATGCCGACCGCAGGGGCTAGACACAGTACCAGAGATCGGACAGGAGAAGACGACAAGAGTCATATTGCGGGAGATGTTCCAGAATATGAAATCCAAAAGCCTGTAAGTTCACGGCGGCATTTGAGATCTCTGATCTGGGTTTGCCACCGCCAACCTTGACATCAAGGATAGGGCGGAGTGGGATCGGGTGGGTGGGTTCGCGGCCAGGGTGGCGACCTGGATGGCATGACTCGTTGCAGGTGTATGCTGCGTGCCAAATTTGGGGACAGTTTCGGATTGATGGTTTATATATTCCGCCCTGAATGGAACCCCCCGCCCGACCTGGTTGGCATTGCGGGATTGCCTCACTCGTGATGACAATCCTGCAATGGCACCGCCGGCAACAGCAACAGCAATATCAGCCTGAATAGCAGCTTGAAGATGTGCAGCGCCTCTATTTTCTGGAAGGAGCGGGCTCCTGCCACACGGTCTGTTGCTCATTTCGACAACGGTTCGATGAAGTGCTTGTCCACCGTTGTAAACGTCAGAGATCAAAGCAATGCAGGCAAGCATTGGCAGGACCCGCTCATCCCCCACGCCTCCTTCCAAATATTCGCACAAAACTATGCCCAGTGGGGTCCATGCCTTGTAAGCCCCGTAACCATTGGCCATTATTCTGTGAACTATGTCTTTGGCCGTGGGGAGCTCCATCACACGCGGCCCGCACCTCTCAGCGCGCCTGTATGCCCACATCCCCACATGTCCTCCCTCAGGTCGTATGCTAAGGGCTTTGCCCTCATGGGTGCTCTTTACTCCTTCAACGAGTGCGTGATTGAAAAATGGCGTGCAAAACATGACAAAATTAATCCCGCGTTGGCAGGATGCGCTACGGGGGCCATGATGGCGCACAACGGTGAGTGGCAGGCTCGAAAGGGTATGTTGGGTCCAAGCAAAGGGATAGAACATGTGAGGTAGCCGTGAAGGTGTTTGAAAACACCGCGTTGGGGCGCTCCCTTCTGAAAGTAAAAGAATACCTCCCTTAAGTCGTCTCAATCACATGTCATAAATTGTAAACTCGTCATGCCAGATCATGCCTTAAGTCGTCTCAAGGTTCCCTTCCTCTGCTGTTGCATGCGCCTGCACTGGCTTTCCTTCACGGCTGTGGCTTACTGCGATCATCTTAGCGGGGCCGACGGCTATGTGCTGGGGCTGCGCCTCATTTGCGGCGTTCTCCACGGCCATCGAGTATTGGATGGAGTCCTAGACTAGACAGCTGCTGCGGCAGGCCCCATAGCTAGCGAATTGAGGCAGTGCGTAAATGATGGGTATCACCAGGAGTTGGCGGCTTTCGGGAGCCAATGGATGCCCAGACAGGGTGGAGGTCCTCGAAGTGCGCTGCTGGCGGTGGCGGTCATTGCGTGCCGAAAGTGAACATTCTCAGCCGCCGAATTCAGGAGGTGCAGGCGCCGGGGTAGGGTGGGGGTCTTGCTGTGCGGCTGTGCGGTAGAAGCTAGGGGCGCTAAGCGCGCCATGTAACACGTCTGGCACTGTTAGTATACGGCAAACACATGGGGGCTCTTTTATGTACGGGATATTGCCTTGAAAATGTGATGGAACGATTATCCATAGGGAATTTATCTTGTGCGTGAGTGTGGCCTCGGAGATTCGTTGCAGTTTTTCGTGAAGATATCGATGTTCGGATATGCCGGATTATATCAGGACGTGCCATGATGGAACCGAGTCGTAATGTGCGAGTGTGCAAATGTCAGCAGAGAAAAACAAAGCAACCGACGCGTTCAGGTGATGGGGGGGGGTAGGGCCGGGTCATTCTTAAGCTGATGCCCATGCTCTTGTTTCATAACAGCCTTAGGGAGAAATGATGCCTAAGCTTTACTTGTCATCATGAGTCTGATCCATCCGTTGGTTGGTTTTCCCACCCACTCAGCCCTTTCCCTCGTTTTCCTGCGTGAGTCCTTGCTACGCATCTGCATGTGTAATATCCTGGACGTGTCTGCGGCTAATATCCGTGATAACTACGGACATCCATCTTCCAATCAATGGGGACTTTACGATTGTTAGTTGGGCAGATGTTATAACAGAGATATGCTGGCGTGCTGCTGGTGTGCGGCTGGTTTGCGGTCTGTGAGGCACGCGTAGGCAACAGCTAGCTAGGGCAGCAGGCCTGTAGCTCCGTAGCTACATACAGCATCTCGATTGTTAATAAGTAGGCCTTCTTATTTGTCCCCCGCGCTCACTCTCCAGTTAGAATTAAGTTCAAACGTAATGGCTGGATACATCTGAGTTTATCTTCTCAGCTTTGGGGTTAAGGTTTGGTGTGGAGCTTTGGGGGCCTTGGGTTTCCTGCTGTAAGATTAGGATTTGGTGGCATCCTCTGCTGCGCCCGGAACCCAGCGACAAGCAAGGGCCCTGCCAACCGAATGAAGCAAGGCGCCTAATAAAAGCAACCCCAATTCACACATCTTCACATCATTATTATTAGTTTCAAGTCAGCAAATCCGAATCCTACACCTTGCATACAGCAATTCCTTGATTCCATGTGTAAGATAATTGGCGAATTGCAATGCCCTCGCGTGCTCATCGCTACTTGACCCTTCGCTAGTACGTTCTGCCACGTGTAATTTAAACCTGTCGCAAATGCAATCAACCTGCAACTTCATACTGAGCGGTCCCGTGGAGGCAATGGAGGTGCTTCTACGAGCCATGGATGAGGAGATCACATCGCAGCTCACCAAGGGAACGTGGGAGCTGGTGAAGACACCGGCTGGTGCCTGGATATTGCCTGGTCGGTGGGCCTATAAGGTCAAGCGGATGGCAGGATTGAGTGCTCAAGGCGCGCTTGGTGGCTAAGGGCCACGAGCAGCGGACGGGGATTAATTATGGGGAGCTATTTACCTCGTGCTTTGCTTCACTACGTACACTCCTAGCAGTGGCGGTGGCAAAAGGGATGCCGATCCACCAGCTGGACGTTTAGACAGCCTTCCTAAATGGGGAGCTCGGGGAGCTCTGGATGGAGCAGCCACCTGGTTGAGAGTCAGTGGATCCTGAACAAGCGTGCAGGCTTCGATGGTCGATATACGGGCTGACGCAGGCCCCATACTGCTGGGTATGTGAAGCTAGTGGCGGAGCTGGACAAGCTGGGGTTCCAACCATCACTAGTGGACCCAACCCTGTCAATCAAGAAGGACGAGAAGGAAACTGTCTACCTGCTGGTGCATGTCGACAACACCATCATCACCTCAGACGATGAGGAGCTCATCAAGAAGGTGAAGGCAGCAATCGGGCAAGCCTTCAAGATTCGAGACCTTGGGGAGACAAACGTCTTCCTGGGAATGGAGATCAGCTGGGGAGTGAAGGGGGAGGTAAAGCTGTCACAGTGGTGCTACATCGAGGAGCTGCCGCAGCGGCATTAACTCACAGATGCAAAGCCGCGAACGACTCCACTACCTCCTGGTTCAAAAGTCATGCCGGCGGAAGATGGCAATTCGGAGCTTGCAGACAGCACCAAGTACCAGGCGCTTATTGGTGAGCTAAATTGCCTGGCAACGAGCACAAGACCTGATATCGTGCAGGCAATGAGCGTCCTGGCACACTTTATGGGGAAGCCATGTAAGGTCCACATGGGCCTGGCTTTGGGGGTGCTTTGATATTTGACAGGCACCTAGGAGCTTAGGCTATGTTTTTTGGGCGGCGACGGAGATCTAACAACGGCGGGCTACACTCATTCCGACTGGGCTGGAGATCCGGCCACTCAGAGATCTACAAAAGGCTGCGTGTTTCTGCGAGGCGGAGCAGCCATCAGCTGGAATAGCCAACTGCAGCACACGGTGGCAGTTCCGTCAGTGGAGGCAGAGTACCACGCCACAGCAGTAGCATTATGTGTAGTAGTTGTACATCTACGGCACACACCAGCACAATATTAAAATTATGTCTGGATTTCGAAAATAAAAAAGTATCTCCTTTGCAGCTCTCAACTACTACAATGGTAGCGAGATGACACCGTCTCAGTTCCATCCCAGCAGATGTTATCTGACTGAAACATCCGGTCTGACGTGTCCCAGATTTCCTACGAAAGTAGGAGAATAGTTTTGTAGTTAATAAGACTTGGTGCTTAAAAAACCCCTGAGTGCTAGGGTGCATGTGGGACTCGACACATGCCATGACATGGGAAGAGTCTATAACCTCCCATGGCCGAGGTAGGCGATGGTTAGCAGCAGCTGATAGGGTCAATGTGCCAAGACGTGCCCTCCAGAGGGGGGAGAATGTAGTAGTCGTACATGTACGGCACACATCAGCACAATATCAAGGTGCAGAAGCACCCTGTCAGCATCTTGGGAGGCCTTTGCGGCTCTCAACTACTACAGTACAGGAGGCGCTTTGGCTTTGCAAGCTGGCGGGAGACTTGAGTTTGGGATCAGCTTCTGTAGAGATTCAGATGGATTCCAAGGGGGTGATGAACCTGGGGAACAACCCAATAATGTTGTTCCAAGCACATCGACTTGCAGCACCACATAGTGCTGAACCTGGTTTCTAGGAAGGAAGTTGCGCTGACCTACTGTTCGATATGGTGGCAAATATGCTGACAGAGGCGCTTGGAGAAGTTAAGTTCAAGAAGTGCATTAAGGCAATGGGCTTGGCAAAGTAAACCTTCGAAGTTCGCTTTGGGCGAGCTCGTTTTGGGCATTCTCGTTTTGGGTCTTGACAGGAGTTTTTGGTTGATCTTATCTTTTGTTGCTTGTTGCTAACGCCTCGGAAGGGAGTCATATTATAACATGATGTATCAGTTGGGATTTATAGTGTGGGCTTGTGTTAGGAAGCCGGGTTAGTTAGGCGTAAGGCCTAGGTAAGGCGTTTAAACTAAGGGCCTTACCTCAGCCCGTGTCGTCAGGGCTGTATTTGTTGGCGTGCGTAGTCTTTCCTTCTATCTTGTTTTTGTTGTTCAGCACGCACTGAACAATGAAGCCGATCCTGCGCCCCTGGCGCGCTTCTGTTTAAAACCGCTGTGCTTTCAGCTTGTCAGCAGGACCCATCGGGTAGAGCGTCTTCCTACATCGCTCCGTTTGTTTCTACAATTATCCTCACCGTCATGGTGCTGGTGGGCATCGTGAATGGCGCCCTTGCCATGGAGGCCCTCGGTGGAGGATTATGTTGTACGCCGGTCTGATCACCGCTTATGTCGAAGTAGGCTTGAACTCATCTAAGCATGACTGAACATGATATGAGCATATTAGCACGATGTATTCGGATATATCTAGCTAATGCAGCATACCGTATCATCATTCGCGACATCGCCCTGTCGGTCAACATGTTTGACTCAGGGCCGACACCGATGCATGAGTCCATTATGGCATAATATATCAAGTAATAATATTTCAAATATTATTACATCATTCGTATCATAAACCACACGCGTATGCGGAAATGCGACGATCGCGATGGTTGGGTCGGCAACCGAATATCGATATTTGGACCTTTGCATCCTGCATAGATTGCATCCATTAATATCACGAACTACGCGATATTCAGGGTAGTGCTATAATAGTACTCACACTTGAGATTGGAATCCAGTGAGGCTTTTACTGCACATCGGTATCGCGATAGGTGCGAGGACGGCCACCTAGAGACCGAAGTTGGCTCAACGCTACTTTGGATAAGTACTCGCGTACTTAACTCAATCTAATTCCCATACATAAGATATACTCATTTACTATCGGCCTGAGCTATTCCAGCATACCATTCCCAGCCGGATGATGAACGCTGCCCGCGGGGTCTGACGGCAGACTGCTACGTTGCAATGGAGGATTATTGTAAGTTGGCTCTTTCCTTATCTATAAGTCTTCCGCTGTCACGTTGCTCGCACTGAAGTTTCTTACTGTTTGTAAGCACGATGGACTTGTAGCTAACACTCAGACGCGCAGATTCAGTGCATGATCGAAGAAGGAAGGATACAACAAATTTGGTAGCGAGATGATTCAATTCACACCTGTCTCATTGTCTTTGTCGGAAGTAGGTTCTTGCGCGAACGAGCGGCGGTGCAGGGCATCACAAAGCAACTCCGCCGAAAATCTGTATTGCGCAATCTTATTTCCGAACCAGTGTCGTTGTGTTTGTCCTTGAACATTAATCACACCTTTGTTGCCAAGCGAGTACTGAAATTGCAGAAGGAAGCACATTTGAACACCGGACAGATCAGGCTTTTAAGACTTTGTAAACCCGAGTTTACGGACGCGTTGGTGGGTTGCATTGCTGTTATTACCGAACTACACGCATGCTCAAACGGTACGCGAAAGGAACCAATAGCCCGCTGATCAAAGGGACTATAGTGCATAGTTTCATCTTTTTGTTTTTGCAAGTGACCGGTTAGAGCACATGTCACTTCAACGAAATCACTCAATCCCGGAAGGGGACGAGCAGGCTGATATTGGTATTTTCGACGGGAACCCCGTTGCTGCACCAAGCATTGTCGATTCACATGTACCCCAAGAAGATATCCCTCAGCTGGAGTTCTATGACCCAGTTCAGGATTTCCCCAGGACATCCACGCCCACCAAAGTTAACGAGACGGCACTAAACCCGACGTCTGCCCCGCCACGAGGACTCATGAACGGTGATAGGGCCACCGGCTTCACCATACCAACACCTCAGCTCCATATCTCTTGCGACGCGGAGCCCAGGATCACCGCAAGCGCCACTCGTTCTTATGTACGTGACGCTAAGAGGTACTTGAAATTGGTGAGAGACGGCGAACGTGACGAGGTAAAATGCCTATTCGTTGGAGCCACTCTGGGAGGTGTCGTGAAGGAATGGTATGACCACTGGACCACCGTGCAGGAACACTTGACCAACACGCTTCTTACTTGTTTGCCCCAGGGAATCAGTCGTGAATTGCTGCCATGTACCAAGAGCTGCATGCAGGCACTTATTGAATGCGACCCAACGAGTCTGTGGAGGCCTATCAGTTATGTCTCGAAGACCTGATAGCACCAATGGTTAGCTTTTCAGAAGGAGACTATATTTACTGGTTTCAATGACGCTTCCCGCTCACATTAGCCCGGGAGAGCACTACCGACTTGACGCTAGGCGGGACAAGATCCTACGCACGATGGGTCCAGATCGTTCGTATCATCGAGGCTCGCATTAGGGCAGAACAAGAACCTCCATCATTTCCGACGCCAGTGTTGGCTGCTACGACTCAAAATATCACCAATGAAACTGACCCAGCGCCCGAGACTACCGGTATTCCGCTATCGCCAGCTCCCATGTGCCCTACCGGGACCCGTCGTGTCAGTCACGCTCCAAGTCCAGGAATTCAGGAACCAACCCACAGAGACTCCATGATGACTCAAAATCAACGGAAAAGGAAGGATGTACTACAAACTACCGCTGAATCACGTGGAGCAGAATCGGAGTTGAAATGGTCATGAATGCAGGATAAATGGCTGGCCAAGTGGGGATGCACGCAGACGGAGTTTACACAGCGGCGACAGCTTGGCGTTTGTCTTCGATGTGCAGCAGACCATTTCACGAGGAGCTGCCCGCTCTTACCCCCACTAGCCATAGGACAAAGATCAACGGACGTAGTACCAGACGCAATCTCCATCGAAATTGCTGGGACAACGGATCAGCATTGACCTTGAAATGTTTCCTGACGAAGGATTACGGACTTATCACTGTTTTGGTCGCTTCGGGGTCATAAAGCTAATGTAGAGCCGACCCCGATTGAATACTTTTTGGTTCTATTGAAACCAACCTCATTGGCCGAATATTCGACACACTCGTATGCTATGGGTATCACTCACGACTTTATCTTGGTTAAGGGATAAATATGAAGGGGTCGGCCCCATAGTCGTCTGATCGTTCAGGTTACCCCCAAATGAGGGGGTAAGCATCCCATCGTGGGCAGAATCACCCTTAGTCTATCGATAGACCCTCTGTGTGTTAGGACACAATAAGTGCCACAAGGTCTCTTGGAGATAGCACTATATGGATATTGGGTGCCATGACATAACGACAGTACCGCGCGCGCATCGATATGGCGTCCAGCACAATCGGCCACTGTGCAAAAGGGACCCTATTGCCTAAGGTACCTTTCCTGTCGTACCAAGATGTCACACCGGAGGAGGGCGGAACTGTTGAGGAGCCTATGGTTAATGTCGCTGCAGCCACTTTGGTCCGCCGAACTGAAGAACCCAAGCTTGAAGGGTGCATATAAAGCCTATCAAATGATAAGGAAAGACACCCATGAATTGCTTGTGAGGCCTCGGGTGCAACCGAATGCTACCACTGCACAGTCTCCCGTGAAGGATTCTGAGGTTGAAGTCTCCCATCGTGCCATATTAAACCGATGTCTTTCATGACATCCCAGGACTCCCACCTATGTTACCTGTTGACCATACGATCCCTCTTGTGCCCGAGCACTACCCGTTCATCATACGGCTGATGGTGCTATGCAGAAATAGCTCAGGCCGATCTCTGATGGATAGAACGTATGTTTGTATATGTGATGGAGATAAGTACGCGAGTACTTATCCAAAGTAGTATTCGTAGTAGTCTCTACGCGGCCATCCTCGCACCTATCATGCTTGCGATGTTGATGTGCAGTACAAGTCACACTGGATCTCGATCCCAAGTGTGAGTACTTTTCAGAGCACTCTTCTGATTATCATGTAAATCATTTGACAAACTGTTGCAACGTATGCAAGGTGCAGAAGTCCGAATATCGATATTCGGTTGCTGACTAACCACTGTGATCATCGCATTCCCGCGTGCAGACCTTATCCATGCTACGGATGATGTAATAATATATCGAATATTATTACTTGATGGATTATGCCGTAATGGTGACGTGCATCAATGTTGACTAAGTCAAACGTGACTGACAGCACGGCGCGTCACAAGTAGTCATACAGGATGTCAATCTAGCTAGATATATGCGGATATATCACACTAGTATGCATATGTCATGCTTGCTCACACTTCGGTGGACTCGAGTCTACCTCTGCATGGACGGCGATCGAACCGTGGTACAACAGAATAGTTGTGCAGGTCCAGTGGCTCGTCCAGCGTATCCTTTCCCATTGTGAAGACCTATAAACGCTAAGGTCAACACTAGAAATGGGCAAAAGATGTCAGGCTCCGCGGTCAACATTGACCGGGGCTCATAACCTGTTGAGACATAGACTATCAGACATAAGGAGGCCTGACGTAATTACGAGAAAGTATACGTTACATATTATCTGATAGTAAAAGAAGTCCGAATAGTTCGCTCTAGAGTCGGCACATATACTAGCGTGTATAGCACTCAAACAGTACGAGTGCGGGTCATAGCATACCTCCGAGTACAGCTACAACAGCGGGATTGTTGCTAGTATGGATCGCTATATCCAGCGGATCTACCATTTCATAACAGATATTATGTTTGGTCCGTCACATTCGACGGACATGGGCAATCCCACAGGGCGGGGCCCCCCTGAGCGCTTCGCGCCGGGGCCCCGCCCAATAACGGAAGGATAAGGAACCGATGTCTGCAGGAACTGACAGGAAGATTACCCAATTCAAACTACCAACTACTTTTACTTACCAACTTAAAGAATCTTGAACAAGATCTATAATTCAAGAAAATGTCTGAACATTCCTGGGCGCGTCGTCGAGCACGAAAGTGCCAAATGATGGATGGTCCGGTTACGATGCCCTTATCTCGGTCTCGCAAAAGCCGTTTCGTCGCCGGTATCGCCAGCTCACCGCTGCTGTACTAAGATTCATCTACATAATCTACAAGGATAACGATAAAGTTTGGACGCCGTGCTACAGATGCCAAAAATGTGGTGATACCCAGATACAGCATTACATTTAGAAATCGTTTCTTTAAAATTATTTCTGTGGATTAAACGATGTATTTGATGGAAATTCTTACGAGCCTTTACTCGACGGAAGGAATATTTCAAGATATGCTCATTTCATGCAAAGCATGACGTTGGTTGGCCTGGGGGCTGTTGCCGTTATTGAACAAAGGGGTAGAACATATAACTTTGGGGGCGGAATTTGAAACCTTGCAAGAGGAAGAGAGAGCATCATGACCGCCCTCTCGTTTGCGCTGACCGTTAATCAGAAAGGAAGCACTTAATGAGTGTGAAGCCGCATTATCATATCATACTGAAACACTTTACGGCATATTGCAGCTGCCTTCACTTTTGTCGCACATTGGTCTGGGTAAACAACCCCCAACTGCCTCAATCAATCTCCAACACATCCAGCCACCCACCCCGGAAGGCGTGTTCATCCCAAACGCCGCTACCCACCAACTGTTCTCCTAAACCATCTACTTTATATTTTCCCATTCAAGTCCAAGGATTATACGTGGAAGCATGGCCCAGCACAAGCCGGTTGTGCACGGGGGCTCCTTCTGGACGTCTTCGAGTGTGTCCTCAGATGCAAGCGAATCTGTCGTTACAAAATTGATAGTTACAGCCCATTAAACGATTTTGATGCACATTCGTTGTTCCTGGATCATCTAGTCGCCACGTACGCACAAGGAGCAGCACATCTCAATGCCCAGATGCCTGGACATCAAGTGTGCATTGCGGGGCAAAAATCAGGCAAGGTAGAACGTGGCATGTTCGAAAAGAGGATCATATGAGCACCGGAACCCACCTTTATTGCCTTACACCGTGAATAACATCGACGGACATCTCTATGAGGCCCGTGCACCAAGACTTTCACCACTCCCCGAACACCACAAGACATGACGGCGAGCCTCCTACACACGATGTAGAGTGCTTCCACCGGGGGGTTTTTGGGCCCCCTTCCCTCCGTCTTCACACCAGTGCTCCTCAGTCGAACAAATCCTTGAGCGGTAGCCTTTGAGTCTCACGAATCGGGAGACTTTGCAGCATCGCTTGCAACGGCCTCAACCACACCGGTAGCACTAGCACACAATCCGGTTCTCCTCTGCTATCTTGCGCAAGCAAGCCCTCCCCCCCCCCGCTCAAATGGCGGATTGACAAAAAGCAGGGCTTCTGCCTGCCCTTCTGTAGCCAGCCTCCTGGATTTCTCCAATGTGTCCACCCTTTTTCGAGTTCGGCCTTTTAATCGCCCTACTTCAATCCCAGTAGGGCGATTAAAAGGCTTCCTTCACTTTAGAGGTGAACTCGTCTGCAAAACAATCCACTGCCAAGGCTCCGTCCCTGAAGACATGCTGCATTCCACAGGCTCTCACAGCCTGCCTCAGATTCCACTGTAATGTGTTTTCTGTTTTGCTTAGGAAATCCACATACCACTGCCAGGGCGCCGTCAAGAGGGTGCCACATACACTCGGTGTCATAAAGGCCACACAAGCGGTTCACCTCCCGTGTAGTAAACTACATACCTTTGGTCTACAAATATTAATGAGTAATCATTGATTACCCTGTTAACAGCTGGTCTAGTAATCATTATATTTCAGTTATGAGTGTTTGAATGCACCAGACACCAGCTATGTGCAACGAACCCCAAATAAACAGTAACCGGTGCATCATAGCCCGCATGCTCATCTCAACCCACATGCTCTTGGGGGATAAACAATCCTACATAACTGTGTTTGGAATGTCCCTGTATGCTCCTCGTTAGCCAGGCCCCATCACTGCCTCATCACGCGCACAATACATGGAGGCTACTTGTACGTTGTTAGGCATCTCTTCATCCCTTTAGTTCGTTCGTCCAACACAAAATGACGATATTAACTGTCTTGCGCACATTTCCTGTGCCTTCACACGGTAAAGGACAAAACACACATACACACACAGACGCACGCAAACGCACACACGCAAGCTAAACCGGCACGTACGCACTTCACAACTCAAGAGTATAATACAAGCACATCACCATTTGGCTTGATGTGCCAGACAGATTCGATTCATTTAAATTATGTTTTTATTCCGCAGTTCTTCGCGCAGTAGGGAAGCGTTTTCAGCAGCCTTGCTGCTGCATCCGCTGATCCCTCTTTTCCCGCAGTGCATGTATGTGCGCAACCCTACCCCGACCCCACACAGCCCCAACCGTCTACACGTCTGCGAGCCCCTTCTCGATAACTCTTCGCATCCCTGCCTTGTTGAACTCGTATTGTTGGAGCTCCTCACGCACATGCATCACTGTCCGTGCTTTCAAGACCCGACATGCAGCCTCACGATCCTTAACGCACGAGAATAATCATCGCTGGCAAAACTCTGCACATGCATCACAGCTTGGCGGCCGCACGAATGGTGATATCACCGTACGGCTCGTCCTGTGAAGCCACCACGTATCCCGCAGTGTGGGTCACACGTGTCTGGCAGCAACAACTTGGCAACCTCACTCCGCTTCAGCCATGATGCAAGGCCAAAAAATGACAGGGTTGGCTCTTGGAGATCATCGATGCCGCTGCCGCCGCTGTTGCTGTGTCCGGCCCCTTGGTGCTGCTCCGTGACCTGGAACGGGGCCTGAAGTGTTCATAGTGTTCAAAGTAGTTCGCGTTCGTGTCGTTTAGTGTTCATGTGAAACGTGTTCTTGGCAGTGAGTGCAGGGTTGGAATTGTCGGTCATACCAGTAGGTCCGAACATTTCTTTTTATATAATTCCGTCCGTTAATTCCGCCCAAGTTATACTTGCATTAGGTTAGCGCAACATAACGGAAACCGTTAAGGTGGGGAGTTGCCGATTGCGTGGTTGTGGTGTCAGGCAGCTGCCACGTGTCCCCCCTTCCGCAGGTGCCCTGCCATGATGATTGTTATCAGGCGGATGGGAGCTGGCAGCCGGGACCGCTAATGGCGGAGCTGCTTCCGGAGCTGTTTCCATTTTGTGTGTAGCATTGGAGCGGACAAGACTGGGGGCGAGAAATTCATTTCCAATCCGTGAAATGCTATTTCGACTGTCATCACCTTGCTTTGATGCCAGGACTCCAGAGAAGCCTCCTAGGGCCCATACCCTAAGTCATGAAAATGAGCTGCTGCCCCGTCTCAATTCACCTAACCCCCAGGACCACCTAGGCTCACGAACCCACGCCCCCTGTCCGTCTCGCCGCCTTCACCCACATTGAGTCCAGTCCTTCATCGAACGTCGGTTTTTAACCGCCCCAATGTCCACGGAGAAGGGAAGGGGGTAAGGCCCCAGCGGTAGAGGGAAGGTTCACATACTGCTCGAGTTGCATGGGGGGCAGGGGAGTTCTACGGCAGACACCTTGCGGTGGAGGTACGGAGACAGGAGACAGGAAACGCTGCGTGCGGCTCAGTGGACCGGGAACGTAATGCACATTATTGTATGAGGAAACTGTGACGCTGGCTTCAAGGATTGGAGTGGAGTGGAAGTGTTGCCCATCTTGCGAAGGCTGAGTGCACACCCCATATGTAGGAAACTACATTTACCTTAGACAATAGGCCCAGATAAAGCGGTAGGCAATCATGCAATAAGCATGATGCCTAACCGAAAACTAACTACGAGTAAACTTTGCGATTGGCAAAGAAGATTGCCGTACATCTTGGCTAGGTGAGCCAATATTAAAGTCACCCTGGTGAAGAGCTAAGGCCTGACATTTTTAGTATCACAATACTAATTGTTCGGAGTTCAAGACTCCGCTGTCACCAATTATTCCCAATAGATGTACAATTTCGCGACGCTAACTTACTTGCGAGCTATCTCTAAATCTACAAAAGCTACGCTTCCACACAAATCTAGTAGCATACTGAAGGGAACTGCTACAATTGGTAGCGAGGGTCTGAGCAACGATCCTCCTCAGGTGAGATCAACTTGCGCAATGCCACGCGACACTCCCACCACAACCACAAATCCTCCGCAGCAAAAAGCGCGGAAGGAACTCTTACGTTTTAAACGTAAAAATCTCAATAAAATTTTGCGACTAAAGCGTTTAGCCGCCATAGCCGCCAATCGACGACCACATCGGATAAACATTGAACCTACGGAAACGGTGCCTTCGGCTCCAGTAATTCCCACCAATAATTTTAATAATAATATTCCTATTATTCGCGGGTCCCAAGAACCAATGCCGGATGAAGGAGATGTCGCGTTACCTCCCAATGGCCAAACACCAGAACAAACGCGCGCGGCCCAACATGTCGCAGAAACAATGCGCAACGCAACACATAATCGTGTTGTTGCATTAGAAAGCGAAATCACGCAACTTAAGGAGTCCTTCGAAAATCAGATGGGTGCCCTCCGCGCGGATACGGACCGCACGCGAGCCCTATTAGAACAGATTTTCGAACGCCTTTCGGAGCCTTTCGGAGCGTTCACAATGATCTGAAGCGGCCGACTCACGCAAAAAAGCGATCCTAGATATTATTTCCACAATCGCTGGGTCGAGCATTGCAACCCTTTTGCCTAAGGATGCCCTCCAGCAAACAACGCTGCAAGCCATCCTAGAGAAACACCTAGTTCCGGTGCCAACACTCGAGGAGGTTCAGTCCCTTTGGGTGGAAGCAACCGCACACCTAGCTGGGGGTAGCGATTCTCAGACAACCGCCCCAAAATCCAGCCGGCCAAGTGAGGTGAGGCCCCAAAATCCAGCCGCCCTAATAGACGGGTTCCGCATCCCCCCAAATTTTCTGGGAAGAAGGATAGCACCATCACTTGCACCCGGTCCTGGTTCAATGTACTCATGCAATATTTCGACCTGATGAACATGGACCCATTTGAGCACATAGTGTACTTCTTAACGGGCAAAGCACAGGTCTGGGCAGCAGATGTCCTAGAGATGCACAAGTCGGGCAAGAAACCCCTCACACACGAAACCTTAAGGGCGGCATTTCTCCTGCAATATGGGGACACACAACGCAACACTGCCATGGCAGCAAGGGATCGCTTGCACTCTCACGAATACGACATGAAAACTGCTGAAACCGTTGCTGAGTACACACAGCGCTTCCATGATGTCCTACGCGAAGCTAAGGACATGGATAAAGCCGACCAGATTAGCTGGTACATCAAAGGCTTAGTTCCAACACTTCGGGGTCGGTGTGCAACCGACGATGAGGGCAAGGACTGGCAGGATTTAGATAAATGCATCCTATATGCAGTCGGCCAAGAGGTCCGGTGGAAGGCAGGGAAAGATAAGACTGCCACCGTTGAGCTGAAAGCGGCTACGGTAACCACCCCTAAATCCAGACATCCCTACCAAAAACGCCCTATTTCCCGATTTCAACAGGGCTGGCAGTCCGTGAGCAAGAAGCCCCGGACCGACCACACTTCTGACAAGCCTCCTAGTACCCGGTGCCGCTATTGCCATGGCTTTAAGAAGCCAGGCCAGTCTTGGCCGGACCACGTAGTGGACTGTTCCAAGGCAATCAAGGCTGAGGCGGAAAAGAAGTTGGCGCTTGCTGCCCGGCTCGAATCTAAAATGCACGAATAGGACCCTGGCAAGCGTGTGGAGGAATGTGAACCAGTTAAACTGGTTGCACCAGATGGAGAGTTTGTGTTGCCCATGACCGACAGCCCTCAGACTGCTCCGGCCTGATGAATTCCGTCAGGTTGAGACCCAACTCGGCCGTCAATTTACCTTTGACGCCACATGTAACGATTCGGGCAATAATAGTCTCTGTCCACGTTTTGCCTCTCCATCAAACCCATTTGCGACCCATAATCTTGCGGGTGAGTTTGCTTGGATTAATCCTCCTTACAATCACATTGCTCAATGGCAAAAACACTATATCTCCTGCAAACACAAAGATCCAGAAAATACCTCTGCAGTCTTTGTAGTCCCCAAGTGGAGCTCAATAGAGCACAGTATGCGAGCAGCAGGCTTTCGCCTGATCAAAACATATGCACCAGGGAAACAATTGTTCCTGAAGAAAAGTTGCACAGGAGTACGGGAGCTTATGCCCGGTGTCCCATGGCCTCTCCAGCTATGGTATGACCGACCGTCCACTACCGTGCACTTGAACTCCATAGTTGGTTCTACACCTTCTATGATCTTTGATGCTCAACTGTGCCAAACGGCCTGCAAAGTCTTGGCCGATTCCGGTGCCAATTGTAAAGGTACCGCAGACGGGTTTATATCCCTAACAGCCGTTACGAAAATGGCCCTTGCTCTCAAACCCACACTTACCAGCTCAGTTAAAGTGGCGAATGGCAACACAGAACTGATTGAGGGCTCAGTTGTTACCAATCTTCAAATTGACAAGTTCCACGACACAGTCAAACTCCTTGTTCTTAAGCAAGATGTCCCAGGTGTTGATATTATCCTGGCTAATGACTGGTTAGGAAAATGAAAAGCCACAATGTGCTGGGCAACTCATACCCTGACAGTGTATAAGAAGCCAAATGATGCGTATACGCCATCCCTTTGGTCTTCCCCGGGTATCGACGCTAACCTTGATGCGATTACCCTCATGAACTATGTCACTGCAACACTTTATGCAGCGACTACTGTCAAGACGGTATCTGCGAAAGCAGCAGGCAAATGAATTGCTAAAGGAGCACGGAGTTATCTCCTACTTGTGCAAGCAGAGGAGCACACTCCAACTCCTGACCCCAGTTCCGGTGGGAATAATCTCCTAGCTAATTTGAAGTTATCAGAATTACTGGAGGAATACAAGGATGTATTCGAGGACCTTCAAGGCCTCCCCCCCGACCGGGACATTGGTCACACGATTCCTTTAGTGGATGGTGCCATACCACCCGCTAAACGAGCCTATAGGCTCACCCAACTGGAGCAACAAGAGGTCAAGAAGCAATTTACCGAACTGCTCAATAAGGGATATATCGAACCCTCTACCTCACCCTATGGGGCTCCAGTTCTCTTTGTTGAAAAGGCAAATGGGCAAGGACTACGCATGGTCTTAGACTACCGTGCACTTAATAAACTGACCATCAAACAGCGGTATCCCATGCCCAATATTACGGACCTTTTCGACCAACTCCAAGGAGCTACCATTTTCAGCTCCCTGGACTTACAGCAGGGGTATCATCAAATACTGATCTCTCCCGAGGATGTGGAGAAAACGGCCTTCATAGCCCCAGGCATGGGCCAGTTTCAGTTTAAGGTACTTTGCTTTGGACTTACCAATGCCCCTGCAACGTTCCAAGCAGTGATGAATCGTGTCTTCACTGACTACATTGGCAAATTTGTGCTAGTGTACTTGGACGATATACTGGTCTTTAGTAAGACCCCGGCCGAGCATGAACAGCACCTCCGTTTGGTACTGTCCTTGCTCCGAAAGCACCAATACAAGGCAAAATTGTCGAAGTGTCAGTTCAACCGGTTCGAACTGCACTTCCTTGGCCACAAAGTAAGCCAAGAAGGCTTAAAGGTGGACGACCGCAAAGTAACAGCCATTAAAAACTGGCATGTCCCCACGGATATTAAGCGACTGCGGGCGTTCCTTGGCTTAGCCAATTATTTCAGGAGGTTTATTCAGGGTTATTCCTCCCTTGTGGCCCCCCTCACAACCCTTACCAGTGAGAAAGTGCCCTTCCACTGGACCGAAGCCTGCGAGGCAGCCTTCCAGGGTGTGAAGCATGCCTTGACAAATGCACCAGTACTTAAACTCCCCGAGCTTGATAAACCTTTCACGGTTTGGTCTGATGCCTCAATACATGGCACAGGAGCCGTCCTCTTGCAGGATGACCACCCTGTCGCCTATACCAGTTCTAAATTCAATAAGGCAGAGTACAACTACTCAACAACAGACCAAGAGTGCCTCGGCACTGTCTTAGCCCTGGAAGAGTGGCGTTGTTACCTTGAAGGCGCCAGTGATGTAACGTTGATCACGGATCACCAACCACTGGTATACCTCCAAGAACAGAAAAGCGTGGATAAGCTATCCCGCCGCCAAGCTCGTTGGATGGAGCGATTATCACGTTTCACATTTAAATGGGAGTATCGCCCTGGTCGGGTGAACGTAGCTGACCCTATCAGTCGGGTCCACGACGTGGTGCTCAACTTGCTTTCTGCTGTTGTGCTACGGTTAGTTTCCCGCCGATGCGTAGGTCGATGTGATCCTACAAGGCGAAGTGCTATTGTGATGAACACATTGCATATGAATGAATCTGCATGATATAAATGTATTCGTGTACATTATTTATATATGCATTTGGCATGTTGTCATTATCCATCGCGACATCGCATCATGGCAAATCCGCCTAGCATGCACGAAAGCCCGAAGCATTGAAGTGCGCATTATGCTCGTGCTACGAAACGATAAGTAATATTATCTGATATAATATTACTTCATTACAGCACACGTTGAGAGCGCCGCACTCGTCGCGACACGTGCCCTGCAACCGGATATCGTTATCCGGACCCTTGCATCATGCGAATGCCGGAAAGGCTTATACGTTGTTATTCGTAGACATCGCCTATACGCAGTAGGATTGTCACATCTAGGATCGGCCTCCTAATGTGAATCGTACGGCATTGCGATACTGCGAGTATAACAGATGCGAGGACGGCTAAGCAAGACAAGACATTCGATACCGGAGAACACTCGTGTGTTCTATATTACTATTGCTATACGCTATTCTACTTAGCCCGAGCTAAGCCTGAACTTCGCTAATCACCGCCGCGTGATGATTGCTTGCTTCCGGCGCTGACGGCGATTTCGTCCATTGCATCATTCCGATCTGTAAGACTGTAAGTTATATCTCTCTTCGTCTTGAAGTCTTCCACTGTCTCTGTTTGCTCTCGCTTGCCTTGCTGTACTTGCAAGTGCTCGCGCATCGGTGTCGAAAGTCTCCAGACGTGCAGTGTTGTATCCTTAATGCATTTCGGTAATTCATTAAGATATAATAATTATCTGTTTATTATTTTATAATATAATATATTTAATTATCATATTAACTGTTTCATGTTTCCATCTGGCATTCGATTTGTGGATTTGGTCTCGGCTGTCGACGACCAATACTAACCGACTTCCTGAAACATCCGAACCTGTCGGTTACTCCATAACCTGTATGGAATGGGCCATTTACCGCCTGAATGGTAAATGGTGGAACATCTGGTTCCTGGTTCACTGAATCTCCGGTTGTAGTGGTGACTTCTGAAGGTCACGCCCGGTTCGAGGCCTTATGGTCTCTCAAGTACGACCTAGTCGGCGGCTCTACTTAATCGGGCTCTGGCACAACAACCGGTATCTTTTGATACCACCCTTCGTGGGTACCATATACAACAAGCTGGTAGCGAGACCGTTCCTCCCTGGGACGTCTCGTCAAGTCTTCCGCTGAAATCGTTCAAGCCTTCTCAAGTCTTTCTGTGGTAACTGCTCAAGCCACTCTAACCGTGCAACGCGCTCAAGCCACTCAAGCTGCCCTTTTATAAATGGACATCGACCACGATCTTCCTCCTGCCGACATCCCTCTGGACATGGAGACATTGCCTGAGGAGCTGAGCGCCGCCATTTTCGCTGCGGCTACCACCGGTCTGTAATATTCACGAAATTAGTCTAGTGACACTTAGAACCTGCTCTCTGTGATTTTGGCTGTGCTTTCTGTTAAAGTCAATCTCTAAGTTAGTCGCGGTCAACGTGGCTCGCGACCTAGACAATTCTGCCTTCTCTGTTATGTAATATCTTCCTGCAACACTGCTTTCTATCTAGAACTTGTATTGCAGTTTTGCTGAGGAATCCCTGTAGTTGCGGGTTCGATAGTGCCTTCGCATCGAATCCAACGAGGAGTCGACTTCGTGAATTCATTTCGGCTTTCACTAATACATATATATCTCTATTACTTGAAAGGTATTGTGTTTGTTCCAACCGCCGTGAGTGCTTCTGCAGTGTCAACACCTCAGACCCGTCGGAGCGGCACTTCTGCCCAGTCACTCCGATCCATCGCAAATCAACTTCACGCGCGGACTTCAAAATTTTTGAAGTTCATCGAAGGCATCCAAGCGTTGGGTAGGCCCTGGTCCTTGCCTTTGCTTTGCCTTTCGCCAGAACAGTCACTCGCAGTTCGATCTGTTAGGCTTTCAGGCATACAATATGCAAGCCTCGAACTTAGCGAATGCTGTCTCGGCTCTTGCTGCCAACACCTTTCAGTTTGTTGGCCGGATTGCTGCTAATGCTAGCCAAGCGAATAGGTGGGAATGGCTCTCTAGGTTGACACAGCCACCAAATGCTGCTGTGGCAGGTGGTATCGACCTTCCGAACCAGCCTTCACCTATTCCCAGGCAAGGCGGCACAGCATCCCCTGAGGCACCTACATCACCTATTTATGCCCCATCCCCTTTTTATGTTCATGGCCCTGCTGTAGTGTCAAACCATTTGACACCTGGTGCCGTGGATATTCCTGGGATGGCTCCCGCTGCTGCCGCAACAACTTGTGCTGCTGTTGCGGGCACCTCTTCCAGGCCACCTGGGCCTCCTCATACTGGACATGAGGACGAGGTGATAAAAATAGCGATCGCAGTGCCTAAGCTGAATATCCCTATGGATGTTAAGCTTTCTGATTTAGGACGAGTTGCTGCGCCTCTAACACGGGCCTTTGTCCGTAATGTTAGGAACTACTTTGCCACAGCCCGTGGGGGTCAACAGGACTCTACGCGCCGTCTTTTCTTGGCCACTGCCTTTGAAGGCGCGGCAAGATTATGGCACGATCAATGGACTAACGCAAGGGATTCTTATACATCTGAGGAACTGCTAGAAGCACTGCTTGTCCGTTTTGCACCCCAGGTCCAGTCACGTGACACTGAGGCACGCCTGAAATTAAATGCTGGCAAATATCGCATGCGCCCTGGAGAAACTGTCTCTGCCTATCAGAGCCGCTTTGAGGCTCTTGTCACGCCCATTGCGGACCTGTCTGATAGTGAGCGTGTGTTTTGGTTTCAGCAGGGCCTCTCATCCGACCTTAGTGGGGACTGTGCAACTGACCTGTCGGGTAAAACCTTTAAGTCATATACAGACTTGGTTCAGTTCTCCCTGGGAGCTGAACTTAGGTTACTGGCCCGACGGGAATCTGACAAACTGGCCCGTCCCAAAATGAACATGCTGTCGGTACAGGACATGGCCTGCGACGACCCTGACGAGGAGACCCCGGCGCCCCCGACCAAAAAACCGCGGGCTGCATCCGTTCGTCCAGGCATCACCGGGCACGAGGATCAGCCGCGGCAGGTTAAGGGCGCCGGTAAGTCTAAGAGGGGCGGCGGACAGCAGGGGAGGCACTTGGCCCCAAAAGGGGGCCACGTGCAGAAGAAGGGGCCCAAGCAGAACCTAGCGGAATATTTAACCACATTCAAATGTACTAGACGGGAGTTCCATTTTCGTAAACAACATGGGATGTGCCTCCGTTGCGGTTCCGACCAACATAGGGTTGACTCCTGCCCAATGCTGGGGGTGGAGAAAAATAAGGGTAAGGACCACTAGGAACTTGCCCAGGTTGGTATAGAGGGATCACCACCTGGGGTCTTTGCTGTGGGCCAGATGGTAGCAAAGTGCCGTGCAGTACGGGCTCTTTTGCCCTCTGTTTTAAACCAAGTGGAGCAGGTGATAGGGAGACGTTTTTCTTTTGATGCACGAACTGTCCGTGCCGGCTTTGATGGCTTTTGTAATCTGTTTGAGCCTCAAGGTCGCCCCCTATCCTCCGCTAACTTGGGTGGGCATACTATCTTGTTCACTCCCTCTTCACTCTGCGAGCTACAGAAGCAATTAGCTCACTTTAGGGCATGCAAACGTCAACACCCTGATACCTCAGCATGCATCTTGCTGCCTGAGTATGTGTCCCGACGCAACCCTTCTTTTCTGTCGGGAATGCAACGGGTCTTAAGGTTTAATCCAGGGACGGCTCTTTTCCATAGCCTTGATATGGCAGGTGAGGTTGTTCAACTCCCTGGAAGCCCATACTCTGTTGACGTCTGGTTTGCTGCTCCTAAATCGGTTCAGGAGGGCTTGCCTGAGACTGAACCCTGTATTTCAGTTCTCTGCTTGCCTAAAGCTGCTGCCCTGATAGGTGCTGGCGTACCTCTGATCACCGTAAGTACGGCAGGTCGTACGTTCACCGCCCTAGCCGACTCTGGAGCCAGTGATGATTTCATTTCGGCATCAGTGGTTACGCAGCTTGGCCTGAAACCTAGCCCATGCTCCTGGTCAGAAGTTACCCTTGCTGATGGGGGTAAGCAGGCTATCTTGGGGCAGGTTAATCTTCGTCTATCTGCAGGTCCTTTAAGGTTAAATGTCCGCCCATACGTGTTGCCTGAGCTAACTGACGCTGCCACGTATATCTTGGGTTCTTCCACGCTAGCACAGTATGGGGCTGTCCTTGACTATGAGGCTAAATCTTTGCGCCTGCGCAAGGGGAATCTAGTCTGCAAGGTACCCTTTACTACTGCCGGACAGCCACCAGATCAGATGACACCTGCGCCTTGCTTTAATTATGCAACCACTGCTATCTGTCAGCACACTGAACCTGAAGTTGTTGGCAGGAAAGCAGCAGTTCGCATGATTCGCAAGGGGGCCCATGCTTTACTAGTACGGCCCAAGTTGTACCTGAATGCAACTTCTATCCCAGCTGATGCCACTGACTCTGAGCTTGAGGCCCTGTTACAGGAATATGCAGATATATTCCAGGAGGTCCCTGGTAAGCCTCCAATGCGGCCTGTGGATCACACCATACCTTTGGTGCCTGGTGCAGTACCCGTTTCCCGCCCCATGTATCGGCTAAGCCCCTTGGAGCTGGACGAGGTCAAACGACAGGTTACTGAGCTGCTGAAAAAAGGTATGATACGGCCAAGCACATCCCCATACTCCGCCCCTATTCTGTTTGTGGGAAAGAAGGATGGGACTCTGAGAATGTGCATTGACTATAGGGGGTTAAATGCCGCAACAGTTAAGAACCGTTACCCCATCCCACGTGTCGATGATCTGCTGGATAAGCTAAAAGATTCTGCATTCTTTAGCTCTATTGACCTCCAGCAGGGGTATAATCAGATTCGTATAGCAGAATCTGACATCCCTAAAACGGCTTTCCGTACGCCGTTTGGCCATTTTGAATATACTGTCCTTAGTTTCGGACTGACGAACGCCCCTGCAACGTTCCAAGCCGTCATGGACCGCATCTTCAGGCCATACATCGACAAATTCGTCATCTGTTATCTGGACGATATCCTGGTGTTTTCAAAGACCCGTGAGGAGCACATACAACACCTCCGCCTGGTCTTTGAGGTTCTGCGGCGTGAGCAGCTGTATGCTAAGCGTTCTAAGTGCCACTGGGCACAACCACAGGTGGAGTATCTGGGGCATATAGTGTCTCAGGGTGGCATACGGATGGACCCCCGGAAAACTACTGTTGTTCGGGATTGGCCAGTGCCCTCCAACCTTCAGGAACTGCGTAAGGTTTTGGGCCTGACCAACTACTTTCGTAAGTTCATAGAGCGCTACTCAGTTATTGCTGCACCGCTAACAAACCTCACACGTAAGGGAGCCTTCTCGTCACCTGAGGCCTGGACCCCCGCATGCCAAGAAGCTTTTGATGCTTTGAAGCGTGCTATCTCTGATGATATTCTCCTGCACTTCCCTGACTACTCATTGCCGTTCCGTGTAGAGGTCATAACTGATGCATCTATACATGGGACGGGGGCAGTTCTGTTGCAGCAGGGACGCCCCATTGCATACACGAGTAAAAAGTTTTCGGGGGCTGAAACCCGTTATACCACTGGGGAACAGGAATTTCTGGCGGTCCTACATGCCTTGAAGGAATGGCGATGTTACCTTGAGGGCCGGCCTTTTGCCCTCAAGACTGATCACAAACCCCTTACGTTTCTGCAAGGTGTGCCCTCCCTTAACCAACGCCAGGCCCGCTGGATGGAATACCTGGCACGGTTTAACTTTGATTGGGAGTACCTGAGCGGCTCACTTAACATAGCTGATGCTCTCAGTAGGCACCCCTCACTGCATGCAGCCATTCTGGCGGTAAGCACACGGAGTACGTCTCAGGCAAAACCCTCCGATTTTACCAAGCGCTTGAAACAGGCTTATGCAGCCGACCCGTGGTTCACAATTCACAACAACACGGGGCACTTGGTACAGGAGCATGGCTTATGGATCCGATCGGAAGGATCCCACCGTCAGATTGTCGAACCTAACGACGATTCATTACGTCGTGAACTTCTCTCACGTTTTCATGACGGCCCTCTTGCTGGGCATCCTGGCTGCACGCGGTTACTAGAGCTTTTGCGGCGTCAATTCTGGTGGCCCCGCATGGCTAAGGACACCGAAAATTATGTCCTCTGTTGCGACCTGTGCCAGCGCAATAAGGCCCAGTCTGGTAAAGCACATGGGCATCTCCAACCTCTTCCTATTCCTGACGCTCCGTGGGAAAGCGTCTCTATGGACTTTATTGTTGCGCTGCCCAAAACTGAGGGAGGATACGATGCCGTGCTGGTCCTGGTCGACCGTTTCACCAAGATGGTCCACCTGGCCCCCACGACATCATCCTGCACAGCTGAGCAAACGGCCCGTCTATTTTTCGACAATGTGGTACGTTTGCATGGGGTCCCCAAGTCCGTGGTATCTGACCGCGGCACTCAATTTGCAAGTAAGTTTTGGGGCGCCCTGGGGACTCTGGTAGGAATGCGGGTGAACCTGTCCACCGCCTACCACCCCCAATCTGATGGGCAAACAGAGCGTGTTAACCGTGTCCTGGGTGATATGCTCCGTAACTTTGCAGGACGCACCCCTACTGCATGGGATACCTACCTAGCCGCTGCTGAGTTTGCCATTAATAATGCTACTAACCGGTCCGTTGGTAATAGTCCGTTTTTCCTGAATTACGGTTTTAACCCTGCTTTGCCTGTTTGGCGGGAGTTGGACGTAAATATTCCAGCTGCAAAAACGTTCGCTAAGTCTTTCGTGTCCCGACTAACTGACGCTAAAGCTTGCCTGGAAGCTGCACAGCAACGGGCTATGGACTATTATAACAAGTCCAAAAAGGACGTCACGTTCACCAAGGGCCAGCTGGTTATGTTGAGCACGAAGAACCTTCGTTCCCTGGCTGAAGGGTCTCGCAAGTTATTACCGCGCTTTGTGGGGCCTTATCCTGTCGTACGCATGGTAGGGTCGGTGGCTGTAGAGTTACAACTCCCATCTGACCTACGCATTCATCCCACATTTCATGTATCTCTCGTACGTCCATATCGGGGTACTCTGCCTGAGGCTAACGATAGCATCCCTCCTGTTACGGAAGCTAATCCCTCTACCTGGTTATCGGGTAAGCAGACTGTATGCTGTCGAACGTATCCTAGATTACCGTGCACGACGTGTTGGCAAGGGCAGGCGTAAGCGCAATGTGCATGAGTACCTGGTTAAATGGTCTGGGTATTCATCTGAGCACAATAGCTGGGAACCGGCACGTAACTTCACCCCTGACATGAAACCCCTGCTTGATGAAGCTAGGCTGCGGGCACAGTCTAAGGACGGACCTCTCTGACGCTGTCCTACTTCAACCTGTCTGCTCTCTTCTTATGCATCGGGACGCTGCATCTAGAGGGGGAACAATTGTTGTATCCTTAATGCATTTCGGTAATTCATTAAGATATAATAATTATCTGTTTATTATTTTAGAATATAATATATTTAATTATCATATTAACTGTTTCATGTTTCCATCTGGCATTCGATTTGTGGATTTGGTCTCGGCTGTCGACGACTTCCTGAAACATCCGAACCTGTCGGTTACTCCATAACCTGTATGGAATGGGCCATTTACCGCCTGAATGGTAAATGGTGGAACATCTGGTTCCTGGTTCACTGAATCTCCGGTTGTAGTGGTGACTTCTGAAGGTCACGCCCGGTTCGAGGCCTTATGGTCTCTCAAGTACGACCTAGTCGGCGGCTCTACTTAATCGGGCTCTGGCACAACAACCGGTATCTTTTGATACCACCCTTCGTGGGTACCATATACAACAAGCAGATACTTATGAGCAAACGCGAACGAGAGGTACAACAAATTGGTATCGAGACAGGTTCGTTGCCTAACTGTCTCTCTTTGTCTAATCGGAAGTAGGTTCTTTCTATGGCGAGTTCCAGCGACAAACCACGAGGACCGCTAGATACTTTTGCCGAAGACCTAGGCCACGCCGTCTTGGACGCCGCCGCTTCCGGTTTGTAATTGTTTAATTGCTTTTGCTTAGATTGCTGCACTTGTTGTGTAAGTGTATGCTCTGAGTCGCAGGTAATCTCAGTGCACCGGCATTGCTTGCCGCGGCGACTGAGACCGGCTTTCGTCCGGACCATTTGGCGACTCTCATCGCCCAAACTACGGAGATCAGGACTCAGCTGGGCAAGTACTTGCTGAGTTTACTGAATCTTCTCAAGAGTACTGTCGGTAGGCTCACCGAATTGTTTTGTACTCTTGCCTTAGCGATAGAAGTCGGCTTCTATTACGCAAACCTAGGGTATCGTTTCGTGCTCCATGTCCGTGGAACACGACGATACACCGCACACTAGCCTAGCTATCCAACCCGATTTTGTTGTGGCTAATAGAGCACCGGATAGAGGTCTTGAGACTGTTGGCGCGTGAGCCACTCAAGAGCCCCTTTTCCTTCAGACCCCTGCTCACTTAATTGTGCCGCATTCAGCAGTGAACACGAATATGGACAACACTGCTGGAACAAGGGTTCTGCCATTACCTCAAGCTCGAGGGCATGATGACATCCCTGAGGTGATGAGATTGTCGATTCCCGTTCCTAGGCTCAGTATTTCGCTGACCGACAAGACACCAGGGCATAGCATAGCTGATGCAACTCGTGCGTACGTGCGCGACACTAAGAAGTATCTCCAGGCTGTTCATGGTGGCGATAATGACGGTATCAGGTGTCTCTTCGTTGGTAACACCCTCGAGGGCTCAGCGAAGGACTGGTATCGCAATTGGACCAACGCCCGGGGCAACTATACTTTTGACGAGTTGGTCGCCGCTTTGCTCGCACGATTCGCTACTGAGGTTCAAGCACGCGATGTGGAAGCTCGTAAGGTTTTGGCAGCCGGTAGCTACCACATGCGTCGGGATGAAAATGTACCTGCGTACCAGTCACGCTTCGAAGCACTTGTGACTCCCATTGCTGACCTCACTGAATCCGAGCGTGTCTTTTGGTTTAGGCGAGGCCTGACGAAACTTTTGGCTAAATGGTGCGCTACTGACTTGGTTGGAGCGCAGATCAAGTCGTATGACGCGTTGGTCGCTTTTGCTAAGGGCACGGAGATACGACTCCTTGCCGGTGAGGAAGAAGTCAAGTCTGCCCCTCGTGCAAATGCCGTGCAAGTGCAGGATCCGATTGGGGAAGATGTAGCTCTTGACCAGGACTTCGGAGCGACCCGCCCCACGCCTACTGCCGCGACGCGACGCAGCAACCGGCAACGCCAGGCGCGCGGGGGCGCTAGCTTGGGTGTCCGTGGGTCAGGAGGAGCAGGTCCGAGCTCGGACCCGGCTAAAAACAGGAAGCGTGGTGGTGCGCCGTCGACGGCAGCCGCACAGCGTTCCGACCCCAATGCGAAGCGGACTCGCACGGACGACACGTATATGCCAAAATGGAATTGCAATCATTCCGAATTCGAGCGTCAGAAATTGGCCAACGTTTGTCTACGGTGTGCGGAGAGCCATTCCACGAAGGATTGCCCGCTAATGCCGCCGTTTGTACCTCAGCCGAAATAGGGGCTTGCCCGGGTTCCTGCGGAGGGGGCACCACCTGGGATTTCTGAACTAACGCGTGGTCGGTGGTCATCCTTACGGCCAGCCGTTAAGGCATTGTTGCCTTGTGTACTTGGACACATCGAGCGAGTCATTGCACGACGCATCACGCTTGACGGACTCTGCTTCGACCCGTTGTGTAATTTGTTTACACCTCACCGTCTCCTGTCGTCTATCGATCTGTCTAACCACGTGGTTTTGTTCATCCCCTCGTCTCTGCGTGAGATGTCGGAACAGTTGGCCATATACAGGAGGTGTAGGCGTCAATATCCAGGCACCGCCGCATGTGTTTTACTCCCCGCTTTCTGTCGGTGCAAGGCAGAGGCATCGTTAAGGGGTATGCGGCATGTCCACCGGTTCGAGCCGGGCACCGTTTTGTTTAATGGTGTGGATCGGGAGGGTACGCTGGCTTCGTGGCCAAGCACATCCTACTCGGTTGATGTTTGGTACGAAGCTCCTGACGGGGGTGCCGTAGGTTACGGACCCGCCCTAAGTGCACTGACGTTGTCTGCTGGGCATTCGCTCGTAGATAACCGTGTCCCTGTGGTTCAGATCGGTTTGAATGGCCGTACTCTGAAGGCACTTGTTGACACCGGTGCCAGCGACGACTTCATCTCTGTCGCAGAGGTGAATGTGCTGGGGTTGTCCCCAGAGTCGTCTGATTGTCCACAGGTTACCCTTGCTGACGGGGGTAAGCATCCCATCGTGGGCAGGATTACCCTTAGCCTATCGATAGGCCCTTTGCGTGTTGTGACCCGGCCGTACGTGCTGCAGGGCTTAGCAGAGACTGCACCGTACATAATGGGGTCGTCGACATTATGACAGTACCGCGCGTGTTGTACCTCTCGTTCACGTTTGCTCATAGGTATCTGCACGTCTGGAGACTATCGACACCGATGCGCGAGCACTTGCAAGTACAGCAAGGCAAGCGAGAGCAAACAGAGACAGCGGAAGACTTCAAGACGAAGAGAGATATAACTTACGGTCTTACAGATCGGAATGATGCAATGGACGAAATCGCCGTCAGCGCCGGAAGCAAGCAATCATCACACGGCGGTGATTAGCGAAGTTCAGGCTTAGCTCGGGCTAAGTAGAATATCGTATAGTAATAGTAATGTAGAACACACAAGTGTTCTCCGGTATCGAATGTCTTTTTTAGCTTAGCCGTCCTCGCATCTGTTATACTCGCAGCATCGCAATGCCGTACGATTCACATTAGGAGGCCGATCCTAGATGTGACAACCCTACTGCGTCTAGGCGATGTCTACGCATAACAACGTATAAGCCTTTCCGGCATTCGCATGATGCAAGGGTCCGGATAACGATATCCGGTTGCAGGGCATGCATCGCGACGAGTGCGGCGCTCTCAACGTGTGCTGTAATGAAGTAATATTATATCAGATAATATTACTTATTGTTTCGTAGCACGAGCATAATGCGCACTTCCATGCTTCGGGCTTTCATGCATGCTAGGCGGATTTGCCATGATGCGATGTCGCGATGGAAAATGACAACATGCCAAATGCATATATAAATGTACACGAATACATTTATATCATGCAGATTCATTCATATGCAATGCGTTCATCACAAAAGCACTTCGCCTCGTAGGATCGCGTCGACCTACGCGTCGGCGGGAAATGAACCGTAGCACAACAATTATCCCCCCTCCCGTATGCAGCGTCCTCGCTGCATCATACAGCATCGACTGCAGGGGTCATTGGGCTTGCGTGGCACGTTTGCGGGCTTCTTCGAGCAGGGGTTTCATGTCCTGTGAGAAGTTGCGTGCCGGTTCCCATGAGTTGTGCTCGTCGGTATACCCTGTCCACTTAACCAAGTACTCGTGTACTGTTCGCTTACGTCGGTGTCGGCCCACACGACGCGCGCGATAATCTAACACCCACTCCACATCATAAAACTTCTGTTTACCAGTGATCCAGGTCTCGGGAACTGGTTCGATCGCTGTGGGGGCGTTAGCAGGCTCAGGGACGGGTTCCGTACCACGATACGGACGAACAAGCGATACGTGAAACGTGGGGTGAATGGGCATATCAGCGGGCAATGCAAGCTCCACAGCCACATTCCCAACCATGCGCATGACAGGATACGGACCAATCCAGCGGGGTAAGAGTTTTCGGGATCCGTCGGCCGAGGAACGCAAGTTCTTGGTGCTTAGCAATACGAGTTGCCCTTCCGAAAACGTCACATCCTGCTTGGATTTGTTGTAGTATTCTGTCGTTCGTTGCTGCGCCGCGTCCAAACACGACTTCGCGTCTGTGATTCGGGACATAAAAGACTTGGCAAAAAGTTTAGCAGCAGGCACGTTCACTTCCAACTCACGCCACACGGGTAGCGCGGGATGAAACCCGTAGTTAAGAAAGAACGGACTTTTGCCTGTAGAGCGGTTAACAGCGTTGTTAAGCGCGAATTCTGCCGCAGTCAAATATGTATCCCAAACAAGTGGTGTGCGACCAGCATAATTGCGCAACATATCACCCAACGTGCGGTTTGTGCGTTCGGTTTGACCATCAGTCTGCGGGTGATACGCCGTGCTCAGGTTGACGCGCATGCCAACTAGTTTGCAGAGCGCTTCCCAAAACTTAGACGTGAACTGCCCACCGCGGTCCGAAATCACATTTTTGGGAACCCCGTGTAACCGAACCACATTGTCGAAAAACAAACGTGCGGTTTGCTCAGCCGTGCAGGATGATGTGCATGGTGCTAGGTGAACCATCTTAGTCAGACGATCGACCATTACGAACACCGCATCGTATCCCCCCTCAGTTTTGGGCAGCACGACTACGAAGTCCATGGAAACACTTTCCCAAGGCGCATCCGGGACAGGCAACGGTTGCAACAACCCATGGCCCTTACCGGACAAAGCCTTATTGCGCTGGCACAGACTGCATGTCTGGACGAAGTTCGCCGCATCCTTAGCCAAACGAGGCCACCAAAAGGAACGTTGCACCAAGTCGGCCAACCGCTTGCTACCAGGGTGTCCTGCTAACGGGTCCTCGTGGAACCACGCAAGGATGTCGTAGCGTAGCGCGTCGTCGTTCGGAACGACGATTTGCGTAGCTGCACCCTCCGTCCGTAGCCAAAGGCCATTCTGCTTGCGAAGGTTTTCTACATTAGCCGGGTCCGCGAACCAGGCGTCTGCGTTGTAGGCAACCTTCAACCGCTCCGCGAGGTCCGTCGCGATCGGTACCTCCTCGCTACGCGGCCGCACGACGGGCGCTGCCAAAATTGCAGCGTGTAGCGACAGATGTCGACTGAGAGCATCGGCAATATTCAATTTACCAGAAATATACTCCCAGGTGCAGTTGAACCTAGCTAGATATTCCATCCACCTAGCTTGACGGCGGTTCAACGTCGGAACGCTTTGCAAAAACGTTAGGGGCTTATGGTCAGTCTTTAAAGTAAACGGGCGTCCCTCGAGGTAACAGCGCCATTCCTTTAAAGCATGCAGCACGGCCAGAAGCTCCTGTTCCCCGGTGGTGTAGCGAATCTCCGCACCAGAAAACTTCTTACTCGTGAAGGCGATCGGTCGCCCTTCCTGTAACAATACAGCGCCGCTTCCAAATATTGAGGCATCAGACACTACCTCAACACGAAATGGCAACGAGTAATCAGGGAATGCAAGGGTGACATCTTCGGCAACGATTCGTTTGAGCTCTTCGAATGCCCGCTGGCATTGCGACGTCCACGACTCGAGCGAAACGAAAACGCCTTTGCGAGTTAAGTTAGTAAGCGGGGCCGCAATGATGGAATATTTTTCAATGAACTTTCGGAAATAATTGGTCAAGCCAAGGAACTTACGCAGCTCCGTGAGGTTCTGAGGCGCGGGCCAATCGCGAACCACGGCGACCTTCCGCGGGTCCATCTTCACACCGGTGGCCGACACAATGTGGCCCAAATATTCCACCTGAGGCTGCGCCCAAAAGCATTTGGCGCGTTTAGCAAACAATTGCTCCCGCCTCATAACGTCGAGCACGAGCCGCAGATGCTCCAAGTGCTCCTCGAGCGTCTTAGAATATACCAAGATGTCATCCAGGTAGCAAACAACGAACCTGTCGATAAACGGCCTAAACATTCGGTCCATAACCGCCTGAAACGTCGCAGGGGCATTAGTCAAACCAAACGATAGGACCGTATACTCAAAGTGACCGAAGGGCGTCCGAAAAGCGGTTTTCGGGATATCAGAGGCAGCGATGCGAATCTGATTGTAGCCCTGTTGTAAGTCAATTGATCAAAAATAAGCCGAACCCTTCAGCTTATCCAACAGGTCGTCAACGCGTGGCAAAGGGTAGCGATTTTTCACCGTATTCGCATTTAACCCCCGGTAATCGATGCACATGCGCAAGGTCCCATCCTTCTTACCGACAAACAAAATCGGTGCAGAAAACGGGGATGTGCTGGGGCGTATCATACCCTTCGCGAGTAAATCCGTCACCTGGCGCTTCACCTCGTCCAGTTCCAATGGACTCACCTGTACATTGGCCGGGCCGTAGGCTGCGCTCCAGGCATGAGAGGGATTGTGTGATCAACAGGACGCATAGGTGGTAGGCCAGGGATATCTTTAAAGACGTCCTCATACTGCGACAGTAGGGCCTCAACCTCAGGATCTGCAGAAATCTGCGCGGTGGTGGCACAACAGCTCACCCGCGGCCTTAAAAGCAGTCCGTGGGCACCCTTCCGTAACAAACGGACGGCCTCCTTACGCCCGACTAGCTCTGGTTCGATTCGCGCGGCCATTGCGGTCACAGCGAAATTAACCATAGGCACCGCCTCAGTTTCGCCCTCCTTTGGTGTGACATATTCGAACGACAGGAAAGGTACCTTAATCGACAGAGTACCCTTGCACATATGCAGGGTTGCGGTCTCCATGTCGATGCGCGCGCGGTACTGTCGTAATGTCGACGACCCCATTATGTACGGTGCAGTCTCTGCTAAGCCCTGCAGCACGTACGGCCGGGTCACAACACGCAAAGGGCCTAACGATAGGCTAAGGGTAATCCTGCCCACAATGGGATGCTTACCCCCGTCAGCAAGGGTAACCTGTGGACAATCAGACGACTCTGGGGACAACCCCAGCGCATTCACCTCTGCGACAGAGATGAAGTCGTCGCTGGCACCGGTGTCAACAAGTGCCTTCAGAGTACGGCCATTCAAACCGATCTGAACCACAGGGACACGGTTATCTACGAGCGAATGCCCAGCAGACAACGTCAGTGCACTTAAGGCGGGTCCGTAACCAACGGCACCCCCATCAGGAGCTTCGTACCAAACGTCAACCGAGTAGGATAGGTGTGGCCACGGAGCCAGCGTACCCTCCCGATCCACACCATTAAACAAAACGGTGCCCGGCTCGAACCGGTGGACATGCCGCATACCCCTTAACGATGCCTCTGCCTTGCGCCGACAGAAAGCAGGGAGTAATACACATGCGGTAGTGCCTGGATATTGACGCCTACACCTCCTGTATATGGCCAACTGTTCCGACATCTCACGCAGAGACGAGGGGATGAACAAAACCACGTGGTTAGACAGATCGATAGACGACAGGGGACGGCGAGGTGTAAACAAATTACACAACGGGTCGAAGCAGAGAAGTCCCGTGCGTCCGTCAAGCGTGATGCGTCGCGCAATGACTCGCTCGATGTGTCCAAGTACACAAGGCAACAATGCCTTAACGGCTGGCCGTAAGGATGACCACCGACCACGCGTTAGTTCAGAAATCCCAGGTGGTGCCCCCTCCGCAGGAACCCGGGCAAGCCCCTATTTCGGCTGAGGTACAAATGGCGGCATTAGAGGGCAATCCTTCGTGGAATGATTCTCCGCACACCGTAGACAAACATTGGCCAATTTCCGACGCTCGAATTCGGAACGATTGCAATTCCATTTTGGCATAAATGTGTCGTCCGTACGAGTACGCTTCGCGTTGGGGTCGGAACGCTGTGCGGCTGCCGACGACGGCGCACCACCACGCTTCCTGTTCCTAGCTGGGTCCGAGCTCGGACCTGCTCCTACTGTACCACGGACACCCGAGCTAGCGCCCCCGCGCGCCTTGCGTTGCCCGTTGCTGCGTCGCGTCGCGGCAGTAGGCGTGGGGCGGGTCGCGCCGAGGTCCTGGTCGAGAGCCACAGCTTCCCCAAGCGGATCCTGCACTTGCACGGCATTTGCACGAGGGGCAGACTTGACTTCTTCCTCGCCGGCAAGAAGTCGTATCTCCGCGCCCTTAGCAAAAGCGACCAACGCGTCATACGACTTGATCTGCGCTCCAACCAAGTCAGTGGCGCACCATTTAGCCAAAAGTTTTGTTAGGCCTCGCCTAAACCAAAAGACACGCTCCGATTCGGTGAGGTCAGCAATGGGAGTCACAAGTGCTTCGAAGCGTGACTGGTACGCAGGTACATTTTCATCCCGACGCATGTGGTAGCTACCGGCTGCCAAAACGTTACGAGCTTCCACATCGCGTGCTTGAACCTCAGTAGCGAATCGTGCGAGCAAAGCGGCGACTAACTCGTCAAAAGTATAGCTGCCCCGGGCGTTGGTCCAATTGCGATACCAGTCCTTCGCTGCGCCCTCGAGGGTGTTACCAACGAAGAGACACCTGATACCGTCATTATCGCCACCATGAACAGCTTGGAGGTACTTTTTAGCGTCACGCACGTACGCACGAGTTGCATCGGCTATGCTACGCCCTGGTGTCTTGTCGGTCAGCGAAATATTGAGCCTAGGAACGGGAATCGACAATCTCATCACCTCAGGGATGTCATCATGCCCTCGAGCTTGAGGTAATGGCAGAACCCTTGGTCCAGCAGTGTTGTCCATATTCGTGTTCACTGCTGAATGCGGCACAATTAAGTGAGCAGGGGTCTGAAGGAAAAGGGGCTCTTGAGTGGCTCGCGCGCCAACAGTCTCAAGACCTCTATCCGGCGCTCTAGCAGCTACAACGAAATCGGGTTGGCTAGCTAGGCTAGTGTGCGGCGTATCGTCGTGTTCCACGGACATGGAGCACGAAACGATACCCTAGTTTTGCGTAATAGAAGCCGACTTCTATCGCAAAGGCAAGAGTACAAAACAATTCGGTGAGCCTACCGACAGTACTCTTGAGAAGATTCAGTAAACTCAGCAAGTAATTGCCCAGCTGAGTCCTGATCTCCGTAGTTTGGGCAATGAGAGTCGCCAACTGGTCCGGACGAACGCCGGTCTCAGTCGCCGCGGCAAGCAATGCCGGTGCACTGAGATTACCTGCGACTCAGAGCGTACACTTACACAACAAGTGCAGCAATCTAAGCAAAAGCAATTAAACAATTACAAACCGGAAGCGGCGGCGTCCAAAACGGCGCGGCCTAAGTCTTCGGCCAAAGTATCTAGCGGTCCTCGTGGTTCGTCGCTGGAACTTGCCATAGAAAGAACCTACTTCTGATTAGACAAAGAGAGACAGTTAGGCAACGAACCTGTCTCGATACCAAATTGTTGTACCTCTCGTTCGCGTTTGCTCATAGGTATCTGCACGTCTGGAGACTATCGACACCGATGCGCGAGCACTTGCAAGTACAGCAAGGCAAGCGAGAGCAAACAGAGACAGCGGAAGACTTCAAGACGAAGAGAGATATAACTTACGGTCTTACAGATCGGAATGATGCAATGGACGAAATCGCCGTCAGCGCCGGAAGCAAGCAATCATCACGCGGCGGTGATTAGCGAAGTTCAGGCTTAGCTCGGGCTAAGTAGAATATCGTATAGTAATAGTAATGTAGAACACACAAGTGTTCTCCGGTATCGAATGTCTTTTTTAGCTTTGCCGTCCTCGCATCTGTTATACTCGCAGCATCGCAATGCCGTACGATTCACATTAGGAGGCCGATCCTAGATGTGACAACCCTACTGCGTCTAGGCGATGTCTACGCATAACAACGTATAAGCCTTTCCGGCATTCGCATGATGCAAGGGTCCGGATAACGATATCCGGTTGCAGGGCATGCATCGCGACGAGTGCGGCGCTCTCAACGTGTGCTGTAATGAAGTAATATTATATCAGATAATATTACTTATTGTTTCGTAGCACGAGCATAATGCGCACTTCCATGCTTCGGGCTTTCATGCATGCTAGGCGGATTTGCCATGATGCGATGTCGCGATGGAAAATGACAACATGCCAAATGCATATATAAATGTACACGAATACATTTATATCATGCAGATTCATTCATATGCAATGCGTTCATCACAAAAGCACTTCGCCTCGTAGGATCGCGTCGACCTACGCGTCGGCGGGAAATGAACCGTAGCACAACAGCGCGCGCATCGACATGGAGACCGCAACCCTGCATATGTGCAAGGGTACTCTGTCGATTAAGGTACCTTTCCTGTCGTTCGAACATGTCACACCAAAGGAGGGCGAAACTGAGGCGGTGCCTATGGTTAATTTCGCTGTGACCGCAATGGCCACGCGAATCGAACCAGAGCTAGTCGGGCGTAAGGAGGCCGTCCGTTTGTTACGGAAGGGTGCCCACGGACTGCTTTTAAGGCCGCGGGTGAGCTGTTGTGTCACCACCGCGCAGATTTCTGTGGATCCTGAGGTTGAGGCCCTACTGTCGCAGTATGAGGACGTCTTTAAAGATATCCCTGGCCTACCACCTATGCGTCCTGTTGATCACACAATCCCTCTCATGCCTGGAGCGCAGCCTACCGCCCGGCCAATGTACAGGTTGAGTCCATTGGAGCTGGATGAGGTAAAGCGCCAGGTGACGGATTTGCTCGCGAAGGGTATGATACGCCCCAGCACATCCCCGTATTCTGCACCGATTTTGTTTGTCGGTAAGAAGGATGGGACCTTGCGCATGTGCATTGATTACCAGGGGTTAAATGCGAATACGGTGAAAAATCGCTACCCTTTGCCACGCGTTGACGACCTGTTGGATAAGCTGAAGGGCTCGGCTTATTTTTCCTCAATTGACTTACAACAGGGCTATAATCAGATTCGCATCGCTGCCTCTGATATCCCGAAAACCGCTTTTCGGACGCCCTTCGGTCACTTTGAGTATACGGTCCTATCGTTTGGTTTGACTAATGCCCCTGCGACGTTTCAGGCGGTTATGGACCGAATGTTTAGGCCGTTTATCGACAGGTTCGTTGTTTGCTACTTATTCTAAGACGCGCGAGGAGCACTTGGAGCATCTTCGGCTCGTGCTCGACGTTATGAGGCGGGAGCAATTGTTTGCTAAACGCGCCAAATGCTTTTGGGTGCAGCCTCAGGTGGAATATTTGGGCCACATTGTGTCGGCCACCGGTGTGAAGATGGACCCGCGGAAGGTCGCCGTGGTTCGCGATTGGCCCGCGCCTCAGAACCTCACGGAGCTGCGTAAGTTCCTTGGCTTGACCAATTATTTCCGAAAGTTCATTGAAAAATATTCCATCATTGCGGCCCCGCTTACTAATTTAACTCGCAAAGGCGTTTTCGTTTCGCTCGAGTCGTGGACGTCGCAATGCCAGCGGGCATTTGAAGAGCTCAAACGAATCGTTGCCGAAGATGTCACCCTTGCATTCCCTGATTACTCGTTGCCATTTGTTGTATCCTTAATGCATTTCGGTAATTCATTAAGATATAATAATTATCTGTTTATTATTTTATAATATAATATATTTAATTATCATATTAACTGTTTCATGTTTCCATCTGGCATTCGATTTGTGGATTTGGTCTCGGCTGTCGACGACCAATACTAACCGACTTCCTGAAACATCCGAACCTGTCGGTTACTCCATAACCTGTATGGAATGGGCCATTTACCGCCTGAATGGTAAATGGTGGAACATCTGGTTCCTGGTTCACTGAATCTCCGGTTGTAGTGGTGACTTCTGAAGGTCACGCCCGGTTCGAGGCCTTATGGTCTCTCAAGTACGACCTAGTCGGCGGCTCTACTTAATCGGGCTCTGGCACAACAACCGGTATCTTTTGATACCACCCTTCGTGGGTACCATATACAACAAGCTGGTAGCGAGACCGTTCCTCCCTGGGACGTCTCGTCAAGTCTTCCGCTGAAATCGTTCAAGCCTTCTCAAGTCTTTCTGTGGTAACTGCTCAAGCCACTCTAACCGTGCAACGCGCTCAAGCCACTCAAGCTGCCCTTTTATAAATGGACATCGACCACGATCTTCCTCCTGCCGACATCCCTCTGGACATGGAGACATTGCCTGAGGAGCTGAGCGCCGCCATTTTCGCTGCGGCTACCACCGGTCTGTAATATTCACGAAATTAGTCTAGTGACACTTAGAACCTGCTCTCTGTGATTTTGGCTGTGCTTTCTGTTAAAGTCAATCTCTAAGTTAGTCGCGGTCAACGTGGCTCGCGACCTAGACAATTCTGCCTTCTCTGTTATGTAATATCTTCCTGCAACACTGCTTTCTATCTAGAACTTGTATTGCAGTTTTGCTGAGGAATCCCTGTAGTTGCGGGTTCGATAGTGCCTTCGCATCGAATCCAACGAGGAGTCGACTTCGTGAATTCATTTCGGCTTTCACTAATACATATATATCTCTATTACTTGAAAGGTATTGTGTTTGTTCCAACCGCCGTGAGTGCTTCTGCAGTGTCAACACCTCAGACCCGTCGGAGCGGCACTTCTGCCCAGTCACTCCGATCCATCGCAAATCAACTTCACGCGCGGACTTCAAAATTTTTGAAGTTCATCGAAGGCATCCAAGCGTTGGGTAGGCCCTGGTCCTTGCCTTTGCTTTGCCTTTCGCCAGAACAGTCACTCGCAGTTCGATCTGTTAGGCTTTCAGGCATACAATATGCAAGCCTCGAACTTAGCGAATGCTGTCTCGGCTCTTGCTGCCAACACCTTTCAGTTTGTTGGCCGGATTGCTGCTAATGCTAGCCAAGCGAATAGGTGGGAATGGCTCTCTAGGTTGACACAGCCACCAAATGCTGCTGTGGCAGGTGGTATCGACCTTCCGAACCAGCCTTCACCTATTCCCAGGCAAGGCGGCACAGCATCCCCTGAGGCACCTACATCACCTATTTATGCCCCATCCCCTTTTTATGTTCATGGCCCTGCTGTAGTGTCAAACCATTTGACACCTGGTGCCGTGGATATTCCTGGGATGGCTCCCGCTGCTGCCGCAACAACTTGTGCTGCTGTTGCGGGCACCTCTTCCAGGCCACCTGGGCCTCCTCATACTGGACATGAGGACGAGGTGATAAAAATAGCGATCGCAGTGCCTAAGCTGAATATCCCTATGGATGTTAAGCTTTCTGATTTAGGACGAGTTGCTGCGCCTCTAACACGGGCCTTTGTCCGTAATGTTAGGAACTACTTTGCCACAGCCCGTGGGGGTCAACAGGACTCTACGCGCCGTCTTTTCTTGGCCACTGCCTTTGAAGGCGCGGCAAGATTATGGCACGATCAATGGACTAACGCAAGGGATTCTTATACATCTGAGGAACTGCTAGAAGCACTGCTTGTCCGTTTTGCACCCCAGGTCCAGTCACGTGACACTGAGGCACGCCTGAAATTAAATGCTGGCAAATATCGCATGCGCCCTGGAGAAACTGTCTCTGCCTATCAGAGCCGCTTTGAGGCTCTTGTCACGCCCATTGCGGACCTGTCTGATAGTGAGCGTGTGTTTTGGTTTCAGCAGGGCCTCTCATCCGACCTTAGTGGGGACTGTGCAACTGACCTGTCGGGTAAAACCTTTAAGTCATATACAGACTTGGTTCAGTTCTCCCTGGGAGCTGAACTTAGGTTACTGGCCCGACGGGAATCTGACAAACTGGCCCGTCCCAAAATGAACATGCTGTCGGTACAGGACATGGCCTGCGACGACCCTGACGAGGAGACCCCGGCGCCCCCGACCAAAAAACCGCGGGCTGCATCCGTTCGTCCAGGCATCACCGGGCACGAGGATCAGCCGCGGCAGGTTAAGGGCGCCGGTAAGTCTAAGAGGGGCGGCGGACAGCAGGGGAGGCACTTGGCCCCAAAAGGGGGCCACGTGCAGAAGAAGGGGCCCAAGCAGAACCTAGCGGAATATTTAACCACATTCAAATGTACTAGACGGGAGTTCCATTTTCGTAAACAACATGGGATGTGCCTCCGTTGCGGTTCCGACCAACATAGGGTTGACTCCTGCCCAATGCTGGGGGTGGAGAAAAATAAGGGTAAGGACCACTAGGAACTTGCCCAGGTTGGTATAGAGGGATCACCACCTGGGGTCTTTGCTGTGGGCCAGATGGTAGCAAAGTGCCGTGCAGTACGGGCTCTTTTGCCCTCTGTTTTAAACCAAGTGGAGCAGGTGATAGGGAGACGTTTTTCTTTTGATGCACGAACTGTCCGTGCCGGCTTTGATGGCTTTTGTAATCTGTTTGAGCCTCAAGGTCGCCCCCTATCCTCCGCTAACTTGGGTGGGCATACTATCTTGTTCACTCCCTCTTCACTCTGCGAGCTACAGAAGCAATTAGCTCACTTTAGGGCATGCAAACGTCAACACCCTGATACCTCAGCATGCATCTTGCTGCCTGAGTATGTGTCCCGACGCAACCCTTCTTTTCTGTCGGGAATGCAACGGGTCTTAAGGTTTAATCCAGGGACGGCTCTTTTCCATAGCCTTGATATGGCAGGTGAGGTTGTTCAACTCCCTGGAAGCCCATACTCTGTTGACGTCTGGTTTGCTGCTCCTAAATCGGTTCAGGAGGGCTTGCCTGAGACTGAACCCTGTATTTCAGTTCTCTGCTTGCCTAAAGCTGCTGCCCTGATAGGTGCTGGCGTACCTCTGATCACCGTAAGTACGGCAGGTCGTACGTTCACCGCCCTAGCCGACTCTGGAGCCAGTGATGATTTCATTTCGGCATCAGTGGTTACGCAGCTTGGCCTGAAACCTAGCCCATGCTCCTGGTCAGAAGTTACCCTTGCTGATGGGGGTAAGCAGGCTATCTTGGGGCAGGTTAATCTTCGTCTATCTGCAGGTCCTTTAAGGTTAAATGTCCGCCCATACGTGTTGCCTGAGCTAACTGACGCTGCCACGTATATCTTGGGTTCTTCCACGCTAGCACAGTATGGGGCTGTCCTTGACTATGAGGCTAAATCTTTGCGCCTGCGCAAGGGGAATCTAGTCTGCAAGGTACCCTTTACTACTGCCGGACAGCCACCAGATCAGATGACACCTGCGCCTTGCTTTAATTATGCAACCACTGCTATCTGTCAGCACACTGAACCTGAAGTTGTTGGCAGGAAAGCAGCAGTTCGCATGATTCGCAAGGGGGCCCATGCTTTACTAGTACGGCCCAAGTTGTACCTGAATGCAACTTCTATCCCAGCTGATGCCACTGACTCTGAGCTTGAGGCCCTGTTACAGGAATATGCAGATATATTCCAGGAGGTCCCTGGTAAGCCTCCAATGCGGCCTGTGGATCACACCATACCTTTGGTGCCTGGTGCAGTACCCGTTTCCCGCCCCATGTATCGGCTAAGCCCCTTGGAGCTGGACGAGGTCAAACGACAGGTTACTGAGCTGCTGAAAAAAGGTATGATACGGCCAAGCACATCCCCATACTCCGCCCCTATTCTGTTTGTGGGAAAGAAGGATGGGACTCTGAGAATGTGCATTGACTATAGGGGGTTAAATGCCGCAACAGTTAAGAACCGTTACCCCCTCCCACGTGTCGATGATCTGCTGGATAAGCTAAAAGATTCTGCATTCTTTAGCTCTATTGACCTCCAGCAGGGGTATAATCAGATTCGTATAGCAGAATCTGACATCCCTAAAACGGCTTTCCGTACGCCGTTTGGCCATTTTGAATATACCGTCCTTAGTTTCGGACTGACGAACGCCCCTGCAACGTTCCAAGCCGTCATGAACCGCATCTTCAGGCCATACATCGACAAATTCGTCATCTGTTATCTGGACGATATCCTGGTGTTTTCAAAGACCCGTGAGGAGCACATACAACACCTCCGCCTGGTCTTTGAGGTTCTGCGGCGTGAGCAGCTGTATGCTAAGCGTTCTAAGTGCCACTGGGCACAACCACAGGTGGAGTATCTGGGGCATATAGTGTCTCAGGGTGGCATACAGATGGACCCCCGGAAAACTGCTGTTGTTCGGGATTGGCCAGTGCCCTCCAACCTTCAGGAACTGCGTAAGTTTTTGGGCCTGACCAACTACTTTCGTAAGTTCATAGAGCGCTACTCAGTCATTGCTGCACCGCTAACAAACCTCACACGCAAGGGAGCCTTCTCTTCACCTGAGGCCTGGACCCCCGCATGCCAAGAAGCTTTTGATGCTTTGAAGCGTGCTATCTCTGATGATATTCTCCTGCACTTCCCTGACTACTCATTGCCGTTCCGTGTAGAGGTCATAACTGATGCATCTATACATGGGACGGGGGCAGTTCTGTTGCAGCAGGGACGCCCCATTGCATACACGAGTAAGAAGTTTTCGGGGGCTGAAACCCGTTATACCACTGGGGAACAGGAATTTCTGGCGGTCCTACATGCCTTGAAGGAATGGCGATGTTACCTTGAGGGCCGGCCTTTTGCCCTCAAGACTGATCACAAACCCCTTACGTTTCTGCAAGGTGTGCCCTCCCTTAACCGACGCCAGGCCCGCTGGATGGAATACCTGGCACGGTTTAACTTTGATTGGGAGTACCTGAGCGGCTCACTTAACATAGCTGATGCTCTCAGTAGGCACCCCTCACTGCATGCAGCCATTCTGGCGGTAAGCACACGGAGTAGGTCTCAGGCAAAACCTAACTTCGTGCCCTCCGATTTTACCAAGCGCTTGAAACAGGCTTATGCAGCCGACCCGTGGTTCACAATTCACAACAACACGGGGCACTTGGTACAGGAGCATGGCTTATGGATCCGATCGGAAGGATCCCACCGTCAGATTGTCGTACCTAACGACGATTCATTACGTCGTGAACTTCTCTCACGTTTTCATGACGGCCCTCTTGCTGGGCATCCTGGCTGCACGCGGTTACTAGAGCTTTTGCGGCGTCAATTCTGGTGGCCCCGCATGGCTAAGGACACCGAAAATTATGTCCTCTGTTGCGACCTGTGCCAGCGCAATAAGGCCCAGTCTGGTAAAGCACATGGGCATCTCCAACCTCTTCCTATTCCTGACGCTCCGTGGGAAAGCGTCTCTATGGACTTTATTGTTGCGCTGCCCAAAACTGAGGGAGGATACGATGCCGTGCTGGTCCTGGTCGACCGTTTCACCAAGATGGTCCACCTGGCCCCCACGACATCATCCTGCACAGCTGAGCAAACGGCCCGTCTATTTTTCGACAATGTGGTACGTTTGCATGGGGTCCCCAAGTCCGTGGTATCTGACCGCGGCACTCAATTTGCAAGTAAGTTTTGGGGCGCCCTGGGGACTCTGGTAGGAATGCGGGTGAACCTGTCCACCGCCTACCACCCCCAATCTGATGGGCAAACAGAGCGTGTTAACCGTGTCCTGGGTGATATGCTCCGTAACTTTGCAGGACGCACCCCTACTGCATGGGATACCTACCTAGCCGCTGCTGAGTTTGCCATTAATAACGCTACTAACCGGTCCGTTGGTAATAGTCCGTTTTTCCTGAATTACGGTTTTAACCCTGCTTTGCCTGTTTGGCGGGAGTTGGACGTAAATGTTCCAGCTGCAAAAACGTTTGCTAAGTCTTTCGTGTCCCGTCTAATTGACGCTAAAGCTTGCCTGGAAGCTGCACAGCAACGGGCTATGGACTATTATAACAAGTCCAAAAAGGACGTCACGTTCACCAAGGGCCAGCTGGTTATGTTGAGCACGAAGAACCTTCGTTCCCTGGCTGATGGGTCTCGCAAGTTATTACCGCGCTTTGTGGGGCCTTATCCTGTCGTACGCATGGTAGGGTCGGTGGCTGTAGAGTTACAACTCCCATCTGACCTACGCATTCATCCCACATTTCATGTATCTCTCGTACGTCCATATCGGGGTACTCTGCCTGAGGCTAACGATAGCATCCCTCCTGTTACGGAAGCTAATCCCTCTACCTGGTTATCGGGTAAGCAGACCCTGTATGCTGTCGAACGTATCCTAGATTATCGTGCACGACGTGTTGGCAAGGGCAGGCGTAAGCGCAATGTGCATGAGTACCTGGTTAAATGGTCTGGGTATTCATCTGAGCACAATAGCTGGGAACCGGCACGTAACTTCACCCCTGACATGAAACCCCTGCTTGATGAAGCTAGGCTGCGGGCACAGTCTAAGGACGGACCTCTCTGACGCTGTCCTACTTCAACCTGTCTGCTCTCTTCTTATGCATCGGGACGCTGCATCTAGAGGGGGAACAATTGTTGTATCCTTAATGCATTTCGGTAATTCATTAAGATATAATAATTATCTGTTTATTATTTTATAATATAATATATTTAATTATCATATTAACTGTTTCATGTTTCCATCTGGCATTCGATTTGTGGATTTGGTCTCGGCTGTCGACGACCAATACTAACCGACTTCCTGAAACATCCGAACCTGTCGGTTACTCCATAACCTGTATGGAATGGGCCATTTACCGCCTGAATGGTAAATGGTGGAACATCTGGTTCCTGGTTCACTGAATCTCCGGTTGTAGTGGTGACTTCTGAAGGTCACGCCCGGTTCGAGGCCTTATGGTCTCTCAAGTACGACCTAGTCGGCGGCTCTACTTAATCGGGCTCTGGCACAACAACCGGTATCTTTTGATACCACCCTTCGTGGGTACCATATACAACACCATTTCGTGTTGAGGTAGTGTCTGTTGTGCTACGGTTAGTTTTCCGCCGACGCGTAGGTCGATGTGATCCTACAAGGCGAAGTGCTATTGTGATGAACGCATTGCATATGAATGAATCTGCATGATATAAATGTATTCGTGTACATTTATATATGCATTTGGCATGTTGTCATTTTCCATCGCGACATCGCATCATGGCAAATCCGCCTAGCATGCATGAATAACCGAAGCATTGAAGTGCGCATTATGCTCGTGCTATGAAACGATAAGTAATATTATCTGATATAATATTACTTCATTAAAGCACACGTTGAGAGCGCCGCACTTGTCGCGATGCATGCCCTGCAACCGGATATCGTTATCCGGACCCTTGCATCATGCGAATGCCGGAAAGGCTTACACGTTGTTATGCGTAGACATCGCCTGGACGCAGTAGGGTTGTCACATCTAGGATCGGCCTCCTAATGTGAATCGTACGGCACTGCGATGCTGCGAGTATAACAGATGCGAGGACGGCTAAGCTAGACAAGACATTCGATACCGGAGAACACTCGTGTGTTATATATCACTATTTCTATACACTATTCTACTTAGCCCGAGCTAAGCCTGAACTTCGCTAATCACCGCCGCGTGATGATTGCTTGCTTCCGGCGCTGACGGCGATTTCGTCCATTGCATCATTCTGACCCGTAAGACTGTAAGTTATATCTCTCTTCGTCTTGAAGTCTTCCGCTGTCTCTGTTTGCTCTCGCTTGCCTTGCTGTACTTGCAAGTGCTCGCGCATCGGTGTCGATAGTCTCCAGACGTGCAGATACTCATGAGCAAACGCGAACGAGAGGTACAACAATTTGGTATCGAGACAGGTTCGTTGCCTAACTGTCTCTCTCTGTCTAATCGGAAGTAGGTTCTTTCTATGGCGAGTTCCAGCGACGAACCACGAGGACCGCTAGATACTTTTGCCGAAGACTTAGGCCGCGCCGTTTTGGACGCCGCCGCTTCCGGTTTGTAATTGTTTAATTGCTTTTGTTTAGATTGCTGCACTTGTTGTGTAAGTGTACGCTCTGAGTCGCAGGTAATCTCAGTGCACCGGCATTGCTTGCCGCGGCGACTGAGACCGGCGTTCGTCCGGACCAGTTGGCGACTCTCATTGCCCAAACTACGGAGATCAGGACTCAGCTGGGCAATTACTTGCTGAGTTTGCTGAACCTTCTCAAGAGTACTGTCGGTAGGCTCACCGAATCGCTTTGTACTCTTGCCTTTGCGATAGAAGTCGGCTTCTATTACGCAAAACTAGGGTATCGTTTCGTGCTCCATGTCCGCGGAACACGACGATACGCCGCACACTAGCCTAGCTAGCCAACCCGATTTCGTTGTAGCTGCTAGAGCGCCGGATAGAGGTCTTGAGACTGTTGGCGCGCGAGCCACTCAAGAGCCCCTTTTCCTTCAGACCCCTGCTCACTTAATTGTGCCGCATTCAGCAGTGAACACGAATATGGACAACACTGCTGGACCAAGGGTTCTGCCATTACCTCAAGCTCGAGGGCATGATGACATCCCTGAGGTGATGAGATTGTCGATTCCCGTTCCTAGGCTCAATATTTCGCTGACCGACAAGACACCAGGGCATAGCATAGCCGATGCAACTCGTGCGTACGTGCGTGACGCTAAAAAGTACCTCCAAGCTGTTCATGGTGGCGATAATGACGGTATCAGGTGTCTCTTCGTTGGTAACACCCTCGAGGGCGCAGCGAAGGACTGGTATCGCAATTGGACCAACGCCCGGGGCAGCTATACTTTTGACGAGTTAGTCGCCGCTTGCTTGCACGATTCGCTACTGAGGTTCAAGCACGCGATGTGGAAGCTCGTAACGCTTTGGCAGCCGGTAGCTATCACATGCGTCGGGATGAAAATGTACCTGCGTACCAGTCACGCTTCGAAGCACTTGTGACTCCCATTGCTGACCTCACCGAATCTGAGCGTGTCTTTTGGTTTAGGCGAGGCCTAACGAAACTTTTGGCTAAATGGTGCGCCACTGACTTGGTTGGAGCGCAGATCAAGTCGTATGACGCGTTGGTCGCTTTTGCTAAGGGCGCGGAGATACGACTTCTTGCCGGCGAGGAAGAAGTCAAGTCTGCCCCTCGTGCAAATGCCGTGCAAGTGCAGGATCCGCTTGGGGAAGCTGTAGCCCTCGACCAGGACCTCGGCGCGACCCGCCCCACGCCTACTGCCGCGACGCGACGCAGCAACGGGCAACGCAAGGCGCGCGGGGGCGCTAGCTCGGGTGTCCGTGGTACAGGAGGAGCAGGTCCGAGCTCGGACCCAGCTAGGAACAGGAAGCGTGGTGGTGCGCCGTCGTCGGCAGCCGCACAGCGTTCCGACCCCAACGCGAAGCGTACTCGTACGGACGACACATTTATGCCAAAATGGAATTGCAATCGTTCCGAATTCGAGCGTCGAAAATTGGCCAACGTTTGTCTACGGTGTGCGGAGAGCCATTCTACGAAGGATTGCCCTCTAATGCCGCCGTTTGTACCTCAGCCGAAATAGGGGCTTGCCCGGGTTCCTGCGGAGGGGGCTCTACCTGGGTTTTCTGAACTAACGTGTGGTCGGTGGTCATCCTTACGGCCAGCCGTTAAGGCATTGTTGCCTTGTGTACTTGGACACATCGAGCGAGTCATTGCGCGACGCATCACGCTTGACGGACGCACGGGACTTCTCTGCTTCGATCCGTTGTGTAATGTGTTTACACCTCGCCGTCCCCTGTCGTCTATCGATCTGTCCAACCACGTGGTTTTGTTCATCCCCTCGTCTCTGCGTGAGATGTCGGAACAGTTGGCCATGTACAGGAGGTGTAGGCGTCAATATCCAGACACTGCCGCATGTGTTTTACTCCCCGCTTTCTGTCGGCGCAAGGCAGAGGCATCGTTAAGGGGTATGCGGCATGTCCACCGGTTCGAGCCGGGCACCGTTTTGTTTAATGGTGTGGATCGGGAGGGTACATTGGCTCCGTGGCCACACCTATCCTACTCGGTTGACGTTTGGTACGAAGCTCCTGATGGGGGTGCCGTTGGTTACGGACCCGCCTTAAGTGCACTGACGTTGTCTGCTGGGCAGTCGCTCGTAGATAACCGTGTCCCTGTGGTTCAGATCGGTTTGAATGGCCGTACTCTGAAGGCACTTGTTGACACCGGTGCCAGCGACGACTTCATCTCTGTCGCAGAGGTGAATGCGCTGGGGTTGTCCCCAGAGTCGTCTGATTGTCCACAGGTTACCCTTGCTGACGGGGGTAAGCATCCCATCGTGGGCAGGATTACCCTTAGCCTATCGATAGGCCCTTTGCGTGTTGTGACCCGGCCGTACGTGCTGCAGGGCTTAGCAGAGACTGCACCGTACATAATGGGGTCGTCGACATTACGACAGTACCGCGCGCGCATCGACATGGAGACCGCAACCCTGCATATGTGCAAGGGTACTCTGTCGATTAAGGTACCTTTCCTGTCGTTCGAATATGTCACACCAAAGGAGGGCGAAACTGAGGCGGTGCCTATGGTTAATTTCGCTGTGACCGCAAGGCCGCGCGAATCGAACCAGAGCTAGTCGGGCGTAAGGAGGCCGTCCGTTTGTTACGGAAGGGTGCCCACGGACTGCTTTTAAGGCCGCGGGTGAGCTGTTGTGTCACCACCGCGCAGATTTCTGTCGATCCTGAGGTTGAGGCCCTACTGTCGCAGTATGAGGACGTCTTTAAAGATATCCCTGGCCTACCACCTATGCGTCCTGTTGATCACACAATCCCTCTCATGCCTGGAGCGCAGCCTACCGCCCGGCCAATGTACAGGTTGAGTCCATTGGAGCTGGATGAGGTAAAGCGCCAGGTGACGGATTTGCTCGCGAAGGGTATGATACGCCCCAGCACATCCCCGTATTCTGCACCGATTTTGTTTGTCGGTAAGAAGGATGGGACCTTGCGCATGTGCATTGATTACCGGGGGTTAAATGCGAATACGGTGAAAAATCGCTACCCTTTGCCACGCGTTGACGACCTGTTGGATAAGCTGAAGGGCTCGGCTTATTTTTCCTCAATTGACTTACAACAGGGCTACAATCAGATTCGCATCGCTGCCTCTGATATCCCGAAAACCGCTTTTCGGACGCCCTTCGGTCACTTTGAGTATACGGTCCTATCGTTTGGTTTGACTAATGCCCCTGCGACGTTTCAGGCGGTTATGGACCGAATGTTTAGGCCGTTTATCGACAGGTTCGTTGTTTGCTACCTGGATGACATCTTGGTATATTCTAAGACGCGCGAGGAGCACTTGGAGCATCTGCGGCTCGTGCTCGACGTTATGAGGCGGGAGCAATTGTTTGCTAAACGCGCCAAATGCTTTTGGGCGCAGCCTCAGGTGGAATATTTGGGTCACATTGTGTCGGCCACCGGTGTGAAGATGGACCCGCGGAAGGTCGCCGTGGTTCGCGATTGGCCCGCGCCTCAGAACCTCACGGAGCTGCGTAAGTTCCTTGGCTTGACCAATTATTTCCGAAAGTTCATTGAAAAATATTCCATCATTGCGGCCCCGCTTACTAACTTAACTCGCAAAGGCGTTTTCGTTTCGCTCGAGTCGTGGACGTCGCAATGCCAGCGGGCATTCGAAGAGCTCAAACGAATCGTTGCCGAAGATGTCACCCTAGCATTCCCTGATTACTCGTTGCCATTTCGTGTTGAGGTAGTGTCTGATGCCTCAATATTCGGAAGCGGGGCTGTATTGTTACAGGAAGGGCGACCGATCGCCTTCACGAGTAAGAAGTTTTCTGGTGCGGAGATTCGCTACACCACCGGGGAACAGGAGCTTCTGGCCGTGCTGCATGCTTTAAAGGAATGGCGCTGTTACCTCGAGGGACGCCCGTTTACTTTAAAGACTGACCATAAGCCCCTAACGTTTTTGCAAAGCGTTCCGACGTTGAACCGCCGTCAAGCTAGGTGGATGGAATATCTAGCTAGGTTCAACTGCACCTGGGAGTATATTTCTGGTAAATTGAATATTGCCGATGCTCTCAGTCGACATCCGTCGCTACACGCTGCAATTTTGGCAGCGCCCGTTGTGCGGCCGCGTAGCGAGGAGGTTCCGATCGCGACGGACCTCGCGGAGCGGTTGAAGGCTGCCTACAGCGCAGACGCCTGGTTCGCGGACCCGGCTAATGTAGAAAACCTTCGCAAGCAGAATGGCCTTTGGCTACGGACGGAGGGTGCAGCTACGCAAATCGTCGTTCCGAACGACGACGCGCTACGCTACGACATCCTTGCGCGGTTCCACGAGGACCCGTTAGCAGGACACCCTGGTAGCAAGCGACTGATCGACTTGGTGCAACGTTCCTTTTGGTGGCCTCGTTTGGCTAAGGATGCGGCGAACTTCGTCCAGACATGCAGTCTGTGCCAGCGCAATAAGGCTTTGTCCGGTAAGGGCCATGGGTTGTTGCAACCGTTGCCTGTCCCGGATGCGCCTTGGGAAAGTGTTTCCATGGACTTCGTAGTCGCGCTGCCCAAAACTGAGGGGGGATACGATGCGGTGTTCGTAATGGTCGATCGTCTGACTAAGATGGTTCACCTAGCACCATGCACATCATCCTGCACGGCTGAGCAAACCGCACGTTTGTTTTTCGATAATGTGGTTCGGTTACACGGGATTCCCAAAAATGTGATCTCGGACCGCGGTGGACAGTTCACGTCTAAGTTTTGGGAAGCGCTCTGCAAACTAGTTGGCATGCGCGTCAACCTGAGCACGGCGTATCACCCGCAGACTGATGGTCAAACCGAACGCACAAACCGCACGTTGGGTGATATGTTGCGCAATTATGCTGGTCGCACACCACTTGTTTGGGATACATATTTGACTGCGGCAGAATTCGCGCTTAACAATGCTGTTAACCGCTCTACAGGCAAAAGTCCGTTCTTTCTTAACTACGGGTTTCATCCCGCGCTACCCGTGTGGCGTGAGTTGGAAGTGAACGTGCCTGCTGCTAAACTTTTTGCCAAGTCATTTATGTCCCGAATCACAGACGCGAAGTCGTGTTTGGACGCGGCGCAGCAACGAACGACAGAATACTATAACAAATCTAAGCAGGATGTGACGTTTTCGGAAGGGCAACTCGTGTTGCTAAGCACCAAGAACTTGCGTTCCTTGGCCGACGGATCCCGAAAACTCTTACCCCGCTGGATTGGCCCGTACCCTGTCGTGCGCATGGTTGGGAATGTGGCTGTGGAGCTTGCATTGCCCACTGATATGACCATTCATCCCACGTTTCACGTGTCGCTTGTTCGTCCGTATCATAGTACGGAACCCGTCCCTGAGCCTGCTAACGCCCCCGCAGCGATCGAACCAGTTCCCGAGACCTGGATCGCTGGTAAACAGAAGTTTTACGATGTGGAGCGGGTGTTAGATTATCGCGCGCGTCGTGTGGGCCGACACCGACGTAAGCGAACAGTACACGAGTACTTGGTTAAGTGGACAGGGTATACCGACGAGCACAACTCATGGGAACCGGCACGCAACTTCTCACAGGACATGAAACCCCTGCTCGAAGAAGCCCGCAAACATGCCACGCAAACCCAATGACCCCTGCAGTCGATGCTGTATGATGCAGCGAGGACGCTGCATACGGGAGGGGGGATAATTGTTGTGCTACGGTTAGTTTTCCGCCGACGCGTAGGTCGATGTGATCCTACAAGGCGAAGTGCTATTGTGATGAACGCATTGCATATGAATGAATCTGCATGATATAAATGTATTCGTGTACATTTATATATGCATTTGGCATGTTGTCATTTTCCATCGCGACATCGCATCATGGCAAATCCGCCTAGCATGCATGAATAACCGAAGCATTGAAGTGCGCATTATGCTCGTGCTATGAAACGATAAGTAATATTATCTGATATAATATTACTTCATTAAAGCACACGTTGAGAGCGCCGCACTTGTCGCGATGCATGCCCTGCAACCGGATATCGTTATCCGGACCCTTGCATCATGCGAATGCCGGAAAGGCTTACACGTTGTTATGCGTAGACATCGCCTGGACGCAGTAGGGTTGTCACATCTAGGATCGGCCTCCTAATGTGAATCGTACGGCACTGCGATGCTGCGAGTATAACAGATGCGAGGACGGCTAAGCTAGACAAGACATTCGATACCGGAGAACACTCGTGTGTTATATATCACTATTTCTATACACTATTCTACTTAGCCCGAGCTAAGCCTGAACTTCGCTAATCACCGCCGCGTGATGATTGCTTGCTTCCGGCGCTGACGGCGATTTCGTCCATTGCATCATTCTGACCCGTAAGACTGTAAGTTATATCTCTCTTCGTCTTGAAGTCTTCCGCTGTCTCTGTTTGCTCTCGCTTGCCTTGCTGTACTTGCAAGTGCTCGCGCATCGGTGTCGATAGTCTCCAGACGTGCAGATACTCATGAGCAAACGCGAACGAGAGGTACAACAGTGTCTGATGCCTCAATATTTGGAAGCGGCGCTGTATTGTTACAGGAAGGGCGACCGATCGCCTTCACGAGTAAGAAGTTTTCTGGTGCGGAGATTCGCTACACCACCGGGGAACAGGAGCTTCTGGCCGTGCTGCATGCTTTAAAGGAATGGCGCTGTTACCTCGAGGGACGCCCGTTTACTTTAAAGACTGACCATAAGCCCCTAACGTTTTTGCAAAGCGTTCTGACGTTGAACCGCCGTCAAGCTAGGTGGATGGAATACCTAGCTAGGTTCGACTGCACCTGGGAGTATATTTCTGGTAAATTGAATATTGCCGATGCTCTCAGTCGACATCTGTCGCTACACGCTGCAATTTTGGCAGCGCCCGTCGTGCGGCCGTGTAGCGAGGAGGGACCTCGCGGAGCGGTTGAAGGTTGCCTACAACGCAGACGCCTGGTTCGTGGACCCGGCTAATGTAGAAAACCTTCGCAAGCAGAATGGCCTTTGGCTACGGACGGAGGGTGCAGCTACACAAATCGTCGTTCCGAACGACGACGCGCTACGCTACGACATCCTTGCGCGGTTCCACGAGGACCCGTTAGCAGGACACCCTGGTAGCAAGCGATTGATCGACTTGGTGCAACGTTCCTTTTGGTGGCCTCGTTTGGCTAAGGATGCGGCGAACTTCGTCCAGACATGCAGTCTGTGCCAGCGCAATAAGGCTTTGTCCGGTAAGGGCCATGGGTTGTTGCAACCGTTGCCTGTCCCGGATGCGCCTTGGGAAAGTGTTTCCATGGACTTCGTAGTCGCGCTGCCCAAAACTGAGGGGGGATACGATGCGGTGTTCGTAATGGTCGATCGTCTGACTAAGATGGTTCACCTAGCACCATGCACATCATCCTGCACGGCTGAGCAAACCGCACGTTTGTTTTTCGACAATGTGGTTCGGTTACACGGGGTTCCCAAAAATGTTATTTCGGACCGCGGTGGGCAGTTCACGTCTAAGTTTTGGGAAGCGCTCTGCAAACTAGTTGGCATGCGCGTCAACCTGAGCACGGCGTATCACCCACAGACTGATGGTCAAACCGAACGCACAAACCGCACGTTGGGTGATATGTTGCGTAATTATGCTGGTCGCACACCTCTCGTTTGGGATACATATTTGACTGCGGCAGAATTCGCGCTTAACAACGCTGTTAACCGCTCTACAGGCAAAAGTCCGTTCTTTCTTAACTACGGGTTTCATCCCGCGCTACCCGTGTGGCGTGAGTTGGAAGTGAACGTGCCTGCTGCTAAACTTTTTGCCAAGTCTTTTATGTCCCGAATCACAGACGCGAAGTCATGTTTGGACGCGGCACAGCAACGAACGACGGAATATTACAACAAATCCAAGCAGGATGTGACGTTTTCGGAAGGGCAACTCGTGTTGCTAAGCACCAAGAACTTGCGTTCCTTGGCCGACGGATCCCAAAAACTCTTACCTCGCTGGATTGGTCCGTATCCTGTCGTGCGCATGGTTGGGAATGTGGCTGTGGAGCTTGCATTGCCCGCTGATATGACCATTCACCCCACGTTTCACGTATCGCTTGTTCGTCCGTATCGTGGTACGGAACCCGTCCCTGAGTCTGCTAACGCCCCCGCAGCGATCGAACCAGTTCCCGAGACCTGGATCGCTGGTAAACAGAAGTTTTACGATGTGGAGCGGGTGTTAGATTATCGCGCGCGTCGTGTGGGCCGACACTGACGTAAGCAGACAGTACACGAGTACTTGGTTAAGTGGACAGGGTATACTGACGAGCACAACTCATGGGAACCGGCACGCAACTTCTCACAGGACATGAAGCCCCTGCTCGAAGAAGCCCGCAAACGTGCCACGCAAGCCCAATGACCCCTGCAGTCGATGCTGTATGATGCAGCGAGGACGCTGCATACGGGAGGGGGGATAATTGTTGTGCTACGGTTAGTTTCCCGCCGATGCGTAGGTCGATGTGATCCTACAAGGCGAAGTGCTATTGTGATGAACACATTGCATATGAATGAATCTGCATGATATAAATGTATTCGTGTACATTTATATATGCATTTGGCATGTTGTCATTATCCATCGCGACATCGCATCATGGCAAATCCGCCTAGCATGCACGAAAGCCCGAAGCATTGAAGTGCGCATTATGCTCGTGCTACGAAACGATAAGTAATATTATCTGATATAATATTACTTCATTACAGCACACGTTGAGAGCGCCGCACTCGTCGCGACACGTGCCCTGCAACCGGATATAGTTATCCGGACCCTTGCATCATGTGAATGCCGGAAAGGCTTATACGTTGTTATTCGTAGACATCACCTATACGCAGTAGGATTGTCACATCTAGGATCGGCCTCCTAATGTGAATCGTACGGCATTGTGATACTGCGAGTATAACAGATGCGAGGACGGCTAAGCAAGACAAGACATTCGACATCGGAGAACACTCGTGTGTTCTATATTACTATTGCTATACGCTATTCTACTTAGCCCGAGCTAAGCCTGAACTTCGCTAATCACCGCCGCGTGATGATTGCTTGCTTCCGGCGCTGACGGCGATTTCGTCCATTGCATCGTTCCGATCTGTAAGACTGTAAGTTATATCTCTCTTCGTCTTGAAGTCTTCCGCTGTCTCTGTTTGCTCTCGCTTGCCTTGCTGTACTTGCAAGTGCTCGCGCATTGGTGTCGAAAGTCTCCAGACGTGCAGATACTTATGAGCAAACGCGAACGAGAGGTACAACATCTGCCGCGCTGATTGACAGCGACTTAGGACACCGAATCATCCGCGGGTATGACGGTGATCCCAATCTCACGAAAACTAAGGTAGCAAAGCTGCGGCTCAAAAAGAAGGGTAACTTCTGGTACAATGGGTCCCAGATTTACATCCCTAATCAAGCTGACTTACGACGGGTCATCATGAAAGAGTATCATGATACCCCATGCGCTGGCCACCGCGGCATTGACCGCACCAAACAAGCGATCGCACAAACGTACTGGTGGCCTGGACTGGATACTGACGTGAAGGCCTACGTCAAGTCTTGTCCTCAATGTCAGCATAACAAACCAACCAACACTAAGCCGGGTGGTTTGCTGCAGCCGCTCCCCATACCTTCTTCTGTGTGGGAGAGCATATCAATGGATTTGATAACCCAGCTACCAACAACTCGCAATGGGCATGATGCGATCGTAGTGTTTGTGGACCGGCTGAGCAAAATGACGCACTTTGCTCCCACACACACGACCGCAGGAGCGGAAGAGTTGGCTCGCCTTTTTGTAGCCACTGTATTCCGGCAGCACGGCCTTCCAAAGAACATTATCTCTGACCGGGACCCACGCTTTACAAGCAATTTCTGGAAGGAAATATTTCGCCTATTGGGCACCCACCTCCATATGAGCACAGCCTTCCATCCACAAACAGATGGACAAACAGAGCGAATGAACCGCTTACTGGAAGAGACATTACGGCACTATATCTCCCCTAATCAGGATGATTGGGATGATCACTTACCGTTGATTGAGTTTGCTATCAATAACTCCAAACAACGTTCGACAGGTATGACACCATTTTTGCTTAATGGTGTCCAGCAACCGCGTGTGCCGGTTGACCTGCATATACCCTCGAAAGTGCCAGCTGCTGATGAGTACTCCACCATCATGCGCAAGCGATTGCAACTCGCTAAAACTTGTCTCCAGGCTGCGCAATCTAGACAAGAACAGGATGCTGACTCTTCTCGGCGCCCCGTGCGTTATGAGGTTGGGCAAAAAGTGCTGTTAAGTACCAAGAATATTAACCTTAAATAACCTGGAACTAAGAAGCTGATGCCAAAATTCATTGGCCCATATACAGTTGTCGCTAATATTGGTGAAACAGCGGTAAAACTTGGCTTACCAGCTGAATCTCGCCTACACCCGGTCTTTCATGTGTCACTCCTGAAACCATTCAAGGAGGACGCTCAGCGACAACCACCCTCACCACTCGTTATTGAGGGTGAACCATTCTACATGGTTGAAGCCATTGTAGATCATCGGGATGTCTCAATCCGTGGGGGCAGAGGTAAAACTCGTCGAGAGTACCTTATCAAGTGGGAAGGATATGATTCCACTCACAATACATATGAAACCGAGGCATCACTGAAAGAATCAGATCCTCTGGTGGAAGCCATCGAGGAATATGAGCGAAGACTCAAAGCCAAAGGGCCGAGACCCACTGAGAAAGGAACCTCATCCAAGAGGAGACGGTGACGCTCCCGGGACGTTTCGCTTCAGAGGGGGAATGTAGGAAACTACATTTACCTTAGAGAATAGGCCCAGATAAAGCGGTAGGCAATCATGCAATAAGCATGATGCCTAACCGAAAACTAACTACGAGTAAACTTCGCGATTGGCAAAGAAGATTGCCGTACATCTTGGCTAGGTGAGCCAATATTAAAGTCACCCTGGTGAAGAGCTAAGGCCTGACATTTTTAGTATCACAATACTAATTGTTCGGAGTTCAAGACTCCGCTGTCACCAATTATTCCCAATAGATGTACAATTTCGCGACGCTAACTTACTTGCGAGCTATCTCTAAATCTACAAAAGCTACGCTTCCGCACAAATCTAGTAGCATACTGAAGGGAACTGCTACACCATATCCCCGCATTTGCCCTAACAATCGTTCCCTCAATTCCTTCTGTGTTGTGCTGACGTGGCAGCAGTAGCACCAGTTCAACCAGGTCGACCAGGTTGACCCTGGCTGGCGAACTTTGCTCACTCCCCATCGCTCTACGTTTTTCGACCTCGCCACTCTCGTCCCTGCAGGTGATGGTATCGGCTTTCTGCGGCCTGGGAACGTAGTTGTTCCACTGGCTTGGAGGCCCTCACGGTGCGCCTCCAAGCCACTGCAATTCGTTCCCAGGCCACAGAAAGTCGATACCATGGGGGTTGGAGCCTGAAAAAGGATGCCCTGCTTGGAAACTGCCCAGTTTGAGAAAAAGGATGCCCTGTTAACCGAATAGCAGATTTGGAATTGCCGAATTGCGCGTGGGCCGTGGCTCTATTTCAAATCCCAGTTATTTGGCGCAATGTTTCCGGTTTCAAAGCAGCACACCTTACGAGGCATTTTACGGTGTGAAGCTGATACGAGTCATCTGTGCGTGTTCGGTTCTGCCGCCCAACCTCATATGTGCGCATCTTGAAGGAAAAGAGGACGGAATTGCTTGATCTGAAAAGTCGGAGGGGTGTGCTGCTGGGCCATGGAGAAGCGGGACAATAACACGTGCCTTTCCCCGGCGGGATATGAAGTCTCACCCTGCTCCGAAGTCACATTTGACGACGGGGTTATTGGAAAGCGGTCTGGTTTCTATAAATCTGGGAGTGAGAGCGATTGCACCCCACAGTGTTCCCGAAAGGTTTCCAGTGCATCAAGCTATCCAGCATGGGAGTTGCTTGCGGGAAATTCCGGGGGGGGGATGGGGCCATCCACCTCCAGCGGGTTTGGGGGTGTACGTGCTGGTGCTGGTACTTCCAGTGGTGCACCACTTGTACGGAGAGGCGCGATGGTGATACGGTGATGAACGATGCGTTTGGAGGCCGTTACCCAGTTGGTGATCACAAACGTCCGGGTGAGTAATGGTGGATGGTTTGAGAGCGGTCGGTTTGTTATGGGTCATCGGTCGTGTCAATGTGGCGGTTGGGGCATCATCCATCCAACCATTAATTAGACCACCAGCAACGCCACCGCTGACGAAACAGCCGTGGCCACCACTCCATCAGACCAGTGACCAGTAAGCAGTAAGGCAGTGAGTGGGGGGGATAGCTTTATCATCACATTTTTGAACATGCGCATGCATGCGTGCGTGTATATGAAGCAGCCAGGAGGCCGGGCCACCAGCGGTTAGTAACAAGATAAGTATTATTACAATTGAAATCATCTTAGGGTAGGGTGCCCCGCAGCAACAGCAGCAGCAACAGCAGCAGCAACAGCTGCCGCTGCACTGCCGCTCAGGGCATCAGCCCCTTTCCCTGACATCTTGCAACGCAGAATACACTTTTGACCTAGCAAGTGTAACCTGACTCTTACTACGTACTTCAGCATCTCGCAATTCAGCTGATGCATTTACAATCCTGCGTAACCGTGCGTGTGTACGGTGTACGTAGCCCCCAACCATTCTCTATTATTCCCACACATACATGTAGTCACCATTTACGCATTATCACTGCCGGCATCAAAAAAGAACATGAATTTATATCGATTGATACGAGAGAGAAATTAATCCACGCACTATGATGTGTATGTAGCTAGGAGTTAGTAGATAGTACGTATACAAATATGTTGAATTTGAGAATATGGATACCCCGCAGCGCAAAGCGAACGCATGAACTCTCCACTCGGGATGCAATCCCGATCCGGATCCAAGTACCACTCGATTGCACAGCACCTAGCTACGTACCTCAAAATCTAATAAGAGAATTATATCACTGTATGTTTCAACGTACAAGCCAATCGCCAGCAGAAAGATAGCTTGACAGCGCTCTATCATATGTACAATGTACGCATCCAACGCACATATCAACACATCCCATGTAGATAGGGCTCCCCCCCTGTCTCCCCACAGTGACTCCATTATTCGTCTCCCCATCAGACATAAAACTCCAATATGAACCAATATATACATGAAGCTCATCATCACCAACAGAATGGCAGACCTAGATCTAGCTGGGCATCGCACTACTAGCCAGGAAGTTATAAACATAAGTTTATATGTGTGTAGGATAGGGGGGTACATCACCTAAGTTTATGTATGTTTATGCCCATATATGTACACTTCGATCTGCAACCTGCCTCCATCCACAGCCGCAGGGGTACCCTTGAGCCAAAAACCCTGCTGTGCACTTCATCAATATTTATTCGATTTTGCATATACGGCATGCCCTCAGCAGGAGGCGATATTCCGTCCCTCCACCGGCGCCGGTAGTGACACATGTGCCTAGCGTTCGTTCCGACGATTTTTCCTACCAGCGACTCATTCCCTTGCTGGCTGACACGCAGCAGACTAATCATCATCGTAATTAGTATACAAGATAACTCGTAATGAATCTAGGTCGTGGGTCTCAGCAACCATCGATAAATTAACAAGTTAAATCAGTAGTTGAACGAAGTCCTTCCATCCGTGTCACGATCACAGCACCCAAATGAAGTAACCCAAATGATTCCAATTCCAATGAGAGAGTGATGAACATTATTTACGTCGAAACCGCAGCAACAGTCAATCCAAGCCCGCCGCTTTCTATATGATCCTACCTCGTACGCACGCAAGCTCACAGCACCAAGAGGGATGAACTAACAGGATGAGCGACTGCAGACTGCTACGGACCGGAACACGCCTGCCTCTCATCAATCCTCTTGATTGCCGCCAACTACATGATGGGCTAATTATGCCTAACAGGCCTGTCGGACCTAATTAGGCACTATTAGAATAGATCCGACTTCTTAATTGTCCCAGCCAACAGTTGGCAGTGTTGCCGCCAACAGAGACTGCGAACTGAGGCCCTCGAGCTCCCCTGTGGCTAGAGCTTCCCTGTAGCTAGAGCTCCCCTGATGTCATCCACTTATTACGCGCCCAATGCTAATAAATAAGCCCACTGTCAAACATAAATCAAGTACTGGTCGATTGCCACGTTACTATGTCGGTAAGTCAGGGTTTTTATGCCTTTAAACAAATAATGATAAGCCTCCGAATATCAAAACGGGTTTGGAGACCTGAGTCCCGAAGGTGGGGCCTCGATGATTACCGTACATCATACTTAAGCTGATGTTTTTGAGCTCGATTAAGCTGTGGGTTGATAAGTCATGGCGGACACACGTGTTGGGCTCCCCTCAGTGACCAGATGTAACGCCCTGCAGCAGTACACAGCAGATGGGAACAGGCAGGCACACGCAAGCATGAAGAAAATAGTGTACGGCGAGAGCAGCTAAACCCGCCGGAATGCGACACATATGTTATGTAATGTCATGCTGCAACCCTTGCTAGCTTGTTTCATGACTGCATAAATGTCGTGCATCGCATTCTCCATTTAATTCAGGGAATTGGGGAGCAAGCGTGGAATTGGCGGCCCCCCCTAATGTTCCGACCTTGGCACTAGACGCGGCATGACAAATGCATTCTCAATGGCTTCCAGGCATAGCTCTGACGGAAGCAGTCGACATACCTTGGGTGGGGGGGGAGAGGGTTTAGGGGACGGTGCCTTTGGGGATGGCTTGGGGGACGGTAGTAGCTTCGGGGATGGCTTGGGAAACGGTGACTTTGGGGATGGCGGCGAGGGGGGCTTGGGACGAGACGGCGGGGGGCTTGGCGGTGGTGGGCTTGGCGGAAGTGGCGGCGATCCCGGTGGTGGGCTTGGCGGTGGCAGGGCACCGCACTGGCTGTGGGCGGTCTCATAGCGGCAGAGAGACACCTGGATGGTGTCACTAGACGTCAAAGCTCCCGTTACGATCACCAGATTGTATCCCGATACTACTTGTCTGGTACTTTGTGGAATCATGTCAATGATTTGAATTTTACGGTCACCGTATGTAAAATATGTTGGGAAACCGTTGTCCTGTGGGGGCGGAGGGAGTGCGGGAAATCATCAAGGGTAAGATGCCTATATATACATAAACATAAACATATATATACATATGTATACACATATACATATACATATACATACTATATATATACTCCCCTGCGCTGTGGCTCGGTCCGGTCAGGACCCCCGGTCTTTGAAGGGCGAGTCACCCACAGTGTAACACCCATAATATACATATACATATACATATTTCACATCATATCATATCATATCATATCAGTGATAATGCCCCCTCCTAACGCGCTGTATGTACGACTTGCCTGAACCTAGCGTGGCATATTTCCGTATATGCTACTCTCAGTACTGTACTGATTGGAAGCATCGATCTAACACCAGATGTAACATGATGGTGGTTCGCATCATGTATGTTGTCCTATAAAGGTAACATACTTAATGATCAACGAGGCTGCCCTGCCTGCCTGCGTTGCTCCATCCCGCATATACTCCGGAGGAGGTAACGAAGAATACAACTCCATACACAGTTGGAGGATGGTTGTACACGGGAGCTCGCAGCCGTACATGTCCTATGTGCCTTCTTACCATTGTCGCATTCGCCTCGTGGACGTGGACCCGGTTGCTGTACGTGCTGCCCATCCCAGCATCACCGGCCTTCGGAACTCGCAGCGCAATGTACAGGTGCTTCGCAAGTGTGTTGTTAGTGTACGTGGGCAACCAGTTCGGAATCACACGTAAATAGTTACTGTCGCCCGTGATGTAGGTGGCCGGCAGGGTCCATGTCATGTATGTGCCAGGTGCCGTCAATACCCCGGTGTTGATGTCACCACCGGCCGTTGCTGCAGTGGCCCATCCTAGGCGAGAGAGCTCGGCGGCATTGGGGCAGGAGTCACCACGACCCATGGCTGTGGAATAGTCCTCGTACTCCCAACCATTTCTCCATGAATGCCATAAGCCTGGGGCAGCAGGTATCAGGGCCATCCACGCACGCACAAGCAGGTGAAGCAGGCAGGTTGCAATGGTAAATACGTAACGGCTTCAGCACATCAGGATTTCACAATCTAGATGCTGTCAGAAAAAGAAACATCAGGCCAATAGTCACTTTGCGCCACATCAAGTTTGCTTGTGCGTAAACCGCCAAGATTAGAACAAAAAGCAGCACTGCATATGTTCCAGCATTGTGTGCATGTGCGTGTGCAATGTCGGTGAGCTGCAAATCCAAATACTACATATGTGGGCATACAAGCCCTGAACTATGAAGAATTGTTACAACAAGCAAAGAAGCTGGCATAAATGAGATGATGAGCTGTTAAGATAGATGAGCTGTTGTTAATGCGCAGCAGTGAGCATAGCAGGCATAACTGTGATACTGCGGGTAGGCAGTACCGCGGGGACAGCTAACACACTGCGGGCCGCATGTTAGGGCCAGACGCCTCCATCCTACGCGAACCATAACGCTTAAAGTAATTACCACAACAGCCGCTCAGCAGCAACCACTTGCTCACCTAGCGTGTCGCATATGAACAATAAAAAATCTTCAATGTATGGCCTACATAAGCGAATTACGATAATGATGATCCTGCGCTCCCATTTCTGCATTACGTACCCACCAACACCCAGCATCTAAATCCCCATCCCCATGCAGCCTACCGAAGTTGTGGATGGTCTCCTGCATCACGGTTGACCAGCGGAGGACGCCGTAGCCAGTGGACTGCAGCCACGTTTGTTTCCCGGGGAGTAGAGCCAGGCCCGCCCAAGGACATACATTTTGCAGCCCTGGTGGCACCACGTAAGTGAAATATGTGAAGTTTGAGAAGAACGGCAGGCCCAGTTGCGACCTAGCAGCGGCATCGGCTCCCGAGGAGATAGCCCACCAGCTGCATCCGCTGGTGACGGCGGTGGAGCAGGCCGGCTTAATAACTGCTGCTTGGAAGTAGCTTATGTTGAAGTTGCCATACGAGCACTGTTTGAACTTATCAGCAATGCCCCCATTGCCATCGCGGTTGGGACCCATGTACAGCTTGGTAACTGTGTCCACGTCCAGGGAAGGTGGAAACCCACATGCAGTGTAGTCCAGAATCATGACGAGCAGTCTATAATTGATATTCATAGCGGTGCCCTGTTTGGGGTTGTTAGGATCGAATCCAGCCATGGTATACGCTGGTGCGATGAGCGACACTTGACTGGCACTCGTGCAGGCTGATGTGGTGTCGTCCGCAGGGCAAGTACAAGTCGTGTTTTCGCCATTGGGGCAGGTACCGCAGTAGTTGGCCTTACCAATAACGCATTCCTGCGGGATACGTAGGTGCGTGTGAGGGGAGGGGGACGGATTTCCCAAGTGACGGTTGCAGACAGGAGGAAGACAATTATTCCAGGTTGTTGGGACTACATCAGATACGTCTTTGTCGCCGTGGCTGCCTAAGTGTGGTATCGTGTTCATGGTTATTGAGATTCCTGATCTGCCATCAGGTCTCACGGAAGTCTTTTCCTAGGGACATGATACAAGGAATGCCATGCATGACTGCACGGCTGCTGTGTAGGTATTAGGGTAGGTATTACCCCGTGTACATTGGTCCATTTTAAGGTTTTGCTTGCCCAGGTCATCTACGCGTAAACGTCTATACACGGATTGTGTAGCGTTTGAGTGTATGAATATATATATATATATATATATATATATCATAATCATCAACATCGTTGACGTTCATGCCGTACTTCCATTAACTGATTCAGGATTTCATTGCCATTGTTACAGTATTAAGTGCCTGAACGGCATGGAATATACATGTATATACATGTATATATGTATATATGTATATTCCATGCCGTTCAGGCACTTAATACTGTAACAATGGCAATGAAATCCTGAATCAGTTAATGGAAGTACGGCATGAACGTCAACGATGTTGATGATTGCTATTGTATAGCATTTGGGGTTATGGGGAAATCCGCATATGTAGCTGAGCGGAGGAAGTCCAGCAGCTTACCATTTGAATGACGTCTCCGGGTGATATGGGATTATTTGCGCTGTCAACTATTGGGGTTTCCAAGCCGTGAGCTAAAGGTGTCACGTTGCCGTCGGCGTCATAAAGTGTATATCGGGACTGTCCATCGTGGGTATCCACGAATTTGAGCTCCCCCGTCACGGCTATTGTGGTTGCATTCGTGCTTGGTGGTGGTGGTGGTGACCTCAAAGGCTTCCCCGGTGCCTTGGTAGGCGTATTATTGCCAGGAGGTGAGTTTTGACCTCCAACTACACAAGTGAAGTCATGCATGGGGAATGAACAGAAGGGCGGCGAACGAGCGGTCCTGTTAATTGAGAACTACAGTGCGGGGCCTGCTGTGCGTCTATGCATGCCTGCAGATGCCGGTCCTTCCATCCGTAATCGGGAACAGGGTCTGCCATCCTCTGATGCGACTAACGGATCGAGATAAAGCCTTTGAAATCTTGAAAGGCATTGCGGTATTGATCTCCACATAGGCAGGTAAGCCATATAAGGACTCTGCCTACCGGTATCGATAAACCCATTCGCAGACAGAACTGCAAGTGCGAGCAGGCAGCAGGCAGCCCAGGTCCTCATGATGATGATGAGTGTGGCAAATCTTGTTAGTCTAAATTCAGATTGTCTTCCACTGCAATGATGGTGCCACGGTTTTCGACTGATGACCGCAGGTACGTTGCAGGAGGTAGCAGCCGGTCTGAAGAAGAGCTATATTTGCGGCATTAAGTGGAAATCCTATACTTCTTGAGATTCCTTGTCCTATTTTAACCTCGTAATGAATGTGAATTAGCAAGCTAAACAGAATCGTATTCCTTACGTGGTGCCATCACTGTGGAACGCTAGTGCTGCGACGTGTTATCTCATATTGAAAATGTACCAATTTGCTCTATTTATAACATTAAATGTCATTCGCTGTAGCTTCCATCCGGCATCGGACGCCCTTCAAGTTAAAAGCCGTAACGAACCCGTCAATGACGTAAAGGCGCCTAGAAGAGAATATGCACCGATGAGGTCGCGAATTCATGTACATGAACACATCAATAAAATAAAATTTCTAGATTGCAAATTTTCGGTGCTGGGACGGCGAGGTCGCTATTGGCATGATTTACGGCCGTCATGTCTGACGCGTTATATCAAACAGCAATCCAATCCTACCCTTCACCAAGCACGACGTTTAAATATTTTTTATCCGTATTTCATTTTTATCAATGGGAAATGATCTGTAGTTTTCAAGCCTAAAAGCTGTTGACTCCTAGCCCCTTTGCCAGGTAAGTGCCGACCGTTCCCGTCCAGTCGAAGGGTCCAAGGAGTGGACATTGTTATAGGACGTGTACCCGGGAGGGGCATTCATTCAATTCCTGAATTGATTAAATGCACCTCCAGGGTACACGTCCTATAACGATATGATGTAACAAACACATTCCTACCTGTCTTAAACTACTCGAAGGGCATGGTGGGCTACGACTTATCATTGCTGGTCACTTCTTCTGTATACGTGAGATTATGTTGGCTGGCAGGACATGGAACCCATCCCCAGAAGTTGCCTTAGCAAGCTGTAGAATGAGCACTTCCTGTGCCCCGCCAGAGCTCCCTTTCCCCGTCCCGCGGGAGGGCCCCTGTTCCGCCCGCCCTGGAGGTGTCGGTCATTCAATAATCGGGCTTTCCAGGGACTAAGTGCACATTTCAACAATTATACCGGTAAAATACTTGTCTGTAAAGTCTACAATACTCCACCGCTTCCGAACTTGCATGGTCCCTTTCTGCGAACAGATGGTGGGCGGAGGTCGGGAACAACTACTCTGCAAAAGTCAACCCATCCATTGCGTGATGTTGGAAAAGAGACTAGATTCTTGTATTTATCAATGCATTTAAAACATGAAAGGGACCTGACACGCCCTTGTCAGGCATCGATGCGCTGTCAGGAAGCTGGAAGCTGACGTACAAACGCCGTGACACATGTCATCAAGCACCGAATTTACTCATGTTGGTGAAGCAACATAATTATTGTACATTCATTCAATGAAAATATATACTATAAACTTGATTTGCATTGATTCCCATTACAATAATGCATTGAAGCTAGTGGTCTGGGATGTAAGAGCGATACCCCGGGCTAGTTGCCCCAGCTGCAGCTTCGCAGCGTTTGTAAGGAAACAACAATTGATATGATACGAATCAAAGGAATACAGGGCATGTTCGATGTAGCGTTTTAGCATTAGTCACACTTGATGAAATGGACCGCGTTACCTTACAATACCACTGATTGTTGGAAAAACCCTGATCACTTCAATTTTGTCACTTCAGTTTTGTCACTTCAGTTTTAAGTGAGCCCAGTGGTAATCCACTCCATCGATAGGAGCCTACCTGATCGCGCATGTCACCCATCATGCATGCAAGCCTGGCGGCCGCAATGTGGCTGCAGCCAAGGTTACTGTACACGGAGTGACTGTTATGTCTCTATCAGCGGAGCGGGCTGATTTTGGCGCACCAGATGATATTGTAATAAAAATGCTGGGATGCATAAGCATGTAGAGCACTCTCCCTGCACAAACAACGCAACTCAACACCACCAACAGTCGAACATCGCAGGCCGGACTTTGCAGTCAGGTCCCACACTGGTCCCACCATCAGCGCAAGTAGACAGATACCGCATTTTTTCCTTATTACATTGAAGCAGATACAACCAGTCAAGAAAGGGGCTCTTTTACCTAGGCTCTTTTACCTTCTACACGCCAGATGCCTTTGCGAGGGCCGCAGATCGCTCCCTAGCCATCCCCGCTGGGCCGTAACTTCTTAGAAATCATACATACACACCTGGGTCGCTGATGCAACACGCAGCAGGGGATGACGTGTGGACGATCTGATGCGTCCTGCAGCCTCCACTTGGTAGTCCGCCACTTGGTAATCCACATGGCATGCTCCAGTGTAAGAGCTCGCACAACACGGGGATAACTCCCGCCCACTGTCACCATCGCCAAGGTGATCATCACGCTCCCGACTCAATGAGCAGCACCTGCCCCTTTCCCCTTGAGCCGTATATATATATATATATTCCATTGTCGTACCGTACCCGAGCCCTCTTGACCAGGAAACCTCTTGCAGGGGAGCATTACAGGTTCACCCCCTCGCTTGGTCTGTACCTCTTTACTACGACATTCCCGCACTCGCTGTCTCCAATTGGTTGATCATGGTCCCAACATTGTATAGTCCCATGTATATTCCCTTCACTTCCTCCTGGGCAGCAGCAGCAGCACCAGCAGACGCGCCCGTGTCATCATCACCTCTCGTGCATAATTAGCCCATCATGTAGTTGGCGGCAATCAAGAGGATTGATGAGAGGCAGGCGTGTTCCGGTCCGTAGCAGTCTGCAGTCGCTCATCCTGTTAGTTCATCCCTCTTGGTGCTGTGAGCTTGCGTGCGTACGAGGCAGGATCATATAGAAAGCGGCGGGCTTGGATTGACTGTTGCTGCGGTTTCGACGTAAATAATGTTCATCACTCTCTCATTGGAATTGGAATCATTTGGGTTACTTCATTTGGGTGCTGTGATCGTGACACGGATGGAAGGACTTCGTTCAACTACTGATTTAACTTGTTAATTTATCGATGGTTGCTGAGACCCACGACCTAGATTCATTACGAGTTATCTTGTATACTAATTACGATGATGATTAGTCTGCTGCGTGTCAGCCAGCAAGGGAATGAGTCGCTGGTAGGAAAAATCGTAGAAAGAATCGTCTTGTCATCATCACCTCTCGTGCAAAACAGTGACGAACCACCACACACGGTGCGTGCACCTGCGGATCTTGCTGCTCCGGATGTGCCGATCCTCCCAAGCCTTGTTTGACACTCTGTCCGACGTTGGGCAGCTCTCTCTGAGGTGGATTCATGGCTGAGGGCATACCGGTCTCCCTCCGTCACCGTGGCTCATCAGAATCACCTCGTCCCCCAGGGGGTTAAGGGATACCTAGCCACCGCAGAACCTCCATGGAGGCTCTTTTCTTATCAAACACTCTAATACACAACACTTTAACATGGCGTTTAGGTGCATCGTGCACTTTTAGCAAAGTAATTTTTCCTAGCCTTGGGTCAACGGCCCCGCTGGAGGGGCTTGAAAGATAACAACGGAGATGTGACCTGTGACAGCCCCATCTCGTGAGCTACACCTGCAGCTGCCCTACCTCTCTCGTCCCGAGGAGCTGCACCTGCACTGCCTGCCCATGCCAGTAAGCTGGAAGCCAAGCTCCATGGCGCACCTACGCGAGACAGCCACCCCCCGCTGATGCCCTGGGCAGGGTGAGAGGTGTCGCAGCAGGTGCTGCGGTGCGGGCTGACGAGGGGTAGAGGAAAGCGGCCGCTGGCGGGAAGCCGTCCAGGGAGGGGAGGGGCGGTGACGGAGGCAAAAGCTGGTTTTGGAGCCACGGAGTCTCATGCCGAGCTGGGACCATCAAGGTTGGCGGTGGAGAAATGCTCCAGGGAGACCGTTTGGGAGCCTGTTGTGAAGGCCAACGGCGGTGGGGCGCACAGACTAATGCGAGGTGTTACGACAATGTACAATTTCCTACGTACGACAAAGTACACGAGGAATTTCAATTGAGGATACAGGTGACCTTAAACAGTTGAAGGGCTCGGGACTTTGGTAGACCCACATTAGTTCCTGTCCATCGAGCAACCAGCGAGTCCATTGGTACCCGCCAGCTTACAGCTAGCATGTACGGCAGCGCCATTAGGGACCATGTGTTTCCGAAATCGAAGATCACCTCCGAAACCAGCGGACTTGTCACCGAGGGCAACAGGGGACCCATAAAACATCTCCATCAAGATCTGGATAGAGTACTGGTACGGCAGTCGGATTGTGAGGCGTGATAAGGCCGATGCGGCCTCCGCCATGTGAGATCATGCCGGTGCTGTGTTGGCTGTTAACCTGTCCTCTGATCGAACCGCACCCCACCCCACCAGGGGATGGCAACGGCCTGCGGGCCGCCATCGGTCACATGCCACAGACCGGCGGCATACACGGGCAGCATAGAATGACGGCTTAGATGGGCGGCATAGACCGGTTCATAGACCGGTAGACCGGGGCATGCAAGCCCGACACCAGGGCAGCGCACGACTGAGCCATTGAATGACAAAAATGTAAACAAATGTTAACAAGAGGATAATTCGAAGCTATGTGAAAGATATATGAATAACGAATATGGGGGAGTAATGAGTGCACGGCTTTGTCGCTTCACCAGACCAATCAAACTTGTGAGTTTTTGAGGTCGAAATGAGCCAGTTATCTGGTCAGACTTTCGTCCATGTTTAAAAGCCGAGGAAGGAAGGGTTAAGAAATATTGAGACTGCCGATCTTGTCACACGAATACCGCGATCCGTACAATGTCGGTACCTGAGAGAAAATCTGGTTTCCCAGACGAAGCGAATTGACATTGAATATTGTTTACGTTTGTACCAGTGATCCTGCCATTGCTACCTTTCTGTCCCAGACGTGAAATTTCCGAGTGCACTTTTACACCTCCAAACTTGCTATACATACATCTTTTCACATATCTTCGGATTCTTCCCTTGTTTTATTTATCATTTTCATCATTCAATTTTCATCATTCTGGGTCTTTAATTCTGATATCTGGTTGACAGAGGTTGACTTTGCAAATTTGAATGCACGGAAGCGGTCTGGCATTTCGGGATTTGCGCACACAAGCCAAGCAACCAGGTTCCTGTTTCCGAATGCGTTTGCAACAACTGTACACCTGATTTCTCCATACTCAGGAGCAGCAAAAAGAGGTCGGCCTAAACGCGGCGGACTCTAATGTCTGCGGATCTGGTGTAGGGTTGGCGAACCCTAACTCGTACACGTGATACCTGATCTTACAAGTGAGTTATGTTTCACGTAAATCTCAGCTACCACATAACGTACGAACGGTCAGGTCACTCTGATTCTGCATTCTTGGCCGTCTTGGCTGCGACATCGCTCAGGAGTCCCGGCGGCAACCTCCGGGGTTTAAGGCCCAAACAGTGCTTGTCGGGCTGCCGGCAGTTCTCGAAGCGTGGATGTCACTCAGGCACCCGAGCACCTGCCCGCTCAAGGCCGCGGGGTCAGGTCCCTGCGCGTGCTGCACGCTGGAGCGCCAGCTTGGGGAGATGCTGGTCTCGACTGACGGTACAGCATTCTCGGCTGACAAGGTGGTGTCCGTGCTGCGCCACACCTCCCCGGCGCTCAAGCCCGACAGGCAACAAGACGCCCAGGAGTTCTAAGTGAAGCTGCAAGAGATGCTGAGGCAGGAGGCGAACCTGTGCACGTTGCTGCGCTTATCAGTGGTGGCAACGGCCCCTGGTGAACCTGAAGTACGGGCTGGTGGAGGAGTGAACATTAGGCGGGGTGGCGGGTTCTTACATGGCTGTGTGTGTATGGTGTGTATGCGTGTATGCAAGTACAGCAGCAGTAGCCACATTCGGTTTCGTGACATCTCTGTATCTTTGGAGAGCTGCAGTACTTGCAAAGTCTCACTCACGTGGGCTATGTCAGTAATTTCGTACAGGATCTGGGCAGTGTGGAGTATATGAATAGCATCTTCACCGGGATGTGCCTGTAGTAGTCGTACATGTACGGCTTACACACCAGCGTCATTAGGCTGCAGTGTGCCTTCGAAAATGCACGCAGAGGTCCTAAACCTGCAGGTTGAAGGGTGCTCCTGGGCAGCAGCATCAGTTTGACCGCCCATCCAGCAACTTCAGAACCAAAAGCAAACCAAAAAGAGACGTCAATTCCCCAATGGTAGTAGTCGAGAGCCGCAAAGGCCTCTCAAAATGCTGATATAGTGCTTCTGCACCTGTATATCGTGCTGGTGAGTTGGCCGTTTGTGTTGGCCGTACTACACCCAAGATGCCAAAACTCGATCAGGTCTGATCTAGCCATGTGTTTAGGTGGTTTATCTGCTCTTCGTCTGCTAGCTACATACACTGGTATCTTTGAGCGTGTTCGTGTGTTCTTCTGATCTTACAAATCACGAACTCCTTCCCTCCTGTTCAACGGCCTAGGCAACTCAGTGGCGGAGGCCCTGGACAAACATATAAACCAGGGCTCCTCTGATACAAAGTGAGTATGTATGTGCATTTGTATCATGGCGGATTTCAAGTTGACGAGCTGGGCAGGGTTTCAATGTGGCCAAGGGGACATATAGGTCCTATCCAAGCAGTATGTGTTCAAATTTCAACGCCACAAAAAGAAACGTTGACCACTGTTGTTCATTTGTGTCAATTGGATTTCAATGAGCTGTTTTCATGAAGCCTTATTTACGAATAGTTCGCTTTCACTGACCATGACATCTAGTCTAGCGTTACACTCGGTTTCCAATTACCTCAGTTTCCCACATTGTTTCAAGGGCTTCTTACGACCTGTTTACTAAGAACGCATGCCTTGATAGACTACACCGATTTGGAACGGATGTGTGATCTATATCACATTACTACTCTCCACTAACCTCGTCCCACTTTTTGTTAAACAGGCGTGTTGTAATTAGTGCGGTAGGACAAGCGTATCGGTCAGAACTCTGTGCTGTGCTGAGCTTTTGAATTGTTTGCGGTACAACTGGTACTGCACGACTACCATATTTGTGTGCAGCGGGCACACGTATCTTTAGTTGGTGTAACAGAATGTGCGAGCAAGGCTCGAGAAACAACTCAAGAGCGATAGGTTACACAGCTCACATTACGTCAGGTTATAAGCCCCGCCTAAGGCGGTGAAATGGAGAAAACGGTTCGCTCAGTGTATAATGAGAGGCTTTCACTTACGAATCGTTCAGTGTGGATTCTGAGGTCAAAGGCGGCGATCACTGTAGCCAAGGTGCGTTTGACTTCGCAGCCACTTTGTTATGGCTCTTTTATCGATACTTGTATGAGTGTGGGCCTTTGTCTGACTCGGGAGCCGTTTGCCCATGTTCGGCATGCAACTCCACAGCCGGCTGCCCCCAAGAGCTCTGGCATCGAGTGGTATGGCCCCAGCCGCGCCAAGTGGCTTGGTAGGTTTCGCAGCGTAGATCCGGGATTCCGTGGCATGTTTTCAGGAGGGGTTCAGTTATTACGTACCCGTGGCATTCGAGGGGCAGGCGACGCCTCGGTTGCAGGCGGTACTTTGATTGGATGGCATCGACGCGTTGTCTTTCGCTTTTAGGTCTACGTACGTAGGTTCACCTAGGCCGTGTCTGGACACCGCGCACAAAGGAATTGCCTTTGGCGTGGTCGCTGTCCTTTCCGTTGTACCCCGATGCGATCGATGACATCCGCCGGCCGTCTGCTGTGTTGTTATGTGCGCCCGCAGGCCCTTACAGCGAGAATGCCACCCCTGTCTACCTGACCGGCGAGTTCCCTGGCGACTACGGCTGGGACACTGCTGGCCTGTCCGCGGACCCGGAAACCTTCAAGCGCTATCGCGAGCTGGAGCTGATCCACGCGCGCTGGGCCATGCTGGGCGCTCTGGGCTGCGTGACCCCCGAGCTGCTGTCCAAGAATGGCGTGCAGTTCGGTGAGGCCGTGTGGTTCAAGGCCGGCGCCCAGATCTTCCAGGAGGGTGGCCTGGACTACCTGGGCAACCCGTCCCTGGTGCACGCGCAGAACATTGTTGCCACGCTGGCATTCCAGGTAGGTCGCATGAAATGGGGCACTAGTGGGCGCTGGTAAGCAGCATGCCGCCGGGTGTACGAGGTCGGTTTATTTGGGTGGGGTCGCGTGCTCAATCCCGTGCTGGGTCTGGGGCTGGGCAGCCCGCCTTGCGTGCTGTCACGGCGGCCAGCCATCGTGGGTGTTTGGTTTGGCTCGGTTCCATACATGCGTTCCACTCTAGATCCAAGGGAGGCGCAATAGTGTGAGCCTGGCTTGATATCCCCCACAGCGTCGGCTGCAATTCAAATGCAACGTCCTCTCATGCAAGGTAGCCAGTAGATTCCTCTCCGAATGCTCCATCCATCCCCTCACTCCGAAACCCCTCGCCCCACACACACATATGCGTCACGCAGGTCATCCTGATGGGCCTGGTTGAGGGCTACCGTGTCAATGGCGGCCCAGCCGGCGAGGGCCTGGACCCACTGTACCCGGGCGAGGCGTTCGACCCACTGGGCCTCGCCGACGACCCAGACACGTTTGCGGAGCTCAAGGTGAAGGAGATCAAGAACGGCCGCCTTGCCATGTTCTCCATGTTCGGGTTCTTCGTGCAGGCCATTGTGACCGGCAAGGGCCCCATTGAGAACCTGAACGACCACCTGGCCAACCCGGGCGTGAACAACGCCTTTGCCTTCGCCACCAAGTTCACCCCAAGTGCATGATAGATGTAGCTGGATGAACGAATGGATGGATGGATGAGGATTCCCCCTGTATTGCCGCATGGTGTGAAGGAGCGACAGCTGCTGTGTGTGCCACGGATATGTGTGTGCGAGCCGTGGATGTCTAGATAGGTGTACCAGTAGCGCGCAGGTCCACACGATGCACATGGGAACTGGGTCGGAGGTAATTAAGCAGCTATCTTTCCTTGCTCGCTGGCTGTGCATCGGCGTGCCAGGGCGGGCGTGCAGATTGATGTGACTGCACGTACTGAGCGTGTCTATCAAAGTACGCGCTTCGTTTGTTGTGCGGAGCACGTCCCTGTATGTAACGTAACAGGAGCGACATCATCAATTTTCATCTCCTCCCAAGGTGTCTGACAGTGAGTGGGGCACATGGCACTTCACCCGGCACGGGAACGGAAATGTTTACGTTGTTTTTGCGAAAATGCCCTGTAAAATGCCATGTAGTCAGGAAAATAGCCACCGTGACGAAAGAACATGCATTTTCCTGGGGTTATCGGTCCTGGGAACACCCTGCTGGCTAGAGAACCTTAAATGATTTGACAGCTTCACACTATTAAGGCAGGGAGCTCATTATTTACAGGTTAGCTCTTCTATGAAATAATGTTTCTGAGCCCCGAAAGTCAACTCTTGTAGGTTGTGGGGAACACCGCAACACTGAAGGGCCTACCCAGTTAGAGTCCTAGGGGATACCGGAAAGGAAGTTAGTTTTGGGGCCCCGGGGAGCCCCCCAACAAACAGCTACCCCTTGAACAACCCTCATGGGACTGCAATTCCATATCCTGTGCTGCTGCAGCAGTCCAGCCAGCATTGAGCATTTTACTTCGTCCAGCCGCAGGAATACGTACAGGTGGTAGGTAGCTTGGGCAGGGTCGACAGCCCAGATGGGAGGCTTGGCGATATGATGATATTTTTCAACGTGTTTCGTCCGGTAATATTCCTTGCCCGCCTTGCTCCCCCCCTCCAGCGAGGCTACCAAAGGAGGAAGTGATAGGAGGTGACAGGCTAAACTGTGTGGGTGCCCTGCCTGTTGCAAGGCTTCACCGGATGGGGCTCTCATGGTGGTTCCATGAGTGCAAATCATAGTGTGTGAATGAGGGGAGAAATGTCAGCACGCACTTGACTGGGCTGCGTGTACGGCTGCGTGTATTGCTTGCTAGAACACGTCCCTGACCCTTCGTTACGGTTGCGGTGGTAGGACTGGCGTGCAGTCACAAACGAGCTTCATGCACCATCCTGCCTTCCCTTGCCTTGCATCCCTCGCTCTTTCCCGCCCCTCACGTATGAATCTTACGCAAAGCGCTCTCAGAAACGCCCTCGTTGACCCCTGGCGTCGATGGGGCTAGGAGTCTGGCTTAGGAGCCAAGTTGTTCTGCCCAAGAGATCTCATAATGCGCTGTCAAGTTGCCCAGAGACAGTTCACCCCTGGGCATGCCTTGGCCGAGTCGACATTGGGCTGTCTCCTTGGGCTGGGAGTCCTGTGCCTCCGGTGTGGTGTTGGAGGTGTGGTGCGGATGGCGACATCTGATTTTAGGATTAGCGTGCCTCCATCCAGTTGCTCGTGTTGCTCGTGAGGGATGAGCAGTTTGGGAGCATCATTCACCTGCACTTCAGCCCTCGAAGTGAGGCAGGATCGAGGCAAGTTGTTTGCGCACGGATGGGCGGGTGGCGTCACCGGCCACTATCAATACTCATCAGCTGGCCACCTGCCTTTCTTTCATGCATGGCTTCCTGGATGGACCCGGCACGTCATTCGTTTGCATGTAAGTGCTCTATCTGGGTCCATCCGCTGTCCACGCACGCACACACACGAGCCTGCGGCTCAGGCACGCAGTGCCCTTTGCCCCGAGTAGGTTTGAAGGTCCGATCCCCAACGGCTTCCATGCCGCAACAGCCTGTGCAGTCACGGTCAACGAATGGGCTGAAGTGTTATTTCTATTATTAGTTCAGTCCTTTTCGACACAGACTATGAGCCAGGTTCCGCAATTTATTTATTATGTACGGTATTATTATGTTTGGTATCGCTAGACATGTGCGCGGATTATGTAGTGCAAGGCGGTTGGCGACCCGAGATCTACAGAATGCAGTGGCCGCAGGTGCGCACTGGGCGGCCGGCAGGTCTGCATATATTGCGTTCGGTTGCTGGTTGCGCTCGGTTGCATAGTATTACTAAAGCTCGACCCGTGCACGCGACAGCCACGGCGAGGGGATGCAAGTAGTCCGAAGTATGGCCAATCTATTGAAGCTCGCTTTGAGGCTGTGCGTGGTTGCGGGCCGAGCTGCGCGGCGACCTGATTTGCAACGCCCTTGCCATCGGTCGCGAACTTGGCCTTTTACCCCCCACCCACACGCATGATTTCGCTGCGTCAAGGAAGCCAGCATGGAGAGGGCTTCTGTGGAGAAAGGAGTAGGAAAAGCCGTAAGCCAGCAGCTGCGCGACCGATGAAAGGTTGCATTTCAACCCGCGAACTCGGCTCTAAACGCAAGTAGTTGATCACGAAGTACAGAGATTTCGGTAGTTCGTTTTCCATTCGCCGCGCTTCTACTACTTGCACTTTGAAAGCTGTTGACTCTCGGAAAGTGCGAGCAAGTGGGGACCTCGGACTTGTTGGGCGATACTGCAAGCAAGTGATGACTGTTTGATGTCCATTATTGTAGTGCGCAGTCCGTCGTGATCTGAACGTACCTGTGTGTCGTGCCCCTGCTGGGACGATGGGTACGGCATCGAGATTTTCTTGTTTTTTCGCTACAAAAGGGCGCTGGCCGCGCTGGTTGTGGTTATCAGATCTCACGCACGTTTTGAGTCTGATCACCGCTTCTAACAGGAATGGCTTTCGCTCTCGCCACTTCGCGCAAGGCTCTGCAGGTCGCCTGCAAGGCGACTGGCAAGAAGGCCGCTGCCAAGGTGCGTTTGACTTCGCAGCCACTTTGTTATGGCTCTTTTATCGATACTTGTATGAGTGTGGGCCTTTGTCTGACTCGGGAGCCGTTTGCCCATGTTCGGCATGCAACTCCACAGCCGGCTGCCCCCAAGAGCTCTGGCATCGAGTGGTATGGCCCCAGCCGCGCCAAGTGGCTTGGTAGGTTTCGCAGCGTAGATCCGGGATTCCGTGGCATGTTTTCAGGAGGGGTTCAGTTATTACGTACCCGTGGCATTCGAGGGGCAGGCGACGCCTCGGTTGCAGGCGGTACTTTGATTGGATGGCATCGACGCGTTGTCTTTCGCTTTTAGGTCTACGTACGTAGGTTCACCTAGGCCGTGTCTGGACACCGCGCACAAAGGAATTGCCTTTGGCGTGGTCGCTGTCCTTTCCGTTGTACCCCGATGCGATCGATGACATCCGCCGGCCGTCTGCTGTGTTGTTATGTGCGCCCGCAGGCCCTTACAGCGAGAATGCCACCCCTGTCTACCTGACCGGCGAGTTCCCTGGCGACTACGGCTGGGACACTGCTGGCCTGTCCGCGGACCCGGAAACCTTCAAGCGCTATCGCGAGCTGGAGCTGATCCACGCGCGCTGGGCCATGCTGGGCGCTCTGGGCTGCGTGACCCCCGAGCTGCTGTCCAAGAATGGCGTGCAGTTCGGTGAGGCCGTGTGGTTCAAGGCCGGCGCCCAGATCTTCCAGGAGGGTGGCCTGGACTACCTGGGCAACCCGTCCCTGGTGCACGCGCAGAACATTGTTGCCACGCTGGCATTCCAGGTAGGTCGCATGAAATGGGGCACTAGTGGGCGCTGGTAAGCAGCATGCCGCCGGGTGTACGAGGTCGGTTTATTTGGGTGGGGTCGCGTGCTCAATCCCGTGCTGGGTCTGGGGCTGGGCAGCCCGCCTTGCGTGCTGTCACGGCGGCCAGCCATCGTGGGTGTTTGGTTTGGCTCGGTTCCATACATGCGTTCCACTCTAGATCCAAGGGAGGCGCAATAGTGTGAGCCTGGCTTGATATCCCCCACAGCGTCGGCTGCAATTCAAATGCAACGTCCTCTCATGCAAGGTAGCCAGTAGATTCCTCTCCGAATGCTCCATCCATCCCCTCACTCCGAAACCCCTCGCCCCACACACACATATGCGTCACGCAGGTCATCCTGATGGGCCTGGTTGAGGGCTACCGTGTCAATGGCGGCCCAGCCGGCGAGGGCCTGGACCCACTGTACCCGGGCGAGGCGTTCGACCCACTGGGCCTCGCCGACGACCCAGACACGTTTGCGGAGCTCAAGGTGAAGGAGATCAAGAACGGCCGCCTTGCCATGTTCTCCATGTTCGGGTTCTTCGTGCAGGCCATTGTGACCGGCAAGGGCCCCATTGAGAACCTGAACGACCACCTGGCCAACCCGGGCGTGAACAACGCCTTTGCCTTCGCCACCAAGTTCACCCCAAGTGCATGATAGATGTAGCTGGATGAACGAATGGATGGATGGATGAGGATTCCCCCTGTATTGCCGCATGGTGTGAAGGAGCGACAGCTGCTGTGTGTGCCACGGATATGTGTGTGCGAGCCGTGGATGTCTAGATAGGTGTACCAGTAGCGCGCAGGTCCACACGATGCACATGGGAACTGGGTCGGAGGTAATTAAGCAGCTATCTTTCCTTGCTCGCTGGCTGTGCATCGGCGTGCCAGGGCGGGCGTGCAGATTGATGTGACTGCACGTACTGAGCGTGTCTATCAAAGTACGCGCTTCGTTTGTTGTGCGGAGCACGTCCCTGTATGTAACGTAACAGGAGCGACATCATCAATTTTCATCTCCTCCCAAGGTGTCTGACAGTGAGTGGGGCACATGGCACTTCACCCGGCACGGGAACGGAAATGTTTACGTTGTTTTTGCGAAAATGCCCTGTAAAATGCCATGTAGTCAGGAAAATAGCCACCGTGACGAAAGAACATGCATTTTCCTGGGGTTATCGGTCCTGGGAACACCCTGCTGGCTAGAGAACCTTAAATGATTTGACAGCTTCACACTATTAAGGCAGGGAGCTCATTATTTACAGGTTAGCTCTTCTATGAAATAATGTTTCTGAGCCCCGAAAGTCAACTCTTGTAGGTTGTGGGGAACACCGCAACACTGAAGGGCCTACCCAGTTAGAGTCCTAGGGGATACCGGAAAGGAAGTTAGTTTTGGGGCCCCGGGGAGCCCCCCAACAAACAGCTACCCCTTGAACAACCCTCATGGGACTGCAATTCCATATCCTGTGCTGCTGCAGCAGTCCAGCCAGCATTGAGCATTTTACTTCGTCCAGCCGCAGGAATACGTACAGGTGGTAGGTAGCTTGGGCAGGGTCGACAGCCCAGATGGGAGGCTTGGCGATATGATGATATTTTTCAACGTGTTTCGTCCGGTAATATTCCTTGCCCGCCTTGCTCCCCCCCTCCAGCGAGGCTACCAAAGGAGGAAGTGATAGGAGGTGACAGGCTAAACTGTGTGGGTGCCCTGCCTGTTGCAAGGCTTCACCGGATGGGGCTCTCATGGTGGTTCCATGAGTGCAAATCATAGTGTGTGAATGAGGGGAGAAATGTCAGCACGCACTTGACTGGGCTGCGTGTACGGCTGCGTGTATTGCTTGCTAGAACACGTCCCTGACCCTTCGTTACGGTTGCGGTGGTAGGACTGGCGTGCAGTCACAAACGAGCTTCATGCACCATCCTGCCTTCCCTTGCCTTGCATCCCTCGCTCTTTCCCGCCCCTCACGTATGAATCTTACGCAAAGCGCTCTCAGAAACGCCCTCGTTGACCCCTGGCGTCGATGGGGCTAGGAGTCTGGCTTAGGAGCCAAGTTGTTCTGCCCAAGAGATCTCATAATGCGCTGTCAAGTTGCCCAGAGACAGTTCACCCCTGGGCATGCCTTGGCCGAGTCGACATTGGGCTGTCTCCTTGGGCTGGGAGTCCTGTGCCTCCGGTGTGGTGTTGGAGGTGTGGTGCGGATGGCGACATCTGATTTTAGGATTAGCGTGCCTCCATCCAGTTGCTCGTGTTGCTCGTGAGGGATGAGCAGTTTGGGAGCATCATTCACCTGCACTTCAGCCCTCGAAGTGAGGCAGGATCGAGGCAAGTTGTTTGCGCACGGATGGGCGGGTGGCGTCACCGGCCACTATCAATACTCATCAGCTGGCCACCTGCCTTTCTTTCATGCATGGCTTCCTGGATGGACCCGGCACGTCATTCGTTTGCATGTAAGTGCTCTATCTGGGTCCATCCGCTGTCCACGCACGCACACACACGAGCCTGCGGCTCAGGCACGCAGTGCCCTTTGCCCCGAGTAGGTTTGAAGGTCCGATCCCCAACGGCTTCCATGCCGCAACAGCCTGTGCAGTCACGGTCAACGAATGGGCTGAAGTGTTATTTCTATTATTAGTTCAGTCCTTTTCGACACAGACTATGAGCCAGGTTCCGCAATTTATTTATTATGTACGGTATTATTATGTTTGGTATCGCTAGACATGTGCGCGGATTATGTAGTGCAAGGCGGTTGGCGACCCGAGATCTACAGAATGCAGTGGCCGCAGGTGCGCACTGGGCGGCCGGCAGGTCTGCATATATTGCGTTCGGTTGCTGGTTGCGCTCGGTTGCATAGTATTACTAAAGCTCGACCCGTGCACGCGACAGCCACGGCGAGGGGATGCAAGTAGTCCGAAGTATGGCCAATCTATTGAAGCTCGCTTTGAGGCTGTGCGTGGTTGCGGGCCGAGCTGCGCGGCGACCTGATTTGCAACGCCCTTGCCATCGGTCGCGAACTTGGCCTTTTACCCCCCACCCACACGCATGATTTCGCTGCGTCAAGGAAGCCAGCATGGAGAGGGCTTCTGTGGAGAAAGGAGTAGGAAAAGCCGTAAGCCAGCAGCTGCGCGACCGATGAAAGGTTGCATTTCAACCCGCGAACTCGGCTCTAAACGCAAGTAGTTGATCACGAAGTACAGAGATTTCGGTAGTTCGTTTTCCATTCGCCGCGCTTCTACTACTTGCACTTTGAAAGCTGTTGACTCTCGGAAAGTGCGAGCAAGTGGGGACCTCGGACTTGTTGGGCGATACTGCAAGCAAGTGATGACTGTTTGATGTCCATTATTGTAGTGCGCAGTCCGTCGTGATCTGAACGTACCTGTGTGTCGTGCCCCTGCTGGGACGATGGGTACGGCATCGAGATTTTCTTGTTTTTTCGCTACAAAAGGGCGCTGGCCGCGCTGGTTGTGGTTATCAGATCTCACGCACGTTTTGAGTCTGATCACCGCTTCTAACAGGAATGGCTTTCGCTCTCGCCACTTCGCGCAAGGCTCTGCAGGTCGCCTGCAAGGCGACTGGCAAGAAGGCCGCTGCCAAGGTGCGTTTGACTTCGCAGCCACTTTGTTATGGCTCTTTTATCGATACTTGTATGAGTGTGGGCCTTTGTCTGACTCGGGAGCCGTTTGCCCATGTTCGGCATGCAACTCCACAGCCGGCTGCCCCCAAGAGCTCTGGCATCGAGTGGTATGGCCCCAGCCGCGCCAAGTGGCTTGGTAGGTTTCGCAGCGTAGATCCGGGATTCCGTGGCATGTTTTCAGGAGGGGTTCAGTTATTACGTACCCGTGGCATTCGAGGGGCAGGCGACGCCTCGGTTGCAGGCGGTACTTTGATTGGATGGCATCGACGCGTTGTCTTTCGCTTTTAGGTCTACGTACGTAGGTTCACCTAGGCCGTGTCTGGACACCGCGCACAAAGGAATTGCCTTTGGCGTGGTCGCTGTCCTTTCCGTTGTACCCCGATGCGATCGATGACATCCGCCGGCCGTCTGCTGTGTTGTTATGTGCGCCCGCAGGCCCTTACAGCGAGAATGCCACCCCTGTCTACCTGACCGGCGAGTTCCCTGGCGACTACGGCTGGGACACTGCTGGCCTGTCCGCGGACCCGGAAACCTTCAAGCGCTATCGCGAGCTGGAGCTGATCCACGCGCGCTGGGCCATGCTGGGCGCTCTGGGCTGCGTGACCCCCGAGCTGCTGTCCAAGAATGGCGTGCAGTTCGGTGAGGCCGTGTGGTTCAAGGCCGGCGCCCAGATCTTCCAGGAGGGTGGCCTGGACTACCTGGGCAACCCGTCCCTGGTGCACGCGCAGAACATTGTTGCCACGCTGGCATTCCAGGTAGGTCGCATGAAATGGGGCACTAGTGGGCGCTGGTAAGCAGCATGCCGCCGGGTGTACGAGGTCGGTTTATTTGGGTGGGGTCGCGTGCTCAATCCCGTGCTGGGTCTGGGGCTGGGCAGCCCGCCTTGCGTGCTGTCACGGCGGCCAGCCATCGTGGGTGTTTGGTTTGGCTCGGTTCCATACATGCGTTCCACTCTAGATCCAAGGGAGGCGCAATAGTGTGAGCCTGGCTTGATATCCCCCACAGCGTCGGCTGCAATTCAAATGCAACGTCCTCTCATGCAAGGTAGCCAGTAGATTCCTCTCCGAATGCTCCATCCATCCCCTCACTCCGAAACCCCTCGCCCCACACACACATATGCGTCACGCAGGTCATCCTGATGGGCCTGGTTGAGGGCTACCGTGTCAATGGCGGCCCAGCCGGCGAGGGCCTGGACCCACTGTACCCGGGCGAGGCGTTCGACCCACTGGGCCTCGCCGACGACCCAGACACGTTTGCGGAGCTCAAGGTGAAGGAGATCAAGAACGGCCGCCTTGCCATGTTCTCCATGTTCGGGTTCTTCGTGCAGGCCATTGTGACCGGCAAGGGCCCCATTGAGAACCTGAACGACCACCTGGCCAACCCGGGCGTGAACAACGCCTTTGCCTTCGCCACCAAGTTCACCCCAAGTGCATGATAGATGTAGCTGGATGAACGAATGGATGGATGGATGAGGATTCCCCCTGTATTGCCGCATGGTGTGAAGGAGCGACAGCTGCTGTGTGTGCCACGGATATGTGTGTGCGAGCCGTGGATGTCTAGATAGGTGTACCAGTAGCGCGCAGGTCCACACGATGCACATGGGAACTGGGTCGGAGGTAATTAAGCAGCTATCTTTCCTTGCTCGCTGGCTGTGCATCGGCGTGCCAGGGCGGGCGTGCAGATTGATGTGACTGCACGTACTGAGCGTGTCTATCAAAGTACGCGCTTCGTTTGTTGTGCGGAGCACGTCCCTGTATGTAACGTAACAGGAGCGACATCATCAATTTTCATCTCCTCCCAAGGTGTCTGACAGTGAGTGGGGCACATGGCACTTCACCCGGCACGGGAACGGAAATGTTTACGTTGTTTTTGCGAAAATGCCCTGTAAAATGCCATGTAGTCAGGAAAATAGCCACCGTGACGAAAGAACATGCATTTTCCTGGGGTTATCGGTCCTGGGAACACCCTGCTGGCTAGAGAACCTTAAATGATTTGACAGCTTCACACTATTAAGGCAGGGAGCTCATTATTTACAGGTTAGCTCTTCTATGAAATAATGTTTCTGAGCCCCGAAAGTCAACTCTTGTAGGTTGTGGGGAACACCGCAACACTGAAGGGCCTACCCAGTTAGAGTCCTAGGGGATACCGGAAAGGAAGTTAGTTTTGGGGCCCCGGGGAGCCCCCCAACAAACAGCTACCCCTTGAACAACCCTCATGGGACTGCAATTCCATATCCTGTGCTGCTGCAGCAGTCCAGCCAGCATTGAGCATTTTACTTCGTCCAGCCGCAGGAATACGTACAGGTGGTAGGTAGCTTGGGCAGGGTCGACAGCCCAGATGGGAGGCTTGGCGATATGATGATATTTTTCAACGTGTTTCGTCCGGTAATATTCCTTGCCCGCCTTGCTCCCCCCCTCCAGCGAGGCTACCAAAGGAGGAAGTGATAGGAGGTGACAGGCTAAACTGTGTGGGTGCCCTGCCTGTTGCAAGGCTTCACCGGATGGGGCTCTCATGGTGGTTCCATGAGTGCAAATCATAGTGTGTGAATGAGGGGAGAAATGTCAGCACGCACTTGACTGGGCTGCGTGTACGGCTGCGTGTATTGCTTGCTAGAACACGTCCCTGACCCTTCGTTACGGTTGCGGTGGTAGGACTGGCGTGCAGTCACAAACGAGCTTCATGCACCATCCTGCCTTCCCTTGCCTTGCATCCCTCGCTCTTTCCCGCCCCTCACGTATGAATCTTACGCAAAGCGCTCTCAGAAACGCCCTCGTTGACCCCTGGCGTCGATGGGGCTAGGAGTCTGGCTTAGGAGCCAAGTTGTTCTGCCCAAGAGATCTCATAATGCGCTGTCAAGTTGCCCAGAGACAGTTCACCCCTGGGCATGCCTTGGCCGAGTCGACATTGGGCTGTCTCCTTGGGCTGGGAGTCCTGTGCCTCCGGTGTGGTGTTGGAGGTGTGGTGCGGATGGCGACATCTGATTTTAGGATTAGCGTGCCTCCATCCAGTTGCTCGTGTTGCTCGTGAGGGATGAGCAGTTTGGGAGCATCATTCACCTGCACTTCAGCCCTCGAAGTGAGGCAGGATCGAGGCAAGTTGTTTGCGCACGGATGGGCGGGTGGCGTCACCGGCCACTATCAATACTCATCAGCTGGCCACCTGCCTTTCTTTCATGCATGGCTTCCTGGATGGACCCGGCACGTCATTCGTTTGCATGTAAGTGCTCTATCTGGGTCCATCCGCTGTCCACGCACGCACACACACGAGCCTGCGGCTCAGGCACGCAGTGCCCTTTGCCCCGAGTAGGTTTGAAGGTCCGATCCCCAACGGCTTCCATGCCGCAACAGCCTGTGCAGTCACGGTCAACGAATGGGCTGAAGTGTTATTTCTATTATTAGTTCAGTCCTTTTCGACACAGACTATGAGCCAGGTTCCGCAATTTATTTATTATGTACGGTATTATTATGTTTGGTATCGCTAGACATGTGCGCGGATTATGTAGTGCAAGGCGGTTGGCGACCCGAGATCTACAGAATGCAGTGGCCGCAGGTGCGCACTGGGCGGCCGGCAGGTCTGCATATATTGCGTTCGGTTGCTGGTTGCGCTCGGTTGCATAGTATTACTAAAGCTCGACCCGTGCACGCGACAGCCACGGCGAGGGGATGCAAGTAGTCCGAAGTATGGCCAATCTATTGAAGCTCGCTTTGAGGCTGTGCGTGGTTGCGGGCCGAGCTGCGCGGCGACCTGATTTGCAACGCCCTTGCCATCGGTCGCGAACTTGGCCTTTTACCCCCCACCCACACGCATGATTTCGCTGCGTCAAGGAAGCCAGCATGGAGAGGGCTTCTGTGGAGAAAGGAGTAGGAAAAGCCGTAAGCCAGCAGCTGCGCGACCGATGAAAGGTTGCATTTCAACCCGCGAACTCGGCTCTAAACGCAAGTAGTTGATCACGAAGTACAGAGATTTCGGTAGTTCGTTTTCCATTCGCCGCGCTTCTACTACTTGCACTTTGAAAGCTGTTGACTCTCGGAAAGTGCGAGCAAGTGGGGACCTCGGACTTGTTGGGCGATACTGCAAGCAAGTGATGACTGTTTGATGTCCATTATTGTAGTGCGCAGTCCGTCGTGATCTGAACGTACCTGTGTGTCGTGCCCCTGCTGGGACGATGGGTACGGCATCGAGATTTTCTTGTTTTTTCGCTACAAAAGGGCGCTGGCCGCGCTGGTTGTGGTTATCAGATCTCACGCACGTTTTGAGTCTGATCACCGCTTCTAACAGGAATGGCTTTCGCTCTCGCCACTTCGCGCAAGGCTCTGCAGGTCGCCTGCAAGGCGACTGGCAAGAAGGCCGCTGCCAAGGTGCGTTTGACTTCGCAGCCACTTTGTTATGGCTCTTTTATCGATACTTGTATGAGTGTGGGCCTTTGTCTGACTCGGGAGCCGTTTGCCCATGTTCGGCATGCAACTCCACAGCCGGCTGCCCCCAAGAGCTCTGGCATCGAGTGGTATGGCCCCAGCCGCGCCAAGTGGCTTGGTAGGTTTCGCAGCGTAGATCCGGGATTCCGTGGCATGTTTTCAGGAGGGGTTCAGTTATTACGTACCCGTGGCATTCGAGGGGCAGGCGACGCCTCGGTTGCAGGCGGTACTTTGATTGGATGGCATCGACGCGTTGTCTTTCGCTTTTAGGTCTACGTACGTAGGTTCACCTAGGCCGTGTCTGGACACCGCGCACAAAGGAATTGCCTTTGGCGTGGTCGCTGTCCTTTCCGTTGTACCCCGATGCGATCGATGACATCCGCCGGCCGTCTGCTGTGTTGTTATGTGCGCCCGCAGGCCCTTACAGCGAGAATGCCACCCCTGTCTACCTGACCGGCGAGTTCCCTGGCGACTACGGCTGGGACACTGCTGGCCTGTCCGCGGACCCGGAAACCTTCAAGCGCTATCGCGAGCTGGAGCTGATCCACGCGCGCTGGGCCATGCTGGGCGCTCTGGGCTGCGTGACCCCCGAGCTGCTGTCCAAGAATGGCGTGCAGTTCGGTGAGGCCGTGTGGTTCAAGGCCGGCGCCCAGATCTTCCAGGAGGGTGGCCTGGACTACCTGGGCAACCCGTCCCTGGTGCACGCGCAGAACATTGTTGCCACGCTGGCATTCCAGGTAGGTCGCATGAAATGGGGCACTAGTGGGCGCTGGTAAGCAGCATGCCGCCGGGTGTACGAGGTCGGTTTATTTGGGTGGGGTCGCGTGCTCAATCCCGTGCTGGGTCTGGGGCTGGGCAGCCCGCCTTGCGTGCTGTCACGGCGGCCAGCCATCGTGGGTGTTTGGTTTGGCTCGGTTCCATACATGCGTTCCACTCTAGATCCAAGGGAGGCGCAATAGTGTGAGCCTGGCTTGATATCCCCCACAGCGTCGGCTGCAATTCAAATGCAACGTCCTCTCATGCAAGGTAGCCAGTAGATTCCTCTCCGAATGCTCCATCCATCCCCTCACTCCGAAACCCCTCGCCCCACACACACATATGCGTCACGCAGGTCATCCTGATGGGCCTGGTTGAGGGCTACCGTGTCAATGGCGGCCCAGCCGGCGAGGGCCTGGACCCACTGTACCCGGGCGAGGCGTTCGACCCACTGGGCCTCGCCGACGACCCAGACACGTTTGCGGAGCTCAAGGTGAAGGAGATCAAGAACGGCCGCCTTGCCATGTTCTCCATGTTCGGGTTCTTCGTGCAGGCCATTGTGACCGGCAAGGGCCCCATTGAGAACCTGAACGACCACCTGGCCAACCCGGGCGTGAACAACGCCTTTGCCTTCGCCACCAAGTTCACCCCAAGTGCATGATAGATGTAGCTGGATGAACGAATGGATGGATGGATGAGGATTCCCCCTGTATTGCCGCATGGTGTGAAGGAGCGACAGCTGCTGTGTGTGCCACGGATATGTGTGTGCGAGCCGTGGATGTCTAGATAGGTGTACCAGTAGCGCGCAGGTCCACACGATGCACATGGGAACTGGGTCGGAGGTAATTAAGCAGCTATCTTTCCTTGCTCGCTGGCTGTGCATCGGCGTGCCAGGGCGGGCGTGCAGATTGATGTGACTGCACGTACTGAGCGTGTCTATCAAAGTACGCGCTTCGTTTGTTGTGCGGAGCACGTCCCTGTATGTAACGTAACAGGAGCGACATCATCAATTTTCATCTCCTCCCAAGGTGTCTGACAGTGAGTGGGGCACATGGCACTTCACCCGGCACGGGAACGGAAATGTTTACGTTGTTTTTGCGAAAATGCCCTGTAAAATGCCATGTAGTCAGGAAAATAGCCACCGTGACGAAAGAACATGCATTTTCCTGGGGTTATCGGTCCTGGGAACACCCTGCTGGCTAGAGAACCTTAAATGATTTGACAGCTTCACACTATTAAGGCAGGGAGCTCATTATTTACAGGTTAGCTCTTCTATGAAATAATGTTTCTGAGCCCCGAAAGTCAACTCTTGTAGGTTGTGGGGAACACCGCAACACTGAAGGGCCTACCCAGTTAGAGTCCTAGGGGATACCGGAAAGGAAGTTAGTTTTGGGGCCCCGGGGAGCCCCCCAACAAACAGCTACCCCTTGAACAACCCTCATGGGACTGCAATTCCATATCCTGTGCTGCTGCAGCAGTCCAGCCAGCATTGAGCATTTTACTTCGTCCAGCCGCAGGAATACGTACAGGTGGTAGGTAGCTTGGGCAGGGTCGACAGCCCAGATGGGAGGCTTGGCGATATGATGATATTTTTCAACGTGTTTCGTCCGGTAATATTCCTTGCCCGCCTTGCTCCCCCCCTCCAGCGAGGCTACCAAAGGAGGAAGTGATAGGAGGTGACAGGCTAAACTGTGTGGGTGCCCTGCCTGTTGCAAGGCTTCACCGGATGGGGCTCTCATGGTGGTTCCATGAGTGCAAATCATAGTGTGTGAATGAGGGGAGAAATGTCAGCACGCACTTGACTGGGCTGCGTGTACGGCTGCGTGTATTGCTTGCTAGAACACGTCCCTGACCCTTCGTTACGGTTGCGGTGGTAGGACTGGCGTGCAGTCACAAACGAGCTTCATGCACCATCCTGCCTTCCCTTGCCTTGCATCCCTCGCTCTTTCCCGCCCCTCACGTATGAATCTTACGCAAAGCGCTCTCAGAAACGCCCTCGTTGACCCCTGGCGTCGATGGGGCTAGGAGTCTGGCTTAGGAGCCAAGTTGTTCTGCCCAAGAGATCTCATAATGCGCTGTCAAGTTGCCCAGAGACAGTTCACCCCTGGGCATGCCTTGGCCGAGTCGACATTGGGCTGTCTCCTTGGGCTGGGAGTCCTGTGCCTCCGGTGTGGTGTTGGAGGTGTGGTGCGGATGGCGACATCTGATTTTAGGATTAGCGTGCCTCCATCCAGTTGCTCGTGTTGCTCGTGAGGGATGAGCAGTTTGGGAGCATCATTCACCTGCACTTCAGCCCTCGAAGTGAGGCAGGATCGAGGCAAGTTGTTTGCGCACGGATGGGCGGGTGGCGTCACCGGCCACTATCAATACTCATCAGCTGGCCACCTGCCTTTCTTTCATGCATGGCTTCCTGGATGGACCCGGCACGTCATTCGTTTGCATGTAAGTGCTCTATCTGGGTCCATCCGCTGTCCACGCACGCACACACACGAGCCTGCGGCTCAGGCACGCAGTGCCCTTTGCCCCGAGTAGGTTTGAAGGTCCGATCCCCAACGGCTTCCATGCCGCAACAGCCTGTGCAGTCACGGTCAACGAATGGGCTGAAGTGTTATTTCTATTATTAGTTCAGTCCTTTTCGACACAGACTATGAGCCAGGTTCCGCAATTTATTTATTATGTACGGTATTATTATGTTTGGTATCGCTAGACATGTGCGCGGATTATGTAGTGCAAGGCGGTTGGCGACCCGAGATCTACAGAATGCAGTGGCCGCAGGTGCGCACTGGGCGGCCGGCAGGTCTGCATATATTGCGTTCGGTTGCTGGTTGCGCTCGGTTGCATAGTATTACTAAAGCTCGACCCGTGCACGCGACAGCCACGGCGAGGGGATGCAAGTAGTCCGAAGTATGGCCAATCTATTGAAGCTCGCTTTGAGGCTGTGCGTGGTTGCGGGCCGAGCTGCGCGGCGACCTGATTTGCAACGCCCTTGCCATCGGTCGCGAACTTGGCCTTTTACCCCCCACCCACACGCATGATTTCGCTGCGTCAAGGAAGCCAGCATGGAGAGGGCTTCTGTGGAGAAAGGAGTAGGAAAAGCCGTAAGCCAGCAGCTGCGCGACCGATGAAAGGTTGCATTTCAACCCGCGAACTCGGCTCTAAACGCAAGTAGTTGATCACGAAGTACAGAGATTTCGGTAGTTCGTTTTCCATTCGCCGCGCTTCTACTACTTGCACTTTGAAAGCTGTTGACTCTCGGAAAGTGCGAGCAAGTGGGGACCTCGGACTTGTTGGGCGATACTGCAAGCAAGTGATGACTGTTTGATGTCCATTATTGTAGTGCGCAGTCCGTCGTGATCTGAACGTACCTGTGTGTCGTGCCCCTGCTGGGACGATGGGTACGGCATCGAGATTTTCTTGTTTTTTCGCTACAAAAGGGCGCTGGCCGCGCTGGTTGTGGTTATCAGATCTCACGCACGTTTTGAGTCTGATCACCGCTTCTAACAGGAATGGCTTTCGCTCTCGCCACTTCGCGCAAGGCTCTGCAGGTCGCCTGCAAGGCGACTGGCAAGAAGGCCGCTGCCAAGGTGCGTTTGACTTCGCAGCCACTTTGTTATGGCTCTTTTATCGATACTTGTATGAGTGTGGGCCTTTGTCTGACTCGGGAGCCGTTTGCCCATGTTCGGCATGCAACTCCACAGCCGGCTGCCCCCAAGAGCTCTGGCATCGAGTGGTATGGCCCCAGCCGCGCCAAGTGGCTTGGTAGGTTTCGCAGCGTAGATCCGGGATTCCGTGGCATGTTTTCAGGAGGGGTTCAGTTATTACGTACCCGTGGCATTCGAGGGGCAGGCGACGCCTCGGTTGCAGGCGGTACTTTGATTGGATGGCATCGACGCGTTGTCTTTCGCTTTTAGGTCTACGTACGTAGGTTCACCTAGGCCGTGTCTGGACACCGCGCACAAAGGAATTGCCTTTGGCGTGGTCGCTGTCCTTTCCGTTGTACCCCGATGCGATCGATGACATCCGCCGGCCGTCTGCTGTGTTGTTATGTGCGCCCGCAGGCCCTTACAGCGAGAATGCCACCCCTGTCTACCTGACCGGCGAGTTCCCTGGCGACTACGGCTGGGACACTGCTGGCCTGTCCGCGGACCCGGAAACCTTCAAGCGCTATCGCGAGCTGGAGCTGATCCACGCGCGCTGGGCCATGCTGGGCGCTCTGGGCTGCGTGACCCCCGAGCTGCTGTCCAAGAATGGCGTGCAGTTCGGTGAGGCCGTGTGGTTCAAGGCCGGCGCCCAGATCTTCCAGGAGGGTGGCCTGGACTACCTGGGCAACCCGTCCCTGGTGCACGCGCAGAACATTGTTGCCACGCTGGCATTCCAGGTAGGTCGCATGAAATGGGGCACTAGTGGGCGCTGGTAAGCAGCATGCCGCCGGGTGTACGAGGTCGGTTTATTTGGGTGGGGTCGCGTGCTCAATCCCGTGCTGGGTCTGGGGCTGGGCAGCCCGCCTTGCGTGCTGTCACGGCGGCCAGCCATCGTGGGTGTTTGGTTTGGCTCGGTTCCATACATGCGTTCCACTCTAGATCCAAGGGAGGCGCAATAGTGTGAGCCTGGCTTGATATCCCCCACAGCGTCGGCTGCAATTCAAATGCAACGTCCTCTCATGCAAGGTAGCCAGTAGATTCCTCTCCGAATGCTCCATCCATCCCCTCACTCCGAAACCCCTCGCCCCACACACACATATGCGTCACGCAGGTCATCCTGATGGGCCTGGTTGAGGGCTACCGTGTCAATGGCGGCCCAGCCGGCGAGGGCCTGGACCCACTGTACCCGGGCGAGGCGTTCGACCCACTGGGCCTCGCCGACGACCCAGACACGTTTGCGGAGCTCAAGGTGAAGGAGATCAAGAACGGCCGCCTTGCCATGTTCTCCATGTTCGGGTTCTTCGTGCAGGCCATTGTGACCGGCAAGGGCCCCATTGAGAACCTGAACGACCACCTGGCCAACCCGGGCGTGAACAACGCCTTTGCCTTCGCCACCAAGTTCACCCCAAGTGCATGATAGATGTAGCTGGATGAACGAATGGATGGATGGATGAGGATTCCCCCTGTATTGCCGCATGGTGTGAAGGAGCGACAGCTGCTGTGTGTGCCACGGATATGTGTGTGCGAGCCGTGGATGTCTAGATAGGTGTACCAGTAGCGCGCAGGTCCACACGATGCACATGGGAACTGGGTCGGAGGTAATTAAGCAGCTATCTTTCCTTGCTCGCTGGCTGTGCATCGGCGTGCCAGGGCGGGCGTGCAGATTGATGTGACTGCACGTACTGAGCGTGTCTATCAAAGTACGCGCTTCGTTTGTTGTGCGGAGCACGTCCCTGTATGTAACGTAACAGGAGCGACATCATCAATTTTCATCTCCTCCCAAGGTGTCTGACAGTGAGTGGGGCACATGGCACTTCACCCGGCACGGGAACGGAAATGTTTACGTTGTTTTTGCGAAAATGCCCTGTAAAATGCCATGTAGTCAGGAAAATAGCCACCGTGACGAAAGAACATGCATTTTCCTGGGGTTATCGGTCCTGGGAACACCCTGCTGGCTAGAGAACCTTAAATGATTTGACAGCTTCACACTATTAAGGCAGGGAGCTCATTATTTACAGGTTAGCTCTTCTATGAAATAATGTTTCTGAGCCCCGAAAGTCAACTCTTGTAGGTTGTGGGGAACACCGCAACACTGAAGGGCCTACCCAGTTAGAGTCCTAGGGGATACCGGAAAGGAAGTTAGTTTTGGGGCCCCGGGGAGCCCCCCAACAAACAGCTACCCCTTGAACAACCCTCATGGGACTGCAATTCCATATCCTGTGCTGCTGCAGCAGTCCAGCCAGCATTGAGCATTTTACTTCGTCCAGCCGCAGGAATACGTACAGGTGGTAGGTAGCTTGGGCAGGGTCGACAGCCCAGATGGGAGGCTTGGCGATATGATGATATTTTTCAACGTGTTTCGTCCGGTAATATTCCTTGCCCGCCTTGCTCCCCCCCTCCAGCGAGGCTACCAAAGGAGGAAGTGATAGGAGGTGACAGGCTAAACTGTGTGGGTGCCCTGCCTGTTGCAAGGCTTCACCGGATGGGGCTCTCATGGTGGTTCCATGAGTGCAAATCATAGTGTGTGAATGAGGGGAGAAATGTCAGCACGCACTTGACTGGGCTGCGTGTACGGCTGCGTGTATTGCTTGCTAGAACACGTCCCTGACCCTTCGTTACGGTTGCGGTGGTAGGACTGGCGTGCAGTCACAAACGAGCTTCATGCACCATCCTGCCTTCCCTTGCCTTGCATCCCTCGCTCTTTCCCGCCCCTCACGTATGAATCTTACGCAAAGCGCTCTCAGAAACGCCCTCGTTGACCCCTGGCGTCGATGGGGCTAGGAGTCTGGCTTAGGAGCCAAGTTGTTCTGCCCAAGAGATCTCATAATGCGCTGTCAAGTTGCCCAGAGACAGTTCACCCCTGGGCATGCCTTGGCCGAGTCGACATTGGGCTGTCTCCTTGGGCTGGGAGTCCTGTGCCTCCGGTGTGGTGTTGGAGGTGTGGTGCGGATGGCGACATCTGATTTTAGGATTAGCGTGCCTCCATCCAGTTGCTCGTGTTGCTCGTGAGGGATGAGCAGTTTGGGAGCATCATTCACCTGCACTTCAGCCCTCGAAGTGAGGCAGGATCGAGGCAAGTTGTTTGCGCACGGATGGGCGGGTGGCGTCACCGGCCACTATCAATACTCATCAGCTGGCCACCTGCCTTTCTTTCATGCATGGCTTCCTGGATGGACCCGGCACGTCATTCGTTTGCATGTAAGTGCTCTATCTGGGTCCATCCGCTGTCCACGCACGCACACACACGAGCCTGCGGCTCAGGCACGCAGTGCCCTTTGCCCCGAGTAGGTTTGAAGGTCCGATCCCCAACGGCTTCCATGCCGCAACAGCCTGTGCAGTCACGGTCAACGAATGGGCTGAAGTGTTATTTCTATTATTAGTTCAGTCCTTTTCGACACAGACTATGAGCCAGGTTCCGCAATTTATTTATTATGTACGGTATTATTATGTTTGGTATCGCTAGACATGTGCGCGGATTATGTAGTGCAAGGCGGTTGGCGACCCGAGATCTACAGAATGCAGTGGCCGCAGGTGCGCACTGGGCGGCCGGCAGGTCTGCATATATTGCGTTCGGTTGCTGGTTGCGCTCGGTTGCATAGTATTACTAAAGCTCGACCCGTGCACGCGACAGCCACGGCGAGGGGATGCAAGTAGTCCGAAGTATGGCCAATCTATTGAAGCTCGCTTTGAGGCTGTGCGTGGTTGCGGGCCGAGCTGCGCGGCGACCTGATTTGCAACGCCCTTGCCATCGGTCGCGAACTTGGCCTTTTACCCCCCACCCACACGCATGATTTCGCTGCGTCAAGGAAGCCAGCATGGAGAGGGCTTCTGTGGAGAAAGGAGTAGGAAAAGCCGTAAGCCAGCAGCTGCGCGACCGATGAAAGGTTGCATTTCAACCCGCGAACTCGGCTCTAAACGCAAGTAGTTGATCACGAAGTACAGAGATTTCGGTAGTTCGTTTTCCATTCGCCGCGCTTCTACTACTTGCACTTTGAAAGCTGTTGACTCTCGGAAAGTGCGAGCAAGTGGGGACCTCGGACTTGTTGGGCGATACTGCAAGCAAGTGATGACTGTTTGATGTCCATTATTGTAGTGCGCAGTCCGTCGTGATCTGAACGTACCTGTGTGTCGTGCCCCTGCTGGGACGATGGGTACGGCATCGAGATTTTCTTGTTTTTTCGCTACAAAAGGGCGCTGGCCGCGCTGGTTGTGGTTATCAGATCTCACGCACGTTTTGAGTCTGATCACCGCTTCTAACAGGAATGGCTTTCGCTCTCGCCACTTCGCGCAAGGCTCTGCAGGTCGCCTGCAAGGCGACTGGCAAGAAGGCCGCTGCCAAGGTGCGTTTGACTTCGCAGCCACTTTGTTATGGCTCTTTTATCGATACTTGTATGAGTGTGGGCCTTTGTCTGACTCGGGAGCCGTTTGCCCATGTTCGGCATGCAACTCCACAGCCGGCTGCCCCCAAGAGCTCTGGCATCGAGTGGTATGGCCCCAGCCGCGCCAAGTGGCTTGGTAGGTTTCGCAGCGTAGATCCGGGATTCCGTGGCATGTTTTCAGGAGGGGTTCAGTTATTACGTACCCGTGGCATTCGAGGGGCAGGCGACGCCTCGGTTGCAGGCGGTACTTTGATTGGATGGCATCGACGCGTTGTCTTTCGCTTTTAGGTCTACGTACGTAGGTTCACCTAGGCCGTGTCTGGACACCGCGCACAAAGGAATTGCCTTTGGCGTGGTCGCTGTCCTTTCCGTTGTACCCCGATGCGATCGATGACATCCGCCGGCCGTCTGCTGTGTTGTTATGTGCGCCCGCAGGCCCTTACAGCGAGAATGCCACCCCTGTCTACCTGACCGGCGAGTTCCCTGGCGACTACGGCTGGGACACTGCTGGCCTGTCCGCGGACCCGGAAACCTTCAAGCGCTATCGCGAGCTGGAGCTGATCCACGCGCGCTGGGCCATGCTGGGCGCTCTGGGCTGCGTGACCCCCGAGCTGCTGTCCAAGAATGGCGTGCAGTTCGGTGAGGCCGTGTGGTTCAAGGCCGGCGCCCAGATCTTCCAGGAGGGTGGCCTGGACTACCTGGGCAACCCGTCCCTGGTGCACGCGCAGAACATTGTTGCCACGCTGGCATTCCAGGTAGGTCGCATGAAATGGGGCACTAGTGGGCGCTGGTAAGCAGCATGCCGCCGGGTGTACGAGGTCGGTTTATTTGGGTGGGGTCGCGTGCTCAATCCCGTGCTGGGTCTGGGGCTGGGCAGCCCGCCTTGCGTGCTGTCACGGCGGCCAGCCATCGTGGGTGTTTGGTTTGGCTCGGTTCCATACATGCGTTCCACTCTAGATCCAAGGGAGGCGCAATAGTGTGAGCCTGGCTTGATATCCCCCACAGCGTCGGCTGCAATTCAAATGCAACGTCCTCTCATGCAAGGTAGCCAGTAGATTCCTCTCCGAATGCTCCATCCATCCCCTCACTCCGAAACCCCTCGCCCCACACACACATATGCGTCACGCAGGTCATCCTGATGGGCCTGGTTGAGGGCTACCGTGTCAATGGCGGCCCAGCCGGCGAGGGCCTGGACCCACTGTACCCGGGCGAGGCGTTCGACCCACTGGGCCTCGCCGACGACCCAGACACGTTTGCGGAGCTCAAGGTGAAGGAGATCAAGAACGGCCGCCTTGCCATGTTCTCCATGTTCGGGTTCTTCGTGCAGGCCATTGTGACCGGCAAGGGCCCCATTGAGAACCTGAACGACCACCTGGCCAACCCGGGCGTGAACAACGCCTTTGCCTTCGCCACCAAGTTCACCCCAAGTGCATGATAGATGTAGCTGGATGAACGAATGGATGGATGGATGAGGATTCCCCCTGTATTGCCGCATGGTGTGAAGGAGCGACAGCTGCTGTGTGTGCCACGGATATGTGTGTGCGAGCCGTGGATGTCTAGATAGGTGTACCAGTAGCGCGCAGGTCCACACGATGCACATGGGAACTGGGTCGGAGGTAATTAAGCAGCTATCTTTCCTTGCTCGCTGGCTGTGCATCGGCGTGCCAGGGCGGGCGTGCAGATTGATGTGACTGCACGTACTGAGCGTGTCTATCAAAGTACGCGCTTCGTTTGTTGTGCGGAGCACGTCCCTGTATGTAACGTAACAGGAGCGACATCATCAATTTTCATCTCCTCCCAAGGTGTCTGACAGTGAGTGGGGCACATGGCACTTCACCCGGCACGGGAACGGAAATGTTTACGTTGTTTTTGCGAAAATGCCCTGTAAAATGCCATGTAGTCAGGAAAATAGCCACCGTGACGAAAGAACATGCATTTTCCTGGGGTTATCGGTCCTGGGAACACCCTGCTGGCTAGAGAACCTTAAATGATTTGACAGCTTCACACTATTAAGGCAGGGAGCTCATTATTTACAGGTTAGCTCTTCTATGAAATAATGTTTCTGAGCCCCGAAAGTCAACTCTTGTAGGTTGTGGGGAACACCGCAACACTGAAGGGCCTACCCAGTTAGAGTCCTAGGGGATACCGGAAAGGAAGTTAGTTTTGGGGCCCCGGGGAGCCCCCCAACAAACAGCTACCCCTTGAACAACCCTCATGGGACTGCAATTCCATATCCTGTGCTGCTGCAGCAGTCCAGCCAGCATTGAGCATTTTACTTCGTCCAGCCGCAGGAATACGTACAGGTGGTAGGTAGCTTGGGCAGGGTCGACAGCCCAGATGGGAGGCTTGGCGATATGATGATATTTTTCAACGTGTTTCGTCCGGTAATATTCCTTGCCCGCCTTGCTCCCCCCCTCCAGCGAGGCTACCAAAGGAGGAAGTGATAGGAGGTGACAGGCTAAACTGTGTGGGTGCCCTGCCTGTTGCAAGGCTTCACCGGATGGGGCTCTCATGGTGGTTCCATGAGTGCAAATCATAGTGTGTGAATGAGGGGAGAAATGTCAGCACGCACTTGACTGGGCTGCGTGTACGGCTGCGTGTATTGCTTGCTAGAACACGTCCCTGACCCTTCGTTACGGTTGCGGTGGTAGGACTGGCGTGCAGTCACAAACGAGCTTCATGCACCATCCTGCCTTCCCTTGCCTTGCATCCCTCGCTCTTTCCCGCCCCTCACGTATGAATCTTACGCAAAGCGCTCTCAGAAACGCCCTCGTTGACCCCTGGCGTCGATGGGGCTAGGAGTCTGGCTTAGGAGCCAAGTTGTTCTGCCCAAGAGATCTCATAATGCGCTGTCAAGTTGCCCAGAGACAGTTCACCCCTGGGCATGCCTTGGCCGAGTCGACATTGGGCTGTCTCCTTGGGCTGGGAGTCCTGTGCCTCCGGTGTGGTGTTGGAGGTGTGGTGCGGATGGCGACATCTGATTTTAGGATTAGCGTGCCTCCATCCAGTTGCTCGTGTTGCTCGTGAGGGATGAGCAGTTTGGGAGCATCATTCACCTGCACTTCAGCCCTCGAAGTGAGGCAGGATCGAGGCAAGTTGTTTGCGCACGGATGGGCGGGTGGCGTCACCGGCCACTATCAATACTCATCAGCTGGCCACCTGCCTTTCTTTCATGCATGGCTTCCTGGATGGACCCGGCACGTCATTCGTTTGCATGTAAGTGCTCTATCTGGGTCCATCCGCTGTCCACGCACGCACACACACGAGCCTGCGGCTCAGGCACGCAGTGCCCTTTGCCCCGAGTAGGTTTGAAGGTCCGATCCCCAACGGCTTCCATGCCGCAACAGCCTGTGCAGTCACGGTCAACGAATGGGCTGAAGTGTTATTTCTATTATTAGTTCAGTCCTTTTCGACACAGACTATGAGCCAGGTTCCGCAATTTATTTATTATGTACGGTATTATTATGTTTGGTATCGCTAGACATGTGCGCGGATTATGTAGTGCAAGGCGGTTGGCGACCCGAGATCTACAGAATGCAGTGGCCGCAGGTGCGCACTGGGCGGCCGGCAGGTCTGCATATATTGCGTTCGGTTGCTGGTTGCGCTCGGTTGCATAGTATTACTAAAGCTCGACCCGTGCACGCGACAGCCACGGCGAGGGGATGCAAGTAGTCCGAAGTATGGCCAATCTATTGAAGCTCGCTTTGAGGCTGTGCGTGGTTGCGGGCCGAGCTGCGCGGCGACCTGATTTGCAACGCCCTTGCCATCGGTCGCGAACTTGGCCTTTTACCCCCCACCCACACGCATGATTTCGCTGCGTCAAGGAAGCCAGCATGGAGAGGGCTTCTGTGGAGAAAGGAGTAGGAAAAGCCGTAAGCCAGCAGCTGCGCGACCGATGAAAGGTTGCATTTCAACCCGCGAACTCGGCTCTAAACGCAAGTAGTTGATCACGAAGTACAGAGATTTCGGTAGTTCGTTTTCCATTCGCCGCGCTTCTACTACTTGCACTTTGAAAGCTGTTGACTCTCGGAAAGTGCGAGCAAGTGGGGACCTCGGACTTGTTGGGCGATACTGCAAGCAAGTGATGACTGTTTGATGTCCATTATTGTAGTGCGCAGTCCGTCGTGATCTGAACGTACCTGTGTGTCGTGCCCCTGCTGGGACGATGGGTACGGCATCGAGATTTTCTTGTTTTTTCGCTACAAAAGGGCGCTGGCCGCGCTGGTTGTGGTTATCAGATCTCACGCACGTTTTGAGTCTGATCACCGCTTCTAACAGGAATGGCTTTCGCTCTCGCCACTTCGCGCAAGGCTCTGCAGGTCGCCTGCAAGGCGACTGGCAAGAAGGCCGCTGCCAAGGTGCGTTTGACTTCGCAGCCACTTTGTTATGGCTCTTTTATCGATACTTGTATGAGTGTGGGCCTTTGTCTGACTCGGGAGCCGTTTGCCCATGTTCGGCATGCAACTCCACAGCCGGCTGCCCCCAAGAGCTCTGGCATCGAGTGGTATGGCCCCAGCCGCGCCAAGTGGCTTGGTAGGTTTCGCAGCGTAGATCCGGGATTCCGTGGCATGTTTTCAGGAGGGGTTCAGTTATTACGTACCCGTGGCATTCGAGGGGCAGGCGACGCCTCGGTTGCAGGCGGTACTTTGATTGGATGGCATCGACGCGTTGTCTTTCGCTTTTAGGTCTACGTACGTAGGTTCACCTAGGCCGTGTCTGGACACCGCGCACAAAGGAATTGCCTTTGGCGTGGTCGCTGTCCTTTCCGTTGTACCCCGATGCGATCGATGACATCCGCCGGCCGTCTGCTGTGTTGTTATGTGCGCCCGCAGGCCCTTACAGCGAGAATGCCACCCCTGTCTACCTGACCGGCGAGTTCCCTGGCGACTACGGCTGGGACACTGCTGGCCTGTCCGCGGACCCGGAAACCTTCAAGCGCTATCGCGAGCTGGAGCTGATCCACGCGCGCTGGGCCATGCTGGGCGCTCTGGGCTGCGTGACCCCCGAGCTGCTGTCCAAGAATGGCGTGCAGTTCGGTGAGGCCGTGTGGTTCAAGGCCGGCGCCCAGATCTTCCAGGAGGGTGGCCTGGACTACCTGGGCAACCCGTCCCTGGTGCACGCGCAGAACATTGTTGCCACGCTGGCATTCCAGGTAGGTCGCATGAAATGGGGCACTAGTGGGCGCTGGTAAGCAGCATGCCGCCGGGTGTACGAGGTCGGTTTATTTGGGTGGGGTCGCGTGCTCAATCCCGTGCTGGGTCTGGGGCTGGGCAGCCCGCCTTGCGTGCTGTCACGGCGGCCAGCCATCGTGGGTGTTTGGTTTGGCTCGGTTCCATACATGCGTTCCACTCTAGATCCAAGGGAGGCGCAATAGTGTGAGCCTGGCTTGATATCCCCCACAGCGTCGGCTGCAATTCAAATGCAACGTCCTCTCATGCAAGGTAGCCAGTAGATTCCTCTCCGAATGCTCCATCCATCCCCTCACTCCGAAACCCCTCGCCCCACACACACATATGCGTCACGCAGGTCATCCTGATGGGCCTGGTTGAGGGCTACCGTGTCAATGGCGGCCCAGCCGGCGAGGGCCTGGACCCACTGTACCCGGGCGAGGCGTTCGACCCACTGGGCCTCGCCGACGACCCAGACACGTTTGCGGAGCTCAAGGTGAAGGAGATCAAGAACGGCCGCCTTGCCATGTTCTCCATGTTCGGGTTCTTCGTGCAGGCCATTGTGACCGGCAAGGGCCCCATTGAGAACCTGAACGACCACCTGGCCAACCCGGGCGTGAACAACGCCTTTGCCTTCGCCACCAAGTTCACCCCAAGTGCATGATAGATGTAGCTGGATGAACGAATGGATGGATGGATGAGGATTCCCCCTGTATTGCCGCATGGTGTGAAGGAGCGACAGCTGCTGTGTGTGCCACGGATATGTGTGTGCGAGCCGTGGATGTCTAGATAGGTGTACCAGTAGCGCGCAGGTCCACACGATGCACATGGGAACTGGGTCGGAGGTAATTAAGCAGCTATCTTTCCTTGCTCGCTGGCTGTGCATCGGCGTGCCAGGGCGGGCGTGCAGATTGATGTGACTGCACGTACTGAGCGTGTCTATCAAAGTACGCGCTTCGTTTGTTGTGCGGAGCACGTCCCTGTATGTAACGTAACAGGAGCGACATCATCAATTTTCATCTCCTCCCAAGGTGTCTGACAGTGAGTGGGGCACATGGCACTTCACCCGGCACGGGAACGGAAATGTTTACGTTGTTTTTGCGAAAATGCCCTGTAAAATGCCATGTAGTCAGGAAAATAGCCACCGTGACGAAAGAACATGCATTTTCCTGGGGTTATCGGTCCTGGGAACACCCTGCTGGCTAGAGAACCTTAAATGATTTGACAGCTTCACACTATTAAGGCAGGGAGCTCATTATTTACAGGTTAGCTCTTCTATGAAATAATGTTTCTGAGCCCCGAAAGTCAACTCTTGTAGGTTGTGGGGAACACCGCAACACTGAAGGGCCTACCCAGTTAGAGTCCTAGGGGATACCGGAAAGGAAGTTAGTTTTGGGGCCCCGGGGAGCCCCCCAACAAACAGCTACCCCTTGAACAACCCTCATGGGACTGCAATTCCATATCCTGTGCTGCTGCAGCAGTCCAGCCAGCATTGAGCATTTTACTTCGTCCAGCCGCAGGAATACGTACAGGTGGTAGGTAGCTTGGGCAGGGTCGACAGCCCAGATGGGAGGCTTGGCGATATGATGATATTTTTCAACGTGTTTCGTCCGGTAATATTCCTTGCCCGCCTTGCTCCCCCCCTCCAGCGAGGCTACCAAAGGAGGAAGTGATAGGAGGTGACAGGCTAAACTGTGTGGGTGCCCTGCCTGTTGCAAGGCTTCACCGGATGGGGCTCTCATGGTGGTTCCATGAGTGCAAATCATAGTGTGTGAATGAGGGGAGAAATGTCAGCACGCACTTGACTGGGCTGCGTGTACGGCTGCGTGTATTGCTTGCTAGAACACGTCCCTGACCCTTCGTTACGGTTGCGGTGGTAGGACTGGCGTGCAGTCACAAACGAGCTTCATGCACCATCCTGCCTTCCCTTGCCTTGCATCCCTCGCTCTTTCCCGCCCCTCACGTATGAATCTTACGCAAAGCGCTCTCAGAAACGCCCTCGTTGACCCCTGGCGTCGATGGGGCTAGGAGTCTGGCTTAGGAGCCAAGTTGTTCTGCCCAAGAGATCTCATAATGCGCTGTCAAGTTGCCCAGAGACAGTTCACCCCTGGGCATGCCTTGGCCGAGTCGACATTGGGCTGTCTCCTTGGGCTGGGAGTCCTGTGCCTCCGGTGTGGTGTTGGAGGTGTGGTGCGGATGGCGACATCTGATTTTAGGATTAGCGTGCCTCCATCCAGTTGCTCGTGTTGCTCGTGAGGGATGAGCAGTTTGGGAGCATCATTCACCTGCACTTCAGCCCTCGAAGTGAGGCAGGATCGAGGCAAGTTGTTTGCGCACGGATGGGCGGGTGGCGTCACCGGCCACTATCAATACTCATCAGCTGGCCACCTGCCTTTCTTTCATGCATGGCTTCCTGGATGGACCCGGCACGTCATTCGTTTGCATGTAAGTGCTCTATCTGGGTCCATCCGCTGTCCACGCACGCACACACACGAGCCTGCGGCTCAGGCACGCAGTGCCCTTTGCCCCGAGTAGGTTTGAAGGTCCGATCCCCAACGGCTTCCATGCCGCAACAGCCTGTGCAGTCACGGTCAACGAATGGGCTGAAGTGTTATTTCTATTATTAGTTCAGTCCTTTTCGACACAGACTATGAGCCAGGTTCCGCAATTTATTTATTATGTACGGTATTATTATGTTTGGTATCGCTAGACATGTGCGCGGATTATGTAGTGCAAGGCGGTTGGCGACCCGAGATCTACAGAATGCAGTGGCCGCAGGTGCGCACTGGGCGGCCGGCAGGTCTGCATATATTGCGTTCGGTTGCTGGTTGCGCTCGGTTGCATAGTATTACTAAAGCTCGACCCGTGCACGCGACAGCCACGGCGAGGGGATGCAAGTAGTCCGAAGTATGGCCAATCTATTGAAGCTCGCTTTGAGGCTGTGCGTGGTTGCGGGCCGAGCTGCGCGGCGACCTGATTTGCAACGCCCTTGCCATCGGTCGCGAACTTGGCCTTTTACCCCCCACCCACACGCATGATTTCGCTGCGTCAAGGAAGCCAGCATGGAGAGGGCTTCTGTGGAGAAAGGAGTAGGAAAAGCCGTAAGCCAGCAGCTGCGCGACCGATGAAAGGTTGCATTTCAACCCGCGAACTCGGCTCTAAACGCAAGTAGTTGATCACGAAGTACAGAGATTTCGGTAGTTCGTTTTCCATTCGCCGCGCTTCTACTACTTGCACTTTGAAAGCTGTTGACTCTCGGAAAGTGCGAGCAAGTGGGGACCTCGGACTTGTTGGGCGATACTGCAAGCAAGTGATGACTGTTTGATGTCCATTATTGTAGTGCGCAGTCCGTCGTGATCTGAACGTACCTGTGTGTCGTGCCCCTGCTGGGACGATGGGTACGGCATCGAGATTTTCTTGTTTTTTCGCTACAAAAGGGCGCTGGCCGCGCTGGTTGTGGTTATCAGATCTCACGCACGTTTTGAGTCTGATCACCGCTTCTAACAGGAATGGCTTTCGCTCTCGCCACTTCGCGCAAGGCTCTGCAGGTCGCCTGCAAGGCGACTGGCAAGAAGGCCGCTGCCAAGGTGCGTTTGACTTCGCAGCCACTTTGTTATGGCTCTTTTATCGATACTTGTATGAGTGTGGGCCTTTGTCTGACTCGGGAGCCGTTTGCCCATGTTCGGCATGCAACTCCACAGCCGGCTGCCCCCAAGAGCTCTGGCATCGAGTGGTATGGCCCCAGCCGCGCCAAGTGGCTTGGTAGGTTTCGCAGCGTAGATCCGGGATTCCGTGGCATGTTTTCAGGAGGGGTTCAGTTATTACGTACCCGTGGCATTCGAGGGGCAGGCGACGCCTCGGTTGCAGGCGGTACTTTGATTGGATGGCATCGACGCGTTGTCTTTCGCTTTTAGGTCTACGTACGTAGGTTCACCTAGGCCGTGTCTGGACACCGCGCACAAAGGAATTGCCTTTGGCGTGGTCGCTGTCCTTTCCGTTGTACCCCGATGCGATCGATGACATCCGCCGGCCGTCTGCTGTGTTGTTATGTGCGCCCGCAGGCCCTTACAGCGAGAATGCCACCCCTGTCTACCTGACCGGCGAGTTCCCTGGCGACTACGGCTGGGACACTGCTGGCCTGTCCGCGGACCCGGAAACCTTCAAGCGCTATCGCGAGCTGGAGCTGATCCACGCGCGCTGGGCCATGCTGGGCGCTCTGGGCTGCGTGACCCCCGAGCTGCTGTCCAAGAATGGCGTGCAGTTCGGTGAGGCCGTGTGGTTCAAGGCCGGCGCCCAGATCTTCCAGGAGGGTGGCCTGGACTACCTGGGCAACCCGTCCCTGGTGCACGCGCAGAACATTGTTGCCACGCTGGCATTCCAGGTAGGTCGCATGAAATGGGGCACTAGTGGGCGCTGGTAAGCAGCATGCCGCCGGGTGTACGAGGTCGGTTTATTTGGGTGGGGTCGCGTGCTCAATCCCGTGCTGGGTCTGGGGCTGGGCAGCCCGCCTTGCGTGCTGTCACGGCGGCCAGCCATCGTGGGTGTTTGGTTTGGCTCGGTTCCATACATGCGTTCCACTCTAGATCCAAGGGAGGCGCAATAGTGTGAGCCTGGCTTGATATCCCCCACAGCGTCGGCTGCAATTCAAATGCAACGTCCTCTCATGCAAGGTAGCCAGTAGATTCCTCTCCGAATGCTCCATCCATCCCCTCACTCCGAAACCCCTCGCCCCACACACACATATGCGTCACGCAGGTCATCCTGATGGGCCTGGTTGAGGGCTACCGTGTCAATGGCGGCCCAGCCGGCGAGGGCCTGGACCCACTGTACCCGGGCGAGGCGTTCGACCCACTGGGCCTCGCCGACGACCCAGACACGTTTGCGGAGCTCAAGGTGAAGGAGATCAAGAACGGCCGCCTTGCCATGTTCTCCATGTTCGGGTTCTTCGTGCAGGCCATTGTGACCGGCAAGGGCCCCATTGAGAACCTGAACGACCACCTGGCCAACCCGGGCGTGAACAACGCCTTTGCCTTCGCCACCAAGTTCACCCCAAGTGCATGATAGATGTAGCTGGATGAACGAATGGATGGATGGATGAGGATTCCCCCTGTATTGCCGCATGGTGTGAAGGAGCGACAGCTGCTGTGTGTGCCACGGATATGTGTGTGCGAGCCGTGGATGTCTAGATAGGTGTACCAGTAGCGCGCAGGTCCACACGATGCACATGGGAACTGGGTCGGAGGTAATTAAGCAGCTATCTTTCCTTGCTCGCTGGCTGTGCATCGGCGTGCCAGGGCGGGCGTGCAGATTGATGTGACTGCACGTACTGAGCGTGTCTATCAAAGTACGCGCTTCGTTTGTTGTGCGGAGCACGTCCCTGTATGTAACGTAACAGGAGCGACATCATCAATTTTCATCTCCTCCCAAGGTGTCTGACAGTGAGTGGGGCACATGGCACTTCACCCGGCACGGGAACGGAAATGTTTACGTTGTTTTTGCGAAAATGCCCTGTAAAATGCCATGTAGTCAGGAAAATAGCCACCGTGACGAAAGAACATGCATTTTCCTGGGGTTATCGGTCCTGGGAACACCCTGCTGGCTAGAGAACCTTAAATGATTTGACAGCTTCACACTATTAAGGCAGGGAGCTCATTATTTACAGGTTAGCTCTTCTATGAAATAATGTTTCTGAGCCCCGAAAGTCAACTCTTGTAGGTTGTGGGGAACACCGCAACACTGAAGGGCCTACCCAGTTAGAGTCCTAGGGGATACCGGAAAGGAAGTTAGTTTTGGGGCCCCGGGGAGCCCCCCAACAAACAGCTACCCCTTGAACAACCCTCATGGGACTGCAATTCCATATCCTGTGCTGCTGCAGCAGTCCAGCCAGCATTGAGCATTTTACTTCGTCCAGCCGCAGGAATACGTACAGGTGGTAGGTAGCTTGGGCAGGGTCGACAGCCCAGATGGGAGGCTTGGCGATATGATGATATTTTTCAACGTGTTTCGTCCGGTAATATTCCTTGCCCGCCTTGCTCCCCCCCTCCAGCGAGGCTACCAAAGGAGGAAGTGATAGGAGGTGACAGGCTAAACTGTGTGGGTGCCCTGCCTGTTGCAAGGCTTCACCGGATGGGGCTCTCATGGTGGTTCCATGAGTGCAAATCATAGTGTGTGAATGAGGGGAGAAATGTCAGCACGCACTTGACTGGGCTGCGTGTACGGCTGCGTGTATTGCTTGCTAGAACACGTCCCTGACCCTTCGTTACGGTTGCGGTGGTAGGACTGGCGTGCAGTCACAAACGAGCTTCATGCACCATCCTGCCTTCCCTTGCCTTGCATCCCTCGCTCTTTCCCGCCCCTCACGTATGAATCTTACGCAAAGCGCTCTCAGAAACGCCCTCGTTGACCCCTGGCGTCGATGGGGCTAGGAGTCTGGCTTAGGAGCCAAGTTGTTCTGCCCAAGAGATCTCATAATGCGCTGTCAAGTTGCCCAGAGACAGTTCACCCCTGGGCATGCCTTGGCCGAGTCGACATTGGGCTGTCTCCTTGGGCTGGGAGTCCTGTGCCTCCGGTGTGGTGTTGGAGGTGTGGTGCGGATGGCGACATCTGATTTTAGGATTAGCGTGCCTCCATCCAGTTGCTCGTGTTGCTCGTGAGGGATGAGCAGTTTGGGAGCATCATTCACCTGCACTTCAGCCCTCGAAGTGAGGCAGGATCGAGGCAAGTTGTTTGCGCACGGATGGGCGGGTGGCGTCACCGGCCACTATCAATACTCATCAGCTGGCCACCTGCCTTTCTTTCATGCATGGCTTCCTGGATGGACCCGGCACGTCATTCGTTTGCATGTAAGTGCTCTATCTGGGTCCATCCGCTGTCCACGCACGCACACACACGAGCCTGCGGCTCAGGCACGCAGTGCCCTTTGCCCCGAGTAGGTTTGAAGGTCCGATCCCCAACGGCTTCCATGCCGCAACAGCCTGTGCAGTCACGGTCAACGAATGGGCTGAAGTGTTATTTCTATTATTAGTTCAGTCCTTTTCGACACAGACTATGAGCCAGGTTCCGCAATTTATTTATTATGTACGGTATTATTATGTTTGGTATCGCTAGACATGTGCGCGGATTATGTAGTGCAAGGCGGTTGGCGACCCGAGATCTACAGAATGCAGTGGCCGCAGGTGCGCACTGGGCGGCCGGCAGGTCTGCATATATTGCGTTCGGTTGCTGGTTGCGCTCGGTTGCATAGTATTACTAAAGCTCGACCCGTGCACGCGACAGCCACGGCGAGGGGATGCAAGTAGTCCGAAGTATGGCCAATCTATTGAAGCTCGCTTTGAGGCTGTGCGTGGTTGCGGGCCGAGCTGCGCGGCGACCTGATTTGCAACGCCCTTGCCATCGGTCGCGAACTTGGCCTTTTACCCCCCACCCACACGCATGATTTCGCTGCGTCAAGGAAGCCAGCATGGAGAGGGCTTCTGTGGAGAAAGGAGTAGGAAAAGCCGTAAGCCAGCAGCTGCGCGACCGATGAAAGGTTGCATTTCAACCCGCGAACTCGGCTCTAAACGCAAGTAGTTGATCACGAAGTACAGAGATTTCGGTAGTTCGTTTTCCATTCGCCGCGCTTCTACTACTTGCACTTTGAAAGCTGTTGACTCTCGGAAAGTGCGAGCAAGTGGGGACCTCGGACTTGTTGGGCGATACTGCAAGCAAGTGATGACTGTTTGATGTCCATTATTGTAGTGCGCAGTCCGTCGTGATCTGAACGTACCTGTGTGTCGTGCCCCTGCTGGGACGATGGGTACGGCATCGAGATTTTCTTGTTTTTTCGCTACAAAAGGGCGCTGGCCGCGCTGGTTGTGGTTATCAGATCTCACGCACGTTTTGAGTCTGATCACCGCTTCTAACAGGAATGGCTTTCGCTCTCGCCACTTCGCGCAAGGCTCTGCAGGTCGCCTGCAAGGCGACTGGCAAGAAGGCCGCTGCCAAGGTGCGTTTGACTTCGCAGCCACTTTGTTATGGCTCTTTTATCGATACTTGTATGAGTGTGGGCCTTTGTCTGACTCGGGAGCCGTTTGCCCATGTTCGGCATGCAACTCCACAGCCGGCTGCCCCCAAGAGCTCTGGCATCGAGTGGTATGGCCCCAGCCGCGCCAAGTGGCTTGGTAGGTTTCGCAGCGTAGATCCGGGATTCCGTGGCATGTTTTCAGGAGGGGTTCAGTTATTACGTACCCGTGGCATTCGAGGGGCAGGCGACGCCTCGGTTGCAGGCGGTACTTTGATTGGATGGCATCGACGCGTTGTCTTTCGCTTTTAGGTCTACGTACGTAGGTTCACCTAGGCCGTGTCTGGACACCGCGCACAAAGGAATTGCCTTTGGCGTGGTCGCTGTCCTTTCCGTTGTACCCCGATGCGATCGATGACATCCGCCGGCCGTCTGCTGTGTTGTTATGTGCGCCCGCAGGCCCTTACAGCGAGAATGCCACCCCTGTCTACCTGACCGGCGAGTTCCCTGGCGACTACGGCTGGGACACTGCTGGCCTGTCCGCGGACCCGGAAACCTTCAAGCGCTATCGCGAGCTGGAGCTGATCCACGCGCGCTGGGCCATGCTGGGCGCTCTGGGCTGCGTGACCCCCGAGCTGCTGTCCAAGAATGGCGTGCAGTTCGGTGAGGCCGTGTGGTTCAAGGCCGGCGCCCAGATCTTCCAGGAGGGTGGCCTGGACTACCTGGGCAACCCGTCCCTGGTGCACGCGCAGAACATTGTTGCCACGCTGGCATTCCAGGTAGGTCGCATGAAATGGGGCACTAGTGGGCGCTGGTAAGCAGCATGCCGCCGGGTGTACGAGGTCGGTTTATTTGGGTGGGGTCGCGTGCTCAATCCCGTGCTGGGTCTGGGGCTGGGCAGCCCGCCTTGCGTGCTGTCACGGCGGCCAGCCATCGTGGGTGTTTGGTTTGGCTCGGTTCCATACATGCGTTCCACTCTAGATCCAAGGGAGGCGCAATAGTGTGAGCCTGGCTTGATATCCCCCACAGCGTCGGCTGCAATTCAAATGCAACGTCCTCTCATGCAAGGTAGCCAGTAGATTCCTCTCCGAATGCTCCATCCATCCCCTCACTCCGAAACCCCTCGCCCCACACACACATATGCGTCACGCAGGTCATCCTGATGGGCCTGGTTGAGGGCTACCGTGTCAATGGCGGCCCAGCCGGCGAGGGCCTGGACCCACTGTACCCGGGCGAGGCGTTCGACCCACTGGGCCTCGCCGACGACCCAGACACGTTTGCGGAGCTCAAGGTGAAGGAGATCAAGAACGGCCGCCTTGCCATGTTCTCCATGTTCGGGTTCTTCGTGCAGGCCATTGTGACCGGCAAGGGCCCCATTGAGAACCTGAACGACCACCTGGCCAACCCGGGCGTGAACAACGCCTTTGCCTTCGCCACCAAGTTCACCCCAAGTGCATGATAGATGTAGCTGGATGAACGAATGGATGGATGGATGAGGATTCCCCCTGTATTGCCGCATGGTGTGAAGGAGCGACAGCTGCTGTGTGTGCCACGGATATGTGTGTGCGAGCCGTGGATGTCTAGATAGGTGTACCAGTAGCGCGCAGGTCCACACGATGCACATGGGAACTGGGTCGGAGGTAATTAAGCAGCTATCTTTCCTTGCTCGCTGGCTGTGCATCGGCGTGCCAGGGCGGGCGTGCAGATTGATGTGACTGCACGTACTGAGCGTGTCTATCAAAGTACGCGCTTCGTTTGTTGTGCGGAGCACGTCCCTGTATGTAACGTAACAGGAGCGACATCATCAATTTTCATCTCCTCCCAAGGTGTCTGACAGTGAGTGGGGCACATGGCACTTCACCCGGCACGGGAACGGAAATGTTTACGTTGTTTTTGCGAAAATGCCCTGTAAAATGCCATGTAGTCAGGAAAATAGCCACCGTGACGAAAGAACATGCATTTTCCTGGGGTTATCGGTCCTGGGAACACCCTGCTGGCTAGAGAACCTTAAATGATTTGACAGCTTCACACTATTAAGGCAGGGAGCTCATTATTTACAGGTTAGCTCTTCTATGAAATAATGTTTCTGAGCCCCGAAAGTCAACTCTTGTAGGTTGTGGGGAACACCGCAACACTGAAGGGCCTACCCAGTTAGAGTCCTAGGGGATACCGGAAAGGAAGTTAGTTTTGGGGCCCCGGGGAGCCCCCCAACAAACAGCTACCCCTTGAACAACCCTCATGGGACTGCAATTCCATATCCTGTGCTGCTGCAGCTGCCCAGCCAGCATTAGATCGTTTCGCATGTGTATAAGGGGAATTTGCACCCCGGTAATACATGCTACTGCACCCTGTGTTGAACTGCTATGAGGATGAATATGACAGAATGAATCGCTAATCCGACTGTAATACTCAGTGAAGTTTGAAGGCTGTTACATATATGAATAAACTGCATGCATTATCGAGGCAGGCTAGTATAATGAACCCAATACACAGTTTGGCTTACAAAAAGGTGCCGAGCATTTTCAACAATTGTACATTGCTGAGATTCCGTAAGTTCCAACTATGTGTACACGACCATTACGCTATCTATTATGAGTTTTATTTTAAAAGTAATCCTGAGCTCATTATCAAACCTAGGTTTCTTGGCTGCAGATAAGAACACCGCCAGACGTCCTTGTAATTCTATGAGCGCCAAGAGTTGGAAGCTTGAATAACTTGTATGATGCCAATGTATGTCACATGAAAGCAAGATCCTTACTGTTACCATAGCAGCAGCACGTCCACATACATTCCTAGGCTAGATTCTCAGCCGTCATAGCAGGTATACAACATGCTAGGCTATCATCGCTTACATCCCCACCCAACAGGCCTCCGATATTTTATAAGAGGATGGCCACATCAGCCGGGAAGGCCACATCAGCAATATAGCCTATTTGGAACCCCTCAGTCCCAGTTACCCCAGTCCTCGTCAAGCTCCTCCTCTACACCGTCTGCCGCGGCCTGCTTTGCGCGATCTGCCTTTTCTGCAGCCACACGCGCCTTCTCCTCCGTCGCTGAACCGTGCCCCATGGTGCTGGTTCCAATATTGGGCACGGGCGTATTCGCCTCAGATGACCGGGCGGTTGGCTCACCACCCGATTCCACCAGCGAGGATCCCGATGGCTGTGCTGCGGCTGGTTCCTCTTGGCTTTCCGTTGTCGCAGCCGGTTCAGCGGGTGATAGCACATGCTGGGTGTTTGATGATACGACGCACCATTCCTTGGCGCTGCTATCGCTTGAAGTTTCCACATGGGGCTCTGCCTCCAAAGGGCCGGCATCCGCCACCAAGGTCCCACCGCTGATGCCAGACGTGCTAACCCCACCTCCGCTGTGTGACTTGCGTTCTCCGCCCGTAGATTTCGCTGCTGCTGTTGGTGAAGCTAGTGCCGCAAGACCTGCAGCCGCCGGAACCATCATCACCATCGCCGCGGGTTCCACGCCCTGAAGCTCTTTCCCCGGAGTGTCTGTGGACCTTGACTCAGCTGGTTTAGGGCAATCGTCCTTTGTGCTGGCTTCTCGGCCGGGCGTGCTCGGCACCTCTGAGACGGGCACGTTTGGCCCGGCTGCACAGGACAGCCCCTGTCTATCGGGTTCACTCGGAGATAACTGCACCTCGTCGTCGTCCCCCCAGCCCAGGGGAACATCATCCTCCTGTAAGGTCTTTGCTCGCTGCGTCAGCTGCTGCCTTTGCTCCTCCTTCTGCTGCAGTTTATGCAACCTTCGAAAAGGGGTGCAGTTGTGCGGCAACGTCAGCAGCGGATTGCCGACCCCGTTTCCTGGATTGATTTACTACTTCTCCATTAAACATCCATACCTGCATTTCAAGTTGTTCACGTCTCCCGCAATTCTATAGTGCAATGGAGATAGCGGCTTCCCGTTAGGTTAAGGCAGCAGTCTCCTAGTCAGGCACCGGCTTGCGCCGCCCGAGGCCAGGCAAACTTTGTCAGCACAGATGACGAGCTTTCCCATTTGTTTTAGCTATACGCGTTCCAAGATTGTGGGGTGCGTGACACTTCACAAGCTGAGCTGAACAGCAGCAAATCAGCAAATCATCACACCAACACACCCCACACACGCGGACCCTGACGGAGATTCCCGGCAGGAAAGCATGACCACGAAGGTTTAATGGTAATACAAATTAACAGTCGATAGCTGTCCATCACGGTAGACAATTATGCAACGGCTCATGATCCCATCCCCGCATTTACTCGACCCACCGGTAGAAGTAGCGATGCCAGAAGTCATCATACTCGACAATAATCGGGACCAGGCGGGACTGCAGCTCGGTCATGAAGGCGTTGTCAGACAGGATACGGGCGATATCCGCCTTGACGCCCTCAATGCTGAATCCAGCCCTCCATCGGGCATAGTCATCTCCATTCTCCGGTTCATCGCAATAGGTGCTGCTGTCGCGCTGCATGGCCGCAACCTGGACAGCGGGCAAGAATATGAGGGCTTGGCAGCGGTGAGCATGCCGAGACGCAAGTAATCATGTTCACAAACACGGACAACAACGCATCGGCGCAGCGCCATGGTCTGCGATGCTCGCAAGTAGCATGGCGCAGGGGTCCCGTGCAATAGTTTCCATGTGGCGGCCAATTAATTAGAAGTGCTGGCATCAGACCAGGGCACCACCCTGGAGGAGAGACTTGCAACTCCGTCCCAACACCCCGTAATTACCTCCGCCTCAAAGCGGCTATACTTGGCTGTTACAGAGGAAAGCTTCAGGTTGGGGGAGTTCGCCGACTTGCCCCGTCCGACGCGTTTTCCCTCTCGGGAAGCCACTGCAATCTCGGTTTCCACACCCTCTTTAAGCTGCGAGGTACCGCCATAAATGGTCACTTCAAAGCATCGAGCGCCTTATGCAAACGTACGCTCTCCAGCTCACCTCGTCAATAAGCTCCTTAGTCCCTTGCAGCAATGATTTGCCAAACTGTGCGAAGGCGACACCAACCCCCTCAAGGGTCTGGCCCATTTCCTTAGGTAATTGAACCTGGGCGGGCAGGTGATGCAGCGCCTCCTCGGCCTGCAGAACGGGGCCCCCTTGGTACGTGTGGTCACCCCACGAAGCTAAATGCTAAGCCTCGCATGCACATAGTCACCAACCTTTTCAGGTAGGTGCACCACCTGTTCAGGAAGATGCTCAACAAGCTCCGCAGTTTTCTCCTTAAGTGTTTTTGATTCCTCGCCGACCTCGCGGCTAAACTGGCTTAGTTCAGTCCGCCAGTCTGTATCAACCACGCTTTTCACCAATTCATCGGCACGAGCCTTGACCGTGTTTGTCACGGCCGCTGCAACACTCCAAAAGTTCAGCAGCGGATTTGGAGTCCTGCGGTGCCAAAACCTAGAGTGTTGCGTCCGACCGGAACAGGTTCGTTACGCTAGCCGTGCTCCAAAAAACTCACGTTGACGTGATAGAATGTTCTTTATTCTCTTTCAAGGCAGGCTCCGCGCTCTGCAAGGTTAGCGATGACGCAAATGTGTTTCTTGTGCATCGGAACGAGGTCGCAACCGCTTTGCAGCTTGCCTTCTCAGATTGGCCTGCCTCTTCCGTAAAGTGCGCATTATACATTGTGCCTTGCGGAAGGAGGGGTGCTGCTCCGTTAAAGAAAAAAGGATTACCGGTGAGCTAGCATGCCAACGGCAAGACACAATTATCGTTACCACTAGCGCACAAGAAGCGAAAGCCTCCAACATTGCCACTTGCAAGTTGGTAAACTGAGCGGCATGGTATGCCGTACAATTTTAAGTTAACTCACTTTTCGCTGAGTTTACCTATTATGTATACTTGTTGCCGTGAGGGTCATCGGAAACATAATTTAAGTATTTTTGGTTGGACGCTAAAGTTCAAACTTATGTGATAGAATGCCCCGCCAAGAGAGCCAAGCTCACGGCAACAACAAAATTTTCTTGTCCTTATGAATCATCACAATTAGATGACCAGAACAATTGCTGCTTTACTGCTGAATTCTTAAGCCACGAGCCGCCTGCTCTGACAGACCCAGGGACGGTCTGTGTGCTCGTGCGAATCCAGCCGACGGAAACCCCCTTCAGCAACACTACTAAGTGTTCGGAATGGATGACGGTACTTTTATAGATGTAAGCGCCTCGTGTCCGCAGTCTGAAGGTGTGGCGAGGGCCTCTGAGGGACTTGCATGTGCGACCAGGAACATGGAGATCGCCGACTTCGCGACACCGAGATGGTTTTGCCTGTGGTAGTTGGCACTTGTGCATGGTGGCTCGGCAAAAAGGTAATAGCGTTTGCCGGCCTTGCTCGGGCATGTGTGTGTTGGTTGGGGTGGGGGTAGGTTGATAAGGAGCGATGGGTTTTACTTCCTCTGTACCCCCTTCCCCGGGTCATGGCAGCAAGAAGTGAATGGAGCCGTGTGCTCGAATCTCCAGCTCGAATGGCTTGTACTTGGCTTGCCGGCCTGCTGCCAGGGATTAACTGACCTGGCGTCTTAAATAGGGAAAGTTCAGGCCCGTCCGAGTTGTATACGTAGGGTAGGATGGTACTTTTCTTATCATAGCGAACGTGGGCTGGAAGTTAGAGCCCAGACAACCTGCTGTAAGATAAAAAAAGTGCCAACATCAAGCATGCCCGTTGTAAGGGCCAGGTAGATCAGAACGGGTCCTTCCCTAGGCTTTCAGCATGTTGTGTAGCGCCAGTTTGCAACCTACATCGCGTACACCTTAGCCGACATTTATTAACCATCAGCGCTGTTGCACTGGACTGACAAAGACGGGCGAGAGCCCTTGAAGCGATAGCTTGTGTGCGGACGCGTCTAGGCCTTATAATGTAATGGCGGGACTTGCGACACAGGCGGCGCACGTAACCTGTGATTCTGGTCACCTCGCACGGCCGCATAAGGCCTATTCTTACGGTTCAAATCGGATGGGTACATAACGTAGGCGCATAAATGCCTGGTAATACCACCTATGGTTTTGACGTTTGCCCTGTGAAGAGGCCATATGTATGTACTATGTCCAACAAGCCGTGCGCGTTCGGCGTGTGTGTTTTGCTACTTGTCACCTGGCCCGCCAGGGGAATGTTCAGTACAGGACGCTTAACTACTCGTCATACGGAATTTGCGGGCCTGTAGGGTCCCCCAACGCCATCTCACCGTGGAACAGGTTCTTGTCAGCTCCTTTCTCCACCTCCACCTACCCGCAATGCACACCTCCGCGCAGGCCAGCGACACGGTCACTCACCGCTGGACTGTGTACCTCAAGGCAGCTAACAATGAGGATATCAGCCACATCGTACAAAAGGTGAGTGGCGACCCGCGCTCGGGTCTTAGGCTGCGCTCGTTGCGATTTGCCTTTCCAGGCTTTAAGGAAAGTTGTCCTGATTTACGCATTGGGACTGGCAGGCGTGACAATTGGAGAAAGGGAATCAGTTACGGGGTTGCAAGGTTGGCTTAGGCTTACGGAGAACCGACGTGGAAGAGGAAGTGCGGTAAAAGCGTTGCTGCGAACAGTCATGACCTGCCTTAGCAGCGTGCTTTAGGTGGGAAATACGGATGGTGGCGGCGCTTCACTATGGAGATCTGAGGCACATTGTGACGACGCATTCTTGGCCGCTCCACATGCTGCCCGTCAAATGCCAAGTGGCTGACCGCAGGCAAGCCGCCGCTCGAAGGTGCTGTTTCCTTCCCAGGTCAAATGATGATGTGTCTCGCAACGTGGCCTAGACCCCGCTGTGTAACATCTATACGCCCCACAGGTGACGTTTGAGCTGCACCACACGTTCAACAATCCGCACCGCGTTGTTTTGCAGCCGCCTTATGAGGTGACGGAGCAGGGCTGGGGCGAGTTCGACATCAATATAACGGTGAGCCTGGAGAAACGGCCCCGGCAAAAGGGTGTAGGGCCTGTGCGGATTAGGGTGCAGATGTACTTGACGACCTTCACTGCGTTGAGGCAGTCGACGGCGTTCTATAAGGAAAGAATGTTAAAATGCTCTCCTGTGCCGATCTTGCGGCGGAGATTCGTGCATACAAAGAAAAATAAACGTATTTATTAGGTTTCACGCGATGCAGTGCATGAACTGGGCAAGCAAAGCCGTGTGTGACAAGCATCGATTAATGGGACTACATAGCCCACGAAGTGCCCTCTCCTACGTGCATTTTCCTCGGCGGCATCCGCTCTCGGCAGGTACCCAAACGTACAGATACACGTTCCTGTTCACGTGTCAGCGTCGACGGGCCCAGTGCGTTGTTACCCAATTTTGCCGTCAGCGCTCGGTTCCACTGCTTTACCAAGAGGTGCAAAAACGCAGCTTGTCATTCAGCATCATCTCGACAGAAATCCATCCCATTTTGCGGGTTTTACTGGTATATGCCTTTCACATGCTTCGGTGTGTTTGCTGTTCATATGTCACACCGGGGCGTTTGCCAGGACTAGGTACAGGTGCTCAGACAAAGGTTGAATGCAAAGCGCTTGCAGTCACTACCATGGTATGACCTGGATCGGCACCTTAGGGAGGTAGTATGGAACGTTTCCCTCGAAAGGCTTTGATCAAACGTGGAGCCCTTCAGAACAGGTGACGCAACTAGGGAGTGCCTACTCCGTTCAAATGCATTTGTGTTCTGTGCAATCCTGCAGCTGAGCTTTACGCCTGACAGTCGGGAGAAGGATGTCTCCATCTTGCATCGTCTCAAGCTGTACGAAAATGAAAGCACGCCAAACACAACTAAGAAGCCCGTCATGAGCGAGGTCAGTGTGCAAGCAGGCGGGTGTGAAAGAGGGCAAAGGATATGAACTCGGACGTCTGGTAGTTGGGGGTTGTCTGATGATGCAGCCTAGGAACGCTTTGCCATGGGATGGAGGCGGGATTAAGTTTGCTTGCCACGCTAGCATTTGGCAGTTGCGCTGTTGTGGGTTTTTCTATGCAGATGGTGTTGCTATGATGAGTGTCGGGTATTGGCTTGCTCCTTTTACCTCAAGCCGGATTGGGGCATTAAGGCCTTAGACGTGAGAACCGACAGTCACAATCTCGATAACCTGTAGCAGGGATTCCCTTCCTGTCTCTCAGGTGTACGAGGAGCTGGTGTTCATCGAGCCAGTGGAGGCCTTTTACCGCCGGATGACGTCCACGATCCCGCGACCAGCTCCGGAGCTCAGCTGCCAGCCATACACATCACAGTACGATGAGCGAGAGGAGCTGGATAAGCTTAAGGATTGCCGCACTCGAGTATCCGCGATGATGTCAGATGTCCGAAAAGAGTTCGAGGGGGCGCGTTAGGGTTAGGTGGCAGCATCCCTGGACCAGTGCCGCGCAACCCATCGCCTATTAAGGGCACTGGCTTGAAGGGGTTTTTTCTTGGACGGTCTCCTTTGATTTTGTTATATTTTTTAATGTGAATGTTTGGAATCCGATTTGCTATTGGAAAGATTAGGATATTGAATGTTATTCTAAGATTGTTTTGCTGCGATACGGCTGGATCTTTTGTTGGGACCGCAACGCATGTACGGGTGCAACATTTGGTGCCATATTGCTCGATGACGAATAGCTCTGGGCCCTTTTGAAAGTAAAGAGTAGTAATATGCTGTGAACGGTTGAAATTATGTAGTTTGTTTGCGTGCGACTTCACGGTACAGGCCAAGGCGACCAATATGAGCAGGCCGTACGAGGTCGGCTAAGGAAACAACTCAGACCTTGTTTCGACTCCTTAAGTGGTTGATTACATAACATAACTGTATCGTGCCCTGACCCTCAAACGGTGGTCATTACGTGTTATAGCCCCTTTAAGGTGCCGATTTGGAAAATGAAACGTGAGCTGCGTGAGAATTCCTAGGCAAGGTCCCCTCCTTCGCTGCTGTGTGCGGCTTTCTGCTAGCGGACGCCTCAGCTTTTGTGCCCAGGTATGCACCCGTACTTGAGCACTAGTTAGCAGTCGATAACTCCCAGGCGGTGGGGTTTGGCCCTTGAGACGAATTAAAGCAAAATTAGTAAAACTACTATCAGGGATGTTTGTGGATCAGAACACCTGCCACGGACGATGGATACACATGCATGTCTGCGTCGGCGAAAGTCTCAAATTTGGGCTCAAATTTGCCCTCAATCCGATTCCATGAGATGGTCCTTCACCTCCTTTGTATTATTCGGTATTGCCGCTCGGCAGGCTAGGAATAATATTTATGCGAATAATAAATAACCATAATGTTTTGAAATTTAAAAATACTTCACCAGAACTTTGTTTGTTTAGCTCCGTTTCGCTTGCCGTAAGTGTCTGAAATAATAACAATGTTCGCATACTTCGCAAAATTTTGTGCTTGCCCGAGGAAGTCAGCCAACGGCAGGAAATGATGTATTTTCGTGCATTTGGACAAGCTCTTCAATGCACGTAGGCTGTATCAGGGGCTATATGGGTCAAGAGGCAACAGACCCACGAACGCAAACCGTCGATGTGTTTGTTGTGTGCGCACAAAGCACACGCGTCCCGCAACGCTTATGCCGAGAAAGGCTGCCCCCTCATGATAGCATTTCCCACGTAAATATTCAATTTACGTACAAGCAGGGGTAAACACGACAAGTTACACAAGCACACTTGGAGTGCGTGATATTTGCGTTTTTGCAAGTTGTGCAGAAGAATTCAAGCCAGCGCTCTTCCACCCCCACCCGCTGGCCGGCTGCATTTGGACAACACGCCCACGAAGTCTTGTGATGCATGCCAAGGGACTCCATTGCGAAGCACGAGAATCCATCAACGCTCAAACATTACAAAGTGGTGCCTCATGTCCTTAGCCTATTGGTGCCTGAGCCTATTGAGATATGGAACGTACAAGCCAATATGTCCACACTTTTCCTCAATTATGGTAGGTCTTTGGGTTTGCTTCCGCTTGTTCCCAGTCATGAAGTCCTCCTGGCAATTACCCTCGTTCAGCATAGAGTAACCAGCTGTTGCACACAAATTTATTTGCATATCGACGAGGTTGCCACACCTCTTGTTGCGCCTGATCAGGCAAGTACCACCCCGCATGTATTTTGACTCAATAGACAGTCTCCGTACAATGAAGCAGCGAACTCATCCTTGGCAACAGACGACAGCGGTTTGGGCGCATCCAAGTCAGTGCATCTGGGTGCAGATGCCCCTGCCTCTCACTGGGGATTACAGACCCGCTTCCGCTAGCTTCAAATAGCGTTCGCGCGCCAGCGTTAAAGCTGATGGCGATCCCGCTGATGCCGACCACCCTAAAGCTGCCGGAGATGCGTCATTGGTCCCTGCACGGCCCCTCGGGCTAGCTAAAAACGGTGGCCGATTTGGAGAGCGAACTCCAGCTACGCCCGCAACGTCCCTGCCCAACACCTCCGATACCCGTGAGCCTTCGTTAGGCAAGAGCGGCTGGACACATGAGCTAAGCGTCTTGCGCAAGCCGTTATGAAGACTGCCACCGGCATTACCAGCACCCAATGGAGTGCGCGGCTCAGCGCGACTGCTTGAAATTATTCCTACGTACGCGTGCGGAGGGCTACCATTTGGGACGCCAGCGGTCATGGAATTGAAGCCTTCCGTAGGAGTGCTGTTGGTGCGGGACCGCAGCGGCGAGACTGCTGAGTATGAAAACGCTGTATTGAGCGGGTAGGCAGTGGTTGCGCCAGATGGGTAGGCCGCCGCATTCATGGACCGTGCCCTCACGGCTTGCTGCGCAAGGCGCTGCTCGAAACCTTGTAGCGTGCTCCTTAAACCCGCCTGCTGCGCGGAAAGAGAGGCCATATCCTGTGCTAGGTTGATTGTAGCCGAATGAAGAGTCCCAGATGATCGAGACCCCATACACGCTGGTGTCAGGGATGCGTCCGCTGCTACCGGCGCAACAAGCCCAGCGGCCTGCGCACCATCTGGTTCTGACAACAACCCGAAGGTAGCACCTGCTACTGGCGCGGCCTACAGAGACGGGAACGCGGAAAGGAAGGCAGCGCATTTTTGCAGGCGACAAAGGCCAGTTTGAATTTAATATTTGCGGCAGAACTATCTCAGGACGCGACTGGCGACCAATTATAGGAGTTGTCAAAAATCTGATAGCAGCATTTAAGCACTACCGTGCAGCGCAACAAACGCATTATTTGAAGTGATCCGCGCAAATGCTGACCTGCCGGACGTCTGAGGGCCTGGATGTTAAGCACAGACCAAGCGGCAACGGCGACACCTGGCTGTTCCTGGAGCCAGCGATTGATGTCCCACTGCCCACTGTTGATGTCACCGCAATTGTTGCCTCGGTCTTCCCGTTCGTTGACATGGCTTGGTTCGCCAGGTTGTAACGCAGCTCGTCCAGCATAGCCTGCCTATTGGCCAGCTGTGCCGTCAAAAGCGTCCTCTCCTCACGCGCAGTGTTCAACTGGTCCTATAATATCGAAGGGACGAGGGGCGTGCCACGTTGGGACACTGTCAGAGCCTGGGCAGAATGTAAGTGAAGACATTTACGTAGGCCGTCCACAGCGGATACAGAACAGGCCATGTCCTGCACAATTGAGACGAAGACCATAAAAACGGGCCCTGATATTATATGCACGAAACAAAAGAAAAATAAGCTGATTTCGCCGATTTTTACCAGATCATTACACTATGTATGCGTTTGTGATGCGGGATCGCGGATTAGCTTGGCTAGGTTAGCATATCCGCTATTATTCGATGACCTTCCCCCGCGGGAAGGAACCAGATGCTGCCCATCCGCACTTGACCCGATTTGTGCCGCAGCGGCAGAAACGCTGACAGTTGGCCGTCCAAGACGAGCATTTAACTGCCTAAGCCCCAGACACAAATATTCCACGCAAGCGTTCTTAGGGATGCCCACTGGTAGTAATACCGTCCCGTTCATAACTCTCTATGAGCCGTTAAATTAAGACAACCTGCAAGTCATCCGCCCGTCGCACTACCGTAAGTGGCCCTTGCACGATTCTTGCTCCCAGCGAGATTGTGGCTAATTAGTAGTACACCATGAACAACTCGGAAACACGAGGCTTGTATATGGTCTGTATATGCGTGCCTTTTCAAAACATTGATTGGGGATGTGCATGTGTGTGTGTGTGTGTGTGCTTTCACTGTAAGAGAGCGTTGCCGTGCCGTGTAGTTCGGGGATGGCAACACCACACCGCCCTTGCGGCTCCGTGTGTGCGAGCTATCCATTATGGTCCCCAATCTCCCATGATGCCCCGGACGACGCACCAGTGCCGCTTCCAGGGAATTTACCAACGCAGCTCCTTGCCGTGCCAGCAGTACGGCAAGAGCGTTAATATCATCTGGCAAAGCCCCGCCGCCGGGAATTGTGCGTGGACTGGTAGTAAGCGTGGTGGCCGATACAGACTGCAGATCCAGGGCAATGCAGCGCCGTAGTACGGTGCCTAGGTCCTGCAGTCGTATGGGAGAAGGGTGAAAAGAGTGAGGAAAACAGAACGGCATTCTGGAACCCCGGTCATGTGGTAAAATGACGCAGGCGTTGCACGGGAAAATCGCTCATATGCGCAAAAATGATATAGACGCGTACTAAAGCCACATGCCAACACCAATGCCCCCGACCCTGAGGCACCCCCCTTCCTTAGCTGGGTAGTCCAGTTCGGCAAGAAATCCTCCTGGTGAGCATTTCGTCAGGGGAACCGCATACGAGCACACCTCACCAGCTAAGCATGCCCAACCCACCGTTGCAAGCCGGGCGAGCCGCTTGGATGCTGCTTCCAGCTGCACCTGCCCATGGCCTTGTTCATCGGCACGGCGCTTTTGCTCCGTCGATAGCTGGTCACGAAGCCGTCGGACAGCTTCCTTCTTCGCCTGATAACGCGCATGCAGGTCCTCGCTCACGTTCCGCCATTGCTCCACCTGCATCTGCAAGCTGTTGATGGTCACTGTAGTGGCAGCCTCAGCGCTTCTGCCAGCCAAGCCATGCGGCGGCGAGCTTCCCACGGCATGTCCAAGGTCCGCTGCAGCTACAGACGCCGGGCTTCTCAAGAATTCCACCTCCTGCAGCAGACGGACGTTCTGCCGCGCAAGCTCAAGGAAGGGGTAAGGGCAGGGCGACCAGGTTCGTCACCGCACATCACACATGGACACTCCCTCCGCACAAGGGACGTATTGAGCTTCAACGCGCTCCAGGGGGCAAGCGTAAATAGCACGGTACGATTTTTCACGTATGGCAGACGCCACAATGGCATACCTCTTCGTCCTTTTCCTTGAGTTGCTGCTCTGCCAAGTCTGTATCGGCCGCATGAAGTTGCGGCGGCTGCAGCTGCGAGGAGCGCTTTCTGGCTGAGGACAGTGCGTGTATCGCCGTTGGCGTAGGCGAGAGTGCATCCTCAGCGTTCAGGCGGGTCTCGAGAGCTGCCACCTGCAATCATGCAGACATGCAGCAGTCCGGGCCTTGGATCCCAGAAGAAATTTTCAAAGTACAACGCCGGAAAAACAAGTTTCCGGCGTTGTACTGAAGATGTGTACGGGGTTAATGGCGGTAGGGGTTGTGAAGCTGATTAAGTAATTTGCACATGTTGGACGAAAGGAGAAATTGCTGGACTGCGTAGCCACCTAGGATGCTGCTGCTGTGAGGCGTTAAGTGTCGATGATGATGAGGAGGAGGAGGAGGATGATGAGGATGATGAGGATGATGAGGATGAGGATGAGGATGATGATGAGGAGGAGGAGGAGGAGGGGGAGGTGGAGGAGGAGGAGGGGTGTTGTTAATGGCGGTAGGGGTTGTGAAGCTGATTAAGTAATTTGCACATGTTGGACGAAAGGAGAAATTGCTGGACTGCGTAGCCACCTAGGATGCTGCTGCTGTGAGGCGTTAAGTGTCCCTGTGACCATTCCTGATCGCCGCGAGATGGCAGGGCCCAAGCTGCCTCCCTGGCGAGCTAATACTAGCATCGGATGCTTAGCTCTGAAGCTGCGTTTGAAGCGAGCCGTGATTTCTCTAAAGCCACGTTATGAGCTACAACATATGGTACAATACTTGCGACCTATAAAAAAGCGTTCACGACACAAGGGATGGTGGACTCATGGCTTTCGGTACAAGCACTTAGAACGTATTAAGGCAGAAACATTGGCGAGGAGCCGCCACCACCACCACATCAGATGGTAATCCCGACAACATTTCTGGATACGTGTGTTACGCACATGCAGGAGAGTAACCGAGCGCGCCCACCTGTTTCTCAAGGCGGCGAATTGTGGACTCACTATCCGCGAACTTGCTCTGGAGCGCCGACACAGTGCCTCGATATTTGTCAAGGACACTGTCTATTGAGCCGGCCCCGTCCCCGGCTAAGGGCTCGGTGGACGTGCGGCCAGATGATGACGCCGCTGGCTGAATGTTCTGCAAGCGGTGTCGTACCGTACTATTGTCAGTTAAACATGTGACCAGCTGCACGTTTTAGGACCTGCTCAAAGATCCAGCTAACGACGACATCCAAGAATCGCTCCAAAAATGCTCAACCAATCGCCCCGTAAGTAACCAGGTTGCGTGCATCAGAGGAAATAATACTCATGCAGGCCGGCTGGCTCACCCACACCTTCACGAAGAACATTCATATAATTGTTATATATCAGTCATATATATATCAGCATATGAAACTAGAATATATTAGTTATCAACTGATATTGCGGGGGAAAATGATAATGCGACCAAGGCCTTTGGGAGACCAGTTACATAGGATGCGATGTTACCAAGTGGGGTCCCACAGTCGCACCGGTCGCTGGTCATACCGGCCAGAGAGGGGCAACACATCCTATACCCTAGTGGAACGCCCGAGAGGGATGCTGAAGGCCTGCTGCCAACAGGGCCCCGAAGATGACCCCAGCGAAAGTCACAGGAAGCGGACAGGTAAAAAATGACGCAACACATCAACTGAACCACTGAAACTTCAAACGCGCTGGACGGAGGAATAGAAAACGGTTCAGAGGTCGGTTTCAGAATGTGGCTCGACCCCAGCAAGCCAATAAGAGTGGCAGTGCAAGAGCTAATAATGCATCACACCCATTACCGGGGTCGACCCCGGAGGGAAGTTAATGATAGTCGGTTATATGTAGAGGCACTATACAATAGCTAACAGTTAACAGGTGGTATTGCTGGCTCGAGCAAGCGTGTTTCGTCGTCAACACCGACAGGGTGCTCAGTGTGTGGTGCATCATATCAAATATCGTCAGTGGCCCTGCATTTCATGCCAAGTTCTGCATCCCCCGGTGCCTACCTGATGCGTTACTTGTAACGCCAGCTTCAGCGCATCCACAGTCTCCTGCAAGGTCACCAGCGACCGGTCCTTGGCGGCCATGAGCTCACCCTTTACCGACAGCTCCACGTTTGCCGCTTGGAGGTCCGCGCGGGCCACTTGCAGCTCCGAACGAGCGGCTTGCAGCTGGCTACGCAAAGCTTCCAGCTGCGCTTCCGCGATCCTCCCGCCATGCTGTCCCGAACGGACCTGATCCAATTCCGTTTGCAGGGCTATGCAGTCCGCCTGCAGACGCGCCCGCTCCGCGCGCAAGGACATCACCTGCTCTGCAATCCGCTGGTCCTCCTGCGGCACCGGCTCATGCGTGCGTCGTAGCGCAGTCACAGAACCATCGTGTAGCTGTCGACGAAGTTCCGAAAACTCCTCTAGAAGCGCATCACGAGCAACTTCTGCGGCACGCAGGCGGTTCCACAGCGTCGGCTCGTTATGATTGCTTCGCCGGCGAACGGTGGACTCCTGATCTCGTGGCCCCTGCAGCAGCTTTTTGGTGGAGGGCAGTCCCAGCTCCAGTTCCCCGGCGCGCGCGTACAGCCTTCCTGCCTCCGGATGACCCTGCTCCCTGTCGTCCGCCTCTAGCGGGGTCCGTGGAGCATCGCCTCGGTGCATGGCTTCAGCAAGCTGGACCCGCAATTCCTCGAGACTAGCCTCCAGATCCCGCACTCGCTCCCGGGCCTCAATGGCCTCACCCTGCGCGGCCACCAGATCCGCCGACACATCTTCCTTGGCGGTGTCGTGCCGCTGATGCTCGGATTCCGCCAGGGCCGCCTCCATCTTGGCCGCCTCCTCGCCACGCTGCTGCGCCAGGGAGGCCTGTGCCTCCAGCTCACTCTCTAGGCACTCCACCTGCCCCCGCAACTGGCTTTGAACGTTGTCTTCTGCAGACAGCGCTGTGCGCAGGTCACGCGCCTCGGCCTGCAACCCTGCAGCGTAGGCTCGCAGCTCTGATATCTTCTCCCGCGCCTCGGTCGCAGCTGCCTCTGCCTGCTCGGCTCGCCCCCGCCACCAGCTAGCGTCCACACTGCCCTTCTCCACCTGGTTCTCCAGGTCCGACACCTTGCTCTTCAGGACTTCCGTCTCCATGACGGCCTGAGCCAGCTCGACCTCGGCAACTTCCCGTTCCTGCTGCATGTCGTCCAGAAGCCCCTGCAGCTCTGCAATCTGTGGCTGTTTCTGGGAGGCCTCCGCTCTCAGGGCCGAAGCAATTGCGCGCGCCTCCTCAAGTTGGCTCTTAACGTGCGCTAGCTCGTATGTTCTGGTCTCGATAAGCCGCTGCAGATGCTCGCATTCATTGTTCTTTACTCGCAGCACCTGCACTTTGTACGATTTGGAGTTAGCTGCAAACCCTACGGCTGCGACGTGAAAGACACGCGAAAGCTGACAGGAGGTTCAGATGGTCATGATAGTGCGGTGGAACGCCGAGGTCGTACAGCACCTCGTCCATGAAAGGGGTTAAATCCTACCATCTCATACCAACTGCATACCAGAGCCTTACAGCCAACGCCAAGACACTACGCACCTCTTCGATGTCGATCACGGGAAGGATTGCCTCCTGATCAAGTCCTAGCTGGTCTCCCGCCGCCGCAGATAGTTGCTCCACAGCCTTCAAGTGTCACAACCAGGGCATGGACGGGCAAACAACTCCCGTGCCCACCAAATAACCGCAGATGCGGACAGCGTGCAATAACCGCGAACCTTGAAGCCTAGATGCGTATAATTCATTTTAGTAACAAAATGGAAAAGCCCATAACGAATCCCTGCTAATGCCTTTGGAAATGCAACCCAACTCTGTGTTCCAAGACCATGTAACCTCCTCTAGCTATTCCCTACATAACCTTCAACGTGTAGCCATATAAAAAGGTGCAGCTTTGGATAGCGCCAAGCATGTCCCGCGTCGGATATGCCCGACCCTTGCCGCAGCACTTTATTCCCGTATCCAATCCGTCAGCGAGCTCACCACATTTGCATTTTCGGCCGTATGTAATGCCGACGCCAGAGCGTTCCGCGCTTGTCGTAACTTCTCCTCCAAGATGCACTTCTCCCCCACCTCCTTGCTAAAGGCAGCCTGTGCGCAAAGCACCCCAAGCGTATTAGGGTCCTGAAGCTTAGGGCACGCTGCCCTTGCACCCCAACCGGCATCACACAACATACCTTAAGCTTGTCCCTTTCCACCTCAGTAGCCAGTAGCAGCTGTTGTTGCTCCTGTATCAGTGAATCTTTGCGCGCGACCGCCGCCTGCTCCGCCGCCAAGGCGCGCCTGTCGTCATCACGCCAGCCAGCTGCTGCCGCCAAATCAGCAGCCGTAAGCGCCAATTCTTGCCGCAGCTCAACCACCTCCGCCCGTAACGTCGCACTCTGCTGCTCGTGCAGCGCCAATGCCGCTTCTGCATCCGCAGTACGCCTCTCAAGGGCGTCCTGTGCCGCACTTAGCTCCTGCTGCAGCTGCTCCATCTGCAAATGATGCATGTCGCCACTGCATGCCGTCACGACTGACCCACGATCTGCGTCGCAGTTGACAGCCCCGGAGGCAAGCATATCTTCCAGCTGCCGCCGCAGACTGACATGCTCCTGCAGGGCCGTATCCCGTTCCACCTTTTCCAGAGCCGCATCCACAAGCGTAGGCTTCTTCGCCTCCAGCTCACTGGAAGCTGACGAAGCTGACGCTTCTATGGCGGTTCTGGAACAGCTGTGCTCCACAGCGATGGTATCTACGGTGCATCCTGCCCGAGCCTGTTCAAGGTCCTCCTTCAGGGCCGTAATTGTAGTCAAAAGCATCTTGCGTTCCATGGCCCACGCCTTACTGTCAGCGCTGGAACCATTTCCTGGCGCGGAATCCGGGCCGCCAGTCTCCTCCTGCACACCATCTCGGCTGTTGCGAAGCTGGCTGCGGAGCCGGCGCACGTCGGCATTCAACGATGCCACCACGGAATCAAGATCCGCAGCTTGGTCCCTTGCCTTCGCAGCCTCGTCTTGTGCGGCTCGAAGCTGGCGCCGAATGTCGCCCTCCACGTCTTCGATGTTCGCCTTGTCCAAGCCGGGTCTATCTCCCGCCCGCGCTGCAGCCGGCGCGACCTGCATATTCGCGGCACGGGCCTCCTCCAGAGCTTGCCGTAGTTGCTCACGCTCTGCCTCCCAGGCAGAGCGCTCCTGGGCTGCCTGCTGTGCCGTGTGCTCCATAAACTTCGCCTGCTGCTGCGCTACCGAAGCCTTCCACGCAGCCTCACAACCCCACGTGATCATCTTCTGCAACTTTATGAGCATCACCTTCTCCGTACCTGCGTCGAGAACCTCCTTCCCTTTGAGGAGCTCCTGAGCATCCCTCAAGTCTGGCGGCGCCGGGCTGCCCAAACGGCCCACCTGAAGCTGCACCTGCGACAGAATATCATCAAAAGTTGTGAGCCGCGCGGAACCCTCAAGGCCCTGTGCCTGGGGGTGCGGTGGCAGCAAGCGCACCACGCCTCCACCAGGAATCGCTCCAGCGGGTCCTATTGCTTCGCGCGGCCGAGATGCACTCGCGGACGCTGCCAGCGAACCTGCACCGAGGCTCGCGGCCACGTCCCCTTGCTGCGTGTGTTGCTCGCTGAGTCCCAGTCCGTTGTTGGGCGCAACCGTGGCCGTCTTCCCAAGAGCGCCGGCATCCGATTGGCTGCAGCAATAGCGGGCCCTTGCAGTAGCGGCTGAGCTTGCGTCCCCGCCGTGGACTCGTAGCTCGTTCAGCTGGTTTTCGAGGCGCATTGCGAGGTCCGTATACTTGCGTAGCTCTCCACGGAGGCCTGCCACCAACGTCGTCTTTTGGCCGAGCTCCTCCCGCAGCGCCTGAACGTGGTCAAGAGTGCGGTGTTAATATGCTGCTGTACGCTCCAATTGGGACATTAGGACATTGCGCCGTTATGATATGCCCACCTCCAACTCATCTACCAGGCGCTCATCCGCCACGCTATGCGCGCTGCTGCTACTTTCAGAGCCACTGTCGCCGGATCCTAGTCGCGGGCTTCTGGATGCGAGTGGCGGCGCCAGCTGTTGCCCGTCATCCGACTGGTGCTCCAAAAGGCGGCGCAAAAACGAGAACGCAAATGAGGCAAAATGGGTGCTGTTGTGTAAGCAAACAGGGCGCATCTAGCTGCATGAGGCGTAATGTAGTGGAAGAAGATGCAAAACAACCATGTTTGGGAAAGCCTATCATGCAAAGTCTGTTGCAGTGCAAGCATGCATGCACGGGGTCATACCATTATAAGCCGCAGCTTGCAAAACTCCCTGTTAGATAAAGTTACATACAGTAAATCTCCCCGGTGCTACCTTGCGTGTGCCGACCAGGCTCCGAGAGCTTGGCATGGGGGCCGGTACGCTGCCATCAGCCGACCTGTACACGTCGTGGCATTGGATAGCAGAGTCGGTCAGCAATCAGTCAGTCAGTCAGTCAGCCAGCCTAGCAATCAGTCAAAATGTGATTCAAACAAGCTGCAGACGCGGTTAATGAGATGGAGTTACAGTAGGACAGTGATGCGGTTCCATAATTGCCCATCTCGATTTGTCCAGTGTCGTACCTGACCCGTAATCCGCCAGCACTCATCATTCGGAAGTGACCGCCCGAATCCACCTCTTCCTTGGCCAGCATGTCCAGGTCCACAATGTCCACTGACCGGCGGTGCCGCGGCCGGCAGCCATTCGAGTCATCGGCTTCCATTGACAATGATAAGTCGTGTATGTCCTCGCACCCTGGTTTCCCTGCTTCTGTATGCTCGCCCTTGTGACCTTTCACGTCTGTTGGGTACCGTGGCTGGATGACGGCTCGGTCACGAAGCAGATCCTCCAGGTCAAATTCCAAATCACCGTCACCTGCAGTGGTGGCAGAATGCTGATGACGTTCGTCAATGTGCATGTAGCTGGTGCTGCTGCTGGTGCTGGTACTGCCGAGGAGCGCTGAGCGGTGCCTACTGCCCAACTCACTCATTCCCGCAGCTGCTGCTGCCTCTTGTTCTGCGCACCCAAAAGGGTTGTTGATACCAGCAAAGCCAGGCCTGACATTGGGACGTTCGGGAAGGTTAATGCCCAGGTTGGACTCGTAGCGATTGACCGCTCGGTCACCACCACCCCCAAGCCGCTCCACCATCCGCTTCGCCTGGCGCTGGGCCTCTGCTAGCAGGGCAGCCTGTCGTACAGCCGCCAGCGATTGACCAGTCCCCCGTAACGTTAAGTGAAGATCGACCCCGGTGTTGGTAGTGCTGGTGCTGCTGCCGGAGCCGCGGCTTTTGGCCGAATTTGGGTTCGCGCCCTCATCGTCGCTGCCGACTTCATTGCTCCGTTCTGATGCATGTCGGTGCGACGCTGCAGCAGGTGTCTTGGAGCTTTCCCCCCCTATGGCGACTGCACGGCCGTCCGCTGTGACTTTGCGATTGCCTCCGCGAGGCGGAAAGTCGTCGTCCCCGAGAGTGCAGTAAGAGGCGTCACATGACCTAGAGGCGTTATGACCCTGGTAACGAGGTCGCGGCAGTTTCAACCCGGCAACGCCATTTGAGTCCGTCAACCGACCTCTGGAACGCAGGTCACCGAGGCCGCTAACCGAGGCGTCTAGAGAAGGGTCTATGACTCCCAAGGTGGTTTGGATTCCAGATGGCTCCACAGTGGTTGAAGTATGCTGTCCCACGGGCGCTGATGCCTTGCCGAGGAAGACGACCTCTGGAGCGAAGGCACGCCGTGGATTGCCTAAGCCGCCCAGAATGCTCTCGGGTTCATCTCCGCCTCCGCTACCACTGTCATCGACCTCGTCCAAACTTGCATCCCCCACACCACTGACAAGGTCGTCATCGTATTCGTCAGACTCTTGGTCATCTGCTTTTACGGGAAGCCCGCTTGCCTCACTCGATGCAGAAGCACCGTCATCGACTTGCACTAGCAGCTGATGCTTTGTAAGGTGAGTACTTGATCTCCTCTCACCGGCATCATCACCAGCAGCAGCTGCAGATTGGGCTGCCAAACCTAACACTCCATTACCCAGCACGGCATGGCGCTCCGAGGTGTCAAAGTCAACCGTAGTTGACCGTTCAAAATTGTCACAACCTCCAATATCTTCAGCTGCCATCCCGCGAATATTAAGCCCAGGCGTTGCGTGGTTGATTATGTCGCTCACTCGATCGTTATTGATACCCTGCCGCGCGGTGGACTCGTTGGGTATGGCATCGCTGCTTGGCTTGTAAAGCTGAGGCCCGACGTATGGGGTCAAGTCCACAACCCGTGTGACCTCAGCCTCCGGACATACCGAATCGCCATTCGTGGCCGCCCCCTCACCAGCCGGGCGCTTTTCACCATCTGCCGGACCAGAGGCCGGCGTGGTGCGTATCAAGTCCAAGATGTCCGTTCCTTGGACCTCTTCAGCTCCTCCGCTGCTAATCTTCTTACAAGCGGCTCCAAGCGCGAACAGTTTGCCAGCAACGTTCCATTCCGGCTGGTCCTCTTCGACTCCAAATGTGTCGCTGCAATAATCATCTTCCCCTTGCTCCTCCTCCTCTTCTTCCTCCTCATCCTTCTCTTCCTCTTCCTCCTCCTCTTCCTCCTCCTGCTCCTCATCTTCCTCGTCTTCTTCTTCCTCCTCATCTGATGCATTGCCTAAGACAATCGGGATTAGTCCCAAGCCAGGCACGAATGTCAACGCAACTTGCGGCGAGCGTGGACTGCTTGACGCAGCATTTCTGCCGTTGCTGTGCGCTCCAGGTTTCTGCTCCCCATCCGCATTCGTGCCCGCGTCCTCCGCCTCCTCAGAGCCGATGCCAGCACAGGCTGAACCCGCCTTCATAGAATGGGTCGGGGAAGTGGCTTTCCCGGACGGCGATTGCTGCCGCGGCTCTGCCCGCGGTGACATACGCATTGGCATGCCACTCCCAGCCACGGCGTACGTGTTACCTACGATGTTGAATGCATGCCGTGAATATGCCAATGGTCTTCATCCAGCGGCATACTGCGAGGCTTCATATGTTCATAAGCATCCACAAAATCTCAACAAAGCGCTAAGCAGCAACCTTACCACCGAACCTTAATCACCTAAGGCCTACCATTTCACCCTCCTAGGGCCACAGGTGAGTAACAAACCATGAACCCATTTCGTCAAGCTAGGGCAGCACGGAGTGCACTGGAAGGTATAGCAGGTGCAGGCGATGTTCTGATAAAAGTTATATATTAATACGACACGAATGTACCGAGTATATACACCCCGCGAACATTCAGCATCAATTATCGTCTATACCAATGCGGCACAGTTTAGATTGACAGGATGAGACGTGGGAGATCATTAATAATCTGCCTACCTGGTAGCAAGCTGACGAGTTGCTCCAGCGCCAGGCCCGACATTGGCAGCGGTGGAGGTCGCTGTGTGAGGTCGATATGGATTACGTCTGGATCACAAGACTCGCTAGACAGTGTTCCATCTGCGGGAAGCTCCCCATCTTCATGCTCTGCCTCCTTAGTATCAAGTGGGTTAGGCAGCTTGTAGGTGTCCATCCCATCCCTGTCGCCGGCCGGGTACCCAGCTGGAGCTGTGACTGGAGCTGCAAGCTCCCGTAAAGCCTCGTCGATATCAACTGTAAGGTGATCTGCCGACGTTTCAGAGCCGTTCGAGCCGATGCAGTGACGGGACGACATTCTAAATGGCAATCGTTCAACACGGGACTTCTTGCGTCTGGAGGCGTACAGAGGGGAACGGAGGCGCAGGTACGTTTTAAGCTGGGATGACCCCCGGAATACCTGCCTCAAGGGAGACCTCTGGAAATGCCGCACTACATTATAAATGTGCCGTGGGTATCACGTCCAAGGTAACTGGCAGGTAGTCCTAATACTGACGTGCCGGTGGCGAAAAACCATCAGAGCTTGGTCATTAAAATTGCGCACTTTATGTTTTTACCCGCAAACTAATGGTTAGTATATTTGGATTATACCTTGTAATCCGCGTTCCGCTTCCGTTTCAAGCTAACGGGGAAAACGAAGTTGACCTTGTAGGAGCCCATGAGCTTTCCTAAATGGAACGTTATTAAGTCTTACCATTAAGATTTCAGCATTCAAACACTTCAAACAGACGCAGCCAGCTCCCGCTTTACAGACCATAGGCGCAACGTGTCGCAAAGGAAGGAAGGTCCTACAACCTGAAACGTCGAGTGCAGAGAAATTTACGTCCAAAGTAAAAAGAACTATGAGTGGAAAGGAGATGACGCACGCTCGGCTCGACTCAAGTCATAAGACTGCTTAACCACAGGCATAACAACCATCCCGTAACCACCAAATCGTCACATAGGAGCGCAATAAGCCGTGTTATATACAAAGGTTTCAATGATCAAGATTTCCTTCATTACAAGCGTAAAACTCGGTTCAAAGAAGCCCGTACGTTTGACCTTGTCCAACCTACACACACAACAGAAAACAAGTGGTTTTTGCAATTTGAACAATAGCCTTCCAGTTGAGCTAGGACATGCAACATCACGGCGCACACGGGGTGTTTTTATTTGGAGGTCATGACAAGCCTTCTACAAGGCCTAGGGGCCGTGAACTTACTAAGGATGAAAGTGAGGGCATCTTGTTTGCTTTTGAGACCCTAGATCCAGAAAGAACGGGCTTCGTCAGCCGGAAACAGTTGAAGGTGTGCCATGAACAGACCTCCAGGTCCATTTCCGTGTTTACGTTCACGTAGCAAGTTTTAATCGCATGCTATCAGGTTGCACTGAGGGCTCTAGGCTTCGATGTCAAAAAGGCGGACGTAATAGAGCTTCTATCTCGGCATGGTGAGGAGAGCGCCGAGCGACTGGACTTTCAGGTATGTACATACATGGTACCAGCTCCGCAGGGATGCATCTTTATGAGGTATTTTCCAATGCATTATTCGACGTCAGGCGTTTACGGACCAAAGTACTGTCCCGTCGCGGGAGGTGGGGTTGACGGAGGACACACCTCGCTGGAGCAAACGCAAATGACCAGTGATTTACTTGCTTCTGGAAACCTTTGTATTGTCTCTCTCGTTTAGTATTTATCTGGGCACCGGAATTCCCGCTTACCTCTAGAATTCCGCCCCTGTGGGCAACCGCTCGACCATATCGGTCGCAATAACCGAAGGCTCGCGCGGACGCCTCGCGTGAGTGCAAACACCAAAAGAGATATAATACGACAAACAGTAATAGTGTAACTTGGGATTGTTGTGAGCGGACATTTTTTTATTGCCGGCAAGACGAGGTCTGATTTATATTCTTGCCGTCGGCAGGGATTACGGGACTGCACCCAGAGAGCTGGCCTACTCATGGAACAAAACAGCACACCAAGCCGTTACTAAGAACAGTTCATGTACTTAACCGTCGGTCCTCAAGTATCTCCTTTCACACAGATCTGAGATGCCTGAGTAAGCTATTTCCTTTTTGTCTTGCTCCGGCGCAGACGTTCCGCAAGCTGGTCGCGGACCAAATGTCGCAACGTAGCATACTGGACGAACATCGCCGTGCCTTCCAGCTTTTTGATGTCCTAGGGCAGGGCGCGATAGACTTCGTAAGCTTGAAGCGCGTCGTCCGGAGCCTGAATATGGACATCCCGGACGAGGAGCTCCAGGTAGGGCAAACGCGACGAGGCAACTGCACTGACTTGCGCCCATGCAAGCGGATCCACACAGCATCTTGAGTCACCTTGATACACAGGTATATTAGTGGCGGGTACGGCATTGCACACGCTGACCAACGGTTTAGGGCGTAATTCCGACGGAAGGTGCAAGTACTGGTGTAACCCATGTAACGGGCCCCCACTGCAAAGAGGGGCATTACACCTGCAGCGCTGCATGCTTTTGGGTTCTGCTGCCATGGTCTCAGGGTTGTAGCCTACGCTGGGTTCAGCCTACAGTGAAAGCCTTAGCTGATTTATATGGAAAGACAGCGTCATATGATATGCAGTTCATCTTGCCTCGCCGTCTTTAAATCATTCCCGTGTTTCTCCTCAACTCGCGCATCTGGGCACCTCAAATACGTTTATTGCCAATGTTTGAACCTTCCAGGACATGGTTCACGAGTTCGGCAAGGACGGCATGATCAATGAACAAGACTGGCTTGCCATCATGAGCGCTGATTGACACGAGGTTACCGTTTCGTTAGAGGCGTACAGGGGCAGAACTGATGGGGCGGGTCTCCAAGGGGCTGTTCCAACTCCTAAGATTGATGCGCTATATCCCGATAGATATCTACAGATGATATCTGCAGTGACCATCTTTGCGCCTATGACGGTCACTGCAGTCGCGTAGAAACAGCACGCAGTGCAAGGGCCAGTTCGCGCGGGTCGCTGTCGAGAAGCACCTGCACGTCGACCAGGTCCGGGGGCCACAGCTTGCGGAGCTCCACAAGACCTGTCCCAAACAATGGCCGTGCCAAAGTGCGGATTGCAACAGCTGTGATTAATATAACTTTATACGTCAGGGACAAGTTACATGGCTTAATTCGTGTTACCGGTAACGTAGATATGTTACAGTGTTTGGACACACAGTCGTGCGCCTCCTTGGATGTTCAGTAGGATTCGAACAGCAATTCGAGGCTGCTTATAATTAGAAACCTCGATTTCTCTCACCTGTCTCTGTAAGCACCCATGGCAACGCGGGGTCTTGTGTAATCATGGCTTCCACGAAGCTGTGTGGCAATGAAAACTTATGCAACAGCAATAAGCTGCAGCGTAGCTGCTCCTCCACCTCCTCTCGAGGAGCTTCCAGGTACAGCCTGCTGTAATCCAGTATAAGGCTTAGGTCTTGAGAACTATCCTCATGCACAACCCACTAATCCGCGTCCCATAGCGGTCTGTATAACACGCACCGTGCCAACACCGGTAGCGGCATAAACAGGGTTCATACACCTTGGAATACCTGGGTTCAGTGGCTACAAGGTGACTGATATCGCAGGAGGGTAACAGCATCTTGAGGCCTGTCAGCCGCCCCACAGCTTCGTCAGCACTCATGGCTAACAACTGTAGAAGCCAAGGGGTAAGAGCCCACTGCGTTTAGATCGTCTGCCACCAAACATTTTAAACAATAATATGAATGTGTCCCCCTTTCTGGTCGCTCACACTTGGGACTTTAGACGCCATGACTGCCAGCACGTCAGGCGAGATAAGCAAGATACGCGCCAGCGGGCTCCCTTGAGCGCGCACGAGGACCTCAGTTGTGACATCGACGCGGTCAGACCTGCATCCCACAGATCGGACACAAACATCATCACCTCTACCAGTGTCACTAAATGGCTTAAATTTGCAACTTTCTAATACTCGCTCTTGCCCCTCTGCGGCATGGCTGTGTTAAGCAAACCTTATCAGAACAGGCAAGGATGTGAACAGGAATACGCACCGGTTCCGGACACGTCAAGGCCGTTTCAAACAGAGGGTTTGCAGCCATACGAGGCCGTAGGCGGTCCCCAAATGCCTTGTTTATTTTCACTGGAGTCAGATGCTCATGAATTGTACCGCATTCTCGTCCCGGCTGATACCCCATCCCTCATGAAATGTGCTCATCAAGCCTCTCGCCTATGATGTCTTCATATCTTTTCCACGTTGGTAATCACGCAAACACCGATGGTAATGTACAACCCAAGTATGCCCACCTGTGCCGTGCACTACAACGTGCAGCAGGCGTTGGCGTCATCCGGAGCAGCGAACGGTACAAAGCTGCAAGTCCACCAGGTTTCTGCAGAAGTGGTATGTAAATTCCAAAAGTCCCACAGGTTGTGTTACAGTTGCAGGATGTTCCGGTGGGTCCAGAAGAAGGCCCTGAGCTTCCCTACATGGAGGCTCCTTGCCAAAGGATCTGTGGCATGTGTTTCACGAGTCAAGACACCAGCTTTCTGGAAAACGTCAACGGAAATCGATTCAGTGTTCATAAGGTCTCAGAAGGCATCGTTAACAACGTCGAGACCACGCGCCCCCTTTCATGCAGGCAAGTGCTCCTTGACGCTATACAAAAAATGTAAGCACCCACCGTGCCAGCCCCAAACGCATTCTGCGATATCCATGTTAAGAGAAAGCTGATAAAGCCCGGCGGGCCTTGGGGCCGCTCAAGGTACAGCCTTAAGTCCTCTATGCTACGCCAACTGGCCGGATCCTTCCGTTCTCGTTCGGAGTTATCACGAGAGCTCCAAAGAGAGCAAGTAAATCCACCGCGTCTTCGCACACAGCGGGTTGGCAAAAAAACAGCATCTGGCTGCCGGGTAGCTATACCTCCCCTGAGACCCATCTGTTTTGGCCATCCAATTATAGATATCATACTAAACAGTTCCAGCAATTAATTAAAGATTACTTCTGTTAAATCATGAAAACCATTTCAGCACATCTAACGTGTATCCAACCGCAACTCCGCAAGTCACCAAGTCTACACCGTAGTACATTTGTAGAGTCATTGACAATGTGTTACAGTTTTTACTATACTCAGCATAAGGCTCAAAAGCCAGTGTAGTAAAGGCGTTATAGAGACGAATGCTTTAAGATAGATCACTGGTAGAAGGATGGACGGCTATAACCAGTACGGTTCTTCTTACGGGCAGGGCAGGCCGCAGTCCTATGGACAGAATACCCAGCAGCCCCATAACCAAAGTGGCACCGGAGGACAGCAGGTCAGCTGCCCAGGGGGCGCGCAAGTGTCACCGAAAGTATTCCTGGCTGTAATTACATTTAGCAAGGATGGAAAGCTTCTCAATGATCAAGTAAATATAGCCAAGAACTCTTGGATAAGCGCTGGCCCTGTTTCCTATGCAGGCGGCTGGGCAACAGGCAAACAGCTCATATGGACAAAGTCAGCCCAATTACTCGGCTGTAAGTTTATACCTTGATTGCTCGGAGGTGTGCTCAGGCAGTGGGGGTCAGTAAGGGCAGGCCTTGTTGTCGAGATCATCGTCGCCGTTCTTATCTTCCAACATCTTGCCTTGCTGCGGTTGTGCGTCAGGGATACGGATCTGGCGGTGCCTCAGGAGGCTACGGCGGGGCTGGCTCTGGCTACCAGCCCCAGCACGGTGGGCACCGATAAATTCCTTTCGAATCGAAGTGGAGAATTGCAGGAGAAGATGATTTCCCATGCTTTCTGAATGCAGGTTCTTACGGCTCCGCAACCGGAACGGGTGGCTCCGCTGGCATATACGCAGCTTCTGGCGGGGCCAGCACGTACGGGTCCGGCCCGGGCCAATATGGAGCAGCAGGCGCCAATGCTCCGCAATACGGCACTAGTGTGGGGGGGCCCAAGTACACCGGATCATCAGGAGCGCCGACCGCGTACGGGAGCGGAACCGGGTCGGCGCCCTCGAGCTACCAGGCGCAAACAAACTATGCAGCAAACCCCGCTGGGAGCTATAGCACGGGGGGCAGCGGCAGTACTTACGCCCCTGGTGCGACCACCGGGAACTACTCGTCCACCTCTGGAGGGTCAGGGTTTTCGGGCAGTGCGGCTGCGTACGGCTCCGGAGGCGCTGGGCCCTACGGGACTGTGGGTTCCAACGCGAACACCGGTGCTGCGGCTGGTACAAGGCCCACAGCTACTGGCAGCTATGGCGCGAACACTGGACCCAGTCCTGGCGCTGGAGCTGGCACCTCCAGCACGCCGGCAGGCTCGTCAGCCGGTGCAACATACGGTGCGTATGGAGCACCGAATACCGGCGCATCACAACCAGTGCCCGGATTGTACGGTGCATCATCTGCAATGGGCACCGCGGCGCGTCCGGGCGGCGCAGCTGCGCAGGCCCTGGCGCACATGCCAGCGGATCAGCAGAACAAGCTAGTCAGCATGGTGCAACAGCAAGTAAGAGAAGCCGCGGTTCTTAGGTGGCCAGGTGAAAACGGATTTATGTTTTGTGCTATTCCATACGTGGCATTTCCATGTTTGACTCCGCATTGAAGTCACAGGAGCTTTCGCATTTCTTTTATCGAGATCAGTTACGCCCTGCTGACTGGGTCTTGACGATTTCACTTGCCACGGGGCAAAAATTATTGCAATCGTAGACATGTCGTATAAAGTTTTGGATGACTTAGTCGTTCTTTTTATGCTCCTGCAAACAAGGCATTACCCAAATTTCGTTGCTACTGGCATGCACCTACTCGACCCTGCGAATTCCTCAACCGGGAACTGTGGCTCCCTCAGAATGCATATGGCCAGACAGGGAGCAGTGGAGCTGGTGTGCAGCCGAGCTATGGTCAACAGCAGCTGACGCAGCAGCCTCCTGCACAGCCGCAGCCGCAGCCGGTGCAACAGCAGCAGTATGGGGCCTACGGTCAAGGCTCTGGCGCGGGAGCCAACACTGGCGCCGCGTCAGGTGCGCAGCAGGCCAGCGTCGGCGCATACGGGACGAGCGCTCCACGGACGTACGGCACAGGTCCAACAACTGCCAGCGGTGCCACAGCTCAGGCGGGTGGGACGTACGGCGCACAACAGCCATCGCAGGCGTCAGCTTACGGCTCGGGTGCTGGCGGCACCAAACCGCCCGCAGCTGGCTACGGCAGTAGCTCCAAACAATACGGCAACACTCAAAGTCAACAATCCCGTTACGGTGGCATGCCGCAGCAGAGCACCTATGGCACAACGACGGCGCAGCCAAGCACTTACGGCCAACCGACTGGCCAGCAGAGTGCCTACAGCGCCGCGACCGGCCCGCAGGCGGCAGTTACTGTGCCTGGGCTCGGGGGTGCGCAGCCAACAGGTACTTATGGTGCGGGTGAATCGTACGGTTCCGGAGCCGGCAGTTCGCAGCAGGTCAGCGGTGCACGGCAGGGAGGCTATGGAGCTGCCTCCCAGCAGCAACCGCCTGTCACTGGGCAAGGTGGTGGCGTGCCAAGCCACTCGGCACCGCCTGGACTGCATGGGGGGAGCGGCAGCACCAGTGCGTACGGCGCGCCGCGTCAGAGCGTTCCATCAACTGGGCAGGTGCGTCAGTGCAAATGAAGTGTGGTCGTCTATGCTCCTGTGCGAGCCGAGCGCTTGCAGCGTCGAGCGGTGACATGTAGAAAGTTGTACGGCTCATGACATGAAGCGTCGAAGGCTGAATGCTGCCTTGCTATCTGCTTGCCATAGCGTTTGTGGTCCTCAGCTGTGCTCTCCTAGTGCCACACTGCCGCCGTCAACGCAAGGCACACCCCGTTGGTTAAGGGCAGACGGATGGATGATGGCGGGGTGACTGACCTGGTTAGGTGTCTTGACATGTGGAAGCTTCGTGTCCTATATTGGGACATACAGCGAAGGCGGAGTCATACCGCGTTAGACATAGGTAAGTTATAAGCGGTCGATGCTTTTGTAGTCTTCAAGTGCTTGCAGTCGTTCGTGTGAATGCGCAGTGGCCCTTGACATGTGTGTCGCCGCAGGGACAGTACGCAACGAACACCTACAACCCCAGTAGCGCTTATGGAGGTGCATCAAAACTGCCCGCACCCGTCGCTGCACTCACCACCGCGCAGCCACAGCAACCGGCGTACGGCTCCACCTACGCGGCTGCCAAGCCGCCTGTCGTGGGCGGTAGCTACGGAGGTGAGCCCTGTGTGGTAATGGAACTGACCTTTTCAAAGAGGCGCACGTTTACTTATGGAAGCTTGCACGATGCAGCGTGGCTAATGAAGGTGTTGACCGTCCCGTGAACCCAACATGAATATGTTGACTGTAAAATCCTCATCGCGCCACTGGAATGTATTGCGTTTTGACCTAAGTAGCCTTTGCTCCGTGTATGCATTTTCCTGCCCATCTGAATCGGCTGCCGCGCCACAGGCGGCGGCATGGGATCCTCTGCGGGCGCCGCCTCTCCACCTAGCCGGGGCGCTGGGCCTAGCTCAATGGGTGCTGCCGGTGGATCGGGCGGCGGACCAGGTCCCATGGGTCCCAGTGTAGGCCCCAGCAGCAGCGCAGGCGGGCCCGGCCCCGCACGGTACTACTCGCAGGGCCCCGGAGGTCCCGGGGCCATGGGCGCTATGGGTGGACCAACTGGCCAAAGGATGGGACCCATGGGTCCCATGGGTGGTGGTCCACCGGTTCCGATTCCGATGGGGAGACCGGGCCCTTACGGCGGCCCTCCACCATTGCGTGAGGACGATCGCGGTCGAGGTGCATTGGGACCCATGGGTCGACGTGACTACGATGACCGGGGTCCAAGCTCCATGCGGAGCGGACCACCCCCGTCACGTGAATTTCGTGATCGTGACCGTGATTTCCGTGATCGAGATCGGGACTTCCGTGATCGGGAGCGAGATATGCGGGACCGGGAGCCGCGGGACCGAGAGTTTCGAGACCGGGACGCACGAGATGCAAGGGACGGGAGGGATCGGGAGCGAAGCGACCGAGACAGGGAACGCATGGCACCGCCGCAGTCGAGGGATCGAGACCGGGATCGAGACCGGCGGCCGTCGCCACCAGCACCGTCCAGGCGTGACCGAGTGAGAGGATTTAAAAGAGTCAGGGCCAGGGACACAATTCTGTTTATCTTGCTGCAATTTTACTGTAGGAAGTGGACCGTGCAAGTCACAATTTTGTCGCCTCTGGCCTGATGCGTCTTCGTCTTGTGACTGTGGAAGTGTATTGGTTAAAGTAGACTGAGGGTCATCTTGAATGATGGTCATCTTAAGCATACCTTGACATCCCTCCCTCTGCCCCTCACTTGCTCGCCACGCGGCTGCCCATCGCAGGACGAAAGCATCCGCCGGCCACAGCCGCGCAGCCCCTCCCCTGTCCCCGCCGCCGCTGTCCGTGCTCCGCCTCCGCGTCGCCGCAGCCCCTCTCCCCAGCCCGCAGGGGCCGTGGTACGGCCCAAGGTGCCTGACTACGGTGTGCGCGTGCCACAGCATTGCCTAACTACCTTAGAGCGGGATTACTTGGAGCTGGTGCGGCGGCATTCTCACCTAGCTGTGCCGTCGGACTTTTCCCGCCTCGTGTGCAGCTGGGTGCGCGCACAGCCAGGCCCGACGGACAGCCTGGGCATCAGCCTGCTGCCGTTGGACCGGCATATCCGATATGACCACGAGCAGGACTTCACGCGCGGCCCTGCTGTTGTACCGGGAGGTCTTGGAGAAGGAGGACATTTGACGCACGGTAGCACCAAGTATGTTGCCAAGGTAGGCGTGTGCGGGAACCATGTGTGTGGTGGCGGGTTTGAGGCTTCTTTGGGAGAAAAATAAAACGGATCTCCTCGCATTTGCGTTCATTGCGCTGCTTGCAGGTGTTGTTGGTGCAGGGTCTGCCGCCCTCGCTGCGCCAGGACGTGCTGCTAGGGCCACACCATGAGGGAGGCGCGCACATGGTCAATGCGCTCAAGTTTGTCGCAGCACGTTTCAGCCGCCCGCAGTCCTCAGCCGGCGGTGACGAGCGTGAGGGCAAGGACAAAGATGGTGGCGGGAAGGACAAGCAGCGGGGTGTGTTGGGGGCGCTGGGCGGCGCATGGGATCTGGAGCTGGACGGTGGCGATCCTGACAGGTACGACGGCTATGCGCATGGCTGCGGGGCTGGCTCAAGGCACTGGGGGCACGGCAGGGTAGGTTGGCCAGCAGATCCTGAAGGCGGCTCAGGATTGGAATGTTGGCGGGATGCGACGATCCGACTGTTGCCGCGCACGGAAGGGAGTGTCTGGGTCTTTGGAGCTGTGCCATTTTGCCGTGCCCGTTGCTTCCTTTCACCGCCATGGAAACGTGTATATTCTTGCATTCAAACTGTTCTGTGGTCCTAAAATGTTGGCATGGCTTATGCAAGTGATTTATGTACCGCCTCAAAATGCTGTATTTTCCAACATGTTGGGCGTAAACGATCGCGTTGGCCGCCCAAACACATCCACTCTCCCTTATGCGCCCGCAGCGAGGACTGCGGCCTCATTCGTACTTGCATCCGGCATGTCAAGGACCAAGCGGGCGTGGATCTATCGCAATGCGCTCATTGGCTGCGCGTGTGCGATGTGACCTACGTCCGTGCCCTACCCTCGCCGGCCGCGGCCAACATCTGTGACCTTGGGGTGGTAATCGGAGGCACACAGGCATCCGTGGGCATGTTGGAACCGTCAATCCGAGAAGTAGTTGTGCTCTTTGCGGCAGTGCCCGACGCGTGTGTTGTTGGGCCGGACGCGTGGCCGGAAGAGGCGCGGCAGCAGCAGGCCTTCAAACAGCAACGACTGACCCTAGAGATGGAAGCCAAGAAGAAGGTGAGACTTCTGGCTGTCCGAGGATTGCAAGGATGTGGTAAATACCGAAATTTCCGCTTGAAAACCTTCGCAAATATTACAGTTGAATTTTACAGTTAGCCCTCTTATTTTTGCACCTGTCACGGGCTGTGGGCGACAGAAACTTGTAGCGAATCCTATGCTTGTCCCAATTTTTTACCGTGGTGACCTTTCCGTTGCCTTCGCACGCGGCCAAGGTGTTGCAGAAGCGCCTTCCATACTAGCGTGCATCTCGAGCTGCAGCCTAAAACTCTTGTCTGTGCAGGAGGACACAGGCAGCGCGCGCAGGGAAAAAGACAGCGCATCAGACAAAGAGAAGACCAAGGATGAGAAGCGGGACAAGCGCGATGAGGACGCCAGCTTTCCCGCTGTTGCGGAGGCGGCCAAGGACAAGGAGGTGATAGACTCCCCGAAGGACAAGGACTCCAAAGATAAGGACAAGGAAGCAGACAAGGGCGACAATAAGGCGGAACCTGATGCCACCAAGGATAAAGAAGGCAAGGCCGTTAGCTGATGCCCCAGTTGACTGCCGGGCGTATGTTCTTTCAGAATAATGCTCAGAGGAGGCCAGTTGTAGACAGAAGAACGAGGCTGCGCGATGTTTGCGGCGGGTGATGGACTGTGGCGATATGTTCCAACCATATTATGCAGCATGATTTATCTTGTCGCGCATGCTTTAGCTCTACTTGTTTAACTGTGTCTTTTTCGCCCAGAACTTGTCTTGCCCCGACATGCCATTTGCGGACATATTACCTGTTGAGAGCTTCGTCCATTGTTGTGGCGTCTCCCCATGCGTACCTCCCTGCAGTGCCCAGCGCCACCTCGCCGTTACACCTCACCCCTTTCCCCTCACGCTCCAAATTCCACTGCAGTCCGTGAAGTCCCGCTGCCAGACGAACCCGGCATCCAGCTGCGCGGCCGTGCCGGGGCTGGCGCTGTGTTGGGCGGCGGTGAGCGCGTCAAGACATTTTCTATTAGCCTGCACGGCCTTCTGGACTACGATGAGACAGATCGGGATGAGCCCACGTTCGAGCTTTCCGTGTTTGCGGAATGCTTCCAGGACATTCTTGCGCGGGAATACGGCGGAGTGGTGTACGCCGCGCTGGTGGCAGAGCGGTATGGCCGCTTGGGGTGATTGGCAGCCTAATACAGAATGCGGGAAGTCAATGAAACTTACGGGCTGGTATGGCACGAAACGCGCGCGTTGGTGTGAAGAAAAGTCAAGGGCTTCTGTTTGAAGGGACAAATATAATTCTTGAGCTCTGAGAAGGGACACAGCTGCAGTGTAGCCGCCAGTGAGCCTCCGTGCATAGCGAGGTCTTACGCTCAGAGTTTTGAACTTGTTTCCCCCGTCCTGGTCTGGGTCGTTTGCTGTCACAGGGATCAATTGATGTGTCCGCCAGCAGCGGCACTGGCAGCGGCGGGAGCGACCGTGACGTCTGCAGACGCCGGAAGTCAGGCCCAGAGCGGCAAGCGCGTGCGTGAAGAATCCGACGGCATGGAGTGCGGTCGGGCGGGCAGCGAGGGTCTGGAGTTGGAGAAAGGCATCAAGAAGTCCCGTACCGAAGTGGGTAGGGTGCTTCATATCGAATGCGGGTAGGGCCTAGGCCTTATAAACTTCTCGTTTGTTTTCACCTTTATATTCGCCTTGAGCTTCCGTCTTAGCGTACTTAGGGTTTATCTTTTCTCGACGTTTTTTCGCATAACCTAGCGGCCCCGTGAACCTCCGGGCTTGTCCGGGCCTTACGAACCCTAAAAGAACCTTAATTAATCAACCATTAATCTTGGCCTCCACTGAGGGCATATATATTGCTGATGGATTGCTGGCACAACTGGCGTTCCCTATACCTTGAAATTCGCAACTGAATGTGCAGGACGACACAGCTGTTGCCGATGCGGGCCAGCTCGGCACAAACAACGTAGACGATGTGGGTCCTACGGGGCAGGTTACGGAAGCGATGTCAGAAGGCCAAGGGCCAGCAGACGCTGCAGGCGCTGACAAACCGGCTGAGGCGACGCCATCTGAGGCTAGAGACACGACTATGGCCGAGGTGGTGGCGGAAAGGACAGATTTGTCAGCGTCGGAGACGGTGAAGTTGACGGCTTGTGATGTCACCCCGGCAAAGGTTGAAGAAGCGTCAAATGAGGAGGATACGGCAGAGGAATCAACGCCGGGCAAGGTATCCAAAGCCAAGGGCAAGGGCCGGACGGTAAGCAGCGGCCGGCAGGCAAGCGACAGCACGTCCGGCCGGAATTTCGACGACCATACACCCCATGCGACTGTGTAGTGCCAGGGTTAACGCCTCACTCATCGTGCATCCCTAATTAGCCTTACGGGTGGCCTTGGAAGGAAACAGCAATCCTCAAAGGAGCAATCTTTCAAGAGCAGCGAAGTGTTCACAACGATAGCGGATATGTACACGCGGACATCTCGACCCCTACATCCGTGCGATACCTGGCACGGAGTTTGAATGGCTATCATGTCCTCAAATCCTTGGCTTGTACGGATCTCGACAACCAATCCAAGAGTGTTTCGCCTGCCATCACAGGGTTCCACTCGTGGCCGAGGCCGAGGTCGGGGCGCTCGCAATAGTAAGGGTCGCAAGGGCGCCAAGCAAGCCGAAGAGGCGCCTGAGGAGGAGCCTGAGCCTGAGCAGGAAGCCGCTGCAGCCGACGAGGGCGACCCAAAGGCAGGATGTCAGGCAGGGGAGAAAGCCGAAGAGGTGCTTGACGTAAAACTGGAGCTCAAGCCTGAGGCGGAGCCCAAGGCGGAACCCGAGGCCATAGCAGATGCGGAGGTGTCAGCCGTTCCGGAAATAAAGACAGATGTTGCGTCTGGCACAGGTGATGGCGACGTGAATACGCATGCGAAAGAGGACCCAGCGGTGGAGGCACAGGCAGCGGATGGTGGGGTTCAAGAGGAAAGCACGGTGGAGGCGGTGGCAGAATCGGTGGAGCCGGCAGGTGACGAGCTGGCGCCGGAGGCCATGAGCCTTAAAACAGAACCTGTGCAAGAGGTATGGCATGTTCGCAGGGCATGGGATTCAGCAACATTCATCGAGGTGGTATGGCACGGAAGTGGGCAGACTAATACGGGACGTCTCAACGCATGAAATGATCAATACTCAATCCCTTGCATATAGAAGTAATGCCCATTCTCATGTATAAATATTCTTCGGAAGTGTGGAACCTTCCAAAGTTTGTTATTGTATTGTATGTTCTTCGCACCGCACGCCGATCACTTCAACTTCGTCCTCTCACCAGCCGCTTCCTCCTCTATCGTAATCCTTACCGGCGTTCGCAAATGTCTCACTATAACCATATTAATTCCTTGTCTCCGTATAATTGCACTTCCGGCCCTTTGGTGTTGTGTACTGCGGGGCACTTGACTGGCCCTCATCCTGACGGACTGCTACTGGAATTGCTGACCGGCTGAAGTAATTTCCCCCCGACTTGGATTTACCAAACATGTCGGTCGCTTTACAGCTGTGTGCTCTCTGCCTCGCCCCACTCATTAACCACGGCAGGCAGACATGGAGATTGATAACCAGGAGGCCCTCACGCCACCTCCACCGCCACCTCCACCCCCGGCATCTGTGGCTGCGGCTGCGGCGGCACCATCACCCGCAAAGGATGCCCGTGAAGGCAGCACAAAGTCACAATGGGCTCGATCCAGCTCGCGAGAGGCCAAGGATACCCAGGACAGGGACCGGGAGCGGGATAAGGAGCGTGAACGGGAGAAAGAGAAGGAGCGTAAACAGCGCAAGAAATACGTCACAGACAATAACTTGCTGCTGGCCTTCAGGTTCGTGTCGTTCCGGGGATTAAGAGGGTGATGCTATAAAGCAGCGGCTTGGAATTGTCCAGGCAGAAGTGTGCGGGTGTGTGCGGGTGTTAAAAAGGGGGCTCTGAAGGCTACTTCCTGCCACTCCTATCGAGTGGATAATTATGTGGTGATTCCAGTCATTGTGTCTCGGGGGGGGGGCAAAGCGGCTGCTCACGCATGCGAATACGCTACAGCGGCGGGATAATAGCGGGTTGGCATATCAAGGGCAGCCCATTTGATACGAGAATGTCGAACCTACAAGCTCCACTGTACGCGCATGAAGTAGCGGCGAGAACATCGACAGCACCAACCATTCCGCTCTCACAGGTTTTTTGACCGCACCGGCTGTGGTTACATCCGCACGGACGACCTGCGTCGGCTGCTGCACAGTCTAGGCTTTGGGCTCCCGCATCGGGTAATCAAGGAGCTGGTGCGTGGTGGCTGGGACGAGGTTGCGGCGAATTGCCGCTTCAAGGGTAAGCGAACGAAGCAAAAAGCGAAAGGCGAATGGTTGTTGGAATGGCCAGAACCTGGTGAATTTGGCAAGGTTTTCCTGGACGCAGCCGAGACGCAGCCGAGGCTGTGTGTCCGAGTCCAGCCTATTAAGCACCTAGCTAGTAGGCGCCACCAGCTGCTGCTTAATTGATGGGCATATAATGGGGCTGTCGCGCCGATGCATTAAATGCACCTTAGTGGCGATGCCAGGGGCATATGCTTCTTTGACTGGGAATGTTGCATACCTGCTCGCCGTTCAGGTGACAAGCTGTACTACCGGGACTTAACGGACAAGGAGGTGAAAGGGGAGCACGGTGGGGCTTCATCCTTGGAAGGCTCGGAGCCGCCGTCCATGCCCCTGACGCTCGCTGCTGTGGGCGGTGCAGATGCGAATGCACACAGAGAGGCATCTGAGGGGGCGCTTGAGCATTAATAATACGTCAGCGGTGCTGTTGCATTACCAGGAGACAATTATGTCTGATATGAAGTCTAGATATTGCGTGCATGTTGTGGCGCTGCCAAAAGTGCATTTTCCGGCGTGTAGTTCTCCTTTTTCCTACATTTTTAGGCGTTTGCATCAATTTGGACTTGGACAACAAAGCCACACCTACAGCCCCGTCCCGGTGCAGTATTACAGGACTGTAGTGTTGCTTTTTAGTTGCTTGTTCGCCCTTGTACAATTGCTTAAGCCAGATTCCTTGCGGTATGACTGAGGGTCGCAATTCCGCATGTTTACTTCCTACAATTCAGATCCTATAGCTAGCAAGGCAGATGAGGCATCATAGAACTGAAGCAGAGATGGAAAGGCCGAAACCATCATGTGTCCTGGCATGCTCGTGCACATCTCTCCAAGCTCACATCGTGACGGTTCTTCGCTATTCTCAAACCGGCTCTGCGTTTTGTGAGTGTTGTTGCGCAACAGAGGGCGACAGGTGGCATTGATGAAATCAACTTAGTATGTCATAGCACAGCACCGGTGTCTATGGCACAACACACATGGTTTCACCTCCAAATCACAGCACGTCAGAACTTTTCGCTGAAGAGAACATCCCAACCATTGTAGAGTCTTATCAGTATGTATCCGCCTCTGTTTTTTCGGCATTTGCCATTGCTCGTGCATTGTGCTGCCGGCCTATGCGACCCTCAGCCTCCCTAAGCCTAGCACAGTGTAGGCTTTCTAATCACCAACTCATTGGCGTTTTCGACTCGTGTTATTAGATGCCTCGACATAATTAATTTAGGTGTCTAGGTGTCATGGGTTGGCTTTGGATACTTCCAGTTTTAACGTTTCCCATCGTCTTCCTACCACAGTTTCGCCAAAAACGCTTGAGGCGCTGACTTTGTGTATTCTGCCCTCATGCGCTGGCCTCAAATGCTTAAGAGCCTTACTGAACGACGACGTTTTATCCTGCCTGGGACCCAGGGTTGTCTAGAACGTTCGGTTCTTCGGTACCTAGGTAGTTTGCCTGTTACCCGTTTTACCCCTCAGGACGGATTGTAGGGTAGAGGGAATACATGAACTTTGGTCGTGCACTAGTTCCAAACGTTCGTGCTCTCAACATCACGACCTCCGTAACTCAAAACGACGCACTGCAATTCACTGAGGGCTGGCCTCGCCGCAGATCTTGCTGTTATCTTACTGAGGAGGACAAGCGCTGATCAACCACGTAAAAAATCTGGGTACACGAACACCGTCAGTTGATGATTAATTACCAACGGCCACAAATCTGCTGATTTTACCAAGTTCATGAGTTCACATTCATTCAAGAATTAGTATCAGTGAGGTATTTAACTCTTGCCTCAATAATTTCTTTTCCTTAAGGCGCTGTTCTATGCTTGTGATTAATGCCGCTGTGACGAAATCCGATTCCGTACCGCCTACCTTTCTACCTGTTTTAACAATAAAAATTATTTTATTTTTATAATGAGGTATCGAACAAAGATCGCACATGAAGTGTTGAGCTGTCTGCAGGTGATAGGGCCCACGAGCGTCAGTGGCGAGTTTTCACGTCGGGAGGTAATTGTTGCGTATGGGATAGTATTAGTATAAACTTACAAGTCCCAACTCAACTGTAAAAGGTTTGCTACCGAAGGCTCTCAGTTACAACCGCTTCTTATTGGCCACCCAAATCAAGCGCTTTGCCTTGAGCATGGATCTATGCAGCACCACTGGAAGAGGAGTCAGCTTCAATCTTGCATCCACATCGCGGCAAGGTTTAACACCATTTAACTTATGCGGGAGACGCTTCAATTCCGTTTCAGTGAGCCCAGCAGTGATCGATTGTCGTCGCGCGTGGATCAGTGAATATTAACAGGAATAATAACTGCAGGCGGCACAGGAGAGTCGACGGCAATTCTTCGTCGCTGCGTCTGCTGCCTCGGTTCCTGCGCCAGACAGAGGGGGCGATGGCGGCTTTGCGCAAAAGCTTGAGAGCTTTCCTGTCGCATTTTGGAAATTCCTCCGTCCCCATACTATCCGCGGGACTATCCTCGGCACAACAGCAGTCACCGCAAAGTAAGGTATAGCAGGAATCCATGAATTTGCCCCGGAATCCAAGGCGCTGACCGATTTCCTTGTTCACCTGGCAGAGCCCTGATCGAGAATCCGCACTGCATAGACTGGTCCCTGCTTCCTCGAGCATTGCTGGGACTGGTTGCACTGCTATGCGGGAATGGTTATATCGTGGGTATCAACCAGATCTACGACGTCGACATCGACGTCGTTAACAAGCCCTTCCTACCCGTGGCTTCAGGTGCAGGAAGCGTTCCAAATATTGTTGTACACTGTGCTGTAGATGCTGTCATGCTCCTAGAACAGGTAGAACTTAAATTACAGTATGATATTGATACACATCTGATGAACGGCTTGCGTGCAGGGGAGCTATCGCCCGCGCTGGCATGGGTGCTCTGCTTGACGTTAGCGGCGGGTGGTGTGTCCGTTGTCGCGTCCAATTTTGGTTCCGTAATTACTTCACTGTACACCTTCGGGTTGTTCTTGGGGACCATATACAGCGTTCCACCGCTCAGATTAAAGCAGTACGCGGTCCCAGCATTTTTGATTATCGCCACGGTACGCGGATTCCTTCTAAACTTCGGCGTGTACAGCGCAACGCGGGCTGCTCTAGGCCTGCCGTTTGAGTGGAGCCCTGCAATAAGGTGATGCAATAAGGTCATGAGTGGACTTTTCCTAACGCGGTCATGAGGGGCTGCGAGGGCACATGATCTGTTTCATGATCTGCGGTTTCAGAACGTGTAGTTCTGCGGATGTTTTTACCCAGAACTGCGTTCCTTTGAATTTTACTAACTCTATATTCTGTCTTTATCCATTATTCTTTGTCTCACTCTACGTCTTTGGTTGCCTCAGCTTTATTACGGTGTTTGTGACGGTTTTCGCCACCGTCATAGCCATCACCAAAGATCTGCCAGATGTCGAGGGCGACCAGGCTAACAACATCACCACTTTCGCTACTCGGCTGGGTGTGCGGAATGTGGCTTTGCTAGGTCAGTCCCGCATCCTCCTCAGGCCTCTTGGAAATCAATTATTGCAAAAGAACGCTCAATACCAGCGTCATGCTAGGGCTTAACGTGTACAGGGGCGCATTATTACTCCTTTAGTTGGTGTTAAGAGCATGACCTCCAACGCAGCCTCATATCAGATTCCAAAATCTATGACAAACAGAGGTGATGCCATTTTCTTGCGTTCATATCCCTCATGTCATTAAGTGGATGAAAGAAGGTCCGACATTTTTTGCGGATCTATACTGGGCATGAGATATAGAAGTGCTCACAGTAGGTATGCTCAGAAGAAATGCTCACAGTGTTTGCATTCTCCAGGAGACTCCCCAACTGATTTCGTTCGCTGCTTCCTGCCGATTGCAGCCATCGGGTTGCTGCTTGCAAATTACCTGGGCGCGGTTGGGCTGGCGCTCACCTACTCGACCGCCTTTAATGTGCCGCTCATGGCGGGTGCACACGCACTGCTTGGCTGCGTGTTGCTGCTGCGGACTCTAAAACTGCATACCGCAAATTACACGAGGGAAGCAGTGGCGTCCTTTTACCGCTGGATATGGAATCTGTTCTATGCGGAATATGCACTGCTGCCGTTCTTGTGAGGGGGGTCGTATCAGGGGATAATTTAGCGGTGCGATGGGCGGATCTGTGAGATGACGGCTGATTGCCGGCATCTAAGTCATCTAGGAAGGGCCAAGCTTGCTTTACAGGCGGACTGGCCGGGCTTGTGACTTTTGAGCAGGGATACTGGTGAGCAGTGAAGAGGGCCCATATACATTGTCACGCTATGTTTGGGGCCATTCAGATAACGATGGGAATTCGGACGCAGCGGAGGTGGCAGAAGGGCGTGCATGACATGTTCCTGTGTATGTGTTTGGCGGTTTAAAGACGCCACCTGCTGGAAGGATTTTTGTAAGTACCACAGACGTGAACGTGAGAGTTGACACTTGGAGCACGCATTTCAAGCATACCTATGAATGCTGTTTCTTGAAGACCATTCTTACTGTTCTTACCCCTCATGCTATGCACTTGACCTACAAATATGCAGCTATACCATTGTATATATATATATATATATGGCTGAAGGACTGCTTGTTGTGGCTTCACATGTATAGAAGATGTGGCTGCTAACGGCTTGTCTCCCATCAGCTGAGAGAAGCCCAGCTGCAGGCGATGACAGGTCCAAAACCTTGCAGATCCAGTGGGGCTGTTACGCTGAAGGGATTTGCAGATAGGGGCGTGCCGCATCCACCGCTGGGCATTGGTTGCCATTGTAAGACTGGGTAACCAACTCGGGCGTGGGCCTACCCGCTGCAATATTTCTGAGCCGGCGCAAAGAATGTTGCCTGCCGACTATTGATGCGACGTCAGCTTCGGCACCTCGAGCCGGCTTTCATGTGTTTTTAAAAATGAAACACTGATATCCCACATGTGTACTGAATTGACACTCAACGTCAGCAAACTGAATGTACCAAGAAACAGTCGGATATGGTATGTGCAGGATAACTACTAGCTTATTTGGAGTCAGATTATTTTAAAACGGCGTGCTGTGCCATTCTGTAGGCAGGGAAGTTTAGCTGGGAGTTACGATGGCTGCAGCTCTACCTCCGGTTTTAAGGAAGGCACGCCGTGCAGCTTACACCGTCGGACTGTTTAGTGGCGTCCGCATGCAGATGGATTGGCGCGCCGAAAGCATAATGGGGCCCACCTGGGCTACATAAGCCTGGAGTGGATGTGCCGGGAGAACATGGTAACTGGCATGGAGTTGGATTGTGCGAGCCTAAAGGCAGCCAGCTCACGGGCCTGTGAGCCCTTCATCTACGAGAAGCAGACCCGTGGACCATTGCCATCCACTGGACACAAGGTGGCGAAACCTCTGGGCCTAATTCACCTGGACGTCTGTAGACCAATGCCTGAGACTTCGTTGGGTGGATCCCGGTACGTGACTACACTGCTGGATGACTGGGGTTCTCTACAGTTTTGTTGACGGAGACCAAGGACGCAGTGGGAAAAAAGGTCAAGGTCATGATCGAGGCGTTGGAGAACATGACTGGCCGTCACATGGAGGTGTGCAGAGATTGTGGGACCGAGTTCCTCAACTCAGTCATGGGCGCCTACTTCGACGAGAAAGGGATTATCTACGGCATGATCGTAGGGTACTCACTGGAGCAGAATGGGGTGGTGGAGCGCTTCAACAGGACGCTGTTGGAGAAGACCCGGGCAATGTGTTGTTTTATGGCTCATTTATTGTCAATGCGTCGGTCGATGCGACCTGACAAGACAACTGCTGACCTCTAATTGAATACATTATGATCATTCAATATATATGTATAAATTTGCAGAACCCTGCGTTGATAAATACGTGAGATCGGTATTGTGGATGTGGTGCTGCCAGCATGTGCGACGTCGGTAGCAGTTATCATGATAAGATCAGTTCGTGTACGCACCACAGAATAATTATGCAGAAACGCACTTAAAACTCATAACGATTGGCATTGATATTTGCACCATGGTTACACGGGCACAAGTGTAATGGTGTGAGATACAATCATTGAGACGATCACAAGTGGTTAACCTTAAACCAAATATTGATATTCGGCCATTCGCATTGCATAAATGACAGGAAGGCCTGACAATGATGGATGATACTGTGTATGAATATCTGAATAGCGTTAATACATTTGCAAGGGTTTATCACACTTACGGATCGGGGGATCTGGTGTGATATCATCGATATCACGCGTATAAGACGTGCGAGGATGGCCGGATTACGTAAGCTTTTCACAAGCTCTAATTGGACAATCATCAATATTATTATATTGAGCAAAACTATGCTACGTTTGGCCCGAGCCAAGCCTGAGCATTGATAGCCGGGAGATGATGATTGCCTGGACTCGGCTCTGATAGCCATCATGACCGCATCGCATATTTTGAATCATAAGTGCATGAGCAGCGAAGAGGGATACAACAAGTTTGGTAGCAAGACCAGGTTCGTTCACGGACTGTCTCACCCTGATCTTTCTGTAGTAGGTCCCTTATGTTGTATCCCTCTTCACTGCTCATGCACTTATCTGCACATCTCAATATTAAGTGCCAATTGCCGATGCGCTGACATAACAAGCCAAAGACATCAGGATGAGATTTCGGGACAGCTGAAGACTTCAGGAGGGATAAGGTTACAACTTATGATTTAAAGTATGAGGTGCGGGCGTGATGGCTATCAAAACTGATTCCAGGCGATCATCATCTAACCGGCTATAAATGCTCAGGCTTGGCTTGAGCCAAACATAGTTCAGCTCAATATAATAATATTGACGATCATCTGCTCAGAGCTCACAAAAGCTTAAGATACCTGGCCGTCCTTGCATGTCTTATACTTGCGATATCGGTGCGTGGTGTAGTATCTTGGGGTATCTACGGGTAGTGTCCAGGATTGGACCGCAGACGGTGATTTCCCGCTCGCGGCTTTGTAGGCAGACGCCACGACATTCAATAACGTGTTCAGGCACGACCGTTATGGCAGGACTTATATGCCCCTGGAGTTCCAGGTTCTACCCCGACAGAGACCCGGCCAAAGATCCTAAACTTAAGGGCAGGGTGCCCCCATGTCGATGGACGGTGACGACCCCAATTAAAGTGACCTGCGAGCTGACCAGTAGCGGAGTTGACGCCTTAGTTGATTCGGCAGATTCCGCTGGATGCTGGTGGTGGGTGCTGAACCTGGGAAAACCACTGATTTTGGAGAAGTCGGCATGGGAAACTGGATGAGGGTGCCCCGAAACACCGGGGAAGTTAGGGACTGCCAGGTTAGTGGCCACGGGTGATGTACCCCCCTATCCTACACACATAAATATTTAGTACATTATGGCACGACTAATATGTCCCTGGAGTTCTAGGTTCTACCCCGACCGTGAGCGGGCCAAACACCCAAAGTTAAAGGCAGCGTGCCCCCATGTCAATGGACGGTGACGACTCCAATTAAAGTGATCTGTGAGCTGACCAGGAGCGGAGTTGACGCCTTAGTTGATTCGGCAGATTCCGCTGGATGCCGGTGGTGGGTGCTGAACCTGGGAAAACCACTGATTTCGGAGCAGATGGCATGGGAAACCGGATGAGGGTGCCCCGAAATACCGGGGAAGGTAGGGACTGCCAGGTTAGTGGCCACGGGTGATGTAACCCCCTATCCCACACACAACATCACACACACACAACACGTGGTACATATCACACCAGATCCCCGATCCACAAGTGTGATAAACCCTAACAAATGTATCACCGATGTTTGCACGCAGTATATTTTCATTATTAAGCCTTCCCGGCATCTATGCAGTGCCAATGGCCAAATATCAATATTTGGTTGTGTAGCTTAACTGTCATGGTCGTCACTATGATGATTTCTCACGCAGTCGCATTTATAACCATCATAAACTTGATGTAGATATCAGTATCATATAATGTGAGTCTAAGCGCGCTCCGATATAATTATTCCGTGATGTGCACACAAACTTATCACGGTAACCTCACCTGAAGTTGCACTTCTCACACTTATACATTGGTCATGCAAACATTGGTGTAATAATATGACATATATTTTTACTTTTTGAATTATATTATAATTACTGCTAATCAACTACGTATGCCAGCTCAATCCGTGCGTTTGTCAGCTGTCACAATAGTGGTTATAATGACAGGTTACCCTTGCTGACGGGGGTAAGCATCCCATCGTGGGCAGGATCACCCTTAGCCTATCGTTAGGCCCTTTGCGTGTTGTGACCCGGCCGTACGTGCTGCAGGGCTTAGCAGAGACTCCACCGTACATATTGGGGTTTGCGACATTACGGCAGTACCGTGCACGCATCGACATGGAGGCCACAACCCTGCACCTATGCAAGGGTACTCTGTCGATTAAGGTACCTTTCCTGTCGTTACCAAATGTCACACCAGAGGGGGGCAAAACTGAGGCGGTGCCTATGGTTAATTACGCTGCAACCGCAATGGCCGTGCGAGCAATACTGGAGCCAGTCGGGCGTAAGGAAGCCGTCCGTTTGCTACGGAAGGGTGCCCACGGACTGCTTTTGAGGCCACGGGTGCGTTGCAGTGCCACTACCGCGCAGATTTCTGTGGATCCTGAGGTCGCAGCATTACTAAAACAGTACGGGGACATCTTCAAAGATATTCCTGGGCTTCCACCTATGCGTCCTGTTGATCACACCATTCCTCTGATGCCTGGAGCGCAGCCTGTGGCCCGGCCAATGTACAGATTGAGTCATTTGGAACTGGATGAGGTGAAGCGCCAGGTGACGGATTTGCTTGCAAAGGGTATGATAAGCCCCAGCACATCCCCTTACTCTGCACCGATATTGTTTGTCGGTAAGAAGGATGGGACCTTGCACATGTGCAATGATTATCGGGGTTTGAATGCGAGCACTGTGAAGAATCGCTACCCTTTGCCGCGTGTTGATGACCTGCTTGATAAGCTGAAGGGTTTGGCATATTTTTCCTCGATTGACTTGCAACAAGGGTACAATCTGTTGTATGCCAGTTCGATCACCGCTCATGTCGAAGTAGGCTTGAACTCATCTAAGCATGACTAAACATGATATTAGCATATTAGCATGATATATTCGGATATATCTAACTAATGTAGCATACCGCATCATCATTCGCGACATCGTGCTGTCGGTCAATATGTTTGACTCAGGGCCAACATCGATGCGCGAGTTCATTATGGCATAATATATCAATTAATAATATTTCAAATATTATTACATCATTCGTATCATAAACCACACGCGTATGTGGAAATGCGATGGTTGGTCGGCAACAGAATATTGATATTCGGACCTTTGCACCCTGCATACGTTGCATCCATTAAAATCACGAATTACGCGATATTCAAGATAGTGCTATGATAGTACTCACACTTGAGATCGGGATCCAGTGTGATTTGTACTGCATATCGGCATCGCGAGCGTGATAGGTGCGAGGACGGCCACCTAGAGACCGAAGTCGGCTCGACGCTACTTTGGATTAAGTACTCGCATACTTAACTCAGTCTAATTCTCATACGTACGATATACTCATTTACTATCGGCCTGAGCTATTCCAGCATTCCATTTCCAGCCATATGATGAATGCTGCCCGCGGGGTCTGACGGCAGACTTCTACTTTGTAACCGAGGATCATTGTAAGTTGACTCTTTCCTTATCTTTAAGTCTTCCGCTGTCACGTTGCTCGCACTGTAGTGTCTTACTGTTCGTAAGCATGATGCACTTGTAGCTAACACTCAGATGTGCAGATTCAGTGCATGATCAAAGAAGGAAGGATACAACAAATTTGGTAGCGAGACGGTTCGCTTCACGGCTGTCTCATTGTCCCTCATAGGAAGTAGGTTCTCGTGATGGCGAACGATGACGACAATCACCACAGCCCTCTAGACATGTTCGCCTAGGATCTTGGTCACGCTGTTTTGGACGCCGCCGCTTCCAGTTTGTAGCCATAGCTGCTTGTTTATGATTGGTTGTTGCATTCTTGTTGTGAGTCCGCAATGTGAGTCGCAGGTGAACGTACGCCAACACTAAACATGGTGCTGGCCGGGCAATATTTATACCCTGAACAAATCACGGCTTTGATTACACGTACTATGTAGATCAAAGACGGCCTTACAGATTACACCACGTTTCTTATCGGCCTGCTCAGAAGTACTGTCAATACGCGAGCAGTTGGGAAATCCTCTTGTTCTAGCTTTCTAGCGAATTGTCTAGCGAGTTCCTGACTGAAAGCGTGGGCTCGTGCTCCATGTTGGGTCGTGAAGATAGCTCTTTCCTAGGCACGGCAAGCCAACCTGATGTAGGCCTCGCCGCTAGAACTGTTGTATCCTTCCTTCCTCGATTATGCACTGATTCTGCATGTCTGAGTATTAGCTTCACGTGCTTGGTGCTTACGAACAGTAAGACACTTCAGTGCAAGCAACGTGACAGCGGAAGACTTATAGATAAGGAAAGATTCAACTTACAATGATCTTCAGTTGCAAATTAGAAGTCTGCCATCAGACCCCGTGGGCAATGCTCATCATCCGGCTGGGAATGCTATGCTGGAATAGCTCAGGCCGAATATAAATGAGTAAAACATATATATCAGAATCAGACCGAGTTAAGTACGCGAGTACTTGATCCAAATTAGCATCAAGCCGACTTCGGTCTCTAGGCGGCCGTCCTCGCACCTATCATGTCGCGATACCGATGTGCAGTACAGGTCTCACTGGATTTCGATCTCAAGTGTGAGTACCTTTGTAGCACTATTCTAAATACCGCGTAATCCGTGATATTAATAAATGCAGCGCATGCAATATGTGAAGGTCCGAATATCAATATTCGGTTGCCGACCCAACCATCGCAATCATCGCATTCTTGCATACACGTATGGTTTATGACACAGATGAGGTAATACTATTCAAAGCATTAGTACACGGAATATTATACCAATAGATCGCGCATTAATTATCAGCATCGAGTCAAACATGTTGACCGACAGCGCGATGTCGTAGATGATAATGCGACATGCCTGATTAGCTAGATATACTCGGATATATCATGCTAATATGATTATTTATTGCTTCGTAATGCTAGAATATAATGCGGTCTACTTCGGTGCAAGTGGGGATCGAACCCGCGAATAACAAGAACAACTTTCGCTGAGCCCGGAACTGTGGGAACTCGTGCGATGCAAGACCCCATTATCCTTCAGACCCCTGGACACTTGATTGTATCACTATTGGCACTGGCCACAACAAGCGAGGGAGCTGGAGCGCAACGGCCCCGGTAATGCCTGTGGCTCAAGAACCTGGCGGCATACCAGAGGTGATGAAGTTGTCTATCCCCGTGCCAAAGCTAAATGTCTCAGTTGATGAAAAAGTAAAAAGTACGGGTTGTAACGTCGCAGATAGGACGCGGGTGTTGTACCTCTCCTTCTGGTTTGCTCATAAGTATCTGCGCATCTGAAGACTTTCGATACCGATGCGCGAGCACTTGCAAGTACAGCAAGGCAATCGAGAGCAAGCAAAGACAGTGGAAGACTTCAAGACAAGAAGAGATATAACTTACAACAATGCAGACCAAAGCGATGCAATGGATGTAATCACTGTCAGCGCCGGAAGCAAGCAATCATCACGCGGCAGTGACAAGCAAAGTTCAGGCTTAGCTCGGGCTAAGTATAAGAGCGGTTAGCAATAATAATGTTGAACACACAAGTGTTCTCCGGTATCAAAATGTCTTGTCTTACTTAGCCGTCCTCGCATCTGTTATACTCGCAGCATCACGATGTTGTACGCTGGTTCGATCACCGTTGGCACCGAAGTAGGCTGCAATGCATTCGAGCATGATGAGGCATGACACAATCATATTAGTATGATATACTCGAGTATATCTAGCTAATCAGGCATGTTGCATTATCATCTACGACATCGCGCTGTCGGTCAACATGTTTGACTCGACGCTGATAATTAATGTGCAATCTATCCATTGGCATATTATATCACGTAATAATACTTTAAATGTTATTACTTCATTTACGTCATAAACCATACACGTATGCGAGAAGGTGATGATCGCGATGGTTGGGTCGGCAAACAAATATCAATATTCGGACCTTCGCATATTGCATGCGTTGCATTCAATAATATCACGGATGACACGATATTTAGAACAGTGCTACAAAGGTACTCACACTTGAGATTGGAATCCAGTGAGACCTGTACTGCGCATCAGTATCGCAACGTGATAGGTGTGAGGACGGCCGCCTAGAGACCGAAGTCGGCTCACGCTACTTTGGACTAAGTACTCGTGTACTTAACTCTATCTAATTCGCATACATACGTTATACTCATTTATATTCGGCCTGAGCTATCCTAGCATCCCATCTGCAACCGAGTGATGAACATTGCCCGCGGGGTCTGACGGCCATCTACTGATTTGTAAACGAAGACTATTGTAAGTTGGATCTTTCCTTATTCTTGAGTCTTCCGCTGTCACTTTGCCCGCATTGAATCGCCTTGCTGTTAGTAAGCTTAGTGCGCACTAGCTAACATCCAGACGTGCAGATTCAGTGCATGATTGAAGAAGGAAGGATACAACAAATTTGGTAGCGAGTGGGTTCGACTCACGGCTGTCTCATCGTCGCTATTGGGGAATAGATTCTTGCACGAGTGAACGGCGGCGAGGAGCTTCACAGGATAACTCGTCGGCAAGTCGGTACTGTATTATCCTCTCCTATAACTTTTGGTATAGCCCCCGTCTGTTAATACTAATTGTATTTTCGCTACACGGGCTGGTCTTAAATCCACGGAAGGATTTTCTTTGCCATCATACTCGGAATCGCTTCCCCAATAAGTCGGACATTTGACAGGTCCGGCTATTAAGGATATACTCATTTGCAGGTGCCTACGTATTGGTGGACTACTCGCGACGGAGTTTACTCGAACGCGGACAGTATTCGAGCGAAAATTCCAAAGGTAGAGTCCTACCTTTATCTCTTTTTCCTTTTAAGGTACTAATTGGAATACATGTCGTGTGATCAGTATCCACCAACTATGGAGGAGAGTGATCAGGCTAATATTAGTGTCCATTATGAAGAACCGGAGACCACACCGAACGTTGATAACTTATATAATCCCCAATCAGATGCTCCCCAGTCGAACTCCCCTTATTCAGCTCAGAATCCTCCTGGGGCGTCAGATCCTATGAGGCCCACCGAGGTGGAGCAGAACCCGGCGATGGTATTGTTACAGCAACTTATGGATGGTGGGATTCCTGGTTTCGTAGTCCCAACACCTCAACTCCATATTCATCATGATGCCGAACCTAAGACTACCGCAAGTGCCACCCGTTCCTATGTCCGTGATGCTAAAAAGTATCTGAAGTTGGTAAAGGGTGGTGATCGCGACGAAGTGAAGTGTCTTTTCATCGGAGCTACACTAAGTGGCGTCGCGAGAGAATGGTATGATCATTGGACCACTGTACAGGAGAACTTTACGTTCGAAGAATTAATTAACGCGCTCCTTACTCATTTCGCTCCCGGAAATCAGTCGCAAGTGGCTGCCATGTACAGAGAGTTACATGCAGGCGCTTATCGAATGCAACCTAATGAGTCCGTGGAGGACTACCGGTTGCGTTTCGAAGCAGTAACAGCCCCCATGATTGGCTTCTCTGAGGGAGACTACATTTCTTGGTTCCAACGCGGTCTTTCGCTTCAATTAGCCCGAGCAAGTATTATGGACCTGACACGAGAAGGGACAAGATCGTATACGTGATGGGTTCAGATCGTTCGTGGCGTCGAAGCTCGTCTTGGAACGGGACAGGAACGCCCGACACCCTTAGCACCGTTATCAGTTGACACGACGCAAGATATCTCTAATGAGACTGATCCAGCACCTGAGACTACTGGCATTCCACTACCTCCAGCTCCGATGCGCCGTGGTGGCAACCCTCCGACTAACCACGCTCATACTCCTGGTACCCAAGAACTAACTCCAAGGGATTCCCAGATAACTTGGGGTACGCGGAAGAGGACGGGCGTGCTACAAAATACCGCCGAGTCACGCGGAGCTGCATCAGAATCGAAGCGGTCAAGAACACAAAATCCCAAGTGGGGATGTACGCAAACGGAGTTTGCGCAGCGACGACAATTGGGAGTCTGCCTTCGGTGCGCATCAAATCACCTTACAAGGAACTGCCCGCTTTTACCCCCATTAGCTGTAGGACTACCTTCAACGGACGAGGCACCTGACACGATTTCCGTTGATATCGTCGGAGCACCCGATCCACGTTAACACAGAAATATTAGTTGACATGGAGTGCTAAATTACGTTCTGGCTCGGATAAATCTTGATTGAATCCGACAATGTTGATATGAGAGGACTCTTCGCTACTTTGACTTAATATACTCGATGATTAATACTTATGTGCCTCTAACGGATCCTTTTCTGCTGACTAGCATGGATCGTAGGTATGATGCGGATGTACGCCACGTTTGACTCTTTTTGATGGCAACAAAATCGATTTTGTTGAATGAAATTTTGGGACACCTATGTATTACCGGTGTTACTGACGACCTTATCTCAAATAAGTGATAAGTATGATGGGGTTGATCCCATAGTCGTCTAAGTGTTCAGGTTATCCTCGTTGATGAGGATAAGCATCCCATCGTGGGCAGGATCACCCTTGGTCGACGAAGGACCCTCTGTGTGTTAGGGCCCAATGAGTGCAACAAGGTCTCTCGGAGACAGCACTACATGGACATTGGGTGCCGCGACATAATGACAGTACCACGCGCGCATCGATATGGAATCCAGCACAATTGGCCATTGTGCAAAAGGGAACCTATCGCCTAAGGTACCTTGTCTGTCGTACCAAGATGTCACACCAGAGGAGGGCGGAACTGTGCGGAGCCTGTGGTTAATTTCGCTGTAGCGGCGTTCGTCCGCCGAAATAAAGAACCCAAGCTTGAAGGATGTAAGAGTAGCTTATCAAGTGATAAGGGAAGGCATCCATGAATTGCTTGCGAGGCCTTGGGTGCAATTGGTTGTTACCACCGCGCAGTCTCTGGTGAAAGATCCTGAGGTCGCAGCCCCCCTATTGCCAAATTATACTGATGCATATGTCATCCTGGGGCTCCCACCTATGTTACCTGCTGATTATATGATCCCCTTTGTGTTCGAGCACAACCCGTTTCACGACCTATGTACAGGTTAAGCCCGATGGAGCTAGATGAAGTGAAGCGGCAAGTGGGGGATCTGCTCGCAAAGGGTATTCGGCCCAGCACATCGCCATATTCTGCGCCGATATTGTTTGTCGGTAAGAAGGATGGGACGTTGCGTATGTGCATTGATTATAGGGGCTTGAATGCGACCATGATTAAAAATCGCTACCCTTTGCCGCGCGTCGATGACCTGCTTGATAAGCTGAAGGGCTCAGCTTATTTTTCCTCGATTGACCTTCAACAAGGGTATAATCAGATACGCATTGCTGCCTCTGATGTTCCGAAAACCGCTTTTCGGACCCCCTTTGGTCACTTCGAGTACACGGTCTTGTCGTTTGGACTTACTAATGCGCCCGCCACATTTCAAGCAGTGATGGATCGCATGTTCAGACCATATATTGACAGGTTCGTCGTTTGTTATTTGGATGATATTTTAATATATTCCAAGATGCGTGAGGAGCACCTGAAGCATCTCAAGCTCGTGCTTGAGGTGGTGAAGCGGGAGCAATTGTTTGCCAAACGCGCCAAGTGTTTTTGGGTGCAGCCTCAAGTGGAGTATTTGGGCCACATCGTGTCGGCCACTGGAATAAGGATGGACCCACGGAAAGTAGCTGTGGTTTGCGAGTGGCCCGCGCCTCAGAACCTCACCGAACTACGCCAGTTCTTGGGTTTGACCAACTACTTCCGTAAGTTTATCAATACTCCATTATTGCGGCCCCGCTTACGAATTTGACGAAGAAAGGAGGTTTCGCTTCCCTCGAAGCCTGGACACCCGCGTGTCAGCAGGCATTCGAAGAGCTCAAGCGAATCATCGCTGACGACGTTACCCTCTCTTTCCCTGATTACTCGTTGCCATTCCGTGTTGAAGTTGTATCGGATGCTTCCTTGCATGGAAGCGGCGCTGTATTGTTGCAGGAAGGATGACCGATTGCCTTCACGAGTAAGAAGTTCTCGGGTGCGGAGACCCGATATACAACCGGAGAGCAGGAGCTGTTGGCAGCTCTACATGCTTTGAAGGAGTGGCGCTGTTACCTCGAAGGCTGCCCTTTTACGCTGAAGACTGACCACAAACCGCTGACATTCTTGCAGAGTGTCCCCACGCTTAACCAACGAGAAGCCCGGTGGATGGAATATCTATCTCGTTTTGACTGTACGTGGGAGTATATCGCCGGCAGAATTAATATTGCTGACGCCCTCAGTCGACATCCATCATTGCATGCTGCGATTTTGGCAGCACCAGTTACTCGTTCGTGCAGTCAGGAGGTGCCGATAGCAGCGGATCTCGCGCAACGACTCAAGATGGCATATCAGACCAATCCATGGTTTGCTTCTCCAAGTAATGTGGAGCATTTGCATAAGCACAACGATTTGTGGCTACGGAAAGATGGTTCGATCACACAAATCGTCGTGCTGAATGACGACACTTTGCGCTACGATCTTCTTGCACGGTTCCACGAGGACCCGTTAGCAGGACATCCTGGAAGTACGCGTCTGGCAGAGCTCGTACGACGCTCGTTCTGGTGGCCGCACGTGGTGAAGGATGCGGAAAACTTCGTGCAAAGGTGCAGTTTATGTCAGCGCAATAAAGCACTATCCGGTAAGGGCCAGGGTTTATTACAACCTTTACGCATTATGCTCGTGTTATGGAACGATAAGTAATATTATTTGATATAATATTACATCATTGTGACATACGTCGGGAATGCCGCACTCGTCGCGATACATGCCTTGCAACCGAATATCATTATTCGGACCCTTGCATCACGCGAATGCCGGAAAGGCTTATCGGTTGTTATACGTGAACATCGCCTATACGCATTAGGGTTGTCACACTTAGGATCGGCCTCCTAGTGTGAATCGTACGGCGTCGTGATGCTGCGAGTATAACAGATGCAAGGACGGCTAAGTAAGACAAGACATTTTGATACCGGAGAACACTTCTGTGTTTCATATTGCTAAACGCTTTTCTACTTAGCCCGAGCTAAGCCTGAACTTCGCTTATCAACACCACGTGATGATTGCTTGCTTCCGGTGCTAACGGTGATTACATCCTTCGCATCGCTTCGGTCTGTATTGTTGTAAGTTATATCTCTTCTTGCCTTGAAGTCTTCCGCTGTCTTTGTTTGCTCTCGCTTGCCTTGCTGTCCTTACAAGTGCTCGCACACCGGTCTTGAAGTCTTCAGACATGCAGATACTTATGAGCAAACCCAAAGGAGAGGTACAACAGGAAGCGCTATGTGAACTCGTCGGTATGCGTGTTCATTTGAGCACAGCATATCATCCACAATCCGATGGGCAAACCGAATGCACAAATCACACGTTGGGCGACATGTTGAGGAATTTCGCGGGACGCACACCCTCTGTTTGGGATATATTTCTAACTTTGGCAGAATTCGCGCTTAACAACGCTGTTAACCGCTCAACAGGTCAAAGCCCTTTCTTTTTGAATTACAGATTCCATCCTGCGCTACCCGTGTGGCGAGAGTTGGAGATAAATATCTCTGTGGCTATTACCTTTGCCAAGTCGTTCCTATCCCGCATGACAGACGTGAAGGCATGTTTGGACGCGGCACAACAACGGACGACGGACTATTATAATAAATCCAAACGAGACGTAACATTTTCGGTGCGACAAATGGTATTATTGAGCACTAAGAACTTGCGTTCGCTAGCAGACGGTTCCCATAAATTGCTAACTCGCTGGATTGGTCCATATCCCGTTGTTCGCTTGGTAGGGAATGTAGCTGTGGAGCTATCCCTACCCTCTGACATGAATATCCATCCCACATTTCATATATCCCTCATCCGTCCTTATCGCGGCACGGAGCCCGTTACAAACAACACCGATGCCCCTGCAGTAATGGACCCCGGTCCCGAGACCTGGATCGCAGGCAAGCAAAAAGTGTATGATGTGGAGCGAATATTGGATTATCGGGTTCGTCATATTGGTCGACAACAACGAAGGCGAAAGGTGCAGGAATATCTGGTCAAGTGGACTGGTTATTCTAGCGAGCATAATTTGTGGGAGCCGATGCGTAACTTCTCGCCGGAAATGAAGCCCCTGTTGGAGGAAGCTCACCTACGTGCCACGCAAACCCAATGATCTCTGCAGTCGATGCTGTCCGATGCAGCGAGGACGCTGCATACGGGAGGGGGGATAGTTGTTGTACGCGGGTTCGATCACCGTTTGCACCAATGAAGACCGCAACGCATTTAAGCATTGTGAAGCATGATACAATCATATTAGTATGATATACTCGAGTATATCTAGCTAATCAGGCATGCTGCATTATCACCTACGACGTCGCGCTGTCGGTCAACATGTTTGACTCAATATCGATAATTAATGCGTGACCTATCCATTGGCATATTATATCACGTAATAATACTTTAAATATTATTATCTCCTCTATTTCATAAAATATACGCGTATGCGAGAATGCGACGATCGCGATGGTTGGGTCGGCAACCGAATATCAATATTCGGACCTTCGCATATTGCATATGTTGCATCCATTAATATCACGGTTTACGCGGTATTTAGAATGATGCTACAAAGGTACTCACACTTGAGATTGGAATCCAGTGAGACCTGTACTGCACATCGGTATTGCGACGTGATAGGTGCGAGGACGGCCGCGTAGAGACCGAAGTCGGCTCATGCTACTTTGGACTAAGTACTCGTGTACTTAACTCTATCTAATTCGCATACATACGATATACTCATTTATATTCGGCCTGAGCTATTCTAGCATCCCATCTGCAGCCGAGTGATGAACATTGCCCACGGGGTCTGACGGCCATCTACGGATTTGTAAACGAAGACTATTGTAAGTTGGATCTTTCCTTATTCCTGAGTCTTCCGCTGTCACTTTGCCCGCATTGAATGGCCTTGCTGTTCGTAAGCTTGGTGCACACTAGCTAACATCCAGACGTGCAGATTCAGTGCATGATTGAAGAAGGAGGGATACAACACACGAAGCCGTACAATTCACACTAGGAGGCCGATCCTAAGTGTGGCAACCCTACTGCGTATAGGAGATGTTCATGTATAACAACCGATAAGCCTTTCCTGCATTCACATGATGCAAGGGTCCGAATAACGATATTCGGTTGCAAGGCATGTATCACGACGAGTGTGGCGTTCCCAACGTATGCCACAATGATGCAATATTATATCAAATAATATTACTTATTGCTCCATAGCATGAGCATAATGCACTTCTCGATTATTCAGGATTTCATGCATGTTAGGCGGATCAGCCATGATGCGATGAGATGTGTCGCGATGCATAATGGTAACATGTCAAACATATATAAATGTATGCAAATACATTTATGTTCATGCAAGATCATTCATATGCGTCATGCATTCATCAATACAGCACACTGCCTTGTAGCGTCGCATTGACCTACACATCGGCGGGAAATGAACCGTAGCACAACAATTATCCCCCCTCCCGTATGCAGCATCCTCGCTGCTTCATACAGCATCGACTGCAGGGATCATTGGGTTTGCGTGGCACGTTTGTGGGCTTCTTCGAGCAGAGGCTTCATGTCTGGCGAGAAGTTGCGTGCCGGTTCCCACGAGTTGTGCTCGCTGGTATACCCTGTCCACTTGACCAAGTACTCGTGCACTGTCCACTTACGTCGGTGTCGGCCCACACAATGCACGCGATAATCTAACACCCGCTCCACACCGTAAAACTTCTGTTTACCAGCGATCCAGGTCTCCGGGACTGGTTCAATCGCTGCAGGGACGGGTTCCGTACCACGATAAGGACGGACAAGAGATACGTGAAACGTGGGGTGAATGGTCATGTCAGCGGGCAATACGAGTTCAACAGCCACATTCCCGACCATGCGCACGACAGGATACGGACCAATCCAACCGGGTAAAAGTTTTCGGGATCCATCGGCCAAGGTGCGCAAATTCTTGGTACTCAGCAACACAAGTTGCCCTTCCAAAAACGTCACATCCTGCTTGGATTTGTTGTAGTACTCTGTCGTTCGTTGCTGCGCCGCGTCCAAACACGCCTTTGCGTCTGTGATACGGGACATAAAAGACTTGGCAAACATCTTAGCAGCAGGCACGTTCACTTCCAACTCACGCCACACAGGTAGCGTGGGATGAAACCCGTCGTTAAGGAGGAACGGACTTTTGCCTGTAGAGCAGTTAACAGCATTGTTAAGCGCGAATTCAGCCGCAGTCAAATACGTATCCCAGACGAGGGGTGTGCGACCAGCATAATTGCGCAACATATCACCCAACGTGCGGTTTGTGCGTTCGGTTTGACCATCAGTTTGCGGGTGTTACGCTGTGCTCAGGTTGACTCGCATGCCAACTAGCTTGCAGAGCGCTTCCCAAAACCTAGACGTGAACTGCCCACCACGGTCTGAGATCACGTTTTTGCGGACACCATGTAACCGAACCACATTGTCGAAAAACAATCGTGCCGTTTGCTCAGCCGTGCAGGACGAGGTACATGGTGCTAGGTGGACCATCTTAGTCAGACGATCGACCATTACGAACACCGCATCATATCCCCCCTCAGTTTTGGGCAGCGCGACTACGAAGTCCATGGAAACACTTTCCCAAGGCGCATCCGGGACAGGCAACGGTTGCAACAACCCATGCCCCTTACCGGACAAAGCCTTATTGTGCTGGCACAGACTGCATGTCTGTACGAAGTTCGCCGCATCCTTAGCCAAACGAGGCCACCAGAAGGAACGTTGCACCAACTCGACCAACCGCTTGCTACCAGGGTTTCCTGCTAACGGGTCCTCGTGGAACCTCGCAAGGATATCGTAGCATAGCGCGTTGTCATTCGGAATGACGATTTGCGTAGCTGCACCCTCCGTCCGTAGCCAAAGGCCATTCTGCTTGCGAAGTTATTCCACATTAGCCGGCTCCGAGAACCAGGCATCTGCGTTGTAGGCCACCTTCAACCGCTCCATGAGGTCCGTCGCGATCGGCACCTCCTCGTTACGCGGTCGCAAGACGGGCGCTGCCAAAGTTGCAGCATGTAGCAACGGATGTCGACTGAGAGCATCGGCAATATTAAGTTTACCAGCAATGTACTCCCAGGTGCAGTCAAACCTAGCTAGGTATTCCATCCACCTAGCCTGCCTGCGGTTCAACGTCGGAACGCTTTGCAAAAACGTTAGGGGCTTGTGGTCAGTCTTTAAAGTAAATGGGCGTCCCTCGAGGTAACAGCGCCATTCTTTTAAAGCATGCAGCACTGCCAGAAGCTCCTGTTCCCCGGTGGTGTAGCGAATCTCCGCACCAGAAAACTTCTTACTCGTGAAGGCGATTGGTCGACCTTCCTGTAACAATACAGCGCCGCTTCCATACACTGAGGCATCAGAAACAACCTCCACACAAACCGGCAACGAGTAGTCAGGGAACACGAGGGTGACATCTTCAGCAACGGTTCGCTTGAGCTCTTCGAATGCCCGCTGGGATTGCGACGTCCACAACTCGAGCGAAATGAAAACACCTTTGTGAGTTAAGTTAGTAAGCGGGGCCGCAAGGATGGAGTAATTTTCAATGAACTTTCGGAAATAATTGGTCAAGCCAAGGAACTTACGCAGCTCCGTGAGGTTCTGAGGCACAGGCCAATCGTGAACCACGGCAACCTTCCGCGGGTCCATCTTCACACCAGTGGCCGACACAATGTGGCCCAAATACTCCACCTGAGGCTGCGTCCAAAAGCATTTAGCGAGTTTAGCAAACAGTTGCTCCTGCCTCATCACATCGAGCACGAGCCAAAGATGCTCCAAGTGCTCCTCGCGTGTCTTAGAATAAACCAAGATGTCATCCAGGTAGCAAACAACGAACCTGTCGATAAACGTGCGGTCCATGACCGCCTGAAACGTCGCAGGGGCATTGGTCAACCCAAACGATAGGACCGTATAGTTGAAATGACCGAAGGGAGTCCAAAAAGCGGTTTTCGGGATATCAGAGGCAGTGATGCGGATCTGATTATAGCCCTGTTGCAAGTCAATCGAGGAAGAATAAGCCGAGCCCTTCAGCTTATCCAACAGGTCGTCAACGCGTGGCAAAGGGTAGCGATTCTTCACCGTGCTCACATTCAACCCCCGAAAATCAATGCACATGCGCAAGGTCCCATCCTTCTTACTGACAAACAAAATCGGCGCAGAATACGGGGATGTGCTGGGGCGTATCATACCCTTTGCAAGCAAATCCGTCACCTGGCGCTTCACCTCGTCCAGCTCCAATGGACTCAACCTGTACATTGGCCGGGCCACAGGCTGCGCTCCAGGCATGAGAGGGATTGTGTGATCAACAGGACGCATAGGTGGTAGCCCAGGGATATCTTTGAAGACGTCCTCATACTGCGCCAGTAGGGCCTCAACCTCAGGATCCACAGAAATCTGCACGGTGGTGGCACAACAGCCCACCCGCGGCCTCAAAAGCAGTCCGTGGGCACCCTTCCATAACAAACGGACGGCTTCCTTACACCCGACTAGCTCTGGTTCTGCTCGCGCGTGTTGTGCCACGGTTCGTTTCCCGCCGATGCGTAGGTCAATGTGACGCTACGAGGCGAAGTGCTGTCTTGATGAATGCATGATGACCATGAATGAACTTGCATGCATATAAATGTATTTGCATACATTTGCATATGATTAGCATGTAAATGCTATGCATTGCGACACATCGCATCACCACTGATACGCCTAACATATGCAATGCTCAGAGAAGCACAGGCGCGCGGCATGCTCATGTCATGTACTTTTAAGTAATATTATTTGCTATAATATTACATTGTTGCGGCATGCTTTGTGAGCACCGCACTAGTCGCGATGAATGACTTGCAACCGAATATTGCTATTCGGACCCTTGCATCATGCGAATGCCGGAAAGGCTTATCGGTTGTTATACGTGGATATCGCAGATATGCAGTAGGGTTTTCCGCACTTAGGGTTGGCCTCCTAGTGTGGATTGTACGGTGTAGAGATATCGCGAGTATAACAGATGCGAGGACGGCTAAGTAGAGCGGACAAAAAACATGCTCATGGAACACTCGTGTGTTCAACTCAACTATTGCTAGTTGCTCTATTATCTTAGCCCGAGCTAAGCCTGAACTTCGCTAATCAACGCCGCGTGATGAACGCTTGCTTCCGGCGCTGACGGCGATCGCGTCCCTGCATTGCTTCGTTGATATATGATTGTAAGTTATATCTCTCCTTGCTCTGAAGTCTTCCGCTGTCTCTGTTTGCTCTCGATTGCCTTGCTGTACTTGCAAGTGCTTGTGCATCGGTATTGAAAGTCCCCAGACGTGCAGATACCTATGAGCAAACTTGAAGGAGAGGTACAACAATTTGGTATCGAGACAGGTTCGTTGCCTGACTGTCTCTCTCTGCGTCATTCGGAAGTAAGTTCTTGCTGTGGTGAGTGTCGATGATCGACGATGTAGCCCACGATTGCTGAAGGACTTGACTGCGTTGTGTTAGACACCGCTGCTTCCGAATTCTGATTGCTTTTGTCCCTTTATAGTTTACTGCAATTGTGGTGTGAGCCTTCGCTCTGAGTTGCAGATAAAACTAGTGGTCCGGCATTGCTCGCGGTCACTCCTGGTTACAACTTGCGTTCTAATCAGCTGGAGGCTTTGATCGCACGGACTACAGGGATCAACTGAGTACGTATCTGCCATACTTACTTGAAGTCTGCAAGAGTATCGTCGGTGCGCTGACCGAATTGCTTGTACTCCTGTGCCGGATTCATGTGAATCGCTTGTACACTTGCTTTGGAATTGTGTGCATCACTTATTGTCACGCAATTCGAACGTGTTGGTCAGTGGTCCATGATGGCAGAACGTGACATTCGTAGGCTTGGCATGTCAACCCGAACCGGGTGTCATTCCTAGAATGTCTGATAGAGATCCTGAGATTATTGACATGATTGCTGCTCAAGATTCTCTTGTGTTTCAGGCCCCTATCCATCTTACTACGCCACGCTCGGCAGCCATGACGGTTATAGATGGAACTGCTGATCAACGGGGTCTGCTGTCACCTCAAATGCAAGACCGCGTCGACGGTAATGAGGTGAAGAGGTTTATTATCCCTGCACCGAAATTGCTTATCTCACATGATGTGAATATTGGGCGTGACACCACAATTGCAACTCGTACCTATCTACGTGATGTTAGGAAGTACCTGCAGATGTGCCGTGGTGTGAACATGACGCCATGCGATGTCTCTTCATCAGAGGTTTCCTTTGAAGGTGTGACGAAGACATGGTAAGACCAATGGGCCACTGCACGGGAAAACGTCACGTTGGGTGAGTTGATTGCCGCCTTGCTTGCACGCCTTACCCCAGAAGATTAGCCACGTGATATGAAGGCACGCCGTACATTAGCCTCGGGCTTGTATAGCATGCGCTCTAATGAAATGGTACCTGCGTATCAATCACGTTCTGAGGCTCTTTGTATCTTCTGGTTTCAGTGAGATCTGTCGTGGTCTTTTGCTTGACAATGTGCCACTGACTTGATAGGGATAAGAGTCCAGCCGCAAGTGGACTTGATGCCATTTGTCCTGAGAGCTGAGATGTGTATCTTAGTTGGACAAAATGCTTTGAAAGCTGTGTCTCATGTGTCTGCCATGCAAATGCAGGACCTATGACTGGCAAAATGGGAGTGCATGCAATCCGAGCTTGTGCGTCGGAGGATGGTCACTCTTTGCTGGAGATGTGCAGTGGATTACCTCACGAAGGGGTGTCTGTTGTTGCAACCTTTGGCCATACGGCTAAGGTAGGGGATTGCCGGATTGATGCGGAGTTGTCTCCACCCGGGAATGCTGAACAAACGTGTTGTCAGTGGTCGTTCGTACGATCAGCCATGAAGGCATTGTTGCTCTTGGTCCTTGAGGACGTATCATGGCTATGTTCATCCCCTCATCTCTATGTGAGCTGTTCGTACAGCTTATTTTGTACAGGAGTAGACGTCAATGTACGGACACCGCTGCACGTGTTTTATTCCCTGCCTATAGTCAGCGCGCGGCTGAGGCTCTGCTAAAGGGTATGCAGTGTGTCACCTGGTTCACACCAGGCACCATGCTGTTTGATGGTGTGAATATGGAGGGAGTGTCAGCTCTGTTGCTGAACTGCCCTATGCTACTGACGTCTTGTATGAAACTCCTGCTGTGGGTTCTGCCGATTGCTTTGAACCCATCCTGGGATTGCTGCTGTTGTCCGCAAATTGATTACTACAAGTGCAGCATCGTTACCTGCAGGGCAGTTGCCAACAGGTATTCGGATCCCAGTAATCCACGTCGGTCTTGCTGACCGTATTCTGAAGGCACATGCATGTTGGTGCCATGGACGACTTCACCTACTCGGCAGGGTGAATGCAGTGGAGTCGCTCTCCACAGTCGTCGGATTGTGCACAGGTTACTCTTGCGGATGGAGTAAAAGTCCCATCGTTGGGCAGAATCACCCTTCGCCTATCGTTAGGCCCTTTGGTTGTTGTGACCCGAGTGTACGCACTGCAGGGTTCTGCAGAGACTGCACCGTACCTGAAGGGGTCTTTGACATCCTGTCGTACCTCGCGCGCTCCGGACGAAGTCCTTAACCCTTGATGTAGGCCAAGGGGGACTCGGGTCGGAGGGTACCAGGTGTCACACTAAAGGAGGGCAAAACTGAGGCGGTGCCTATGGTTACGCTGCGCCTACATTGGCCACGCGAATGAAAACCGAAGCCACGGAGTCATGAACCGTATGGGCTTTTGAGGCATTAGGTGGAATGATGTGCCACCACCGCGCAGATTTTGTGGATTCTGGGGTCGAAGCCTTGATGCAAAATGCATACGGATGTCTCGTGATATCCCTGCGCTTCCACCTTGTCCTGTTGTTTGCACAATCCCTCTGTTCTCTGAAGCGCTCCCAAGTGTAAGGTTGAGCAGCAGTAAGAGACAGAAATGCTACAAAGGATATGATTGTTGCCCCACACATCCTCCTACTCTGCACCGATAATACTTGTCGGTATGCTGAGCATGTGTACTGCCTACCGGGCTTGAATGCGAATGATGTTGTAATCGCGATCCTTTGTATCCTTTGATAACCTGTTCAATACGCTGAATGTTCAGCTTATGTCTCCTCAATTGACTCGCAACAGGGCTGCAATCAGACTGGCATCGCTGCCTCTGATATTTCGAAAATCGCTTTTCGAAATCCCTTTGGTCAATTTGAGTGTACGGCCGTGTTGCTTGGGATTTGACTTATGCCCACGACACTTTAAGCGGATGTGAACTGCATGCTCAGGCCGTTTGTCGACAGGTTTAGTTGTATGGATGACATCTTGGTTCATCCCAAACGCACGATGGAGCATCTGTGGCTCATGTTTTGATGTGACGAGGCAAAAGCAATCGTTTGCTAAACGCGCCAAATGTTTGGGCGTAGCCTCAGGTGGAGTATTTCGGTCACATTGTATCGGCCGCCAATGTGAAAAGGGATTCGCGGAAGGTCGCCGTGGTTCATGTTTTGGCCCGTGCCTCAGAACCTCTCGGGACTGCGTAGTTCCCAGGCTTGACCAAGTATTTCCGGAAGTCCATTGAAAATTACTCCATCCTTATGACTTGCGAACTTGACCCGCATGGGATGTTCGTTTTGTTTGAGTCATCGAAGTGCCGACGGGCATTCGACGAGCTCAATCGAACCGTCACTGATTATATTATCCTTACAATGCCCGATTACTCGTTGCTTTTCCATGTGGAGGTTGTTGTTGATACCTCAGTTAATGAAAGCAACGCTAGGCAGCGAGGACGCTGCATGCGGGAGGGGGGATAATTGTTGTGCCACGGTTCATTTCCCGCCGATGCGTAGGTCAATGTGACGCTACGAGGCGAAGTGCTGTCTTGATGAATGCATGATGACCATGAATGAACTTGCATGCATATAAATGTATTTGCATACATTTGCATATGATTAGCATGTAAATGCTATGCATTGCGACACATCGCATCACCACTGATACGCCTAACATATGCAATGCTCAGAGAAGCACAGGCGCGCGGCATGCTCATGTCATGTACTGTTAAGTAATATTATTTGCTATAATATTACATTGTTGCGGCATGCTTTGTGAGCACCGCACTAGTCGCGATGAATGACTTGCAACCGAATATTGCTATTCGGACCCTTGCATCATGCGAATGCCGGAAAGGCTTATCGGTTGTTATACGTGGATATCGCAGATATGCAGTAGGGTTTTCCGCACTTAGGGTTGGCCTCCTAGTGTGGATTGTACGGCGTAGAGATATCGCGAGTATAACAGATGCGAGGACGGCTAAGTAGAGCGGACAAAAAACATGCTCATGGAACACTCGTGTGTTCAACTCAACTATTGCTAGTTGCTCTATTATCTTAGCCCGAGCTAAGCCTGAACTTCGCTAATCAACGCCGCGTGATGAACGCTTGCTTCCGGCGCTGACGGCGATCGCGTCCCTGCATTGCTTCGTTGATATATGATTGTAAGTTATATCTCTCCTTGCTCTGAAGTCTTCCGCTGTCTCTGTTTGCTCTCGATTGCCTTGCTGTACTTGCAAGTGCTTGTGCATTGGTATTGAAAGTCCCCAGACGTGCAGATACCTATGAGCAAACTTGAAGGAGAGGTACAACAGCGCGGCCATTGCGGTCACAGCAAAATTAACCATAGGCACCGCCTCAGCTTTGCCCCCCTCTGGTGTGACATGTTCGAACGACAGGAAAGGTACCACGAGGACCCGTTAGCAGGACACCCTGGAAGCACGCGTTTGGCAGAGCTAGTGCGACGCTTATTTTGGTGGCCGCGCGTGGTGAAGGATGCGGAAAACTTCGTGCAAAGGTGCAGTTTATGTCAGCGCAACAAAGCACTATTCGGTAAGGGCCAGGGTTTATTACAACCTTTACCTATACCAGATGCCCCTTGGGAAAGTGTTTCAATGGACTTTGTAGTCGCGCTGCCCAAAACTGAGGGGGGATACGACTCGGTGTTCGTTATGGTTGATCGCTTGACTAAGATGGTTCACTTAGCCCCCTGCACCTCGTCTTGCACCGCTGAGCAAACAGCACGATTATTTTTTGATAACGTGGTCCAATTGCATGGCGTTCCTAAAAATGTGATATTTTCCGATCACGGCGGTCAATTCACGTCCAAGTTTTGGGAAGCGCTATGTGAACTTGTCGGTATGCGCGTTCATTTGAGCACAGCATATCATCCTCAATCTGATGGACAAACCGAATGCACAAATCACACGTTGGGCGATATGTTAAGGAATTTCGCGGGACTCTGTTTGGGATACGTTTGGGATACGTTTCTGACTTTGGCAGGATTTGCGCTTAACAACACTGTTAACCGCTCTACAGGTCAAAGCCCTTTCTTTCTAAATTATGGATTCCATCCCACGCTACCCGTGTGGCGAGAGTTGGAGGTAAGTATTCCGGCGGCTAAAACCTTTGCCAAGTCATTCCTATCCCGCATGGCAGACGCGAAGGCATGCTTGGACGCGGCACAACAACGGACGACGGACTACTATAATAAATCCAAACGAGACGTAACATTTTCGGTGGGACAAATGGTATTATTGAGCACTAAGAATCTGCGTTCACTCGCCGACGGTTCCCGAAAATTACTACCTCTCTGGATTGGTCCATATCCCGTTGTTTGTATGGTAGGGAATGTAGCTGTGGAGCTATCCCTACCCCCTGACATGAATATTCATTCCACGTTTCATATCTCCCTCATCCGTCCTTATCGCGGTGTAGTACCTGTTACAAACAACACCGATGCCCCTGCAGTAATGGACCCCAGACCCGAGACCTGGATCGCAGGCAAACAAAAGTTGTACTGGATTATCGGGTTCATCATGTTGTACGCTGGTTTGATCACCATTGGCACCGAAGTAGGCCGCAATGCATTTGAGCATGATGAAGCATGATACAATCATATTTGCATGATATACTCGAGTATATCTAGCTAATCAGGCATGCTGCATTATCACCTACGACATTGCACTGTCGGTCAACATGTTTGACTCGACGCTGATAATTAATGCGCGATCTATCCATTGGCATATTATATCACGTAATAATACTTTAAATATTATTACCTCATTTACGTCATAAACCATACGCGTATGCGAGAAGGCGACGATCGTGATGGTTGGGTCGGCAACCGAATATTGATATTCGGACCTTTGCATATTGCATGTGTTGCATCCATTAATATCACGGATGACACGATATTTAGAACAGTACTACGAAGGTACTCACACTTGAGATCGGAATCCAGTGAGACCTGTACTGCGCATCGGTATCACGACGTGATAGGTGTGAGGACGGCCGCCTAGAGACTGAAGTCGGCTTGATGCTAATTTGGATCAAGTACTCGTGTACTTAACTCTATCTAATTCGCATACATACGATATACTCATTTATATTCGGCCTGAGCTATTCCAGCATAGTATTCCCAGCCGAGTGATGAACATTGCCCACGGGGTCTGACGGCAGACTTCTAATTTGCAACTGAGGATCATTGTAAGTTGAATCTTTCCTTATCTTTAAGTCTTCCGCTGTCATGTTGCTCGCACTGAAGTGTCTTGCTGTTCGTAAGCACCATGCACGTGTAGCTAATACTCAGACGTGCAGATTCAGTGCATTGTTGAAGAAGGAAGGATACAACTGTTGTACGCGGGTTCAATCACCGTTTACATTTATGAAGGCCGCAATGCATTCAGATATCATGAAGCATTATACAATCATATTAGCATGATATACTCGAGTATATCTAGCTAATCAGGCATGTCGCATCATCATTCACGACATCGTGCTGTCAGTCAACATGTTTGACTCGAGGCTGATAATTTATGCGCGATCTATCCATTGGCATATTATATCACGTAATAATACTTTGAATAGTATTACCTCATCTGTGTCATAAACCATACGCGTATGCAAGAATGTGACGATTGCGATGGTTGGGTCGGCATCCGAATATCGATATTCGGACCTTTGCATATTGCATGTGTTGCATCCATTAATATCACGAATGACACGATATTTAGAGCAGTATTACCAAGGTACTCACACTTGAGATCGTAATCCAGTGAGACCTGTACTGCACATCGGTATCGCGACGTGATAGGTGCGAGGACAGCCGCCTAGAGACCGAAGTCGGCGCGACGCTAACTTTGGACCAAGTATTCGAGTACTTAACTCTATCCGATACTCATACATACGATATAATCATTTATATTCGGCCTGAGCTATTCTAGCATTCCATCTGCAGCCGAGTGATGAACATTGCCCACGGGGTCTGACGGCAGACTGTAATTCTGTAACTGAAGAACATTGTAAGTTGAATCTTTCCTTGCTATTGAGTCTTCCGCTGTCTACTATTCGCATTGGCTTGCCTTGCTGTTCGTAAGCTTGGTACGCACGCAGCTAACACCTAGACGTGCAGAGCTAATACATGATTGAAGAAGGAAGGATACAACAACAACACATCATATAGGTCAACAGCGATGAAAGCGGAAGTTTCACGAGTATCTGGTCAAATTGACTGGCTATTCTAGCGAGCACAACTTGTGGGAGCCGATGTGTAACTTCTCGCCAGAAATGAAGCCCCTATTGGAGGAAGCTCGTCTACGTGTCATGCAGACCCAATGACCTCTGCAGTCGATGCTGTACGATGCAGCGAGGACGCTGCATACGGGAGGGGGGATAGTTGTTGTACGCCGGTTCGATCACCACTTGCACCGAAGTAGACTGCAATACATTCGAGCATTATGAAGCATGATACAATCATATTAGCACGATATATTCAGGTATATCTAGCTAATCAGGCACGTTGCATTATCATCTACAACATCACGCTGTCGGTCAACATGTTTGACTCGAGGCTGATATTAGTGCGCGACCTATCTATTGGCATCATATCTCACGTAATAATATTTTAAATATAATTACCTCATCTGTGTCATAAACCATACGCGTATGCGAGAACGCGATGATCGTGTTGTGCTACGGTTCGTTTCCCACCGATGCGTAGGTCGATGCGATGCTACCAGGCGATGAGCTAACTTGATGAATGATCGATGCATATGAATGAGCTCGCATGACATACATGTATTTGCATACATATATATATATTTATATTTTTGGCATGTTACCATTATACATCGCGACATCGCATCATGGCTGATCTGCCTAGCATGCATGAAATCCCGAACGATCGAGAAGTGCATTATGCTCGTGCTATGAAACGAAGCTATGAAGAGTAATATTATCTGGTATAATATTACTTCATTACAGCACACGTTGAGAGCGCCTCACTCGTCGCGATACATGCCTTGCAACCAAATATCATTATTCAGACCCTTGCATCATGCGAATGCCGGAAAGGCTTATCGGTTGTTATACGTGAAAATTGCCTATGCACAGTAGGGTTGTCACACTTAGGATCGGCCTCCTAGTGTGAGTTGTACGGCGTCGCAATGCTGCGAGTATAACAGATGCGAGGACGGCTAAGTAAGACAAGACATTCGATACCAGAGAACACTTGTGTGCTCAACATTATTATTGCTAAATCTTCTTTAAATCTCTAGTGACTTCTTTTAAATCCTGGGTAAGACCTTTTCTTAAATTATCCCGTAGGCCATCCAAATTCTACTGTTTTAATATCTATTCCTATCACTTTAAACCTTGGGTTACCAATATTTAAAACCTCTTTATAATCAAAAAGAGGATTGGTGGCTAAAATGTTTGAAATTTCATCTACGCTGCTTATTTCTTTCCAGATTAAAAAAACCATCATGGGAATTATTACCGGTTTTTTAAGTTATTGTTAAAAATTCCCGTTGATTGTAGTTTAATTTGTATCGGTATCATATAAATTGGTACAGAAAATACCACGAGCATATGAAGCGGGAAGAAGTATAGCCTATTAATACTTAAAATTTGATTTGCATTAATTAAACTTTTTCTCCTTTTCTAAAGAAAAGCACTTTTAGGAGATATAAAATAAATATAATTACAAACCAGTAGATAAAAATTTCTCCTGTTAAAAGCAACGAGCCATCTTTACCAATTATTTGCTTGAATAATAGCCATATTGAAGCAATAAGAGCTGTAGGAGCTAGTATAAATACTGCTGGACACTTAAATGGCCTGAAATAGATGAACAATGGTCTTATGTACAGAACAAAGCCAAACTGATCCTGTATTAGTTTTTTGGACACAAAATGTGTTAAAATAAAGTGAGAACTAATATGAAAAAGAAAATCGAAAAATACAGCTCTGAATTCAGGAAAGAAGCTGTTAGACTAGCATTGCATACGCTCTTCTACTTAGCCCAAGCTAAGCCTGAACTTCGCTTATCACCGCCAAGTGATGATTGCTTGCTTCCGGCGCTGACGGTGATTACGTCCATTGCATCGCTTCGGTCTGTAAGATTGTAAGTTATATCTCTTCTTGTCTTGAAGTCTTCCGCTGTCTCTGTTTGCTCTCGCTTGCCTTGCTGTACTTGCAAGTGCTCGCGCATCGGTGTCGAAAGCCTTCAGACACGCAGATACTTATGAGCAAACCCGAAGGAGAGGTACAACAAATTGGCATCGAGACAGGTTCGTTGCCTTACTGTCTCTTTGTGTCAAATCGGAAGTAGGTTCTTTCGATGGCGAGTTCCAGCGGCAAAGGACGTGGACCGCTAGATACTTTTGCCGAAGACCTGGGCCGCGCCGTATTGGACGCCGCTGCTTCCGGTTTGTAATCGTTTAATTGCTTTTGTCTAGATTGCTGCACTTGTTGTGTAAGTGTACGCTCTGAGTCGCAGGTAATCTCAGCGCTCCGGCATTGCTTGCCGCGACGACTGAGGCCGGCTTTCGTCCGGACCAGTTGGCGACTCTTATCGCCCAAACTACGGAGATTAGGACTCAGCTGGGCAAGTACCTGCTGAATTTGCTGAATCTCCTCAAGAGTACTGTCGGTAGGCTTACCGAATCGTTTGTACTCTTGCCTTTGTGGTAGAAGTCGTCTTCTACTACGCAAGCCTAGGGTATTGCTTCGTGCTCCATGTCTGCGGAACACGACGATACGCCGCTCACTAGCTTAGCAAGCCAACCCGAATTTGCTGTGGCTGCTAGAGCTCCGGATAGAGGTCTTGAGAATGTTGGCACGCGAGCCACTCAAGAGCCCCTTGTCCTTCAGACCCCTGCCCATTTAATTGTGCCGCATTCAGCAGTTAATACGAATATGGACAACACTGCTGGGCCACGGGTCCTGCCACTACCTCAATCGCAAGGGCACGCTGCCATTCCTGAGGTGATGAGATTGACAATTCCCGTACCTAGGCTTAAAATCTCGCTGAGTGAAAAGACAACAGGCCATAGCATAGCCGATGCAACTCGTGCGTACGTGCGCGAGGCTAAGAAGTATCTCCAGGCTGTTCATGGTGGTGATAATGATGGTATCAGGTGTCTCTTCGTTGGCAACACCCTCGAGGGCTCAGCGAAGGACTGGTTTCACGAATGGACCACCGCCCGGATTGACTATACTTTTGACGAGTTGATTTCTGCTCTGCTCGCACGGTTCACTACTGAGGTGCAAGTGCGTGATGTGGAGGCGCGCAAGGTTTTGGCGGCCGGTACCTATCACATGCGTCGGGGCGAAAATGTACCTGCGTACCAGTCACGCTTCGAAGCACTAGTGATCCCCATCGCTGACCTCACCGAGAATGAGCGTGTCTTTTGGTTTAAGCGAGGCCTGACGAAACTTTTGGCTAAATGGTGCGCTACTGACTTGTCTGGGGTGCCGTTCAAGTTGTATGACACCTTGGTCACATTTGCTAGGGGGAGGGAGGTACGACTCCTTGCCGGTGAAGAAGAAGTAAAGTCTGCCCCTCGCGCAAATGCCGTGCAAGTGCAGGATCCACTTGGGGAAGCTGTGGCTCTGGACCAGGAACTTGGAGCTACCCGCCCCGCGCCTACTGCCACGACGCGACGCAGCAACCGGCAACGCCAGGCGCGCGGGGGCGCTAGCTCAGGTGTCCACGGGTCAGGAGGAGCAGGTCCGAGCTCGGACCCAGCTAAGAGCAGGAAGCGTGGTGGTGCGCCGTCGACGGCAGCCGCACAGCGCTCTGACCCCAATGCAAAGCGGACTCACGCGGATGACCCGTTCATGCCAAAATGGAATTGCAATTGTTCCGAGTTCAAGCGTCGGAAAGTGGCCAATGTTTGTCTATGGTGCACGGAGAGCCATCCTACCAAGGATTGCCCGTTGTTGCCACCGTTTGTACCTCAGCCGAAATAGGGGGTTGCCCAGGTTCCTGCGGAGGGGGCACCACCCGGGATTTCTGAACTAACATGTGATCGGTGGTCATCCTTACGGCCAGCCATGAAGGCATTGTTGCCTTGCGTACTTGGACACATCGAGTGAGTCATTGCGCAACGCATCACGCTTGACGGACGCACGGGACTTCTCTGCTTTGATCCGCTGTGTAATCTGTTTACACCTCGCCGTCCCCTGTCGTCTATCGATCTGTCTAACCACGTGGTTTTGTTCATCCCCTCGTCTCTGCGTGAGATGTCGGAACAGTTGGCCGTGTACAGGAGATGTAGGCGGCAATATCCGGGCACCGCCGCATGTGTATTACTCCCTGCTTTCTGTCGGCGCAAGGCAGAGGCATCGTTAAGGGGTATGCGGTGTGTCCACCGGTTCGAGCCGGGCACCGTTTTGTTTAACGGTGTGGATCGGGAGGGTATGCTGGCTCCGTGGCCAGGGACATCCTACTCGGTTGACGTTTGGTATGAAGCTCCTGATGAAGGTTCCGTAAGTTCAGAACCCGCTCTAAGTGCACTGACGTTATCTGCCGGGCAGTCGCTCGTAGATAACTGTGTCCCGGTGATTCAGATCGGTCTAAATGGCCGTACTCTGAAGGCACTTGTTGACACCGGTGCCAGCGACGACTTCATCTCTGTCGCAGAGGTGAATGCGCTGGGGTTGACCCCAGAGTCGTCTGATTGTCCACAGGTTACCCTTGCCGACGGGGGTAAGCATCCCATCGTGGGCAGGATCACCCTTAGCCTATCGTTAGGCCCTTTGCGTGTTGTGACCCGGCCGTACGTGCTGCAGGGCTTGGCAGAGACTGCACCGTACATAATGGGGTCTGCGACATTACGACAGGACCGCTGTCCGTTTGTTACGGAAGGGTGCCCATAGACTGCTTTTGAGGCCACGGGTGGGCTGCAGTGCCACCACCGCGCAGACTTCTGTGGATCCTGAGGTTGAGGCCCTACTGGCGCAGTATGAGGACGTCTTCAAAGATATCCCTGGGCTGCCACCTATGCGTCCTGTTGATCACACAATCCCTCTCATGCCTGGAGCGCAGCCTGTGGCCCGGCCAATGTACAGGTTGAGTCCATTGGAGCTGGATGAGGTGAAGCACCAGGTGACGGATTTGCTTGCAAAGGGTATGATACGCCCCAGCACATCCCCGTATTCTGGGCCGATTTTGTTTGTCGGTAAGAAGGATGGGACCTTGCGCATGTGCATTGATTATCGGGGGTTGAATGCGAGCACGGTGAAGAATCGCTACCCTTTGCCACGTGTTGACGACCTGTTGGATAAGCTGAAGGGCTCGGCTTATTTTTTCTTGATTGACTTGCAACAGGGCTATAATCAGATCCGCATCGCTGCCTCTGATATCCCGAAAACCGCTTTTCGGACTCCCTTCGGTCATTTCGAGTACACGGTCCTATCGTTTGGGTTGACCAATGCCCCTGCGACGTTTCAGGCGGTCATGGACCGCATGTTTAGGCCGTTTATCGACAGGTTCGTTGTTTGCTACCTGGATGACATCTTGGTTTATTCTAAGACACGCGAGGAGCACTTGGAGCATCTTCGGCTCGTGCTCGATGTGATGAGGCGGGAGCAATTGTTTGCTAAACGCGCTAAATGCTTTTGGGCGCAGCCTCAGGTGGAATATTTGGGCCACATTGTGTCGGCCACCGGTGTGAAGATGGACCCGCGGAAGGTCGCTGTGGTTCGCGATTGGCCTGCGCCTCAGAACCTCATGGAGCTGCGTAAGTTCCTTGGCTTGACCAATTATTTCCATAAGTTCATTGAAAAATATTCCATCCTTGCGGCCCCGCTTACTAACTTAACTCACAAAGGTGTTTTCGTTTCGCTCGAGTCGTGGACGTCGCAATGCCAGCGGGCATTCGAAGAGCTCAAGCGAACCGTTGCTGAAGATGTCACCCTCGTGTTCCCTGACTACTTGTTGCCGTTTCGTGTGGAGGTTGTGTCTGATGCCTCAGTGTTTGGAAGCAGCGCTGTATTGTTACAGGAAGGGCGACTGATCACCTTCACGAGTAAGAAGTTTTCTGGTGCGGAGATTCGCTACACCACCGGGGAACAGGAGCTTCTGGCAGTGCTGCATGCTTTAAAGGAATGGCGCTGTTACCTCGAGGGACGCCCATTTACTTTAAAGACTGACCACAAGCCCCTAACGTTTTTGCAAAGCGTTCCGACGTTGAACCGCAGGCAGGCTAGGTGGATGGAATACCTAGCTAGGTTCGACTGCACCTGGGAGTACATTGCCGGTAAATTGAATATTGCCGATGCTCTCAGTCGACATCCGTCGCTACACGCTGCAATTTTAGCAGCGCCCGTCTTGCGACCGCATAACGAGGGGGTGCCGATCGCGACGGACCTCACAGAGCGGTTGAAGGTGGCCTACAACGCAGATGCCTGGTTCTCGGAGCCGGCTAATGTAGAAAACCTTCGCAAGCAGAATGGCCTTTGGCTACGGACGGAGGGTGCAGCTACCCAAATCGTCGTTCCGAATGACGACGCGCTACACTACGACATCCTTGAGCGGTTCCACGAGGACCCGTTAGCAGGACACCCTGGTAGCAAGCGGTTGGTCGAGTTGGTGCAACGTTCCTTCTGGTGGCCTCGTTTGGCTAAGGATGCAGACATGCAGTCTGTGCCAGCACAATAAGGCTTTGTCCGGTAAGGGGCATGGGTTGTTGCAACCGTTGCCTGTCCCGGATGTGCCTTGGGAAAGTGTTTCCATGGACTTTGTAGTCGTGCTGCCCAAAACTGAGGGGGGATATGATGCGGTGTTTGTGATGGTCGATCGTCTGACTAAGATGGTCCACCTAGCACCATGTACCTCGTCCTGCACGGCTGAACAAACCGCACGTTTGTTTTTCGACAATGTGGTTCGGTTACATGGTGTTCCCAAAAACGTGATCTCAGACCGCGGTGGGCAGTTCACGTCTAAGTTTTGGGAAGCGCTCTGCAAGCTAGTTGGCATGCACGTCAACCTGAGCCCAGCGTACCACCCGCAGACTGATGGTCAAACCGAACGCACAAACCGCACGTTGGGTGATATGTTGCGCAATTATGCTGGTCGCACACCCCTCGTTTGGGATACGTATTTGACTGCGGCAGAATTCGCGCTTAACAACGCTGTTAACCGCTCTACAGGCAAAAGTCCGTTCTTTCTCAACTACGGGTTTCATCCCGCGCTACCAGTGTGGCGTGAGTTGGAGGTGAACGTGCCTGCTGCTAAGATCTTTGCCAAGTCTTTTATGTCCCGTATCACAGACGCAAAGGCGTGTTTGGACGCGGGGCAGCAACGAACGACAGAGTACTACAACAAATCCAAGCAGGATGTAACGTTTTCAGAAGGGCAACTCGTGTTGCTAAGCACCAAGAACTTGCGTACCTTGGCCGATGGATCCCGAAAACTTTTACCCCGCTGGATTGGTCCATAACCTGTCGTGCGCATGGTCGGGAATGTGGCTGTTGAGCTTGCATTGCCCGCTGATATGACCATCCACCCCACGTTTCACGTATCGCTTGTCCGTCCTTATCGTGATACGGATCCTGTCCCTGAGCCTGCTAACGCCCCTGCAGTGATTGAACCAGTTCCCGAGACCTGGATCGCTGGTAAACAGAAGTTTTACGATGTGGAGCGGGTGTTAGATTATCGCGCGCGTCGTGTGGGCCGACACCGACGTAAGCGGACAGTACATGAGTACTTGGTCAAGTGGACAGGGTACACCAGCGAGCACAACTCGTGGGAACCGGCACGCAACTTCTCGCAGGACATGAAGCCTCTGCTCGAAGAAGCCCGCAAACGTGCTACACAAGCCCAATGACCCCTGCAGTCGATGCTGTATGAAGCAGCGAGGACGCTGCATATGGGAGGGGGGATAATTGTTGTGCCACGGTTCGTTTCCCGCCGATGCGTAGGTCAATGCAATGCTACAAGGCGGTGTGCTGTCTTGATGAATGCATGAATGACTATTGCATATGAATGATCTTGCATGACATCAATGTATTTGCATACATATATATAAATATATGGCATGTTACCATTATACATCGCTCAACCAACGACAAGCCAGATGGATGGAGTATCTATCTCGTTTCGACTGTACATGGGAGTATATCACCAGCAGAATCAATATATATATATATATATGTATGCAAATACATTTATGTCATGCAACCCTATACATATATATATACATATATATATATATATATTTTTGGCATGTTACCATTATATATATATATTTGGCATGTTACATATATTTGGCATGTATATATATATATATATATATATATATATTTGGCATGTTACCATTATACATCGTGACATTGCATCATGGCTGATCCGCCTAGCATGCATAAAATCCCGAACGATCGAGAAGTGCATTATGCTCGTGCTATGAAACGAAGCTATGAAGAGTAATATTATCTGGTATAATATTACTTCATTACAGCACACGTTGAGAGCGCCTCACTCGTCGCGATACATGCCTTGCAACCGAATATCATTATTTGGACCCTTGCATCATGTGAATGCCGGAAAGGCTTATCGGTTGTTATACGTGAACATTGCCTATGCACAGTAGGGTTGTCACACTTAGGATCGGCCTCCTAGTGTGAGTCGTACGGCGTCGCGATGCTGCGAGTATAACAGATGCGAGGACGGCTAAGTAAGACAAGACATTCGATACCGGAGAACACTTGTGTGTTCAATATTATTATTGCTATACGCTCTTCTACTTAGCCCGAGCTAAGCCTGAACTTCGCTTATCACCGCGTGATGATTGCATGCTTCCAGCGCTGACGGTGATTACGTCCATTGCATCGCTTCGGTCTGTAAGATTGTAAGTTATATCTCTTCTTGTCTTGAAGTCTTCCGCTGTCTCTGTTTGCTCTCGCTTGCCTTGCTGTACTTGCAAGTGCTCGCGCATCGGTGTCAAAAGCCTTCAGACGTGCAGATACTTATGAGCAAACCCGAAGGAGAGGTACAACAGCCCACACGACAAGTACAATAATCTAACACCCGCTCCACATCATAAACCTTCTGTTTACCAGAGATCCAGGTCTCCGGGACTGGTTCAACCGCTGTAGGGGTGTAAGCAAGCTCAGGGACAGGTTCCGTACCACAATAAGGGCATATGAGGGAAACATGAAACGTGGGGTGAATGGCCATATCAGCGGGCAAGGCAAGTTCTACTGCCACATTCCCGACCATGCGCACGACGGGATAAGGACCAATCCAACAGGGCAACAATTTTCGGGAACCCTCAGCAAACGAGCGTAGGTTCTTAGTGCTCAGCAACACTAATTGCCCTTTCGAAAAGATCACATCCCGCTTGGATTTGTTATAATAGTCCGTCGTTCGTTGCTGCGCCGCATCCAAACATGCCTTCGCGTCTGCTATACGGGATAGGAAAGACTTGGCAAAAGTTTTAGCAGCAGGCACGTTCACTTCCAACTCACGCCACACAGGTAGCGTGGGATGAAACCTGTAGTTAAGGAAGAACGGACTTTTTCCTGTGGAACGGTTAACAGCATTGTTAAGCGTGAATTCTGCAGCAGTCAAATACGTATCCCAGACGAGGGGTGTGCGACCAGCATAATTGTGCAACATATCACCCAACGTGCGGTTTGTGCGTTCGGTTTGCCCATCAGTTTGCAGATGGTATGCCGTGCTCAGGTTGACTCGCATGCCAACTAGCTTGCAGAATGCTTCCCAAAACTTAGACGTGAATTGACCACCGCGATCTGATATCACATTTTAGGAACGCCGTGCAACCGAACCACATTGTCAAAGAATAATCGTGCCGTTTGGTCCCCGGTGCAGGATGACGTACATGGTGCTAGGTGAACCATCTTAGTTAGGCGGTCAACCATAATGAGCACCACATCGTATCCCCCCTCAGTTTTGGGCAGCGCGACTACAAAGTCCATGGAAACACTTTCCCAAGGCGCATTCGGAACAGGCAAAGGTTGTAACAATCCGTGGCCCTTACCCGACAAAGCCTTGTTGCGCTGGCACAGACTGCAGGTCTGCACGAAGTTCTCCGCATCCTTGGCCAGGCGAGGCCACCAAAACGAGCGCCGCACCAACTCAACCAAGCGCGTGCTACCAGGGTGTCCCGCCAACGGGTCTTCGTGGAACCGTGCAAGGATGTCATGGCATAGCGCGTCGTCATTCGGAACAACGATTTGCGTAGCTGTACCCTCCGTCCGTAATCAAAGACCATTCTGTCTGCGAAGATGCTCTACGTTGCCCGGCGTAGTGAACCAGGAATCTGCAGCGTAGGCAGCTTTCAACCACTCTGCGAGGTCCGAAACAACCGGCACCTCCTCTCTCCTCGGTCGTAGTACGGGTGCTGCCAAAAGTGCAGCGTGTAGCGTGTTGTACGCTGGTTCGATCACCGTTGGCACCGAAGTAGGCCGCAATGCATTTGAGCATGATGAGGCATAATACAATCATATTAGCATGATATACTCGAGTATATCTAGCTAATCAGGCATGCTGCATTATCATCTACGACATCGCGCTGTCGGTCAACATGATTGACTCGACGCTGATAATTAATGCGCGATCTATCCATTGGCATATTATATCACGTAATAATACTTTAAATATTATTACCTCATTTACGTCATAAACCATACGCGTATGCGAGAAGGCGATGATCGTGATGGTTGGGTCGGCAACCGAATATCGATATTCGGCCCTTTGCATATTGCATGCGTTGCATTCAATAATATCAAGAATGACACGATATTTAGAACAGTACTACGAAGGTACTCACACTTGAGATCGGAATCCAGTGAGACCTGTACTGCGCATCGGTATCGCGACGTGATAGGTGCGAGGACGGCCGCCTAGAGACCGAAGTCAGCTCGCGCTACTTTGGACTAAGTACTCGTGTACTTAACTCAGTCTAATTCGCATACATACGATATACTCATATATATTCGGCCTGAGCTATTCTAGCATATCATCTGCAGCCGAGTGATGAACATTACCCACGGGGTCTGACGGCCATCTACCGATTTGTAAACGAAGACTATTGTAAGTTGGATCTTTCCTTATCCTTGAGTCTTCCGCTGTCACTTTGCTCGCATTGAATTGCCTTGCTGTTCGTAAGCATGGTGCGCACGTAGCTAACATTCAGACGTGCAGATTCAGTGTATGATCGAAGAAGGAAGGATACAACAAATTTGGTATCGAGACGGGTAAATTCACGACTGTATCATTGTCCCTCATCGGAAGTAGGTTCTCGTGATGGCGAGCGACGACGACACGCGCCGCAGCCCTTAAGACACCTTTGCTGAGGACCTAAGCCGCACCGTCTTGGACGCCGCCACTTCCGGTTTGTAATTATAGATATCTGTTGGTAACTAGTTGCTGTATTCTCGTTGCGAGCTTGCATTGTGAGCCGCAGGTGAACGTACGCCAACATTAAACGCTGTGTTGGCCGGACAATACTGAAACTCGGATCAGATTAAAGCCTTGATTCAGAAGACTACAGAGATACTACAGAGACGGCCTTACGGATTACGTCGCTTTTCTTCTCGAGTTACTCAGGAGTTCTGTCGGTACGGGAGTAATCGAAAATTCCTCTTGCGCTACCTGTTCACAGATCTTTTAGTAAATTCCTGTTCACCAGTAGAAGTTCGTGCCTTATGTTGGGACGCGAAGATAGTTCCTATCTGGGCACCGCCAGCCAACCCAATAGCGGTCTTGCTGCTAGACCTGTTTTTGCCGATCCCGATACCGTCGGGACTCGTATTATGTGTGTAGAAAAGGGGGTAACATCACCCGTGGCCACTAACCTGGCAGTCCCTACCTTCCCCGGTGTTTCGGGGCACCCTAATCCGGTCTCCCATGCCGACTTCTCCGAAATTAGTGGTTTTCCCAGGTTCAGCACCCACCACCAGCATCCAGCGGAATCTGCCGAATCAACTAAGGCGTCAACTCCGCTACTGGTCAGCTGTCAGGTCACTTTAATTGAGGTTGTCACCGTCCATCGACATGGGGGCACCCTGCCCTTAATTTTAGGGTCATTGGCCCGCTCTTGGTCGGGGTAAAACCTGGAACTCCAGGGGCATATTAGTCATGCCATAACAGTCGTGCCTGAACACCATTATAGACGTGCCTGAACACCATCGTATTATGTCTGATCCCATTGTTCTTCAGACCCCTTCACACTTAATTGTACCACTGTCGGCAGCGGCTACAACAAGTGAAGGAGTTGGAGCACAACGGGCCCCGGTAATACCCGCGGTTCAAGAACCCGTCGGAATACCGGAGGTAATGAAGTTGACTATCCCCGTGCCCAAGCTCAATATTTCCGCTGACGAAAAGGCAAAGAATTCAGGGCACAGTGTCGCGAATAGGACACGGGCTTATGTTCGCGACGCTAGGCAATATCTGCAAGCGGTGCACGGCGGGGGATGTGACTCTATTAAATGCCTGTTCGTTGGGAATACCCTCGAGGGTGCCGCAAAGGATTGGTATGACGAATGGACCACCGCTAGAGGCAAGTACACGTTTGATAACCTGATCGATGCTCTCCTCGCCCGCTTTGCTACGGAAGTTCGCTCGCATAGCAATGAGGCTCGTAAGACGCTGGCACAAGGCACGTACCATATGCGTCCATACGAGACCGTTCCTGCTTATCAGTCCCGTTTTGAGGCACTGATAACCCCTATTGTTAACTTTCCTGAGGAGGATCGTATCTTCTGGTTTCATCGTGGTCTCACGGAATCCCTTGCGCGGTGGTGTGCCACTGATCTCAGTGGAATTCCATTCTCATCTTATGATGCTTTAGTAGCTTTTGCTAGAGGTGCAGAAGTTCGAAATTTGGCTGGAAAAGATGCTAAGCAAATTAATCCTCGTATTCACGCGATGTGAGCACAGGAACCACCTTCAGAGTTGACACCGAAGGACCAGGGTTCCGATCGTCAACGCTCCGCGGCGGCCGTGAATACCGTTCGGAAGGAAAGACGGTATGATAATCGCGGACGCCAAAGCCCAAGCAATCGTGGGTCTGCGGGAGCTGGGCCGAGCTCGGGCCATGCAAAAGGAAAGCGAAGAGAGAGAGCACCGTCTGTAGCTGCAATGCAGAACGCGGCTCCTAGTGTTAAGAAGCCCCGGACAGACGATCCGTATATGCAAAAGTGGGAGTGCCGACGTTTGGAGTTTGACCGTCAGAAGTTCGCTAATCTTTGCTTGAGGTGTGCGGGAGAGCACCCTACTCGTGAATGCCCTCTTCTACCACCTTTCGTACCGAAGACGACTAAGGAAGTTGCCCGGAATGTGGAGGAAGGGACTTCTCCCGGGATTGAAGAGAGTGAATGTGGCCGCTGGCCGTCGTTGCGTCCGGCTGTAAGGGCCCTTTTACCTTCTGTTTTTGGACAAATCGAACGGGCTATCGAGCGACGTTTTTCGCTCGACAGGCGCACGGGACTAAACCATTTTGATCCGCTGTGTAATTTATTTGCACCGCGTTGTCCTCTTTCTTCCCTCGATTTATCTGGCCACGTTACTCTATTTATCCCTTCATCTTCCCGTGAGCTGTGCGAACAGCTCACCAGGTACAAGAGGTACCACCGTCGAAATCCGGACACTGCAGTTTGTATATTAATTCCCTCTTTTAGCCAACGTAAAGTGGCGTCTTTGTTGGAAGGTATGCAATGTGTCCTCCGATTCGAGTCGGGCACCGCTTTGTTTAATGGTGTGGATGTGATGGGTAAACCGACGATACTGCCTAAACTACCTTATGCTGCTGAAGTTTGGTTTGAGGCCCCTCTTATGAATTCTACCAGGTTCGAGCATGCTATAGGATCACTTTTACTTTCCGCGGCGTCAACTCCGACAGGGAATCGTGTCCCTATTATCGAAATCGGCCTCGGAGGTCGACTGATGAAGGCGCTTGTGGATACTGGCGCCAGCGACGACTTCATCTCGGCAAAGGAGGTGAATGCTTTGGGGTTGACCCCTCAGTCGTCTGATTGTGCACAGGTTACCCTCGCTGATGGAGGTAAGCATCCCATCGTGGGCAGGATCACCCTGAGCCTATCGATAGGCCCTCTGCGTGTTAGGGCCCAACCGTATGTGCTACAAGGTCTCTCGGAGACGGCACAGTACATTTTGGGTGCCGCGACATTACGGCAGTACCGCGCGCGCATCCATATGGAGTCCACCACACTTAGTTTGTGCAAAGGGAACCTATTGACTAAGGTACCTTTCCTGTCATACTTAGATGTCACACCAGAGGAGGGCGGAACTGTTGCGGAGCCTGAGGTTAATTTCGCTTTGGCGGCGATCATCAGGGGAAATCAAGAACCCAAGCTAATTGGGCGCAAAGAAACCGATCGGATGTGGAAAGGCGCCCATGTGTTGCTTGTGAGGCCAGGGGTGCAATCGAATGCTACCACCGCGCAGTCCACTGTGAAGGATCTTGAGGTCGAAGCCCTCCTGCATAAATATGCTGATGTCTTTGGCGACATCCCAGGGCTCCCACCTATGCGACCTGTTGACCATACGATCCCTCTTGTGCCCGGAGCACAACCCGTTTCACGACCTATGTACAGGTTAAGCCTGATGGAGCTAGATGAAGTGAAGCGGCAAGTGGGGGATCTGCTCGCAAAGGGTATGATTCGGCCCAGCACATCGCCATATTCTGCACTGATATTGTTTGTCGGTAAGAAGGATGGGACGTTGCACATGTGCATTGATTATCGGGGCTTGAATGCGACCACGATTAAAAATCGCTACCCTTTGCCGCGCGTCGATGACCTGCTCTTATTTGTCCTCGATTGACCTTCAACAGGGGTATAATCAGATACGCATTGCTGCTTCTGATATTCCGAAAACCGCTTTTCGGACCCCCTTTGGTCACTTCGAGTATACGGTCTTGTCGTTTGGACTTACTAATGCGCCCGCCACATTTCAAGCAGTGATGGACCGCATGTTCAGACCGTATATCGACAGGTTCGTCGTTTGTTATTTGGATGATATTTTAATATATTCCAAGACGCGTGAGGAGCACCTGAAGCATCTCGAGCTCGTGCTTGAGGTGATGAAGCGGGAGCAATTGTTTTCTAAACGCGCCAAGTGTTTTTGGGCGCAGCCTCAGGTGGAGTATTTGGGCCACATCATGTCGGCCACTGGAATAAGGATGGACCCACGGAAAGTAGCTGTGGTTCGCGAGTGGCCCACGCCGCAGAACCTCACCAAACTACGTCAGTTCTTGGGTTTGACCAACTACTTCCGTAAGTTTATCAATAAATACTCCATTATTGCGGCCCCGCTTACAAATCTGACGAAGAAAGGAGGTTTCGCTTCCCTTGAAGCCTGGACACCCGTGTGACAGCGGGCATTCGAAGAGCTCAAGCGAATCGTCGCCGACAACGTTACCCTCTCTTTCCCTGATTACTCGTTGCCATTCCGTGTTGAAGTTGTATCGGATGCTTCCTTGCATGGAAGCGGCGCTGTATTGTTGCAGGAAGGACGACCGATCGCCTTCACGAGTAAGAAGTTTTTGGGTGCGGAGACCCGATATACAACCGGAGAGCAGGAGCTGTTGGCAGCTCTACATGCTTTGAAGGAGTGGCGCTGTTACCTTGAAGGCCGCCCTTTTACGCTAAAGACTGACCATAAACCGCTGACATTCTTGCAGAGTGTCCCTACACTTAACCGACGACAAGCCCGGTGGATGGAATATCTATCTCGTTTTGACTGTACGTGGGAGTATATCGCCGGCAGAATTAATATTGCTGACGCCCTCAGTCGACATCCATCATTGCATGCTGCTATTCTGGCAGCACTGGTTACTCGTTCGCGCCGTCAGGAGGTGCCGAACGACGACGCTTTGCGCTATGATATTCTTGCACGGTTCCAAGAGGACCCGTTAGCAGGACATCCTGGAAGCACGCGATTGGCAGAGCTTGTACGACGCTCGTTCTGGTGGCCGCGCGTGGTGAAGGATGCGGAAAACTTCGTGCAAAAGTGCAGTTTATGTCAGCGCAACAAAGCACTATCCGGTAAGGGCCAGGGTTTATTACAACCTTTACCTATACCAGATGCCCCTTGGGAAAGTGTTTCTATGGACTTCGTAGTCGTGCTGCCCAAAACTGAGGGGGGATACGACTCGGTGTTCGTTATGGTCGATTGCTTGACCAAGATGGTTCACTTAGCTCCCTGCACCTCGTCTTGCACCGCTGAGCAAACAGCACGATTATTTTTCGATAATGTGGTCCGATGGCATGGCATTCCTAAAAATGTGATATCCGATCGCGGCGGTCAATTCACGTCTAAGTTTTGGGAAGCGCTATGTGTGTTGTACCTCTGTTGTGTCGGCCTACAAAGGCCCGATCAGAAGATGACCACCATTAGTCCAGTCTTTGACACTACCCATAAGTTCCCCAGGATACAATTCTCCCCCTTCTCATGGGTAGGTCCTCACATCCCAGGTCCAGGATGAGCCACGTCCTGGAAGGAAAGATAACTTCATGTTCCTCATCCCACAACTGGCGAATTTCCTGTGTCACAATCGATTCCACAGGGAATCGAACCCGGATCAGTCCCCGACCTATGGGAAGCACTATGTGAACTTGTCGGTATGCGCGTTCATTTGAGCACAGCATATCATTGACAATCCGATGGATAAACCGGACGCACGCTGGGCCACATGTTGAGCAATTTTGCAGGATGCACACCCTCTGTTTGGGATACATTTCTGACTTCGGCAGAATTCGCGCTTAACAACGCTGTTAACCGCTCTACAGGTCAAAGCCCTTTCTTTCTGAATTATGGATTCCATCCCATGCTACCCGTGTGGCGAGAGTTGGAGGTAAGTATTCCGGCGGCTAAAACCTTTGCCAAGTCATTCCTATCCCGCATGGCAGACGCGAAGGCATGCTTGGACGCGGCACAACAACGGACGACGGACTACTAAAATAAATCCAAACGAGACGTAACATTTTCGGTGGGACAAATGGTATTATTGAGCACTAAGAATCTGTGTTCACTCGCCGACGGTTCCCGTAAATTGCTACCTCGCTGGATTGGTCCATATCCCGTTGTTCGCATGGTAGGAAATGTAGCTGTGGAGCTATCCCTACCCTCTGACATGAATATCCACCCCACATTTCATATATTCCTCATTCGTCCTTATCGCGGCACGGAGTCCGTTACAAACAACACCGATGCCCCTGCAGTAATGGATCCTGGACCCGAGACCTGGATCGCAGGCAAGCAAAAAGTGTATGATGTGGAGGGAATATTGGATTATCGGGTTCATCGTATAGGTCGACAACAACGAAATCGGAAGGTGCACGAATATCTGGTCAAGTGGACTGGCTATTCTAGCGAGCATAATTCGTGGGAGCCGATGCGTCACTTCTCGCCGGAAATGAAGCCCCTATTGGAGGAAGCTCGCCTACATGCCACGCAGACCCAATGATCTCTGCAGTCGATGCTGTCCAATGCAGCGAGGACGCTGCATACGGGAGGGGGGATAGTTGTTGTACGCCGGTTTGATCACCAGTTGCACCGAAATAGGCCGCAATGCATTCGAACATTATGAAGCATGATACAATCATATAAGCATGATATACTCGAGTATATCTAGCTAATCAGGCATGTCGCATTATCATCTACAACATCACGCTGTCGGTCAACATGTTTGACTCGAGGCTGATAATTAATGCGCGATCTATCCATTGGCATATTATATCACGTAATAATACTTTAAATATTATTACCTCATTTACGTCATAAACCATACGCGTATGCGAGAAGGCGATGATCGTGATGGTTGGGTCGGCAACCGAATATCAATATTCGGCCCTTTGCATATTGCATGCGTTGCATTCAATAATATCAAGAATGACACGATATTTAGAACAGTACTACGAAGGTACTCACACTTGAGATCGGAATCCAGTGAGACCTGTACTGCGCATTGGTATCGCGACGTGATAGGTGCGAGGACGGCCGCCTAGAGACCGAAGTCGGCTTGCGCTACTTTGGACTAAGTACTCGTGTACTTAACTCAGTCTAATTCACATACATACGATATACTCATATATATTCGGCCTGAGCTATTCTAGGATATCATCTGCAGCCGAGTGATGATCATTACCCACGGGGTCTGACGGCCATCTACCGATTTGTAAACGAAGACTATTGTAAGTTGGATCTTTCCTTACCCTTGAGTCTTCCGCTGTCACTTTGCTCGCATTGAATTGCCTTGCTGTTCGTAAGCACGGTGCGCACGTAGCTAACATTCAGACGTGCAGAATCGGTGTATGATTGAAGAAGGAAGGATACAACATAGCGACGGGTGGCGACTGAGAGTATTGGTGATATTTATCCGCCCAGCAATGTACTCCCAGGTGCAATCGAACCGAGCTAGATACTCCATCCACCTAGCCTGCCGCCAGTTCAATGTTGGGACGCTTTGCAAAAACGTCAAGGGCTTGTGATCAGTTTTCAAAGTAAATGGGCGACCTTCAAGGTAACAGCGCCATTCCTTCAAAGCATGCAGAGCTGCCAACAGCTCCTGCTCCCCGGTGGTATAATGGGTCTCCGCACCCGAAAGCTTTTTACTCTTGAAGGTGATCCCTTCCTGCAGCAATACAGCACCACTTCCATGCACTGAAGCGTCAGACACGATCTCCACACGGAATGGTAACGAGTAATCGGGGAACGCAAGGGTAACATCGTCAGTGATGATCCGTTTGAGCTCTTCGAATGCCCGCTGGCATTCGGATGTCCACGATTCAAGTGACACAAAAGCTCCCTTGCGTGTCAAATGAGTAAGCGGGGCCGCAAGGATGGAGTAGTTTTCAATGAACTTCCGGAAATAATTGGTCAAGCCAAGGAACTTACGTAGCTCCGTGAGGTTCTGAGGCGCGGGCCAATCGTGAACCACGGCGACCTTCTGCGGGTTTGTCTTCACACCGGTGGCCGACACAATGTGGCCCAAATACTCCACCTGAGTTTGCGCCAAAAAGCATTTGGCGCGTTTAGCAAACAATTGCTCCCGCTTCATCACATCGAGCACGAGCCGCAGATGCTCCAAGTGCTCCTCGCGCGTTTTGGAATACACCAAAATGTCATCCAAATAACATACAACGAACCTGTCAATAAACGGCCTGAACATGCAGTCCATCACCGCCTGGAATGCTGCGGGCGCATTAGTAAGCCCGAACGGTAAGACCGTATACTCGAAGTGACCAAAGGGAGTCCGAAAAGCGGTTTTCAGAATATCAGAGGCAGCGATGCGAACCTGATTGTATCCCTGTTGTAAGTCAATCGAGGAAAAATAAGCTGAGCCTTTCAGCTTATTGAGCAGGTCGTCAACGCCCGGCAAAGGGTAGCGATTTCTAATGGTCGTCGCATTCAAACCCCGGTAAACGATGCACATGCGCAAAGTCCCATCCTTCTTCCCGACAAACAATATCGGCGCAGAATAGGGGGATGTGCTGGGGCGAATCATACCCTTTGCAAGCAAATCCGTCACCTGGCGCTTCTTCTCGTCCAACTCTAGTGGACTTAGCCTGTACATAGGCCGTGCAGTAGGTTGCGCTCCTGGCAGGAGAGGGATTGAATGATCGACAGGACGCATGGGTGGAAGCCCAGGAATGTCACGAAAGACATCAGTGTTGTACCTTTCCTTCAGGTTTGCTCATAGGTATCTGCACGTCTGGGGTCTTTCGATACCGATGCACAAGCACTTGCAAGTACAGCAAGGCAATCGAGAGCAAACAGAGACAGCGGAAGACTTCAGAGCAAGGAGAGATATAACTTACAATCATATATCAACGAAGCAATTCAGGGACACGATCGCCGTCAGCGCCGGAAGCAAGCGTTCATCACGCGGCATTGATTAGCAAAGTTCAGGCTTAGCTCAGGCTAAGAAAATAGAGCAACTAGCAATAGTTGAGTTGAACACAAGAGTGTTCCATAGGCATAAGAATGTTTTTGTCTGCTCTACTTAGCCGTCCTCGCATCTGTTATACTCACGATATCTCTACGCTGTACAATCCACACTAGGAGGCCAACCCTAAGTGCGGCAAACCCTACTGCGTATCTGCGATATCCATGTATAACAACCGATAAGCCTTTCCGGCATTCGCATGATGCAAGGGTCCGAATAGCAATATTCGGTTGCAAGTCATTCATTGCGACTAGTGCGGTGCTCGCAAAGCATGCTGCAACAATGTAATATTATAGCAAATAATATTACTTAACAGTACATGACATGAGCATGCCGCGCGCCTGTGCTTCTCTGAGCATTACATATGTTAGGCATATCAGCGGTGATGCAATGTGTCGCGATGCATAGCGTTAACATGCTAATCATATGCAAATGTATGCAAATACATTTATATCGTGTTCAGGCACGACTGTTATGGCACGACTAATATGCCCCTGGAGTTCCAGGTTCTGCCCCGACCGAGAGCGGGCCAAAGACCCTAAAGTTAAGGGCAGGGTGCCCCCATGTCGATGGACGGTGACGACCCCAATTAAAGTGACCTGCGAGCTGACCAGTAGCGGAGTTGACGCCTTAGTTGATTCGGCAGATTCCGCTGGATGCTGGTGGTGGGTGCTGAACCTGGGAAAACCACTGATTTCGGAGAAGTCGGCATGGGAGACTGGATGAGGGTGCCCCGAAACACCGGGGAAGGTAGGGACTGCCAGGTTAGTGGCCACGGGTGATGTACCCCCCTATCCTACACACACTCTATTTATATTCATGCAAGTTCATTCATGGTCATCATGCATTCATCAAGTCAGCACATAGCCTTGTAGTGTCGCATTGACCTACGCATCGGCGGGAAATGAACCGTGGCACAACAATCAGCATACTCTTGCAGCAAGGCTTCGACCTCAGGATGCACAGAAGTCTGTGCGGTGGTGGCATTCAGCAGCACCCGAGGCCTCACAAGCAGTCCGTGGGCACCCTTCCGTAGCATACGGATGGCTTCCTTATGCCCGACTGGCTTGGGTTCTGTTCTCGCACCTATCGCAGTCGCAGCAAAGTTAACCATAGGCACCGCCTCAGCTCTGCCCCCCTCTGGTGTGACATCGGTAAACGGCAGGAAAGGTACCTTATACGACAGAGTCCCCTTGCACAACTGAAGGGTTGCTGACTCCATGTCGATGCGCGCGTGGTACTGCCGTAATGTCGAAGACCCCAAAATGTACGGCACGGTCTCTGCTAGACCCTGCAGCACGTACGGACGGGTCACAACACGCAGAGGACCCAGCGAAAGGCTAAGGGTGATCCTGCCCACGATGGGATGCTTACCCCCGTCGGCGAGGGTAACCTGTGGACAATCGGACGACTTTGGGGTCAACCCCAACGCATTCACCTCTATCGCAGAGATGAAGTCGTCACTTGCACCGGTGTCAACAAGTGCCTTCAGCGTACGGCCATTCAGACCGACCTGAATCACTGGGACACGATTATCTGCTAGCGACTGCCCTGCAGATAGCACTAGTGCACTCAAGGCGGGTTCAAAACTCGCGGAACCCTCAGCAGGAGCTTCATACCAAACGTCAACGGAATAGGGAAGTCCCGGCAACGGAACTGGAAATTCCCTGCATATCCACACCATTAAAAAACACGGTGCCCGGTGCAAAACGGGAGACATGCTGCATACCCTTTAACAAAGCCTCAGCCTTGCGCTGGCTGTAGGCAGGGAGTAAAACACATGCAGCGGTGCCTGGATATTGACGTCTGAATCTCCTATACAAGGCCAACTGTTCCGACATCTCTCGCAGAGATGAGGGGACGAACAAAACGACGTGATTGGACAAATCGAGGGAAGACAAGGGACAACGCGGTGTAAACAAATTACACAGCGCGTCAAAGCAAAGGAGGCCCGTGCGGCCATCAAGCATAATGCGACGCTTAAGAGCACACTTGATTTGTTCAAGAACAGAAGGCAACAATGCCTTCACGGCTGGCCGTAAGGATGACCACCGATCACGCGTTTGTTCTGCAATCCTGGGTGGAGTCCCCTCCGTTTCGGCCCGGGCAATCCCCTATTTCGGCTTTGGGGCTAAAGGTGGCAACAACGGGCATTCGCTCGTGTTATGGTATCCCGCGCACCTTAAGCAAACGTTGGCCGCCTTCCGACGTTCGAATTCCGAAAGCTTGCAATCCCACTTCTGCAAGAAAGGGTCCTCCGTGCGCATCCGCTTTGCACGGGGGTGGGAGTTTTGTACTGCAGCCGCCGACGGCGCACCTCCCCGCTTTTTGCTCTTGGCCGGACCAGAGCTTAGGCCTGCGCCCGCTGATCCACGGGTCTTGGTGCCTGAACCACCACGAGCACCGCGGTGCCGCTCTGGGCGCACGACCGTCGCAGCTGACGTAGGGCGCGTAGTACCAAGGTCATGATCGTTGGTTGCAGCTTCATCATTCGGATCCTGTGCTTGTACAGCATTTGCACGAGGGGCGGGTTTAGGATCATCCTGACCAGCGAGGAGACGTACCTCAGTTCCCCGAGCAAATTTTACCAAGGCATTGTACGTCCGGAACGGTTCTCCAGCTAAATCAGCAGCACACCATTTTTACAGAGTCTTCGTCAGGCCGCGCTGAAACCAAAAGATGTGATCATCCTCGGAGAAGTTCGCGATGGGCGTCACTAGTGCTTCGAAGCGCGACTGGTATGCAGGTACATTTTCATGTGCACGCATGTAATATGTGCCTTGCGCCAATGCCTTACGGGCCTCAACATTACGTGCATGTACCTCCATAGCAAATCGTGCAAGCAACGCAGCGATCAATTCATCGAACGTGAAGTCACTATGTGCAGTGGTCCATTCGTCATACCAGTCTTTAGCCGCGCCCGAGAGGGTGTTGCCGAGGAAGAGGCATTTAATACCATCATTTCCACCACCATGGACCGCCTGCAGGTACTTGTTATTATCGTGCACATATGCACGAGTAGCGTCGGTGATGTCCGGGGGTCTTAGGCTTCTCATTAAATGCGATATGAAGCTTAGGCACATGGATCGTGAGTTTCATCACCTCAGAAATACTGGCGTGGTCCTGTATTTGAGGCGACAGCAGACCCCGTTGATCCGCAGCTCCATCCATAGTTGTAGTGGTTGCCGAGCGTGGCACCATAAGGTGGGCAGGGGTCTGGAACACAAGAGGATCTTGAGTAGCACGGGTGCCAACAGTCTCAGGACCTCTATCAGGCATTCTAGGAGCAGCGCCCGGCTTGGGCTGACTTGCTAAACCTACGAATGACAGGTCGTCGCGTCCCGTTGCCATAGAACGCGGATCAACACTTTTAATTTGCGTGCTGAACGATAATTTCACTCACAAATCTAGAGTAAAAGTACAAGTAATTCGGTCAGGCTACCGACAGTACTCTTCAGGGTTGCGAGCAAGTATAGCGAATACGTGCTCAGCTGGTCCCAATTTTAGTAGTCCGCACGATCAAAGGCTCCACTGGTCAGAATGTAGATTATAACCAGGAAAAATCGCAAGCAGTGCCGGACAACTAGATTCACCTGCAACTCAGAGCGCAAGCTTCCACAACAAATGCAGGCAATTCTAAAGGACAGCAGCAATCACAAACCGGAAGCAACGGTGTCTAAAATGTCACGTCCAAGTTCTTTGGCAAAGATGTCTAGAGAGCTACGTCGACCATCGTCGACAATCACCAAAGCGAGAACTTACTACCGATTTAACACCATGAGACAGTCAGGCAACGAACCTGTCTCGATACCAAATTGTTGTATCTCTCCTCAGTTTTGCCCATAAATTGTCTGCACGTCTGGGGCTTAGACACTAGCATGGAAGCGCTTGCAAGTACAACAAAGCACTCGGAAGCAGCAAGAGACAGCGGAAGACTTGAGAAAGAGGAAAGTATAACTTACAATGATGAAAGGATGCGATGGTATGATCGGCCGTCAGACCCAGTGGGCAGCGATCATCATACGGCGATTGGTGAATAGTGAATGGCGAAGCTCGGGCTTAGCTCGGGCCAAAATAGCAGAGTAAATAGCAATAGTCCAGATGAACACAGGCATGTTCCGATAGCATATGAAGACGTTCTGCTCTACATGGCCGTCCTCGCATCTAATATACGCGCGATATCGATATGCAGTACAACTCACACTAGGAGGTCAATCCTAAGTGTGATAAACCCTAACGCAGGGCTTCAATATCTGCGTATTCCGACAATTAAGCCTTCATAGCGTCCGCAAGATGCAAGAGTCTGAATAGCAATATCCGGTTGCCGATCGACCACTGCGACTTAGATGCTCGTCACACTCGCATATTACTCATGTCAGCGACGGAGTAACAATATATTATGACTTAACAGCTCATGTCATAATTATGCAACGCGCCTATGCTTCTCTGAGCATTTGTATCTTAGGCGTATCAGCGATGCGGTTGGTTGTGCGATGTGACAAGTCGCAATGCATAGCATCAAACTAGCTAAATATATGCAAATATATTCATAACTAGTATGCATTTATTACGTTCGCTTATCGCTTTGTAGAGTCGCATTGACCTATGCATAGGCGATAATTGAACCGTAATACAACAGATGTCACGCATCGATGTTGACTATAAGTCAAACGTACATGACTGACAGCGTGATGCCTGTAAGTAACAGTGCCGGATGTTAATCTAGCTAGATATACGCGGATATATCACACTAGCATGCTTACGTCATGTTTGCTCATATTTTGGTGGACTCGAGTCTACCTCTGCATGGGTGGCGATCGAACTGTGGTACAACAATTATCCCCCCTCTCGTATGCAGCATCCTCGCTGCATCGTACAGCGTCGACTGCAAAGGTCATTGGGTCTGTGTGGCACGTAAACGAGCTTCCTCTATAAGGGGCTTCATATCCAGCGAGAAGTTGCACGTGGGCTCCCACGAGTTATGCTCGCTAGAATATCCAGTCCACTTGACCAGGTACTCGTGTACTGTCCTCTTGCGTCGGTGTCGACCTACACCTCGGGCTCGATAATCCAATATCCGTTCCACGCCGTAAACCTTTTGCTTGCCTGCGATCCAGGTCTCGGGACCTGGTTCCATTACTGCAGGGGCATCAGTGTTATTGGGAACGGGTGCTGTGCCATGATAGGGGTGAATAAGAGAAACGTGAAACATGGGGTGAACATTCATGTCAAAGGGTAAGGATAGCTCCACAGCTACGCTTCCTACCATACATACAACGGGATACGGACCAATCCATGGGGGTAACAGCTTTCGGGAACCTTCAGCGGGTGAGTGTAGGTTCTTAGTACTCAGTAAGACCATTTGCCCTTCCGAAAATGTTACATCTCGTTTGGATTTATTGTAGTAATCCATCGTCCGTTGTTGTGCCGCATCCAGGCGTCATATGGGATAGAAACGACTTGGCAAAGGTTGTAGCCGATGGGATATTCACTTCCAACCCACACCTCACGGGTAGCGCGGGATGAAATCCGTAATTAAGAAAAAAATGGGCTTTGGCCTGTAGAGCGGTTAACAGGTTAACCGCGTTGTTAAGCGCAAATCCTGCCAAAGTCAAAAACGTATGCCAGACGAGGGGTGTGCGTCCCGTGAAGTTTTGTAACATGTCACCCAACTTGCGGTTCGTGCGTTCAGTTTGTCCATCAGATTGGGAGTGGTATGCCGTGCTCAAATGAACGCGCATACGGATGAGTTGACACAGCGCTTCCCAAAACTTAGACGTAAATTGACCACCACGGTCCAATATCACGTTTTTAGGAACACAGTGCAACCGAACCACATTATGGAAAAACAATCGTGCTGTTTGCTCAGCGGTGCAAGACGAGGTGCAGGGGGCTAAGTGAACCATTTTGGTCAATCGATCAACCATAACCAACACCACGTGGACACCGCACTCAAAGAAGGGGGCGCTCAGTAGTAAAGCTTGCGAGAAAAGCTCTCCAACAACTCTGAGGCAACATATCCCTCCAGAGCCATCCACATCCTCATCCTCCACTGTTCTGACTCTTGGGCATGCATATGTGGCATGTGTCATGTGGCATGTGTCACAACAGAGCTGTCCAGCTGATGCCCATTCGATTGATTGCGACTTGGATGACTTAAGTTAGGTGTGTGTAGGATAGGGGGGTACATCACCCGTGGCCACTAACCTGGCAGTCCCTACCTTCCCCGGTGTTTCAGGGCACCCTCATCCAGTCTCCCATTCCGACTTCTCCGAAATCAGTGGTTTTCCCAGGTTCAGCACCCACCACCAGCATCCAGCGGAATCTGCTGAATCAACTAAGGCGTCAACTCCGCTACTGGTCAGCTCACAGGACACTTTAATTGGGGACGTCACCGTCCATCAACATGGGGGCACCCTGCCCTTATTTTTAGGGGTCTTTAGCCCGCTCTAAAGCCCGCTCTCTGTTGGGCTAGAACCTGGAACTCCAGGGGCATATTAAGTTATAGCTAGCTGCCAGCCTGAAAATGGTTCAGCTAGATGTGTCCTGGTGCATTTTCCAGCAGGCAGCAACACACTCATTATCCAGCATGCAACAGTCTAACGGACACTGAGTCATATCCCCCCTCAGTTTTGGGTAGCACGACCACGAAGTCCATCGAAACACTTTCCCAAGGCGCATCTGGTACAGGCAATGGTTGTAATATGTTGTACCACGGTTCGATCATCACCCATTCCGAAGTAAGCCTGAGTCTACCGAAGCATGAGAAAACATGATATGGGCATGCTAGCGTGATGTATTCCCGTATATCTAGCTATATTGACATTCCGCATCATCACTCATGACATCACGCTGTCAGTCAAACATGTCTGACTCGAGGCCGACACCGATGCATGACACCATTATGGCATAATCTATCAAGTTATAATATTTGATATATTATTACATCATTCGTATCATGAATCAGGCACGTATGCGGAAAAGCGATGATCGCGATGGTTAGTCAGCAACTGAATATCGATATTTGGACCTTTGCACCGTGCATACGTTGCATTCATTTAACTCGTGAATTACACGATATTCAGGAGAGTGCTCTGATAGTACTCACACTTGGGATCGGGATCCAGTGTGATTTGTACTGCACATCGGCATCGTGAGCATGATAGGTGTGAGGACGGCCGCCTAGAGATCGAAATTGACTCGACGACTACTTTGGATAAGTACTCGCATACTCAACTCCATCTCATGGCATACGTATGTTATATTCAATTATTATCGGCCTGAGCTATTCCGGCATATCACCATCAGCCGTATGATGAACGTTGCCCGCGGGGTCTGACGGCCGACCATCGTTCTGTAATCGTTGATTGTTGTAAGTTGAATCTTTCCTTGCTCTGAAGCCTTCCACTGTCACATTGCTCGCATTGAAGTGCTTTGCTGTTCGTAAGCACGAGGCACTTGTATCTAACACTCAGACGTGCAGATCTAGTGCATGTGTGAAGAAGGAAGGATACAACATAATAACCCCTGGCCCTTACCAGATAATGCCTTGTTGCGCTGACACAAACTGCACCTCTGCACGAAGTTTTCTGTGTCCTTTGCCATGCAAGGCCACCAGAACGAGTGTCGTACTAGTTCAGCCAAGCTCATGCTACCAGGGTGTCCTGCTAACGGGTCCTCGTGGAACTGAGCAAGAATGTCGTAGTGCAGGGTTTCTTATATCCTTCCTTCTTCAATCATGCACTGAATCTGCACGTCTGGGTGTTAGCTACGCGTGCATCGGTGCAAGGCGATTCAATGCGAGCAATTTGACAGTGGAAGACTTATAAACAAGGAAAGATTCAACTTACAATGATCTTCAATTACAGAATAGAAGTCTGCCGTCAGACCCCGCGGGCAGCGTTCATCATCCGGCTGGAAATGATATGCTGGAATAGCTCAGGCCGAATATAAATGAGTATATCGTATGTATGGGAATCAGATTGAGTTAAGCACGTGGGTACCTAATCCAAAGTAGCTTCAAGCCGACTTCGGTCTCTAGGCGCCTCACACCTATCACGTTCACGATACCAATGTGCAGTAAAAGTCTCACTGGATTCCGATCTCAAGTGTGATTACTATTATAGCACTGTCCTAAATATCGTGTAACCCATGATATTAATGGATGCAACGTATGCAGTGTGCAAAGGTCCGAATATCAATATTCGGTTGCCGACCCAACCATCCTGATCGTCGCATTTCCGCATACACGTGTGGTTTATGATACGAATGATGTAATAATATTTGAAATATTATTACTTGATATATTATGCTGTAGTGGATTCACGCATCAATGTCAGCCTCTAGTCAAACATGTTGACTGACAGCGTGATATCGTAAATGATGATGCGGCATGGTTTATTAGCTAGATATATTCGAATATATCATGCTAAAATGCTAATATCACGTCCAGTCATGCTTAGATGAGAGCAAACCTATTTTGACATAAGCAGTGATCGAACCGGTGTTCAACACCCCCCTCCCGTATGCAGCGTCCTTGCTGCATCGTACAGCATCGTCTGCAGAGATCATTGGGTCTGTGTAGCACGTAGACGAGCTTCCTCTAGTAGGGGCTTCTTTTCTGGCGAGAAATTGCGTGTCGGCTCCCAAGAGTTATGCTCACTAGGATAACCAGTCCCCTTGACCAGGTACTTGTGTACCATCTGCTTGCGTTGATGTCGACCTACACGTCGAGCCCAATAATCCAGTATCTGTTCCACATCGTACACCTTTTGCCTGCCTGCGATTCAGGTCTCAGGACCGGGGTCCATTACTGCAGGGGCATCGGTGTCATTTGGAATGGGTGCCGTGCCATGATAGGGGCGGATGAGGGAAATATGAAACGTGGGATGAATATTCATGTCAGAGGGTAGGCATAGCTCGACGGCTACATTTCCTACCATGCGTACAATGGGATATGGACCGATCCAGCGAAGTAACAGTTTTTGGGAACCATCAGCGAGTGAACGTAAGTTCTTAGTGCTCAATAATACCATTTGTCCCACCGAAAATGTTACGTCTCGTTTGGATTTATTATAGTAGTCCGTCGTCCGTTGTTGTGCTGCAGGGTTTTGGCAAAGGTTTTAGCCGCAGGGATATTTATCTCCAACTCTCGCCACACGGGTAGCGCCGGGTGAAATCCATAATTCAGAAAGGACCTGTTGAGCGGTTAACAACGTTGTTAAGCGCGAATTCTGCCGAAGTCAGAAATGTATCCCAGACAGAAGGTGTGCGTCCCGTGAAATTTCACAACATATCACCCAACGTGCGATTTGTGCGTTCGGTTTGCCCATCGGATTGTGGATGATATGCTGTTCTCAAATGAACGCGCAGTTCGATCACCGTTCACACCAAAGTAGGCCGCAATACATTTGAGCATTATGAAGCATGATATAATCATATTAGCATGATATATTCGAGTATATCTAGCTAATCAGGCATGTCGCATTATCATCTACGACATCGCACTGTCGGTCAACATGATTGACTTGAGGCTGATATTAATGCGCGACCTATCTATTGGCATAATATCTCACGTAATAATACTTTAACTATTATTACCTAATCCGTGTCATAAACCATACGCGTATGTGAGAACGCGACGATCACAATGGTTGGGTCGGCAACTGAATATCAATATTCGGACCTTCGCATATTGCATGCATCCATTAATATCACGGATAACGCAATATTCAGAACAGTGCTGTGAAGGTACTCACACTTGAGATCGGAATCCAGTGAGACCTTTACTGCACATCGGTATAGCAACGTGATAGGTGCAAGGACGGCCGCCTAGAGACCGAAGCCGGATGATGAACATTGCCCACGGGGTCTGACGGCAGACTTCTAATTTGCAACTGAAGATCACTGTAAGTTGAATCTTTCCTTATCCATAAGTCTTCCACTGTCACATTGCTTGCACTGAAGTGTCTTGCTGTTCCTAAGCACCATGCACGTGTAGCTAACACTCAGACGTGCAGATTCAGTGCATGATGAAAGAAGGAAGGATACAACAAATTTGGTAGTGAGACAGGTTCGTTGCCTGACTGCCTAATGATGCTCGATCGGAAGTAAGTTCTTTCTAGGACGACTGTCGACGATGGGTGACGTAGCCCACTAGACATTATCGCCGAAGAACTTTTCCACGCCGTATTAGATACTGTTGCTTCCAAATTGTGATTGCTTTTATACCTTTGTAGTTTACTGCAATTGTGGTGTGAGCCTTCGCTCTGAGTTGCAGGTGAAACTAATGTTGGGCAATGCTTGCGATAGCTCCTGGTTACAACTTGCGTTCTAATCAGCTGAAGGCTTTGATCGCGCAGACTACAGGGACCAACTGAGTACGTATCTGCCATATCTACTCGAAGTCTGCAAGAGTATCGTCGGTGTGCTGACCAAATTGTTTGTACTCTTATGCTAGATTCGTGTGAATCGCTTGCACACTTGCTTTAGAATTATGTGCATCGTTTATTGTCACGCAATTTGAATATATTGGTCAGTGTTCCATGATGGCGGGACGTGACGACCCGTCGTATGTAGGCTTGGCATATCAACTTGAGCCGGGTACCGTTCCTGGAACGTTTGATAGGGATCCTGAGACTATTGACACAATTACTGCTTAAGATCCTCTTGTGTTTCAGGCCCCTATCCATCTTACTACACCATGCTCGGCAGCCATGACAATTACAGATGGAACTGCTGATCAATGGGATTTGCTGTCGCCTCAAATGCAAGACCGCACCGACAATAATGAGGTGAAGAGGTTTACTATCCCGGCACCGAAATTGTTTATCTTGCATGATATGAATGTTGAACGTGACATTGCAAATGCAACTCGCTCATATCTACGTGATGATAGGGAGTACCTGCAGTTGGTCCGTGGCGGTGAGCATGATGAGGTGAGGTGTCTGTTTGTTGGGAATACCCTCGAGGGTATAGCAAAGACTTGGTATGATTAATGGGTCACTGCATGGGAAAACTTCACGTTTGATGGGTCGCCCTGCTTGCACGCTTTACCCCAGAAGTCACGTGATATTGAGGCACGCTGTATATTAGCCTTCGGCTCGTTTTTCATGTTTCTGAATGAAACGGTAACTGCCTACCAATCACGTTTTGAGGCTCTTGTGATGCCATTTGTCCTAAGAGCTAAGATGCGTATTTTAGCTCGACAAAATGCTTTGAGATTTGTGCCTCATGTGACTGCCATGCAAGCGCAGGACTCATGACTGAAAAAATGAGAGTGTATGCAATCCAAGCTTGTGCGTTGGAAGGAGGTCACTCTCTGTTGGAGATGTGCGGTACAGGAGACGTAGACATCAATGCCCGGACACTGCCACATGTTTGTTGCTACCATTTCACAGCCAGCGTAGGGCTACCGCTTTGTTAAATGGTATGCAACGTGTCCTTCGATTCAAGTCAGGCACTGTATTGGTTGATGGGGTGGACGTGGCGGGATCCCCAGTTATGTTGCCAGAGTGGCCCTATGCCTTTGATGTCTGGTATGAAGCTCCTGTGGCGGGTTTTGTTAACTTTGAACCCGCCCTGGGATCACTTTTGTTATCTGTGGAGTCAATTTCGACAGATTATTGTGTTGCCGTCATTGAAGTCAGCCTCGCTGGTCCAATGATGAAGGCACTTTAGGATACTAGTGCCAGTGACGACTTCATCTTGGCAAAGGAGGTGAATGTGTTGGGGTCTACCCCACAGTCGTCTGATAGTGACAGGTTACCCTGATGAGGGTAAGCATCCCATCGTGGTCAGAATCACCCTAAGCCTATCGATAGGCCCTCTGCGTGTTAGGGCCCAATGAGTGCAACAAGGTCTCTCGGAGACAGCACTACATGGACATTGGGTGCCGCGACATAACGACAGTACCGCGCGCGCATCGATATGGAGTCCAGCACAATTGGCCATTGTGCAAAAGGGAACCTATCTCCTAAGGTACCTTGTCTGTCGTACCAAGATGTCACACCAGGGGAGGGCGGAACTGTGCGGAGCCTATGGTTAATTTCACTTAGCAGCGTTCGTCCGCCGAAATAAAGGACCCAAGCTTGAAGGTTGCAAAGGAAGGCGCCCATGAATTGCTTGTGAGGCCTTGGGTGCAATCGATTGCTACCACCGCGCAGTCTCTTGTGAAAGATTCTGAGGTCGCAGCCCCCCTATTGCCAAATTATACCGATGCATTTGTCATCCTGGGGCTCCCACCTATGTTACCTGCTGACCATACGATCCCTCTTGTGCCTGAGCACAACCCGTTTCACGACCTATGTACAGGTTAAGTCCGCTAAAGTTGAGCGGATGAAGCGGCAAGTGGGGGATCTGCTCGCAAAGGGTATGATTCGGCCCAGCACATCGCCATATTCTGCACCGATATTGTTTGTCGGTAAGAAGGATGGGACGTTGCGCATGTGCATTGATAATCGGGGCTTGAACGCGACTACGATTAAAAATCGCTACCCTTTGCTGCGCGTCGATGACCTGCTCGATAAGTTGAAAGGCTCAGCTTATTTTTCCTCGATTGATCTACAACAGGGGTATAACCAGATACGCATTGCTGCTTCTGATATTCCGAAAATCACTTCCTGGACCCCCTTTGGTCACTTCGAGTATACGGTCTTGTCGTTTGGACTTACTAATGCGCCCACCACATTTCAAGCAGTGATGGACCGCATGTTCAGACCGTATATCGACAGGTTTGTCGTTTGTTACTTGGATGATATTTTGATATACTCCAAGACGAGCGAGGAGCACCTGAAGCATCTCGAGCTCGTGCTTGAGGTGATGAAGCGGGAGCAATTCTTTGCTGAACGCGCCAAATGTTCTTGGGCGCAGCCTCAGGTGGAGTATTTAGGCCACATCATGTCGGTCACTGGGGTAAGAATGGACCCACGGAAGGTAGCTGTCGTTCGTGAATGGCCCGCGCCTCAGAACCTCACCGAGCTACGCCAGTTCTTAGGCTTGACAAACTACTTCCGTAAGTTTATTAATAAATACTCCATTATTGCGGCCCCGCTCACAAATCTGACGAAGAAAGGAGGAGGAGGCTTCGCTTCTCTCGAGGCCTGGACACCCGAGTGTCAGGGGGCATTTGAAGAGCTCAAGTGAATCATCGCCGACAACATTACCCTCTCTTTCCATGATTACTCGTTGCCGTTTCGTGTAGAAGTAATATCAGATGCCTCCCTGCATGGACGACTGATCGCCTTCACGAGTAAAAAATTCTCGGGTGCGGAGACCCGCTACATGACCAAAGAACAGGAGCTGTTGGCAGTTCTACATGCTCTAAAGGAATGGCGCTGTTACCTCGAAGGCCGCCCTTTTACACTGAAGACCGACCACAAACCGCTGACATTTTTACAAAGTGTCCCCACGCTCAATCGACGACAAGCCAGATGGATGGAGTATCTATCTCGTTTCGACTGTACATGGGAGTATATCGCCGGCAGAATTAATATTGCTGACGTCCTCAGTCGACATCCATCGCTACACGCTGCAATTTTAGCAGCACTGGTTACCCGTTCGCGCAGTCAGGAGGTGCCGATAGCAGCGGACCTCACGCAGCGACTCAAGGTGGCGTATGAAGTGGATCCATGGTTCGCTACACCAAGTAATGTGGAACATCTGCACAAGCGCAACGATTTATGGCTGAGAATGGATGGCTCGACCACACAAATCATCGTGCCGAACGACGATGCTTTGCGCTACGATATTCTTGCTGGGTTCCACGAGGACCCGTTGGCAGGACATCCTGGAAGCACGCGATTGGCAGAGCTTGTACGACGCTCGTTCTGGTGGCCGTGCGTGGTGAAGGTGTTGTGCTACGGTTCGTTTCCCGCCAATGCGTAGGTCGATGCGACCCTACGAGGCGAAGTGTTATCTTGATGAATGCATGAATGACTATTGCATATGAATGAACCTGCATGATATAGATGTATTCGCATACATTTATATATGCATTTGGCATGTTATCATTATCCATCGCGACATCGCATCATGGCAAATCCGCCTAGCATGCATGAATTACCGAATCATTGAAGTGCGCATTATGCTCGTGCTATGAAATGATAAGTAATATTATTTGATATAATATTACTTCATTACAGCACACGTTGAGAGTGCCGCACTCGTCGTGATGCATGCCTTGCAACCGAATATCGTTATTCGGACCCTTGCATCATGCGAATGCCGGAAAGGCTTATACGTTGTTATACATGGACATCGCCTATACGCAGTAGGGTTGTCACACTTAGGATCGGCCTCCTAGTGTGAATCGTACGGCATCGCGATGCTACGAGTATAACAGATGCGAGGACGGCTAAGCAAGATAAGATATTCGACACCGGAGAACACTCATGTGTTCTACATTATTATTGCTATACGCTATTCTACTTAGCCCGAGCTAAGCCTAAACTTCGCTATTCACCGCCGCGTGATGATTGCTTGCTTCCGGCGCTGACGGCGATTACGTCCATTGCACCGCTTCGATCTGTAAGACTGTAAGTTATATCTCTTCTTGTTTGAAGTCTTCCGCTGTCTCTGTTTGCTCGCGTTTGCCTTGCTGTATTTGCAAGTGCTCGCGCATTGGTGTCGCAAGCCTTCAGACGTGCAGATACTGATGAGCAAACACGAAGGAGAGGTACAACAAATTGGTATCGAGACAGGTTCGTTGCCTAACTGTCTCTCTTTGTCTAATCAGAAGTAGGTTCTTTCTATGGCGAGTTCCAGCGGCGAACCACAAGGACCGCTAGATACTTTTGCCGAAGACCTAGGCCGCGCCGTTTTGGACGCCGCCGCTTCCGGTTTGTAATTGTTTAATTGCTTTTGCTTAGATTGCTGCACTTGTTGTGTAAGTGTACGCTCTGAGTCGCAGGTAATCTCAGTGCACCGGCATTGCTTGCCGCGGCGACTGAGACCGGCTTTCGTCCGGACCATTTGGCGACTCTCATCGCCCAAACTACGGAGATCAGGACTCAGCTGGGCAAGTACTTGCTGAGTTTACTGGATCTTCTCAAGAGTACTGTCGGTAGGCTCACCGAATCGCTTTGTACTCTTGCCTTTGCGATAGAAGCCGGCTTCTATTACGCAAACCTAGGGTATCGCTTCGTGCTCCATGTCCGCGGAACACGACGATACGCCGCACACTAGCCTAGCTAGCCAACCCGATTTTGTTGTGGCTGCTAGAGCGCCGGATAGAGGTCTTGAGACAGTTGGCACGCGAGCCACTCAAGAGCCCCTTTTCCTTCGGACCCCTGCTCACTTAATTGTGCCGCATTCAGCAGTTAACACCAATATGGACAACACTGCTGGACCAAGGGTTGTGCCATTACCTCAAGCTCGAGGTCATGATGACATCCCTGAGGTGATGAGATTGTCAATTCCCGTTCCTAGGCTCAATATCTTGCTAACTGAAAAAACAGCAGGACATAGCATAGCCGATGCAACTCGTGCGTACGTGCGTGACGCTAAAAAGTATCTCCAGGCTGTTCATGGTGTTGATAATGATGGTATCAGGTGTCTCTTCGTTGGTAACACCCTCGAGGGCTCAGCGAAGGACTGGTATCGTGAATGGACCACCACCCGGGGCGACTATACTTTTGACGAGATGATCGCTGCTTTGCTCGCACGGTTCGCTACTGAGGTTCAAGCACGTGATGTGGAGGCTCGTAAGGTTTTGGCAGCCGGTAGCTACCACATGTGTCGGGGTGAAAATGTACCTGCGTACCAGTCACGCTTCGAAGCACTTGTGACCCCCATTGCTGATCTCACCGAAACCGAGCGTGTCTTTTGGTTTAAGCGAGGCCTGACGAAACTTTTGGCTAAATGGTGCGCTACTGACTTGGCTGGGGTGCCGATCAAGTCGTATGATGCCTTGGTCACTTTTGCTAAGGGTACGGAGATACGACTCCTTGCCGGTGAGGAAGAAGTCAAGTCTGTCCCTCGTGCAAATGCCGTGCAAGTGCAGGATCCGCTTGGGGAAGCTGTAGCTCTCGACCAGGACCTCGGAGCGACCTGCGATCTCTGTCGCAGAGGTGAATGCGCTGGGGTTGACCCCAGAGTCGTCTGATTGTCCACAGGTTACCCTTGCTGACGGGGGTAAGCATCCCATCGTGGGCAGGATTACCCTTAGCCTATCGATAGGCCCTTTGCGTGTTGTGACCCGGCCGTACGTGCTGCAGGGCTTAGCAGAGACTGCACCGTACATAATGGGGTCTTCGACATTACGGCAGTACCGCGCGCGCATTGACATGGAGACCTCAACCCTGCATATGTGCAAGGGTACTCTGTCGATTAAGGTACCTTTCCTGTCGTTCGAACATGTCGCACCAAAGGAGGGTGAAGCTGAGGCGGTGCCTATGGTTAATTTTGCCGTGACCGCAATGGCCGCACGAATCGAACCAGAGCTAGTCGGGTGTAAGGAAGCCGTCCGTTTGTTATGGAAGGGTGCCCACGGACTGCTTTTGAGGCCGCGGGTGGGCTGTTGTGCCACCACCGTGCAGATTTCTGTGGATCCTGAGGTTGAGGCCCTACTGTCGCAGTATGAGGACGTCTTTAAAGATATCCCTGGCCTACCACCTATGCGTCCTGTTGATCACACAATCCCTCTCATGCCTGGAGCGCAGCCTACGGCCCGGCCAATGTACAGGTTGAGTCCATTGGAGCTGGACGAGGTGAAGCGCCAGGTGACGGATTTGCTCGCGAAGGGTATGATACGCCCCAGCACATCCCCGTATTCTGCACCGATTTTGTTCGTCGGTAAGAAGGATGGGACCTTGCGCATGTGCGGTGGTATTACCGGGGGTTGAATGCGAGTACGGTGAAAAATTACCGGGGGTTGAATGCGAGTACGGTGAAAAATCGCTACCCTTTGCCACGTGTTGACGACCTGTTGGATAAGCTGAAGGGCTCGGCTTATTTTTCCTCGATTGACTTGCAACAGGGCTATAATCAGATTCGCATCGCTGCCTCTGATATTCCGAAAACCGCTTTTCAGACGCCCTTCGGTCATTTCGAGTATACGGTCCTATCGTTTGGTTTGACTAATGCCCCTGCGACGTTTCAGGCGGTTATGGACCGAATGTTTAGGCCGTTTATCGACAGGTTCGTTGTTTGCTACCTGGATGACATCTTGGTTTATTCTAAGACGCGCGAGGAGCACTTGGAGCATCTTCGGCTCGTGCTTGACGTTATGAGGCGGGAGCAATTGTTTGCTAAACGCGCCAAATGCTTTTGGGCGCAGCCTCAGGTGGAATATTTGGGCCACATTGTGTCAGCCACTGGGGTGAAGATGGACCCACGGAAGGTCGCCGTGGTTCGCGATTGGCCCTCGCCTCAGAACCTCACGGAGCTGCGTAAGTTCCTTGGCTTGACCAAATATTTCCGGAAGTTCATTGAAAAATATTCCATCATTGCGGCCCCGCTTACTAACTTAACTCGCAAAGGTGTTTTCGTTTCGCTCGAGTCGTGGACGTCGCAATGCCAGCGGGCATTCGAAGAGCTCAAGCGAACCGTTGCCGAAGATGTCACCCTTGCATTCCCTGATTACTCGTTGCCGTTTTGTGTTGAGGTAGTGTCTGATGCCTCAGTATTTGGAAGCGGCGCTGTATTGTTACAGGAAGGGCAACCGATCGCTTTCACGAGTAAGAAGTTTTCTGGTGCGGAGATTCGCTACACCACCGGGGAACAGGAGCTTTTGGCATTGCTGCATGCTTTAAAGGAATGGCGCTGTTACCTCGAGGGACGCCCATTTACTTTAAAGACTGACCACAAGCCCCTAACGTTTTTGCAAAGCATTCCGACGTTGAACCGCAGGCAGGCTAGGTGGATGGAATACCTAGCTAGGTTCGACTGCACCTGGGAGTACATTTCTGGTAAACTGAATATTGCCGATGCTCTCAGTCGACATCCGTCGCTACACGCTGCAATTTTAGCAGCGCCCGTCGTGCGACCGCATAACGAGGAGGTGCCGATCGCGACGGACCTCGCGGAGCAGTTGAAGGTTGCCTACAACGCAGATGCCTGGTTCTCGGAGCCGGCTAATGTAGAATACCTTCACAAGCAGAATGGCCTTTAGCTACGGACGGAGGGTGCAGCTACGCAAATCATCGTTCCGAACGACGACATGCTACGCTACGACATCCTTGCGCGGTTCCACGAGGACCCGTTAGCAGGACACCCTGGTAGCAAGCGGTTGGTCGAGTTGGTGCAACGCTCCTTTTGGTGGCCTCGTTTGGCTAATGATGCGGCGAACTTTGTACAGACATGCAGTCTGTGCCAGCGCAATAAGGCTTTGTCCGGTAAGGGTCATGGGTTGTTGCAACCGTTGCCTGTCCCGGATGCGCCTTGGGAAAGTGTTTCCATGGACTTCGTAGTCGCGCTGCCCAAAACTGAGGGGGGATATGATGCGGTGTTCGTAATGGTCGATCGCCTGACTAAGATGGTCCACCTAGCACCATGCACATCGTCCTGCACGGCTGAACAAACCACACGCTTGTTTTTCGACAATGTGGTTCGGTTACACGGGGTTCCCAAAAATGTGATCTCAGACCGCGGTGGGCAGTTCACGTCTAAGTTTTGGGAAGCGCTCTGCAAGCTAGTTGACATGCGTGTCAACCTGAGCACAGCGTACCACCCGCAGACTGATGGTCAAACCGAACGCACAAACCGCACGTTGGGTGATATGTTGCGCAATTATGCTGGTCGCACACCACTCGTTTGGGATACATATTTGACTGCGGCAGAATTCGCGCTTTACAACGCTGTTAACCGCTCTACAGGCAAAAGTCCGTTCTTTCTTAACTATGGGTTTCATCCCACGCTACCAGTGTGGCGTGAGTTGGAAGTGAACGTGCCTGCTGCTAAACTTTTTGCCAAGTCTTTTATGTCCCGAATCACAGACGCGAAGTTGTGTTTGGACGCGGCGCAGCAACGAACGACGGAATACTACAACAAATCCAAGCAGGATGTGACGTTTTCGGAAGGGCAACTCATGTTGCTAAGCACCAAGAACTTGCGTTCCTTGGCCGACGGATCCCGAAAACTCTTACCCCGCTGGATTGGTCCGTATCCTGTCATGCGCATGGTTGGGAATGTGGCTGTGGAGCTTGCATTGCCCGCTGATATGACCATTCACCCCACGTTTCACGTATCGCTTGTCCGTCCTTATCGTGGTACGGAATCCGTCCCTGAGCCTGCTAACGCCCCCACAGCGATCGAACCAGTTCCCGAGACCTGGATCGCTGGTAAACAGAAGTTTTACGATGTGGAGCGGGTGTTAGATTATTGCGCGAGTCGTGTGGGCCGACACCGACGTAAGCGGACAGTACACGAGTACTTGGTCAAGTGGACAGGGTATACCAGCAAGCACAACTCATGGGAACCGGCACAGGACATGAAGCCCCTGCTCGAAGAAGCCCGCAAACGTGCCACGCAAGCCCAATGACCCTTGCAGTCGATGCTGTATGAAGCAGTGAGGACGCTGCATACGGGAGGGGGGATAATTGTTGTGCTACGGTTCGTTTCCCGCCAATGCGTAGGTCGATGCGACCCTACGAGGCGAAGTGTTATCTTGATGAATGCATGAATGACTATTGCATATGAATGAACCTGCATGATATAGATGTATTCGCATACATTTATATATGCATTTGGCATGTTATCATTATCCATCGCGACATCGCATCATGGCAAATCCGCCTAGCATGCATGAATTACCGAATCATTGAAGTGCGCATTATGCTCGTGCTATGAAATGATAAGTAATATTATTTGATATAATATTACTTCATTACAGCACACGTTGAGAGTGCCGCACTCGTCGTGATGCATGCCTTGCAACCGAATATCGTTATTCGGACCCTTGCATCATGCGAATGCCGGAAAGGCTTATACGTTGTTATACATGGACATCGCCTATACGCAGTAGGGTTGTCACACTTAGGATCGGCCTCCTAGTGTGAATCGTACGGCATCACGATGCTACGAGTATAACAGATGCGAGGACGGCTAAGCAAGATAAGATATTCGACACCGGAGAACACTCATGTGTTCTACATTATTATTGCTATACGCTATTCTACTTAGCCCGAGCTAAGCCTAAACTTCGCTATTCACCGCCGCGTGATGATTGCTTGCTTCCGGTGCTGACAGCGACTATGTCCATTGCACCGCTTCGATCTGTAAGACTGTAAGCTATATCTCTTCTTGTTTGAAGTCTTCCGCTGTCTCTGTTTGCTCGCGTTTGCCTTGCTGTATTTGCAAGTGCTCGCGCATTGGTGTCGCAAGCCTTCAGACGTGCAGATACTGATGAGCAAACACGAAGGAGAGGTACAACAGAAGGATGCGGAAAACTTCGTGCAAAGGTGCAGTCTATGTCAGCGCAATAAAGCACTATCCCGTAAGGGCCAGGGTTAATTACAACCTTTACCTATACCAGATGCTCCTTGGGAAAGTGTTTCAATGGACTTCGTAGTCGTGCTGCCCAAAACTGAGGGGGGATACGACTCGGTGTTCGTTATGGTTGTTCGCTTGACCAAGATGGGTCACTTAGCCCCCTGCACCTCGTCTTGCACCGCTGAGCAAACAGCACGATTATTTTTTGATAATGTGGTCCGATTGCATGGCGTTCCTAAAAATGTGATATCCGATCGCGGCGGTCAATTCACGTCTAAGTTTTGGGAAGCGCTATGTGAACTTGTTGGTATGCGCGTTCATTTGAGCACAGGATATCATCCCCAATCTGATGGGCAAACCGAACGCACAAATCGCACGTTGGGCGATATGTTAAGAAATTTCGCGGGACGCACACCCTCTGTTTGGGATACGTTTCGGCAGGATTTGTGCTTAACAACGCTGTTAACCGCTCAACAGGTCAAAGCCTCTTCTCTCTGAATGATGGATTCCATCCCACGCTACCCGTGTGGCGAGAGTTGGAAGTAAATATCCCTGCGGCTAAAACCTTTGCCAAGTCGTTCCTATCCCGCATGACAGATGTGAAAGCATGCTTGGATGCGGCACAACAACGGACGACGGACTACTATAATAAATATTATAGGTCAACAGCGATGAAAGAGGAAGGTGCACGAGTATCTGGTCAAGTGGACTGGTTATTCTAGCGAGCACAACTCTTGGGAGCCGACGCGTAATTTCTCACCAGAAATGAAGCCCCTATTGGAGGAAGCTCGTCTACGTACCACGCAGACCCAATGACCTCTGCAGTCGATGCTGTTCGATGCAGCGAGGACGCTGCATACGGGAGGGGGGATAGTTGTTGTACGCTGGTTCGATCACCATTGGCACTGAAGTAGGCCGCAATACATTTGAGCATTATGAAGCATGATATAATCATATTAGCATGATATATTCGAGTATATCTAGCTAATCAGGCATGTCGCAGTATCATCTAGACATCGTGCTGTCGGTCATCATGTTTGACTTGAGGCTGATATTAATGCGTGACCTATCTATTGGCATAGTATCTCACGTAATAATACTTTAACTATTATTAATCCATGTCATAAACCATACACGTATGCGAGAACGCGACGATCGCGATGGTTGGGTCGGCAACTGAATATCGATATTCGGACCTTCGCATATTGCATGGGTTGCATCCATTAATATCACGGATAACGCAATATTCAGAACAGTGCTACGAAGGTACTCACACTTGAGATCGGAATCCAGTGAGACCTGTTCGTGATAGGTGAGAGGACGTCCGCCTAGAGACCGAAGTCGGCTCAATGCTATTTGGATTAAGTACTCATGTACTTAACTCAGTCTAATTCCCATATATACGTTTTACTCATTTATTATCGGCCTGAGCTATCCCAGCATATCGTTTCCAGCCGGATGATGAACATTGCCCACGGGGTCTGACGGCAGACTTCTAATTTGCAACTGAAGATCACTGTAAGTTGAATCTTTCCTTATCCATATGTCTTCCGCTGTCACGTTGCTTGCACTGAAGTGTCTTGCTGTTCGTAAGCACCATGCACGTGTAGCTAATACTCAGACGTGCAGATTCAGTGCATGATCAAAGAAGGAAGGATACAACACTTCCAGGGTGTCCTGCTAACGGGTCCTCGTGGAACCCAGCAAGAATATCGTAGCGCAGAGCCTCGTCGTTCGGCACGACGATTTGTGTGGTCGAACCATCCATCCGTAGCCATAAATCGTTGCACTTGTGTAGATGTTCCACATTACTTGGCGAAGCAAACCACAGATCCACTTCATACGCCGCCTTGAGTCGCTGCGTGAGGTCCGCTGCTATGGGCACCTCCTGACTGTGCAAATGGGTAACCCGTGCTGCTAGGATCGTAGCGTGTAACGATAAATGTCGACTGAGGGCGTCAGCAATATTGATTCTGCCAGTGATATACTCCCATGTACAGTCGAAACGAGATAGATACTCCATCCATCTGGCTTGTCGTCTGTTGAGCGTGGGGACACTTTGTAGAAAGATCAGCGGTTTGTGGTCAGTCTTCAGTGTAAAAGGGCGGCCTTCGAGGTAACAGCGCCATTCCTTTAGAGCATGTAGAACTGCCAACAGCTCCTGCTCTCCGGTCGTGTAGCTGGTCTCCGCACCCGAGAATTTCTTACTTGTGAAGGCAATCGGTCGTCCTTCCTGCAACACTACAGCACTGCTTCCATGCAGGGAAGCATCCGATATGACTTCTACACGAAACGGCAACGAGTAATCAGGGAAAGAGAGGGTAACGTCGTCGACGACGAGTCACTTGAGCTCTTCGAATGCCCGCTGGCACGCGGGTGTCCAGGCCTCGAGAGAAGTGAAGCCTCCTTTCCTCGTCAGATTTGTAAGCGGGGCCGCAATAATGGAGTATTTATTAGTAAACTTACGGAAGTAGTTGGTCAAACCTAAGAACTGGCGTAGTTCGGTGAGGTTCTGAGGCGCGGGCCATTCGTGAACCACAGCTACCTTCCGTGGGTCCATCCTTATTCCAGTGGCCGACACGATGTGGCCCAAATACTCCACTTGAGGCTGCACCCAAAAACATTTGGCGCGTTTAGCAAACAATTGCTCCCGCTTCATCACCTCAAGCATGAGCTCGAGATGCTTCAGATGCTCCTCGCGCGTCTTGGAATATATTAAAACATCGTCCAAATAACAAACGACGAACCTGTTGATATACGGTCTGAACATGTGGTCCATCACTGCTTGAAATGTGGCGGGCGCATTAGTAAGTCCAAACGACAAGACCGTGTACTCAAAGTGACCAAAGGGGGTCCGGAATGCGGTTTTCGGAATATCAGAAGCAGCAATGCGTATCTGATTATACCCCTGTTGAAGGTCAATCAAGGAAAAATAAGCTGAGCCTTTCAGCTTATCGAGCAGGTCATCAACACGCGGCAAAGGGTAGCGATTTTTAATCGTGGTCGCATTCAAGCCCCGATAATCAATGCACATGTGCAACGTCCCATCCTTCTTACCGACAAACAATATCGGTGCAGAATATGGCGATTTGCTGGGCCGAATCATACCCTTTGCGAGCAGATCCCCCACTTGCCGCTTCACTTCATCCAGCTCCAACGGGCTTAACCTGTACATAGGTCGTGAAACGGGTTGTGCTCCGGGCACAATAGGGATCATATGGTCAACAGGTTGCATAGGTGGGAGCCCTGGGATGTCGCCAAAGACATCAGCATATTTTTGCAAGAGGGCTTCGACCTCGAGATCCTTCACAGTGGACTGCGAGTTGGTAGCATTCGATTGCACCCGTGGCCTCACAAGCAACACATGGGCGCCTTTCCGTATCATCCGAATGGTTTCTTTGCGTCCAATTAGCTTGGGTTCTTTATTTTGGCGGACGATTGCCGCTTAAGTGAAATTAACCTCAGGCTCCGCAACAGTTCCGCCCTCCTCTGGTGTGACATCGTGGTACAACAGGAAAGGTACCTTAGTCGATAGGTTCCCTTTGCACAAACTAAGTGTGGTTGACTCCATATCGATGCGTGCGTGGTACTGCCGTAATGTCGCGGCACCCAGAATGTACTGTGCCGTCTCCGAGAGACCTTGTAGCACATACGGTTGGGCCCTAACACGCAGAGGGCCTATCGATAGGCTCAGGGTGATCCTGCCCACGATGGGATGCTTTCCTCCATCAGCGAGGGTAACCTGTGTACAATCAGACGACTGAGGGGTCAACCCCAATGCGTTCACCTCCTTTGCCGAGATGAAGTCGTCGCTGGCGCCGGTATCCACAAGCGCCTTCATTAGTCGACCACTGAGGCCGATTTCAATGATAGGAACACGATTTCCTGTTGAAGTCGACTCCGCAGAAAGTAGAAGTGATCCTATAGCAGGCTCAAACCTGGTAGAATCCATAAGAGGGGCCTCTAACCAAACTTCAGCAGTGTAAGATAGTTTAGGTAGTACCATCGGCCTGCTGATTTCCCGTCACATCCACACCGTTAAACAAAGCAGTGTCCGACTCAAATCGGAGAACACATTGCATACCTTCGAGCAGGGACGCAGCTCTGCGTTGACTATAAGAGGGAATTAGTATGCAAGCTGCAGTGTCCGGATTTTGACGACGGTATCTCTAGTACCTGGTGAGCTGCTCACACAACTCACGGAAAGATGAAGGGATAAATAGAGTAACGTGGCCGGATAAATCGAGGGAAGAAAGAGGACAGCGTGGTGCAAATAAATTACACAGCGAGTCAAAATGATTTAGTCCCGTGCGTCCGTCAAGCGAAAAACGTCGCCCGATAGCCCACTCGATTTGTCCAAAAACGGAAGGTAAAAGAGCCTTTATTGCTGGACGCAACGACGGCCAGCGGCCACGTACACTTCCTTCAGTCCCGGGAGGAGTCCCTTCCTCCGTAGCCCGGGCAACTTCCTAAGTCGTCTTAGGCACGAAAGGCGGTAACAGAGGACATTCTCGAGTAGGGTGCTCTCCCGCACACCTCAGGCAAAGATTAGCGAACTTCCCACGATCAAACTCGGAACGTCGGCATTCCCACTTCTGCATATATGGATCCTCTGTCCGGGGCTTTTTAATGCTAGGAGCCGCGTTCTGCATTGCAGCGACAGTCGGCGTGTTCCCCCTTCGTTTCCCTTTCACGTGGCCTGAGCTTGGCTCAGCTCCTGCGGACCCACGGTTGCTTGGGCTTTGGCGTCCGCGAACATCATACCGTCTTTCCTTCCGAACGGTAGTCACGGCCACCGCAGGGCGTTGGCGATCAGGACCCTGGTCCTTCGGTGTCAACTCCGAAGGTAGTTCCTGCACTCGCATCACGTGGACGCGAGGATTAAGTTGTTGAGCGTCTTTACCAGCCAAATTCCGAACCTCCGCACCTCTAGCAAACGTTACTAAGGCATTGTAAGACTGGAATGGAATTCCATTAAGGTCAGTGGCGCACCATCGTGCAAGGGATTGGGTAAGACCGTGATGAAACCAAAAGATGCGATCCTCCTCAGGGAAATTAACGATAGGGGTTATCAGTGCCTCAAAACGCGACTGATAAGCAGGAACTGTCTCGTGTGGACGCATATGGTACATGCCTTGTGCCAGCGTCTTATGAGCCTCGTTACTAGAGCAAACTTCCATAGCAAAGCAGGCAAGGAGAGCATCGATCAGGTTATCAAACGTATACTTAACTCTAGCAGTTGTCCATTTGTCATACCAATCCTTTGCAGCACCCTCAAGGGTATTCCTAACGAACAGGCATTTAATGGAGTCGCATCCCCTGCCGTGCACCGCTTGCAGATATTGTCTAGATTCATGAACGTAGGCCCGTGTCCTATCCGCGACACTGTCCTGAATTCTTTGCCTTTTCGTCAGCGGAGATATTAAGCTTAGGCACGGGGATACAACCCCTATGCCTTTTATTACTTCTTTCGCATTACCGCTATACTGAGTCAACTTCATTACCTCCGGTATTCTGACGGGTTCTTGAACCGCAGGTGTTACCGGAGCCTGTTGCGCTCCAACTCCTTCACTCGTTGTAGCCGCTGCCGACAGTTGTACAAGTAAGTGTGAAGGGGTCTGGAGAACAATGGGATCTGACATAATACGAGTTCCGACGGTATCAGGATCAGTGAAAGCAGTTATAGCGGCAAGACCGCTGTCGGGCAGGCTTGCGGTGCCCAGATAGGAACTATCTTCGTGTCCCAACATGGAGCACGAACTTATGTTTATGAACAGGAATTTACTAAAAGATCTGTGAGCAAGTTAACACAAGAGGAATTTTTGACTACTCGCGTACCGACAGAACTCCCGAGTAAGCCGAGAAGAAAAGCATAGATAGGTCGCGCCTTAATATCAGCCTCGAGTCAAACATGTTGACCGACAGCGCAATGTCGTAGATGATAATGCAACGTGCCTGATTAGCTAGATATACTCGAATATATCATGCTATTATGATTATATCATGCTTCATAATGCTCGAATGTATTGCGGCCTACTTCGGTGTGAACGGTGATCGAACCAGCGTACAACAGTCAGCGCCGGAAGCAAGCAATCATCATGCGGCGGTGACAAGCAAAGTTCAGGCTTAGCTCGGTCTAAGTATAAGAGCGGTTAGCAATAATGTTGAACACAGAAGTATTCTCTGGTATCAAAATGTCTTGCTCTACTTAGCCGTCCGCACATCTGTTATACTCGCAGCAGCATCGCTACACCGTACAACTCACACTAGGAGGCCGATGCTAAGTGTGACAACCCCACTGCGTATAGGGGATGTTCATGTATAACAACCGATACGCCTTTCCAGCATTTGCATGATGCAAGGGTCTGAATAACAATATTTGGTTGCAAGGCATGTATCGCGACGAGTGTGGCGTTCCCGACGTATGCCATAATGATGTAATATTATATCAAATAATATTACTTATCGCTCCATAGCATGAGCATAATGCGCTTCTCAATTATTCGGGATTTCATGCATGTTAGGCGGATCAGTCATGATGCGATGGGTCGCGATGTATAATGGTAACATGCCAAACATATATAAATGTATGCAAATACATTTATGTTCATGCAAGTTCATTCATATTCATCAATCATTCATCAAGTCAGCACATCGCCTTGTAGCGTCACATTGATGTACGCATCGGCGGGAAACGAACCGTAGCACAACAGTACGTTCACCTGCGACTCACAGTGCGGATTCACAACAAGAACGCAGCAGCTAGTTGTGAGCAAACAACTCTAATTACAAACCGGAAGCGGCGGCATCCAAAACGGCGCGACCAAGATCCTCGGCAAAGGTGTCTAGAGGGCTGCAGTGATTGTCGTCGTCGCTCGCCATCACGAGAACCTACTTCCGATGAGGGACAATGAGACAGCCGTGAATTGAACCGTCTCACTACCAAAATTGTTGTATCCTGCCTTCTTCCATCATGCACTGAATCGGCATGTCTGAGTGTTACCTACAAGTGCATGGTGCTTACGAACAGCAAGACACTTCAGTGCGAGTAATGTAACAGTGGAAGACTTATAAATAAGGAAAGATTCAACTTACAATGATCTTCGGTTGCAAATTAGAAGTCTGCCGTCAGACCCGCAGGCAGCGTTCATCATACGGCTCGAAATGATACGCTGGAATAGCTCAGGCCAATAACAAATGAATAAATCGTATGTATGGGAATTAGACTGAGTTAAGTATGCGAGTACTTAATCCAAAGTAGCTTTGAGCCGACTTCGATCTCTAGGCGGCCGTCCTCGCACCTATCACGTTCACGATACCGATGTGCAGTACAGGTCTCACTGGATTCTGATCTCAAGTGTGAGTACTATCATAGCACTGTCCCAAATATTGCGTAAACCGTGATATTAATGGATGCAACGTATGCAGTGTGCAAAGGTCCAAATATTGATATTCGGTTGCCGACCCAACCATCGCGATCGTCACGTTTCCACATACACGTGTGGTTCATGAAAAGAATGATGTAATAATATTTGAAATATTATTACTTGATGTTTTATGCCATAATGGGCTCGCACATCGATATCAGCCTCGAGTCAAACATGCTGACCGACAGCGCGATGTCGTGAATGATAATGCGACGTGCTACATTAGCTAGATATATTCGAATATATCATGCTAATATGCTTATATCATGCTCAGTAGTGCTCAGATGAATTCCAGCCTACTTTGACATAAGCGGTGATCGAACCGGCGTACAACACACCTGAGGCTGTGCCCAAAAACATTTGGCACGTTTGGCAAACAATTGCCCCCGCTTCATCACTTCAAGCACGAGCTCGAGATGCTTCAGGTGCTCCTCGCGCGTTTTGGAGTATATTAAAATATCATCCAAACAACAAACGATGAACCTGTCCATATATGGTCTGAACATGAGGTCCATCACTGCTTGAAATGTGGCGGGTGCATTAGTAAGTCCAAACGACAAGACCGTGTACTCGAAGTGACCAAAGGGGGTCCGGAAAGTGGTTTTCGGAATATCAGAAGCAGCAATGCATATCTGATTATACCCCTGTTGTGTTGTACGTCGGTTCGATCATCGCTTGCACCGAAGTAGACCGCAATACATTCGAGCATTATGAAGCATGATATAATCATATTAGCATGATATACTCGAGTATATCTAGCTAATCAGGCATGTTACATTATCATCTACAACATCGCGCTGTCGGTCAACATGTTTGACTCGAGGCTGATAATTAATGCGCGACCTATCTATTGGCATAATATATCACGTAATAATACTTTAAATATTATTACCTCATCCGTATCATAAACCATACGCATATGCGAGAATGCGACGATCGCGATGGTTGGGTCGGCAACCGAATATCGATATTCGGACCTTCGCATATTTCATGAGTTACATCCATTAATATCACGGATTACGCGATATTTAGAATAGTGCTACGAAGGTACTCACACTTGAGATCGGAATCCAGTGAGACCTGTACTGCACATCGGTATCGCGACGTGATAGGTGCGAGGACGGCCGACTAGAGCCCGAAGTCGGCTCGGCGCTACTTTGGATTAAGTACTTGTGTACACAATCTTATTTGGATTCATACGTTTTATGCAATTATATTCGACCTGAGCTATTCCAGCATAGCATCTTCAGCCGGATGATGAACATTGCCCGCGGGGTCTGACGGCCGACTACCTCTTTGTAAATGAAGACTATTGTAAGTTGGATCTTTCCTCATTGTTGAGTCTTCCGCTGTCACTTTCCTCGCATTGGATCGCCTTGCTGTTCGTAAGCTCAGCGTGCACTTAGCTAACATCCAGACGTTCAGATTCAGTGCATGATCGAAGAAGGAAGGATACAACAAATTTGGTAGTGAGACGGTTCGACTCACGGCTGTCTCATCACTGCTTGTGGAGAGTAGATTTTCAAGCGAGCGACCGGAGGCGAGGAGTATCACGGGATAACCTCGTCGGAAAGCCGGTACTGTATTACTCTCGTTCCAAACTATCGATATAATATTTGTCCTTTAATACTAATCGTATCTTTGCTATCAGTGGGGCCTTAAATACCCAGAATCGTTTTCCCAATAAGTGAACATCTGACAGGACCAACTACTAAGGTTACATCAATTTAGGGGTTACAACACGTTGGTGGGTTACATTACCGTTCGCGTCGGAGCTAACTCGTGCGTGAACAGTACACAGGAGAAACTTCTAAGGTATAGTCCTATCCCCCTCTATTCTTGCAAGATACTAATTAGAATACATGTCGTATAATCAGTATCCACAGGCTACAAGGGAAAGTGAACAGGCTAATATTAGTGTTCACGGTGAAGGACCGGAGGCCGTGCCGAACGTTGATAACGTACATATTCCCCAAGACGATGCCCCCCAGTCGAACTACCGTTACCCAGCTCAGGATCCTCCTGAGACACCAGACTCTATTGGACCCACCAAGGCGGATCAAAACCCAGCGATGGTGTCGCTACAAGAACTTATGGATAAAGGCGGGGTTCCCGGTTTCGTCGTCCCGACACCTCAACTCCATATTCATTACGACACCGAACCCAAGGTTATTGTGAGCGCCACCCACTCCTATGTCTGTGACGCTAAGAGGTATTTGAAGTTGGTAAAGGGTGGTGATCGCAACGAGGTGAGATGTTTATTCATCGGGGCCACACTAAGCGGCGTCGCAAGAGAATGGTATGATCATTGGACCACCGTGCAGGAACACTTTACGTTCGAAGAGTTAACTAACGCGCACTCATTTTGCTCCAGGAAGTCAGTCGCAAGTGGCTGTCATGTACCGAGAATTACACGCAGGCACTTATCGAATGCGATCTAACGAGTCTGTGGAGGACTACCAATTGCGTTTTGAAGGAGTAACAGCACCCATTATTGGTTTCTCAGAAGGAGACTACATTTATTGGTTTCAATGCGGTCTCTTGCTTCAGTTAGCCCGAGCGAGTACTACAGACCTGACACTGGAAGGGACGAGGTCATACACGTGATGGGTTCAGATCGTTCGTAACGTCGAAGCTCGCCTCAGGACAGGACAAGAAATCCCGACATCTTTGGCACCGCTATCAGTTGACACAACTCAAGATATTACTAACGAGACTGATCCAGCACCTGAGACCACTGGTATTCCCCTACCGCCGGCTCCTATGCGTTATGGTGAAGTTCCTCAAACCGATCACACTCATACTCCTAGTATCCAAGAATTAATTCCAAGAAATTCTCAGATGACTCGGAGTATGCGGAAGAGGAAGGATATACTACAAAATACCGTAGTTATGTGTCTCTAACGAATCCTTTTCTGTTGAGCATCGTGGATCATAGGGATGATGCGGAGGTAGCTCACGTTCGACTCCTTTGGATGGCAACGAAGTCGATTTTGTTGATCGGATTTTCGGGACACCTACATGCTACAGGTGTCACTGACGACCTTATCTTCATGAATTGATAAGCATGATGGGGTTGACCCCATAGTCGTCTAATTGTTCAGGTTACCCTCGTTGATGAGGGTAAGCATCCCATCGTGGGCAGAATCACCCTTAGTTGACGGGAGACCCTCTGCATGTTAGGGCCCAATGAGTGCAACAAGGTCTCTCAGAGACAGCACTACATGGACATTGGGTGCCGTGACGTAACGACAGTACCGCGCGCGCATCGATATGGAGTCCAGCACAATTGGCCATTGTGCAAAAGGGAACCTATCTCCTAAGGTACCTTGTCTGTCGTACCAAGATGTCACACCAGGGGAGGGCGGAACTGTGCGGAGCCTATGGTTAATTTCACTTAGCAGCGTTCGTCCGCCGAAATAAAGGACCCAAGCTTGAAGGTTGCAAAGGAAACCTATCAAATGATAAGGGAAGGCGCCCATGAATTGCTTGTGAGGCCTTGGGTGCAATCGATTGCTACCACCGCGCAGTCTCTTGTGAAAGATTCTGAGGTCGCAGCCCCCCTATTGCCAAATTATACCGATGCATTTGTCATCCTGGGGCTCCCACCTATGTTACCTGCTGACCATACGATCCCTCTTGTGCCTGAGCACAACCCGTTTCACGACCTATATACAGGTTAAGTCCGCTAAAGTTGAGCGGATGAAGCGGCAAGTGGGGGATCTGCTCGCAAAGGGTATTCGGCCCAGCACATCGCCATATTCTGCACCGATATTGTTTGTCGGTAAGAAGGATGGGACGTTGTGCATGTGCATTGATAATCGGGGCTTGAATGCGACCACGATCAAAAATCGCTACCCTTTGCTGTGCGTCGACGACCTGCTCGATAAGCTGAAGGGCTCAGCTTATTTTTCCTCAATTGACCTTCAACAAGGGTATAATCAGATACGAATTGCTGCTTCTGATATTCCGAAAACCGCTTTCCGGACCCCCTTTGGTCACTTCGAGTACACGGTCTTGTCATTTGGACTTACTAATGCGCCCGCCACATTTCAAGCAGTGATGGACCACATGTTCAGACCGTATATTGACAGGTTTGTCATCTGTTATTTGGATGATATTTTAATATATTCCAAGACGCGTGAGGAGCACCTGAAGCATCTCGAGCTTGTGCTTGAGGTGATGAAGCGGGAGCAATTGTTTGCTAAACGCGCCAAGTGCTTTTGGGCACAGCCTCAGGTGGAGTATTTGGGCCACATCGTGTCGGCCACTGGAATAAGGATGGATCCACGGAAGGTAGCTGTGGTTCGCGAATGGCCCGTGCCTCAACCTCAGTGAACTACGCCAGTTCTTGGGTTTGACCAACTACTTCCGACGAACGATCACCTTCACGAGTAAGAAGTTCTCGGGTGCGGAGACCCGATATACGACCGGAGAGCAAGAGCTGTTGGCGGCTCAACATGCTTTGAAAGAATGGCGCTGTTACCTCGAAGGCCGACCTTTTACACTGAAGACCGACCATAAACTGCTGACATTCTTGCAGAGTGTCCCCACGCTTAACCAACGACAAGCCCGGTGGATAGAGTATCTATCTCGTTTCGACTGTACATGGGAATATATCGCCGGTAAAATTAATATTGCTGACGCCCTCAGTCGACATCCATCATAACATGCTGCGATTCTGGCAGCACCGGTTACTAGTTCGCGCAATCAGGAGATGCCGATAGCGGATCTCGTGCAACGACTCAAGATGGCATATCAGGCCAATCCTTGGTTTGCTTCACCAAGTAATGTGGAACATTTGCACAAGCGCAACGATTTGTGGCTACGGAAGGATGGATCGACCACACAAATCGTTGTGCCGAACGACGACGCTTTGTGCTACGATATTCTTGCGCGGTTCCTCGAGGACCCGTTAGCAGGACATCCTGGAAGTACGCGTCTGGCAGAGCTCGTACGACGCTCGTTCTGGTGGCCGCGTGTGGTGAAGGATGCAGAAAACTTCGTGCAAAGGTGCAGTTTATGCCAGCGCAATAAAGCACTATCCGGTAAGGGCCAGCGTTTATTACAACCTTTACCTATACCAGATGCCCCATGGGAAAGTGTTTCAATGGACTTCGTAGTCGCGCTGCCCAAAACTGAGGGGGGATATGACTCGGTGTTCGTAATGGTTGATCGTTTGACCAAGATGGTTCACTTAGCCCCCTGCACCTCGTCTTGCACCGCTGAGCAAACAGCACGATTATTTTTCGATAACGTGGTCACTCTGGGAAAAGCCATCCTCCATATTTTTCGTTGGATCCATAAAGTCCATATGGACTTCCATAAAACCCATATGGAAGGCAATAATATCCACATACAGCCATGAAAAACGTTTTTAAGTAGATATGTCCTGTCATGACAGCTTGTGGAAAATTGTTTTTCTGTGACTTGGGGTCGTTAGGGTTCTGGTAGCCTGACACCTTCCATAATCAATTGTCCCAATTCCATAAAATACACTTCCTAGTGCAGTGCTTATAGCTTATAACCATGAACAAATTTGAGCATACCACTCTGGTAGCATGCAGTTTGTTTGAGGCCATATGCACCTCGTGGTGACCACTTTAATATGATGTGATGTGGTACGACAATACCTACCCCTGTTACTAAGATGGGATGTGTATGGCAGTACCTACCCCTGTTATTTCTGTTGCTTCTGGCCTACCTTGCCGTTACACCTCCAGGAAACCCACAGCTCACATTGTATATTCTTCCATCAATCTCTTTGCCGCAACCCTGCTGCCCAGCTGCTCAAGCTCCTGAACCACATCCTGCTGCACCTTCTATAGGAGAACATGATGTGCGGAGGGCACTGGGCAGTCAGGAACCATGGCAACATGTGGGTGGCCAAACATTAGTTACAGTACAGTAGGATGTCCCAGTCCTCCTCCCCATTACCATCCTTGCAGACAAACCAATAAGGATATTTCCCTAAACCCCCTGCCTGTCCCCATAAATATCCCCATCCACATCCCCTTCTGACTTCCCCAAACCAGTCTCTTTCCGTGGCAGGCTGCAATACCTCCCCTCCATCCTCCGCTGTCTGAGGTCCTTAACCCCTTGTCGTTATCCCCTTATATCCCCTTCTCCCATGTTTTGATGATTTCTCTGGAAACATTGAACCCATTTAAATACCAGGCTGCAGTCCCGATCCCCACCCCTGCCTCCTCCCCGTCCCCATCCCTGTCCCCATCTGAGCTGCAGCGTTTGTGCGAACCCTAGCCCATGCCCTTGTAACACGTATCAGATGTCAAAGAGCACGTCCAGAATGCAATTGATACTGTGCGAAATGCTGCAAGCTCCAATCCTGTGCTTGTGATCTCAACAGGTCCTGAGCTTCAAGATGAAGAACTTGGTTGGTGAAGCCCATCAAGCACAGTGATGTGGTCTGTATCATGGCCACCGTTTTGCTCCTTAGCCTGCAGGGCATGCCGAAAACTCACTGAGGGATATCATTCCCCATCGTTCTTCTTCCTCCTCCATCATTTTCCCCTGTCGTTAATCCCATTATTTCTCCCGTCCTTATTCCTTTGACGTTTTCCCCCCTTGCTCTCCCCCGTTGTTATTCCCGTTCTTATTCCATCGAGCTCCACCATCATTTCCGTCCTTATTCTCTTATCATTTTCCCCCGTCGTTATTCCCATCAGCGAGTATCCCCCATCGTTTTTCCTGCCATTTCCCGCCATTTTCCCCCCGTTGTTATTCCCGTTGTTTTCCCCCGTTGCTTTCCCCTGTTGTTATTTCCGTCCTCATTCCCTTGTCGTTTTCCCCATCATTATTTCCCGTTGTTCTCCCCCATCGTTATTCTCTTCCTTAATCCATCGTTCTCCCCCGTCCTTATTCACGTTCTTATTTCCTTGTCGTTTTCGCCCATTGTTCTCCCCCATCGTTATTCCCATCAGTATCCCCCATTGTTTCACCCGTCCTTATTCCGTCCTTATTCCAATGTTCTTCCCCGTCATTTCTCCCGTCATTTTTCCCATCCTTACTTATAGTTTTCCCCTGTCATTATTCCCGGCATTCTCCCTCGTTTTCCCCTATCGTTATTCTTGTTCTTCTCCCACGTCGTTTTCCCCTGTCGTTACTCCCGTCGTTATTCCCATGTCGTTTTCCCCGTCTTTATTCCTGTCAGTATCCCCCAGTCGTTTCCCGCATTGTTTTCCCCATCGTTAATCCCATCATTGTGATATCCAGTATGATCCCCGTTGCTTAGCTCATCCTTATCACCCTTGTCGTCTCTCATTATTCCCATCATTATCCTGGTCAATGTCTCTGTCATTATCATTGTCTCTGTCATTAGTCCCAACATTATTCCCATCGATATCCCCATCCTAATTGCCATTGTTGTCCCCATCGTGGTCCTCATTTTTATTTCATCATCATTCATGTAATTATTCCCTGTCATGATAATGGTCAATATTCCCGTTGTTATGTCCTTACCTGTTTGCAGTCAAAGTCCCCCCTCGTCCCCGTCCCTGTCCCGGCAACATACAGTTGCCGCCAGCCCTAGTCCCAGCCCAACTTAACACCTACCAGTTGTTGATGAGCACCAACATGCTACTGAAACCATGCGACAAGCTGCTAGCTCCAATCCTGTGCTTGTGATCCAAACAGGTCCTGAATCTCACTCCTGCCTTGGCCTGCAGGGCATGGCAAAAAAATACTAAGGGGTTGTCCTTGGTAAAATCACGTGGCATTCTCTATCCTGCCCTTTCTCTGGTTACGTACCCCTGCATATCCCCGATATTAGGATTGTGGCCATCCCCTCGTTATCCTTATTCCTATCCCCGTCCTTTTTCCACCTTTTCCCCCACTCGATCTCCCCGTCCTTCTCCCCTGTCCTTTTCCCCCAGCGTTCTCCCCGTCGTTCTACCCCGGAGTTCTCCCCCGTCCTTAGTCCCGTCCTTATTTCCTTGTCGTTTCCCCCGTCGTTATTCCCGCCATTAATCCCGTCGTTTTCCCCGTCGTTATTCCCATCATTATCTCCCCCGTCATTTTCCGCCTCCATTGTTTTCCCCCGTCGTTATTCCCGTCGTTCTCCCCACAAGTCCTTTCCCCTCTCATTGTACCACATCATTCTCCCCGGCGTTTTCCCCCCGCGTTCTTACCCATTGTTTTCCCCCCTCGTTATTCCCGTCATCATTCAAGTCGTTTTCCCTGTCGTTTTCCCCGCATCAATTTCCCCCGTCGTTTACCTGCATCAATGTATGATCCCCGCTGTTTAGCTCATCCTTATCACCCTTGTCGTCTCTGTCATTATTCCCATCAATATCCTGATCGCTATCTCATCGATATCCCCATCCTAATTGCCATTGTTGTCCTCATCGTGATCCTCGTTTTTATTTCATCATCATTCATGTAATTATTCCCTGTCATGATAATGGTCAATATTCCCGTTGTTATGTCCTTCCCTGTTTGCAGTCAAAGTCACCCCTCGTCGACAAGGGGGACGTCCCCGTCCCTGTCCCTGTCCCGGCAACATACAGTTGCCTCCAGCCCTAGTCCCAGCCCAACTTAACACCTACCAGATGTTGATGATCACGTCCAAAATGCTACTGAAACCATGCGACAAGCTGCTAGCTCCAATCCTGTGCTTGTGATCCAAACAGGTCCTGAGCCTCGCTCCTGCCTTGGCCTGCAGGGCACGGCGAAAAAACAAAGGGGCTCTCGGTGCCCCAGCAGTGAACCATGATCATAGCAATCGTCATTGAAATGTCTGATCCTAATTACAAAGATGGCCGATATGCACAAGCAAAACGTTTGCCTCGCAGGGCCATTTTTCATCACAGGGCATTCACTTTGATGCGCAACCTCTTCAAAATCTTAAGCAGATTCTTCATTAATTGTAGCTAGATTCAGCATACCTTTGGGAAATGGTTCCTTGCGCAGAGCTGCCATCATTGACCGGTTGCTGCACCACAGGCGACCTTGATCTATAATGATTCTATAATATGTACTATCGGGCTATGTGTCAATTGCAACGTTTCCATTGCAAACAAACTAAACAGCATCAATTTCGAGCAATTTGTTATTAAGAAAGTCAGGTGCTCACGCATGTATAAAGCAAGCATGATGACCCTATTACATTAATCTAGGTTATTGCCATGACAGCGCACTGCCTAGTGCGCGATGACGGTCTATGCAGTACAACGGTACTGCACTGTCTACCTCGCTTTGCTGGCAAAATGGTTAGTTCCTTGAAGATCCGTATATGTCATGTATGTCAATGTCATGCATGAGTGATTCTTAGTGTTAACATCTCCATGGACATGGGCATGTATGACGAGGTAGGTTTTGATGTGGTATTTCGTGTGGATTGTGAGTTGGATTCACGTGGAAACCTTTGTATTGTGTTTTCGGAAATACTGCATGCCGGTACTTACTAATCAACGCAGGCGTAGTGTAGCTGACGTACACCTTGGGCTACATCCTGATAATGATTACCAGGGCCAGTCCAAAAAATGCCGGCATGCATGTGCCACGGCAGGTCGTGACCCCAGGCCGTTTTAGTCTTTTTTTAGTTTTTATCACCAATCTACCTGATTATGACGTTGTACCTATCTTTGAACGCACTTTTAGCAGGAAGCCAGTGAAGACAACATGGATCTGGCTGAGAAAGCCTGGCTGACAGCGCCACTACCGAATCCAACATTGCGTGCTGGGAAGCCAAAACAGCGCCGACAACGTGATGATGAAAATGACGATATGGGAGCTGGTGGGGGCCGAAAGAAGCAACGCAGGGAAAGTGGTGGCCGAGCGCGTGGTAGGGGGGCATCAACTGGACGGCGGGGCATGCATCAGGCGGGAAGTAACCGCCGCCGTACAGGGGGTGACGCAGAGGAGGAGGACGATTTTACTGAGGGGGAGGCGGCAAGTGGGGACACCTCTGCAAGTAGCGGCGATATGGCGCCATCATCGGGGGTCTCAAGTGGCACGGGAAGCAGTGGGGGCAATGCACATCAACCGGTACTGAGGTCCTCACGCAGGGGTACCAGAGGGGCGTTGCTTCCCGTGACAGCACGTACGAAGCAGGCGGTTTGTGACAAGCAGGGCAGAAGTAGCCGGCGCCCCAGAGGGAGCAGAGGTGGGCGCTAGTGCTCAGAAAGTGGCACGTACATTCTTCTTTTGCTTGAATCGTGGTGTCTGACGAGATAAGACTCCGACCTTGCTTTCCTTATTTGTGGCAGTGTGGATTGCGGTTACAATAACCTTTACTTGCAGCAGTATGTATTTAGATAGTTACAAAATAGAGAGCATCATTAGGTGACGATAGATAGGTACGAAGATAGTTCACTATAACAACAGATTCGTGCGTTAGGCTCGCGTTAGGCTGCGTTAGGGCGCGTATGTGTGCGTTTTGTGCGTTAGCGGTTGCGTTAGCCTAACGCGAGCCTAACGCAAAGAAATAGAAAACTGGACAGAACGTCTGTTATAGTGCGTCGTTTTCAAGTTCGTTTAAATGAAAACAATATTTATAATGATTATAAAAGTTCCCTGTAATTTTTATTACGTTTCGTGGTGCTCGAAAATCGGGGGCTTGCGTATGTTCTAACGCGAGCCTAACGCAAACCTAACGCACGCGATCGCAAACCTAACGCACGCGTTAACTTTACGCAAACAGCTTGCGTATATCTTGCGTACAGTGCGTTACGATACGCACGTAACGCACTGTAACGCAGTTTACTCAAAGTTTATGTAGATAGCGCATAATAATGTTCGGAGCACGGGTTTGCCGGATTTATTTAGTTTGCTTACTTGCTCTTATTGTGCAGTAGTCTCGAGACTTTGTGCATAAAATATCTTCAAAGTTAATTTCAATTTAGGATAGCGCTATGAATACTAGTCGTTGTACAAGAGATTGCTCTGGTGAACGCTTGTTAACATCGCTAAATCGCTACCATTATACGAATTTAGAATCTGTACATGTGGCTTACTTTATAACATAGAACTCTGAAGTGCCACACATGGCTGTTCAGGGCTACCTTTCTAATTATGGAAGGCTTTCTAATTATTGAGCAGCAAGCTGCCGGAGTTAGCAAGTGTGGGTAAGGACCGAGGAAATTTGGCAACAGCAAACCTTACACAGTAGCCAGGCAACAATCTTTCCAGATGGAGACCCAAACAAAGTCACCAAGAGCCACAGTTACACATCGAGCAGGCCCCAAAAATTAGATAGCCTTGTCTGGCAAGCATCATAGCAGCTTGGCGTATGTGTGAAAATTGACCATGAAAACGAGCATGTGTGAGAGGTACTCTATGACCCCAAGGCTTCCCCAATACAGACATATTGCAATGCAGAATAGTTCAATCGCTGCACGGGAATGAATAGTTCAACGGATTCACGCTACAATTTTCAGCACGGTCATTATTTTGTTATTGCATCAAAAACGTCATGCACATTCCTAACCAGAATTGTTTCATGGCTCCAGAAACTCCAAGCACGTGCCTAAGCCGATGACGGCGCTGTACTGAGGGCTGCCCAGAACCCTTGCCTTCCATCCCATCCCGCTGGCCCTGGCTCCCAAGACGGGGCACATAGACGGGGCATCTCAAGTGCAAACGTTGCAATGGTGATTCTAAACATCCTCGTCACAATGAAGTCACTTCTCATTGCTACTAAAACCAGGAAGAGCCAAGCTTTGAGCCAAGCGGCTGCTGCCTTGGTCGATGCCATCTAGCACATCCGATGCAATGTTGCCTTCTAGTGGTTCCCTTCCAGGCATGACACACTGAAAATGTTCCTGACTTTCAGGGGAAAAGTGTTTTCGGGATGTAAAGAGTTTCATACGGGACTTTCCATCATAAGCAGAAGGCGGCTCCATTCGTTACTGAAGCAATTATTATTTCTTTACAAATATATGATTAGCTGTTGATGCTGCAGAAATTATACGTATGCTGCCTGCGCAAGCAAGGTTGTCCAATAGAACTGCTACTGTATGACATGGACGACCTGACGACTGTGTACAATGGGTGGCATTAAATGTACATATAAAGGATGTTGTAAAGCAGGGTTTCGAAACATTGTTGCTTACATGGGATTGATTGGCAGCCGCACAACCCTGGACGGAGTACGGAAGCACTACTCTTCGCTTTTAAGTAGTAAGTATGCATAAGATTTGTATTTTACTTTAACTAGTAAAAGAATAAGTTTTTTTCCTGCGTTTATTTTTGTCGTGTACGAAATACTTTATTGCCACCAACCCGCAGAAAAACGGCCGAAATGACGTGCCATTAGGAACTCATAATGGGCGCCCTAGCAAAGGCCAAAAGCAGCCCGCGCATGGTGAAGATGCATCGATGATGGTGCTGGCTGCCAACGCAGCTAGCATACATCAGAAGGAGAAGGAGGTCAAGGCCGCTAGACACTGACAGGTTAGTGCAAATACTAGTAGTACGGAGAGTGGATGATGGGGTGTGCAAATTACCAGGCGCGCTTAGCAAAATTATTGCTGGATGGGTGATGTACATTACGGATCTCATATACAGGGATGTACAGATCATTAATGTCCTTTAACCTGTTTTCTCCTTTCTGTCTTTTATATAATTGTTCCTATTCTCCCCAAACGTACTTCCTTTTTATGTAGGCAAAGAGTTCACAGCCCTCTACGACAAGGAACTCCAGCAGGAAAGCTAGGAACTCAAGCAAGGCGGCAGCAAAAAAGGTACAGCCCATTCATCCTGTCTTCCTGTTTTATTGAGCTGTAATTTTATGTTTCGTTATATTCTTTTCATTTGCTGTGTGCTTTGTCGTTTGATGTGCCATATGTTGATTTATTTTTCTCTTTTTTGATAGAAATTGTAAGCTTGTAATTTCTCAAATCATATATGTATGCTAACGTCGGCCCTTGAAGGTAACGAACGATGACGATGTGCGGCCATCCACGAAAGTGAGGCGACCAAGCACGGGCACCAAAAGAAAGGTACGAAATATTGAGGTCAGACATTACTTACTTTTTAATATAACCTTTTTATTACTACCAAGTCCCTTCACGTATTTTGGACCAGCAGGTGCCATTGGAAGACAAGTCTACGGATGACGATGACAGTTACGACCACCAGGGACAGAAGGTAATTTCCTTAGTTCAGCTTATTATCTAAACTTCCTTCATGTTTGAATGTATAATTATAATATGTGTTGTTTTGACTGATAAAGGTCAAGAGTGTTTCGGAAGGTGTGCGATGTACACGGGCACTACGTCAACGTAGGAGCTCAGGGAGTTAGCAGAAACAGGTAACAAAGTGTCCAAGTACATAGTACAGCAAATGAAAGACTATGCTTTTAGAATGATTAGTGGTACTTAAAAGCACTGCCCACCCTAGACATGATTAAGATTATTGTAACCGGAAGTGATAATTGCTGAGTGGTGACAGCTTAATTTACATTTATACATATGTATGTAAATAAGTATAATTTTCCTTTTCTAAACTTTTCAGGAGTTGCTTGAGGAGGAGGTGAGCGAGGACCAGAAGATTGAGGACGAGCAGGATGACGCCACCACTGCGCCAGAGGAGGACGACAACAGAGAGAGTGAAATAGAATACTATTAGATAGAACTAACATCTAACATGTTTGTTTCTAAGCTTATATTAGAGCGGGCTGCTAAATGTGCGGTGGCAGATGAAGTTAGGATGTATGTACCTAATGATGATTGAAATGATTGGTGCATGGTACAAATGATTATTGAACTCATAAACAAATTTGATTGGCAGGATTGGATGTGTAGAAATTTGATTGTTTCGTTGAATTAATGCGTACTCACCAATGGCTGCTTACCTGGATGCTATCCGAATATTGAACTGTAAATTATTGCCTGGAATATTTTCATCTATCAAAACTGAAATCCTATTGATATTCTTCATAACAGCTACGTACATTATGACAGGATAGTTTCCGTACACACAAAAATAATTCTGCAGCGGGTGGGCAAAACAGCAAACAATAACAGGAACGAGAACTGAAACAGTAAAGAAATAACCAGAACGACCAAAAGTAGTTGCAGTGAGCAAGAATGCGAGGCTGCCTCGTACGCAAAGCGAAAGTGGCGCGAATGTTGCTATCGCACGCGTAAGACCTTGCGAAAGCGTGCGAATATGTTAGTTACATGCGTTTAAAACTTTTACGCAACCCACAACTGCTACCTGTGTACGCATTATTCGCAGCATACGCAAGCATGCGTTAATGCGCGTTAATGCGCGTTAGGCGTGCGTATATTGTGCGTTAGAGAACTTTAACTTCCATGCACGCTATGTATTTTTGCTTGCGTATGGGTCTCTAACGCTTGCGTTGCGTTAGGCCTAACGCACACCTTAGAATCTATGTGGGTGCGTTTGACATTGCGTAAGTTCGCGTTAGGTTGCGTTAGCTAACGCAAAGTAAACGCAAACATTTTCGTTCCCTCCCAAAAAAGTTTATTTGCGATTGCGTTAGGTGCGTTAGGATTGCGTTAGCGATACGCAAGCAATAACGCAATGCGTTTGATTTGCGTTAGGCTTTGCGTTAGCTCGCGTTAGTTCGCGTTAAGCTTGCGTTAGGCTTGCGTTAGGGGTCCCTAACGCGAGCCTAACGCGAGCTAACGCACGAATTCCTTGTTATAGTGGTTAGTTAGTTAGGGTTTTAGGTATGTAGATAGGTGGCCAGAGATACCCTATCTACATATCATGCATATTATTGGTTGGCCAAATAATAATAGGACATGAAGCTAATGACAGTACGTGATGCTGAATAATGAATAATGCATGCGAAATGGACGCTTCCTTTTGTGCCCTCCATGCCAGCCCTTGTAACTTTCCATAAAATGCCGTTTCCATTCCAAAAAATGCCTTCCATAAAATACCTTCCATAACCTGGTGGCAGGATTATGGATTCCATATCAAAATAATATGGAGGCCACTTTATGGAAAAGGACGCTGGATTTTATGGAAGCCAGACCCCCCCGTTTTCCCAGAGTGGATCCAATTGCATGTCATTCCTAAAAATGTGATATCCGATCACGGTGGTCAATTCACGTCTAAGTTTTGGGAAGCGCTATGTGAACTTGTCGGTATGCGCGTTCATTTGAGCACAGCATATCATCCACAATCCGATGGGCAAACCGAACGCACAAATCGCACGTTGGGCGATATGTTGAGGAATTTCACGGGATGCACACCCTCTGTTTGGGATACGTTTCTGACTCCGGCAGGATTCACGCTTAACAACGCTGTTAATCGCTTAACAGGTCAAAGCCCCTTCTTTCTAAATTACGGATTCCATCCCACGCTACCCGTGTGGCGAGAGTTGGAAATAAATATCCCGGCGGCTAAAACCTTTGCCAAGTCGTTCCTATCCCGCATGACAGACGCGAAGGCATGTTTGGACGCGGCAGAACAACGGACGACGGACTATCATAATAAATCCAAACGAGACGTAACATTTTCGGTGGGACAAATGATATTATTGAGCACCAAGAACTTGCGTTCGCTCGCCCATGGTTCCCGTAAATTGCTACCTCGCTGGATGTTGTACGTGGGTTCGATCGCCATTCATACCAGAGTGGACTGCAACCCATCCGAGCATCATAAAGCATGATATGATCATATTAGCATGATATATTCGAGTATATCTAGCTAATCAGGCATGCTGCATTATCATCTACAACATCGCGCTGTCGGTCAACATGTTTGACTCGAGGCTGGTAATTAATGCGCGATCTATCCATTGGCATATTATATCACGTAATTATACTTTAAATGTGATTACCTCATTTACGTCATAAACCATACGCGTATGCGAGAAGACGACGATCGCGATGGTTGGGTCGGCAACCGAATATCGATATTCGGACCTTCGCATATTGCATGCGTTGCATTCAATAATATCACGGATGACACGATATTTAGAACAGTGCTACAATGGTACTCACACTTGAGATCGGAATCCAGTGAGACCTGTACTGTGCATCGGTATCGCGACGTGATAGGTGCAAGGACGGCCGCCTAGAGACCGAAGTCGGCTCGCGCTACTTTGGACTAAGTACTCGTGTACTTAACTCTATCCAATTCACATACATACGATATACTCATATATATTCGGCCTGACCTATTCTAGCATCCCATCTGCAGCCGAGTGATGAACATTGCCCGCGGGGTCTGACGGCCATCTACCGATTTGTAAACGAAGACCATTGTTAGTTGGATCTTTCCTTATTCTTGAGTCTTCCGCTGTCACTTTGCCCGCATTGAATCGCCTTGCTGTTCATAAGCTTGGTGCACACTAGCTAACATCCAGACATGCAGATTCAGTGCATGATCGAAGAAGGAAGGATACAACAAATTTGGTAGCGAGACGGTTCAACCCACGGCTGTCTCATTGTCGCTATTGGGGGTAGATTCTTGCACGAGTGAACGGCGGCGAGGAGCATCACGGGATAACTTCGTTGGGAAAATCGGTACTGTATGATCCTCTCTCTGAACTTTTGATATAACATTCGTCTGTTGATACTAATTGTATTTTTCGTTACCCGGAAAGTTCTTAAGTCCACAGGAGGGATTTCTTTGCCATCATACTCGGAATTGATTCCCCAATAAGTTGGATACCTGACAGGTCCAGCTACTAAGGATATACTCATTTGAAGGTGACTACGTATTGGAGGATTACATTTGTACTCGCATCAGAGTTTACTCGAACGTGGACAGTACACGAGCAACAATCCCAAAGGTAGAGTCCTACCTTTATCTCTTTGTCCTTTTAAGGTACTAATTGGAATACATGTCGTGTGATCAGTACCCACCAACTATGGAGGAGGGTGATCAGACTAATATTAGTGTCCGTTATGAAGAACCGGAGATCACACCAAACACTGATAACTTATATAATCCCCAATCAGATATTCCCCAGTGTCGCGGGATGAAACCCATAGTTAAGAAAGAACGGACTTTTGCCTGTAGAGCAGTTAACAGCGTTGTTAAGCGCGAATTCTGCCGCAGTCAAATATGTATCCCAAACGAGTGGTGTGCGACCAGCATAATTGCGCAACATATCACCCAACGTGCGGTTTGTGCGTTCGGTTTGACCATCAGTCTGCGGGTGGTACGCTGTGCTCAGGTTGACGCGCATGCCAACTAGCTTGCAGAGCGCTTCCCAAAACTTAGACGTGAACTGTCCACCGCAGTCCGAGATCACGTTTTTGGGAACCCCGTGTAACCGAACCACATTGTCAAAGGAAGCTTGTTTGGTTGGATTGCTCGCGGTCTGGGCTTGAATGGCGGTGGCGATTGGAAGTTCTTGGAGCACTCCTGGGATGGCATTGACGCCCCCTGCAAAATCGCCCAAGGTACCTGTCCCGCCCCACACACCCCATGGCAGAATGCTGGATATGGGTCACATGGCTTATGTTATAACCAAACTTATACGCGGAATGCACCTTATCCAGCTCAGAATCCTCCTGGGGCGTCAGATCCTATGAGGCACACCGAGGCGGAGCAGAACCCGGCGATGGTATCGCTACAGCAACTTATGGATGAAGGTGGGGTTCCTGGTTTCGTAGTCCCAACACCTCAACTCCATATTTATCATGATGCCGAACCTAAGAATACCGCAAGTGCCACCCATTCCTATGTCCGTGATGCTAAAAAGTATCTGAAGTTGGTAAAGGGTGGTGATCACAACGAAGTGAAGTGTCTTTTCATCGGAGCTACACTAAGCGGCGTCGCGAGAGAATGGTATGATCATTGGACCACTGTACAGGAACACTTTACGTTCGAAGAATTAATTAATGCGCTCCTTACTCATTTCCCTCCCGGAAATCAGTCACAAGTGGCTGCCATGTATCGAGAGTTACACGCAGGCGCTTATCGAATGCGACCTAACGAGTCCGTGGAGGACTACCGGATGCGTTTTGAAGCAGTAACAGCACCCATGATTGGTTTCTCAGAAGGAGACTACATTTATTGGGTCCAATGCGGCCTCTCGCTTCAGTTAGCCCGAGTGAGTATTACGGACCTGACACAGGAAGGGACAAGATCGTATACGTGATGGGTTCAGATCGTTCGTGGCGTCGAAGCTTGCCTTGGAACGGGACAGGAACGTCCGACATCTTTAGCACCGTTATCAGTTGACATGACGCAAGATATCTCTAACGAGACTGATCCAGCACCTGGGGCTACTAGCATTCCGCTACCCCCAGCTCCGATGTGTTGTATTACGGTACCAGCCTTAGCTCCTTGCTAAGTAAGTAGCCAGTGGCTACACCCTCTATGTGCTAATATAGAGCATAAGGGTTGCATGCCCTAGTGCAACTGTGACACGGTCACTGGTAGACTCAGTTGAGTTCGGTTTCACTGGTTGATCATATGTATTTCCTTAATACATATCCACGTTTTCTCTTCCTTAGAGATTACGGCTCTTTATGGAGGCTTTCCGTACTGAGCTCAGAGTACCTATGCTCTGCTCTTCCTATCAACCGGTAGTTATCACTACCACTAGTTTGGGGTGATACAACAAAACTGGTATCGAGACGGTCTTTCTGGACACTTCTTTCTGTGCTTTTCGATAGTCATGGACATGGACGTTAGTCTGAACTTAGAAGCGATTAAAGCTACACTTTACCCTGGTAAATAGAGTATTCCACAACATATTTATTACTGTGAAATTTAGGCTTCGTCGTGCTCCTTGCAGACGACGGCGAGATTTCACCTGCTTCTTTTCACGAAGAACAGACACCTTTGTTGCAAAATCTCAGACGCTCCAGTGGAGTGGACATTGCAACACAAACGTTCTTTACGTTTGAGAAGGGTACGTTTCTGGGTCCTTCCTGGAAAGTAACCTCCAATGGCATCTCTCTTTGCCTTGGCTGGAGGACGTAATTGTGTGAATACCTATTCCGGATTACCTAGTCCTCGTCCTATTGCGGTTGCAATGGCTTCTGGTTCTCAAGCTCAGCAAGCTGTGCCAGTTGTTGGTACATTGCCTGATGCTGTTGACCAACACATGGGTCGCCTTGACGCCGTAGCCAATAGTGGCAATGGAACCACTTTAAATCGCATTCCTTCTATGGGAATTGCTAATGAACCTGTGAACGTTTTTGCTGCTGCGCCGCCTGTGCCAGCCATGCAAACGCCTAGCAGGCGCACGCGCGACGGGCAACCTATTTTGCCTATTGCGGAGCAGAGTCCGTCTACGACTCACTCGGCTGCAGAGCTTCTGCGGGTCAGTTTGCCGACTCCAGTGTTGATGCTGGATGACAAACTAGATGCTAAGAAGATTTCCGCCCGGGTTCGTGCTTTTATACGGGATGTTAACCTATTCTTTGGGGTCATTCCGTGGGGCCAGGACCAGCGTTCCTGCTGTCTGTTCCTGTCTCAGGCATTGCGTGGCAATGCTAAGGTCTGGTATGATGAGTGGTCGCTCTCTCAGACTCAGCTCACCGGGGAATCTATTCTAGAGAATTTGCGCATTCGTTTTGCACCACAAATTCTGTCGGTTGAGCAGGAGGCTTGTCAGAAGCTTGGTGACAAGTCCTTCTATATGCGGACTGGTGAAAATGTCCCTGCATATCATGCCCGCCTTGAGGCATTATTCCAGGATATCCCTGATATCCACCCTCGTGAGAAACTGTTTTGGTTTCAGCAAGGTCTGTCTGGTGTCCTGCAACCTAAGTGTGCAGCTGACGAGAAGGGAAGACCCTTCACCAGCTATGATGACCTTGTGCGTCATGCCTCTGGCGAAGAGGCACCGGTCCTTCCTCAGCGTCCCGTCCCCGTCAGCGTGACAAGCGTCCTAGTTCAGGAGGCAGGGGAAATGAACGTGGGGGCCGCCGTAGTCACCAGCCGGGTCATGGTGGAGGTATTAAACCGCAGTCCTTGACGGTGGACCAGGAGCGTGAGCTCACCCGGTTTTATAACCGTTATGGTCGCCAGCTCACCCGTGGTGACTTGAGGGATTTGCGTCAGGAGGCAGGGGGCAACGTTTGCTTTTGCTGCCGGGCTGCCGGCCACTCATATGATGAGTGCACGTTGCGTCCCCCTGAGGCTCGTGCCGCCGTGGCACAAGGCAATGGCCACTAGGGCCTTGCCCAGGCTAGTGCTGAGGAGAGCTTACCTGGGTTTTCTAAGTCCGGACAGATAGGTTCGGGTGTGCGTAGCTTTGTGCGCGCCTTGCGCCCAGAGGTCCTCACTGACCTTGAGACCGCTGTTGGTCGCCGGTTTTCATTTGATGCCTTGGCCGTCAAGGCTGGGTTTGATTCCACGTGTAACCTTCTGGCACCTCGTGGATGTTCCCTTTCATCGGCTGACCTTGGTGGGCACACCGTCCTTCTGATTCCCTCCTCACTTCATCATTTAAGGGCCTTGCTCAGTCATTACCGCACCTGCAAGCAGCATAGACCTGATACAGCAGCTCGTATTCTTTTGCCACAGCATGTAGCTCGTCTGGCCTCTGCTGAACTTGTAGGTATGCGCAAGGTTCAGTCCTTTCCAAAAGGTACTGGTCTCTTTAATGGTCTTGACCTTTCAGGCCAGCAGGTTGCTTTACCTGGCATCCCGTATCCTGCAGAGGTATGGTTTGATGCGCCGCAGCCATACACACCTGTGTCACCTGATCCTTTCACTTCTGCCCTTTTGGTAGCTGCATCTGGTGCTATGACTGCAGGATCGGCTCTTCCCCTTATTTCTCTGGCAACGGCTGGACTCAGTTTCACCGCTACCCACGACTTTATCAGTGAGTCACTGGTTCAGCGCTTGCGTTTGCCTGTTCGCTCTTGCCCGTGGTCTTCGATTTCCTCAGCCGACGGGGGCAAGCAAGCCATCTTGGGGCAGGTGTCTTTGCGGGTGTCTGCAGGCTCTTTTCGTGCTTGCTTGCAGCCCTATGTGCTGCCAACCCTCACAGATGCCGCATCTTTCATTTTAGGCTCTGCCTCACTCCAGAAGCATGCTGCTGCGTTTGACTATGAGGAACGCACCCTTCGCCTGTCTAAGGGTTCAGCAACTTGTGTGCTTCGCTGGCTGCCTACAGCCGCAGAAGAGGCTGTTCCTAATGACACTCCTCAGATCAATCACGTTATCACTGCCATGCGTGAAACCAAGAATACCCCAGAGTCTGTTGGCCGTAAAGCAGCTGTCCGTATGCTGCGTAAGGGTGCTCATGGCCTTCTAGTGCGCCCCTCTCTTCGGCTCAACTCTGTTGGTGCTCAGACTTCCATGCAGGACCCTGAAGTCTCTGCGTTGCTCACGGAGTATGCAGATGTGTTCCCCGGCCTTCCAGGGATTCCGCCGGAACGACCGGTGGATCACACCATTCCTTTGATGTCTGGCGCGCAACCTGTCTCACGCCCCATGTACTGTCTCAGCCCGTTAGAGCTTGATGAGGTAAAGCGGCAGGTTACTGACTTGCTTGCTAAGGGCTTGATCCGTCCGAGCACTTCCCCTTACTCCGCGCCTATCTTGTTCGTGGGTAAGAAGGATGGCACACTGTGCATGTGCATTGACTATCGTGGCCTTAATGCCGTTACGGTCAAAAACAGGTATCCTTTACCCCGGATCGATGACCTGCTTGATAAGCTGCGTGGCTCTGCCTACTTCAGCTCTATTGACCTGCAGCAGGGCTATAATCAGATCCGTATCTTGGAATCTGACATTCCTAAGACAGCTTTCCGTACCCCTTTTGGTCATTTCTAGTTTGCGGTCCTGAGCTTTGGTTTGGCTAATGCCCCTGCGACCTTTCAAGCTGTCATTGACCGTATGTTCAGGCCCTACATCGACAAGTTTGTCGTGTGTTACCTGGACGATATCCTGATCTACTCGAAGACTAAAGAGGAACACCTTAAGCATCTACGTCAGGTGCTGGAGGTCTTACGGCGTGAGCAGCTGTATGCCAAGCAGTCCAAGTGCCACTGGGCTCTTTCTCAGGTGGAATACTTGGGACATGTGGTGTCTGCCGATGGCATCCGCATGGACCCCCGTAAGACTGCTGCCGTAAAGGACTGGCCGACTCCGACCTCTTTGCCGGAGCTGCGCAAGTTTTTGGGCCTTACCAATTACTTTCGTAAGTTTATCTCTGGGTACTCCTCCCTTGCTGCACCTCTCACGTCACTCACTCGCAAAGACGCTTTTCAGTCTCCTGAGGCTTGGACCCCTAGTTGCCAAGCTGCGTTTGATGCGATCAAGCACGCTGTTGCTAATGACGTGGTGCTGCATTTCCCTGATTACTCCTTGCCCTTTCGTGTCGAGCTCATCTCTGATGCCTCGCTGCAAGGATCAGGCGCCGTTCTGGTGCAGAATGGACGTCCCATTGCGTTCACCAGTAAGAAGTTCGCTCCGGCGGAGCGGGGCTACACTACCGGTGAGCAAGAGCTTCTGGCTATCATTCATGCCTTGCGTGAATGGCGCTGTTACCTGGAGGGCCGTCCCTTCGTGGTTAAGACAGACCATAAACCTTTGACCTTCCTTCAGGGTGTCCCTACCCTTAACCGCCGTCAGGCGCGTTGGTTAGAATACATGGCACGTTTCAACTTCACTTGGGAGCATCTCTCCGGATCCCTCAATATTGCCGATGCATTGAGTCGCCATCCATCCCTGCATGCCGTGATCCTTTCTGTGGTCACTCGGCGTCAATCTGATGCCTCTGAGGTCACTACCTCTGGCTTTGCACAGCACATTGTGCAGGGATATGTCTCTGACTCCTGGTTTAAGGATGCCCGCAATGTTGAGCCCTATAAGCAGGAGCGTGGCCTATGGATCCGTACTGATGGTGAACGTCGCCAGATTGTCGTGCCTAACGACGACCTTCTTCGCTTGCATAAGGACCCCTTGGCTGGACACGTGGGTGTTACCCGCTTGGTGGAGCTAGCACGTCGCCATTTCTGGTGGTCCTCCTTGGCCCAGGATGCTGCTCACTTTGTGCAGCAGTGTGACGATTGCCAACGCTCTAAGCCCCTTTCCTGTAAACAAGCAGGGTTGCTTTAACCCTTGCCGATTCCGGTGGCTCCCTGGGAAAGCGTTTCCCTTGATTTTGTTGTTGGTCTTCCTCCGTCTGAGGGGGGGAACGATACCGTGCTCGTCATGGTTGATCGTTTGACCAAGATGGTGCACCTTGCACCTACCACCACCCCGGTGACTGCAGAGCAGACGGCTCGTCTGTTCTTTGATAATGTCGTGCGTTTGCATGGCATACCCAAGTCGGTCATTTCTGATCGTGGGCCCCAGTTCGGTGGCAAGTTCTGGGCATCCCTGGGTGACCTTGTCAATGTTCGCGTGAACCTTTCCACTGCATACCATCCCCAAACGGATGGGCAGACGGAACGCATGAACCGCACCTTTGGTGACATGCTGCGTACTTACGCTGGCAATAACCCTCGCGCGTGGGATACTTTCCTATCTGCTGCTGAGTTTGCCATGAACAATGCTGTTAACTGGTCTACGGGACAGTCTCCGTTCTTCTTGAACTATGGCTTCCACCCCGCAATTCCACTGGCTCAGGAGTTGGATGTGCCTGCCCCAGCTGCCAAAGCTTTCGTGAGGTCATACAATGACTGCATGACTGAAGCTAAGCACCTTCTTGAGGTTGCACAGCAGCGTACCACTGCGTACTACAACCATGGTAAGAAGGAAAGCACCTTCAAGCCTGGTGATTCTGTACTCCTCAGTACTAAAAACCTACGGCAACTTGCCACAGGTCCGTGCAAACTTTTGCCGCGTTGGGTGGGACCTTACCCTGTGAAACGCATGGTTGGTCAGGCAGCGGCCGAGCTTGTCCTTCCCGCGCATATGCATGTTCACCCCACCTTCCACGTGTCTCTGCTGCGTCCTTACAGGGCAGTACCATATACGTTGGTTACCAATGGATCCAATATTTCCTCTGGAAATCCTGGGACCAGTCCTGTGTTGTGCTACGGTTCATTTCCCGCTGATGCGTAGGTCAATGCGACCCTACGAGGCAAAATGCTATCTGGACGAACGCATGAATGATCATTGCATATGAATAAACCTGCATGATATAAATGTATTCGCATACATTTATATATACATTTGGCATGTTGTCATTATCCATCGCGACATCGCATCATGGCAAATCCGCCTAGCATGCATGAAATACCGAATCATTGAAGTGCGCATTATGCTCGTGCTACGAAACGATAAGTAATATTATTTGATATAATATTACTTCATTACAGCACACGTTGAGAGCGCCGCACTCGTCGCGATGCATGCCTTGCAACCGAATATCGTTATTCGGACCCTTGCATCATGCGAATGCCGGAAAGGCTTATACGTTGTTATGCTTGGACATTGCCTATACGCAGTAGGATCGGCCTCCTAGTGTGAATCGTACGACATTGCGATGCTGCGAGTATAACAGATGCGAGGACGGCTAAGCAAGATAAGACATTTGATACCGGAGGACGGCTAAGCAAGATAAGACATTTGATACCGGAGAACACTCGTGTGTTCTACGCTATTATTACTATACGCTATTCTACTTAGCCCAAGCTAAGCCTAAACTTCGCTATTCACCGCCGCGTGATGATTGCTTGCTTCCGGCGCTGACGGTGATTACGTCCATTGCACCGCTTCGATCTGTAAGACTGTAAGTTATATCTCTTCCTGTCTTGAAGTCTTCCGCTGTCTCTGTTTGCTCGCGCTTGTCTTGCTGTACTTGCAAGTGCTCGCGCATCGGTGTCGAAAGCCTTCAGACGCGCAGATACTTATGAGCAAACATGAAGGAGAGGTACAACAAATTGGTATCGAGACAGGATCGTTGCCTAACTGTCTCTCTTTGTCTAATCGGAAGTAGGTTCTTTTTATGGCAAGTTCCAGCTACGAACCACGAGGACCGCTAGATACTTTTGCCGAAGATCTAGGCCACGCCGTTTTGGACGCCACTGCTTCCCGTTTGTAATTGTTTAATTGCTTTTGTTTAGATTGCTGCACTTGTTGTGTAAGTGTACACCCTGAGTCGCAGGTAATCTCAGTGCACCGGCATTGCTTGCCGTGGCGACTGAGACCGGCTTTCGTCCGGACCAGTTGGCGACTCTCATAGCCCAAACTACGGAGATCAGGACTCAGCTGGGCAAGTACTTGCGGAGTTTACTGAATCTTCTCAAGAGTACTGTCGGTAGGCTCACCGAATCGTTTTGTACTCTTGCCTTTGCGATAGAAGTCGGCTTCTATTACGCAAATCTAGGGTATTGCTTCGTGTTCCATGTCCGTGGAACGCGACGATACGCTGCACACTAGCTTAGCTAGCCAACCCGATTTTGTTGTGGCTGCTAGAGCTCCGGATAGAGGTCTTGAGACTGTTGGCACGTGAGCCACTCAAGAGCCCCTTGTCCTTCAGACCCCTGCTCACTTAATCGTGCCGCATTCAGCAGTTAATACGAATATGGACAACACTGCTGGACCAAGGGTTCTGCCATTACCTCAAGCTCGAGGTCATGATGACATCCCTGAGGTGATGAGATTGTCGATTCCCGTTCCTAGGCTCAATATCTCGCTGACTGAAAAGACACCAGGACATAGCATAGCCGATGCAACTCGTGCGTACGTGCGTGACGCTAAAAAGTATCTCCAGGCTGTTCATGGTGTTGATAATGATGGTATCAGGTGTCTCTTCGTTGGTAACACCCTCGAGGGCTCAGCAAAGGACTGGTATCGTGAATGGACCACCACCCGGGGCGACTATACTTTTGACGAGATGATCGCCGCTTTGCTCGCACGGTTCGCTACTGAGGTGCAAGCACGTGATGTGGAGGCTCGTAAGGTCTTGGCGGCCGGTAGCTACCACATGCGTCGGGGTGAAAATGTACCTGCGTACCAGTCACGCTTCGAAGCACTAGTGACTCCCATTGCTGATCTCACCAAAACCGAACGTGTCTTTTGGTTTAAGCGAGGCCTGACGAAACTTTTGGCTAAATGGTGCGCTACTGACTTGGCTGGGGTGCCGATCAAGTCGTATGATGCCTTGGTCACTTTTGCTAAGGGTACGGAGATACGACTCCTTGCCGGTGAGGAAGAAGTCAAGCCTGTCCCTCGTGCAAATGCCGTGCAAGTGCAGGATCCGCCTGGGGAAGCTGTAGCTCTCGACCAGGACCTCGGAGCGACCCGCCTCACGCCTACTGCCGCGACGCGACGCAGCAACCGGCAACACAAGGCGCCCGGGGGTGCTAGCTCTGGTGTCCGCGGGTCAGAGGGAGCAGGTCCGAGCTCTGACCCGGCTAAGAGCAGGAAGCGTGGTGGTGCGCCGTCGTCGGCAGCCGCACAGCGCTCTGTCCCCAATGCGAAGCGGACTCGCACGGATGACTCATTTATGCCTAAATGGAATTGCAATCGTTCCGAATTCGAGCGTCGGAAAGCGGCCAATGTTTGTCTACGGTGCGTGGAGAGTCATCCTACGAAGGATTGCCCGTTACTGCCGCCGTTTGTACCTCAGCCGAAATAGGGGCTTGCCCGGGTTCCTGTGGAGGGGACACCGCCCGGGATTTCTGAACTAACACGTGGTCGGTGGTCATCCTTACGGCCAGCCGTGAAGGCATTGTTGCCTTGAGTACTTGGACACATCGAGCGAGTCATTGCGCGACGCATCACGCTTGACGGACGCATGGGACTTCTCTGCTTTGATCCGTTGTGTAATTTGTTTACACCTCGCCGTCCCCTGTCGTCTATCGATCTGTCTAACCACGTGGTTTTGTTCATCCCCTCGTCTCTGGGTGAGATGTCGGAACAGTTGGCCGTTTACAGGAGATGTAGGCGTCAATATCCAGGCACCGCCGCATGTGTACTACTCCCCGCTTTCTGTCGGCGCAAGGCAGAGGCATCGTTAAGGGGTATGTGGTGTGTCCACCGGTTCGAGCCGGGCACCGTTTTGTTTAATGGTGTGGATCGGGAGGGTATGCTGGCTCCGTGGCCAGGGACATCCTACTCGGTTGACGTTTGGTACGAAGCTCCTGATGAGGGTGCCGTAGGTTACGGACCCGCCCTAAGCACACTAACGTTATCTGCTGGGCAGTCGCTCGTAGATAACCGTGTCCCAGTGGTTCAGATCGGTTTGAATGGCCGTACTCTGAAGGCACTTGTTGACACCGGTGCCAGTGACGACTTCATCTCTGTCGCAGAGGTGAATGCGCTGGGGTTGACCCCAGAGTCGTCTGATTGTCCACAGGTTACCCTTGCTGACGGGAGTAAGCATCCCATCGTGGGCAGGATTACCCTTAGCCTATCAATAGGCCCTTTGCGTGTTGTGACCCGGCCGTACGTGCTGCAGGGCTTAGCAGAGACTGCACCGTACATAATGGGGTCTTCGACATTACGGCAGTACCGCGCGCGCATCGACATGGAGACCGCAACCCTGCATATGTTCAAGGGTACTCTGTCGATTAAGGTACCTTTCCTGTCGTTCGAACATGTCACACCAAAGGAGGGCGAAGCTGAGGCGGTGTCTATGGTTAATTTCGCTGTGACCGCAATGGCCGCGCGAATCGAACCAGAGCTAGTCGGGCGTAAGGAAGCCGTCCGTTTGTTATGGAAGGGTGCCCACGGACTGCTTTTAAGGCCGCCGGTGGGCTGTTGTGCCACCACCGCGCAGATTTCTGTGGATCCTGAGGTTGAGGCCCTACTGTCGCAGTATGAGGACGTCTTTAAAGATATCCCTGGCCTACCACCTATGCGTCCTGTTGATCACACAATCCCTCTCATGCCTGGAGTGCAGCCTACGGCCCGGCCAATGTACAGGTTGAGTCCATTGGAGCTGGACGAGGTAAAGCTCCAGGTGACGGATTTGCTCGCGAAGGGTATGATACGCCCCAGCACATCCCCGAATTCTGCACCGATTTTGTTCATCGGTAAGAAGGATGGGACCTTGCGCATGTGCATCGATTACCGGGGGTTGAATGCAAGTACGGTGAAAAATCGCTACCCTTTGCCATGCGTTGACGACCTGATGGATAAGCTGAAGGGCTCGGCTTATTTTTCCTCGATTGACTTGCAACAGGGCTATAATCAGATCCGCATCGCTGCCTCTGATACTCCGAAAACTGCTTTTCGGACGCCCTTCGGTCACTTTGAGTATACAGTCCTATCGTTTGGTTTGACTAATGCCCCTGCGACGTTTCAGGCGGTTATGGACCGAATGTTTAGGCCGTTTATCGACAGGTTCGTTGTTTGCTACCTGGATGACATCTTGGTTTATTCTAAGACGCGCGAGGAGCACTTGGAGCATCTTCGGCTCGTGCTCAACGTTATGAGGCGGGAGCAATTGTTTGCTAAACGCGCCAAATGCTTTTGGGCGCAGCCTCAGGTGGAATATTTGGGCCACATTGTGTCGGCCACCGGTGTGAAGATGGACCCGCGGAAGGTCGCCGTGGTTCACGATTGACCCGCGCCTCAGAACCTCACGGAGCTGCGTAAGTTCCTTGGCTTGACCAATTATTTCCGAAAGTTCATTGAAAAATATTCCATCATTGCGGCCCCGCTTACTAACTTAACTCGCAAAGGCGTTTTCGTTTCGCTCGAGTCGTGGACGTTGCAATGCCAGCGGGCATTCGAAGAGCTCAAGCGAACCGTTGCCGAAGATGTCACCCTTGCATTCCCTGATTACTCGGTGACCGCATAACGAGGAGGTGCCGATCGCGACGGACCTCACGGAGCAGTTGAAGGTTGCCTACAACGCAGATGCCTGGTTCTCGGAGCCGGCTAATGTGGAATACCTTCGCAAGCAGAATGGCCTTTGGCTACGGACGGAGGGTGCAGCTACACAAATCGTCGTTCCGAACGACGACGTGCTACGCTACGATATCCTTGCGCGGTTCCACGAGGACCCGTTAGCAGGACACCCTGGTAGCAAGCGGTTGGTCGACTTGGTGCAACGTTCCTTTTGGTGGCCTCGTTTGGCTAAGGATGCGGCGAACTTCGTACAGACATGCAGTCTGTGCCAGCGCAATAAGGCTTTGTCCGGTAAGGGTCATGGGTTGTTGCAACCGTTGCCTGTCCCGGATGCGCCTTGAGAAAGTGTTTCCATGGACTTTGTAGTTGCGCTACCCAAAACTGAGGGGGGATATGATGCGGTGTTCGTAATGGTCGATCACCTGACTAAGATGGTCCACCTAGCACCATGCACATCATCCTGCACGGCTGAGCAAACCGCACGTTTGTTTTTCGACAATGTGGTTCGGTTACACGGGGTTCCCAAAAATGTGATCTCAGACCGCGGTGGGCAGTTCACGTCTAAGTTTTGGGAAGCGCTCTGCAAGCTAGTTGACATGTGCGTCAACCTGAGCACAGCGTACCACCCGCAGACTGATGGTCAAACTGAACGCACAAACCGCACGTTGGGTGATATGTTGCGCAATTATGCTGGTCGCACACCACTCGTTTGGGATACATATTTGACTGCGGCAGAATTCACGCTTAACAACGCTGTTAACCACTCGACAGGCAAAAGTCCGTTCTTTCTTAACTACGGGTTTCATCCCGCGCTACCCGTGTGGCGTGAGTTGGAAGTGAACGTGCCTGCTGCTAAACTTTTTGCCAAGTCTTTTATGTCCCGAATCACAGACGCGAAGTCGTGTTTGGACGCGGCGCAGCAACAAACGACGGAATACTACAACAAATCCAAGCAGGATGTGACGTTTTCAGAAGGGCAACTCGTGTTGCTAAGCACCAAGAACTTGCGTTCCTTGGCCGACGGATCCCGAAAACTCTTACCCCGCTGGATTGGTCCGTATCCTGTCGTGCGCATGGTTGGGAATGTGGCTGTGGAGCTTGCATCGCCCGCTGATATGACCATTCACCCCACGTTTCACGTATCGCTTGTCCATCCTTATCGTGGTACGGAATCCGTCCCTGTGTTGTACCTCTCGTTCGCGTTTGCTCATGAGTATCTGCACGTCTGGAGACTATCGACACCGATGCGCGAGCACTTGCAAGTACAGCAAGGCAAGCGAGAGCAAACAGAGACAGCGGAAGACTTCAAGACGAAGAGAGATATAACTTACAGTTCTACGGGTCAGAATGATGCAATGGACGAAATCGCCGTCAGCGCCGGAAGCAAGCAATCATCACGCGGCGGTGATTAGCGAAGTTCAGGCTTAGCTCGGGCTAAGTAGAATAGTGTATAGAAATAGTGATATAGAACACACGAGTGTTCTCCGGTATCGAATGTCTTGTCTAGCTTAGCCGTCCTCGCATCTGTTATACTCGCAGCATCGCAGTGCCGTACGATTCACATTAGGAGGCCGATCCTAGATGTGACAACCCTACTGCGCCTAGGCGATGTCTACGCATAACAACGTATAAGCCTTTCCGGCATTCGCATGATGCAAGGGTCCGGATAACGATATCCGGTTGCAGGGCATGCATCGCGACGAGTGCAGCGCTCTTAACGTGTGCTGTAATGAAGTAATATTATATCAGATAATATTACTTATCGTTTCGTAGCACGAGCATAATGCGCACTTCAATGCCTCGAGCTTTCATGCATGCTAGGCGGATTTGCCATGATGCGATGTCGCGATGGATAATGACAACATGCCAGATGCATATATAAATGTACACGAATACATTTATATCATGCAGATTCATTTATATGCAATGTGTTCATCACAATAGCACTTCGCCTTGTAGGATCACATCGACCTACGCGTCGGCGGAAAACTAACCGTAGCACAACAATTATCCCCCCTCCCGTATGCATCGTCCTCGCTGCATCATACAGCATCGACTGCAGGGGTCATTGGGTTTGCGTGGCACGTTTGCGGGCTTCTTCGAGCAGGGGTTTCATGTCCTGTGAGAAGTTGCGTGCCGGTTCCCATGAGTTGTGCTCGTCGGTATACCCTGTCCACTTAACCAAGTACTCGTGTACTGTTCGCTTACGTCGGTGTCGGCCCACACGACGCGCGCGATAATCTAACACCCGCTCCACATCGTAAAACTTCTGTTTACCAGCGATCCAGGTCTCGGGAACTGGTTCGATCGCTGCGGGGGCGTTAGCAGGCTCAGGGACGGGTTCCGTACTACGATACGGACGAACAAGCGACACGTGAAACGTGGGATGAATGGTCATATCAGTGGGCAATGCAAGCTCCACAGCCACATTCCCAACCATGCGCACGACAGGGTACGGGCCATCAGGGGTTTGACCATCAGTCTGCGGGTGATACGCCGTGCTCAGGTTGACGCGCATGCCAACTAGTTTGCAGAGCGCTTCCCAAAACTTAGACGTGAACTGTCCACCGCGGTCCGAGATCACATTTTTGGGAATCCCGTGTAACCGAACCACATTATCGAAAAACAAACGTGCGGTTTGCTCAGCCGTGCAGGATGATGTGCATGTTGCTAGGTGAACCATCTTAGTCAGACGATCGACCATTACGAACACCGCATCGTATCCCCCCTCAGTTTTGGGCAGCGCGACTACGAAGTCCATGGAAACACTTTCCCAAGGCGCATCCGGGACAGGCAACGGTTGCAACAACCCATGGTCCTTACCGGACAAAGCCTTATTGCGCTGGCACAGACTGCATGTCTGGACGAAGTTCGCCGCATCCTTAGCCAAACGAGGCCACCAAAAGGAACGTTGCACCAAGTCGATCAGTCGCTTGCTACCAGGGTGTCCTGCTAACGGGTCCTCGTGGAACCGCGCAAGGATGTCGTAGCGTAGCGCGTCGTCGTTCGGAACGACGATTTGCGTAGCTGCACCCTCCGTCCGTAGCCAAAGGCCATTCTGCTTGCGAAGGTTTTCTACATTAGCCGGGTCCGCGAACCAGGCGTCTGCGCTGTAGGCAGCCTTCAACCGCTCCGCGAGGTCCGTCGCGATCGGAACCTCCTCGCTACGCGGCCGCACGACGGGCGCTGCCAAAATTGCAGCGTGTAGCGACGGATGTCGACTGAGAGCATCGGCAATATTCAATTTACCAGAAATATACTCCCAGGTGCAGTTGAACCTAGCTAGATATTCCATCCACCTAGCTTGACGGCGGTTCAACGTCGGAACGCTTTGCAAAAACGTTAGGGGCTTATGGTCAGTCTTTAAAGTAAACGGGCGTCCCTCGAGGTAACAGCGCCATTCCTTTAAAGCATGCAGTACGGCCAGAAGCTCCTGTTCCCCGGTGGTGTAGCGAATCTCCGCACCAGAAAACTTCTTACTCGTGAAGGCGATCGGTCGCCCTTCCTGTAACAATACAGCGCCGCTTCCAAATATTGAGGCATCAGACACTACCTCAACACGAAATGGCAACGAGTAATCAGGGAATGCTAGGGTGACATCTTCGGCAACGATTCGTTTGAGCTCTTCGAATGCCCGCTGGCATTGCGACGTCCACGACTCGAGCGAAACGAAAACGCCTTTGCGAGTTAAGTTAGTAAGCGGGGCCGCAATGATGGAATATTTTTCAATGAACTTTCGGAAATAATTGGTCAAGCCAAGGAACTTACGCAGCTCCGTGAGGTTCTGAGGCGCGGGCCAATCGCGAACCACGGCGACCTTCCGCGGGTCCATCTTCACACCGGTGGCCGACACAATGTGACCCAAATATTCCACCTGAGGCTGCGCCCAAAAGCATTTGGCGCGTTTAGCAAACAATTGCTCCCGCCTCATAACGTCGAGCACGAGCCGCAGATGCTCCAAGTGCTCCTCGCGCGTCTTAGAATATACCAAGATGTCATCCAGGTAGCAAACAACGAACCTGTCGATAAACGGCCTAAACATTCGGTCCATAACCGCCTGAAACGTCGCAGGGGCATTAGTCAAACCAAACGATAGGACCGTATACTCAAAGTGACCGAAGGGCGTCCGAAAAGCGGTTTTCGGGATATCAGAGGCAGCGATGCGAATCTGATTGTAGCCCTGTTGTAAGTCAATTGAGGAAAAATAAGCCGAGCCCTTCAGCTTATCCAACAGGTCGTCAACGCGTGGCAAAGGGTAGCGATTTTTCACCGTATTCGCATTTAACCCCCGGTAATCAATGCACATGCGCAAGGTCCCATCCTTCTTACCGACAAACAAAATCGGTGCAGAATACGGGGATGTGCTGGGGCGTATCATACCCTTCGCGAGCAAATCCGTCACCTGGCGCTTCACCTCGTCCAGCTCCAATGGACTCAACCTGTACATTGGCCGGGTCGTAGGCTGCGCTCCAGGCATGAGAGGGATTGTGTGATCAACAGGACGCATAGGTGGTAGGCCAGGGATATCTTTAAAGACGTCCTCATACTGCGACAGTAGGGCCTCAACCTCAGGATCCGCAGAAATCTGCGCGGTGGTGACACAACAGCTCACCCGCGGCCTTAAAAGCAGTCCGTGGGCACCCTTCCGTAACAAACGGACGGCCTCCTTACGCCCGACTAGCTCTGGTTCGATTCGCGCGGCCATTGCGGTCACAGCGAAATTAACCATAGGCACCGCCTCAGTTTCGCCCTCCTTTGGTGTGACATGTTCGAACGACAGGAAAGGTACCTTAATCGACAGAGTACCCTTGCACATATGCAGGGTTGCGGTCTCCATGTCGATGCGCGCGCGGTACTGCCGTAATGTCGACGACCCCATTATGTACGGTGCAGTCTCTGCTAAGCCCTGCAGCACGTACGGCCGGGTCACAACACGCAAAGGGCCTAACGATAGGCTAAGGGTAATCCTGCCCACAATGGGATGCTTACCCCCGTCAGCAAGGGTAACCTGTGGACAATCAGACGACTCTGGGGACAACCCCAGCGCATTCACCTCTGCGACAGAGATGAAGTCGTCGCTGGCACCGGTGTCAACAAGTGCCTTCAGAGTACGGCCATTCAAACCGATCTGAACCACAGGGACACGGTTATCTACGAGCGACTGCCCAGCAGACAACGTCAGTGCACTTAAGGCGGGTCCGTAACCAACGGCACCCCCATCAGGAGCTTCGTACCAAACGTCAACCGAGTAGGATAGGTGTGGCCACGGAGCCAATGTACCCTCCCGATCCACACCATTAAACAAAACGGTGCCCGGCTCGAACCGGTGGACATGCCGCATACCCCTTAACGATGCCTCTGCCTTGCGCCGACAGAAAGCGGGGAGTAAAACACATGCGGCAGTGTCTGGATATTGACGCCTACACCTCCTGTACATGGCCAACTGTTCCGACATCTCACCCAGAGACGAGGGGATGAACAAAACCACGTGGTTGGACAGATCGATAGACGACAGGGGACGGCGAGGTGTAAACACATTACACAACGGATCGAAGCAGAGAAGTCCCGTGCGTCCGTCAAGCGTGATGCGTCGCGCAATGACTCGCTCGATGTGTCCAAGTACACAAGGCAACAATGCCTTAACGGCTGGCCGTAAGGATGACCACCGACCACGCGTTAGTTCAGAAAACCCAGGTAGAGCCCCCTCCGCAGGAACCCAGGCAAGCCCCTATTTCGGCTGAGGTACAAACGGCGGCATTAGAGGGCAATCCTTCGTAGAATGGCTCTCCGCACACCGTAGACAAACGTTGGCCAATTTTCGACGCTCGAATTCGGAACGATTGCAATTCCATTTTGGCATAAATGTGTCGTCCGTACGAGTACGCTTCGCGTTGGGGTCGGAACGCTGTGCGGCTGCCGACGACGGCGCACCACCACGCTTCCTGTTCCTAGCTGGGTCCGAGCTCGGACCTGCTCCTCCTGTACCACGGACACCCGAGCTAGCGCCCCCGCGCGCCTTGCGTTGCCCGTTGCTGCGTCGCGTCGCGGCAGTAGGCGTGGGGCGGGTCGCGCCGAGGTCCTGGTCGAGGGCTACAGCTTCCCCAAGCGGATCCTGCACTTGCACGGCATTTGCACGAGGGGCAGACTTGACTTCTTCCTCGCCGGCAAGAAGTCGTATCTCCGCGCCCTTAGCAAAAGCGACCAACGCGTCATACGACTTGATCTGCGCTCCAACCAAGTCAGTGGCGCACCATTTAGCCAAAAGTTTCGTTAGGCCTCGCCTAAACCAAAAGACACGCTCAGATTCGGTGAGGTCAGCAATGGGAGTCACAAGTGCTTCGAAGCGTGACTGGTACGCAGGTACATTTTCATCCCGACGCATGTGATAGCTACCGGCTGCCAAAGCGTTACGAGCTTCCACATCGCGTGCTTGAACCTCAGTAGCGAATCGTGCAAGCAAAGCGGCGACTAACTCGTCAAAAGTATAGCTGCCCCGGGCGTTGGTCCAATTGCGATACCAGTCCTTCGCTGCGCCCTCGAGGGTGTTACCAACGAAGAGACACCTGATACCGTCATTATCGCCACCATGAACAGCTTGGAGGTACTTTTTAGCGTCACGCACGTACGCACGAGTTGCATCGGCTATGCTATGCCCTGGTGTCTTGTCGGTCAGCGAAATATTGAGCCTAGGAACGGGAATCGACAATCTCATCACCTCAGGGATGTCATCATGCCCTCGAGCTTGAGGTAATGGCAGAACCCTTGGTCCAGCAGTGTTGTCCATATTCGTGTTCACTGCTGAATGCGGCACAATTAAGTGAGCAGGGGTCTGAAGGAAAAGGGGCTCTTGAGTGGCTCGCGCGCCAACAGTCTCAAGACCTCTATCCGGCGCTCTAGCAGCTACAACGAAATCGGGTTGGCTAGCTAGGCTAGTGTGCGGCGTATCGTCGTGTTCCGCGGACATGGAGCACGAAACGATACCCTAGTTTTGCGTAATAGAAGCCGACTTCTATCGCAAAGGCAAGAGTACAAAGCGATTCGGTGAGCCTACCGACAGTACTCTTGAGAAGATTCAGCAAACTCAGCAAGTAATTGCCCAGCTGAGTCCTGATCTCCGTAGTTTGGGCAATGAGAGTCGCCAACTGGTCCGGACGAACGCCGGTCTCAGTCGCCGCGGCAAGCAATGCCGGTGCACTGAGATTACCTGCGACTCAGAGCGTACACTTACACAACAAGTGCAGCAATCTAAACAAAAGCAATTAAACAATTACAAACCGGAAGCGGCGGCGTCCAAAACGGCGCGGCCTAAGTCTTCGGCAAAAGTATCTAGCGGTCCTCGTGGTTCGTCGCTGGAACTCGCCATAGAAAGAACCTACTTCCGATTAGACAAAGAGACACAGTTAGGCAACGAACCTGTCTCGATACCAAATTGTTGTACCTCTCGTTCGCGTTTGCTCATGAGTATCTGCACGTCTGGAGACTATCGACACCGATGCGCGAGCACTTGCAAGTACAGCAAGGCAAGCGAGAGCAAACAGAGACAGCGGAAGACTTCAAGACGAAGAGAGATATAACTTACAGTTCTACGGGTCAGAATGATGCAATGGACGAAATCGCCGTCAGCGCCGGAAGCAAGCAATCATCACGCGGCGGTGATTAGCGAAGTTCAGGCTTAGCTCGGGCTAAGTAGAATAGTGTATAGAAATAGTGATATAGAACACACGAGTGTTCTCCGGTATCGAATGTCTTGTCTAGCTTAGCCGTCCTCGCATCTGTTATACTCGCAGCATCGCAGTGCCGTACGATTCACATTAGGAGGCCGATCCTAGATGTGACAACCCTACTGCGCCTAGGCGATGTCTACGCATAACAACGTATAAGCCTTTCCGGCATTCGCATGATGCAAGGGTCCGGATAACGATATCCGGTTGCAGGGCATGCATCGCGACGAGTGCAGCGCTCTTAACGTGTGCTGTAATGAAGTAATATTATATCAGATAATATTACTTATCGTTTCGTAGCACGAGCATAATGCGCACTTCAATGATTCGGTCATTCATGCATGCTAGGCGGATTTGCCATGGTGCGATGTCGCGATGGATAATGACAACATGCCAGATGCATATATAAATGTACACGAATACATTTATATCATGCAGATTCATTTATATGCAATGTGTTCATCACAATAGCACTTCGCCTTGTAGGATCACATCGACCTACGCGTCGGCGGAAAACTAACCGTAGCACAACACCCTGAGCCTGCTATCGCTTCCGCAGCAATCGAACCAGTTCCCGAGACCTGGATCGCTGGTAAACAGAAGTTTTACGATGTGGAACGGGTGTTAGATTATCGCGCGCATTGTGTGGGCCGACACCGACGTAAGCGGACAGTACGCGAGTACTTGGTCAAGTGGACAGGGTATACCAGCAAGCACAACTCATGGGAACCGGCACGCAACTTCTCGCAGGACATGAAACCCCTGCTCGAAGAAGCCCGCAAACATGCCACACAAGCCCAATGACCCTGCAGTCGATGCTGTATGAAGCAGTGAGGACGCTGCATACGGGAGGGGGGATAATTGTTGTGCTACGGTTCATTTCCCGCCAATGCGTAGGTCGATGCGACCCTACGAGGCGAAATGCTATCTGGACGAATGCATGAATGATCATTGCATATGAATAAACCTGCATGATATAAATGTATTCGCATACATTTCACATACAGTGTTCAGGCACGAACGTTATGGCACGACTTATATGCCCCTGGAGTTCCAGGTTCTGCCCCGACAGAGAGCGGGCCAAAGATCCTAAAGTTAAGGGCAGGGTGCCCCCATGTCGATGGACGGTGACGACCCCAATTAAAGTGACCTGTGAGCTGACCAGTAGCGGAGTTGATGCCTTAGTTGATTTGGCAGATTCTGCTGGATGCTGGTGGTGGGTGCTGAACCTGGGAAAACCACTGATTTCGGAGAAGTCGGCATGGGAGACTGGATGAGGGTGCCCCGAAACACCGGGGCAGGTAGGGACTGCCAGGTTAGTGGCCACGGGTGATGTACCCCCCTATCCTACACACATTTCTATATACATTTGGCATGTTATCATTATCTATCGCGACATCGCATCATGGCAAATCCGCCAAGCATGCATGAAATACCGAATCATTGAAGTGCGCATTATGCTCGTGCTACGAAACGATAAGTAATATTATTTGATATAATATTACTTTATTACAGCACACGTTGAGAGCGCCGCACTCGTCGTGATGCATGCCTTGCAACCGAATATCGTTATTCGGACCCTTGCATCATGCGAATGCCGGAAAGGCTTATACGTTGTTATGCTTGGACATTGCCTATACGCAGTAGGGTTGTCACACTCAGGATCGGCCTCCTAGTGTGAATCGTACGACATTGCGATGCTGCGAGTATAACAGATGCGAGGACGGCTAAGCAAGATAAGACATTTGATACCGGAGGACGGCTAAGCAAGATAAGACATTTGATACCGGAGAACACTCATGTGTTCTACGCTATTATTACTATACGCTATTCTACTTAGCCCGAGCTAAGCCTAAACTTCGCTATTCACCACCGCGTGATGATTGCTTGCTTCCGGCGCTGATGGCGATTACGTCCATTGCACCGCTTCGATCTGTAAGACTGTAAGTTATATCTCTTCCTGTCTTGAAGTCTTCCACTGTCTCTGTTTGCTCGCGCTTGTCTTGCTGTACTTGCAAGTGCTCGCGCATCGGTGTCGAAAGCCTTCAGACGCGCAGATACTTATGAGCAAACATGAAGGAGAGGTACAACATCCTGATGGACCGCTACCAGTAGATTGGTTGAACAACGAACCACTCTACTCGGTTGAGCGCATTCTTGACTACCGTGCTCACCGTATCGGGAAGAAACAGAAACGGCTGGTGCACGAGTACCTTGTCAAGTGGAAGGGTTATCCTTCCGACCAAAACAGCTGGGAACCTGCACAGAACTTTACCCCTGACCTGATCCCTGATCTTGAAGCAGCTCGAGCCCCTGCACGAGGGCGCTGCAAGGACGCCGCGTCCTAAAGGGGGAATAGTTGTTGTATTACTGTACCGGCCTTAGCTCCTTGCTAAGTAAGTAGCCAGTGGCTACACCCTCTATGTGCTAATATAGAGGCTAAGGGTTGCATGCCCTAGTGCAACTGCGACACGGTCACTGGTAGACTCAGTTGAGTTCGGTTTCACTGGTTGATCATATGTATTTCCTTAATACATATCCACGTTTTCTCTTCCTTAGAGATTACGGCTCTTTATGGAGGCTTTCCGTACTGAGCTCAGAGTACCTATGCTCTGCTCTTCCTATCAACCGGTAGTTATCACTACCACTAGTTTGGGGTGATACAACACGATGCACCGTGGTGGCACTCCTCCGACTAACCACGTTCATACTCCTGGAACCCAAGAACTAATTCCAAGGGATTCGCAGATAACTTGGAGTACGTGGAAGAGGAAGGGTGTGCTACAAAATACCGCCAAGTCCCGTGGAGCTGCATCAGAATCGAAGTGGTCAAGAATACAAAATCGATGGCTTACCAAGTGGGGATGTATGCAAACGGAGTTTGCGCAGCGACGACAATGGGGAGTCTGCCTTCGGTGCGCATCAAATCACCTTACAAGGAACTGCCCGCTTTTACCCCCATTAGCTGTAGGACTACCTTCAACGGACGAGGCACCTGACACTATTTCCGTTGATATCGTCGGAGCACCCAACACGTTAATACAGAAATGTTAGTTGACATGGAGTGCTGAATTACGTTCTGGCTGGGATGAATCTTGATTGAATCCGGCAATGTTGATATGAGGGGACTCTTCACTACTTTGACTAGATATACTCGATGATTAATACTTATGTGCCTCTAACGGATCCTTTTCTGCTGACTAGCATGGATCGTAGGTATGATGAGGATGTACGCCACGTTTGACTCTTTTTGATGGCAACAAAATCGATTTTGTTGACTGAAATTTTGGAACACCTATGTATTACAGGTGTTACTGACGACCTTATCTCAAATAAGTGATAAGCATGATGGGATTGATCCCATAGTCCTCTAAGTGTTCAGGTTATCCTCGTTGATGAGGATAAGCATCCCATCGTGGGCAGGACCACCCTTAGTCGACGAAGGACCTTCTGTGTGTTAGGGCCCAATGAGTGCAACAAGGTCTCCCGGAGACAGCACTACATGGGCATTGGGTGCCGCGACAGTACCGTGCGCGCATCGATATGGAGTCCAGCACAATTGGCCATTGTGCAAAAGGGAACCTATCGCTTAAGGTACCTTGTCTGTCGTACCAAGATGTCACACCAGAGGAGGGCGGAACTGTGCGGAGCCTGTGGTTAATTTCGTTAGCGGTGTTCGTCCGCCGAAATAAAGAACCCAAGCTTGAAGGATGTAAGAGCAGCTTATCAAATGATAAGGGAAGGCATCCATGAATTGCTTGTGAGGCCTTGGGTGCAATTGGTTGTTACCACCGCGCAGTCTCTTGTGAAAGATCCTGAGGTCGCAGCCCCCTTATTGCCAAAATTATACTGATGCATATGTCATCCTGGGGCTCCCACCTATGTTACCTGCTGATTATATGATCCCCTTTGTGTTCGAGCACAATCCGTTTCACAACCTATATACAGGTTAGGCTGCCAAAATTGAGCGGATGAAGCGGCAAGTGGGGGATCTGCTTGCAAAGGGTATGATTCGGCCCAGCACATCGCCATATCCTGCGCCGATATTGTTTGTTGGTAAGAAGGATGGGACGTTGTGCATGTGCATTGATTATTGGGGCTTGAATGCGACCACGAATAAAAATCGCTACCCTTTGCCGCGCGTCGATGACCTGCCCGATAAGCTGAAGGGCTCAGCTTATTTTTCCTCGATTGACCTTCAACAAGGGTATAATCAGATACGCATTGCTGCCTCTGGTATTCCGAAAAACCGCTTTTTGGACCCCCTTTGGTCACTTCAAGTACACGGTCTTGTCGTTTGGACTTACTAATGCGCCCGCCACATTTCAAACAGTGATGGACCGCATGTTCAGACCGTATATCGACAGGTTCGTCGTTTGTTATTTGGATGATATTTTAATATATTCCAAGACGCGCAAGGAGCACCTGAAGCATCTCGAGCTCGTGCTTGAGGTGATGAAGCGGGAGCAATTGTTTGCTTACTGCTTCAAATGTTCTGGGCGCAGCCTCAGGTGGAGTATTTGGGCCACATCGTATCGGCCACTGGAATAAGGTTGGACCCACGGAAAGTAGCTGTGGTTCGTGAATGGTCCTCGCCGCAGAACCTCACCGAACTACGCCAGTTCTTGGGTTTGACCAACTACTTCCGTAAGTTTATCAATAAATACTCCATTATTGCGGCCCCGCTTACGAATTTGACGAAGAAAGAAGGTTTCGCTTCCCTCGAAGCCTGGACACCCGCGTGTCAGCGGGCATTCGAAGAGAAGAGCTCAAGCGAGTCATCGCTGACGATGTCACCCTCTCTTTCCCTGATTACTCGTTGCCATTCCGTGTTGAAGTTGTATCGGATGCTTCTTTACATGGAAGCGGCGCTGTATTGTTGCAGGAAGGACGACCTGTTGTGCTACGGTTAGTTTTCCGCCGACGTGTAGGTCGATGTGATCCTACAAGGCGAAGTGCTATTGTGATGAACACATTGCATATAAAAGAATCTGCATGATATAAATGTGTGTAGGATAGGGGGGTACATCACCCGTGGCCACTAACCTGGCAGTCCCTACCTTCCCCGGTGTTTCGGGGCACCCTCATCCAGTCTCCCATGCCGACTTCTCCGAAATCAGTGGTTTTCCCAGGTTCAGCACCCACCACCAGCATCCAGCGGAATCTGCCGAATCAACTAAGGCGTCAACTCCGCTACTGGTCAGCTCGCAGGTCACTTTAATTGGGGTCGTCACCGTCCATCGACATGGGGGCACCCTGCCCTTAACTTTAGGGTCTTTGGCCCGCTCTCGGTCGGAGTAGAACCTGGAACTCCAGGGGCATATTAGTCGTGCCATAACATGTATTCGTGTACATTTATATATGCATTTGGCATGTTGTCATTATCCATCGCGACATCGCACCATGGCAAATCCGCCTAGCATGCATGAAAGCTCGAGGCATTGAAGTGCGCATTATGCTCGTGCTACGAAACGATAAGTAATATTATCCGATATAATATTACTTCATTAAAGCACACGTTGAGAGCGCCGCACTTGTCGCGATGCATGCCCTGCAACCGGATATCGTTATCCGGACCCTTGCATCATGCGAATGCCGGAAAGGCTTATACGTTGTTATGCGTAGACATCGCCTAAGCGCAGTAGGGTTGTCACATCTAGGATCGGCCTCCTAATGTGAATCGTACGGCACTGCGATGCTGCGAGTATAACAGATGCGAGGACGGCTAAGCTAGACAAGACATTCGATACCGGAGAACACTCGTGTGTTCTACATTACTATTTCTATATGCTATTCTACTTAGCCCGAGCTAAGCCTGAACTTCGCTAATCACCGCCGAGTGATGATTGCTTGCTTCCGGCGCTGACGGCGATTTCGTCCATTGCATCATTCCGATCTGTAAGACCGTAAGTTATATCTCTCTTCGTCTTGAAGTCTTCCGCTGTCTCTGTTTGCTCTCGCTTGCCTTGCTGTACTTGCAAGTGCTCGCGCATCGGTGTCGATAGTCTCCAGACGTGCAGATACTCATGAGCAAACGCGAACGAGAGGTACAACAATTTGGTATCGAGACAGGTTCGTTGCCTAACTGTCTCTCTTTGTCTAATCGGAAGTAGGTTCTTTCTATGGCGAGTTCCAGCGACGAACCACAAGGACCGCTAGATACTTTTGCCGAAGACCTAGGCCGCGCCATTTTGGACGCCGCCGCTTCCGGTTTGTAATTGTTTAATTGCTTTTGCTTAGATTACTGCACTTGTTGTGTAAGTGTACGCTCTGAGTCACAGGTAATCTCAGTGCACCGGCATTGCTTGCCGCGGCGACTGAGACCGGCGTTCGTCCGGACCAGTTGGCGACTCTCATTGCCCAAACTACGGAGATCAGGACTCAGCTGGGCAATTACTTGCTGAGTTTGCTGAATCTTCTCAAGAGTACTGTCGGTAGGCTCACCGAATCGCTTTGTACTCTTGTCTTTGCGATAGAAGTCGGCTTCTATTACGCAAAACTAGGGTATCGCTTCGTGCTCCATGTCCGCGGAACACGACGATACGCCGCACACTAGCCTAGCTAGCCAACCCGATTTCGTTGTTGCTGCTAGAGCGCCGGATAGAGGTCTTGAGACTGTTGGCGCGCGAGCCACTCAAGAGCCCCTTTTCCTTCAGACCCCTGCTCACTTAATTGTGCCGCATTCAGCAGAGAACACGAATATGGACAACACTGCTGGACCAAGGGTTCTGCCATTACCTCAAGCTCGAGGTCATGATGACATCCCTGAGGTGATGAGATTGTCGATTCCCGTTCCTAGGCTCAATATTTCGCTGACCGACAAGACACCAGGGCATAGCATAGCCGATGCAACTCGTGCGTACGTGCGTGACGCTAAAAAGTACCTCCAAGCTGTTCATGGTGGCGATAATGACGGTATCAGGTGTCTCTTCGTTGGTAACACCCTCGAGGGCGCAGCGAAGGACTGGTATCGCAATTGGACCAACGCCCGGGGCAGCTATACTTTTGACGAGTTAGTCGCCGCTTTGCTCGCATGATTCGCTACTGAGGTTCAAGCACGCGATGTGGAAGCTCGTAACGCTTTGGCAGCCGGTAGCTACCACATGCGTCGGGATGAAAATGTACCTGCGTACCAGTCACGCTTCGAAGCACTTGTGACTCCCATTGCTGACCTCACCGAATCCGAGCGTGTCTTTTGGTTTAGGCGAGGCCTAACGAAACTTTTGGCTAAATGGTGCGCCACTGACTTGGTTGGAGCGCAGATCAAGTCGTATGACGCGTTGGTCGCTTTTGCTAAGGGCGCGGAGATACGACTTCTTGCCGGCGAGGAAGAAGTCAAGTCTGCCCCTCGTGCAAATGCCGTGCAAGTGCAGGATCCGCTTGGGGAAGCTGTGGCTCTCGACCAGGACCTCGGCGCGACCCGCCCCACGCCTACTGCCGCGACGCGACGCAGCAACGGGCAACGCAAGGCGCGCGGGGGCGCTAGCTCGGGTGTCCGTGGTACAGGAGGAGCAGGTCCGAGCTCGGACCCAGCTAGGAACAGGAAGCGTGGTGGTGCGCCGTCGTCGGCAGCCGCACAGCGTTCCGACCCCAACGCGAAGCGTACTCGTACGGACGACACATTTATGCCAAAATGGAATTGCAATCGTTCCGAATTCGAGCGTCGAAAATTGGCCAACGTTTGTCTACGGTGTGCGGAGAGCCATTCTACGAAGGAATGCCCTCTAATGCCGCCGTTTGTACCTCAGCCGAAATAGGGGCTTGCCCGGGTTCCTGCGGAGGGGGCTCTACCTGGGTTTTCTGAACTAACGCGTGGTCGGTGGTCATCCTTACGGCCAGCCGTTAAGGCATTGTTGCCTTGTGTACTTGGACACATCGAGCGAGTCATTGCGCGACGCATCACGCTTGACGGACGCACGGGACTTCTCTGCTTCGACCCGTTGTGTAATTTGTTTACACCTCGCCGTCCCCTGTCGTCTATCGATCTGTCTAACCACGTGGTTTTGTTCATCCCCTCGTCTCTGCGTGAGATGTCGGAACAGTTGGCCATATACAGGAGATGTAGGCGTCAATATCCAGGCACTGCCGCATGTGTATTACTCCCTGCTTTCTGTCGGCGCAAGGCAGAGGCATTGTTAAGGGGTATGTGGTGTGTCCACCGGTTCGAGCCGGGCACCGTTTTGTTTAATGGTGTGGATCGGGAGGGTACGCTGGCTCCGTGGCCACACCTATCCTACTCGGTTGACGTTTGGTACGAAGCTCCTGATGGGGGTGCCGTTGGTTACGGACCCGCCTTAAGTGCACTGACGTTGTCTGCTGGGCAGTCGCTCGTAGATAACCGTGTCCCTGTGGTTCAGATCGGTTTGAATGGCCGTACTCTGAAGGCACTTGTTGACACCGGTGCCAGCGACGACTTCATCTCTGTCGCAGAGGTGAATGCGCTGGGGTTGTCCCCAGAGTCGTCTGATTGTCCACAGGTTACCCTTGCTGACGGGGGTAAGCATCCCATCGTGGGCAGGATTACCCTTAGCCTATCGTTAGGCCCTTTGCGTGTTGTGACCCGGCCGTACGTGCTGCAGGGCTTAGCAGAGACTGCACCGTACATAATGGGGTCGTCGACATTACGACAGTACCGCGCGCGCATCGACATGGAGACCGCAACCCTGCATATGTGCAAGGGTACTCTGTCGATTAAGGTACCTTTCCTGTCGTTCGAACATGTCACACCAAAGGAGGGCGAAACTGAGGCGGTGCCTATGGTTAATTTCGCTGTGACCGCAATGGCCGCGCGAATCGAACCAGAGCTAGTCGGGCGTAAGGAGGCCGTCCGTTTGTTACGGAAGGGTGCCCACGGACTGCTTTTAAGGCCGCGGGTGAGCTGTTGTGTCACCACCGCGCAGATTTCTGCGGATCCTGAGGTTGAGGCCCTACTGTCGCAGTATGAGGACGTCTTTAAAGATATCCCTGGCCTACGACCTATGCGTCCTGTTGATCACACAATCCCTCTCATGCCTGGAGCGCAGCCTACGGCCCGGCCAATGTACAGGTTGAGTCCATTGGAACTGGACGAGGTGAAGCGCCAGGTGACGGATTTGCTCGCGAAGGGTATGATACGCCCCAGCACATCCCCGTATTCTGCACCGATTTTATTTGTCGGTAAGAAGGATGGGACCTTGCGCATGTGCATTGATTACCGGGGGTTAAATGCGAATACGGTGAAAAATCGCTACCCTTTGCCACGCGTTGACGACCTGTTGGATAAGCTGAAGGGCTCGGCTTATTTTTCCTCAATTGACTTACAACAGGGCTACAATCAGATTCGCATCGCTGCCTCTGATATCCCGAAAACCGTTTTTCGGACGCCCTTTGGTCACTTTGAGTATACGGTCCTATCGTTTGGTTTGACTAATGCCCCTGCGACGTTCCAGGCGGTTATGGACCGAATGTTTAGGCCGTTTATCGACAGGTTCGTTGTTTGCTACCTGGATGACATCTTGGTATATTCTAAGACGCGCGAGGAGCACTTGGAGCATCTTCGGCTCGTGCTCGACGTTATGAGGCGGGAGCAATTGTTTGCTAAACGCGCCAAATGCTTTTGGGCGCAGCCTCAGGTGGAATATTTGGGCCACATTGTGTCGGCCACCGGTGTGAAGATGGACCCGCGGAAGGTCGCCGTGGTTCGCGATTGGCCCGCGCCTCAGAACCTCACGGAGCTGCGTAAGTTCCTTGGCTTGACCAATTATTTCCGAAAGTTCATTGAAAAATATTCCATCATTGCGGCCCCGCTTACTAACTTAACTCGCAAAGGCGTTTTCGTTTCGCTCGAGTCGTGGACGTCGCAATGCCAGCGGGCATTTGAAGAGCTCAAACGAATCATTGCCGAAGATGTCACCCTTGCATTCCCTGATTACTCGTTGCCATTTCGTGTTGAGGTAGTGTCTGATGCCTCAATATTTGGAAGTGGCGCTGTATTGTTACAGGAAGGGCGACCGATCGCCTTCACGAGTAAGAAGTTTTCTGGTGCGGAGATTCGCTACACCACCGGGGAACAGGAGCTTCTGGCCGTGCTGCATGCTTTAAAGGAATGGCGCTGTTACCTCGAGGGACGCCCGTTTACTTTAAAGACTGACCATAAGCCCCTAACGTTTTTGCAAAGCGTTCCAACGTTGAACCGCCGTCAAGCTAGGTGGATGGAATATCTAGCTAGGTTCAACTGCACCTGGGAGTATATTTCTGGTAAATTGAATATTGCCGATGCTCTCAGTCGACATCCGTCGCTACACGCTGCAATTTTGGCAGCGCCCGTCGTGCGGCCGCGTAGCGAGGAGGTACCGATCGCGACGGACCTCGCGGAGCGGTTGAAGGTTGCCTACAACGCAGACGCCTGGTTCGCGGACCCGGCTAATGTAGAAAACCTTCGCAAGCAGAATGGCCTTTGGCTACGGACGGAGGGTGCAGCTACGCAAATCGTCGTTCCGAACGACGACGCGCTACGCTACGACATCCTTGCGCGGTTCCACGAGGACCCGTTAGCAGGACACCCTGGTAGCAAGCGATTGATCGACTTGGTGCAACGTTCCTTTTGGTGGCCTTGTTTGGCTAAGGATGCGGCGAACTTCGTCCAGACATGCAGTCTGTGCCAGCGCAATAAGGCTTTGTCCGGTAAGGGCCATGGGTTGTTGCAACCGTTGCCTGTCCCGGATGCGCCTTGGGAAAGTGTTTCCATGGACTTCGTAGTCGCGCTGCCCAAAACTGAGGGGGGATACGATGCGGTGTTCGTAATGGTCGATCGTCTGACTAAGATGGTTCACCTAGCACCATGCACATCATCCTGCACGGCTGAGCAAACCGCACGTTTGTTTTTCGATAATGTGGTTCGGTTACACGGGATTCCCAAAAATGTGATCTCGGACCGCGGTGGACAGTTCACGTCTAAGTTTTGGGAAGCGCTCTGCAAATTAGTTGGCATGCGCGTCAACCTGAGCACAGCGTATCACCCGCAGACTGATGGTCAAACCGAACGCACAAACCGCACGTTGGGTGATATGTTGCGCAATTATGCTGGTCGCACACCACTCGTTTGGGATACATATTTGACTGCGGCAGAATTCACGCTTAACAACGCTGTTAACCACTCGACAGGCAAAAGTCCGTTCTTTCTTAACTACGGGTTTCATCCCGCGCTACCCGTGTGGCGTGAGTTGGAAGTGAACGTGCCTGCTGCTAAACTTTTTGCCAAGTCTTTTATGTCCCGAATCACAGACGCGAAGTCGTGTTTGGACGCGGCGCAGCAACGAACGACGGAATACTACAACAAATCCAAGCAGGATGTAACGTTTTCGGAGGGGCAACTCGTGTTGCTAAGCACCAAGAACTTGCGTTCCTTGGCCGACGGATCCCGAAAACTCTTACCCCGCTGGATTGGTCCGTATCCTGTCGTGCGCATGGTTGGGAATGTGGCTGTGCAGCTTGCATTGCCCGCTGATATGACCATTCACCCCACGTTTCACGTATCGCTTGTTCTTCCGTATCGTGGTACGGAACCCGTCCCTGAGCCTGCTAACGCCCCCGCAGCGATCGAACCAGTTCCCGAGACCTGGATCGCTGGTAAACAGAAGTTTTACGATGTGGAGCGGGTGTTAGATTATCGCGCGCGTCGTGTGGGCCGACACCGACGTAAGCGAACAGTACACGAGTACTTGGTTAAGTTGACAGGGTATACCGACGACCACAACTCATGGGAACCGGCACGCAACTTCTCACAGGACATGAAACCCCTGCTCGAAGAAGCCCGCAAACGTGCCACGCAAACCCAATGACCCCTGCAGTCGATGCTGTATGATGCAGCGAGGACGCTGCATACGGGAGGGGGGATAATTGTTGTGCTACGGTTAGTTTTCCGCCGACGTGTAGGTCGATGTGATCCTACAAGGCGAAGTGCTATTGTGATGAACACATTGCATATAAAAGAATCTGCATGATATAAATGTATTCGTGTACATTTATATATGCATTTGGCATGTTGTCATTTTCCATCGCGACATCGCACCATGGCAAATCCGCCTAGCATGCATGAAAGCTCGAGGCATTGAAGTGCGCATTATGCTCGTGCTACGAAACGATAAGTAATATTATCCGATATAATATTACTTCATTAAAGCACACGTTGAGAGCGCCGCACTTGTCGCGATGCATGCCCTGCAACCGGATATCGTTATCCGGACCCTTGCATCATGCGAATGCCGGAAAGGCTTATACGTTGTTATGCGTAGACATCGCCTAAGCGCAGTAGGGTTGTCACATCTAGGATCGGCCTCCTAATGTGAATCGTACGGCACTGCGATGCTGCGAGTATAACAGATGCGAGGACGGCTAAGCTAGACAAGACATTCGATACCGGAGAACACTCGTGTGTTCTACATTACTATTTCTATATGCTATTCTACTTAGCCCGAGCTAAGCCTGAACTTCGCTAATCACCGCCGAGTGATGATTGCTTGCTTCCGGCGCTGACGGCGATTTCGTCCATTGCATCATTCCGATCTGTAAGACCGTAAGTTATATCTCTCTTCGTCTTGAAGTCTTCCGCTGTCTCTGTTTGCTCTCGCTTGCCTTGCTGTACTTGCAAGTGCTCGCGCATCGGTGTCGATAGTCTCCAGACGTGCAGATACTCATGAGCAAACGCGAACGAGAGGTACAACACGACCGATCACCTTCACAAGTAAGAAGTTCTCAGGTGTGAAGACCCGATACACAATCGGAGAGCAGGAGCTGTTGGCAGCTCTACATGCTTTGAAGGAGTGGCGCTCTTACCTCGAAGGCCGCCCTTTTACGCTGAAGACTGACCATAAACTGCTGACATTCTTGCAGAGTGTCCCCACGCTTAACCGACGACAAGCATGGTGGATGGAATATCTATCTCGTTTGGACTGTACATGGGAATATATCGCTGGCAGAAATAATATTGCTGACGCCCTCAGTCGACATCCATCATTACATGCTGCGATTTTGGCAGCACCGGTTACTTGTTCGCACAGTCAGGAGGTGCCGATAGCAGCGGACCTCACGCAGCGACTCAAGTTGGCGTATAAAAAGGATCCATGGTTCGCTACGCCAAGTAATGTGGAACATCTGCACAAGCGCAACGATTTATGGCTGAGAATGGATGGCTCGACCACACAAATTGTCGTGCCGAATGATGATGCTTTGCGCTACGATATTCTTGCGCGGTTCCACGAGGACCCGTTAGCAGGACATCCTGGAAGTACGCGTCTGGCAGAGCTCGTTTGACGCTCGTTCTGGTGGCTGCGCGTGGTGAACGATGCAGAAAACTTCATGCAAAGGTGCAGTTTATGTCAGTGCAATAAAGCACTATCCGGTAAGGACCAGGGTTTATTACAACCTTTACCTATACCAGATGCCCCTTGGGAAAGTGTTTCCATGGACTTCGTAGTCGCGCTGCCCGAAACTGAGGGGGGATATGACTCGGTGTTCGTTATGGTCGATCGTTTGACCAAGATGGTTCACTTAGCCCCCTGCACCTCGTCTTGCACCGCTGAGCAAACAGCATGATTATTTTTCGATAGCGTGGTACGATTGCATGACGTTCCTAAAAATGTGATATCCGATCGCGGCGGTCAATTCACGTCTAAGTTTTGGGAAGTGCTTTGTGAACTCGTCGGTATGCGTGTTCATTTGAGCACAGCATATCATCCCCAATCCGATGCACAAACTGAACACACAAATCGCACACTGGGCGATATGTTCAGGAATTTCACGGGGCGCACACCCTCTGTTTGGGATTCATTTCTGACTTCGGCAGAATTCGCGCTTAGCAACGCTGTTAACCGCTCAACAGGTCAAAGCCCTTTCTTTCTGAATTATGGATTCCATCCTGCGCTACCCGTGTGGCAAGAGTTGGAGATAAATATCCCGGCGGCTAAAACCTGTGCCAAGTCATTCCTATCCCGCATGACAGACGCGAAGGCATGTTTGGACGCGGCACAACAACAGACGACGGACTATTATAATAAATCCAAACGAAATATAACATTTTTGGTGGGACAAATGGTATTATTGAGCACTAAGAACTTGTGTTCGCTCGCTGACGGTTCCTGTAAATTGCTACCTCGCTGGATTGGTCCATATCCGTTTGTTCACATGGTAGGGAATGTAGCTGTGGAGCTATCCCTACCCTTTGACATGAATATCCACCCCACATTTCATATTTCACTCATCCGTCCATATTGTGGCACGGAGCCCATTACAAACAACACCGATGCCCCTGCAGTCCCGAGACCTGGATCACAGGCAAGCAAAAAGTGTATGATGTGGAGCGGATACTGGATTATCGGGTTCGTCGTATAGGTCGACAACGACGAAAGTGGATGGTGCACGAATATCTGGTCAAGTGGACTGGCTATCCTAGCGAGCATAATTCGTGGGAGCCGATGCGTAACTTCTCGCCGGAAATGAAGCCCCTGTTGGAGGAAGCTCGCCTACGTGCCACGCAGATCTTTGCAGTCGATGCTGTCCGATGCAGCGAGGATGCTGCATACGGGAGGGGGGATAGTTGTTGTACACGGGTTCGATCGCCATTCATACCAGAGTGGACTGCAACCCATCCGAGCATCATGAAGCATGATATGATCATATTAGCATGATATATTCGAGTATATCTAGCTAATCAGGCATGCTACATTATCATCTACGACATCGTGCTGTCGGTCAACATGTTTGACTCGAGGCTGGTAATTAACGCGCGATCTATCTGTTGGCATATTATATCACGTAATAATACTTTAAATGTTCTTACCTCATTTACGTCATAAACCATACATGTATGCGAGAAGGCGACGATCACGATCGTTGGGTCGGCAACCGAATATTGATATTCAGATCTTTGCATATTGCATGCGTTGCATTCAATAATATCACGGACTACACAATATTTAGAACAGTGCTACAAAGGTACTCACACTTGAGATCGGAATCCAGTGAGACCTGTACTGCGCATTGGTATCGCGACGTGATAGGTGCGAGGACGGCCGCCTAGAGACCGAAGTCGGCTCGCGCTACTTTGGACTAAGTACTCGTGTACTTAACTCTATCCAATTCGCATACATACGATATACTCATATATATTCGGCCTGAGCTATTCCAGCATATCATCTGCAGCCGAGTGATGAACATTGCCCGCGGGGTCTGACGGCCATCTACCGATTTGTAAACGGAGACTATTGTAAGTTGGATCTTTCCTTATTCTTGAGTCTTCTGCTGTCACTTTGCCCGCATTGAATCGCCTTGCTGTTCGTAAGCTTGGTGCGCACTAGCTAACATCCAGACGTGCAGATTCAGTGCATGATCGAAGAAGGAGGGATACAACACTGGATTGGTCCATATCCCGTTATTCACCTGGTAGGGAATGTAGCTGTGGTGCTATCCCTACCCTCTGACATGAATATCCATCCCACATTTCATATTTCCCTCATCCGCCCTTATCGCGGCACAACGCCCGTTACAAACGACACTGAGGCACCTGCAGTAATGGACCCCAGTCCCGAGACCTGGATCGCAGGCAAGCAAAAAGTGTATGATGTGGAACGAATACTGGATTATCGAATTCGTTGTATAGGTCGACAACGACGAAATCGGAAGGTGCACGAGTATCTGGTCAATTGGACTGGCAATTCTAGTGAGCATAATTCGTGGGAGTCGATGCGTCATTTCTGGCCGGAAATGAAGCCCCTATTGGAGGAAGCTCGCCTACATGCCACGCAGACCCAATGATCTCTGCAGTCGATGCTGTCCGATGCAGTGAGGATGCTGCATACAGGTTGGGGGAAAGTTGTTGTACGCGGGTTCGATCACCGTTTTGCACCAAAGTAGGCCGCAATGCATTCGAGCATTATGAAGCATAATACAATCATATTAGCATGATATACTCGAGTATATCTAGCTAATCAGGCATGTCGCATTATCATCTACGACATTGCGCTGTAGGTCAACATGTTTGACTCGAGGCTAATAATTAATGCGCGATCTATCCATTGGCATTTTATATCACGTAATAATACTTTAAATATTATTACCTCATTTACGTCATAAACCATACGTGTATGCGAGAAGGTGACGATCACGATGGTTGGGTTGGCAACCGAATATCAATATTCGGACCTTCGCATATTGCATGCATTGCATCCATTAGTATCACGGATGACACGATATTTCGAGCAGTACTACGAAGGTACTCACACTTGAGATCGAAATCCAGTGAGACCTGTACTGCACATTGGTATTGTGACGTGATAGGTGCGAGGACGGCCGCCTAGAGCCCGAAGTCGGCTTAACGCTACTTTGGACTAAGTACCCGTGTACTTAACTCTATCTAATTCGCATACATACGTTATACTCATTTATATTGGGCCTGAGCTATTTTAGCATCTCATCTGCAGCTGAGTGATGAACATTGCCCGCGGGGTCTGATGGCAGACTTCTCATTTGCAATTGAAGAACATTGAAAGTTGAATCTTTCCTTATTGTTGAGTCTTCCGCTGTCTAGTACTCGCATTGGATTGCCTTGCTGTTCGTAAGCTTGGTATGCACTCAGCTAACATCCAGACATGCAGATTTAATGCATGATTGAAGAAGGAAGGATACAACATGGTACGCAGGTACGTTTTCACCCCGACGCATGTGATATGTACTGTCCGCCAAAACCTTGCAAGCCTCAACATCACGTGCTTGCACCTCAGTAGTGAACCGTGCGAGCAGAGCGGAAACCAACTCGTCAAACGTGTAGTCAATCCGGGCGGTGGTCCATTCGTGGTACCAGTCCTTCACTGCGCCCTCGAGGGTGTTGCCAACGAAGAGACACCTGATACCATCATTATCGCCACCATGCACAGCCTGGAGATACTTCTTAGTGTCGTGCACGTACGCACGAGTTGCATCAGCTATGCTATGGCCTGGTGTCTTAGGATTTTCATTCAGCGAGATTTTAAGCCTAGGTACGGGAATTGTCAATCTCATCACCTCAGGAATGGCATCGTTGCGCTTGTGCAAATGTTTCACATTACTCGGTGAAGCAAACCATGGATTGGTCTGATATGCCATCTTGAGTTGTTGCGCGAGATCCGCTGCTATCGGCACCTCCTGACTGCGCGAACGAGTAACCGGTGCTGCCAAAATCGCAGCATGTAATGATGGATGTCGACTGAGGGTGTCAGCAATATTAATTCTGCCGGCGATATACTCCCATGTACAGTCGAAACGAGATAGATACTCCATCCATCTGGATTGTCGTCGGTTGAGCGTGGGACACTCTGTAAGAATGTTGTAGTATCCTGGGGTATCTACGGGTTAGTGTCAAAGATTGGACCACCAATCGTCATCTTCCGATTGGGCCTTTGTAGGCCGACACAACAGAGGTACAACAAATGTCAGCAGTTTGTGGTCGGTCTTCAGTGTAAAAGGGCGGCCTTCGAGGTAACAGCGTCACTCTTTCAAAGCATGCAGAACTGCCAACAGCTCCTGCTCTCCGGTCGTGTATCAGGTCTCCGCACCCGAGAATGTCTTACTCATGAAGGCGATCAGTCGTCCTTCCTGCAACAATACAGCACCGCTTCCATGCAAAGAAGCATCCGATATTTCTTCTACACGAAACGGTAACGAGTGATCAGGGAAAGAGAGGGTAACAATTCGCTTGAGCTCTTTGAATGCCCGCTGGCACGCGGGTGTCCAGGCTTTGAGGGAAGCGAAACCTCCTTTCTTCATCAAACTCGTAAGCGGGGCCGCAATAATGGAGTATTTATTGATAAACTTACGGAAGTAGTTCGTCAAACCCAAGAACTGGCGTAGTTCGGTGAGGTTCTGAGGCGCGGGCCATTCGCGAACCACAGCTACCTTCCGTGGGTCCATCCTTATTCCAGTGGCCGACACGATGTGGCCAAAATACTCCACCTGAGGCTGTGCCCAAAGACACTTGGCGCGTTCAGCAAACAATTGCTCCCGCTTCATCACCTCAAGCATGAGCTCGAGATGCTTCAGGTGCTCCTTGCGTGTCTTGGAATATATTAAAATATCGTCCATGTAACAAACGACGAACCTGTCAATATACGGTCTAAACATGCGGTCCATCACTGCTTGAAATGTGGCGGGCGCATAAGTAAGTCCAAATGACAAGACCGTGTACTCGAAGTGACCAAAGGGGGTCTGGAAAGCGGTTTTTGGAATATCAGAAGCAGCAATGTGTATCTGATTATACCCCTGATGAAGGTCAATCGAGGAAAAATAAGCTGAGCCTTTCAACTTATCGACCAGGTCATGGACCCGCGGCAAAGGGTAGCAATTTTTAATCGTGGTCGCATTGAAGCCCCGATAATCAATGCACATGCGCAACGTCCCATCCTTCTTACCAACAAACAATATCGGTGCAGAGTATGGCGATGTGCTGGGCCGAATCATACCCTTTGCAAGCAGATCCCCCACTTGCCGCTTCACTTCATCCAGCTCCAACGGGCTTAATGTTGTACGCCGGTTCGATTACCGTTGACAACGAAATAGGCCTCAACACATTCGAGCATTATGAAGCATGATATAACCATATTAGCATGATATACTCGAGTATATCTAGCTAATCAGGCATGTCGCATTATCATCTACAACATCACACTGTCGGTCAACATGTTTGACTCGAGGCTGATACATAATGCGCGATCTATCTGTTGGCATAATATCCCACGTAATAATACTTTAAATACTACTACCTCATCTGTGTCATAAACCAAACGCGTATGAGAGAAGGCGTCGATCGCAATGGTTGGGTCGGCAACCGAATATCAATATTCGGACCTTGGCATATTGCATGCGTTGCATCCATGAATATCACGGATTACGCGATATTTAGAATAGTGCTACAAAGGTACTCACACTTGAGATCGGAATCCAGTGAGACCTGTACTGCACATCGGTATCACGACGTGATAGGTGAGAGGACGGCCACCTAGAGCCCAAAGTCGGCTCGACGCTACTTTGGATTAAGTACTCGTGTACTTAACACAATCTTATTCGTATACATACGTTTTATGCATTTATATTCGGCCTGAGGTATTCCAGCATAGCATCTTCAGCCGGATGATGAACATTGCCAGCGGTGTCTGACGGCCGACTACCAATTTGTAAATGAAGACTATTGTAAGTTGGATCTTTCCTTATTGTTGAGTCTTCCGCTGTCACTTTACTCGCATTGGATTGCCTTGCTGTTCGTAAGCACGGTGCACACTAAGCTAACAATCAGACGTGCAGATTCAGTGCATGATCGAAGAAGGAAGGATACAACAAATTTGGTATTGAGATGGGTAGAGTCACGACTGCTGCATTGTCCCTCATCGAAAGTAGGTTCTCGCGATGGCGAAAGACGACGACACTCACTGCAGTCCTTTAGACACCTTCGCTGAGGATCTTGGCCACACTGTCCTGGACAACGCCGCTTCTGGTTTGTAATCCTAGACATCTGTTGATAACTAGCTGCTACATTCTTGTTGCGAGGTTGCACTGTGAGTCGCAGGTGAACGTACACCAACGCTGAATGCGGTGTTGGCTGGACAGCACTTAAACACGGAACAGATCAAGGCCTTGATTCAGAAAACCACTGAGATAAAAGACGGCCTTACGGATTACATCACTTTTCTTCTCGGCTTACTCAGGAGTTCTGTCGGTACGTGAGTAGTTGAAAATTCCTCTTGTGTTAACTTGCTCACAGGTCTTTTAGTAAATTCCTGTTCATAAATATAAGTTCGTGCTCCATGTCGGGACGCAAAGATAGTTCCTATCTGGGCACCACAAGCCAGCCTGACGGCAGTCTCGCCGCTAGAACTGCTTTCACTGATCCCGATACCGTCGAAACTCGTATTATGTCAGATCCCATTGTTCTCCAGACCCCTTCACACTTAATTGTACCACTGTCGGCAGCTGCTACAACGAGTGAAGGAGTTGGGGCGCAACAGGCTCTGGTAACACCTGCAGTTCAAGAACCCGTCAGAATACCGGAGGTAATGAAGTTGACTATCCCCGTGCCTAAGCTTAATATCTCCGCTGACGAAAAGGCAAAGAATTCAGGACATAGTGTCACGGATAGAACACGGGCCTATGTTCGTGACACTAGGTAATATCTGCAAGCGGTGCACGGCGGGGGATGCGACTCCCTTAAATGTCTGTTTGTTGGGAATACCCTTGAGGGTGCTGCAAAGGATTGGTATGACGAATGGACAACTGCTAGAGTTAAGTATACGTTCGATAACCTGATATATGCTCTCCCCGCTTGCTTTGCTACCGAAGTTCGATCTCGTAGTAATGAGGCTCGTAAGATGCTGGCGCAAGGCACATACCATATGTGTCCACACGAGACCGTTCCTGCTTATCAGTAGCGTTTTGAGGCACTGATAACCCCTATCGTTAATTTCCCTGAGGAGGATCGCATCTTTTGGTTTCATCGCGGTCTTACCGAATCCCTTGCATGATGGTGCGCCACTGACCTCAATGGAGTTCCGTTCCAGTCTTACGATGCCTTCGTAACTTTCGCTAGAGGTGCGGAGGTTCGAAATTTGGCTGGTAAAGACGCTAAACAAATTAATTCTCGCATAGCGAGTGCAGGAACTACCTTTGGAGTCGACACCAAAGGACCAGGGTCCTGATCACCAACGCCCTGTGGTGGCCGCAACAACCGTTCGAAAGGAAAGACGGTATGACTCTCGCGGACGCCAAAGCCCAAGTAACCGTGGGTCCGCAGGAGCTGGGCCAAGCTCGGGCCATGTAAAAGGGAAACGAAGGGGGAGCACGCCGACTGTAGCTGCAATGCAGAACGCTGCTCCTAGTATTAAAAAGCCCCGGACAGAGGATCCATATATGCAGAAGTGGGAGTGCCGACGTTCGGAGTTTGACCATCGCAAGTTCGCTAATCTTTGCCTGAGGTGTGAAGGAGAGCACCCTACTCGTGAATGTCCTCTGTTACCGCCTTTTGTGCCTAAGACAACTTAGGAAGTTGCCCGGGATGCGGAGGAAGGGACTCCTCCCGGGACTGAAGGAAGTGTACGTGGCCGCTGGCCGTTGTTGCGTCCGGCTATGAAGGCTCTTTTACCTTCCGTTTTTGGACAAATCGAGCGGGCTATCGGGCAACGTTTTTTGCTTGACGGACGCACGGGACTAAATTATTTTGACTCACGGTGTAATTTATTTGCACCGCGCTGTCCTCTTTCTTCCCTCGATTTATTCAGCCACGTTACTTTGTTTATCCCTTCATCTTTCCGTTGTGTGAGCAACTCACCAGGTATAAGAGGTATCGCCATCGAGATCCAGACACTATAGCTTGCATACTAATTCCCTCTTATCGTCAACGGAGAGCTACGTCCCTGCTCAAAGGTATGCAATGTGTTCTCCGATTCGAGTCGGACACATCACCATATTCCGCACCGATATTGTTTGTCGGTAAGAAGGATGGGACGCGTATGTGCATTGATTATTAGGGCTTGAATGCGACTACGATTAAAAATCGCTACCCTTTGCCGCGCGTCGATGACCTGCTCGATAAGTTGAAAGGATCAGCTTATTTTTCCTCGATTGGGGTACATACAACAGGGGTATAACCAGATACGCATTGCTGCTTCTGATATTCCGAGAATCGCTTTCCAGACCCCCTTGGGTCACTTCGAGTACACTGTCTTGTCGTTTGGACTTACAAATGCGCCCACCACATTTCAAGCAGGGATGGACCGCATGTTCAGACCGTATATAGACAGGTTCATCGTTTGTTACTTGGATGATATTTTGATATACTCCAAGACGCGCGAGGAGCACCTGAAGCATCTCGAGCTCGTGCTTGAGGTGATGAAGCGGGAACAATTGTTTGCTGAACGCGCAAAATGTTCTTGGGTGCAGGTGGAGTTTTTAGGCCACATCGTGTCGGCCACTGGGGTAAGAATGGACCCACGGAAGGTAGCTGTGATTTGTGAATGGCCCGCACCTCAGAACCTCACCGAGCTACACCAGTTCTTAGGCATGACTAACTACTTCCGTAAGTTTATTAATAAATACTCCATTATTGCGGCCCCGCTTACAAATCTGATGAGGAAAGGAGGCTTTGCTTCTCTCGAGGCCTGGACACCCGGGTGTCAGCAGGCATTCGAAGAGCTCAAGCGAATCGTCACTGACGACGTTACCCTCTCTTTCCCTGATTACTCATTGCCGTTTCGTGTAGAAGTAATATCGGATGCTTCCCTGCATGGAAGCGGTGCTGTATTGTTGCAGGAAGGACGACCGATCGCCTTCACAAGTAGGAAGTTCTCGGGTGCGGAGACCCGATACATGACCAGAGAGCAGGAGCTGTTGGCAGTTCTGCATGCTTTAAAAGAATGGCGCTGTTACCTCGAAGGCCGCCCTTTTACACTGAAGACCGACCACAAACCACTGACATTCTTACAGAGTAACCCCACGCTCAATCGACGACAATCCAGATGGATGGAGTATCTATCTCGTTTCGACTGTACATGGGAGTATATCGCCGGCAGAATTAATATTGCTGACGTCCTCAGTCGACATCCATCACTACACGCTGCAATTTTAGCAGCACTGGTTACCCGTTCGCGCAGTCAGGAGGTGCCGATAGCAGCGGACCTCACGCAGCGACTCAAGGTGGTGTATGAAGTGGATCCATGGTTCGCTACGCCAAGTAATGTGGAACATCTGCACAAGCGCAACGATTTATGGCTGAGAATGGATGGCTCGACCACACACATCGTCCTGCCGAACAACGACGCTTTGTGCTACGATATTTTTGCTCGGTTCCACGAGGACCTGTTAGCAGGACACCCTGGAAGCACACGATTGGCCAAGCTAGTACGATGCTCGTTCTGGTGGCCGCGCGTGGTGAAGGATGCGGAAAACTTCGTGCAAAGGTGCAGTTTATGTCAGTGCAATAAAGCACTATCCGGTAAGGGCCAGGGTTTATTACAATCTTTACCTATACCAGATGCCCCTTGGGAAAGTGTTTATATGGACTTCGTAGTCGCGCTGCCCAAAACTGAGGGGGGATACGACTCGGTGTTCGTTATGGTCGATCGCTTGACCAAGATGATTCACTAAGCCCCCTGCACCTCGTCTTGCACCGCTGAGCAAACAGCACGATTGTTTTTTGATAACGTGGTCCAATTGCATGATGTTCCTAAAAATGTGATATCCAATCACGGCGGTCAATTCATGTCTAAGTTTTGGGAAGCACTATGTGAACTCGTCGGTATGCGTGTTCATTTTAGCACAGCATATCATCCCCAATCCGATGCACAAACAGAACGCACAAATCGCACGTTGGGCGATATGTTACAAAATTTCGCGGGACGCACACCCTCTGTTTAGGATACGTTTCTGACTTCGGCAGAATTTGTGCTTAACAACACTGTTAACTGCTCTACAGGTCAAAGCCCTTTCTGAATTATGGATTCCGTCCTGCGCTACCTGTGTGGTGAGAGTTGGAAGTAAATATTGCTGCGGCTAAAACCTTTGCCAAGTCGTTCCTATCCCGCATGACAGACGCGAAGGCATGTTTGGACGCGGCGCAACAACGGACGACGGACTACTATAATAAATCCAAACGAGATGTAGCATTTTCGGTGGGACAAATGGTATTATTGAGCACTAAGAACTTGCGTTCACTCGCCGATGGTTCCCAAAAATTACTACCTCGCTGGATTGGTCCATATCCCGTTGTTCACATGGTAGGTAATATAGCTGTGGAGCTATCCCTACCCTCTGACATGAATATTCACCCCACGTTTCATATCTCCCTCATCCGTCCTTATCGGGGCTCAGTGCCCGTTACAAACGACACCGAGGCCCCTGCAGTAATGGACCCCGGTCCCAAGACCTGGATCGCAGGCAAGCAAAAGGTGTATGATGTGGAGCGGATACTGGATTATCGGGTTCGTCGTATAGGTTTGCAGCGACGAAAGCGGAAGGTGCACGAATATCTGGTCAAGTGGACTGGCTATTCTAGCGAGCATAATTCATGGGAGCCGACGCGGAACTTCTCGCCAGAAATGAAGCCCCAATTGGAGGAAGCTCGTCTACGTGCCACGCAGACCCAATGACCTCTGCAGTCGATGCTGTTCGATGCAGCGAGGACGCTGCATACGGGAGGGGGGATAGTTGTTGTACGCCGGTTCGATTACCCTTCACAACAAAATAGGCCACAATACATTCGAGCATTATGAAGCATGATATGATCATATTAGCATGATATACTCAAGTATATCTAGCTAATCAGGCATGTCGCATTATCATCTACAACATCACGCTGTCAGTCAACATGTTTGACTCGAGGCTGATAATTAATGCGCGATCTATCTGTTGGCATAATATCCCACGTAATAATACTTTAAATACTACTACCTCATCCGTGTCATAAACCAAACGTGTATGAGAGAACGCGACGATCGCGATGGTTGGGTCGGCAACCGAATATCGATATTCGGACCTTGGCATATTGCATGCGTTGCATCCATGAATATCACGGATTACGCGATATTTAGAATAGTGCTACGAAGGTACTCACACTTGAGATCGGAATCCAGTGAGACCTGTACTGCACATCGGTATCACGACGTGATAGGACGGCCGCCTAGAGACCAGAGTCGGCTCGATGCTACTTTGGACTAAGTACCCGAGTACTTAACTCTATCTGGTACGCATACATACGATATAATCATTTATATTCGGCCTGAGCTATTCTAGCACTCCATCTGCAGCCGAGTGATGAACATTGCCCGTGGGGTCTGACGGCAGAGTACAAATTTGTAATTGAAGAACATTGTAAGTTGAATCTTTCCTTATTGTTGAGTCTTCCGCTGTCTACAATTCGCATTGGATTGCCTTGCTGTTCGTAAGCTTGGTACGCACTCAGCTAACATCCAGACGTGCAGATCTAATGTATGATTGAAGAAGGAAGGATACAACAAATTTGGTATTGAGACGGGTTGAATCATGACTGCTGCATTGTCCCTCATCGGAAGTAGGTTCTCGTGATGGCAAGCAACGATGACACGCGCCGCAGCCCTTTAGACACCTTTGCTGAGGATCTTGGCCGCGCCGTCTTGGACGCCGCCGCTTCCGGTATGTAATCCTAGATATCTGTTGGTAACATGTTGCTGTATTCTCGTTGCGAGCTTGCATTGTGAGCCGCAGGTGAACGTACGCCAACATTAAACGCTGTGTTGACTGGACAATACTTAAACTCGGATCAGATTAAAGCTTTGATTCAGAAGACTACTGAGATAAGAGACGGCCTTACGGATTACGTCGCTTTTCTTCTCGAGCTACTCAGGAGTTCTGTCGGTACACGAGTAATCGAAAATTCCTCTTGCGCTACCTGTTTACAGATCTTTTAGTAAATTCCTGTTCACCAGTATAAGCTCGTGCCTTATGTCGGGACGCGAAGATAGTTCCTATCTGGGCACTGCCAGCCAACCCGTTAGCGGTCCTGACGCTAGACCTGTTTTTGCCGATCCCGATACTGTCGGGACTCGTATTATGTCTGACCCTGTTGTTCTCCAGACCCCTTCACACTTAATTGTACCACTGTCGGCAGCTGCTACAACAAGTGAAGGAGTTGGAGCACAACGGGCTCCGGTAACACCCGTGGTTCATGAACCCGTCAGAATACCGGAGGTAATGAAGTTGACCATCCCCGTGCCCAAGCTCAATATTTCCGCTGACGAAAAGGCAAAGAATTCAGGGCATAGTATCGCGGATAGGACCAGGGCTTACGTTCGCGACACTAGGCAATATCTGCAAGCGGTGCACGGCGGGGGATGCGACTCCATTAAATGCCTGTTCGTTGGGAATACCCTTGAGGGTGCCGCAAAGGATTGGTATGACGAATGGACCACTGCTAGAAGCAAGTACACATTTGACAACCTGATTGATGCTCTCCTCGCCCGCTTTGCTGCGGAAGTTCGCTCTCGTAGCAACGAGGCTCGTAAGATGCTGGCACAAGGCACGTACCACATGTGTCCACACGAGACCGTTCCTACTTATCAGTCCCGTTTCGAGGCGCTGATAACTCCTATCGTTAACTTTCCCGAGGAGGATCGTATCTTTTGGTTCCACCGCGGTCTTACTGAATCCCTTGCGTGATGGTGCGCCACTGACCTCAGCGGAATTCCATTTCAATCTTATGATGCCTTAGTAGCTTTTGCTAGAGGTGCAGAAGTTAGACATTTGGCGGGCAAGGACAACTTAACCCTCACGTCCACGTGATGCAAGCGCAGGAACCACCTTCGGAGTCGACGCCAAAGGACCAGGGTTCCGATCGTCAACGCCCCGCGGCGGCCGTGAATACCGTTTGGAAGGAAAGACGGTTTGATGATCGCAGACGCCAGAGCCCAAGTAATCGTGGGTCTGCGGGAGCTGGGCTGAGCTCTGGCCATGTGAAAGGAAAGCAAAGAGGGAGCGCACCGTCTGTAGCTGCAATGCAGAATGCGGCTCCTAGTGTTAAGAAGCCCCGGACAGACAATCCGTACATGCAAAAGTGGGAGTGCCGACGCTCGGAGTTTGACCGTCGGAAGTTCGCTAATCTTTGCTTGAGGTGTGCGGGAGAGCACCCTACTTGCGAATGCCCTCTTTTACCACCTTTCGTACCCAAGACGACTTAGGAAGTTGCCCGGGATGTGGAGGAAGGGACTTCTCCCGGGATTGAAGAGAGTGACTGTGGCCGCTGGCCGTCGTTGCGTCCAGCAATAAAGGCTCTTTTACCTTCTGTTTTTGGACAAATCGAGCGGGCTATTTAGCGACGCTTTTCGCTTGACGGGCGCACGGGACTAAATCATTTTGACTCGCTGTGTAATTTATTTGCACTGCGCTGTCCTCTTTCTTCCCTCAATTTATCCGGCCACGTTACTTTGTTTATCCCTTCATCTTTCCGTGAGTTGTGCGAGCAGCTCACCAGGTATAAGAGATACCGTCGTCAAAATCCGGACACTGCAGCTTGCATACTAATTCCCTCTTATAGTCAACGCAGAGCTGCGTCCCTGCTCGAAGGTATGCAATGTGTTCTCCAGTTTGAGTCGGACACCGCTTTGTTTAACGGTGTGGATGTGACGGGCAGGCCGATGGTACTACCTAAACTATCTTACACTGCTGAAGTTTGGTTTGAGGCCCCTCTTATGGATTCTACCAGGTTCGAGCCTGCGCTAGGATCACTTCTACTTTCTGCGGAGTTGACTCCAACAGGAAATCTTGTTCCTATCATTGAAATCGGCCTCGGTGGTCGACTAATGAAGGCGCTTGTGGATACCGGCGCCAGCGACGACTTCATCTCGGCAAAGGAGGTGAATGCTTTGGGGTTGACCCCTCAGTCGTCTGATTGTGCACAGGTTACCCTCGCTGATGGAGGAAAGCATCCCATCGCGGGCAGGATCACCCTGAGCCTATCGATAGGCCCTCTGCGTGTTAGGGCCTAACCGTATGTGCTACAAGGTCTCTCGGAGACGGCACAGTACATTTTGGGTGCCGCGACATTACGGCAGTACCGTGCGCGCATCGATATGGAGTCCACCACACATACTTTGTGCAAAGGGAACCTATCGACTAAGGTACCTTTCCTGTCGTACCAAGATATCACACCAGAGGAGGGCGGAACTGTTGCGGAGCCTGAGGTTAATTTCGCTTTGGCGGCGATCGTCAGCGGAAAACAAGAACCCAAGCTAATTGGACGCAAAGAAACCAATCGGATGATACGGAAAGGCGCCCATGTGTTGCTTGTGAGGCCACGGGTGCAATCGAATGCTACCACCACGCAGTCCACCGTGAAGGATGTTGAGGTCGAAGCCCTCCTGCATAAATATGCTGTTGTCTTTCACGACATCCCAGGGCTCCCACCTATGCGGCCTGTTGACCATACGATCCCTCTTGTGCCCGGAGCACAACCCGTTTCACGACCTATGTACAGGTTAAGCCCGTTGGAGCTAGATGAAGTGAAGCGGCAAGTGAGGGATCTGCTCGCAAAGGGTATGATTCGGCCCAGCACATCGCCATATTCTGCACCGATATTGTTTGTCGGTAAGAAGGATGGGACGTTGCATATGTGCATTGATTGTCGGGGCTTGAATGCGACTATGATTAAAAATCGCTACCCTTTGCCGCGCAACGATGACCTGCTCGATAAGCTGAAGGGCTCAGCTTATTTTTCCTCGATTGACCTTCAACAGGGGTATAACCAGATACGCATTGCTGCCTCTGATATTCCGAAAACCGCTTTCCAGACCCCCTTTGGTCACTTCGAGTACACGGTCTTGTCGTTTGGACTTACAAATGCGCCCACCACATTTCAAGCAGGGATGGACCGCATGTTCAGACCGTATATCGACAGGTTCATCGTTTGTTACTTGGACGATATTTTAATATATTCCAAGACGTGCGAGGAGCACCTGAAGCATCTCGAGCTCATGCTTGAGGTGATGAAGCGGGAGCAATTGTTTGCTGAACGCGCCAAGTGTCTTTGGGCACAGCCTCAGGTGGAGTATTTTGGCCACATCGTGTCGGCCATTGGAATAAGGATGGACCCACGGAAGGTAGCTGTGGTTCGCAAATGGCCCGCGCCTCAGAACCTCACCGAACTACGCCAGTTCTTGGGTTTGACCAACTACTTCCGTAAGTTTATCAATAAATACTCCATTATTGCGGCCCCGCTTACGAGTTTGACAAAGAAAGGAGGTTTCGCTTCCCTCGAAGCCTGGAAACCCGCGTGCCAGCGGGCATTCGAAGAGCTCAAGCGAATTGTTACCCTCTCTTTCCCTGATCACTCGTTACCGTTTCGTGTAGAAGTAATATCGGATGCTTCCTTGCATGGAAGCGGTGCTGTATTGTTGCAGGAAGGACGACTGATCGCCTTCATGAGTAAGAAATTCTCGGGTGCGGAGACCCGATACACGACCGGAGAGCAGGAGCTGTTGGCAGTTCTGCATGCTTTGAAAGAGTGACGCTGTTACCTCGAAGGCCGCCCTTTTACACTGAAGACCGACCACAAACCGCTGACATTCTTACAGAGTGTCCTGTTTTTTGCTCAACCAACGACAATCCAGATGAATGGGGTATCTATCTTGTTTCGACTGTACATATCATACTGTATCTGGTTATACCCCTTTTGAAGGTCAATCGAGGAAAAATAAGCTGAGCCTTTCAACTTATCGAGCAGGTCATGGATGCGCGGCAAAGGGTAGCAATTTTTAATCGTGGTCGCATTGAAGCCCCGATAATCAATGCACATGCGCAACGTCCCATCCTTCTTACCGACAAACAATATCGGTGCAGAGTATGGCGATGTGCTGGGCCGAATCATACCCTTTGCAAGCAGATCCCCCACTTGCCCCTTTACTTCATCCAGCTCCAACGGGCTTAATGTTGTATGCCGGTTCGATTACCGTTGACAACGAAATAGGCCTCAACACATTCGAGCATTATGAAGCATGATATAACCATATTAGCATGATATACTCAAGTATATCTAGCTAATCAGGCATGTCGCATTATCATCTACAACATCACGCTGTCGGTCAACATGTTTGACTCGAGGCTGATAATTAATGCGCGATCTATCTGTTGGCATAATATCCCACGTAATAATACTTTAAATACTACTACCTCATCTGTGTCATAAACCAAACGCGTATGAGAGAAGGCGTCGATCGCGATGGTTGGGTCGGCAACCGAATATCAATATTCGGACCTTGGCATATTGCATGCGTTGCATCCATGAATATCACGGATTACGCGATATTTAGAATAGTGCTACGAAGGTACTCACACTTGAGATCGGAATCCAGTGAGACCTGTACTGCACATCGGTATCACGACGTGATAGGTGCAAGGACGGCCGCCTAGAGCCTGAAGTCGGCTCGACGCTACTTTGGATTAAGTACTCGTGTACTTAACACAATCTTATTCGTATACATACGTTTTATGCATTTATATTCGGCCTGAGGTATTCCAGCATAGCATCTTCAGCCGGATGATGAACATTGCCAGCGGGGTCTGACGGCCGACTACCAATTTGTAAATGAAGACTATTGTAAGTTGGATCTTTCCTTATTGTTGAGTCTTCCGCTGTCACTTTACTCGCATTGGATCGCCTTGCTGTTCGTAAGCACGGTGCACACTAAGCTAACAATCAGACGTGCAGATTCAGTGCATGATCGAAGAAGGAAGGATACAACAAATTTGGTATTGAGACGGGTAGAGTCACGACTGCCGCATTGTCCCTCATCGAAAGTAGGTTCTCGCGATGGCGAAAGACGACAACATTCACCGCAGTCCGTTAGACACCTTCGCTGAGGACCTTGGCCACACTGTCCTGGACGCCGCCGCTTCCGGTTTGTAATCCTAGACATCTGTTGATAACTAGCTGCTGCATTCTTGTTGCGAGGTTGCACTGTGAGTCGCAGGTGAATGTACACCAACGCTGAATGCGGTGTTGGCTGGACAGCACTTAAACACGGGACAGATCAAGGCCTTGATTCAGAAAACCACTGAGATAAAAGATGGCCTTATGGATTACATTGCTTTTCTTCTCGGCTTACTCGGGAGTTCTGTCGGTACGCGAGTAGTTGAAAATTCCTCTTGTGTTAACTTGCTCACAGGTGTTTTAGTAAATTCCTGTTCATAAATATAAGTTCGTGCTCCATGTCGGGACACAAAGATAGTTCCTATCTGGGCACCACAAGCCAGCCCGACGGCAGTCTCACCGCTAGAACTGCTTTCACTGATCCCAATACTGTCGAAACTCGTATTATGTCAGATCCCATTGTTCTCCAGACCCCTTCACACTTAATTGTACCACTGTCGGCAGCTGCTACAACGAGTGAAGGAGTTGGGACGCAACGGGCTCCGGTAACACCTGCAGTTCAAGAACCGTCAGAATACCGAAGGTAATGAAGTTGACTATCCCCGTGCCTAAGCTTAATATCTCCGCTGACGAAAAGGCAAAGAATTCAGGACATAGTGTCACGGATAGAACACGGGCCTATGTTCGTGACGCTAGGTAATATCTGCAAGTGGTGCACGGCGGGGGATGCGACTCCATTAAATGTCTGTTTGTTGGGAATACCCTTGAGGGTGCTGCAAAGGATTGGTATGACGAATGGACAACTGCTAGAGTTAAGTATACGTTCGATAACCTGATATATGCTCTCCCCGCTTGCTTTGCTACCGAAGTTCGATCTCGTAGTAATGAGGCTCGTAAGATGCTGGCGCAAGGCACATACCATATGTGTCCACACGAGACCGTTCCTGCTTATCAGTAGCGTTTTGAGGCACTGATAACCCCTATCGTTAATTTCCCTGAGGAGGATCGCATCTTTTGGTTTCATCGCGGTCTTACCGAATCCCTTGCATGATGGTGCTCTTACGAAGATAGGAGCAACCGATGCGAAACGTGGATAGATTACAATGTATTGACGCAGGAACCGTGTATATTTGGCATGAATAATTATTGTATCAACGTTAGTAACGCGCAAGACTAACTAGAGCAGAGTGCGCATAAACAATATACTCGTGATAATAACTGTACAGCACTCGTCGCAATATCTAACTTACATCGCAGTTACTCACACCTAAGTAAGAGCGATTACACAACCGTTACCAAACTGTATTACGATGACGTGAAATCCAGCATAATCGCAACACACCCCCTCGGGATGCACGTCATGGTGGAATAGGGCACTTCAATATCACACCCCCTCAAAGTTAGTAGCGTCAAGTTGCTAAGTATCACTAAAATAAACCTCTACGATAAGGCAATTGAGACAATGCTGGACTGGTGCTGTTAGGTGCCACAATAAGAATAAGTAATCCTTCGCTTATGAAAGTTATTGTCAAATGAGATAATAACCTCACTATCAAATACAGATTAACTACAGCCAGCCACCCGGACTCACGCCTTATTGGCCTATATGAGCTGGTCTCTACCAACAAATCGATGACTTCCTCGTCAGGCATCGTCTAGTCCCATTTCTCGGCGGCACCAGACGAACTTTCCTTCTGGTAGTGGTTTGGTCAATGCGTCCGCCACCATCTCCTCCGTGCGGCAATGCCTCAGTGCCACGTCACCCTCTATCACTCTCTCACGAATCATGTGATGCTGTACATCAATATGCTTAGACCGTGATGAGGTAATGGGGTTGTTGCCTAGGTCTAAGGCCCCTTGTGAGTCTATGTTGATTCTGATTCCGTCGAAGTCCGCCTTTAGGTCCCCGCATAGCTTATTCAACCAAAGGACTTCCCTGACGGCGCTGGAAAGGGCCTGGTATTCAGCCTCCACGGATGACGCTGCCACAGTGCGCTGCAACTGACTGCTCCAGCTGATTGCGGTACCATTAACGTGAAATACGTACCCAGTCGTGGATCACCTTGAGTTAGTGTCTCCTGCCCAGTCCGAATCGCAATATCCATCGATGATCTCCTTGCCCTCCCGCCGGAACTGTAGGCCCAGGTTGCGCGTGCCCGCCACGTAGCGAAGGACCCCCTTTGCCATGCCCATTGCTGGTTTGGTTGGCTTGGCCATGAATCGTGACAACATGCTGAGGGCGAAGCCAAGGTCTGGACGCGTGCTGACTGCCAGGTAGTTGAGCTCGCCAATGAGTGCTCTGTACGGCGTCGGATCCTCCAACAGCTCGGTGTCTTTGTCCAGGTGAAGTTTTGGGTTTAACCTCGCTCATGCCATGCTTATGCAGGATGCGTTCCACATAGCTGGATTGTGATAGCGTGATCTCTCCATTGGGTTGCCGTCGAACTTCCATGCCCAGAAATACCTCAATGCGGCCAAGATCTCTTACCTTGAATAGTTTGCTGATTTCTGCCTTGAGATTTCGGATCAGCTCGGGGTCTTTAGCCGCAATGCACATGTTGTCCACGTGGACCAGCACGAACACGTCTCCTTTGTTGTTGTTTGCTCTCACGAACATCGCTTGGTCGGATTTAGATGTGGTGAGTCCGATTTCAGCGAATTTGGTGCACAGTTTGTCGTACCAGCAGCGGGATGCTTGGCGGAGGCCATATATCGACTTGAGTAGACGGCAGGCAGCTCCTGGGGTCGCCAGGTCGTATCCCGGTGGTGGTTTCATCCAGATTTCTTCTTTGAGGTCGCCGTTCAAAAATGCCGTGGAGACATCTAGTTGGTGTACTTCGAAGTCCCTTGCGGCGGCGATGGCCAGGATGGCCCAGAATGATGAGCCTCGTGATGTAGGTGCAAACAGTTCTCCAAAATCCACCCCCTCGCGTTGTGCGAAGCCCTTCGCAACCAGACGCGCCTTGTATCTGTCGATTGAGCCATCAGGGCATGTCTTGACTTTGTAGACCCAGCGGCAGGGTAGGACGTTTGTGCCAGGCGGTGGAATGCCAATTTCCCATGTGCCGTTGGTCATGTGGGCAATTATCTCATCGTTCATCGCTTGTTGCCACTTGATGCGGTGAGGGCCTCTGACCGCGTCATGGTGAGATTTGGGTTCTTGTATTCTGGCGGCCATGTTGATCACTATAACAAGGAATTCGTGCGTTAGCTCGCGTTAGGCTAGCGTTAGGGACCCCTAACGCTAGCCTAACGCAAGCTTAACGCGAACTAACGCGAGCTAACGCAAAGCCTAACGCAAATCAAACGCATTGAGTTATTGCTTGCGTATCGCTAACGCAATCCTAACGCACCTAACGCAATCGCAAATAAAGGTTTTTGGGAGGGAACGAAAATGTTTGCGTTTACTTTGCGTTAGCTAACGCAACCTAACGCGAACTTACGCAATGTCAAACGCACCCACATAGATTCTAAGGTGTGCGTTAGGCCTAACGCAACGCAAGCGTTAGAGACCCATACGCAAGCAAAAATACATAGCGTGCATGGATGTTAACGCACTTAAAGTCCTCTAACGCACAATACACACACGCCTAACGCGCATTAACGCATGCTTGCGTATGCTGCGAATAATGTGTACACAGCTAGCAGTTGTGGGTTGCGTAAAAGTTTTATACGCATGTAACTAACATATTCGCACGCTTTCGCAAGGTCTTACGTGTGCGATAGCAACATTCGCGCCACTTTCGCTTTGCGTACGAGGCAGCCTCGCATTCTTGCTCACTGTAACTACTTTTGGTCGTTCTCGTTATTTCTTTACTGTTTCAGTTATCATTCCTGTTATTGTTTGCTGTTTTGCCAACCCGCTGCAGAATTATTTTTTGTGTACGGATACTATCCTGTCGTAATGTACATAGCTGTTATGAAGAATATCAATAGGATTTCAGTATTGATAGATGAAAATATTCCAGGAAATAATTTACAGCTCAATATTCGGGAAGCATCCAGGTAAGCAGCCATTGGTGAGTACGCATTAATTCAACGGAACAATCAAATTTCTACACATCCAATCCTGCCAATCAAATTCTGTTTATGAGTTCAATAATCATTTGTACCATGCACCAATCATTTCAATCATCATTAGGTACATACATCCTAACTTCATCTGCCACCACACATTTAGCAGCCCGCTCTAATATAAGCTTAGAAACAAATATGTTAGATGTTAGTTCTATCTAATCGTCTTCTATTTCACTATCTTTGTTGTCATCGTCCTCTCGCACACTGGTGGCATCATCCTGCTCGTCCTCACTCTTCTCGTCCTTGCTCACCTCCTCCTGAAGCAACTCCTGAAAAATTCAGAAAAGGAAAATTAGATATTATTTACATGCATAAGTATAAAGGTAAATTAAGCCGACACGACAGCAATTATCAATTTCGGTTACGATATCTTTAATCATGATGGATGGGCAGTGCTTCTAGGTACTATGTACGTGGACACTTTGTTACCTGTTTCTTCATACTCCCTGAGCTCCCACGTTGACGTCGTGCCCGTGTACATCGCACATCTTCCGAAGCACTCTTGACCTTTACCAGTCAAAACAACAGATATTAGAATATTACATTCATACAAGCAGGAAATTAAGACAACAAGCTGAACTCAGGAAATTTACCTTCTATCGCCGGTGGTCTTAACTGTCATTATTGTCGTCACCGTCCGTAGACTTGTCTTCCACCGGCACCTGCTGGTCCAAAACACGTTAAGGGACTAGATAGTGATGAGAAATATTATTAAAAAGTAATTAATGTCGGGCCTCAATATAATGTACCTTTCTTTTGATGCCCGTGCTTGTCCGTCTCACTTTCGTGGATGGCCACACATCATCATTGTTTGTTACCTTCAAGGCCCACCATTAACATACATATATGATTTTAGAAATGATAAGCTTACATTTTTTATTAAAAAAGAGAAAAACAAATGGACATATACCACATCAAACTACAAAGCACGCAGCAAATTAAAAGACTAGAACGAAACATAAAATTACAACTCACTAAAACGGGAAGACAGGATGAATGGGCTGTACCTTTTTCGCTGCCGCCTTGCTTGAGTTTGTAGCATTCCTGCTGGAGTTCCTTGCCTTAGAGGGCTCTGAACTCTTTGCCTACATGAAAAGGAAGTATGTTTGAGGAATATAGGAACAATTACATAAAAGACAAAATGGAGAAAACAGGTTAAAGGACATTAATGACCTGTACATCCCTGTACATGCAATCAGTAATGTACATCACCCATCCTGCAATAACCTTGCTAAGCGCGCCTGGAAATTTGCACACCCCTTCATCCACTCTCTTTACCACTATTATTTGGACTAACCTGTCGGCGTCTAGCGGCCTTGATCTCCTTCTCCTTCTGATGTATGCGAGCTGCATTGGCAGCCAGCACCATCATCAATGCATCTTCACCATGTGCGGGCTGCTTTTGGCGTTGGCTAGTGCGCCCATCCTGAGTTCCTGGCGGCTCGTCATTTCGGCCGCTTTTCTGCGGTTTGGTAGCAATTAAGCATTTCGTAAATGAGGAAATAAAGGCATGAAAAAATTGTTATTGTTTAACTAGCTAAAATAAGAAACAAATGTTATGCATGAACTGTGACGTACTTTCTGCAAACATACTAAGAAGTACGTACTATTAGGGTGGCGAAGCAGCAGCAATAATAAAAGTGAACACATGCATAATCACATCTTACCGTAGTGCCTTTTGGCAACTCCAGTGCACCAAGGCCTGGTGTATGCTGAGCTGTTCCACCAGCTCCAACCGGCACTGGAGTGGCTGGTACGGTGAAGGATGTCTTACTGCTTTCAATCTGCTTCCGCTGCACAAGTGCATTAATAAGCTCCTGCTGCCGATCTGTCACATTCAAATCCTCCATCGCAATGCGGCACTCACTGGGACCCGCATCTGGGTTATCTGGCTGAGCGTACTTGAAGCTCCTCCAGGGTGCCCGAGACTCCTTGTTCCATAGCTTCTTCCATGGCTTCTTCTCAAGGTCCTCTACATAAAAATAATGCGAAGACGAACATCAACGCCAGATGCCATAATACACAACATTGTCAAAAATTTTCGTAATCCAGTACATAGTGTAAGCGGCATGCATGTCCTCTGTCGTAAAACAAATCTTTGGCCCACGTTTATCCCAAATTCCATTTTTCAAAATACATAGAAAGGAATTTTTTTATCAATCAACCTGATCAAAAAATGTTGTAAAACAAGTATATGGATGACAGTAGCAGTAGGATAGGAGCTCACAAACCTGGCTTGCAGGCAAGTTCCTCCTTGTGGGTGGCCTTCACCTTTTCTTCCCTTGCACGTTGGGCATTGTAATCCGTTGCGTATCTACAAAGTACATGGGATGCACCGAATGAAAGTGCTTACTTATGATGCTGTGCATGCTTCATTCTATTGTTGTCTGTCCCCACTGAAAGTAAGCTAGTGAAATGGATGGCATGTATGATTACCACAAACAAGATAATCACTAGAAGCATGACATTAGGAAAATAAACATGTACATACTTTTGCCATTTCTTCTTGAAGCAGTCGACCGTAACTCTTGGCTGTAAGTCAGCCACTTGTGCAAAGCCAGCAGCAAAGCACTTATCCCAAACGGGCTGCAGATGCGGCTCACGTTGAATATCCTTCGCAATGAGGACCCGTGGATTCTTCAGGCTGCTGTCGAGGTTGTACGGCACGTTGTCGCGGACGGCTTTGTTGATGGCGGCCTGCTCATATGACCTGCTCCACTTTAATGGCTCACCACGATCATGATCCTTTCGTATACTGATTCTGCTTACTTCAGGGGATACCAATTGAACAGATGGCTGTTTTAGGGATACGTGGATAGTTAGTTTCTTCTGAGCCTGGTTCCAAGCCTTCCCCTTGAAAGGCGCGCTAATTTCCTTCTTCAGCCACCGAGTGCAGCGGCTAAGCAGCTGCACAGGCGCCACCTGCTGGGCCACAAGCTTGCCATCCTCATCCTCCGAGTCTAAAACCTGAACTGAAACTTCACTGATTGATTTTGCGCCAGCTGCATCAGTAAGGAGCTGCTCGAAATCTACCACTGACAGATTTATCTCAGTATCAATACGCCTCTTTTCTTCATTAGGACAGCAGACCAGCAGTTTACAAACAACTGGTGAATGTGTCTCCATTCATTAAAAGGTTGTACTATTGCAAATAACTTGCTCCTTCAGCAGGATACATACAGCTGCAGACATGAGGCATGGGCCCTACGTACTACTAAAAAGTGAAGAGAAGTGCTTTGGTACTCCGTCCAGGGTTGTGCTGCTGCCAATCAATCCCATGTAAGCAACAATGTTTCGTAACCCTGCTTTACAACATCCTTTATATGTACATTTAATGCCACCCGTGAAGCAAGCAAGAGCAACTGCTATAAAAGTTATGCTGTGCACTAGCCTTTAAATCTTAACATATATACAAGGTGCAGCAGCAATAAAGAATGTTATTTTACAATAATATTGATGATTGCCGTCGTCCTACATAAAAAATCTGTTTAGCTCTTCGCATGCGGCTAGCTATTTGCGGCATGTAACGGTTGGTTGTCGTAAAAGCTAGTCAACTAGTTCATGAGAAACGTCATAAATTATTTTTAAGGAATGTTAATCAAGTTTCTTATTAGCAAGCTCCTGGAAGTATGATGATGAGGCTGTATCCCAGTATTTCACGTACATGCATGTATTTTTTTGTATTTTTTTTCCTGTGCGTATGCATGTAATTTACTATTCAAGTCTATCATTCGTTATTGAAAATTTACTTCAAGTGTAAATTACGCGGACATGCACGTTCCACTTTAATATCTCGTACTCCACATGCATGAGTACTGCCTGTACCACTCCATACAATGGAGGAGTCGTTTCCCTTTGTCAGATATCAGTTCTGTAAGGAAAAACAGTCTGATCCTGCTACTTTACTGTATATTATTACATGCTCATGGCCCACCTTTTATTAGGCTTTTTCTGTGGCATTACTTTCGGTATTGCTGTTGCCTCTTACGTTGCTCTGTATGCCCCTGTTTTAGTTGATGTATATGTTACAGAATATTTAGTGTGGATCCTCATGGGTTCTTCTGTTTTTGTTCTCATCACAGTGTTGGGCGTTACGATAGGGCGATACTGCTCAACGGTGTCATTTACACAGTCCAATCATGATGAACGAGCTCTTCAGCTTTTCGTCGTTTTACCTGGGTCACGGACGTTGACGTTTTCTGGAAGTACGGACTCAACTGTGGGACAGCTCATGGACTTCGTCTCCAGTAATTCCTTATTTACATTTCAACCTGGATCAGTTTGGAGGTTGACTTCTAGTAGAGGGGACGTGCTATCAGATCGAGATAAACATCTTGGCTTGTACGGCTTACATAACCAGTACCATGTTAAAGTTCTTGGCCGCCTCCTTGGAGGCAGTGGAAGGCTTCTGAACAAGCGCCCAGCCTCATCCAAAAGGGATAACATATCAGGTGCGCACGGATGACTTATGTTCATATAGGTTTTTAAGGGATATATTTATTTGGAACATTCATTGTGCACTCATCTCGTACCAGCCACCCACTCATGCTGTCAATAATTTTAAATCAAAGTACAGTTATTCATACTAGCCCGGGCTTTGGTGTGATGAGCCAGGCACTGTGGTTTGTTTGGATGGGTCCAATGAAACCCTTCCAATTGCCATCCACCGTGGCCATGCATGTATGCACGGAAAAAATTAAAATATCCCTCACGCCAAATTGGCATGCAAGCTACATCTACGTATCTCCTTACTTGCATGACAGCATGATTAAATGAATGCAATATTACTGTGCTGCAAAATTCACAGATGCATGGCTGTAAAAGCACAAGTTCAGTCGTTGTCAGGACCCTCTTGGTCAGGAGGTTTATGCATGTACTCAATGCCCATTTACTGGAAGGACACGGTCGCAGCTTTATGGGCACATGAAGAGATGCAGACTTTCTTTCCCAGAGGATACCAACTTAAACATGGACAATGAGAATGACTTCAACACCTCTGATGATCATAATGAAGACCACAGCAGTAGCAGCACGGACAGTTCAGGGCATACATCAGAGGTGTTGTCAGGGGATAGCAGTGGACATTCGCAGGTTCAGGAAGAAACAGCTCTGCCCTCCTCACTTGTTTCTGCTCTCATTCACGTTATGGATGATCTTGATCCTGCCAATCCTAATCACCGGCAAACTCTTGAATATATATCAGCAATCCTGGATAACTTATGCCAACATAGTTATCCTGAATCTGAGGATGATGAACCCGATGCAGCAGAACTTGGTGTACTTTCACAGTTAGGGGCCATGGATCATGGGCAGTTACAGCTGCTGGAACCCACAAACCCAGCCGAGCTTCTTGCCTCAGGAAGCACTGTTCAAGCGTACAAATAACGTTTGGATGACCCTCTGTGGAGGGTCACTGTGAATAATGGTGATGGCGTTGTAGTGTGCCAAGGTAAGAGAAGTGTTGAGGCCTATTGTAGGGCATTATTAAACATCTTGCCTTGTTTGACGGATGCATGCCTTTGGAAGAAAATAAGATTGTTCTCCTGCATGTACATGCATATTGAATGCATGCAGAGGCAAGAATAACCGTGGGTCAGTTTGGATATGCCTGGCTGAAAGAAAAGATGGCTGGACGTGTTTGAGATGTGGTTGCAGATCGACAGCTACGGTTCTTGAGGGATATCTGCTAACCTCCTGGTAACCATGTTCCACCCAGTCTTTATGTCCTCCGAAAGATGCTTGGAATACCAGACCTATGGGCCTCAATATAATGTACCTTTCTTTTGATGCCCGTGCTTGTCCGTCTCACTTTCGTGGATGGCCACACATCGTCATTGTTCGTTACCTTCAAGGCCCACCATTAACATACATATATGATTTTAGAAATGATAAGCTTACATTTTTTATTAAAAAAGAGAAAAACAAATCGACATATACCACATCAAACCACAAAGCACGCAGCAAATTAAAAGACTAGAACGAAACATAAAATTACAACTCACTAAAACGGGAAGACAGGATGAATGGGCTGTACCTTTTTCGCTGCCGCCTTGCTTGAGTTTGTAGCATTCCTGCTGGAGTTCCTTGCCTTAGAGGGCTCTGAACTCTTTGCCTACATGAAAAGGAAGTATGTTTGAGGAATATAGGAACAATTACATAAAAGACAAAATGGAGAAAACAGGTTAAAGGACATTAATGACCTGTACATCCCTGTACATGCAATCAGTAATGTACATCACCCATCCTGCAATAACCTTGCTAAGCGCGCCTGGAAATTTGCACACCCCTTCATCCACTCTCTTTACCACTATTATTTGGACTAACCTGTCGGCGTCTAGCGGCCTTGATCTCCTTCTCCTTCTGATGTATGCGAGCTGCATTGGCAGCCAGCACCATCATCAATGCATCTTCACCATGTGCGGGCTGCTTTTGGCGTTGGCTAGTGCGCCCATCCTGAGTTCCTGGCGGCTCGTCATTTTGGCCGCTTTTCTGCGGTTTGGTAGCAATTAAGCATTTCGTAAATGAGGAAATAAAGGCATGAAAAAATTGTTATTGTTTAACTAGCTAAAATAAGAAACAAATGTTATGCATGAACTGTGACGTACTTTCTGCAAACATACTAAGAAGTACGTACTATTAGGGTGGCGAAGCAGCAGCAATAATAAAAGTGAACACATGCATAATCACATCTTACCGTAGTGCCTTTTGGCAACTCCAGTGCACCAAGGCCTGGTGTATGCTGAGCTGTTCCACCAGCTCCAACCGGCACTGGAGTGGCTGGTACGGTGAAGGATGTCTTACTGCTTTCAATCTGCTTCCGCTGCACAAGTGCATTAATAAGCTCCTGCTGCCGATCTGTCACATTCAAATCCTCCATCGCAATGCGGCACTCACTGGGACCCGCATCTGGGTTATCTGGCTGAGCGTACTTGAAGCTCCTCCAGGGTGCCCGAGACTCCTTGTTCCATAGCTTCTTCCATGGCTTCTTCTCAAGGTCCTCTACATAAAAATAATGCGAAGACGAACATCAACGCCAGATGCCATAATACACAACATTGTCAAAAATTTTCGTAATCCAGTACATAGTGTAAGCGGCATGCATGTCCTCTGTCGTAAAACAAATCTTTGGCCCACGTTTATCCCAAATTCCATTTTTCAAAATACATAGAAAGGAATTTTTTTATCAATCAACCTGATCAAAAAATGTTGTAAAACAAGTATATGGATGACAGTAGCAGTAGGATAGGAGCTCACAAACCTGGCTTGCAGGCAAGTTCCTCCTTGTGGGTGGCCTTCACCTTTTCTTCCCTTGCACGTTGGGCATTGTAATCCGTTGCGTATCTACAAAGTACATGGGATGCACCGAATGAAAGTGCTTACTTATGATGCTGTGCATGCTTCATTCTATTGTTGTCTGTCCCCACTGAAAGTAAGCTAGTGAAATGGATGGCATGTATGATTACCACAAACAAGATAATCACTAGAAGCATGACATTAGGAAAATAAACATGTACATACTTTTGCCATTTCTTCTTGAAGCAGTCGACCGTAACTCTTGGCTGTAAGTCAGCCACTTGTGCAAAGCCAGCAGCAAAGCACTTATCCCAAACGGGCTGCAGATGCGGCTCACGTTGAATATCCTTCGCAATGAGGACCCGTGGATTCTTCAGGCTGCTGTCGAGGTTGTACGGCACGTTGTCGCGGACGGCTTTGTTGATGGCGGCCTGCTCATATGACCTGCTCCACTTTAATGGCTCACCACGATCATGATCCTTTCGTATACTGATTCTGCTTACTTCAGGGGATACCAATTGAACAGATGGCTGTTTTAGGGATACGTGGATAGTTAGTTTCTTCTGAGCCTGGTTCCAAGCCTTCCCCTTGAAAGGCGCGCTAATTTCCTTCTTCAGCCACCGAGTGCAGCGGCTAAGCAGCTGCACAGGCGCCACCTGCTGGGCCACAAGCTTGCCATCCTCATCCTCCGAGTCTAAAACCTGAACTGAAACTTCACTGATTGATTTTGCGCCAGCTGCATCAGTAAGGAGCTGCTCGAAATCTACCACTGACAGATTTATCTCAGTATCAATACGCCTCTTTTCTTCATTAGGACAGCAGACCAGCAGTTTACAAACAACTGGTGAATGTGTCTCCATTCATTAAAAGGTTGTACTATTGCAAATAACTTGCTCCTTCAGCAGGATACATACAGCTGCAGACATGAGGCATGGGCCCTACGTACTACTAAAAAGTGAAGAGAAGTGCTTTGGTACTCCGTCCAGGGTTGTGCTGCTGCCAATCAATCCCATGTAAGCAACAATGTTTCGTAACCCTGCTTTACAACATCCTTTATATGTACATTTAATGCCACCCGTGAAGCAAGCAAGAGCAACTGCTATAAAAGTTATGCTGTGCACTAGCCTTTAAATCTTAACATATATACAAGGTGCAGCAGCAATAAAGAATGTTATTTTACAATAATATTGATGATTGCCGTCGTCCTACATAAAAAATCTGTTTAGCTCTTCGCATGCGGCTAGCTATTTGCGGCATGTAACGGTTGGTTGTCGTAAAAGCTAGTCAACTAGTTCATGAGAAACGTCATAAATTATTTTTAAGGAATGTTAATCAAGTTTCTTATTAGCAAGCTCCTGGAAGTATGATGATGAGGCTGTATCCCAGTATTTCACGTACATGCATGTATTTTTTTGTATTTTTTTTCCTGTGCGTATGCATGTAATTTACTATTCAAGTCTATCATTCGTTATTGAAAATTTACTTCAAGTGTAAATTACGCGGACATGCACGTTCCACTTTAATATCTCGTACTCCACATGCATGAGTACTGCCTGTACCACTCCATACAATGGAGGAGTCGTTTCCCTTTGTCAGATATCAGTTCTGTAAGGAAAAACAGTCTGATCCTGCTACTTTACTGTATATTATTACATGCTCATGGCCCACCTTTTATTAGGCTTTTTCTGTGGCATTACTTTCGGTATTGCTGTTGCCTCTTACGTTGCTCTGTATGCCCCTGTTTTAGTTGATGTATATGTTACAGAATATTTAGTGTGGATCCTCATGGGTTCTTCTGTTTTTGTTCTCATCACAGTGTTGGGCGTTACGATAGGGCGATACTGCTCAACGGTGTCATTTACACAGTCCAATCATGATGAACGAGCTCTTCAGCTTTTCGTCGTTTTACCTGGGTCACGGACGTTGACGTTTTCTGGAAGTACGGACTCAACTGTGGGACAGCTCATGGACTTCGTCTCCAGTAATTCCTTATTTACATTTCAACCTGGATCAGTTTGGAGGTTGACTTCTAGTAGAGGGGACGTGCTATCAGATCGAGATAAACATCTTGGCTTGTACGGCTTACATAACCAGTACCATGTTAAAGTTCTTGGCCGCCTCCTTGGAGGCAGTGGAAGGCTTCTGAACAAGCGCCCAGCCTCATCCAAAAGGGATAACATATCAGGTGCGCACGGATGACTTATGTTCATATAGGTTTTTAAGGGATATATTTATTTGGAACATTCATTGTGCACTCATCTCGTACCAGCCACCCACTCATGCTGTCAATAATTTTAAATCAAAGTACAGTTATTCATACTAGCCCGGGCTTTGGTGTGATGAGCCAGGCACTGTGGTTTGTTTGGATGGGTCCAATGAAACCCTTCCAATTGCCATCCACCGTGGCCATGCATGTATGCACGGAAAAAATTAAAATATCCCTCACGCCAAATTGGCATGCAAGCTACATCTACGTATCTCCTTACTTGCATGACAGCATGATTAAATGAATGCAATATTACTGTGCTGCAAAATTCACAGATGCATGGCTGTAAAAGCACAAGTTCAGTCGTTGTCAGGACCCTCTTGGTCAGGAGGTTTATGCATGTACTCAATGCCCATTTACTGGAAGGACACGGTCGCAGCTTTATGGGCACATGAAGAGATGCAGACTTTCTTTCCCAGAGGATACCAACTTAAACATGGACAATGAGAATGACTTCAACACCTCTGATGATCATAATGAAGACCACAGCAGTAGCAGCACGGACAGTTCAGGGCATACATCAGAGGTGTTGTCAGGGGATAGCAGTGGACATTCGCAGGTTCAGGAAGAAACAGCTCTGCCCTCCTCACTTGTTTCTGCTCTCATTCACGTTATGGATGATCTTGATCCTGCCAATCCTAATCACCGGCAAACTCTTGAATATATATCAGCAATCCTGGATAACTTATGCCAACATAGTTATCCTGAATCTGAGGATGATGAACCCGATGCAGCAGAACTTGGTGTACTTTCACAGTTAGGGGCCATGGATCATGGGCAGTTACAGCTGCTGGAACCCACAAACCCAGCCGAGCTTCTTGCCTCAGGAAGCACTGTTCAAGCGTACAAATAACGTTTGGATGACCCTCTGTGGAGGGTCACTGTGAATAATGGTGATGGCGTTGTAGTGTGCCAAGGTAAGAGAAGTGTTGAGGCCTATTGTAGGGCATTATTAAACATCTTGCCTTGTTTGACGGATGCATGCCTTTGGAAGAAAATAAGATTGTTCTCCTGCATGTACATGCATATTGAATGCATGCAGAGGCAAGAATAACCGTGGGTCAGTTTGGATATGCCTGGCTGAAAGAAAAGATGGCTGGACGTGTTTGAGATGTGGTTGCAGATCGACAGCTACGGTTCTTGAGGGATATCTGCTAACCTCCTGGTAACCATGTTCCACCCAGTCTTTATGTCCTCCGAAAGATGCTTGGAATACCAGACCTATGGGCCTCAATATAATGTACCTTTCTTTTGATGCCCGTGCTTGTCCGTCTCACTTTCGTGGATGGCCACACATCGTCATTGTTCGTTACCTTCAAGGCCCACCATTAACATACATATATGATTTTAGAAATGATAAGCTTACATTTTTTATTAAAAAAGAGAAAAACAAATGGACATATACCACATCAAACCACAAAGCACGCAGCAAATTAAAAGACTAGAACGAAACATAAAATTACAACTCACTAAAACGGGAAGACAGGATGAATGGGCTGTACCTTTTTCGCTGCCGCCTTGCTTGAGTTTGTAGCATTCCTGCTGGAGTTCCTTGCCTTAGAGGGCTCTGAACTCTTTGCCTACATGAAAAGGAAGTATGTTTGAGGAATATAGGAACAATTACATAAAAGACAAAATGGAGAAAACAGGTTAAAGGACATTAATGACCTGTACATCCCTGTACATGCAATCAGTAATGTACATCACCCATCCTGCAATAACCTTGCTAAGCGCGCCTGGAAATTTGCACACCCCTTCATCCACTCTCTTTACCACTATTATTTGGACTAACCTGTCGGCGTCTAGCGGCCTTGATCTCCTTCTCCTTCTGATGTATGCGAGCTGCATTGGCAGCCAGCACCATCATCAATGCATCTTCACCATGTGCGGGCTGCTTTTGGCGTTGGCTAGTGCGCCCATCCTGAGTTCCTGGCGGCTCGTCATTTCGGCCGCTTTTCTGCGGTTTGGTAGCAATTAAGCATTTCGTAAATGAGGAAATAAAGGCATGAAAAAATTGTTATTGTTTAACTAGCTAAAATAAGAAACAAATGTTATGCATGAACTGTGACGTACTTTCTGCAAACATACTAAGAAGTACGTACTATTAGGGTGGCGAAGCAGCAGCAATAATAAAAGTGAACACATGCATAATCACATCTTACCGTAGTGCCTTTTGGCAACTCCAGTGCACCAAGGCCTGGTGTATGCTGAGCTGTTCCACCAGCTCCAACCGGCACTGGAGTGGCTGGTACGGTGAAGGATGTCTTACTGCTTTCAATCTGCTTCCGCTGCACAAGTGCATTAATAAGCTCCTGCTGCCGATCTGTCACATTCAAATCCTCCATCGCAATGCGGCACTCACTGGGACCCGCATCTGGGTTATCTGGCTGAGCGTACTTGAAGCTCCTCCAGGGTGCCCGAGACTCCTTGTTCCATAGCTTCTTCCATGGCTTCTTCTCAAGGTCCTCTACATAAAAATAATGCGAAGACGAACATCAACGCCAGATGCCATAATACACAACATTGTCAAAAATTTTCGTAATCCAGTACATAGTGTAAGCGGCATGCATGTCCTCTGTCGTAAAACAAATCTTTGGCCCACGTTTATCCCAAATTCCATTTTTCAAAATACATAGAAAGGAATTTTTTTATCAATCAACCTGATCAAAAAATGTTGTAAAACAAGTATATGGATGACAGTAGCAGTAGGATAGGAGCTCACAAACCTGGCTTGCAGGCAAGTTCCTCCTTGTGGGTGGCCTTCACCTTTTCTTCCCTTGCACGTTGGGCATTGTAATCCGTTGCGTATCTACAAAGTACATGGGATGCACCGAATGAAAGTGCTTACTTATGATGCTGTGCATGCTTCATTCTATTGTTGTCTGTCCCCACTGAAAGTAAGCTAGTGAAATGGATGGCATGTATGATTACCACAAACAAGATAATCACTAGAAGCATGACATTAGGAAAATAAACATGTACATACTTTTGCCATTTCTTCTTGAAGCAGTCGACCGTAACTCTTGGCTGTAAGTCAGCCACTTGTGCAAAGCCAGCAGCAAAGCACTTATCCCAAACGGGCTGCAGATGCGGCTCACGTTGAATATCCTTCGCAATGAGGACCCGTGGATTCTTCAGGCTGCTGTCGAGGTTGTACGGCACGTTGTCGCGGACGGCTTTGTTGATGGCGGCCTGCTCATATGACCTGCTCCACTTTAATGGCTCACCACGATCATGATCCTTTCGTATACTGATTCTGCTTACTTCAGGGGATACCAATTGAACAGATGGCTGTTTTAGGGATACGTGGATAGTTAGTTTCTTCTGAGCCTGGTTCCAAGCCTTCCCCTTGAAAGGCGCGCTAATTTCCTTCTTCAGCCACCGAGTGCAGCGGCTAAGCAGCTGCACAGGCGCCACCTGCTGGGCCACAAGCTTGCCATCCTCATCCTCCGAGTCTAAAACCTGAACTGAAACTTCACTGATTGATTTTGCGCCAGCTGCATCAGTAAGGAGCTGCTCGAAATCTACCACTGACAGATTTATCTCAGTATCAATACGCCTCTTTTCTTCATTAGGACAGCAGACCAGCAGTTTACAAACAACTGGTGAATGTGTCTCCATTCATTAAAAGGTTGTACTATTGCAAATAACTTGCTCCTTCAGCAGGATACATACAGCTGCAGACATGAGGCATGGGCCCTACGTACTACTAAAAAGTGAAGAGAAGTGCTTTGGTACTCCGTCCAGGGTTGTGCTGCTGCCAATCAATCCCATGTAAGCAACAATGTTTCGTAACCCTGCTTTACAACATCCTTTATATGTACATTTAATGCCACCCGTGAAGCAAGCAAGAGCAACTGCTATAAAAGTTATGCTGTGCACTAGCCTTTAAATCTTAACATATATACAAGGTGCAGCAGCAATAAAGAATGTTATTTTACAATAATATTGATGATTGCCGTCGTCCTACATAAAAAATCTGTTTAGCTCTTCGCATGCGGCTAGCTATTTGCGGCATGTAACGGTTGGTTGTCGTAAAAGCTAGTCAACTAGTTCATGAGAAACGTCATAAATTATTTTTAAGGAATGTTAATCAAGTTTCTTATTAGCAAGCTCCTGGAAGTATGATGATGAGGCTGTATCCCAGTATTTCACGTACATGCATGTATTTTTTTGTATTTTTTTTCCTGTGCGTATGCATGTAATTTACTATTCAAGTCTATCATTCGTTATTGAAAATTTACTTCAAGTGTAAATTACGCGGACATGCACGTTCCACTTTAATATCTCGTACTCCACATGCATGAGTACTGCCTGTACCACTCCATACAATGGAGGAGTCGTTTCCCTTTGTCAGATATCAGTTCTGTAAGGAAAAACAGTCTGATCCTGCTACTTTACTGTATATTATTACATGCTCATGGCCCACCTTTTATTAGGCTTTTTCTGTGGCATTACTTTCGGTATTGCTGTTGCCTCTTACGTTGCTCTGTATGCCCCTGTTTTAGTTGATGTATATGTTACAGAATATTTAGTGTGGATCCTCATGGGTTCTTCTGTTTTTGTTCTCATCACAGTGTTGGGCGTTACGATAGGGCGATACTGCTCAACGGTGTCATTTACACAGTCCAATCATGATGAACGAGCTCTTCAGCTTTTCGTCGTTTTACCTGGGTCACGGACGTTGACGTTTTCTGGAAGTACGGACTCAACTGTGGGACAGCTCATGGACTTCGTCTCCAGTAATTCCTTATTTACATTTCAACCTGGATCAGTTTGGAGGTTGACTTCTAGTAGAGGGGACGTGCTATCAGATCGAGATAAACATCTTGGCTTGTACGGCTTACATAACCAGTACCATGTTAAAGTTCTTGGCCGCCTCCTTGGAGGCAGTGGAAGGCTTCTGAACAAGCGCCCAGCCTCATCCAAAAGGGATAACATATCAGGTGCGCACGGATGACTTATGTTCATATAGGTTTTTAAGGGATATATTTATTTGGAACATTCATTGTGCACTCATCTCGTACCAGCCACCCACTCATGCTGTCAATAATTTTAAATCAAAGTACAGTTATTCATACTAGCCCGGGCTTTGGTGTGATGAGCCAGGCACTGTGGTTTGTTTGGATGGGTCCAATGAAACCCTTCCAATTGCCATCCACCGTGGCCATGCATGTATGCACGGAAAAAATTAAAATATCCCTCACGCCAAATTGGCATGCAAGCTACATCTACGTATCTCCTTACTTGCATGACAGCATGATTAAATGAATGCAATATTACTGTGCTGCAAAATTCACAGATGCATGGCTGTAAAAGCACAAGTTCAGTCGTTGTCAGGACCCTCTTGGTCAGGAGGTTTATGCATGTACTCAATGCCCATTTACTGGAAGGACACGGTCGCAGCTTTATGGGCACATGAAGAGATGCAGACTTTCTTTCCCAGAGGATACCAACTTAAACATGGACAATGAGAATGACTTCAACACCTCTGATGATCATAATGAAGACCACAGCAGTAGCAGCACGGACAGTTCAGGGCATACATCAGAGGTGTTGTCAGGGGATAGCAGTGGACATTCGCAGGTTCAGGAAGAAACAGCTCTGCCCTCCTCACTTGTTTCTGCTCTCATTCACGTTATGGATGATCTTGATCCTGCCAATCCTAATCACCGGCAAACTCTTGAATATATATCAGCAATCCTGGATAACTTATGCCAACATAGTTATCCTGAATCTGAGGATGATGAACCCGATGCAGCAGAACTTGGTGTACTTTCACAGTTAGGGGCCATGGATCATGGGCAGTTACAGCTGCTGGAACCCACAAACCCAGCCGAGCTTCTTGCCTCAGGAAGCACTGTTCAAGCGTACAAATAACGTTTGGATGACCCTCTGTGGAGGGTCACTGTGAATAATGGTGATGGCGTTGTAGTGTGCCAAGGTAAGAGAAGTGTTGAGGCCTATTGTAGGGCATTATTAAACATCTTGCCTTGTTTGACGGATGCATGCCTTTGGAAGAAAATAAGATTGTTCTCCTGCATGTACATGCATATTGAATGCATGCAGAGGCAAGAATAACCGTGGGTCAGTTTGGATATGCCTGGCTGAAAGAAAAGATGGCTGGACGTGTTTGAGATGTGGTTGCAGATCGACAGCTACGGTTCTTGAGGGATATCTGCTAACCTCCTGGTAACCATGTTCCACCCAGTCTTTATGTCCTCCGAAAGATGCTTGGAATACCAGACCTATGGGCCTCAATATAATGTACCTTTCTTTTGATGCCCGTGCTTGTCCGTCTCACTTTCGTGGATGGCCACACATCGTCATTGTTCGTTACCTTCAAGGCCCACCATTAACATACATATATGATTTTAGAAATGATAAGCTTACATTTTTTATTAAAAAAGAGAAAAACAAATCGACATATACCACATCAAACCACAAAGCACGCAGCAAATTAAAAGACTAGAACGAAACATAAAATTACAACTCACTAAAACGGGAAGACAGGATGAATGGGCTGTACCTTTTTCGCTGCCGCCTTGCTTGAGTTTGTAGCATTCCTGCTGGAGTTCCTTGCCTTAGAGGGCTCTGAACTCTTTGCCTACATGAAAAGGAAGTATGTTTGAGGAATATAGGAACAATTACATAAAAGACAAAATGGAGAAAACAGGTTAAAGGACATTAATGACCTGTACATCCCTGTACATGCAATCAGTAATGTACATCACCCATCCTGCAATAACCTTGCTAAGCGCGCCTGGAAATTTGCACACCCCTTCATCCACTCTCTTTACCACTATTATTTGGACTAACCTGTCGGCGTCTAGCGGCCTTGATCTCCTTCTCCTTCTGATGTATGCGAGCTGCATTGGCAGCCAGCACCATCATCAATGCATCTTCACCATGTGCGGGCTGCTTTTGGCGTTGGCTAGTGCGCCCATCCTGAGTTCCTGGCGGCTCGTCATTTTGGCCGCTTTTCTGCGGTTTGGTAGCAATTAAGCATTTCGTAAATGAGGAAATAAAGGCATGAAAAAATTGTTATTGTTTAACTAGCTAAAATAAGAAACAAATGTTATGCATGAACTGTGACGTACTTTCTGCAAACATACTAAGAAGTACGTACTATTAGGGTGGCGAAGCAGCAGCAATAATAAAAGTGAACACATGCATAATCACATCTTACCGTAGTGCCTTTTGGCAACTCCAGTGCACCAAGGCCTGGTGTATGCTGAGCTGTTCCACCAGCTCCAACCGGCACTGGAGTGGCTGGTACGGTGAAGGATGTCTTACTGCTTTCAATCTGCTTCCGCTGCACAAGTGCATTAATAAGCTCCTGCTGCCGATCTGTCACATTCAAATCCTCCATCGCAATGCGGCACTCACTGGGACCCGCATCTGGGTTATCTGGCTGAGCGTACTTGAAGCTCCTCCAGGGTGCCCGAGACTCCTTGTTCCATAGCTTCTTCCATGGCTTCTTCTCAAGGTCCTCTACATAAAAATAATGCGAAGACGAACATCAACGCCAGATGCCATAATACACAACATTGTCAAAAATTTTCGTAATCCAGTACATAGTGTAAGCGGCATGCATGTCCTCTGTCGTAAAACAAATCTTTGGCCCACGTTTATCCCAAATTCCATTTTTCAAAATACATAGAAAGGAATTTTTTTATCAATCAACCTGATCAAAAAATGTTGTAAAACAAGTATATGGATGACAGTAGCAGTAGGATAGGAGCTCACAAACCTGGCTTGCAGGCAAGTTCCTCCTTGTGGGTGGCCTTCACCTTTTCTTCCCTTGCACGTTGGGCATTGTAATCCGTTGCGTATCTACAAAGTACATGGGATGCACCGAATGAAAGTGCTTACTTATGATGCTGTGCATGCTTCATTCTATTGTTGTCTGTCCCCACTGAAAGTAAGCTAGTGAAATGGATGGCATGTATGATTACCACAAACAAGATAATCACTAGAAGCATGACATTAGGAAAATAAACATGTACATACTTTTGCCATTTCTTCTTGAAGCAGTCGACCGTAACTCTTGGCTGTAAGTCAGCCACTTGTGCAAAGCCAGCAGCAAAGCACTTATCCCAAACGGGCTGCAGATGCGGCTCACGTTGAATATCCTTCGCAATGAGGACCCGTGGATTCTTCAGGCTGCTGTCGAGGTTGTACGGCACGTTGTCGCGGACGGCTTTGTTGATGGCGGCCTGCTCATATGACCTGCTCCACTTTAATGGCTCACCACGATCATGATCCTTTCGTATACTGATTCTGCTTACTTCAGGGGATACCAATTGAACAGATGGCTGTTTTAGGGATACGTGGATAGTTAGTTTCTTCTGAGCCTGGTTCCAAGCCTTCCCCTTGAAAGGCGCGCTAATTTCCTTCTTCAGCCACCGAGTGCAGCGGCTAAGCAGCTGCACAGGCGCCACCTGCTGGGCCACAAGCTTGCCATCCTCATCCTCCGAGTCTAAAACCTGAACTGAAACTTCACTGATTGATTTTGCGCCAGCTGCATCAGTAAGGAGCTGCTCGAAATCTACCACTGACAGATTTATCTCAGTATCAATACGCCTCTTTTCTTCATTAGGACAGCAGACCAGCAGTTTACAAACAACTGGTGAATGTGTCTCCATTCATTAAAAGGTTGTACTATTGCAAATAACTTGCTCCTTCAGCAGGATACATACAGCTGCAGACATGAGGCATGGGCCCTACGTACTACTAAAAAGTGAAGAGAAGTGCTTTGGTACTCCGTCCAGGGTTGTGCTGCTGCCAATCAATCCCATGTAAGCAACAATGTTTCGTAACCCTGCTTTACAACATCCTTTATATGTACATTTAATGCCACCCGTGAAGCAAGCAAGAGCAACTGCTATAAAAGTTATGCTGTGCACTAGCCTTTAAATCTTAACATATATACAAGGTGCAGCAGCAATAAAGAATGTTATTTTACAATAATATTGATGATTGCCGTCGTCCTACATAAAAAATCTGTTTAGCTCTTCGCATGCGGCTAGCTATTTGCGGCATGTAACGGTTGGTTGTCGTAAAAGCTAGTCAACTAGTTCATGAGAAACGTCATAAATTATTTTTAAGGAATGTTAATCAAGTTTCTTATTAGCAAGCTCCTGGAAGTATGATGATGAGGCTGTATCCCAGTATTTCACGTACATGCATGTATTTTTTTGTATTTTTTTTCCTGTGCGTATGCATGTAATTTACTATTCAAGTCTATCATTCGTTATTGAAAATTTACTTCAAGTGTAAATTACGCGGACATGCACGTTCCACTTTAATATCTCGTACTCCACATGCATGAGTACTGCCTGTACCACTCCATACAATGGAGGAGTCGTTTCCCTTTGTCAGATATCAGTTCTGTAAGGAAAAACAGTCTGATCCTGCTACTTTACTGTATATTATTACATGCTCATGGCCCACCTTTTATTAGGCTTTTTCTGTGGCATTACTTTCGGTATTGCTGTTGCCTCTTACGTTGCTCTGTATGCCCCTGTTTTAGTTGATGTATATGTTACAGAATATTTAGTGTGGATCCTCATGGGTTCTTCTGTTTTTGTTCTCATCACAGTGTTGGGCGTTACGATAGGGCGATACTGCTCAACGGTGTCATTTACACAGTCCAATCATGATGAACGAGCTCTTCAGCTTTTCGTCGTTTTACCTGGGTCACGGACGTTGACGTTTTCTGGAAGTACGGACTCAACTGTGGGACAGCTCATGGACTTCGTCTCCAGTAATTCCTTATTTACATTTCAACCTGGATCAGTTTGGAGGTTGACTTCTAGTAGAGGGGACGTGCTATCAGATCGAGATAAACATCTTGGCTTGTACGGCTTACATAACCAGTACCATGTTAAAGTTCTTGGCCGCCTCCTTGGAGGCAGTGGAAGGCTTCTGAACAAGCGCCCAGCCTCATCCAAAAGGGATAACATATCAGGTGCGCACGGATGACTTATGTTCATATAGGTTTTTAAGGGATATATTTATTTGGAACATTCATTGTGCACTCATCTCGTACCAGCCACCCACTCATGCTGTCAATAATTTTAAATCAAAGTACAGTTATTCATACTAGCCCGGGCTTTGGTGTGATGAGCCAGGCACTGTGGTTTGTTTGGATGGGTCCAATGAAACCCTTCCAATTGCCATCCACCGTGGCCATGCATGTATGCACGGAAAAAATTAAAATATCCCTCACGCCAAATTGGCATGCAAGCTACATCTACGTATCTCCTTACTTGCATGACAGCATGATTAAATGAATGCAATATTACTGTGCTGCAAAATTCACAGATGCATGGCTGTAAAAGCACAAGTTCAGTCGTTGTCAGGACCCTCTTGGTCAGGAGGTTTATGCATGTACTCAATGCCCATTTACTGGAAGGACACGGTCGCAGCTTTATGGGCACATGAAGAGATGCAGACTTTCTTTCCCAGAGGATACCAACTTAAACATGGACAATGAGAATGACTTCAACACCTCTGATGATCATAATGAAGACCACAGCAGTAGCAGCACGGACAGTTCAGGGCATACATCAGAGGTGTTGTCAGGGGATAGCAGTGGACATTCGCAGGTTCAGGAAGAAACAGCTCTGCCCTCCTCACTTGTTTCTGCTCTCATTCACGTTATGGATGATCTTGATCCTGCCAATCCTAATCACCGGCAAACTCTTGAATATATATCAGCAATCCTGGATAACTTATGCCAACATAGTTATCCTGAATCTGAGGATGATGAACCCGATGCAGCAGAACTTGGTGTACTTTCACAGTTAGGGGCCATGGATCATGGGCAGTTACAGCTGCTGGAACCCACAAACCCAGCCGAGCTTCTTGCCTCAGGAAGCACTGTTCAAGCGTACAAATAACGTTTGGATGACCCTCTGTGGAGGGTCACTGTGAATAATGGTGATGGCGTTGTAGTGTGCCAAGGTAAGAGAAGTGTTGAGGCCTATTGTAGGGCATTATTAAACATCTTGCCTTGTTTGACGGATGCATGCCTTTGGAAGAAAATAAGATTGTTCTCCTGCATGTACATGCATATTGAATGCATGCAGAGGCAAGAATAACCGTGGGTCAGTTTGGATATGCCTGGCTGAAAGAAAAGATGGCTGGACGTGTTTGAGATGTGGTTGCAGATCGACAGCTACGGTTCTTGAGGGATATCTGCTAACCTCCTGGTAACCATGTTCCACCCAGTCTTTATGTCCTCCGAAAGATGCTTGGAATACCAGACCTATGGGCCTCAATATAATGTACCTTTCTTTTGATGCCCGTGCTTGTCCGTCTCACTTTCGTGGATGGCCACACATCGTCATTGTTCGTTACCTTCAAGGCCCACCATTAACATACATATATGATTTTAGAAATGATAAGCTTACATTTTTTATTAAAAAAGAGAAAAACAAATCGACATATACCACATCAAACCACAAAGCACGCAGCAAATTAAAAGACTAGAACGAAACATAAAATTACAACTCACTAAAACGGGAAGACAGGATGAATGGGCTGTACCTTTTTCGCTGCCGCCTTGCTTGAGTTTGTAGCATTCCTGCTGGAGTTCCTTGCCTTAGAGGGCTCTGAACTCTTTGCCTACATGAAAAGGAAGTATGTTTGAGGAATATAGGAACAATTACATAAAAGACAAAATGGAGAAAACAGGTTAAAGGACATTAATGACCTGTACATCCCTGTACATGCAATCAGTAATGTACATCACCCATCCTGCAATAACCTTGCTAAGCGCGCCTGGAAATTTGCACACCCCTTCATCCACTCTCTTTACCACTATTATTTGGACTAACCTGTCGGCGTCTAGCGGCCTTGATCTCCTTCTCCTTCTGATGTATGCGAGCTGCATTGGCAGCCAGCACCATCATCAATGCATCTTCACCATGTGCGGGCTGCTTTTGGCGTTGGCTAGTGCGCCCATCCTGAGTTCCTGGCGGCTCGTCATTTCGGCCGCTTTTCTGCGGTTTGGTAGCAATTAAGCATTTCGTAAATGAGGAAATAAAGGCATGAAAAAATTGTTATTGTTTAACTAGCTAAAATAAGAAACAAATGTTATGCATGAACTGTGACGTACTTTCTGCAAACATACTAAGAAGTACGTACTATTAGGGTGGCGAAGCAGCAGCAATAATAAAAGTGAACACATGCATAATCACATCTTACCGTAGTGCCTTTTGGCAACTCCAGTGCACCAAGGCCTGGTGTATGCTGAGCTGTTCCACCAGCTCCAACCGGCACCGGAGTGGCTGGTACGGTGAAGGATGTCTTACTGCTTTCAATCTGCTTCCGCTGCACAAGTGCATTAATAAGCTCCTGCTGCCGATCTGTCACATTCAAATCCTCCATCGCAATGCGGCGCTCACTGGGACCCGCATCTGGGTTATCTGGCTGAGCGTACTTGAAGCTCCTCCAGGCTGCCCGAGACTCCTTGTTCCATAGCTTCTTCCATGGCTTCTTCTCAAGGTCCTCTACATAAAAATAATGCGAAGACGAACATCAACGCCAGATGCCATAATACACATCATTGTCAAAAAATTTCGTAATCCAGTACATAGCGTAAGCGGCGTGCATGTCCTCTGTCGTAAAACAAATCTTTGGCCCACGTTTACCCCAAATTCCATTTTTCAAAATACATAGAAAGGAATTTTTTTATCAATCAACCTGATCAAAAAATGTTGTAAAACAAGTATATGGATGACAGTAGCAGTAGGATAGGAGCTCACAAACCTGGCTTGCAGGCAAGTTCCTCCTTGTGGGTGGCCTTCACCTTTTCATCCCTTGCACGTTGGGCATTGTAATCCGTTGCGTATCTACAAAGTACATGGGATGCACCGAATGAAAGTGCTTACTTATGATGCTGTGCATGCTTCATTCTATTGTTGTCTGTCCCCACTGAAAGTAAGCTAGTGATATTGATGGCATGTATGATTACCACAAACAAGATAATCACTAGAAGCATGACATTAGGAAAATAAACATGTACGTACTTTTGCCATTTCTTCTTGAAGCAGTCGACCGTAACTCTTGGCTGTAAGTCAGCCACTTGTGCAAAGCCAGCAGCAAAGCACTTATCCCAAACGGGCTGCAGATGCGGCTCACGTTGAATATCCTTCGCAATGAGGACCCGTGGATTCTTCAGGCTGCTGTCGAGGTTGTACGGCACGTTGTCGCGGACGGCTTTGTTGATGGCGGCCTGCTCATATGACCTGCTCCACTTTAATGGCTCACCACGATCATGATCCTTTCGTATACTGATTCTGCTTACTTCAGGGGATACCAATTGAACAGATGGCTGTTTTAGGGATACGTGGATAGTTAGTTTCTTCTGAGCCTGGTTCCAAGCCTTCCCCTTGAAAGGCGCGCTAATTTCCTTCTTCAGCCACCGAGTGCAGCGGCTAAGCAGCTGCACAGGCGCCACCTGCTGGGCCACAAGCTTGCCATCCTCATCCTCCGAGTCTAAAACCTGAACTGAAACTTCACTGATTGATTTTGCGCCAGCTGCATCAGTAAGGAGCTGCTCGAAATCTACCACTGACAGATTTATCTCAGTATCAATACGCCTCTTTTCTTCATTAGGACAGCAGACCAGCAGTTTACAAACAACTGGTGAATGTGTCTCCATTCATTAAAAGGTTGTACTATTGCAAATAACTTGCTCCTTCAGCAGGATACATACAGCTGCAGACATGAGGCATGGGCCCTACGTACTACTAAAAAGTGAAGAGAAGTGCTTTGGTACTCCGTCCAGGGTTGTGCTGCTGCCAATCAATCCCATGTAAGCAACAATGTTTCGTAACCCTGCTTTACAACATCCTTTATATGTACATTTAATGCCACCCGTGAAGCAAGCAAGAGCAACTGCTATAAAAGTTATGCTGTGCACTAGCCTTTAAATCTTAACATATATACAAGGTGCAGCAGCAATAAAGAATGTTATTTTACAATAATATTGATGATTGCCGTCGTCCTACATAAAAAATCTGTTTAGCTCTTCGCATGCGGCTAGCGATTTGCGGCATGTAACGGTTGGTTGTCGTAAAAGCTAGTCAACGAGTTCATGAGAAACGTCATAAATTATTTTTAAGGAATGTTAATCAAGTTTCTTATTAGCAAGCTCCTGGAAGTATGATGATGAGGCTGTATCCCAGTATTTCACGTACATGCATGTATTTTTTTGTATTTTTTTTCCTGTGCGTATGCATGTAATTTACTATTCAAGTCTATCATTCGTTATTGAAAATTTACTTCAAGTGTAAATTACGCGGACATGCACGTTCCACTTTAATATCTCGTACTCCACATGCATGAGTACTGCCTGTACCACTCCATACAATGGAGGAGTCGTTTCCCTTTGTCAGATATCAGTTCTGTAAGGAAAAACAGTCTGATCCTGCTACTTTACTGTATATTATTACATGCTCATGGCCCACCTTTTATTAGGCTTTTTCTGTGGCATTACTTTCGGTATTGCTGTTGCCTCTTACGTTGCTCTGTATGCCCCTGTTTTAGTTGATGTATATGTTACAGAATATTTAGTGTGGATCCTCATGGGTTCTTCTGTTTTTGTTCTCATCACAGTGTTGGGCGTTACGATAGGGCGATACTGCTCAACGGTGTCATTTACACAGTCCAATCATGATGAACGAGCTCTTCAGCTTTTCGTCGTTTTACCTGGGTCACGGACGTTGACGTTTTCTGGAAGTACGGACTCAACTGTGGGACAGCTCATGGACTTCGTCTCCAGTAATTCCTTATTTACATTTCAACCTGGATCAGTTTGGAGGTTGACTTCTAGTAGAGGGGACGTGCTATCAGATCGAGATAAACATCTTGGCTTGTACGGCTTACATAACCAGTACCATGTTAAAGTTCTTGGCCGCCTCCTTGGAGGCAGTGGAAGGCTTCTGAACAAGCGCCCAGCCTCATCCAAAAGGGATAACATATCAGGTGCGCACGGATGACTTATGTTCATATAGGTTTTTAAGGGATATATTTATTTGGAACATGCATTGTGCACTCATCTCGTACCAGCCACCCACTCATGCTGTCAATAATTTTAAATCAAAGTACAGTTATTCATACTAGCCCGGGCTTTGGTGTGATGAGCCAGGCACTGTGGTTTGTTTGGATGGGTCCAATGAAACCCTTGTTAAGGAGATAAAGGAAGTATAAAGCTGCTATGAAGTATTACAGAGGTCAGAGGAGGTCAGATGTATAAGACACTAGACGATTGCTAGCTGTTGGGTGACTATTGCAGAGTTTATGCACCCTTAAATACTATTATTGCCTGCTGTTAGCTATTCCAAGAGTTCCGCCCGGTTGTCCTCTCGGATGGCTCCACTTAACTCTAGGACAGTTCCAAGCTCCTTCTCTAGGACAGCTCCGAGCTCCTTCTCTAGGACAGTTCCAAGGTTGTGGCAACCAATGTTTGCACCGTCCAAGACTTAACACGCCCCCTCGGTGCAAACCCCACTAGACTACACCCATGGAGGCACGGCACCACTTGAACTTGGCTTCACCCAAGGCCTTCGTCATCACATCAGCCACCATCTTCTCCGTAGGGCAGTACCTAAGCTCAACCTCCCCACTTGCGACCCGCTCTCTGACTAGATGATGCATCACATCAATATGCTTGGACCGCTGGGACGTCATAGGGTTGTTGCTGATATTCATCGCCCCCTGGGAATCCACCTTAATAATCGAGGGGGAGGTGCCGATCTTCAGATCGTCAGACAGCTTTGACAGCCAAAGGGCTTCTCTCACCGCACTGGAAAGAGCTTGATACTCTGCCTCCACTGATGATGCTGCCACGGTACGCTGCAGCTGGCTGCTCCAACTTATCGCAGTACCGTTCACTCGGAAAACATAACCAGTTGTTGACCTGCGGGTAACTGTGTCTCCTGCCCAATCCGAATCACTGACCAATCGCCTCTTTCACCTTCCGCACCAATTCTAAATCATCTGAGGCCACACACGTATCATCCACATGAACCAATGCAACCACCACTCCCCTTTCATCAACCTTCAGAAACATAGCCGGATCTGATTTAGACGGGAACAGCCCAATCTCGGCAAACTTCTCACACAACTTATCATACCAGCACCGTGGGGCCTGCTTTAGACCATAGATGGACTTATGCAGGTGACAGGCCAGGCCTGGAGTTTCCGACTCGTACCCCGGTGGCTGCTCCATCCAAAGATCCTCCTTCAGTTCTCCATTCAAGAACGCAGTCGTCACATCTAGCTGGTGAATGGGCATTTTTCTAGCCGCTGCAACCGCTAAAAGGACTCGAAAAGATGAGCTACGGGACGTAGGCGCAAAGAGCTCACCATAATCCACCCCCTCGCGCTGTACAAACCCTTTTGCGACCAAGCGCGCTTTAAACCGCTCAACACTACCATCTGGATTGTGTTTCACCTTATACACCCAGCGACATGGAATAAGCTTCGTGCCTGGCGGGGGTGTTTCTAAGGTCCAGGTTCCATTTGCCAACTGAGAGTTAATTTCGTCATCCATAGCCCTTTTCCACTCGCTGGCCTGCGCCCCAGACACCGCTTCAGCATAAGTGTTGGGCTCAGACACTTTGGTTGCGGCAGCCACATGGACCCGGCCGGCAACAGACCTAGGGTCCTCACTGCGCCACCACTCGGACGGCCGTTTTCGATCACGGACAGGGTACCTAGACTCAAAATTGTTACTCGCACCGGCAGCACCCACAGAGGGGCCAGCACCGGACGAACTCCCCGAGGGACCTGCGCCGGAAGCATCACCACCCCCTGTTGGTCCACCGCTGTTATCCCCTGAACCTCCTGCACCAGTAGAGGATCCGCCACCTTGGGTGTGAGGGGCCGGTTCCCACTCATCATTATCATCATCATCATCACTATCACTATCAGAATCAGGCGTACTGTCTACGGGGTTGCGCCACCTTACGGACTTCTTTGCACGACTAGCTTGCTGTGCTTTCTCACCGACATTCCGCTCATCAAAGGTGACATCAGAGTGCACCGACACTACATTGTCTGAAAAAAGGATACGGTACTGGCCTGCATCGCCGTACCCAACCAGAACACCCTTGCGACTTACCGGATCTAATTTATTGCGCTTCTCCTTGGGGATATGGACATATGCCGTACATCCAAACACACGCAGATGACTCACATCAGGATGTTCCCCTGAGAAAGCTTCATACGGGGTGCAGGGCCGACCGGACACAGGTGAAATATTCCGAAGGTAATTCGCCGTAGAGACAGCCTCAGCCCACATGCATTGGGGAAGTTGAGACTCAGCCAATAGAGCACGCATCTTCTCTAACAGAGTCCTATTCAAGCGCTCAGCAGCTCCATTCTGCTCGGGGGCATACCCCACCGTAGGCCCATGCCGAATCCCTTTCGTACGGAAAAACTCCTGCAGGGGACTGTTAATGAACTCACCCCCTTGATCAGACCGTACCTCCTTGACCCGAAAACCACTGTACGTCTCCAGCTGATTCACCATAGTCATCACCTTGTCCTTCACCGCTTCCTTGGTAGGTGTAAAGGCTACAGCCGAAAAACCAGTATAGTCATCCAACAAGACAGTTAGGTAGAGGGAACCCGTTGGTGTTCGCTCAGGCATCGGACCACAAACATCAAGATGAATAAGAGCTAGTGGTTGATCCACCTTATGCCCAGTTGATGGGAAGGGCCCTCGGCGCTGCCGTGACATCACACATGGCTCGCACACACCCGCATCTCCGGCTCCCTTCACCTGCTCCTTTCCAAAACGCACCCCTGACACCATGCCTTCACCCACCAACCTCTCAAGATTACCTAGGCCAAGGTGTCCATACCGGCGGTGCCACAAGTCCATTGATTCAGATGCAGACTTCCCATGAGCCACTCCACCAAAAGGCTGGGTGTATCTCAACCTGGAAGCAGACCTGGGAATCGAAAAACATGATAGGGCATACAGGTCGCCCAAGCGCTGGCCCGTCAGAATCTTCTCACCACCCTTGCGCATAGTGACTTGGCCATCCTCAAAGCAAACTGACCCACCCTGCTTATCCAGGGCAGCAACTGACAGCACATTTGCAAAGCTGTCAGGAACAAGATACACCTCTTCCACCGTCACCCGTGCATGCATATTGACCCCGGGGATAAGCCTCAGAGTCCCTACCGCTGTGGGCCTGATGATCCCCCCGTTCACACTCAGGATCTCAAACTTTTCTGACTCCGCCAGCTCGCGGACGTCCACTATCTGATCTGCATCATATGTCAGATGATGAGATGCACCAGAATCCAGGTACCAACCTTTCAGGCGGTCAGACCCAGATGCCACAAAGGCAAAGTTCCTCGGGCTAGCATTGCCCCTGTCGCCGGCACCGTCCACATGGTCGTGCCGGCCATAACCTCGGCGGTCGCTCCCCAAGCTGGGCCCGCCCGCGGCCTCTCCATGGCCGCCCATTCTTGTGCGCTCCAGGCCGCCTGACCCATAACCGGGTCCTCTAGGCGCCGAGCTCCATGAGCCAGACCTCTGAGCCATCCTGGGGGCAGTGCACCCCCTCTCCAGATGCCCGGGCTTTCCACAGTTCCAGCACTGCAGTGGCTCCCGTGATCCGCCGCGGACGTGGCTTCCTCCACGTCGGGGCGCACTTCCTGTGGCTGAGCTTCCCCTACCCGCACTGACAAAAGCAGACGAGCTGGTAGAGGCCTCATGCATGCTCCCTACCCTAGCTTCGAACGCCAGCAGTTGTGCGGTTGCACTAGACAGCGTAAGCTCACCAGACTGTGTCGTCAAAATCGACACTATCACCTCATACTTCTGAGGTAGACCCGTCAGCATTGCATACGTCATGTCTTGTTCACTGGTGGCCTGGCCCACCTTCAGCAGATCTGTGTGTAGCTCCCGCACTCTTGCAAGGTACACCGGCAGGGCCTCTCCCTTCTTCATCGCCAGCTTAGTATACTCCTGACGCAGCTGAGATCTGCGGGCATGGTTGTTGGCGGCAAAAATCGCAGCAAGGCCATCCCACGCCATTTTGGCGTTCGGCGATGCCTTGATGACCGGCAGATGGCAGTCCTTCACATTCTTCACCAGCAGAGTCTTCACTCGCTCCGATGCAGCGACCTCTTCATCTGTAACCGGCTCAGTCAACAGCGCCCTGTTCAAGTTATGCTCAGCACACAAGTTCTCAAACCGATAGGCCCATGTAGAGTAGTTGTTGAGACCGAGGGGTTCAGCCAACTTGGCAAGGGCCCATGTTGTTCTTGGTTCTCTCAGAGCGCCCAGGCGGGGCTCATAACCTGTTAAGGAGATAAAGGAAGTATAAAGCTGCTATGAAGTATTACAGAGGTCAGAGGAGGTCAGATGTATAAGACACTAGACGATTGCTAGCTGTTGGGTGACTATTGCAGAGTTTATGCACCCTTAAATACTATTATTGCCTGCTGTTAGCTATTCCAAGAGTTCCGCCCGGTTGTCCTCTCGGATGGCTCCACTTAACTCTAGGACAGTTCCAAGCTCCTTCTCTAGGACAGCTCCGAGCTCCTTCTCTAGGACAGCCGAGCTTCTTGCCTCAGGAAGCACTGTTCAAGCGTACAAATAACGTTTGGATGACCCTCTGTGGAGGGTCACTGTGAATAATGGTGATGGCGTTGTAGTGTGCCAAGGTAAGAGAAGTGTTGAGGCCTATTGTAGGGCATTATTAAACATCTTGCCTTGTTTGACGGATGCATGCCTTTGGAAGAAAATAAGATTGTTCTCCTGCATGTACATGCATATTGAATGCATGCAGAGGCAAGAATAACCGTGGGTCAGTTTGGATATGCCTGGCTGAAAGAAAAGATGGCTGGACGTGTTTGAGATGTGGTTGCAGATCGACAGCTACGGTTCTTGAGGGATATCTGCTAACCTCCTGGTAACCATGTTCCACCCAGTCTTTATGTCCTCCGAAAGATGCTTGGAATACCAGACCTATGGGCCTCAATATAATGTACCTTTCTTTTGATGCCCGTGCTTGTCCGTCTCACTTTCGTGGATGGCCACACATCGTCATTGTTCGTTACCTTCAAGGCCCACCATTAACATACATATATGATTTTAGAAATGATAAGCTTACATTTTTTATTAAAAAAGAGAAAAACAAATCGACATATACCACATCAAACCACAAAGCACGCAGCAAATTAAAAGACTAGAACGAAACATAAAATTACAACTCACTAAAACGGGAAGACAGGATGAATGGGCTGTACCTTTTTCGCTGCCGCCTTGCTTGAGTTTGTAGCATTCCTGCTGGAGTTCCTTGCCTTAGAGGGCTCTGAACTCTTTGCCTACATGAAAAGGAAGTATGTTTGAGGAATATAGGAACAATTACATAAAAGACAAAATGGAGAAAACAGGTTAAAGGACATTAATGACCTGTACATCCCTGTACATGCAATCAGTAATGTACATCACCCATCCTGCAATAACCTTGCTAAGCGCGCCTGGAAATTTGCACACCCCTTCATCCACTCTCTTTACCACTATTATTTGGACTAACCTGTCGGCGTCTAGCGGCCTTGATCTCCTTCTCCTTCTGATGTATGCGAGCTGCATTGGCAGCCAGCACCATCATCAATGCATCTTCACCATGTGCGGGCTGCTTTTGGCGTTGGCTAGTGCGCCCATCCTGAGTTCCTGGCGGCTCGTCATTTTGGCCGCTTTTCTGCGGTTTGGTAGCAATTAAGCATTTCGTAAATGAGGAAATAAAGGCATGAAAAAATTGTTATTGTTTAACTAGCTAAAATAAGAAACAAATGTTATGCATGAACTGTGACGTACTTTCTGCAAACATACTAAGAAGTACGTACTATTAGGGTGGCGAAGCAGCAGCAATAATAAAAGTGAACACATGCATAATCACATCTTACCGTAGTGCCTTTTGGCAACTCCAGTGCACCAAGGCCTGGTGTATGCTGAGCTGTTCCACCAGCTCCAACCGGCACCGGAGTGGCTGGTACGGTGAAGGATGTCTTACTGCTTTCAATCTGCTTCCGCTGCACAAGTGCATTAATAAGCTCCTGCTGCCGATCTGTCACATTCAAATCCTCCATCGCAATGCGGCGCTCACTGGGACCCGCATCTGGGTTATCTGGCTGAGCGTACTTGAAGCTCCTCCAGGCTGCCCGAGACTCCTTGTTCCATAGCTTCTTCCATGGCTTCTTCTCAAGGTCCTCTACATAAAAATAATGCGAAGACGAACATCAACGCCAGATGCCATAATACACATCATTGTCAAAAAATTTCGTAATCCAGTACATAGCGTAAGCGGCGTGCATGTCCTCTGTCGTAAAACAAATCTTTGGCCCACGTTTACCCCAAATTCCATTTTTCAAAATACATAGAAAGGAATTTTTTTATCAATCAACCTGATCAAAAAATGTTGTAAAACAAGTATATGGATGACAGTAGCAGTAGGATAGGAGCTCACAAACCTGGCTTGCAGGCAAGTTCCTCCTTGTGGGTGGCCTTCACCTTTTCATCCCTTGCACGTTGGGCATTGTAATCCGTTGCGTATCTACAAAGTACATGGGATGCACCGAATGAAAGTGCTTACTTATGATGCTGTGCATGCTTCATTCTATTGTTGTCTGTCCCCACTGAAAGTAAGCTAGTGATATGGATGGCATGTATGATTACCACAAACAAGATAATCACTAGAAGCATGACATTAGGAAAATAAACATGTACGTACTTCTGCCATTTCTTCTTGAAGCAGTCGACCGTAACTCTTGGCTGTAAGTCAGCCACTTGTGCAAAGCCAGCAGCAAAGCACTTATCCCAAACGGGCTGCAGATGCGGCTCACGTTGAATATCCTTCGCAATGAGGACCCGTGGATTCTTCAGGCTGCTGTCGAGGTTGTACGGCACGTTGTCGCGGACGGCTTTGTTGATGGCGGCCTGCTCATATGACCTGCTCCACTTTAATGGCTCACCACGATCATGATCCTTTCGTATACTGATTCTGCTTACTTCAGGGGATACCAATTGAACAGATGGCTGTTTTAGGGATACGTGGATAGTTAGTTTCTTCTGAGCCTGGTTCCAAGCCTTCCCCTTGAAAGGCGCGCTAATTTCCTTCTTCAGCCACCGAGTGCAGCGGCTAAGCAGCTGCACAGGCGCCACCTGCTGGGCCACAAGCTTGCCATCCTCATCCTCCGAGTCTAAAACCTGAACTGAAACTTCACTGATTGATTTTGCGCCAGCTGCATCAGTAAGGAGCTGCTCGAAATCTACCACTGACAGATTTATCTCAGTATCAATACGCCTCTTTTCTTCATTAGGACAGCAGACCAGCAATTTACAAACAACTGGTGAATGTGTCTCCATTCATTAAAAGGTTGTACTATTGCAAATAACTTGCTCCTTCAGCAGGATACATACAGCTGCAGACATGAGGCATGGGCCCTACGTACTACTAAAAAGTGAAGAGAAGTGCTTTGGTACTCCGTCCAGGGTTGTGCTGCTGCCAATCAATCCCATGTAAGCAACAATGTTTCGTAACCCTGCTTTACAACATCCTTTATATGTACATTTAATGCCACCCGTGAAGCAAGCAAGAGCAACTGCTATAAAAGTTATGCTGTGCACTAGCCTTTAAATCTTAACATATATACAAGGTGCAGCAGCAATAAAGAATGTTATTTTACAATAATATTGATGATTGCCGTCGTCCTACATAAAAAATCTGTTTAGCTCTTCGCATGCGGCTAGCGATTTGCGGCATGTAACGGTTGGTTGTCGTAAAAGCTAGTCAACGAGTTCATGAGAAACGTCATAAATTATTTTTAAGGAATGTTAATCAAGTTTCTTATTAGCAAGCTCCTGGAAGTATGATGATGAGGCTGTATCCCAGTATTTCACGTACATGCATGTATAAGGAGCTTCCTGTGCGTATGCATGTAATTTACTATTCAAGTCTTCTTACGAGGATAGGAGCAACCGATGCGAAACGTGGATAGATTACAATGTATTGACGCAAGAACCGTGTATATTTGGCATAAATAATTATAGTATCAACGTTAGTAACGCGCAAGACTAATTAGCGCAGAGTGCGCACAAACAATATACTCGCGATAATAACTGTACGGCACTCATCGCGATACCTAACTTACATCGCGGTTACTCGCACCTAAGTAAGAGCTATTGCACAACTGTTATCAGACGGTATTATGATGACGTGAAATCCCGCATAATCACAACACACCCCCTCGGGATGCACGTCATGGTCGAATAGGGCACTCCAATATCACACTTCCTCAAAGATAGTAGCGTCAAGTTACTAAGTATCACTGAAATAAACCTCTACGATAAGGCAATTGAGACGATGCTGGACTGGTGCTGTTAGATGCCACAACAAGAATAAGTAATCCTTCGTTTATGAACGTTATTGTCAAAAGAAATAATGACCTCACTATCAAAAACAGCTTAACTACAGCCTGTTAAGGAGATAAAGGAAGTATAAAGCTGCTATGAAGTATTACAGAGGTCAGAGGAGGTCAGATGTATAAGACACTAGACGATTGCTAGCTGTTGGGTGACTATTGCAGAGTTTATGCACCCTTAAATACTATTATTGCCTGCTGTTAGCTATTCCAAGAGTTCCGCCCGGTTGTCCTCTCGGATGGCTCCACTTAACTCTAGGACAGTTCCAAGCTCCTTCTCTAGGACAGCTCCGAGCTCCTTCTCTAGGACAGTTCCAAGGTTGTGGCAACCAATGTTTGCACCGTCCAAGACTTAACACGCCCCCTCGGTGCAAACCCCACTAGACTACACCCATGGAGGCACGGCACCACTTGAACTTGGCTTCACCCAAGGCCTTCGTCATCACATCAGCCACCATCTTCTCCGTAGGGCAGTACCTAAGCTCAACCTCCCCACTTGCGACCCGCTCTCTGACTAGATGATGCATCACATCAATATGCTTGGACTGCTGGGACGTCATAGGGTTGTTGCTGATATTCATCGCCCCCTGGGAATCCACCTTAATAATCGAGGGGGAGGTGCCGATCTTCAGACCGTCAGACAGCTTTGACAGCCAAAGGGCTTCTCTCACCGCACTGGAAAGAGCTTGATACTCTGCCTCCACTGATGATGCTGCCACGGTACGCTGCAGCTGGCTGCTCCAACTTATCGCAGTACCGTTCACTCGGAAAACATAACCAGTTGTTGACCTGCGGGTAACTGTGTCTCCTGCCCAATCCGAATCACTGACCAATCGCCTCTTTCACCTTCCGCACCAATTCTAAATCATCTGAGGCCACACACGTATCATCCACATGAACCAATGCAACCACCACTCCCCTTTCATCAACCTTCAGAAACATAGCCGGATCTGATTTAGACGGGAACAGCCCAATCTCGGCAAACTTCTCACACAACTTATCATACCAGCACCGTGGGGCCTGCTTTAGACCAGCAGGTTTCCTACTCGTACCCCGGTGGCTGCTCCATCCAAAGATCCTCCTTCAGTTCTCCATTCAAGAACGCAGTCGTCACATCTAGCTGGTGAATGGGCATTTTTCTAGCCGCTGCAACCGCTAAAAGGACTCGAAAAGATGAGCTACGGGACGTAGGCGCAAAGAGCTCACCATAATCCACCCCCTCGCGCTGTACAAACCCTTTTGCGACCAAGCGCGCTTTAAACCGCTCAACACTACCATCTGGATTGTGTTTCACCTTATACACCCAGCGACATGGAATAAGCTTCGTGCCTGGCGGGGGTGTTTCTAAGGTCCAGGTTCCATTTGCCAACTGAGAGTTAATTTCGTCATCCATAGCCCTTTTCCACTCGCTGGCCTGCGCCCCAGACACCGCTTCAGCATAAGTGTTGGGCTCAGACACTTTGGTTGCGGCAGCCACATGGACCCGGCCGGCAACAGACCTAGGGTCCTCACTGCGCCACCACTCGGACGGCCGTTTTCGATCACGGACAGGGTACCTAGACTCAAAATTGTTACTCGCACCGGCAGCACCCACAGAGGGGCCAGCACCGGACGAACTCCCCGAGGGACCTGCGCCGGAAGCATCACCACCCCCTGTTGGTCCACCGCTGTTATCCCCTGAACCTCCTGCACCAGTAGAGGATCCGCCACCTTGGGTGTGAGGGGCCGGTTCCCACTCATCATTATCATCATCATCATCACTATCACTATCAGAATCAGGCGTACTGTCTACGGGGTTGCGCCACCTTACGGACTTCTTTGCACGACTAGCTTGCTGTGCTTTCTCACCGACATTCCGCTCATCAAAGGTGACATCAGAGTGCACCGACACTACATTGTCTGAAAAAAGGATACGGTACTGGCCTGCATCGCCGTACCCAACCAGAACACCCTTGCGACTTACCGGATCTAATTTATTGCGCTTCTCCTTGGGGATATGGACATATGCCGTACATCCAAACACACGCAGATGACTCACATCAGGATGTTCCCCTGAGAAAGCTTCATACGGGGTGCAGGGCCGACCGGACACAGGTGAAATATTCCGAAGGTAATTCGCCGTAGAGACAGCCTCAGCCCACATGCATTGGGGAAGTTGAGACTCAGCCAATAGAGCACGCATCTTCTCTAACAGAGTCCTATTCAAGCGCTCAGCAGCTCCATTCTGCTCGGGGGCATACCCCACCGTAGGCCCATGCCGAATCCCTTTCGTACGGAAAAACTCCTGCAGGGGACTGTTAATGAACTCACCCCCTTGATCAGACCGTACCTCCTTGACCCGAAAACCACTGTACGTCTCCAGCTGATTCACCATAGTCATCACCTTGTCCTTCACCGCTTCCTTGGTAGGTGTAAAGGCTACAGCCGAAAAACCAGTATAGTCATCCAACAAGACAGTTAGGTAGAGGGAACCCGTTGGTGTTCGCTCAGGCATCGGACCACAAACATCAAGATGAATAAGAGCTAGTGGTTGATCCACCTTATGCCCAGTTGATGGGAAGGGCCCTCGGCGCTGCCGTGACATCACACATGGCTCGCACACACCCGCATCTCCGGCTCCCTTCACCTGCTCCTTTCCAAAACGCACCCCTGACACCATGCCTTCACCCACCAACCTCTCAAGATTACCTAGGCCAAGGTGTCCATACCGGCGGTGCCACAAGTCCATTGATTCAGATGCAGACTTCCCATGAGCCACTCCACCAAAAGGCTGGGTGTATCTCAACCTGGAAGCAGACCTGGGAATCGAAAAACATGATAGGGCATACAGGTCGCCCAAGCGCTGGCCCGTCAGAATCTTCTCACCACCCTTGCGCATAGTGACTTGGCCATCCTCAAAGCAAACTGACCCACCCTGCTTATCCAGGGCAGCAACTGACAGCACATTTGCAAAGCTGTCAGGAACAAGATACACCTCTTCCACCGTCACCCGTGCATGCATATTGACCCCGGGGATAAGCCTCAGAGTCCCTACCGCTGTGGGCCTGATGATCCCCCCGTTCACACTCAGGATCTCAAACTTTTCTGACTCCGCCAGCTCGCGGACGTCCACTATCTGATCTGCATCATATGTCAGATGATGAGATGCACCAGAATCCAGGTACCAACCTTTCAGGCGGTCAGACCCAGATGCCACAAAGGCAAAGTTCCTCGGGCTAGCATTGCCCCTGTCGCCGGCACCGTCCACATGGTCGTGCCGGCCATAACCTCGGCGGTCGCTCCCCAAGCTGGGCCCGCCCGCGGCCTCTCCATGGCCGCCCATTCTTGTGCGCTCCAGGCCGCCTGACCCATAACCGGGTCCTCTAGGCGCCGAGCTCCATGAGCCAGACCTCTGAGCCATCCTGGGGGCAGTGCACCCCCTCTCCAGATGCCCGGGCTTTCCACAGTTCCAGCACTGCAGTGGCTCCCGTGATCCGCCGCGGACGTGGCTTCCTCCACGTCGGGGCGCACTTCCTGTGGCTGAGCTTCCCCTACCCGCACTGACAAAAGCAGACGAGCTGGTAGAGGCCTCATGCATGCTCCCTACCCTAGCTTCGAACGCCAGCAGTTGTGCGGTTGCACTAGACAGCGTAAGCTCACCAGACTGTGTCGTCAAAATCGACACTATCACCTCATACTTCTGAGGTAGACCCGTCAGCATTGCATACGTCATGTCTTGTTCACTGGTGGCCTGGCCCACCTTCAGCAGATCTGTGTGTAGCTCCCGCACTCTTGCAAGGTACACCGGCAGGGCCTCTCCCTTCTTCATCGCCAGCTTAGTATACTCCTGACGCAGCTGAGATCTGCGGGCATGGTTGTTGGCGGCAAAAATCGCAGCAAGGCCATCCCACGCCATTTTGGCGTTCGGCGATGCCTTGATGACCGGCAGATGGCAGTCCTTCACATTCTTCACCAGCAGAGTCTTCACTCGCTCCGATGCAGCGACCTCTTCATCTGTAACCGGCTCAGTCAACAGCGCCCTGTTCAAGTTATGCTCAGCACACAAGTTCTCAAACCGATAGGCCCATGTAGAGTAGTTGTTGAGACCGAGGGGTTCAGCCAACTTGGCAAGGGCCCATGTTGTTCTTGGTTCTCTCAGAGCGCCCAGGCGGGGCTCATAACCTGTTGAAGTCAGCAGAGCGCCCGGCCCCTCGTGGGCCGTATTACTTGCTCTGTCATTCTTTCGTATATGAGTGTTGCTCACATTCCAACACCCCCCCGTGAGCGACACTCCGTCGAGCTTCACGGTCTCCCGATAGCTACCTCATCCCGGCCTCCCTGCCCTGGTCAACAGACAGTGGGATCCGAACCGGCGACCTCTCGGCCATCCGCGCACGTGCGCTCGGGGCTCATAACCTGTTAAGGAGATAAAGGAAGTTTAAAGCTGCTATGAAGTATTACAGAGGTCAGATGTATAAGACACTAGACGATTGCTAGCTGTTGGGTGACTATTGCAGAGTTTATGCACCCTTAAATACTATTATTGCCTGCTGTTAGCTATTCCAAGAGTTCCGCCCGGTTGTCCTCTCGGATGGCTCCACTTAACTCTAGGACAGTTCCAAGCTCCTTCTCTAGGACAGCTCCGAGCTCCTTCTCTAGGACAGCCGAGCTTCTTGCCTCAGGAAGCACTGTTCAAGCGTACAAATAACGTTTGGATGACCCTCTGTGGAGGGTCACTGTGAATAATGGTGATGGCGTTGTAGTGTGCCAAGGTAAGAGAAGTGTTGAGGCCTATTGTAGGGCATTATTAAACATCTTGCCTTGTTTGACGGATGCATGCCTTTGGAAGAAAATAAGATTGTTCTCCTGCATGTACATGCATATTGAATGCATGCAGAGGCAAGAATAACCGTGGGTCAGTTTGGATATGCCTGGCTGAAAGAAAAGATGGCTGGACGTGTTTGAGATGTGGTTGCAGATCGACAGCTACGGTTCTTGAGGGATATCTGCTAACCTCCTGGTAACCATGTTCCACCCAGTCTTTATGTCCTCCGAAAGATGCTTGGAATACCAGACCTATGGGCCTCAATATAATGTACCTTTCTTTTGATGCCCGTGCTTGTCCGTCTCACTTTCGTGGATGGCCACACATCGTCATTGTTCGTTACCTTCAAGGCCCACCATTAACATACATATATGATTTTAGAAATGATAAGCTTACATTTTTTATTAAAAAAGAGAAAAACAAATCGACATATACCACATCAAACCACAAAGCACGCAGCAAATTAAAAGACTAGAACGAAACATAAAATTACAACTCACTAAAACGGGAAGACAGGATGAATGGGCTGTACCTTTTTCGCTGCCGCCTTGCTTGAGTTTGTAGCATTCCTGCTGGAGTTCCTTGCCTTAGAGGGCTCTGAACTCTTTGCCTACATGAAAAGGAAGTATGTTTGAGGAATATAGGAACAATTACATAAAAGACAAAATGGAGAAAACAGGTTAAAGGACATTAATGACCTGTACATCCCTGTACATGCAATCAGTAATGTACATCACCCATCCTGCAATAACCTTGCTAAGCGCGCCTGGAAATTTGCACACCCCTTCATCCACTCTCTTTACCACTATTATTTGGACTAACCTGTCGGCGTCTAGCGGCCTTGATCTCCTTCTCCTTCTGATGTATGCGAGCTGCATTGGCAGCCAGCACCATCATCAATGCATCTTCACCATGTGCGGGCTGCTTTTGGCGTTGGCTAGTGCGCCCATCCTGAGTTCCTGGCGGCTCGTCATTTTGGCCGCTTTTCTGCGGTTTGGTAGCAATTAAGCATTTCGTAAATGAGGAAATAAAGGCATGAAAAAATTGTTATTGTTTAACTAGCTAAAATAAGAAACAAATGTTATGCATGAACTGTGACGTACTTTCTGCAAACATACTAAGAAGTACGTACTATTAGGGTGGCGAAGCAGCAGCAATAATAAAAGTGAACACATGCATAATCACATCTTACCGTAGTGCCTTTTGGCAACTCCAGTGCACCAAGGCCTGGTGTATGCTGAGCTGTTCCACCAGCTCCAACCGGCACCGGAGTGGCTGGTACGGTGAAGGATGTCTTACTGCTTTCAATCTGCTTCCGCTGCACAAGTGCATTAATAAGCTCCTGCTGCCGATCTGTCACATTCAAATCCTCCATCGCAATGCGGCGCTCACTGGGACCCGCATCTGGGTTATCTGGCTGAGCGTACTTGAAGCTCCTCCAGGCTGCCCGAGACTCCTTGTTCCATAGCTTCTTCCATGGCTTCTTCTCAAGGTCCTCTACATAAAAATAATGCGAAGACGAACATCAACGCCAGATGCCATAATACACATCATTGTCAAAAAATTTCGTAATCCAGTACATAGCGTAAGCGGCGTGCATGTCCTCTGTCGTAAAACAAATCTTTGGCCCACGTTTACCCCAAATTCCATTTTTCAAAATACATAGAAAGGAATTTTTTTATCAATCAACCTGATCAAAAAATGTTGTAAAACAAGTATATGGATGACAGTAGCAGTAGGATAGGAGCTCACAAACCTGGCTTGCAGGCAAGTTCCTCCTTGTGGGTGGCCTTCACCTTTTCATCCCTTGCACGTTGGGCATTGTAATCCGTTGCGTATCTACAAAGTACATGGGATGCACCGAATGAAAGTGCTTACTTATGATGCTGTGCATGCTTCATTCTATTGTTGTCTGTCCCCACTGAAAGTAAGCTAGTGATATGGATGGCATGTATGATTACCACAAACAAGATAATCACTAGAAGCATGACATTAGGAAAATAAACATGTACGTACTTCTGCCATTTCTTCTTGAAGCAGTCGACCGTAACTCTTGGCTGTAAGTCAGCCACTTGTGCAAAGCCAGCAGCAAAGCACTTATCCCAAACGGGCTGCAGATGCGGCTCACGTTGAATATCCTTCGCAATGAGGACCCGTGGATTCTTCAGGCTGCTGTCGAGGTTGTACGGCACGTTGTCGCGGACGGCTTTGTTGATGGCGGCCTGCTCATATGACCTGCTCCACTTTAATGGCTCACCACGATCATGATCCTTTCGTATACTGATTCTGCTTACTTCAGGGGATACCAATTGAACAGATGGCTGTTTTAGGGATACGTGGATAGTTAGTTTCTTCTGAGCCTGGTTCCAAGCCTTCCCCTTGAAAGGCGCGCTAATTTCCTTCTTCAGCCACCGAGTGCAGCGGCTAAGCAGCTGCACAGGCGCCACCTGCTGGGCCACAAGCTTGCCATCCTCATCCTCCGAGTCTAAAACCTGAACTGAAACTTCACTGATTGATTTTGCGCCAGCTGCATCAGTAAGGAGCTGCTCGAAATCTACCACTGACAGATTTATCTCAGTATCAATACGCCTCTTTTCTTCATTAGGACAGCAGACCAGCAATTTACAAACAACTGGTGAATGTGTCTCCATTCATTAAAAGGTTGTACTATTGCAAATAACTTGCTCCTTCAGCAGGATACATACAGCTGCAGACATGAGGCATGGGCCCTACGTACTACTAAAAAGTGAAGAGAAGTGCTTTGGTACTCCGTCCAGGGTTGTGCTGCTGCCAATCAATCCCATGTAAGCAACAATGTTTCGTAACCCTGCTTTACAACATCCTTTATATGTACATTTAATGCCACCCGTGAAGCAAGCAAGAGCAACTGCTATAAAAGTTATGCTGTGCACTAGCCTTTAAATCTTAACATATATACAAGGTGCAGCAGCAATAAAGAATGTTATTTTACAATAATATTGATGATTGCCGTCGTCCTACATAAAAAATCTGTTTAGCTCTTCGCATGCGGCTAGCGATTTGCGGCATGTAACGGTTGGTTGTCGTAAAAGCTAGTCAACGAGTTCATGAGAAACGTCATAAATTATTTTTAAGGAATGTTAATCAAGTTTCTTATTAGCAAGCTCCTGGAAGTATGATGATGAGGCTGTATCCCAGTATTTCACGTACATGCATGTATAAGGAGCTTCCTGTGCGTATGCATGTAATTTACTATTCAAGTCTTCTTACGAGGATAGGAGCAACCGATGCGAAACGTGGATAGATTACAATGTATTGACGCAAGAACCGTGTATATTTGGCATAAATAATTATAGTATCAACGTTAGTAACGCGCAAGACTAATTAGCGCAGAGTGCGCACAAACAATATACTCGCGATAATAACTGTACGGCACTCATCGCGATACCTAACTTACATCGCGGTTACTCGCACCTAAGTAAGAGCTATTGCACAACTGTTATCAGACGGTATTATGATGACGTGAAATCCCGCATAATCACAACACACCCCCTCGGGATGCACGTCATGGTCGAATAGGGCACTCCAATATCACACTTCCTCAAAGATAGTAGCGTCAAGTTACTAAGTATCACTGAAATAAACCTCTACGATAAGGCAATTGAGACGATGCTGGACTGGTGCTGTTAGATGCCACAACAAGAATAAGTAATCCTTCGTTTATGAACGTTATTGTCAAAAGAAATAATGACCTCACTATCAAAAACAGCTTAACTACAGCCTGTTAAGGAGATAAAGGAAGTATAAAGCTGCTATGAAGTATTACAGAGGTCAGAGGAGGTCAGATGTATAAGACACTAGACGATTGCTAGCTGTTGGGTGACTATTGCAGAGTTTATGCACCCTTAAATACTATTATTGCCTGCTGTTAGCTATTCCAAGAGTTCCGCCCGGTTGTCCTCTCGGATGGCTCCACTTAACTCTAGGACAGTTCCAAGCTCCTTCTCTAGGACAGCTCCGAGCTCCTTCTCTAGGACAGTTCCAAGGTTGTGGCAACCAATGTTTGCACCGTCCAAGACTTAACACGCCCCCTCGGTGCAAACCCCACTAGACTACACCCATGGAGGCACGGCACCACTTGAACTTGGCTTCACCCAAGGCCTTCGTCATCACATCAGCCACCATCTTCTCCGTAGGGCAGTACCTAAGCTCAACCTCCCCACTTGCGACCCGCTCTCTGACTAGATGATGCATCACATCAATATGCTTGGACTGCTGGGACGTCATAGGGTTGTTGCTGATATTCATCGCCCCCTGGGAATCCACCTTAATAATCGAGGGGGAGGTGCCGATCTTCAGACCGTCAGACAGCTTTGACAGCCAAAGGGCTTCTCTCACCGCACTGGAAAGAGCTTGATACTCTGCCTCCACTGATGATGCTGCCACGGTACGCTGCAGCTGGCTGCTCCAACTTATCGCAGTACCGTTCACTCGGAAAACATAACCAGTTGTTGACCTGCGGGTAACTGTGTCTCCTGCCCAATCCGAATCACTGACCAATCGCCTCTTTCACCTTCCGCACCAATTCTAAATCATCTGAGGCCACACACGTATCATCCACATGAACCAATGCAACCACCACTCCCCTTTCATCAACCTTCAGAAACATAGCCGGATCTGATTTAGACGGGAACAGCCCAATCTCGGCAAACTTCTCACACAACTTATCATACCAGCACCGTGGGGCCTGCTTTAGACCAGCAGGTTTCCTACTCGTACCCCGGTGGCTGCTCCATCCAAAGATCCTCCTTCAGTTCTCCATTCAAGAACGCAGTCGTCACATCTAGCTGGTGAATGGGCATTTTTCTAGCCGCTGCAACCGCTAAAAGGACTCGAAAAGATGAGCTACGGGACGTAGGCGCAAAGAGCTCACCATAATCCACCCCCTCGCGCTGTACAAACCCTTTTGCGACCAAGCGCGCTTTAAACCGCTCAACACTACCATCTGGATTGTGTTTCACCTTATACACCCAGCGACATGGAATAAGCTTCGTGCCTGGCGGGGGTGTTTCTAAGGTCCAGGTTCCATTTGCCAACTGAGAGTTAATTTCGTCATCCATAGCCCTTTTCCACTCGCTGGCCTGCGCCCCAGACACCGCTTCAGCATAAGTGTTGGGCTCAGACACTTTGGTTGCGGCAGCCACATGGACCCGGCCGGCAACAGACCTAGGGTCCTCACTGCGCCACCACTCGGACGGCCGTTTTCGATCACGGACAGGGTACCTAGACTCAAAATTGTTACTCGCACCGGCAGCACCCACAGAGGGGCCAGCACCGGACGAACTCCCCGAGGGACCTGCGCCGGAAGCATCACCACCCCCTGTTGGTCCACCGCTGTTATCCCCTGAACCTCCTGCACCAGTAGAGGATCCGCCACCTTGGGTGTGAGGGGCCGGTTCCCACTCATCATTATCATCATCATCATCACTATCACTATCAGAATCAGGCGTACTGTCTACGGGGTTGCGCCACCTTACGGACTTCTTTGCACGACTAGCTTGCTGTGCTTTCTCACCGACATTCCGCTCATCAAAGGTGACATCAGAGTGCACCGACACTACATTGTCTGAAAAAAGGATACGGTACTGGCCTGCATCGCCGTACCCAACCAGAACACCCTTGCGACTTACCGGATCTAATTTATTGCGCTTCTCCTTGGGGATATGGACATATGCCGTACATCCAAACACACGCAGATGACTCACATCAGGATGTTCCCCTGAGAAAGCTTCATACGGGGTGCAGGGCCGACCGGACACAGGTGAAATATTCCGAAGGTAATTCGCCGTAGAGACAGCCTCAGCCCACATGCATTGGGGAAGTTGAGACTCAGCCAATAGAGCACGCATCTTCTCTAACAGAGTCCTATTCAAGCGCTCAGCAGCTCCATTCTGCTCGGGGGCATACCCCACCGTAGGCCCATGCCGAATCCCTTTCGTACGGAAAAACTCCTGCAGGGGACTGTTAATGAACTCACCCCCTTGATCAGACCGTACCTCCTTGACCCGAAAACCACTGTACGTCTCCAGCTGATTCACCATAGTCATCACCTTGTCCTTCACCGCTTCCTTGGTAGGTGTAAAGGCTACAGCCGAAAAACCAGTATAGTCATCCAACAAGACAGTTAGGTAGAGGGAACCCGTTGGTGTTCGCTCAGGCATCGGACCACAAACATCAAGATGAATAAGAGCTAGTGGTTGATCCACCTTATGCCCAGTTGATGGGAAGGGCCCTCGGCGCTGCCGTGACATCACACATGGCTCGCACACACCCGCATCTCCGGCTCCCTTCACCTGCTCCTTTCCAAAACGCACCCCTGACACCATGCCTTCACCCACCAACCTCTCAAGATTACCTAGGCCAAGGTGTCCATACCGGCGGTGCCACAAGTCCATTGATTCAGATGCAGACTTCCCATGAGCCACTCCACCAAAAGGCTGGGTGTATCTCAACCTGGAAGCAGACCTGGGAATCGAAAAACATGATAGGGCATACAGGTCGCCCAAGCGCTGGCCCGTCAGAATCTTCTCACCACCCTTGCGCATAGTGACTTGGCCATCCTCAAAGCAAACTGACCCACCCTGCTTATCCAGGGCAGCAACTGACAGCACATTTGCAAAGCTGTCAGGAACAAGATACACCTCTTCCACCGTCACCCGTGCATGCATATTGACCCCGGGGATAAGCCTCAGAGTCCCTACCGCTGTGGGCCTGATGATCCCCCCGTTCACACTCAGGATCTCAAACTTTTCTGACTCCGCCAGCTCGCGGACGTCCACTATCTGATCTGCATCATATGTCAGATGATGAGATGCACCAGAATCCAGGTACCAACCTTTCAGGCGGTCAGACCCAGATGCCACAAAGGCAAAGTTCCTCGGGCTAGCATTGCCCCTGTCGCCGGCACCGTCCACATGGTCGTGCCGGCCATAACCTCGGCGGTCGCTCCCCAAGCTGGGCCCGCCCGCGGCCTCTCCATGGCCGCCCATTCTTGTGCGCTCCAGGCCGCCTGACCCATAACCGGGTCCTCTAGGCGCCGAGCTCCATGAGCCAGACCTCTGAGCCATCCTGGGGGCAGTGCACCCCCTCTCCAGATGCCCGGGCTTTCCACAGTTCCAGCACTGCAGTGGCTCCCGTGATCCGCCGCGGACGTGGCTTCCTCCACGTCGGGGCGCACTTCCTGTGGCTGAGCTTCCCCTACCCGCACTGACAAAAGCAGACGAGCTGGTAGAGGCCTCATGCATGCTCCCTACCCTAGCTTCGAACGCCAGCAGTTGTGCGGTTGCACTAGACAGCGTAAGCTCACCAGACTGTGTCGTCAAAATCGACACTATCACCTCATACTTCTGAGGTAGACCCGTCAGCATTGCATACGTCATGTCTTGTTCACTGGTGGCCTGGCCCACCTTCAGCAGATCTGTGTGTAGCTCCCGCACTCTTGCAAGGTACACCGGCAGGGCCTCTCCCTTCTTCATCGCCAGCTTAGTATACTCCTGACGCAGCTGAGATCTGCGGGCATGGTTGTTGGCGGCAAAAATCGCAGCAAGGCCATCCCACGCCATTTTGGCGTTCGGCGATGCCTTGATGACCGGCAGATGGCAGTCCTTCACATTCTTCACCAGCAGAGTCTTCACTCGCTCCGATGCAGCGACCTCTTCATCTGTAACCGGCTCAGTCAACAGCGCCCTGTTCAAGTTATGCTCAGCACACAAGTTCTCAAACCGATAGGCCCATGTAGAGTAGTTGTTGAGACCGAGGGGTTCAGCCAACTTGGCAAGGGCCCATGTTGTTCTTGGTTCTCTCAGAGCGCCCAGGCGGGGCTCATAACCTGTTAAGGAGATAAAGGAAGTATAAAGCTGCTATGAAGTATTACAGAGGTCAGAGGAGGTCAGATGTATAAGACACTAGACGATTGCTAGCTGTTGGGTGACTATTGCAGAGTTTATGCACCCTTAAATACTATTATTGCCTGCTGTTAGCTATTCCAAGAGTTCCGCCCGGTTGTCCTCTCGGATGGCTCCACTTAACTCTAGGACAGTTCCAAGCTCCTTCTCTAGGACAGCTCCGAGCTCCTTCTCTAGGACAGTTCCAAGGTTGTGGCAACCAATGTTTGCACCGTCCAAGACTTAACACAGCCAGCCACCCGGGCTCACGCCTTATTGGCCTATATGAGCTGGTTTCTACCAACAGATCGATGGCTTCTTTGTCAGGTATCGTCTAGTCCTATTTCACGGCGGCACCAGACGAACTTTCCTTCTGGCAGTGGTTTGGTCAATGCGTCCGCCACCATCTCCTCCGTGCGGCAATGCCCCAGTGCCACGTCGCCCTCTATCACTCTCTCGCGAATCATGTGGTGCTGTACATCAATATGCTTAGACCGTGATGATGTAATGGGGTTGTTGCCTAGGTCTAAGGCCCCTTGTGAGTCTATGTTGATTCTGATTCCGTCGGAGTCCACATTAAGGTCCCCGCATAGCTTATTCAACCAGAGGACTTCCCTGACTGCGCTGGAAAGGGCCTGGTATTCAGCCTCCACGGATGACGCTGCCACAATGCGCTGCAACTGACTGCTCCAGCTGATTGCGGTACCATTAACGCGAAATACGTACCCAGTCGTGGATCGCCTTGAGTTAGTGTCTCCTGCCCAGTCCGAATCGCAATATCCATCGATGATCTCCTTGCTCTCCCGCCGGAACTGTAGGCCCAGGTTGCGCGTGCCCGCCACGTAGCGAAGGATTTATTTATTTTATGTAATTGTTCCTATATTCCTCAAACATACTTCCTTTTCATGTAGGCAAAGAGTTCAGAGCCCTCTAAGGCAAGGAACTCCAGCAGGAATGCTACAAACTCAAGCAAGGCGGCAGCGAAAAAGGTACAGCCCATTCATCCTGTCTTCCCGTTTTAGTGAGTTGTAATTTTATGTTTCGTTCTAGTCTTTTAATTTGCTGCGTGCTTTGTGGTTTGATGTGGTATATGTCGATTTGTTTTTCTCTTTTTTAATAAAAAATGTAAGCTTATCATTTCTAAAATCATATATGTATGTTAATGGTGGGCCTTGAAGGTAACGAACAATGACGATGTGTGGCCATCCACGAAAGTGAGACGGACAAGCACGGGCATCAAAAGAAAGGTACATTATATTGAGGCCCATAGGTCTGGTATTCCAAGCATCTTTCGGAGGACATAAAGACTGGGTGGAACATGGTTACCAGGAGGTTAGCAGATATCCCTCAAGAACCGTAGCTGTCGATCTGCAACCACATCTCAAACACGTCCAGCCATCTTTTCTTTCAGCCAGGCATATCCAAACTGACCCACGGTTATTCTTGCCTCTGCATGCATTCAATATGCATGTACATGCAGGAGAACAATCTTATTTTCTTCCAAAGGCATGCATCCGTCAAACAAGGCAAGATGTTTAATAATGCCCTACAATAGGCCTCAACACTTCTCTTACCTTGGCACACTACAACGCCATCACCATTATTCACAGTGACCCTCCACAGAGGGTCATCCAAACGTTATTTGTACGCTTGAACAGTGCTTCCTGAGGCAAGAAGCTCGGCTGGGTTTGTGGGTTCCAGCAGCTGTAACTGCCCATGATCCATGGCCCCTAACTGTGAAAGTACACCAAGTTCTGCTGCATCGGGTTCATCATCCTCAGATTCAGGATAACTATGTTGGCATAAGTTATCCAGGATTGCTGATATATATTCTAGAGTTTGCCGGTGATTAGGATTGGCAGGATCAAGATCATCCATAACGTGAATGAGAGCAGAAACAAGTGAGGAGGGCAGAGCTGTTTTTTCCTGAACCTGCGAATGTCCACTGCTATCCCCTGACAACACCTCTGATGTATGCCCTGAACTGTCCTTGCTGCTACTGCTGTGGTCTTCATTATGATCATCAGAGGTGTTGAAGTCATTCTCATTGTCCATGTTTAAGTTGGTATCCTCTGGGAAAGAAAGTCTGCATCTCTTCATGTGCCCATAAAGCTGCGACCGTGTCCTTCCAGTAAATGGGCATTGAGTACATGCATAAACCTCCTGACCAAGAGGGTCCTGACAACGACTGAACTTGTGCTTTTGCAGCCATGCATCTGTGAATTTTGCAGCACAGTAATATTGCATTCATTTAATCATGCTGTCATGCAAGTAAGGAGATACGTAGATGTAGCTTGCATGCCAATTTGGCGTGAGGGATATTTTAATTTTTTCCGTGCATACATGCATGGCCACGGTGGATGGCAATTGGAAGGGTTTCATTGGACCCATCCAAACAAACCACAGTGCCTGGCTCATCACACCAAAGCCCGGGCTAGTATGAATAACTGTACTTTGATTTAAAATTATTGACAGCATGAGTGGGTGGCTGGTACGAGATGAGTGCACAATGAATGTTCCAAATAAATATATTCCTTAAAAACCTATATGAACATAAGTCATCCGTGCGCACCTGATATGTTATCCCTTTTGGATGAGGCTGGGCGCTTGTTCAGAAGCCTTCCACTGCCTCCAAGGAGGCGGCCAAGAACTTTAACATGGTACTGGTTATGTAAGCCGTACAAGCCAAGATGTTTATCTCGATCTGATAGCACGTCCCCTCTACTAGAAGTCAACCTCCAAACTGATCCAGGTTGAAATGTAAATAAGGAATTACTGGAGACGAAGTCCATGAGCTGTCCCACAGTTGAGTCCGTACTTCCAGAAAACGTCAACGTCCGTGACCCAGGTAAAACGACGAAAAGCTGAAGAGCTCGTTCATCATGATTGGACTGTGTAAATGACACCGTTGAGCAGTATCGCCCTATCGTAACGCCCAACACTGTGATGAGAACAAAAACAGAAGAACCCATGAGGATCCACACTAAATATTCTGTAACATATACATCAACTAAAACAGGGGCATACAGAGCAACGTAAGAGGCAACAGCAATACCGAAAGTAATGCCACAGAAAAAGCCTAATAAAAGGTGGGCCATGAGCATGTAATAATATACAGTAAAGTAGCAGGATCAGACTGTTTTTCCTTACAGAACTGATATCTGACAAAGGGAAACGACTCCTCCATTGTATGGAGTGGTACAGGCAGTACTCATGCATGTGGAGTACGAGATATTAAAGTGGAACGTGCATGTCCGCGTAATTTACACTTGAAGTAAATTTTCAATAACGAATGATAGACTTGAATAGTAAATTACATGCATACGCACAGGAAAAAAAATACAAAAAAATACATGCATGTACGTGAAATACTGGGATACAGCCTCATCATCATACTTCCAGGAGCTTGCTAATAAGAAACTTGATTAACATTCCTTAAAAATAATTTATGACGTTTCTCATGAACTCGTTGACTAGCTTTTACGACAACCAACCGTTACATGCTGCAAATCGCTAGCCGCATGCGAAGAGCTAAACAGATTTTTTATGTAGGACGACGGCAATCATCAATATTATTGTAAAATAACATTCTTTATTGCTGCTGCACCTTGTATATATGTTAAGATTTAAAGGCTAGTGCACAGCATAACTTTTATAGCAGTTGCTCTTGCTTGCTTCACGGGTGGCATTAAATGTACATATAAAGGATGTTGTAAAGCAGGGTTACGAAACATTGTTGCTTACATGGGATTGATTGGCAGCAGCACAACCCTGGACGGAGTACCAAAGCACTTCTCTTCACTTTTTAGTAGTACGTAGGGCCCATGCCTCATGTCTGCAGCTGTATGTATCCTGCTGAAGGAGCAAGTTATTTGCAATAGTACAACCTTTTAATGAATGGAGACACATTCACCAGTTGTTTGTAAACTGCTGGTCTGCTGTCCTAATGAAGAAAAGAGGCGTATTGATACTGAGATAAATCTGTCAGTGGTAGATTTCGAGCAGCTCCTTACTGATGCAGCTGGCGCAAAATCAATCAGTGAAGTTTCAGTTCAGGTTTTAGACTCGGAGGATGAGGATGGCAAGCTTGTGGCCCAGCAGGTGGCGCCTGTGCAGCTGCTTAGCCGCTGCACTCGGTGGCTGAAGAAGGAAATTAGCGCGCCTTTTGTTGTGCTACGGTTCATTTTCCGCCGACGCGTAGGTCGACGCGATCCTACGAGGCGAAGTGCTTTTGTGATGAACGCATTACATATTAATGAATCTGCATTATATAAATGTATTCGTATACATTTATATATGCATTTGGCATGTTGTCATTATCCATCGCGACATCGCATCATGGCAAATCCGCCTAGCATGCATGGATGACCGAATCATTGAAGTGCGCATTATGCTCGTGCTACGAAACGATAAGTAATATTATCTGATATAATATTACTTCATTTAAGCAGACGTTGAGAGCGCCGCACTCGTCGCGATACATGCCCTGCAACCGGATATCGTTATCCGGACCCTTGCATCATGCGAATGCCGGAAAGGCTTATACGTTGTTATGCGTAGACATCGCCTAGACGCAGTAGGGTTGTCACATCTAGGATCGGCCTCCTAATGTGAATCGTACGGCACTGCGATGCTGCGAGTATAAAAGATGCGAGGACGGCTAAGCTAGACAAGACATCCGATGCCGGAGAACACTCGTGTGTTTTAAATTACTATTTCTATACACTATTCTACTTAGCCCGAGCTAAGCCTGAACTTCGCTAATCACCGCCGCGTGATGATTGCTTGCTTCCGGCGCTGACGGCGATTTCGTCCATTGCATCGTTCTGATCCGTAAAACTGTAAGTTATATCTCTCTTCGTCTTGAAGTCTTCCGCTGTCTCTGTTTGCTCTCGCTTGCCTTGCTGTACTTGCAAGTGCTCGCGCATCGGTGTCGATAGTCTCCAGACGTGCAGATACTCATGAGCAAACGCGAACGAGAGGTACAACACCTTTCAAGGGGAAGGCTTGGAACCAGGCTCAGAAGAAACTAACTATCCACGTATCCCTAAAATAGCCATCTGTTCAATTGGTATCCCCTGAAGTAAGCAGAATCAGTATACGAAAGGATCATGATCGTGGTGAGCCATTAAAGTGGAGCAGGTCATATGAGCAGGCCGCCATCAACAAAGCCGTCCGCGACAACGTGCCGTACAACCTCGACAGCAGCCTGAAGAATCCACGGGTCCTCATTGCGAAGGATATTCAACGTGAGCCGCATCTGCAGCCCGTTTGGGATAAGTGCTTTGCTGCTGGCTTTGCACAAGTGGCTGACTTACAGCCAAGAGTTACGGTCGACTGCTTCAAGAAGAAATGGCAAAAGTACGTACATGTTTATTTTCCTAATGTCATGCTTCTAGTGATTATCTTGTTTGTGGTAATCATACATGCCATCCATATCACTAGCTTACTTTCAGTGGGGACAGACAACAATAGAATGAAGCATGCACAGCATCATAAGTAAGCACTTTCATTCGGTGCATCCCATGTACTTTGTAGATACGCAACGGATTACAATGCCCAACGTGCAAGGGATGAAAAGGTGAAGGCCACCCACAAGGAGGAACTTGCCTGCAAGCCAGGTTTGTGAGCTCCTATCCTACTGCTACTGTCATCCATATACTTGTTTTACAACATTTTTTGATCAGGTTGATTGATAAAAAAATTCCTTTCTATGTATTTTGAAAAATGGAATTTGGGGTAAACGTGGGCCAAAGATTTGTTTTACGACAGAGGACATGCACGCCGCTTACGCTATGTACTGGATTACGAAAATTTTTGACAATGATGTGTATTATGGCATCTGGCGTTGATGTTTGTCTTCGCATTATTTTTATGTAGAGGACCTTGAGAAGAAGCCATGGAAGAAGCTATGGAACAAGGAGTCTCGGGCAGCCTGGAGGAGCTTCAAGTACGCTCAGCCAGATAACCCAGATGCGGGTCCCAGTGAGCGCCGCATTGCGATGGAGGATTTGAATGTGACAGATCGGCAGCAGGAGCTTATTAATGCACTTGTGCAGCGGAAGCAGATTGAAAGCAGTAAGACATCCTTCACCGTACCAGCCACTCCAGTGCCGGTTGGAGCTGGTGGAACAGCTCAGCATACACCAGGCCTTGGTGCACTGGAGTTGCCAAAAGGCACTACGGTAAGATGTGATTATGCATGTGTTCACTTTTATTATTGCTGCTGCTTCGCCACCCTAATAGTACGTACTTCTTAGTATGTTTGCAGAAAGTACGTCACAGTTCATGCATAACATTTGTTTCTTATTTTAGCTAGTTAAACAATAACAATTTTTTCATGCCTTTATTTCCTCATTTACGAAATGCTTAATTGCTACCAAACCGCAGAAAAGCGGCCAAAATGACGAGCCGCCAGGAACTCAGGATGGGCGCACTAGCCAACGCCAAAAGCAGCCCGCACATGGTGAAGATGCATTGATGATGGTGCTGGCTGCCAATGCAGCTCGCATACATCAGAAGGAGAAGGAGATCAAGGCCGCTAGACGCCGACAGGTTAGTCCAAATAATAGTGGTAAAGAGAGTGGATGAAGGGGTGTGCAAATTTCCAGGCGCGCTTAGCAAGGTTATTGCAGGATGGGTGATGTACATTACTGATTGCATGTACAGGGATGTACAGGTCATTAATGTCCTTTAACCTGTTTTCTCCATTTTGTCTTTTATGTAATTGTTCCTATATTCCTCAAACATACTTCCTTTTCATGTAGGCAAAGAGTTCAGAGCCCTCTAAGGCAAGGAACTCCAGCAGGAATGCTACAAACTCAAGCAAGGCGGCAGCGAAAAAGGTACAGCCCATTCATCCTGTCTTCCCGTTTTAGTGAGTTGTAATTTTATGTTTCGTTCTAGTCTTTTAATTTGCTGCGTGCTTTGTGGTTTGATGTGGTATATGTCGATTTGTTTTTCTCTTTTTTAACAAAAAAATGTAAGCTTATCATTTCTAAAATCATATATGTATGTTAATGGTGGGCCTTGAAGGTAACGAACAATGACGATGTGTGGCCATCCACGAAAGTGAGACGGACAAGCACGGGCATCAAAAGAAAGGTACATTATATTGAGGCCCATAGGTCTGGTATTCCAAGCATCTTTCGGAGGACATAAAGACTGGGTGGAACATGGTTACCAGGAGGTTAGCAGATATCCCTCAAGAACCGTAGCTGTCGATCTGCAACCACATCTCAAACACGTCCAGCCATCTTTTCTTTCAGCCAGGCATATCCAAACTGACCCACGGTTATTCTTGCCTCTGCATGCATTCAATATGCATGTACATGCAGGAGAACAATCTTATTTTCTTCCAAAGGCATGCATCCGTCAAACAAGGCAAGATGTTTAATAATGCCCTACAATAGGCCTCAACACTTCTCTTACCTTGGCACACTACAACGCCATCACCATTATTCACAGTGACCCTCCACAGAGGGTCATCCAAACGTTATTTGTACGCTTGAACAGTGCTTCCTGAGGCAAGAAGCTCGGCTGGGTTTGTGGGTTCCAGCAGCTGTAACTGCCCATGATCCATGGCCCCTAACTGTGAAAGTACACCAAGTTCTGCTGCATCGGGTTCATCATCCTCAGATTCAGGATAACTATGTTGGCATAAGTTATCCAGGATTGCTGATATATATTCTAGAGTTTGCCGGTGATTAGGATTGGCAGGATCAAGATCATCCATAACGTGAATGAGAGCAGAAACAAGTGAGGAGGGCAGAGCTGTTTTTTCCTGAACCTGCGAATGTCCACTGCTATCCCCTGACAACACCTCTGATGTATGCCCTGAACTGTCCTTGCTGCTACTGCTGTGGTCTTCATTATGATCATCAGAGGTGTTGAAGTCATTCTCATTGTCCATGTTTAAGTTGGTATCCTCTGGGAAAGAAAGTCTGCATCTCTTCATGTGCCCATAAAGCTGCGACCGTGTCCTTCCAGTAAATGGGCATTGAGTACATGCATAAACCTCCTGACCAAGAGGGTCCTGACAACGACTGAACTTGTGCTTTTGCAGCCATGCATCTGTGAATTTTGCAGCACAGTAATATTGCATTCATTTAATCATGCTGTCATGCAAGTAAGGAGATACGTAGATGTAGCTTGCATGCCAATTTGGCGTGAGGGATATTTTAATTTTTTCCGTGCATACATGCATGGCCACGGTGGATGGCAATTGGAAGGGTTTCATTGGACCCATCCAAACAAACCACAGTGCCTGGCTCATCACACCAAAGCCCGGGCTAGTATGAATAACTGTACTTTGATTTAAAATTATTGACAGCATGAGTGGGTGGCTGGTACGAGATGAGTGCACAATGAATGTTCCAAATAAATATATCCCTTAAAAACCTATATGAACATAAGTCATCCGTGCGCACCTGATATGCTATCCCTTTTGGATGAGGCTGGGCGCTTGTTCAGAAGCCTTCCACTGCCTCCAAGGAGGCGGCCAAGAACTTTAACATGGTACTGGTTATGTAAGCCGTACAAGCCAAGATGTTTATCTTGATCTGATAGCACGTCCCCTCTACTAGAAGTCAACCTCCAAACTGATCCAGGTTGAAATGTAAATAAGGAATTACTGGAGACGAAGTCCATGAGCTGTCCCACAGTTGAGTCCGTACTTCCAGAAAACGTCAACGTCCGTGACCCAGGTAAAACGACGAAAAGCTGAAGAGCTCGTTCATCATGATTGGACTGTGTAAATGACACCGTTGAGCAGTATCGCCCTATCGTAACGCCCAACACTGTGATGAGAACAAAAACAGAAGAACCCATGAGGATCCACACTAAATATTCTGTAACATATACATCAACTAAAACAGGGGCATACAGAGCAACGTAAGAGGCAACAGCAATACCGAAAGTAATGCCACAGAAAAAGCCTAATAAAAGGTGGGCCATGAGCATGTAATAATATACAGTAAAGTAGCAGGATCAGACTGTTTTTCCTTACAGAACTGATATCTGACAAAGGGAAACGACTCCTCCATTGTATGGAGTGGTACAGGCAGTACTCATGCATGTGGAGTACGAGATATTAAAGTGGAACGTGCATGTCCGCGTAATTTACACTTGAAGTAAATTTTCAATAACGAATGATAGACTTGTTGTGATTATGCGGGATTTCACGTCATCAAAATACCGTCTGATAACAGTTGTGCAATAGCTCTTACTTAGGTGCGAGTAACCGCGATGTAAGTTAGGTATCGCGACGAGTGCCGTACAGTTATTATCGCGAGTATATTGTTTGTGCGCACTCTGCGCTAATTAGTCTTGCGCGTTACTAACGTTGATACTATAATTATTTATGCCAAATATACACGGTTCTTGCGTCAATACATTGTAATCTATCCACGTTTCGCATCGGTTGCTCCTATCCTCGTAAGAGGTTATGAGCCCCGGCTCTTCTGAGCCGTAATTATCTCGTCAAGGCATAGGCATCAATCTTTTGGCCAAGCGTTTTCAATTGGTGGTGGCAAATACGGAGCACAGCGACCGCCGCCTCTGGTCAACAACGACCATAATCGCCTGCCTACATCGGGAACTATAACACGCAGCGATGGGAAAGGATAGGTTATCAGACCCATTAGGTCTGAGCAATTATGCTACGTGGTCGTTCAGGTTCCAATCTATGATGCAAGAGAACAACCTGGATAGATGGCTGAGAGACGAACCAATGACCGACGAGGACATCGCCGCGTCAAACAAGGTCAGAAACATCCTTGTCAAAAATGTCCAAGATCATCACTTGGCAATTATCAGAGCAGCGCCCAACGCCAAGGGAGCATGGGAGAGGCTCGCGGCTGTTTTTGCGGCAAGCAGCGACGCAAGAAAATCTCAGCTTGTTGCTGAACTGTCAGCCCTTAAAATGGCACAAAATGAAGCCCTAATCTTATATCTGGCTCGCGTCCACAATCTATATACGGACTTGGTGGAAGTGGGACACCCCGTTACCGAACGGGAAGTTACCTACAATCTACTGGTGGGACTACCGAAGAAATTCTCGGTTATTGTTACCACGCTGACAGTCAATGGCCAATACAATTTGGATACCGTGGGCGCTCAACTATTGGCTTTTGAGAAACGAGTCGATGCAGAGGGTGATTCCGTTGCTTTCAGTGCAACAAGCCAAAGAGACAATTGGAGCACCGGACAATATCACAGCGAGACTAGCCGCAATCGCAATGATACAATTGAACGCGACTATGGAGATAATTCGGTCGCATTTACCGGCACAAGTCGAGGAGGCACATGGAGCGCTGCCAACAACGGCCACGACGGATGGAACCATCGCGGCAACACATTTGATCGAGGATACAGGAATATGCCAATCATCAATCAATGCGATGCATGGAGTTATGGAAGAGATGGCCGCAACGGAGTAAGCCAACATGAACACAGATCTGGTTATGGCTACGGCGGGACAGTGCAATGCCAACTATGCGGAAATTATGGACATACCGCGCGACAATGCCGCACCCCACGCATACCACAACCTCCAGGCCAAATAAGACGCGACAGGCAAGATGGCAACTACAACCGCCAGGGCAACAGGAGCCACAACACCGTCGACGCCACAGCGTTATCCAGGCCAACAAGTCATCAGGAGAGTGGAGGGCGACGATCCAATCAACCAGAGAACTGCGCTTTCGTGGGATCCCAATACGACAAATTACAAGGGTGGTACGTGGACTCCGGCGCATCTCACCACATCACGTACGACGAACGGGAGCTAACCAACGTGGTTGGAATAAGCCGACGGGAACGTTTTGACATCATGAGCATGGGTGGGGAAACCATTCAACCTATCGCAGTAGGCACCCTCATACTGGTGTCCACACTCTACCCCGACACCAAAATCACCATCAACAACGTATACGTGGTGCCACACAGCTGCGTCAAAGTCCTGTCCGTCTCGTCTATCAACGACAAATCCGATGAAGGGGAAATCATGTTCACCAAGCATATGGTCTACGTGAAGCGTTATGGAGACATCGTCATTGCAGGCCGACGAGAAGGTAACTTATACAGGTTGGAGTGCGACGTCGATCAACCTAACGACGCACATTTCAGCTTTGCCGGTGCTGCCCACGCTAAGCTGTCAAGCCAAAGCGAAGGCCTGTGGCACCGACGCTTGGGGCACATCAGACTCGGAGGTCTGCAGAAGCTAATCAGGCACGGAATGGTGATAGGCGTCAACGATGTACCACAACAGAAGGTCAACCTGTTGGAATGTGAGCAACACTCATATACGATAGAATGTCAGAGCAAGAAATACGGCCCACGAGGGGCCGGGCGCTTTGCTGACTTCAACACAACCCCGCCAAGTGCGAGACTTGTGTTTTATCACGGCAAACGCGCGGAACCCACAAATCCACGGGGCACAAATCTGATAGACCAATGGAGCTCATTCATGTGGACGTCTGCGGCCCCATGCCGGACAACACCCCAAATGGGTCACGGTACATGACTGTGCTGTTGGATGACTGCACAAAATTTTCAGCAGTTGCATTCACCAACACCAAGGAGGCGGTTAAGGACAAGCTGGTAACGATGATAAATCAGCTGGAGAACATGTGTGGACATAAGACGTGGGAGATGCGATCCGACAGAGGAGGAGAATTCATCAATTCCCAACTACAAGCCTTCTTTGCTTCCAGAGGGATCAGGCATGGGCCAACTGTTGGATACACCCCTGAACAAAATGGCGCTGCAGAGCGGTTAAACCGGACCCTGCTGGAAAAGATGCGCGCCCTATTGCTTGAATCCAAACTCCCTCAAAAAATGTGGGCTGAGGCGGCAGCCACAGCCAACTACCTACGCAATATATCCCCAGCAGATGGCATTTCCCGTACCCCGTACGAGCTCTTCACTGGAAAGGTTCCAGAGGTCGATCACTTGCGCGTTTTTGGCTGCACGGCTTATGTCCACGTGCCCAAGGCCAAGCGCAACAAACTGGATCCCGTGAGTCGACGAGGTATAATGGTGGGATATGGCGATGGGGGCAGCTACCGGATATTATTCTCGGACGGGTCAGTATCAAGACACAGCGATGTCGTATTCGATGAACAACAGGCCACGCACGAACCATACAAACCCTCGGACGACAACCGTGACAATGCTGAAACTGACTCCGATTCCGACATGGATGACCCAGAGCCACGACCAAGAGCTGTCCCTATGCCCACCAATGCACACAATGGTGATGGCCACGACCCGAATCTGCCTCAACCACCACCTCCCGTAACACGCACGGCGTCAAGCTATCCAAACACAGAGAGAACAGGAGCCGTCAACGATGGAGCGGGCCCATCAGGAAGCCAACCAAGGCAAGACCCAATACAACCTGAGGACACCGACGACTCCGACAGTGAAGACATGGCAACAGAAGAAGACATGGATGTGGACAACACGAGGTTAGCCAACCGCTACCCCATCCGCGTGCGAAAGCGCCCATGTGAGTGGTGGCGCACTCAAAGATCGGTGGCAGCGCGTATCAACATGGCCGCCAGAATACAAGAACCCAAATCTCACCATGATGCGATTAGAGGCCCTCACCGCATCAAGTGGCAACAAGCGATGAACGACGAGATAATTGCCCACATGACCAACGGCACCTGGGAAATTGGCATCCCACCGCCTGGCACAAACATCCTGCCCTGCCGCTGGGTCTACAAACTCAAGACATGCCCTGATGGCTCAATCGACAGATACAAGGCGCGTCTGGTTGCGAAGGGCTTCGCACAACGCGAGGGGGTGGATTTTGGAGAACTGTTTGCACCTACATCACGAGGCTCATCATTCCGGGCCATCCTAGCCATCGCCGCCGCCAGGGACTTCGACGTACACCAACTAGATGTCTCCACGGCCTTTTTGAACGGCGACCTCAAAGAGGAAATCTGGATGAAACCACCACCGGGATACGACCTGGCGACCCCAGGAGCTGCCTGCCGGCTACTCAAGTCGATATATGGCCTCCGCCAAGCATCCCGCTGCTGGTACGACAAACTATGCACCAAATTCGCTGAAATCGGACTCACCACATCCAAATCTGACCAAGCGATGTTCGTGAGAGCAAACAACAGCAAAGGAGACGTGTTCGTGCTGGTCCACGTGGACGACATGTGCATTGCGGCTAAAGACCCCGAGATGATCCGAAATCTCAAGGCAGAAATCAGCAAACTATTCAAGGTAAGAGATCTTGGCCGCATTGAGGTATTTCTGGGCATGGAAGTTCGACGGCAACCCAATGGAGAGATCACGTTATCACAATCCAGCTATGTGGAACGCATCCTACATAAGCATGGCATGAGCGAGGTTAAACCCAGAGCCATCCCCATAGCTGTGGGAGCAAAACTTCACCTGGACAAAGACACCGAGCTGTTGGAGGATCCGACGCCGTACAGAGCACTCATTGGTGAGCTCAACTACCTGGCAGTCAGCACGCGTCCAGACCTTGGCTTCGCCCTCAGCATGTTGTCACGGTTCATGGCCAAGCCAACCAAACCCGCAATGGGCATGGCAAAGGGGGTCCTTCGCTACGTGGCGGGCACGCGCAACCTGGGCCTACAGTTCCGGCGGGAGAGCAAGGAGATCATCGATGGATATTGCGATTCGGACTGGGCAGGAGACACTAACTCAAGGCGATCCACGACTGGGTACGTATTTCGCGTTAATGGTACCGCAATCAGCTGGAGCAGTCAGTTGCAGCGCATTGTGGCAGCGTCATCCGTGGAGGCTGAATACCAGGCCCTTTCCAGCGCAGTCAGGGAAGTCCTCTGGTTGAATAAGCTATGCGGGGACCTTAATGTGGACTCCGACGGAATCAGAATCAACATAGACTCACAAGGGGCCTTAGACCTAGGCAACAACCCCATTACATCATCACGGTCTAAGCATATTGATGTACAGCACCACATGATTCGCGAGAGAGTGATAGAGGGCGACGTGGCACTGGGGCATTGCCGCACGGAGGAGATGGTGGCGGACGCATTGACCAAACCACTGCCAGAAGGAAAGTTCGTCTGGTGCCGCCGTGAAATAGGACTAGACGATACCTGACAAAGAAGCCATCGATCTGTTGGTAGAAACCAGCTCATATAGGCCAATAAGGCGTGAGCCCGGGTGGCTGGCTGTGTTAAGTCTTGGACGGTGCAAACATTGGTTGCCACAACCTTGGAACTGTCCTAGAGAAGGAGCTCGGAGCTGTCCTAGAGAAGGAGCTTGGAACTGTCCTAGAGTTAAGTGGAGCCATCCGAGAGGACAACCGGGCGGAACTCTTGGAATAGCTAACAGCAGGCAATAATAGTATTTAAGGGTGCATAAACTCTGCAATAGTCACCCAACAGCTAGCAATCGTCTAGTGTCTTATACATCTGACCTCCTCTGACCTCTGTAATACTTCATAGCAGCTTTATACTTCCTTTATCTCCTTAACAGGTTATGAGCCCCGCCTGGGCGCTCTGAGAGAACCAAGAACAACATGGGCAAGGACAAGTTGGCTGAACCCCTCCATCTCAACAACTACTCTACATGGGCCTATCGGTTTGAGAACTTGTGTGCTGAGCATAACTTGAACAGGGCGCTGTTGACTGAGCCGGTTACAGATGAAGAGGTCGCTGCATCGGAGCGAGTGAAGACTCTGCTGGTGAAGAATGTGAAGGACTGCCATCTGCCGGTCATCAAGGCATCGCCGAACGCCAAAATGGCGTGGGATGGCCTTGCTGCGATTTTTGCCGCCAACAACCATGCCCGCAGATCTCAGCTGCGTCAGGAGTATACTAAGCTGGCGATGAAGAAGGGAGAGGCCCTGCCGGTGTACCTTGCAAGAGTGCGGGAGCTACACACAGATCTGCTGAAGGTGGGCCAGGCCACCAGTGAACAAGACATGACGTATGCAATGCTGACGGGTCTACCTCAGAAGTATGAGGTGATAGTGTCGATTTTGACGACACAGTCTGGTGAGCTTACGCTGTCTAGTGCAACCGCACAACTGCTGGCGTTCGAAGCTAGGGTAGGGAGCATGCATGAGGCCTCTACCAGCTCGTCTGCTTTTGTCAGTGCGGGTAGGGGAAGCTCAGCCACAGGAAGTGCGCCCCGACGTGGAGGAAGCCACGTCCGCGGCGGATCACGGGAGCCACTGCAGTGCTGGAACTGTGGAAAGCCCGGGCATCTGGAGAGGGGGTGCACTGCCCCCAGGATGGCTCAGAGGTCTGGCTCATGGAGCTCGGCGCCTAGAGGACCCGGTTATGGGTCAGGCGGCCTGGAGCGCACAAGAATGGGCGGCCATGGAGAGGCCGCGGGCGGGCCCAGCTTGGGGAGCGACCGCCGAGGTTATGGCCGGCACGACCATGTGGACGGTGCCGGCGACAGGGGCAATGCTAGCCCGAGGAACTTTGCCTTTGTGGCATCTGGGTCTGACCGCCTGAAAGGTTGGTACCTGGATTCTGGTGCATCTCATCATCTGACATATGATGCAGATCAGATAGTGGACGTCCGCGAGCTGGCGGAGTCAGAAAAGTTTGAGATCCTGAGTGTGAACGGGGGGATCATCAGGCCCACAGCGGTAGGGACTCTGAGGCTTATCCCCGGGGTCAATATGCATGCACGGGTGACGGTGGAAGAGGTGTATCTTGTTCCTGACAGCTTTGCAAATGTGCTGTCAGTTGCTGCCCTGGATAAGCAGGGTGGGTCAGTTTGCTTTGAGGATGGCCAAGTCACTATGCACAAGGGTGGTGAGAAGATTCTGACGGGCCAGCGCTTGGGCGACCTGTATGCCCTATCATGTTTTTCGATTCCCAGGTCTGCTTCCAGGTTGAGATACACCCAGCCTTTTGGTGGAGTGGCTCATGGGAAGTCTGCATCTGAATCAATGGACTTGTGGCACCGCCGGTATGGACACCTTGGCCTAGGTAATCTTGAGAGGTTGGTGGGTGAAGGCATGGTGTCAGGGGTGCGTTTTGCAAAGGAGCAGGTGAAGGGAGCCGGAGATGCGGGTGTGTGCGAGCCATGTGTGATGTCACGGCAGCGCCGAGGGCCCTTCCCATCAACTGGGCATAAGGTGGATCAACCACTAGCTCTTATTCATCTTGATGTTTGTGGTCCGATGCCTGAGCGAACACCAACGGGTTCCCTCTACCTAACTGTCTTGTTGGATGACTATACTGGTTTTTCGGCTGTAGCCTTTACACCTACCAAGGAAGCGGTGAAGGACAAGGTGATGACTATGGTGAATCAGCTGGAGACGTACAGTGGTTTTCGGGTCAAGGAGGTACGGTCTGATCAAGGGGGTGAGTTCATTAACAGTCCCCTGCAGGAGTTTTTCCGTACGAAAGGGATTCGGCATGGGCCTACGGTGGGGTATGCCCCCGAGCAGAATGGAGCTGCTGAGCGCTTGAATAGGACTCTGTTAGAGAAGATGCGTGCTCTATTGGCTGAGTCTCAACTTCCCCAATGCATGTGGGCTGAGGCTGTCTCTACGGCGAATTACCTTCGGAATATTTCACCTGTGTCCGGTCGGCCCTGCACCCCGTATGAAGCTTTCTCAGGGGAACATCCTGATGTGAGTCATCTGCGTGTGTTTGGATGTACGGCATATGTCCATATCCCCAAGGAGAAGCGCAATAAATTAGATCCGGTAAGTCGCAAGGGTGTTCTGGTTGGGTACGGCGATGCAGGCCAGTACCGTATCCTTTTTTCAGACAATGTAGTGTCGGTGCACTCTGATGTCACCTTTGATGAGCGGAATGTCGGTGAGAAAGCACAGCAAGCTAGTCGTGCAAAGAAGTCCGTAAGGTGGCGCAACCCCGTAGACAGTACGCCTGATTCTGATAGTGATAGTGATGATGATGATGATAATGATGAGTGGGAACCGGCCCCTCACACCCAAGGTGGCGGATCCTCTACTGGTGCAGGAGGTTCAGGGGATAACAGCGGTGGACCAACAGGGGGTGGTGATGCTTCCGGCGCAGGTCCCTCGGGGAGTTCGTCCGGTGCTGGCCCCTCTGTGGGTGCTGCCGGTGCGAGTAACAATTTTGAGTCTAGGTACCCTGTCCGTGATCGAAAACGGCCGTCCGAGTGGTGGCGCAGTGAGGACCCTAGGTCTGTTGCCGGCCGGGTCCATGTGGCTGCCGCAACCAAAGTGTCTGAGCCCAACACTTATGCTGAAGCGGTGTCTGGGGCGCAGGCCAGCGAGTGGAAAAGGGCTATGGATGACGAAATTAACTCTCAGTTGGCAAATGGAACCTGGACCTTAGAAACACCCCCGCCAGGCACGAAGCTTATTCCATGTCGCTGGGTGTATAAGGTGAAACACAATCCAGATGGTAGTGTTGAGCGGTTTAAAGCGCGCTTGGTCGCAAAAGGGTTTGTACAGCGCGAGGGGGTGGATTATGGTGAGCTCTTTGCGCCTACGTCCCGTAGCTCATCTTTTCGAGTCCTTTTAGCGGTTGCAGCGGCTAGAAAAATGCCCATTCACCAGCTAGATGTGACGACTGCGTTCTTGAATGGAGAACTGAAGGAGGATCTTTGGATGGAGCAGCCACCGGGGTACGAGTAGGAAACCTGCTGGTCTAAAGCAGGCCCCACGGTGCTGGTATGATAAGTTGTGTGAGAAGTTTGCCGAGATTGGGCTGTTCCCGTCTAAATCAGATCCGGCTATGTTTCTGAAGGTTGATGAAAGGGGAGTGGTGGTTGCATTGGTTCATGTGGATGATACGTGTGTGGCCTCAGATGATTTAGAATTGGTGCGGAAGGTGAAAGAGGCGATTGGTCAGTGATTCGGATTGGGCAGGAGACACAGTTACCCGCAGGTCAACAACTGGTTATGTTTTCCGAGTGAACGGTACTGCGATAAGTTGGAGCAGCCAGCTGCAGCGTACCGTGGCAGCATCATCAGTGGAGGCAGAGTATCAAGCTCTTTCCAGTGCGGTGAGAGAAGCCCTTTGGCTGTCAAAGCTGTCTGACGGTCTGAAGATCGGCACCTCCCCCTCGATTATTAAGGTGGATTCCCAGGGGGCGATGAATATCAGCAACAACCCTATGACGTCCCAGCAGTCCAAGCATATTGATGTGATGCATCATCTAGTCAGAGAGCGGGTCGCAAGTGGGGAGGTTGAGCTTAGGTACTGCCCTACGGAGAAGATGGTGGCTGATGTGATGACGAAGGCCTTGGGTGAAGCCAAGTTCAAGTGGTGCCGTGCCTCCATGGGTGTAGTCTAGTGGGGTTTGCACCGAGGGGGCGTGTTAAGTCTTGGACGGTGCAAACATTGGTTGCCACAACCTTGGAACTGTCCTAGAGAAGGAGCTCGGAGCTGTCCTAGAGAAGGAGCTTGGAACTGTCCTAGAGTTAAGTGGAGCCATCCGAGAGGACAACCGGGCGGAACTCTTGGAATAGCTAACAGCAGGCAATAATAGTATTTAAGGGTGCATAAACTCTGCAATAGTCACCCAACAGCTAGCAATCGTCTAGTGTCTTATACATCTGACCTCCTCTGACCTCTGTAATACTTCATAGCAGCTTTATACTTCCTTTATCTCCTTAACAGGCTGTAGTTAAGCTGTTTTTGATAGTGAGGTCATTATTTCTTTTGACAATAACGTTCATAAACGAAGGATTACTTATTCTTGTTGTGGCATCTAACAGCACCAGTCCAGCATCGTCTCAATTGCCTTATCGTAGAGGTTTATTTCAGTGATACTTAGTAACTTGACGCTACTATCTTTGAGGAAGTGTGATATTGGAGTGCCCTATTCGACCATGACGTGCATCCCGAGGGGGTGTGTTGTGATTATGCGGGATTTCACGTCATCATAATACCGTCTGATAACAGTTGTGCAATAGCTCTTACTTAGGTGCGAGTAACCGCGATGTAAGTTAGGTATCGCGATGAGTGCCGTACAGTTATTATCGCGAGTATATTGTTTGTGCGCACTCTGCGCTAATTAGTCTTGCGCGTTACTAACGTTGATACTATAATTATTTATGCCAAATATACACGGTTCTTGCGTCAATACATTGTAATCTATCCACGTTTCGCATCGGTTGCTCCTATCCTCGTAAGAAGACTTGAATAGTAAATTACATGCATACGCACAGGAAGCTCCTTATACATGCATGTACGTGAAATACTGGGATACAGCCTCATCATCATACTTCCAGGAGCTTGCTAATAAGAAACTTGATTAACATTCCTTAAAAATAATTTATGACGTTTCTCATGAACTCGTTGACTAGCTTTTACGACAACCAACCGTTACATGCCGCAAATCGCTAGCCGCATGCGAAGAGCTAAACAGATTTTTTATGTAGGACGACGGCAATCATCAATATTATTGTAAAATAACATTCTTTATTGCTGCTGCACCTTGTATATATGTTAAGATTTAAAGGCTAGTGCACAGCATAACTTTTATAGCAGTTGCTCTTGCTTGCTTCACGGGTGGCATTAAATGTACATATAAAGGATGTTGTAAAGCAGGGTTACGAAACATTGTTGCTTACATGGGATTGATTGGCAGCAGCACAACCCTGGACGGAGTACCAAAGCACTTCTCTTCACTTTTTAGTAGTACGTAGGGCCCATGCCTCATGTCTGCAGCTGTATGTATCCTGCTGAAGGAGCAAGTTATTTGCAATAGTACAACCTTTTAATGAATGGAGACACATTCACCAGTTGTTTGTAAACTGCTGGTCTGCTGTCCTAATGAAGAAAAGAGGCGTATTGATACTGAGATAAATCTGTCAGTGGTAGATTTCGAGCAGCTCCTTACTGATGCAGCTGGCGCAAAATCAATCAGTGAAGTTTCAGTTCAGGTTTTAGACTCGGAGGATGAGGATGGCAAGCTTGTGGCCCAGCAGGTGGCGCCTGTGCAGCTGCTTAGCCGCTGCACTCGGTGGCTGAAGAAGGAAATTAGCGCGCCTTTCAAGGGGAAGGCTTGGAACCAGGCTCAGAAGAAACTAACTATCCACGTATCCCTAAAACAGCCATCTGTTCAATTGGTATCCCCTGAAGTAAGCAGAATCAGTATACGAAAGGATCATGATCGTGGTGAGCCATTAAAGTGGAGCAGGTCATATGAGCAGGCCGCCATCAACAAAGCCGTCCGCGACAACGTGCCGTACAACCTCGACAGCAGCCTGAAGAATCCACGGGTCCTCATTGCGAAGGATATTCAACGTGAGCCGCATCTGCAGCCCGTTTGGGATAAGTGCTTTGCTGCTGGCTTTGCACAAGTGGCTGACTTACAGCCAAGAGTTACGGTCGACTGCTTCAAGAAGAAATGGCAAAAGTACGTACATGTTTATTTTCCTAATGTCATGCTTCTAGTGATTATCTTGTTTGTGGTAATCATACATGCCATCCATATCACTAGCTTACTTTCAGTGGGGACAGACAACAATAGAATGAAGCATGCACAGCATCATAAGTAAGCACTTTCATTCGGTGCATCCCATGTACTTTGTAGATACGCAACGGATTACAATGCCCAACGTGCAAGGGATGAAAAGGTGAAGGCCACCCACAAGGAGGAACTTGCCTGCAAGCCAGGTTTGTGAGCTCCTATCCTACTGCTACTGTCATCCATATACTTGTTTTACAACATTTTTTGATCAGGTTGATTGATAAAAAAATTCCTTTCTATGTATTTTGAAAAATGGAATTTGGGGTAAACGTGGGCCAAAGATTTGTTTTACGACAGAGGACATGCACGCCGCTTACGCTATGTACTGGATTACGAAATTTTTTGACAATGATGTGTATTATGGCATCTGGCGTTGATGTTCGTCTTCGCATTATTTTTATGTAGAGGACCTTGAGAAGAAGCCATGGAAGAAGCTATGGAACAAGGAGTCTCGGGCAGCCTGGAGGAGCTTCAAGTACGCTCAGCCAGATAACCCAGATGCGGGTCCCAGTGAGCGCCGCATTGCGATGGAGGATTTGAATGTGACAGATCGGCAGCAGGAGCTTATTAATGCACTTGTGCAGCGGAAGCAGATTGAAAGCAGTAAGACATCCTTCACCGTACCAGCCACTCCGGTGCCGGTTGGAGCTGGTGGAACAGCTCAGCATACACCAGGCCTTGGTGCACTGGAGTTGCCAAAAGGCACTACGGTAAGATGTGATTATGCATGTGTTCACTTTTATTATTGCTGCTGCTTCGCCACCCTAATAGTACGTACTTCTTAGTATGTTTGCAGAAAGTACGTCACAGTTCATGCATAACATTTGTTTCTTATTTTAGCTAGTTAAACAATAACAATTTTTTCATGCCTTTATTTCCTCATTTACGAAATGCTTAATTGCTACCAAACCGCAGAAAAGCGGCCAAAATGACGAGCCGCCAGGAACTCAGGATGGGCGCACTAGCCAACGCCAAAAGCAGCCCGCACATGGTGAAGATGCATTGATGATGGTGCTGGCTGCCAATGCAGCTCGCATACATCAGAAGGAGAAGGAGATCAAGGCCGCTAGACGCCGACAGGTTAGTCCAAATAATAGTGGTAAAGAGAGTGGATGAAGGGGTGTGCAAATTTCCAGGCGCGCTTAGCAAGGTTATTGCAGGATGGGTGATGTACATTACTGATTGCATGTACAGGGATGTACAGGTCATTAATGTCCTTTAACCTGTTTTCTCCATTTTGTCTTTTATGTAATTGTTCCTATATTCCTCAAACATACTTCCTTTTCATGTAGGCAAAGAGTTCAGAGCCCTCTAAGGCAAGGAACTCCAGCAGGAATGCTACAAACTCAAGCAAGGCGGCAGCGAAAAAGGTACAGCCCATTCATCCTGTCTTCCCGTTTTAGTGAGTTGTAATTTTATGTTTCGTTCTAGTCTTTTAATTTGCTGCGTGCTTTGTGGTTTGATGTGGTATATGTCGATTTGTTTTTCTCTTTTTTAATAAAAAATGTAAGCTTATCATTTCTAAAATCATATATGTATGTTAATGGTGGGCCTTGAAGGTAACGAACAATGACGATGTGTGGCCATCCACGAAAGTGAGACGGACAAGCACGGGCATCAAAAGAAAGGTACATTATATTGAGGCCCATAGGTCTGGTATTCCAAGCATCTTTCGGAGGACATAAAGACTGGGTGGAACATGGTTACCAGGAGGTTAGCAGATATCCCTCAAGAACCGTAGCTGTCGATCTGCAACCACATCTCAAACACGTCCAGCCATCTTTTCTTTCAGCCAGGCATATCCAAACTGACCCACGGTTATTCTTGCCTCTGCATGCATTCAATATGCATGTACATGCAGGAGAACAATCTTATTTTCTTCCAAAGGCATGCATCCGTCAAACAAGGCAAGATGTTTAATAATGCCCTACAATAGGCCTCAACACTTCTCTTACCTTGGCACACTACAACGCCATCACCATTATTCACAGTGACCCTCCACAGAGGGTCATCCAAACGTTATTTGTACGCTTGAACAGTGCTTCCTGAGGCAAGAAGCTCGGCTGTCCTAGAGAAGGAGCTCGGAGCTGTCCTAGAGAAGGAGCTTGGAACTGTCCTAGAGTTAAGTGGAGCCATCCGAGAGGACAACCGGGCGGAACTCTTGGAATAGCTAACAGCAGGCAATAATAGTATTTAAGGGTGCATAAACTCTGCAATAGTCACCCAACAGCTAGCAATCGTCTAGTGTCTTATACATCTGACCTCTGTAATACTTCATAGCAGCTTTAAACTTCCTTTATCTCCTTAACAGGTTATGAGCCCCGAGCGCACGTGCGCGGATGGCCGAGAGGTCGCCGGTTCGGATCCCACTGTCTGTTGACCAGGGCAGGGAGGCCGGGATGAGGTAGCTATCGGGAGACCGTGAAGCTCGACGGAGTGTCGCTCACGGGGGGGTGTTGGAATGTGAGCAACACTCATATACGAAAGAATGACAGAGCAAGTAATACGGCCCACAAGGGGCCGGGCGCTCTGCTGACTTCAACAGGTTATGAGCCCCGCCTGGGCGCTCTGAGAGAACCAAGAACAACATGGGCCCTTGCCAAGTTGGCTGAACCCCTCGGTCTCAACAACTACTCTACATGGGCCTATCGGTTTGAGAACTTGTGTGCTGAGCATAACTTGAACAGGGCGCTGTTGACTGAGCCGGTTACAGATGAAGAGGTCGCTGCATCGGAGCGATAAACCTCACTATCAAAAACAGCTTAACTACAGCCTGTTAAGGAGATAAAGGAAGTATAAAGCTGCTATGAAGTATTACAGAGGTCAGAGGAGGTCAGATGTATAAGACACTAGACGATTGCTAGCTGTTGGGTGACTATTGCAGAGTTTATGCACCCTTAAATACTATTATTGCCTGCTGTTAGCTATTCCAAGAGTTCCGCCCGGTTGTCCTCTCGGATGGCTCCACTTAACTCTAGGACAGTTCCAAGCTCCTTCTCTAGGACAGCTCCGAGCTCCTTCTCTAGGACAGTTCCAAGGTTGTGGCAACCAATGTTTGCACCGTCCAAGACTTAACACGCCCCCTCGGTGCAAAGGAAGTACCTGCAGTTGGTCCGTGGCGGTGAACATGATGAGGTGAGGTGTTCTTATGAAGATAGGAGCAACCGATGCGAAACGTGGATAGATTACAATGTATTGACGCAAGAACCGTGTATATTTGGCATAAATAATTATATTATCAACGTTAGTAACGCGCAAGACTAATTAGCGCAGAGTGCGCACAAACAATATACTCGCGATAATAACTGTACGGCACTCGTCGCGATACCTAACTTACATCGCGGTTACTCGCACCTAAGTAAGAGCTATTGCACAACTGTTATCAGACGGTATTATGATGACGTGAAATCCCGCATAATCACAACACACCCCCTCGGGATGCACGTCATGGTCGAATAGGGCACTCCAATATCACACTTCCTCAAAGATAGTAGCGTCAAGTTACTAAGTATCACTGAAATAAACCTCTACGATAAGGCAATTGAGACGATGCTGGACTGGTGCTGTTAGATGCCACAACAAGAATAAGTAATCCTTCGCTTATGAACGTTATTGTCAAAAGAAATAATGACCTCACTATCAAAAACAGCTTAACTACAGCCAGCCACCCGGGCTCACGCCTTATTGGCCTATATGAGCTGGTTTCTACCAACAGATCGATGGCTTCTTTGTCAGGTATCGTCTAGTCCCATTTCACGGCGGCACCAGACGAACTTTCCTTCTGGCAGTGGTTTGGTCAATGCGTCCGCCACCATCTCCTCCGTGCGGCAATGCCCCAGTGCCACGTCGCCCTCTATCACTCTCTCGCGAATCATGTGGTGCTGTACATCAATATGCTTAGACCGTGATGATGTAATGGGGTTGTTGCCTAGGTCTAAGGCCCCTTGTGAGTCTATGTTGATTCTGATTCCGTCGGAGTCCACATTAAGGTCCCCGCATAGCTTATTCAACCAGAGGACTTCCCTGACTGCGCTGGAAAGGGCCTGGTATTCAGCCTCCACGGATGACGCTGCCACAATGCGCTGCAACTGACTGCTCCAGCTGATTGCGGTACCATTAACGCGAAATACGTACCCAGTCGTGGATCGCCTTGAGTTAGTGTCTCCTGCCCAGTCCGAATCGCAATATCCATCGATGTGTTAAGTCTTGGACGGTGCAAACATTGGTTGCCACAACCTTGGAACTGTCCTAGAGAAGGAGCTCGGAGCTGTCCTAGAGAAGGAGCTTGGAACTGTCCTAGAGTTAAGTGGAGCCATCCGAGAGGACAACCGGGCGGAACTCTTGGAATAGCTAACAGCGGGCAATAATAGTATTTAAGGGTGCATAAACTCTGCAATAGTCACCCAACAGCTAGCAATCGTCTAGTGTCTTATACATCTGACCTCCTCTGACCTCTGTAATACTTCATAGCAGCTTTATACTTCCTTTATCTCCTTAACAGGTTATGAGCCCCGACTGGGCGCTCTGAGAGAACCAAGAACAACATGGGCAAGGACAAGTTGGCTGAACCCCTCGATCTCAACAACTACTCTACATGGGCCTATCGGTTTGAGAACTTGTGTGCTGAGCATAACTTGAACAGGGCGCTGTTGACTGAGCCGGTTACAGATGAAGAGGTCGCTGCATCGGAGCGAGTGAAGACTCTGCTGGTGAAGAATGTGAAGGACTGCCATCTGCCGGTCATCAAGGCATCGCCGAACGCCAAAATGGCGTGGGATGGCCTTGCTGCGATTTTTGCCGCCAACAACCATGCCCGCAGATCTCAGCTGCGTCAGGAGTATACTAAGCTGGCGATGAAAAAGGGAGAGGCCCTGCCGGTGTACCTTGCAAGAGTGCGGGAGCTACACACAGATCTGCTGAAGGTGGGCCAGGCCACCAGTGAACAAGACATGACGTATGCAATGCTGACGGGTCTACCTCAGAAGTATGAGGTGATAGTGTCGATTTTGACGACACAGTCTGGTGAGCTTACGCTGTCTAGTGCAACCGCACAACTGCTGGCGTTCGAAGCTAGGGTAGGGAGCATGCATGAGGCCTCTACCAGCTCGTCTGCTTTTGTCAGTGCGGGTAGGGGAAGCTCAGCCACAGGAAGTGCGCCCCGACGTGGAGGAAGCCACGTCCGCGGCGGATCACGGGAGCCACTGCAGTGCTGGAACTGTGGAAAGCCCGGGCATCTGGAGAGGGGGTGCACTGCCCCCAGGATGGCTCAGAGGTCTGGCTCATGGAGCTCGGCGCCTAGAGGACCCGGTTATGGGTCAGGCGGCCTGGAGCGCACAAGAATGGGCGGCCATGGAGAGGCCGCGGGCGGGCCCAGCTTGGGGAGCGACCGCCGAGGTTATGGCCGGCACGACCATGTGGACGGTGCCGGCGACAGGGGCAATGCTAGCCCGAGGAACTTTGCCTTTGTGGCATCTGGGTCTGACCGCCTGAAAGGTTGGTACCTGGATTCTGGTGCATCTCATCATCTGACATATGATGCAGATCAGATAGTGGACGTCCGCGAGCTGGCGGAGTCAGAAAAGTTTGAGATCCTGAGTGTGAACGGGGGGATCATCAGGCCCACAGCGGTAGGGACTCTGAGGCTTATCCCCGGGGTCAATATGCATGCACGGGTGACGGTGGAAGAGGTGTATCTTGTTCCTGACAGCTTTGCAAATGTGCTGTCAGTTGCTGCCCTGGATAAGCAGGGTGGGTCAGTTTGCTTTGAGGATGGCCAAGTCACTATGCACAAGGGTGGTGAGAAGATTCTGACGGGCCAGCGCTTGGGCGACCTGTATGCCCTATCATGTTTTTCGATTCCCAGGTCTGCTTCCAGGTTGAGATACACCCAGCCTTTTGGTGGAGTGGCTCATGGGAAGTCTGCATCTGAATCAATGGACTTGTGGCACCGCCGGTATGGACACCTTGGCCTAGGTAATCTTGAGAGGTTGGTGGGTGAAGGCATGGTGTCAGGGGTGCGTTTTGCAAAGGAGCAGGTGAAGGGAGCCGGAGATGCGGGTGTGTGCGAGCCATGTGTGATGTCACGGCAGCGCCGAGGGCCCTTCCCATCAACTGGGCATAAGGTGGATCAACCACTAGCTCTTATTCATCTTGATGTTTGTGGTCCGATGCCTGAGCGAACACCAACGGGTTCCCTCTACCTAACTGTCTTGTTGGATGACTATACTGGTTTTTCGGCTGTAGCCTTTACACCTACCAAGGAAGCGGTGAAGGACAAGGTGATGACTATGGTGAATCAGCTGGAGACGTACAGTGGTTTTCGGGTCAAGGAGGTACGGTCTGATCAAGGGGGTGAGTTCATTAACAGTCCCCTGCAGGAGTTTTTCCGTACGAAAGGGATTCGGCATGGGCCTACGGTGGGGTATGCCCCCGAGCAGAATGGAGCTGCTGAGCGCTTGAATAGGACTCTGTTAGAGAAGATGCGTGCTCTATTGGCTGAGTCTCAACTTCCCCAATGCATGTGGGCTGAGGCTGTCTCTACGGCGAATTACCTTCGGAATATTTCACCTGTGTCCGGTCGGCCCTGCACCCCGTATGAAGCTTTCTCAGGGGAACATCCTGATGTGAGTCATCTGCGTGTGTTTGGATGTACGGCATATGTCCATATCCCCAAGGAGAAGCGCAATAAATTAGATCCGGTAAGTCGCAAGGGTGTTCTGGTTGGGTACGGCGATGCAGGCCAGTACCGTATCCTTTTTTCAGACAATGTAGTGTCGGTGCACTCTGATGTCACCTTTGATGAGCGGAATGTCGGTGAGAAAGCACAGCAAGCTAGTCGTGCAAAGAAGTCCGTAAGGTGGCGCAACCCCGTAGACAGTACGCCTGATTCTGATAGTGATAGTGATGATGATGATGATAATGATGAGTGGGAACCGGCCCCTCACACCCAAGGTGGCGGATCCTCTACTGGTGCAGGAGGTTCAGGGGATAACAGCGGTGGACCAACAGGGGGTGGTGATGCTTCCGGCGCAGGTCCCTCGGGGAGTTCGTCCGGTGCTGGCCCCTCTGTGGGTGCTGCCGGTGCGAGTAACAATTTTGAGTCTAGGTACCCTGTCCGTGATCGAAAACGGCCGTCCGAGTGGTGGCGCAGTGAGGACCCTAGGTCTGTTGCCGGCCGGGTCCATGTGGCTGCCGCAACCAAAGTGTCTGAGCCCAACACTTATGCTGAAGCGGTGTCTGGGGCGCAGGCCAGCGAGTGGAAAAGGGCTATGGATGACGAAATTAACTCTCAGTTGGCAAATGGAACCTGGACCTTAGAAACACCCCCGCCAGGCACGAAGCTTATTCCATGTCGCTGGGTGTATAAGGTGAAACACAATCCAGATGGTAGTGTTGAGCGGTTTAAAGCGCGCTTGGTCGCAAAAGGGTTTGTACAGCGCGAGGGGGTGGATTATGGTGAGCTCTTTGCGCCTACGTCCCGTAGCTCATCTTTTCGAGTCCTTTTAGCGGTTGCAGCGGCTAGAAAAATGCCCATTCACCAGCTAGATGTGACGACTGCGTTCTTGAATGGAGAACTGAAGGAGGATCTTTGGATGGAGCAGCCACCGGGGTACGAGTAGGAAACCTGCTGGTCTAAAGCAGGCCCCACGGTGCTGGTATGATAAGTTGTGTGAGAAGTTTGCCGAGATTGGGCTGTTCCCGTCTAAATCAGATCCGGCTATGTTTCTGAAGGTTGATGAAAGGGGAGTGGTGGTTGCATTGGTTCATGTGGATGATACGTGTGTGGCCTCAGATGATTTAGAATTGGTGCGGAAGGTGAAAGAGGCGATTGGTCAGTGATTCGGATTGGGCAGGAGACACAGTTACCCGCAGGTCAACAACTGGTTATGTTTTCCGAGTGAACGGTACTGCGATAAGTTGGAGCAGCCAGCTGCAGCGTACCGTGGCAGCATCATCAGTGGAGGCAGAGTATCAAGCTCTTTCCAGTGCGGTGAGAGAAGCCCTTTGGCTGTCAAAGCTGTCTGACGGTCTGAAGATCGGCACCTCCCCCTCGATTATTAAGGTGGATTCCCAGGGGGCGATGAATATCAGCAACAACCCTATGACGTCCCAGCAGTCCAAGCATATTGATGTGATGCATCATCTAGTCAGAGAGCGGGTCGCAAGTGGGGAGGTTGAGCTTAGGTACTGCCCTACGGAGAAGATGGTGGCTGATGTGATGACGAAGGCCTTGGGTGAAGCCAAGTTCAAGTGGTGCCGTGCCTCCATGGGTGTAGTCTAGTGGGGTTTGCACCGAGGGGGCGTGTTAAGTCTTGGACGGTGCAAACATTGGTTGCCACAACCTTGGAACTGTCCTAGAGAAGGAGCTCGGAGCTGTCCTAGAGAAGGAGCTTGGAACTGTCCTAGAGTTAAGTGGAGCCATCCGAGAGGACAACCGGGCGGAACTCTTGGAATAGCTAACAGCAGGCAATAATAGTATTTAAGGGTGCATAAACTCTGCAATAGTCACCCAACAGCTAGCAATCGTCTAGTGTCTTATACATCTGACCTCCTCTGACCTCTGTAATACTTCATAGCAGCTTTATACTTCCTTTATCTCCTTAACAGGCTGTAGTTAAGCTGTTTTTGATAGTGAGGTCATTATTTCTTTTGACAATAACGTTCATAAACGAAGGATTACTTATTCTTGTTGTGGCATCTAACAGCACCAGTCCAGCATCGTCTCAATTGCCTTATCGTAGAGGTTTATTTCAGTGATACTTAGTAACTTGACGCTACTATCTTTGAGGAAGTGTGATATTGGAGTGCCCTATTCGACCATGACGTGCATCCCGAGGGGGTGTGTTGTGATTATGCGGGATTTCACGTCATCATAATACCGTCTGATAACAGTTGTGCAATAGCTCTTACTTAGGTGCGAGTAACCGCGATGTAAGTTAGGTATCGCGATGAGTGCCGTACAGTTATTATCGCGAGTATATTGTTTGTGCGCACTCTGCGCTAATTAGTCTTGCGCGTTACTAACGTTGATACTATAATTATTTATGCCAAATATACACGGTTCTTGCGTCAATACATTGTAATCTATCCACGTTTCGCATCGGTTGCTCCTATCCTCGTAAGAAGACTTGAATAGTAAATTACATGCATACGCACAGGAAGCTCCTTATACATGCATGTACGTGAAATACTGGGATACAGCCTCATCATCATACTTCCAGGAGCTTGCTAATAAGAAACTTGATTAACATTCCTTAAAAATAATTTATGACGTTTCTCATGAACTCGTTGACTAGCTTTTACGACAACCAACCGTTACATGCCGCAAATCGCTAGCCGCATGCGAAGAGCTAAACAGATTTTTTATGTAGGACGACGGCAATCATCAATATTATTGTAAAATAACATTCTTTATTGCTGCTGCACCTTGTATATATGTTAAGATTTAAAGGCTAGTGCACAGCATAACTTTTATAGCAGTTGCTCTTGCTTGCTTCACGGGTGGCATTAAATGTACATATAAAGGATGTTGTAAAGCAGGGTTACGAAACATTGTTGCTTACATGGGATTGATTGGCAGCAGCACAACCCTGGACGGAGTACCAAAGCACTTCTCTTCACTTTTTAGTAGTACGTAGGGCCCATGCCTCATGTCTGCAGCTGTATGTATCCTGCTGAAGGAGCAAGTTATTTGCAATAGTACAACCTTTTAATGAATGGAGACACATTCACCAGTTGTTTGTAAACTGCTGGTCTGCTGTCCTAATGAAGAAAAGAGGCGTATTGATACTGAGATAAATCTGTCAGTGGTAGATTTCGAGCAGCTCCTTACTGATGCAGCTGGCGCAAAATCAATCAGTGAAGTTTCAGTTCAGGTTTTAGACTCGGAGGATGAGGATGGCAAGCTTGTGGCCCAGCAGGTGGCGCCTGTGCAGCTGCTTAGCCGCTGCACTCGGTGGCTGAAGAAGGAAATTAGCGCGCCTTTCAAGGGGAAGGCTTGGAACCAGGCTCAGAAGAAACTAACTATCCACGTATCCCTAAAACAGCCATCTGTTCAATTGGTATCCCCTGAAGTAAGCAGAATCAGTATACGAAAGGATCATGATCGTGGTGAGCCATTAAAGTGGAGCAGGTCATATGAGCAGGCCGCCATCAACAAAGCCGTCCGCGACAACGTGCCGTACAACCTCGACAGCAGCCTGAAGAATCCACGGGTCCTCATTGCGAAGGATATTCAACGTGAGCCGCATCTGCAGCCCGTTTGGGATAAGTGCTTTGCTGCTGGCTTTGCACAAGTGGCTGACTTACAGCCAAGAGTTACGGTCGACTGCTTCAAGAAGAAATGGCAAAAGTACGTACATGTTTATTTTCCTAATGTCATGCTTCTAGTGATTATCTTGTTTGTGGTAATCATACATGCCATCCATATCACTAGCTTACTTTCAGTGGGGACAGACAACAATAGAATGAAGCATGCACAGCATCATAAGTAAGCACTTTCATTCGGTGCATCCCATGTACTTTGTAGATACGCAACGGATTACAATGCCCAACGTGCAAGGGATGAAAAGGTGAAGGCCACCCACAAGGAGGAACTTGCCTGCAAGCCAGGTTTGTGAGCTCCTATCCTACTGCTACTGTCATCCATATACTTGTTTTACAACATTTTTTGATCAGGTTGATTGATAAAAAAATTCCTTTCTATGTATTTTGAAAAATGGAATTTGGGGTAAACGTGGGCCAAAGATTTGTTTTACGACAGAGGACATGCACGCCGCTTACGCTATGTACTGGATTACGAAATTTTTTGACAATGATGTGTATTATGGCATCTGGCGTTGATGTTCGTCTTCGCATTATTTTTATGTAGAGGACCTTGAGAAGAAGCCATGGAAGAAGCTATGGAACAAGGAGTCTCGGGCAGCCTGGAGGAGCTTCAAGTACGCTCAGCCAGATAACCCAGATGCGGGTCCCAGTGAGCGCCGCATTGCGATGGAGGATTTGAATGTGACAGATCGGCAGCAGGAGCTTATTAATGCACTTGTGCAGCGGAAGCAGATTGAAAGCAGTAAGACATCCTTCACCGTACCAGCCACTCCGGTGCCGGTTGGAGCTGGTGGAACAGCTCAGCATACACCAGGCCTTGGTGCACTGGAGTTGCCAAAAGGCACTACGGTAAGATGTGATTATGCATGTGTTCACTTTTATTATTGCTGCTGCTTCGCCACCCTAATAGTACGTACTTCTTAGTATGTTTGCAGAAAGTACGTCACAGTTCATGCATAACATTTGTTTCTTATTTTAGCTAGTTAAACAATAACAATTTTTTCATGCCTTTATTTCCTCATTTACGAAATGCTTAATTGCTACCAAACCGCAGAAAAGCGGCCAAAATGACGAGCCGCCAGGAACTCAGGATGGGCGCACTAGCCAACGCCAAAAGCAGCCCGCACATGGTGAAGATGCATTGATGATGGTGCTGGCTGCCAATGCAGCTCGCATACATCAGAAGGAGAAGGAGATCAAGGCCGCTAGACGCCGACAGGTTAGTCCAAATAATAGTGGTAAAGAGAGTGGATGAAGGGGTGTGCAAATTTCCAGGCGCGCTTAGCAAGGTTATTGCAGGATGGGTGATGTACATTACTGATTGCATGTACAGGGATGTACAGGTCATTAATGTCCTTTAACCTGTTTTCTCCATTTTGTCTTTTATGTAATTGTTCCTATATTCCTCAAACATACTTCCTTTTCATGTAGGCAAAGAGTTCAGAGCCCTCTAAGGCAAGGAACTCCAGCAGGAATGCTACAAACTCAAGCAAGGCGGCAGCGAAAAAGGTACAGCCCATTCATCCTGTCTTCCCGTTTTAGTGAGTTGTAATTTTATGTTTCGTTCTAGTCTTTTAATTTGCTGCGTGCTTTGTGGTTTGATGTGGTATATGTCGATTTGTTTTTCTCTTTTTTAATAAAAAATGTAAGCTTATCATTTCTAAAATCATATATGTATGTTAATGGTGGGCCTTGAAGGTAACGAACAATGACGATGTGTGGCCATCCACGAAAGTGAGACGGACAAGCACGGGCATCAAAAGAAAGGTACATTATATTGAGGCCCATAGGTCTGGTATTCCAAGCATCTTTCGGAGGACATAAAGACTGGGTGGAACATGGTTACCAGGAGGTTAGCAGATATCCCTCAAGAACCGTAGCTGTCGATCTGCAACCACATCTCAAACACGTCCAGCCATCTTTTCTTTCAGCCAGGCATATCCAAACTGACCCACGGTTATTCTTGCCTCTGCATGCATTCAATATGCATGTACATGCAGGAGAACAATCTTATTTTCTTCCAAAGGCATGCATCCGTCAAACAAGGCAAGATGTTTAATAATGCCCTACAATAGGCCTCAACACTTCTCTTACCTTGGCACACTACAACGCCATCACCATTATTCACAGTGACCCTCCACAGAGGGTCATCCAAACGTTATTTGTACGCTTGAACAGTGCTTCCTGAGGCAAGAAGCTCGGCTGTCCTAGAGAAGGAGCTCGGAGCTGTCCTAGAGAAGGAGCTTGGAACTGTCCTAGAGTTAAGTGGAGCCATCCGAGAGGACAACCGGGCGGAACTCTTGGAATAGCTAACAGCAGGCAATAATAGTATTTAAGGGTGCATAAACTCTGCAATAGTCACCCAACAGCTAGCAATCGTCTAGTGTCTTATACATCTGACCTCTGTAATACTTCATAGCAGCTTTAAACTTCCTTTATCTCCTTAACAGGTTATGAGCCCCGAGCGCACGTGCGCGGATGGCCGAGAGGTCGCCGGTTCGGATCCCACTGTCTGTTGACCAGGGCAGGGAGGCCGGGATGAGGTAGCTATCGGGAGACCGTGAAGCTCGACGGAGTGTCGCTCACGGGGGGGTGTTGGAATGTGAGCAACACTCATATACGAAAGAATGACAGAGCAAGTAATACGGCCCACAAGGGGCCGGGCGCTCTGCTGACTTCAACAGGTTATGAGCCCCGCCTGGGCGCTCTGAGAGAACCAAGAACAACATGGGCCCTTGCCAAGTTGGCTGAACCCCTCGGTCTCAACAACTACTCTACATGGGCCTATCGGTTTGAGAACTTGTGTGCTGAGCATAACTTGAACAGGGCGCTGTTGACTGAGCCGGTTACAGATGAAGAGGTCGCTGCATCGGAGCGATAAACCTCACTATCAAAAACAGCTTAACTACAGCCTGTTAAGGAGATAAAGGAAGTATAAAGCTGCTATGAAGTATTACAGAGGTCAGAGGAGGTCAGATGTATAAGACACTAGACGATTGCTAGCTGTTGGGTGACTATTGCAGAGTTTATGCACCCTTAAATACTATTATTGCCTGCTGTTAGCTATTCCAAGAGTTCCGCCCGGTTGTCCTCTCGGATGGCTCCACTTAACTCTAGGACAGTTCCAAGCTCCTTCTCTAGGACAGCTCCGAGCTCCTTCTCTAGGACAGTTCCAAGGTTGTGGCAACCAATGTTTGCACCGTCCAAGACTTAACACGCCCCCTCGGTGCAAAGGAAGTACCTGCAGTTGGTCCGTGGCGGTGAACATGATGAGGTGAGGTGTTCTTATGAAGATAGGAGCAACCGATGCGAAACGTGGATAGATTACAATGTATTGACGCAAGAACCGTGTATATTTGGCATAAATAATTATATTATCAACGTTAGTAACGCGCAAGACTAATTAGCGCAGAGTGCGCACAAACAATATACTCGCGATAATAACTGTACGGCACTCGTCGCGATACCTAACTTACATCGCGGTTACTCGCACCTAAGTAAGAGCTATTGCACAACTGTTATCAGACGGTATTATGATGACGTGAAATCCCGCATAATCACAACACACCCCCTCGGGATGCACGTCATGGTCGAATAGGGCACTCCAATATCACACTTCCTCAAAGATAGTAGCGTCAAGTTACTAAGTATCACTGAAATAAACCTCTACGATAAGGCAATTGAGACGATGCTGGACTGGTGCTGTTAGATGCCACAACAAGAATAAGTAATCCTTCGCTTATGAACGTTATTGTCAAAAGAAATAATGACCTCACTATCAAAAACAGCTTAACTACAGCCAGCCACCCGGGCTCACGCCTTATTGGCCTATATGAGCTGGTTTCTACCAACAGATCGATGGCTTCTTTGTCAGGTATCGTCTAGTCCCATTTCACGGCGGCACCAGACGAACTTTCCTTCTGGCAGTGGTTTGGTCAATGCGTCCGCCACCATCTCCTCCGTGCGGCAATGCCCCAGTGCCACGTCGCCCTCTATCACTCTCTCGCGAATCATGTGGTGCTGTACATCAATATGCTTAGACCGTGATGATGTAATGGGGTTGTTGCCTAGGTCTAAGGCCCCTTGTGAGTCTATGTTGATTCTGATTCCGTCGGAGTCCACATTAAGGTCCCCGCATAGCTTATTCAACCAGAGGACTTCCCTGACTGCGCTGGAAAGGGCCTGGTATTCAGCCTCCACGGATGACGCTGCCACAATGCGCTGCAACTGACTGCTCCAGCTGATTGCGGTACCATTAACGCGAAATACGTACCCAGTCGTGGATCGCCTTGAGTTAGTGTCTCCTGCCCAGTCCGAATCGCAATATCCATCGATGTGTTAAGTCTTGGACGGTGCAAACATTGGTTGCCACAACCTTGGAACTGTCCTAGAGAAGGAGCTCGGAGCTGTCCTAGAGAAGGAGCTTGGAACTGTCCTAGAGTTAAGTGGAGCCATCCGAGAGGACAACCGGGCGGAACTCTTGGAATAGCTAACAGCGGGCAATAATAGTATTTAAGGGTGCATAAACTCTGCAATAGTCACCCAACAGCTAGCAATCGTCTAGTGTCTTATACATCTGACCTCCTCTGACCTCTGTAATACTTCATAGCAGCTTTATACTTCCTTTATCTCCTTAACAGGTTATGAGCCCCGACTGGGCGCTCTGAGAGAACCAAGAACAACATGGGCAAGGACAAGTTGGCTGAACCCCTCGATCTCAACAACTACTCTACATGGGCCTATCGGTTTGAGAACTTGTGTGCTGAGCATAACTTGAACAGGGCGCTGTTGACTGAGCCGGTTACAGATGAAGAGGTCGCTGCATCGGAGCGAGTGAAGACTCTGCTGGTGAAGAATGTGAAGGACTGCCATCTGCCGGTCATCAAGGCATCGCCGAACGCCAAAATGGCGTGGGATGGCCTTGCTGCGATTTTTGCCGCCAACAACCATGCCCGCAGATCTCAGCTGCGTCAGGAGTATACTAAGCTGGCGATGAAAAAGGGAGAGGCCCTGCCGGTGTACCTTGCAAGAGTGCGGGAGCTACACACAGATCTGCTGAAGGTGGGCCAGGCCACCAGTGAACAAGACATGACGTATGCAATGCTGACGGGTCTACCTCAGAAGTATGAGGTGATAGTGTCGATTTTGACGACACAGTCTGGTGAGCTTACGCTGTCTAGTGCAACCGCACAACTGCTGGCGTTCGAAGCTAGGGTAGGGAGCATGCATGAAGGCTCTACCAGCTCGTCTGCTTTTGTCAGTGCGGGTAGGGGAAGCTCAGCCACAGGAAGTGCGCCCCGACGTGGAGGAAGCCACGTCCGCGGCGGATCACGGGAGCCACTGCAGTGCTGGAACTGTGGAAAGCCCGGGCATCTGGAGAGGGGGTGCACTGCCCCCAGGATGGCTCAGAGGTCTGGCTCATGGAGCTCGGCGCCTAGAGGACCCGGTTATGGGTCAGGCGGCCTGGAGCGCACAAGAATGGGCGGCCATGGAGAGGCCGCGGGCGGGCCCAGCTTGGGGAGCGACCGCCGAGGTTATGGCCGGCACGACCATGTGGACGGTGCCGGCGACAGGGGCAATGCTAGCCCGAGGAACTTTGCCTTTGTGGCATCTGGGTCTGACCGCCTGAAAGGTTGGTACCTGGATTCTGGTGCATCTCATCATCTGACATATGATGCAGATCAGATAGTGGACGTCCGCGAGCTGGCGGAGTCAGAAAAGTTTGAGATCCTGAGTGTGAACGGGGGGATCATCAGGCCCACAGCGGTAGGGACTCTGAGGCTTATCCCCGGGGTCAATATGCATGCACGGGTGACGGTGGAAGAGGTGTATCTTGTTCCTGACAGCTTTGCAAATGTGCTGTCAGTTGCTGCCCTGGATAAGCAGGGTGGGTCAGTTTGCTTTGAGGATGGCCAAGTCACTATGCGCAAGGGTGGTGAGAAGATTCTGACGGGCCAGCGCTTGGGCGACCTGTATGCCCTATCATGTTTTTCGATTCCCAGGTCTGCTTCCAGGTTGAGATACACCCAGCCTTTTGGTGGAGTGGCTCATGGGAAGTCTGCATCTGAATCAATGGACTTGTGGCACCGCCGGTATGGACACCTTGGCCTAGGTAATCTTGAGAGGTTGGTGGGTGAAGGCATGGTGTCAGGGGTGCGTTTTGCAAAGGAGCAGGTGAACAGAGCCGGAGATGCGGGTGTGTGCGAGCCATGTGTGATGTCACGGCAGCGCCGAGGGCCCTTCCCATCAACTGGGCATAAGGTGGATCGACCACTAGCTCTTATTCATCTTGATGTTTGTGGTCCGATGCCTGAGCGAACACCAACGGGTTCCCTCTACCTAACTGTCTTGTTGGATGACTATACTGGTTTTTCGGCTGTAGCCTTTACACCTACCAAGGAAGCGGTGAAGGACAAGGTGATGACTATGGTGAATCAGCTGGAGACGTACAGTGGTTTTCGGGTCAAGGAGGTACGGTCTGATCAAGGGGGTGAGTTCATTAACAGTTCCCTGCAGGAGTTTTTCCGTACGAAAGGGATTCGGCATGGGCCTACGGTGGGGTATGCCCCCGAGCAGAATGGAGCTGCTGAGCGCTTGAATAGGACTCTGTTAGAGAAGATGCGTGCTCTATTGGCTGAGTCTCAACTTCCCCAATGCATGTGGGCTGAGGCTGTCTCTACGGCGAATTACCTTCGGAATATTTCACCTGTGTCCGGTCGGCCCTGCACCCCGTATGAAGCTTTCTCAGGGGAACATCCTGATGTGAGTCATCTGCGTGTGTTTGGATGTACGGCATATGTCCATATCCCCAAGGAGAAGCGCAATAAATTAGATCCGGTAAGTCGCAAGGGTGTTCTGGTTGGGTACGGCGATGCAGGCCAGTACCGTATCCTTTTTTCAGACAATGTAGTGTCGGTGCACTCTGATGTCACCTTTGATGAGCGGAATGTCGGTGAGAAAGCACAGCAAGCTAGTCGTGCAAAGAAGTCCGTAAGGTGGCGCAACCCCGTAGACAGTACGCCTGATTCTGATAGTGATAGTGATGATGATGATGATAATGATGAGTGGGAACCGGCCCCTCACACCCAAGGTGGCGGATCCTCTACTGGTGCAGGAGGTTCAGGGGATAACAGCGGTGGACCAACAGGGGGTGGTGATGCTTCCGGCGCAGGTCCCTCGGGGAGTTCGTCCGGTGCTGGCCCCTCTGTGGGTGCTGCCGGTGCGAGTAACAATTTTGAGTCTAGGTACCCTGTCCGTGATCGAAAACGGCCGTCCGAGTGGTGGCGCATGGAGGACCCTAGGTCTGTTGCCGGCCGGGTCCATGTGGCTGCCGCAACCAAAGTGTCTGAGCCCAACACTTATGCTGAAGCGGTGTCTGGGGCGCAGGCCAGCGAGTGGAAAAGGGCTATGGATGACGAAATTAACTCTCAGTTGGCAAATGGAACCTGGACCTTAGAAACACCCCCGCCAGGCACGAAGCTTATTCCATGTCGCTTGGTGTATAAGGTGAAACACAATCCAGATGGTAGTGTTGAGCGGTTTAAAGCGCGCTTGGTCGCAAAAGGGTTTGTACAGCGCGAGGGGGTGGATTATGGTGAGCTCTTTGCGCCTACGTCCCGTAGCTCATCTTTTCGAGTCCTTTTAGCGGTTGCAGCGGCTAGAAAAATGCCCATTCACCAGCTAGATGTGACGACTGCGTTCTTGAATGGAGAACTGAAGGAGGATCTTTGGATGGAGCAGCCACCGGGGTACGAGTCGGAAACTCCAGGCCTGGCCTGTCACCTGCATAAGTCCATCTATGGTCTAAAGCAGGCCCCACGGTGCTGGTATGATAAGTTGTGTGAGAAGTTTGCCGAGATTGGGCTGTTCCCGTCTAAATCAGATCCGGCTATGTTTCTGAAGGTTGATGAAAGGGGAGTGGTGGTTGCATTGGTTCATGTGGATGATACGTGTGTGGCCTCAGATGATTTAGAATTGGTGCGGAAGGTGAAAGAGGCGATTGGTCAGTGCTTCAAGATTCGGGACCTAGGGGAGGCACGAGTATTTTTGGGCATGGATATTCGTCGAGAGAAGGATGGCGATATTGTGTTGAGTCAATCTCGTTATATTGAGCAGATTCTGGAGCGGCACAACATGCTGGATGCCAAAGATCGGGCAACTCCTCTGGCAATGGGTACAAGGGCTGCCCCAGTGACTGATGATGAAGGCAAACTGCTGGAGGACCCAACGCCTTACCGAGCTCTGGTGGGAGAACTCAACTACCTTGCAGTGAGTACACGTCCCGACCTGGCCTATGCCCTGAGTGTGCTTTCCCGGTCCATGGCTAAGCCTACCCGCGCTGCAATGAGTGCGGCAAAGGGAGTGCTGCGGTACCTGGCGGGTACTCGGGAGATGGGTCTTCGGTTTCCTGGCGGACAAGGGCTGCAGCTGGATGGCTACAGTGATTCGGATTGGGCAGGAGACACAGTTACCCGCAGGTCAACAACTGGTTATGTTTTCCGAGTGAACGGTACTGCGATAAGTTGGAGCAGCCAGCTGCAGCGTACCGTGGCAGCATCATCAGTGGAGGCAGAGTATCAAGCTCTTTCCAGTGCGGTGAGAGAAGCCCTTTGGCTGTCAAAGCTGTCTGACGATCTGAAGATCGGCACCTCCCCCTCGATTATTAAGGTGGATTCCCAGGGGGCGATGAATATCAGCAACAACCCTATGACGTCCCAGCGGTCCAAGCATATTGATGTGATGCATCATCTAGTCAGAGAGCGGGTCGCAAGTGGGGAGGTTGAGCTTAGGTACTGCCCTACGGAGAAGATGGTGGCTGATGTGATGACGAAGGCCTTGGGTGAAGCCAAGTTCAAGTGGTGCCGTGCCTCCATGGGTGTAGTCTAGTGGGGTTTGCACCGAGGGGGCGTGTTAAGTCTTGGACGGTGCAAACATTGGTTGCCACAACCTTGGAACTGTCCTAGAGAAGGAGCTCGGAGCTGTCCTAGAGAAGGAGCTTGGAACTGTCCTAGAGTTAAGTGGAGCCATCCGAGAGGACAACCGGGCGGAACTCTTGGAATAGCTAACAGCAGGCAATAATAGTATTTAAGGGTGCATAAACTCTGCAATAGTCACCCAACAGCTAGCAATCGTCTAGTGTCTTATACATCTGACCTCCTCTGACCTCTGTAATACTTCATAGCAGCTTTATACTTCCTTTATCTCCTTAACACGATGATCTCCTTGCTCTCCCGCCGGAACTGTAGGCCCAGGTTGCGCGTGCCCGCCACGTAGCGAAGGACCCCCTTTGCCATGCCCATTGCGGGTTTGGTTGGCTTGGCCATGAACCGTGACAACATGCTGAGGGCGAAGCCAAGGTCTGGACGCGTGCTGACTGCCAGGTAGTTGAGCTCACCAATGAGTGCTCTGTACGGCGTCGGATCCTCCAACAGCTCGGTGTCTTTGTCCAGGTGAAGTTTTGCTCCCACAGCTATGGGGATGGCTCTGGGTTTAACCTCGCTCATGCCATGCTTATGTAGGATGCGTTCCACATAGCTGGATTGTGATAACGTGATCTCTCCATTGGGTTGCCGTCGAACTTCCATGCCCAGAAATACCTCAATGCGGCCAAGATCTCTTACCTTGAATAGTTTGCTGATTTCTGCCTTGAGATTTCGGATCAGCTCGGGGTCTTTAGCCGCAATGCACATGTCGTCCACGTGGACCAGCACGAACACGTCTCCTTTGCTGTTGTTTGCTCTCACGAACATCGCTTGGTCAGATTTGGATGTGGTGAGTCCGATTTCAGCGAATTTGGTGCATAGTTTGTCGTACCAGCAGCGGGATGCTTGGCGGAGGCCATATATCGACTTGAGTAGCCGGCAGGCAGCTCCTGGGGTCGCCAGGTCGTATCCCGGTGGTGGTTTCATCCAGATTTCCTCTTTGAGGTCGCCGTTCAAAAAGGCCGTGGAGACATCTAGTTGGTGTACGTCGAAGTCCCTGGCGGCGGCGATGGCTAGGATGGCCCGGAATGATGAGCCTCGTGATGTAGGTGCAAACAGTTCTCCAAAATCCACCCCCTCGCGTTGTGCGAAGCCCTTCGCAACCAGACGCGCCTTGTATCTGTCGATTGAGCCATCAGGGCATGTCTTGAGTTTGTAGACCCAGCGGCAGGGCAGGATGTTTGTGCCAGGCGGTGGGATGCCAATTTCCCAGGTGCCGTTGGTCATGTGGGCAATTATCTCGTCGTTCATCGCTTGTTGCCACTTGATGCGGTGAGGGCCTCTAATCGCATCATGGTGAGATTTGGGTTCTTGTATTCTGGCGGCCATGTTGATACGCGCTGCCACCGATCTTTGAGTGCGCCACCACTCACATGGGCGCTTTCGCACGTGGATGGGGTAGCGGTTGGCTAACCTCGTGTTGTCCACATCCATGTCTTCTTCTGTTGCCATGTCTTCACTGTCGGAGTCGTCGGTGTCCTCAGGTTGTATTGGGTCTTGCCTTGGTTGGCTTCCTGATGGGCCCGCTCCATCGTTGACGGCTCCTGTTCTCTCTGTGTTTGGATAGCTTGACGCCGTGCGTGTTACGGGAGGTGGTGGTTGAGGCAGATTCGGGTCGTGGCCATCACCATTGTGTGCATTGGTGGGCATAGGGACAGCTCTTGGTCGTGGCTCTGGGTCATCCATGTCGGAATCGGAGTCAGTTTCAGCATTGTCACGGTTGTCGTCCGAGGGTTTGTATGGTTCGTGCGTGGCCTGTTGTTCATCGAATACGACATCGCTGTGTCTTGATACTGACCCGTCCGAGAATAATATCCGGTAGCTGCCCCCATCGCCATATCCCACCATTATACCTCGTCGACTCACGGGATCCAGTTTGTTGCGCTTGGCCTTGGGCACGTGGACATAAGCCGTGCAGCCAAAAACGCGCAAGTGATCGACCTCTGGAACCTTTCCAGTGAAGAGCTCGTACGGGGTACGGGAAATGCCATCTGCTGGGGATATATTGCGTAGGTAGTTGGCTGTGGCTGCCGCCTCAGCCCACATTTTTTGAGGGAGTTTGGATTCAAGCAATAGGGCGCGCATCTTTTCCAGCAGGGTCCGGTTTAACCGCTCTGCAGCGCCATTTTGTTCAGGGGTGTATCCAACAGTTGGCCCATGCCTGATCCCTCTGGAAGCAAAGAAGGCTTGTAGTTGGGAATTGATGAATTCTCCTCCTCTGTCGGATCGCATCTCCCACGTCTTATGTCCACACATGTTCTCCAGCTGATTTATCATCGTTACCAGCTTGTCCTTAACCGCCTCCTTGGTGTTGGTGAATGCAACTGCTGAAAATTTTGTGCAGTCATCCAACAGCACAGTCATGTACCGTGACCCATTTGGGGTGTTGTCCGGCATGGGGCCGCAGACGTCCACATGAATGAGCTCCATTGGTCTATCAGATTTGTGCCCCGTGGATTTGTGGGTTCCGCGCGTTTGCCGTGATAAAACACAAGTCTCGCACTTGGCAGGGTTGACCTTCTGTTGTGGTACATCGTTGACGCCTATCACCATTCCGTGCCTGATTAGCTTCTGCAGACCTCCGAGTCCGATGTGCCCCAAGCGTCGGTGCCACAGGCCTTCGCTTTGGCTTGACAGCTTAGCGTGGGCAGCACCGGCAAAGCTGAAATGTGCGTCGTTAGGTTGATCGACGTCGCACTCCAACCTGTATAAGTTACCTTCTCGTCGGCCTGCAATGACGATGTCTCCATAACGCTTCACGTAGACCATATGCTTGGTGAACATGATTTCCCCTTCATCGGATTTGTCGTTGATAGACGAGACGGACAGGACTTTGACGCAGCTGTGTGGCACCACGTATACGTTGTTGATGGTGATTTTGGTGTCGGGGTAGAGTGTGGACACCAGTATGAGGGTGCCTACTGCGATAGGTTGAATGGTTTCCCCACCCATGCTCATGATGTCAAAACGTTCCCGTCGGCTTATTCCAACCACGTTGGTTAGCTCCCGTTCGTCGTACGTGATGTGGTGAGATGCGCCGGAGTCCACGTACCACCCTTGTAATTTGTCGTATTGGGATCCCACGAAAGCGCAGTTCTCTGGTTGATTGGATCGTCGCCCTCCACTCTCCTGATGACTTGTTGGCCTGGATAACGCTGTGGCGTCGACGGTGTTGTGGCTCCTGTTGCCCTGGCGGTTGTAGTTGCCATCTTGCCTGTCGCGTCTTATTTGGCCTGGAGGTTGTGGTATGCGTGGGGTGCGGCATTGTCGCGCGGTATGTCCATAATTTCCGCATAGTTGGCATTGCACTGTCCCGCCGTAGCCATAACCAGATCTGTGTTCATGTTGGCTTACTCCGTTGCGGCCATCTCTTCCATAACTCCATGCATCGCATTGATTGATGATTGGCATATTCCTGTATCCTCGATCAAATGTGTTGCCGCGATGGTTCCATCCGTCGTGGCCGTTGTTGGCAGCGCTCCATGTGCCTCCTCGACTTGTGCCGGTAAATGCGACCGAATTATCTCCATAGTCGCGTTCAATTGTATCATTGCGATTGCGGCTAGTCTCGCTGTGATATTGTCCGGTGCTCCAATTGTCTCTTTGGCTTGTTGCACTGAAAGCAACGGAATCACCCTCTGCATCGACTCGTTTCTCAAAAGCCAATAGTTGAGCGCCCACGGTATCCAAATTGTATTGGCCATTGACTGTCAGCGTGGTAACAATAACCGAGAATTTCTTCGGTAGTCCCACCAGTAGATTGTAGGTAACTTCCCGTTCGGTAACGGGGTGTCCCACTTCCACCAAGTCCGTATATAGATTGCGGACGCGAGCCAGATATAAGATTAGGGCTTCATTTTGTGCCATTTTAAGGGCTGACAGTTCAGCAACAAGCTGAGATTTTCTTGCGTCGCTGCTTGCCGCAAAAACAGCCGCGAGCCTCTCCCATGCTCCCTTGGCGTTGGGCGCTGCTCTGATAATTGCCAAGTGATGATCTTGGACATTTTTGACAAGGATGTTTCTGACCTTGTTTGACGCGGTCATTGGTTCGTCTCTCAGCCATCTATCCAGGTTGTTCTCTTGCATCATAGATTGGAACCTGAACGACCACGTAGCATAATTGCTCAGACCTAATGGGTCTGATAACCTATCCTTTCCCATCGCTGCGTGTTATAGTTCCCGATGTAGGCAGGCGATTATGGTCGTTGTTGACCAGAGGCGGCGGTCGCTGTGCTCCGTATTTGCCACCACCAATTGAAAACGCTTGGCCAAAAGATTGATGCCTATGCCTTGACGAGATAATTACGGCTCAGAAGAGCCGGGGCTCATAACCTCTTACGAGGATAGGAGCAACCGATGCGAAACATGGATAGATTACAATGTATTGACGCAAGAACCGTGTATATTTGGCATAAATAATTATAGTATCAACGTTAGTAACGCGCAAGACTAATTAGCGCAGAGTGCGCACAAACAATATACTCGCGATAATAACTGTACGGCACTCGTCGCAATACCTAACTTACATCGCGGTTACTCGCACCTAAGTAAGAGCTATTGCACAACTGTTATCAGACGGTATTATGATGACGTGAAATCCCGCATAATCACAACAAGTCTATCATTCGTTATTGAAAATTTACTTCAAGTGTAAATTACGCGGACATGCACGTTCCACTTTAATATCTCGTACTCCACATGCATGAGTACTGCCTGTACCACTCCATACAATGGAGGAGTCGTTTCCCTTTGTCAGATATCAGTTCTGTAAGGAAAAACAGTCTGATCCTGCTACTTTACTGTATATTATTACATGCTCATGGCCCACCTTTTATTAGGCTTTTTCTGTGGCATTACTTTCGGTATTGCTGTTGCCTCTTACGTTGCTCTGTATGCCCCTGTTTTAGTTGATGTATATGTTACAGAATATTTAGTGTGGATCCTCATGGGTTCTTCTGTTTTTGTTCTCATCACAGTGTTGGGCGTTACGATAGGGCGATACTGCTCAACGGTGTCATTTACACAGTCCAATCATGATGAACGAGCTCTTCAGCTTTTCGTCGTTTTACCTGGGTCACGGACGTTGACGTTTTCTGGAAGTACGGACTCAACTGTGGGACAGCTCATGGACTTCGTCTCCAGTAATTCCTTATTTACATTTCAACCTGGATCAGTTTGGAGGTTGACTTCTAGTAGAGGGGACGTGCTATCAGATCGAGATAAACATCTTGGCTTGTACGGCTTACATAACCAGTACCATGTTAAAGTTCTTGGCCGCCTCCTTGGAGGCAGTGGAAGGCTTCTGAACAAGCGCCCAGCCTCATCCAAAAGGGATAACATATCAGGTGCGCACGGATGACTTATGTTCATATAGGTTTTTAAGGGATATATTTATTTGGAACATTCATTGTGCACTCATCTCGTACCAGCCACCCACTCATGCTGTCAATAATTTTAAATCAAAGTACAGTTATTCATACTAGCCCGGGCTTTGGTGTGATGAGCCAGGCACTGTGGTTTGTTTGGATGGGTCCAATGAAACCCTTCCAATTGCCATCCACCGTGGCCATGCATGTATGCACGGAAAAAATTAAAATATCCCTCACGCCAAATTGGCATGCAAGCTACATCTACGTATCTCCTTACTTGCATGACAGCATGATTAAATGAATGCAATATTACTGTGCTGCAAAATTCACAGATGCATGGCTGCAAAAGCACAAGTTCAGTCGTTGTCAGGACCCTCTTGGTCAGGAGGTTTATGCATGTACTCAATGCCCATTTACTGGAAGGACACGGTCGCAGCTTTATGGGCACATGAAGAGATGCAGACTTTCTTTCCCAGAGGATACCAACTTAAACATGGACAATGAGAATGACTTCAACACCTCTGATGATCATAATGAAGACCACAGCAGTAGCAGCAAGGACAGTTCAGGGCATACATCAGAGGTGTTGTCAGGGGATAGCAGTGGACATTCGCAGGTTCAGGAAAAAACAGCTCTGCCCTCCTCACTTGTTTCTGCTCTCATTCACGTTATGGATGATCTTGATCCTGCCAATCCTAATCACCGGCAAACTCTAGAATATATATCAGCAATCCTGGATAACTTATGCCAACATAGTTATCCTGAATCTGAGGATGATGAACCCGATGCAGCAGAACTTGGTGTACTTTCACAGTTAGGGGCCATGGATCATGGGCAGTTACAGCTGCTGGAACCCACAAACCCAGCCGAGCTTCTTGCCTCAGGAAGCACTGTTCAAGCGTACAAATAACGTTTGGATGACCCTCTGTGGAGGGTCACTGTGAATAATGGTGATGGCGTTGTAGTGTGCCAAGGTAAGAGAAGTGTTGAGGCCTATTGTAGGGCATTATTAAACATCTTGCCTTGTTTGACGGATGCATGCCTTTGGAAGAAAATAAGATTGTTCTCCTGCATGTACATGCATATTGAATGCATGCAGAGGCAAGAATAACCGTGGGTCAGTTTGGATATGCCTGGCTGAAAGAAAAGATGGCTGGACGTGTTTGAGATGTGGTTGCAGATCGACAGCTACGGTTCTTGAGGGATATCTGCTAACCTCCTGGTAACCATGTTCCACCCAGTCTTTATGTCCTCCGAAAGATGCTTGGAATACCAGACCTATGGGCCTCAATATAATGTACCTTTCTTTTGATGCCCGTGCTTGTCCGTCTCACTTTCGTGGATGGCCACACATCGTCATTGTTCGTTACCTTCAAGGCCCACCATTAACATACATATATGATTTTAGAAATGATAAGCTTACATTTTTTATTAAAAAAGAGAAAAACAAATCGACATATACCACATCAAACCACAAAGCACGCAGCAAATTAAAAGACTAGAACGAAACATAAAATTACAACTCACTAAAACGGGAAGACAGGATGAATGGGCTGTACCTTTTTGGCTGCCGCCTTGCTTGAGTTTGTAGCATTCCTGCTGGAGTTCCTTGCCTTAGAGGGCTCTGAACTCTTTGCCTACATGAAAAGGAAGTATGTTTGAGGAATATAGGAACAATTACATAAAAGACAAAATGGAGAAAACAGGTTAAAGGACATTAATGACCTGTACATCCCTGTACATGCAATCAGTAATGTACATCACCCATCCTGCAATAACCTTGCTAAGCGCGCCTGGAAATTTGCACACCCCTTCATCCACTCTCTTTACCACTATTATTTGGACTAACCTGTCGGCGTCTAGCGGCCTTGATCTCCTTCTCCTTCTGATGTATGCGAGCTGCATTGGCAGCCAGCACCATCATCAATGCATCTTCACCATGTGCGGGCTGCTTTTGGCGTTGGCTAGTGCGCCCATCCTGAGTTCCTGGCGGCTCGTCATTTTGGCCGCTTTTCTGCGGTTTGGTAGCAATTAAGCATTTCGTAAATGAGGAAATAAAGGCATGAAAAAATTGTTATTGTTAAACTAGCTAAAATAAGAAACAAATGTTATGCATGAACTGTGACGTACTTTCTGCAAACATACTAAGAAGTACGTACTATTAGGGTGGCGAAGCAGCAGCAATAATAAAAGTGAACACATGCATAATCACATCTTACCGTAGTGCCTTTTGGCAACTCCAGTGCACCAAGGCCTGGTGTATGCTGAGCTGTTCCACCAGCTCCAACCGGCACTGGAGTGGCTGGTACGGTGAAGGATGTCTTACTGCTTTCAATCTGCTTCCGCTGCACAAGTGCATTAATAAGCTCCTGCTGCCGATCTGTCACATTCAAATCCTCCATCGCAATGCGGCGCTCACTGGGACCCGCATCTGGGTTATCTGGCTGAGCGTACTTGAAGCTCCTCCAGGCTGCCCGAGACTCCTTGTTCCATAGCTTCTTCCATGGCTTCTTCTCAAGGTCCTCTACATAAAAATAATGCGAAGACGAACATCAACGCCAGATGCCATAATACACATCATTGTCAAAAATTTTCGTAATCCAGTACATAGCGTAAGCGGCGTGCATGTCCTCTGTCGTAAAACAAATCTTTGGCCCACGTTTACCCCAAATTCCATTTTTCAAAATACATAGAAAGGAATTTTTTTATCAATCAACCTGATCAAAAAATGTTGTAAAACAAGTATATGGATGACAGTAGCAGTAGGATAGGAGCTCACAAACCTGGCTTGCAGGCAAGTTCCTCCTTGTGGGTGGCCTTCACCTTTTCATCCCTTGCACGTTGGGCATTGTAATCCGTTGCGTATCTACAAAGTACATGGGATGCACCGAATGAAAGTGCTTACTTATGATGCTGTGCATGCTTCATTCTATTGTTGTCTGTCCCCACTGAAAGTAAGCTAGTGATATGGATGGCATGTATGATTACCACAAACAAGATAATCACTAGAAGCATGACATTAGGAAAATAAACATGTATGTACTTTTGCCATTTCTTCTTGAAGCAGTCGACCGTAACTCTTGGCTGTAAGTCAGCCACTTGTGCAAAGCCAGCAGCAAAGCACTTATCCCAAACGGGCTGCAGATGCGGCTCACGTTGAATATCCTTCGCAATGAGGACCCGTGGATTCTTCAGGCTGCTGTCGGGGTTGTACGGCACGTTGTCGCGGACGGCTTTGTTGATGGCGGCCTGCTCATATGACCTGCTCCATTTTAATGGCTCACCACGATCATGATCCTTTCGTATACTGATTCTGCTTACTTCAGGGGATACCAATTGAACAGATGGCTGTTTTAGGGATACGTGGATAGTTAGTTTCTTCTGAGCCTGGTTCCAAGCCTTCCCCTTGAAAGGCGCGCTAATTTCCTTCTTCAGCCACCGAGTGCAGCGGCTAAGCAGCTGCACAGGCGCCACCTGCTGGGCCACAAGCTTGCCATCCTCATCCTCCGAGTCTAAAACCTGAACTGAAACTTCACTGATTGATTTTGCGCCAGCTGCATCAGTAAGGAGCTGCTCGAAATCTACCACTGACAGATTTATCTCAGTATCAATACGCCTCTTTTCTTCATTAGGACAGCAGACCAGCAGTTTACAAACAACTGGTGAATGTGTCTCCATTCATTAAAAGGTTGTACTATTGCAAATAACTTGCTCCTTCAGCAGGATACATACAGCTGCAGACATGAGGCATGGGCCCTACGTACTACTAAAAAGTGAAGAGAAGTGCTTTGGTACTCCGTCCAGGGTTGTGCTGCTGCCAATCAATCCCATGTAAGCAACAATGTTTCGTAACCCTGCTTTACAACATCCTTTATATGTACATTTAATGCCACCCGTGAAGCAAGCAAGAGCAACTGCTATAAAAGTTATGCTGTGCACTAGCCTTTAAATCTTAACATATATACAAGGTGCAGCAGCAATAAAGAATGTTATTTTACAATAATATTGATGATTGCCGTCGTCCTACATAAAAAATCTGTTTAGCTCTTCGCATGCGGCTAGCGATTTGCGGCATGTAACGGTTGGTTGTCGTAAAAGCTAGTCAACGAGTTCATGAGAAACGTCATAAATTATTTTTAAGGAATGTTAATCAAGTTTCTTATTAGCAAGCTCCTGGAAGTATGATGATGAGGCTGTATCCCAGTATTTCACGTACATGCATGTATAAGGAGCTTCCTGTGCGTATGCATGTAGTTTACTATTCAAGTCTATCATTCGTTATTGAAAATTTACTTCAAGTGTAAATTACGCGGACATGCACGTTCCACTTTAATATCTCGTACTCCACATGCATGAGTACTGCCTGTACCACTCCATACAATGGAGGAGTCGTTTCCCTTTGTCAGATATCAGTTCTGTAAGGAAAAACAGTCTGATCCTGCTACTTTACTTTTTTTTTTTTTAGATATTTGGGTGTTACACTGTGGGCGACTCGCCCTTCAAAGACGAGCACCGGGGGTCCTGACCGGACCGAGCCACAGCGCAGGGGAGGAACACGTGGCTTTGTCTGTCTGTCCTGCCACGTGCTCCCCCTCTCACTAGGGCCAGCGAGCCCTCATAGGCTCTCGCCTGGCCACTCACAGAGCACTCAGGGCTACCAAGAAACCACAGGAAGGCCCAACAGAAAACGGGGGACACCTAGCTGCTCAAAGGACGGGGAAACCTCTCCTCTAACCCGACACTGACTAGACAGGAGCCTGGCAGACACACACAGTTCCCCTCAGAGGAGAAGCACCAGCAGGAAAGCACACCCTTCCACAGCCAAGCCAGAAGAACCCAACAAGAGGCGGAGGGGGGGATGACAAGCCGAACTGGCGCCCCCCTAGAAAGCCTTCCGGCCCCACCCAAAGCTGGCCCCGCAGACACCTGAACTGCACAACAAGGAAAGACCTCTCTCGCTGAACCCCCCTAAAACCCTAAGGACCCGAAGCCTGGACACAGGAACCTCTAGCCACGAAACCCTCCACCCTCTCCCTTCCCCTCCTCAAGATCTAGACCGTCCTCTCCTTGTCTCTACCTCCCTCACTCTCCCCCTTTCCTCCCACAGAACCTCCTCCTCAAAACTCCTGCCCTAAAGCCCCTGCTCTGTTCTTGCTGCTCCATGGTTGGTGATGTCAACCGGATCTGCACACCGCATTTGCGTGCCAACTATGGCTAGGATGGGATGTTGTGGTCCCACTTGATCCCAGCCATAGTGAGGTATTCCCAACGCTGCAAAAGAATGCAAGCGTGCCCAAAAGTCGGCAACTGTACGGGCCTGTGCACGGTCCAGGGGTGAGGTTGCTGTTTGTGTTGGAGTGTCCATTGCTGGCTGTGTCGTAGAGATGATTGGATGGGTGTTGGCATCTTCCTCTTCCTCTTGAGGGAACCCCCCTGAACGGTTGAAGAAGTCAGTAATAGCCCGTTGACGGGGTCCCTGCTCTGCTGTGTGGGTCTGTTGTTGCTGCCGCCGTCTGTGGGTAGAAGGCCACTGTGGCCTGTGTTCTCTTGTTGCCGCCCGGAGACAGTGCCTGCCATATTCCATAGAAGATAAGGCTGCCAAAGCTATCACGTCCCATGGGGCCTGCTCGCAACCGGGAGGTGCTTGGACAAGCCATAGCTGTTGCCTGGTCAAGCCCCCTTCAATGGTGGCTGATGTCGGCAATGGCAGATGTCTGTCAATCTGTTCTCGCACCGCCTTGGCTATAGGGCACTCCCAGAAGTGGTGCAGGCGTGGGGAGCAAGGTTGATCAGTATCAGCTCCATAGCTGCCACACCCACATGGTTTGATGGGCACCCTGGAAAGATGTGTGTTGCCAGGTATGGGTATCCCATCGACCACCAAACGCCACAGCGTCTCTTTGTTTTTATTTTCCCACCGAACTGCTGTCCACAGCCTGTCTAGGGTTGCCTGAAAGCGCTGGAGGTTAGTGACAGGACAGGGAGGAGCTGGACCGTCTGTTGGCATCCCTTGCGCCTCCTGCACAAAAGCTGACAAGAGCTCCAATCGCTCCTCCGCTGTTGAAACCCCTTGCAGCTGAGTAGCTTGGCTTACCGTGAGGTTGTAGAGAGGCACTATACCCGAGTCCCCTGGCAATCTCCAGCCCAAACGCCTGACGATCATGGCCATGACTGTGGTGCGGTCTGGTGGTGCTGGCATCTGCTGCTGCATTCTGTCCTCCACCCTGTCCGGCTGTTGGGGTTGTAAGCGGTTGACTACCTTCCGTGCTGCTGCTATCCATGCCGGGCTGATATCGTTGCATAGAGCCGAGAGAGCCATACGGGTAGACTCCTTGTCTCGCAGTTGGGTGGGGCTAGCTGAGGGGTCTAGAAACTGTTGGGTCCAGTCTAGCCAGGTCATGTACTGAGGGAGGGGTATTTGGTCATGCTCCAGCATGTCGTACACCCTTACCAGGTCCCCAACTGTGAGCAGTTTTCTGCATGAAGCCATCAGTGGGTGACGGGTTTCCAGGCCTGGGCGGTGGTTGTTACCATTGATGCTTCCCCCATTGTCCGAATTGTTGGGCAGCAAAGGATTTCCCCAGAGAGCAGCCGCCCAGCACCAGTCTCCAGGGGCTAAAGGTGGGTTGCTGACATCTTCTAGTGGTGGGAGGTGCCCTAAAGCCCCTACAATTCGGCTGATCTCCTCAGGCAAGGTCTCTCCACCCAGCCAGGGCCCAGTTGCCTGGGCAGTGGTAAGGGCCCAAGGTTTAAAGGCCGGATGGGTGATCTCCAGGTAGGTGGCCAGGGTCCGGATCCAGGGGTGGAGGCTTCGAACATTACCACTAGTAACTGGCTCTTCCTCTTCTTCAGCAACCGTATTCATCGCCGTGTCCAGAAGCATTACCCTCTCTCTCTCTCTCCTGGCCATCAGGGCCCCTCGGATGAATCGCACTGCCCACATGGCTTGTCTTGCCCGAATGTGTTGCCTGAGGGGCAGTAGGCCAAAACCACCAGTTGATGGGTGTCCCACCAAGAGTCTGCTAGGTACTCCAGTGAAGCGCTGGCCCTGGTCTTCTGGGCCCTGTTTCCGATCTACAAGGCGAGCAGCTAAGCGTTCAATGTAGGTCAGAGTGGTATCTGGAGGTGGTCCACCATGCTCCATATGCCAAGTGACTGTTTGCAGGCAATAGTTGGAGACTGCTGCAGCCCGACCAAAGGCAGAGAGCGGATAGTGGGCTAGGCGTTGCATCCTCGTGTAGGCCAGGGCTAGCATCTCCGGCCAGTCTGGTTGGGGCGGCTGCAGTTGGTTGTCCATTGGCAAGTTAAGGGCTGTCGCAGTGGTGACCACCTTCAGGCCATTTATTGTGCTTCCCTGATGGTGGTCGTCCACAGCCCCTATGGGTAGGATTTCCATCTTATCCAGGTTCAGGCGTTGACCTGATGCCCGGGCAAAAGTATCCATGGCTTCAAGGAAGGCTGGCACGGATTCCTCTCCTTCAAGGGCCACTTCTGCATCATCAGCAAACTGACAGGCTGTGACCCTGTCTTCATCTGAAGGCAATAGGCGGAGGCCTATCTCTTGGCTCTTTAGCCAGCTGAACAAGGCCTGGGCAACAAAGAGATACAGCAGGGGTGCTAGAGGGCAACCCTGTCTTACCCCTGCTTCCATTTTAACAAGCCTGGATTTGAAACCGTTCACCATGGCTCTTGCCCGCGTGTTGCTAAGCAATATCCGGGTCCAACTGCAAAGCTGTGGGCCTGCTCCCATCGCCTCCATCGCCCCCATCAGGAAGTTGCGGTCCACTGTGTCATAAGCTTTTGCGAAGTCCAGGAAGGCCAGCAGACCTTGGCGGTTCAATTTCCGTAAGAGATGAGGCAGATGGCGTAGAAAGAGAACACTGGCCCCAATGAGCCTCTTGGGCAGAAAAGCTGACTGCTCAGGGCTAATGATTCGTCCCAGGGCTGGCCCTAGGCGATTTGCCAGCACCTTGGCCAGCAAGCGGTAGTCCGAGCAAAGCAGTGTGATAGGGCGGTAGTTACCCGGCTGTTTGGGGTCTCCCTTCTTGTAAAGCACCTTAATGATACCATCCAGAAAGCCTGTTGGCACCTGCCCTGTTTTGCCGATAGCCGTGAAGAGGGCTGCCATGGTATGGCCAATCTCTGGCCAGAACTTGCGGTACAGATCCGTTGGGATGCCATCCCATCCGGGTGCTTTGCCTGGCTGGCTCTTCTTCAGTGCGAAACCCAGCTCAGTCACAGCAATGGTCGGGGACCCAGCCACTTCGTCAGCTTCCTCAGGGAGTCGGATGTTGGCTGCTGCTAACTGGGTTAGCACTGACTGGCGATCTTCAGGAGTGGTGAAGTCTGGGGCTCTGCATACCCCTGCCCAAAAGTCCGCTACGACCTGTGGTAGCTGTGCTGGATTAGTGACCAGTCGGCCTGAGTGTGCCTGGAGTGCCACTGGGGCTGTTTGCTGGTCCTGGATTTGGGTTTGCAGGAAGGTTGTCAGAGCTGGGCCAGGACGCTCTCCTGCGTGTAACCAGTGGACCCGGGTCTTTTTTGCCACCCTGGCGTTGTCCTCAATATGCACCCTAGCCAGTCTTGCTTGGGCATCTATGAGCTGCTGTAGTAGGTGTGGTGAGTGCGGCATAGTATCGAGGGCTTGTTGGGCCTGTTGGACCCCAAGGTAGGCCTCCTGGGTATGAGCACCTGGCTGCTGTCTGCGCTGTTGCGCTACCTTGTTGAGTTGGTGTGCTAGGAAGGTTAGTCGGCGTTTAAAACCAGGCCACCAAGCAATAAGGTTGCCCGGATTCTCTTCGACTGAGGGTGCCTCTTGGCATTGGTTCCGGATCCACTCCGCCATGCTTGTAGCCAAATCCTCATGGTCAGTGAAGGCCATGCGTATACGCTTGATGCCTGGGCCCTTGGCCTCATTTTTGCAAGGTAGGAGATGAAGTGTGGCAAGACGGTGGTCTGAGGCTGTGTGGAAGGAGATGGCTGTATGGCATAGGTACGGCAGCTTGGCTTCATTGATGTAGATGCGATCTAGGCGTGAACCGCCTGGGGTGGGTGCATGGTACAGGTGAGTGAAGTCACGGCGCCTTGGGTGGAGGTATCGGTGGGTATCTACCATCTGTGGGCCTGCCCGCTGCCGCATCTCAGTGATAGGCCTATCTGCTTGACGCCCATCTCTTCCTGCGGACGAGTCCCACTCTGGGTTTTCCACAAAGTTGAAGTCTCCTGCCCAGATAAGGGTGGTGTCCCTATTGTCCTCCATGGCTTGCGTTGTGGTGGCAGCCAGGGCGTTCTCGAAGAGTTGTCGCCGGGTTTCCGCAGCCATCGAGGTGGTGCCAGGTGGGAGGTAGATATTGCAGATGTGCAGGCGGTGTCCCCCCCAGTGGAGGATACAGTCGGTGAAACGGCCTCTCGTACATGTATGCTGGGGTGTTGCCAGTTTAGGTGCCAGAGCTGAAGCTAGCCCCTGTCTGATGAGGATGAGCACTCCTGCTGTGTGCGTCGAGTTAGACCAAGAGTAGGCTGCTATCTTCCAGTTTTGTGTGTGGATCTGTTTGGTGGCATAACGAAGATCCCGTTCAAACAGGCATTGGTGCTGGAGGGTAGTGTGGTGGGTTTCCTGCAGACATACAACATCCAGCCGCTGCTCAGCCCATTGACGTACCGCTGCCTGAAGTCGACTGCCATGAGAGGCCAGAAGCCCTCGCATATTGTGCGTGGCTATGCGCAGTGGATGCCCTGAGATAGCTCCCTGCCGCTGACTTCTCTTGTTGCCTCTGGACATTATTCGGCTTGGGTTTCCCGGTTGGGGGGGTCATACTCCTTCCCATCGCAGTCCATGTCCTGGGATGGGTTGGGGTTGTTTTTGGTTTGCCGGGGACGCCGAGTGGGTGTCCGCCGTGGTCGGAGTGCCTCCTTGGTTATACCACCTGATACCGTTGACTCCCTCTCCTTCCGTTGCAAGGCTAGTTTGGCCTTCCGGGCTTGCCTTGCCCTCTCTGTTTGGGCCATGTGCCGCTGGGCTCGTACCTCCTCTGGCAGGTGGGTCAGTCGCTGCTTGCGAATTTTGTTTTGTTGGGTTCTGGTGAGGGCGTGGCTGTTTGAGGTATGCTCTTGTGCCCTGGCCCTGGAGAGTGAGCGTCCAGCTGGTACGTTGACCTCGTTCACCACCCCCTGGTTGTCTGGCTTTGATGCTGGTTGGGGAGGTGGTGGTTGGGCTGCACATTCTGTGACTACATCAGTGGTATTAGTCGGGGTTCTGGGTTTGCATGCTGCTGTAGCGGCTTTGGCTGCTGCTTCCCTGGCCATTGCTGCTGTTGCGGCTGCTTCGATGATAGCTTGGGGCGGCAGCCTGGGTGGTGGGGCCATGGGTTGGGGCGCCCCAGGTGGGAGTGGCATCAGAGAGCTGGGTGTGGGTTGCCTTGGGGGCCCCTGTGGGTGCTGCCTGAGAACATCCGCAAAGGATGGCACAGTGTTGGCCATGCTGGACGAGGGGTCCAGACCTCTCAGTCGGGCTGTGGGCTGGGCTGGGGGATTTGGCTGGTGGGTTGGCAGGCGTTGACGTTTGAGGTCTCGCTGGCGATTGAGCTCCGTTCGTGGAGGGGGTTTGCAGGGCATACTTTACTGTATATTATTACATGCTCATGGCCCACCTTTTATTAGGCTTTTTCTGTGGCATTACTTTCGGTATTGCTGTTGCCTCTTACGTTGCTCTGTATGCCCCTGTTTTAGTTGATGTATATGTTACAGAATATTTAGTGTGGATCCTCATGGGTTCTTCTGTTTTTGTTCTCATCACAGTGTTGGGCGTTACGATAGGGCGATACTGCTCAACGGTGTCATTTACACAGTCCAATCATGATGAACGAGCTCTTCAGCTTTTCGTCGTTTTACCTGGGTCACGGACGTTGACGTTTTCTGGAAGTACGGACTCAACTGTGGGACAGCTCATGGACTTCGTCTCCAGTAATTCCTTATTTACATTTCAACCTGGATCAGTTTGGAGGTTGACTTCTAGTAGAGGGGACGTGCTATCAGATCGAGATAAACATCTTGGCTTGTACGGCTTACATAACCAGTACCATGTTAAAGTTCTTGGCCGCCTCCTTGGAGGCAGTGGAAGGCTTCTGAACAAGCGCCCAGCCTCATCCAAAAGGGATAACATATCAGGTGCGCACGGATGACTTATGTTCATATAGGTTTTTAAGGGATATATTTATTTGGAACATTCATTGTGCACTCATCTCGTACCAGCCACCCACTCATGCTGTCAATAATTTTAAATCAAAGTACAGTTATTCATACTAGCCCGGGCTTTGGTGTGATGAGCCAGGCACTGTGGTTTGTTTGGATGGGTCCAATGAAACCCTTCCAATTGCCATCCACCGTGGCCATGCATGTATGCACGGAAAAAATTAAAATATCCCTCACGCCAAATTGGCATGCAAGCTACATCTACGTATCTCCTTACTTGCATGACAGCATGATTAAATGAATGCAATATTACTGTGCTGCAAAATTCACAGATGCATGGCTGCAAAAGCACAAGTTCAGTCGTTGTCAGGACCCTCTTGGTCAGGAGGTTTATGCATGTACTCAATGCCCATTTACTGGAAGGACACGGTCGCAGCTTTATGGGCACATGAAGAGATGCAGACTTTCTTTCCCAGAGGATACCAACTTAAACATGGACAATGAGAATGACTTCAACACCTCTGATGATCATAATGAAGACCACAGCAGTAGCAGCAAGGACAGTTCAGGGCATACATCAGAGGTGTTGTCAGGGGATAGCAGTGGACATTCGCAGGTTCAGGAAAAAACAGCTCTGCCCTCCTCACTTGTTTCTGCTCTCATTCACGTTATGGATGATCTTGATCCTGCCAATCCTAATCACCGGCAAACTCTAGAATATATATCAGCAATCCTGGATAACTTATGCCAACATAGTTATCCTGAATCTGAGGATGATGAACCCGATGCAGCAGAACTTGGTGTACTTTCACAGTTAGGGGCCATGGATCATGGGCAGTTACAGCTGCTGGAACCCACAAACCCAGCCGAGCTTCTTGCCTCAGGAAGCACTGTTCAAGCGTACAAATAACGTTTGGATGACCCTCTGTGGAGGGTCACTGTGAATAATGGTGATGGCGTTGTAGTGTGCCAAGGTAAGAGAAGTGTTGAGGCCTATTGTAGGGCATTATTAAACATCTTGCCTTGTTTGACGGATGCATGCCTTTGGAAGAAAATAAGATTGTTCTCCTGCATGTACATGCATATTGAATGCATGCAGAGGCAAGAATAACCGTGGGTCAGTTTGGATATGCCTGGCTGAAAGAAAAGATGGCTGGACGTGTTTGAGATGTGGTTGCAGATCGACAGCTACGGTTCTTGAGGGATATCTGCTAACCTCCTGGTAACCATGTTCCACCCAGTCTTTATGTCCTCCGAAAGATGCTTGGAATACCAGACCTATGGGCCTCAATATAATGTACCTTTCTTTTGATGCCCGTGCTTGTCCGTCTCACTTTCGTGGATGGCCACACATCGTCATTGTTCGTTACCTTCAAGGCCCACCATTAACATACATATATGATTTTAGAAATGATAAGCTTACATTTTTTATTAAAAAAGAGAAAAACAAATCGACATATACCACATCAAACCACAAAGCACGCAGCAAATTAAAAGACTAGAACGAAACATAAAATTACAACTCACTAAAACGGGAAGACAGGATGAATAGGCTGTACCTTTTTCGCTGCCGCCTTGCTTGAGTTTGTAGCATTCCTGCTGGAGTTCCTTGCCTTAGAGGGCTCTGAACTCTTTGCCTACATGAAAAGGAAGTATGTTTGAGGAATATAGGAACAATTACATAAAAGACAAAATGGAGAAAACAGGTTAAAGGACATTAATGACCTGTACATCCCTGTACATGCAATCAGTAATGTACATCACCCATCCTGCAATAACCTTGCTAAGCGCGCCTGGAAATTTGCACACCCCTTCATCCACTCTCTTTACCACTATTATTTGGACTAACCTGTCGGCGTCTAGCGGCCTTGATCTCCTTCTCCTTCTGATGTATGCGAGCTGCATTGGCAGCCAGCACCATCATCAATGCATCTTCACCATGTGCGGGCTGCTTTTGGCGTTGGCTAGTGCGCCCATCCTGAGTTCCTGGCGGCTCGTCATTTTGGCCGCTTTTCTGCGGTTTGGTAGCAATTAAGCATTTCGTAAATGAGGAAATAAAGGCATGAAAAAATTGTTATTGTTAAACTAGCTAAAATAAGAAACAAATGTTATGCATGAACTGTGACGTACTTTCTGCAAACATACTAAGAAGTACGTACTATTAGGGTGGCGAAGCAGCAGCAATAATAAAAGTGAACACATGCATAATCACATCTTACCGTAGTGCCTTTTGGCAACTCCAGTGCACCAAGGCCTGGTGTATGCTGAGCTGTTCCACCAGCTCCAACCGGCACTGGAGTGGCTGGTACGGTGAAGGATGTCTTACTGCTTTCAATCTGCTTCCGCTGCACAAGTGCATTAATAAGCTCCTGCTGCCGATCTGTCACATTCAAATCCTCCATCGCAATGCGGCGCTCACTGGGACCCGCATCTGGGTTATCTGGCTGAGCGTACTTGAAGCTCCTCCAGGCTGCCCGAGACTCCTTGTTCCATAGCTTCTTCCATGGCTTCTTCTCAAGGTCCTCTACATAAAAATAATGCGAAGACGAACATCAACGCCAGATGCCATAATACACATCATTGTCAAAAATTTTCGTAATCCAGTACATAGCGTAAGCGGCGTGCATGTCCTCTGTCGTAAAACAAATCTTTGGCCCACGTTTACCCCAAATTCCATTTTTCAAAATACATAGAAAGGAATTTTTTTATCAATCAACCTGATCAAAAAATGTTGTAAAACAAGTATATAGATGACAGTAGCAGTAGGATAGGAGCTCACAAACCTGGCTTGCAGGCAAGTTCCTCCTTGTGGGTGGCCTTCACCTTTTCATCCCTTGCACGTTGGGCATTGTAATCCGTTGCGTATCTACAAAGTACATGGGATGCACCGAATGAAAGTGCTTACTTATGATGCTGTGCATGCTTCATTCTATTGTTGTCTGTCCCCACTGAAAGTAAGCTAGTGATATGGATGGCATGTATGATTACCACAAACAAGATAATCACTAGAAGCATGACATTAGGAAAATAAACATGTATGTACTTTTGCCATTTCTTCTTGAAGCAGTCGACCGTAACTCTTGGCTGTAAGTCAGCCACTTGTGCAAAGCCAGCAGCAAAGCACTTATCCCAAACGGGCTGCAGATGCGGCTCACGTTGAATATCCTTCGCAATGAGGACCCGTGGATTCTTCAGGCTGCTGTCGGGGTTGTACGGCACGTTGTCGCGGACGGCTTTGTTGATGGCGGCCTGCTCATATGACCTGCTCCATTTTAATGGCTCACCACGATCATGATCCTTTCGTATACTGATTCTGCTTACTTCAGGGGATACCAATTGAACAGATGGCTGTTTTAGGGATACGTGGATAGTTAGTTTCTTCTGAGCCTGGTTCCAAGCCTTCCCCTTGAAAGGCGCGCTAATTTCCTTCTTCAGCCACCGAGTGCAGCGGCTAAGCAGCTGCACAGGCGCCACCTGCTGGGCCACAAGCTTGCCATCCTCATCCTCCGAGTCTAAAACCTGAACTGAAACTTCACTGATTGATTTTGCGCCAGCTGCATCAGTAAGGAGCTGCTCGAAATCTACCACTGACAGATTTATCTCAGTATCAATACGCCTCTTTTCTTCATTAGGACAGCAGACCAGCAGTTTACAAACAACTGGTGAATGTGTCTCCATTCATTAAAAGGTTGTACTATTGCAAATAACTTGCTCCTTCAGCAGGATACATACAGCTGCAGACATGAGGCATGGGCCCTACGTACTACTAAAAAGTGAAGAGAAGTGCTTTGGTACTCCGTCCAGGGTTGTGCTGCTGCCAATCAATCCCATGTAAGCAACAATGTTTCGTAACCCTGCTTTACAACATCCTTTATATGTACATTTAATGCCACCCGTGAAGCAAGCAAGAGCAACTGCTATAAAAGTTATGCTGTGCACTAGCCTTTAAATCTTAACATATATACAAGGTGCAGCAGCAATAAAGAATGTTATTTTACAATAATATTGATGATTGCCGTCGTCCTACATAAAAAATCTGTTTAGCTCTTCGCATGCGGCTAGCGATTTGCGGCATGTAACGGTTGGTTGTCGTAAAAGCTAGTCAACGAGTTCATGAGAAACGTCATAAATTATTTTTAAGGAATGTTAATCAAGTTTCTTATTAGCAAGCTCCTGGAAGTATGATGATGAGGCTGTATCCCAGTATTTCACGTACATGCATGTATAAGGAGCTTCCTGTGCGTATGCATGTAGTTTACTATTCAAGTCTATCATTCGTTATTGAAAATTTACTTCAAGTGTAAATTACGCGGACATGCACGTTCCACTTTAATATCTCGTACTCCACATGCATGAGTACTGCCTGTACCACTCCATACAATGGAGGAGTCGTTTCCCTTTGTCAGATATCAGTTCTGTAAGGAAAAACAGTCTGATCCTGCTACTTTACTGTATATTATTACATGCTCATGGCCCACCTTTTATTAGGCTTTTTCTGTGGCATTACTTTCGGTATTGCTGTTGCCTCTTACGTTGCTCTGTATGCCCCTGTTTTAGTTGATGTATATGTTACAGAATATTTAGTGTGGATCCTCATGGGTTCTTCTGTTTTTGTTCTCATCACAGTGTTGGGCGTTACGATAGGGCGATACTGCTCAACGGTGTCATTTACACAGTCCAATCATGATGAACGAGCTCTTCAGCTTTTCGTCGTTTTACCTGGGTCACGGACGTTGACGTTTTCTGGAAGTACGGACTCAACTGTGGGACAGCTCATGGACTTCGTCTCCAGTAATTCCTTATTTACATTTCAACCTGGATCAGTTTGGAGGTTGACTTCTAGTAGAGGGGACGTGCTATCAGATCGAGATAAACATCTTGGCTTGTACGGCTTACATAACCAGTACCATGTTAAAGTTCTTGGCCGCCTCCTTGGAGGCAGTGGAAGGCTTCTGAACAAGCGCCCAGCCTCATCCAAAAGGGATAACATATCAGGTGCGCACGGATGACTTATGTTCATATAGGTTTTTAAGGGATATATTTATTTGGAACATTCATTGTGCACTCATCTCGTACCAGCCACCCACTCATGCTGTCAATAATTTTAAATCAAAGTACAGTTATTCATACTAGCCCGGGCTTTGGTGTGATGAGCCAGGCACTGTGGTTTGTTTGGATGGGTCCAATGAAACCCTTCCAATTGCCATCCACCGTGGCCATGCATGTATGCACGGAAAAAATTAAAATATCCCTCACGCCAAATTGGCATGCAAGCTACATCTACGTATCTCCTTACTTGCATGACAGCATGATTAAATGAATGCAATATTACTGTGCTGCAAAATTCACAGATGCATGGCTGCAAAAGCACAAGTTCAGTCGTTGTCAGGACCCTCTTGGTCAGGAGGTTTATGCATGTACTCAATGCCCATTTACTGGAAGGACACGGTCGCAGCTTTATGGGCACATGAAGAGATGCAGACTTTCTTTCCCAGAGGATACCAACTTAAACATGGACAATGAGAATGACTTCAACACCTCTGATGATCATAATGAAGACCACAGCAGTAGCAGCAAGGACAGTTCAGGGCATACATCAGAGGTGTTGTCAGGGGATAGCAGTGGACATTCGCAGGTTCAGGAAAAAACAGCTCTGCCCTCCTCACTTGTTTCTGCTCTCATTCACGTTATGGATGATCTTGATCCTGCCAATCCTAATCACCGGCAAACTCTAGAATATATATCAGCAATCCTGGATAACTTATGCCAACATAGTTATCCTGAATCTGAGGATGATGAACCCGATGCAGCAGAACTTGGTGTACTTTCACAGTTAGGGGCCATGGATCATGGGCAGTTACAGCTGCTGGAACCCACAAACCCAGCCGAGCTTCTTGCCTCAGGAAGCACTGTTCAAGCGTACAAATAACGTTTGGATGACCCTCTGTGGAGGGTCACTGTGAATAATGGTGATGGCGTTGTAGTGTGCCAAGGTAAGAGAAGTGTTGAGGCCTATTGTAGGGCATTATTAAACATCTTGCCTTGTTTGACGGATGCATGCCTTTGGAAGAAAATAAGATTGTTCTCCTGCATGTACATGCATATTGAATGCATGCAGAGGCAAGAATAACCGTGGGTCAGTTTGGATATGCCTGGCTGAAAGAAAAGATGGCTGGACGTGTTTGAGATGTGGTTGCAGATCGACAGCTACGGTTCTTGAGGGATATCTGCTAACCTCCTGGTAACCATGTTCCACCCAGTCTTTATGTCCTCCGAAAGATGCTTGGAATACCAGACCTATGGGCCTCAATATAATGTACCTTTCTTTTGATGCCCGTGCTTGTCCGTCTCACTTTCGTGGATGGCCACACATCGTCATTGTTCGTTACCTTCAAGGCCCACCATTAACATACATATATGATTTTAGAAATGATAAGCTTACATTTTTTATTAAAAAAGAGAAAAACAAATCGACATATACCACATCAAACCACAAAGCACGCAGCAAATTAAAAGACTAGAACGAAACATAAAATTACAACTCACTAAAACGGGAAGACAGGATGAATAGGCTGTACCTTTTTCGCTGCCGCCTTGCTTGAGTTTGTAGCATTCCTGCTGGAGTTCCTTGCCTTAGAGGGCTCTGAACTCTTTGCCTACATGAAAAGGAAGTATGTTTGAGGTCTTACGAGGATAGGAGCAACCGATGCGAAACGTGGATAGATTACAATGTATTGACGCAAGAACCGTGTATATTTGGCATAAATAATTATAGTATCAACGTTAGTAACGCGCAAGACTAATTAGCGCAGAGTGCGCACAAACAATATACTCGCGATAATAACTGTACGGCACTCGTCGCGATACCTAACTTACATCGCGGTTACTCGCACCTAAGTAAGAGCTATTGCACAACTGTTATCAGACGGTATTATGATGACGTGAAATCCCGCATAATCACAACACACCCCCTCGGGATGCACGTCATGGTCGAATAGGGCACTCCAATATCACACCCCCTCAAAGATAGTAGCGTCAAGTTACTAAGTATCACTGAAATAAACCTCTACGATAAGGTGATTGAGACGATGCTGGACTGGTGCTGTTAGATGCCACAACAAGAATAAGTAATCCTTCGCTTATGAACGTTATTGTCATAAGAAATAATGACCTCACTATCAAAAACAGCTTAACTACAGCCAGCCACCCGGGCTCACGCCTTATTGGCCTATATGAGCTGGTTTCTACCAACAGATCGATGGCTTCTTTGTCAGGTATCGTCTAGTCCCATTTCACGGCGGCACCAGACGAACTTTCCTTCTGGCAGTGGTTTGGTCAATGCGTCCGCCACCATCTCCTCCGTGCGGCAATGCCCCAGTGCCACGTCGCCCTCTATCACTCTCTCGCGAATCATGTGGTGCTGTACATCAATATGCTTAGACCGTGATGATGTAATGGGGTTGTTGCCTAGGTCTAAGGCCCCTTGTGAGTCTATGTTGATTCTGATTCCGTCGGAGTCCACATTAAGGTCCCCGCATAGCTTATTCAGCCAAAGGACTTCCCTGACTGCGCTGGAAAGGGCCTGGTATTCAGCCTCCACGGATGACGCTGCCACAGTGCGCTGCAACTGACTGCTCCAGCTGATTGCGGTACCATTAACGCGAAATACGTACCCAGTCGTGGATCGCCTTGAGTTAGTGTCTCCTGCCCAGTCCGAATCGCAATATCCATCGATGATCTCCTTGCTCTCCCGCCGGAACTGTAGGCCCAGGTTGCGCGTGCCCGCCACGTAGCGAAGGACCCCCTTTGCCATGCCCATTGCGGGTTTGGTTGGCTTGGCCATGAACCGTGACAACATGCTGAGGGCGAAGCCAAGGTCTGGACGCGTGCTGACTGCCAGGTAGTTGAGCTCACCAATGAGTGCTCTGTACGGCGTCGGATCCTCCAACAGCTCGGTGTCTTTGTCCAGGTGAAGTTTTGCTCCCACAGCTATGGGGATGGCTCTGGGTTTAACCTCGCTCATGCCATGCTTATGTAGGATGCGTTCCACATAGCTGGATTGTGATAACGTGATCTCTCCATTGGGTTGCCGTCGAACTTCCATGCCCAGAAATACCTCAATGCGGCCAAGATCTCTTACCTTGAATAGTTTGCCGATTTCTGCCTTGAGATTTCGGATCAGCTCGGGGTCTTTAGCCGCAATGCACATGTCGTCCACGTGGACCAGCATGAACACGTCTCCTTTGCTGTTGTTTGCTCTCACGAACATCGCTTGGTCAGATTTGGATGTGGTGAGTCCGATTTCAGCGAATTTGGTGCATAGTTTGTCGTACCAGCAGCGGGATGCTTGGCGAAGGCCATATATCGACTTGAGTAGCCGGCAGGCAGCTCCTGGGGTCGCCAGGTCGTATCCCGGTGGTGGTTTCATCCAGATTTCCTCTTTGAGGTCGCCGTTCAAAAAGGCCGTGGAGACATCTAGTTGGTGTACGTCGAAGTCCCTGGCGGCGGCGATGGCTAGGATGGCCCGGAATGATGAGCCTCGTGATGTAGGTGCATACAGTTCTCCAAAATCCACCCCCTCGCGTTGTGCGAAGCCCTTCGCAACCAGACGCGCCTTGTATCTGTCGATTGAGCCATCAGGGCATGTCTTGAGTTTGTAGACCCAGCGGCAGGGCAGGACGTTTGTGCCAGGCGGTGGGATGCCAATTTCCCAGGTGCCGTTGGTCATGTGGGCAATTATCTCGTCGTTCATCGCTTGTTGCCACTTGATGCGGTGAGGGCCTCTAATCGCATCATGGTGAGATTTGGGTTCTTGTATTCTGGCGGCCATGTTGATACGCGCTGCCACCGATCTTTGAGTGCGCCACCACTCACATGGGCGCTTTCGCACGCGGATGGGGTAGCGGTTGGCTAACCTCGTGTTGTCCACATCCATGTCTTCTTCTGTTGCCATGTCTTCACTGTCGGAGTCGTCGGTGTCCTCAGGTTGTATTGGGTCTTGCCTTGGTTGGCTTCCTGATGGGCCCGCTCCATCGTTGACGGCTCCTGTTCTCTCTGTGTTTGGATAGCTTGACGCCGTGCGTGTTACGGGAGGTGGTGGTTGAGGCAGATTCGGGTCGTGGCCATCACCATTGTGTGCATTGGTGGGCATAGGGACAGCTCTTGGTCGTGGCTCTGGGTCATCCATGTCGGAATCGGAGTCAGTTTCAGCATTGTCACGGTTGTCGTCCGAGAGTTTGTATGGTTCGTGCGTGGCCTGTTGTTCATCGAATACGACATCGCTGTGTCTTGATACTGACCCGTCCGAGAATAATATCCGGTAGCTGCCCCCATCGCCATATCCCACCATTATACCTCGTCGACCCACGGGATCCAGTTTGTTGCGCTTGGCCTTGGGCACGTGGACATAAGCCGTGCAGCCAAAAACGCGCAAGTGATCGACCTCTGGAACCTTTCCAGTGAAGAGCTCGTACGGGGTACGGGAAATGCCATCTGCTGGGGATATATTGCGTAGGTAGTTGGCTGTGGCTGCCGCCTCAGCCCACATTTTTTGAGGGAGTTTGGATTCAAGCAATAGGGCGCGCATCTTTTCCAGCAGGGTCCGGTTTAACCGCTCTGCAGCGCCTTTTTGTTCAGGGGTGTATCCAACAGTTGGCCCATGCCTGATCCCTCTGGAAGCAAAGAAGGCTTGTAGTTGGGAATTGATGAATTCTCCTCCTCTGTCGGATCGCATCTCCCACGTCTTATGTCCACACATGTTCTCCAGCTGATTTATCATCGTTACCAGCTTGTCCTTAACCGCCTCCTTGGTGTTGGTGAATGCAACTGCTGAAAATTTTGTGCAGTCATCCAACAGCACAGTCATGTACCGTGACCCATTTGGGGTGTTGTCCGGCATGGGGCCGCAGACGTCCACATGAATGAGCTCCATTGGTCTATCAGATTTGTGCCCCGTGGATTTGTGGGTTCCGCGCGTTTGCCGTGATAAAACACAAGTCTCGCACTTGGCGGGGTTGACCTTCTGTTGTGGTACATCGTTGACGCCTATCACCATTCCGTGCCTGATTAGCTTCTGCAGACCTCCGAGTCCGATGTGCCCAAAGCGTCGGTGCCACAGGCCTTCGCTTTGGCTTGACAGCTTAGCGTGGGCAGCACCGACAAAGCTGAAATGTGCGTCGTTAGGTTGATCGACGTCGCACTCCAACCTGTATAAGTTACCTTCTCGTCGGCCTGCAATGACGATGTCTCCATAACGCTTCACGTAGACCATATGCTTGGTGAACATGATTTCCCCTTCATCGGATTTGTCGTTGATAGACGAGACGGACAGGACTTTGACGCAGCTGTGTGGCACCACGTATACGTTGTTGATGGTGATTTTGGTGTCGGGGTAGAGTGTGGACACCAGTATGAGGGTGCCTACTGCGATAGGTTGAATGGTTTCCCCACCCATGCTCATGATGTCAAAACGTTCCCGTCGGCTTATTCCAACCACGTTGGTTAGCTCCCGTTCGTCGTACGTGATGTGGTGAGATGCGCCGGAGTCCATGTACCACCCTTGTAATTTGTCGTATTGGGATCCCACGAAAGCGCAGTTCTCTGGTTGATTGGATCGTCGCCCTCCACTCTCCTGATGACTTGTTGGCCTGGATAACGCTGTGGCGTCGACGGTGTTGTGGCTCCTGTTGCCCTGGCGGTTGTAGTTGCCATCTTGCCTGTCGCGTCTTATTTGGCCTGGAGGTTGTGGTATGCGTGGGGTGCGGCATTATCGCGCGGTATGTCCATAATTTCCGCATAGTTGGCATTGCACTGTCCCGCCGTAGCCATAACCAGATCTGTGTTCATGTTGGCTTACTCCGTTGCGGCCATCTCTTCCATAACTCCATGCATCGCATTGATTGATGATTGGCATATTCCTGTATCCTCGATCAAATGTGTTGCCGCGATGGTTCCATCCGTCGTGGCCGTTGTTGGCAGCGCTCCATGTGCCTCCTCGACTTGTGCCGGTAAATGCGACCGAATTATCTCCATAGTCGCGTTCAATTGTATCATTGCGATTGCGGCTAGTCTCGCTGTGATATTGTCCGGTGCTCCAATTGTCTCTTTGGCTTGTTGCACTGAAAGCAACGGAATCACCCTCTGCATCGACTCGTTTCTCAAAAGCCAATAGTTGAGCGCCCACGGTATCCAAATTGTATTGGCCATTGACTGTCAGCGTGGTAACAATAACCGAGAATTTCTTCGGTAGTCCCACCAGTAGATTGTAGGTAACTTCCCGTTCGGTAATGGGGTGTCCCACTTCCACCAAGTCCGTATATAGATTGCGGACGCGAGCCAGATATAAGATTAGGGCTTCATTTTGTGCCATTTTAAGGGCTGACAGTTCAGCAACAAGCTGAGATTTTCTTGCGTCGCTGCTTGCCGCAAAAACAGCCGCGAGCCTCTCCCATGCTCCCTTGGCGTTGGGCGCTGCTCTGATAATTGCCAAGTGATGATCTTGGACATTTTTGACAAGGATGTTTCTGACCTTGTTTGACGCGGCGATGTCCTCGTCGGTCATTGGTTCGTCTCTCAGCCATCTATCCAGGTTGTTCTCTTGCATCATAGATTGGAACCTGAACGACCACGTAGCATAATTGCTCAGACCTAATGGGTCTGATAACCTATCCTTTCCCATTGCTGCGTGTTATAGTTCCCGATGTAGGCAGGCAATTATGGTCGTTGTTGACCAGAGGCGGCGGTCGCTGTGCTCCGTATTTGCCACCACCAATTGAAAACGCTTGGCCAAAAGATTGATGCCTATGCCTTGACGAGATAATTACGGCTCAGAAGAGCCGGGGCTCATAACCTCTTACGAGGATAGGAGCAACCGATGCGAAACGTGGATAGATTACAATGTATTGACGCAAGAACCGTGTATATTTGGCATAAATAATTATAGTATCAACGTTAGTAACGCGCAAGACTAATTAGCGCAGAGTGCGCACAAACAATATACTCGCGATAATAACTGTACGGCACTCGTCGCGATACCTAACTTACATCGCGGTTACTCGCACCTAAGTAAGAGCTATTGCACAACTGTTATCAGACGGTATTATGATGACGTGAAATCCCGCATAATCACAACATGAGGAATATAGGAACAATTACATAAAAGACAAAATGGAGAAAACAGGTTAAAGGACATTAATGACCTGTACATCCCTGTACATGCAATCAGTAATGTACATCACCCATCCTGCAATAACCTTGCTAAGCGCGCCTGGAAATTTGCACACCCCTTCATCCACTCTCTTTACCACTATTATTTGGACTAACCTGTCGGCGTCTAGCGGCCTTGATCTCCTTCTCCTTCTGATGTATGCGAGCTGCATTGGCAGCCAGCACCATCATCAATGCATCTTCACCATGTGCGGGCTGCTTTTGGCGTTGGCTAGTGCGCCCATCCTGAGTTCCTGGCGGCTCGTCATTTTGGCCGCTTTTCTGCGGTTTGGTAGCAATTAAGCATTTCGTAAATGAGGAAATAAAGGCATGAAAAAATTGTTATTGTTAAACTAGCTAAAATAAGAAACAAATGTTATGCATGAACTGTGACGTACTTTCTGCAAACATACTAAGAAGTACGTACTATTAGGGTGGCGAAGCAGCAGCAATAATAAAAGTGAACACATGCATAATCACATCTTACCGTAGTGCCTTTTGGCAACTCCAGTGCACCAAGGCCTGGTGTATGCTGAGCTGTTCCACCAGCTCCAACCGGCACTGGAGTGGCTGGTACGGTGAAGGATGTCTTACTGCTTTCAATCTGCTTCCGCTGCACAAGTGCATTAATAAGCTCCTGCTGCCGATCTGTCACATTCAAATCCTCCATCGCAATGCGGCGCTCACTGGGACCCGCATCTGGGTTATCTGGCTGAGCGTACTTGAAGCTCCTCCAGGCTGCCCGAGACTCCTTGTTCCATAGCTTCTTCCATGGCTTCTTCTCAAGGTCCTCTACATAAAAATAATGCGAAGACGAACATCAACGCCAGATGCCATAATACACATCATTGTCAAAAATTTTCGTAATCCAGTACATAGCGTAAGCGGCGTGCATGTCCTCTGTCGTAAAACAAATCTTTGGCCCACGTTTACCCCAAATTCCATTTTTCAAAATACATAGAAAGGAATTTTTTTATCAATCAACCTGATCAAAAAATGTTGTAAAACAAGTATATGGATGACAGTAGCAGTAGGATAGGAGCTCACAAACCTGGCTTGCAGGCAAGTTCCTCCTTGTGGGTGGCCTTCACCTTTTCATCCCTTGCACGTTGGGCATTGTAATCCGTTGCGTATCTACAAAGTACATGGGATGCACCGAATGAAAGTGCTTACTTATGATGCTGTGCATGCTTCATTCTATTGTTGTCTGTCCCCACTGAAAGTAAGCTAGTGATATGGATGGCATGTATGATTACCACAAACAAGATAATCACTAGAAGCATGACATTAGGAAAATAAACATGTACGTACTTTTGCCATTTCTTCTTGAAGCAGTCGACCGTAACTCTTGGCTGTAAGTCAGCCACTTGTGCAAAGCCAGCAGCAAAGCACTTATCCCAAACGGGCTGCAGATGCGGCTCACGTTGAATATCCTTCGCAATGAGGACCCGTGGATTCTTCAGGCTGCTGTCGGGGTTGTACGGCACGTTGTCGCGGACGGCTTTGTTGATGGCGGCCTGCTCATATGACCTGCTCCATTTTAATGGCTCACCACGATCATGATCCTTTCGTATACTGATTCTGCTTACTTCAGGGGATACCAATTGAACAGATGGCTGTTTTAGGGATACGTGGATAGTTAGTTTCTTCTGAGCCTGGTTCCAAGCCTTCCCCTTGAAAGGCGCGCTAATTTCCTTCTTCAGCCACCGAGTGCAGCGGCTAAGCAGCTGCACAGGCGCCACCTGCTGGGCCACAAGCTTGCCATCCTCATCCTCCGAGTCTAAAACCTGAACTGAAACTTCACTGATTGATTTTGCGCCAGCTGCATCAGTAAGGAGCTGCTCGAAATCTACCACTGACAGATTTATCTCAGTATCAATACGCCTCTTTTCTTCATTAGGACAGCAGACCAGCAGTTTACAAACAACTGGTGAATGTGTCTCCATTCATTAAAAGGTTGTACTATTGCAAATAACTTGCTCCTTCAGCAGGATACATACAGCTGCAGACATGAGGCATGGGCCCTACGTACTACTAAAAAGTGAAGAGAAGTGCTTTGGTACTCCGTGCAGGGTTGTGCTGCTGCCAATCAATCCCATGTAAGCAACAATGTTTCGTAACCCTGCTTTACAACATCCTTTATATGTACATTTAATGCCACCCGTGAAGCAAGCAAGAGCAACTGCTATAAAAGTTATGCTGTGCACTAGCCTTTAAATCTTAACATATATACAAGGTGCAGCAGCAATAAAGAATGTTATTTTACAATAATATTGATGATTGCCGTCGTCCTACATAAAAAATCTGTTTAGCTCTTCGCATGCGGCTAGCGATTTGCGGCATGTAACGGTTGGTTGTCGTAAAAGCTAGTCAACGAGTTCATGAGAAACGTCATAAATTATTTTTAAGGAATGTTAATCAAGTTTCTTATTAGCAAGCTCCTGGAAGTATGATGATGAGGCTGTATCCCAGTATTTCACGTACATGCATGTATAAGGAGCTTCCTGTGCGTATGCATGTAGTTTACTATTCAAGTCTATCATTCGTTATTGAAAATTTACTTCAAGTGTAAATTACGCGGACATGCACGTTCCACTTTAATATCTCGTACTCCACATGCATGAGTACTGCCTGTACCACTCCATACAATGGAGGAGTCGTTTCCCTTTGTCAGATATCAGTTCTGTAAGGAAAAACAGTCTGATCCTGCTACTTTACTGTATATTATTACATGTTCATGGCCCACCTTTTATTAGGCTTTTTCTGTGGCATTACTTTCGGTATTGCTGTTGCCTCTTACGTTGCTCTGTATGCCCCTGTTTTAGTTGATGTATATGTTACAGAATATTTAGTGTGGATCCTCATGGGTTCTTCTGTTTTTGTTCTCATCACAGTGTTGGGCGTTACGATAGGGTGATACTGCTCAACGGTGTCATTTACACAGTCCAATCATGATGAACGAGCTCTTCAGCTTTTCGTCGTTTTACCTGGGTCACGGACGTTGACGTTTTCTGGAAGTACGGACTCAACTGTGGGACAGCTCATGGACTTCGTCTCCAGTAATTCCTTATTTACATTTCAACCTGGATCAGTTTGGAGGTTGACTTCTAGTAGAGGGGACGTGCTATCAGATCGAGATAAACATCTTGGCTTGTACGGCTTACATAACCAGTACCATGTTAAAGTTCTTGGCCGCCTCCTTGGAGGCAGTGGAAGGCTTCTGAACAAGCGCCCAGCCTCATCCAAAAGGGATAACATATCAGGTGCGCACGGATGACTTATGTTCATATAGGTTTTTAAGGGATATATTTATTTGGAACATTCATTGTGCACTCATCTCGTACCAGCCACCCACTCATGCTGTCAATAATTTTAAATCAAAGTACAGTTATTCATACTAGCCCGGGCTTTGGTGTGATGAGCCAGGCACTGTGGTTTGTTTGGATGGGTCCAATGAAACCCTTCCAATTGCCATCCACCGTGGCCATGCATGTATGCACGGAAAAAATTAAAATATCCCTCACGCCAAATTGGCATGCAAGCTACATCTACGTATCTCCTTACTTGCATGACAGCATGATTAAATGAATGCAATATTACTGTGCTGCAAAATTCACAGATGCATGGCTGCAAAAGCACAAGTTCAGTCGTTGTCAGGACCCTCTTGGTCAGGAGGTTTATGCATGTACTCAATGCCCATTTACTGGAAGGACACGGTCGCAGCTTTATGGGCACATGAAGAGATGCAGACTTTCTTTCCCAGAGGATACCAACTTAAACATGGACAATGAGAATGACTTCAACACCTCTGATGATCATAATGAAGACCACAGCAGTAGCAGCAAGGACAGTTCAGGGCATACATCAGAGGTGTTGTCAGGGGATAGCAGTGGACATTCGCAGGTTCAGGAAAAAACAGCTCTGCCCTCCTCACTTGTTTCTGCTCTCATTCACGTTATGGATGATCTTGATCCTGCCAATCCTAATCACCGGCAAACTCTAGAATATATATCAGCAATCCTGGATAACTTATGCCAACATAGTTATCCTGAATCTGAGGATGATGAACCCGATGCAGCAGAACTTGGTGTACTTTCACAGTTAGGGGCCATGGATCATGGGCAGTTACAGCTGCTGGAACCCACAAACCCAGCCGAGCTTCTTGCCTCAGGAAGCACTGTTCAAGCGTACAAATAACGTTTGGATGACCCTCTGTGGAGGGTCACTGTGAATAATGGTGATGGCGTTGTAGTGTGCCAAGGTAAGAGAAGTGTTGAGGCCTATTGTAGGGCATTATTAAACATCTTGCCTTGTTTGACGGATGCATGCCTTTGGAAGAAAATAAGATTGTTCTCCTGCATGTACATGCATATTGAATGCATGCAGAGGCAAGAATAACCGTGGGTCAGTTTGGATATGCCTGGCTGAAAGAAAAGATGGCTGGACGTGTTTGAGATGTGGTTGCAGATCGACAGCTACGGTTCTTGAGGGATATCTGCTAACCTCCTGGTAACCATGTTCCACCCAGTCTTTATGTCCTCCGAAAGATGCTTGGAATACCAGACCTATGGGCCTCAATATAATGTACCTTTCTTTTGATGCCCGTGCTTGTCCGTCTCACTTTCGTGGATGGCCACACATCGTCATTGTTCGTTACCTTCAAGGCCCACCATTAACATACATATATGATTTTAGAAATGATAAGCTTACATTTTTTATTAAAAAAGAGAAAAACAAATCGACATATACCACATCAAACCACAAAGCACGCAGCAAATTAAAAGACTAGAACGAAACATAAAATTACAACTCACTAAAACGGGAAGACAGGATGAATAGGCTGTACCTTTTTCGCTGCCGCCTTGCTTGAGTTTGTAGCATTCCTGCTGGAGTTCCTTGCCTTAGAGGGCTCTGAACTCTTTGCCTACATGAAAAGGAAGTATGTTTGAGGAATATAGGAACAATTACATAAAAGACAAAATGGAGAAAACAGGTTAAAGGACATTAATGACCTGTACATCCCTCCCTGTACATGCAATCAGTAATGTACATCACCCATCCTGCAATAACCTTGCTAAGCGCGCCTGGAAATTTGCACACCCCTTCATCCACTCTCTTTACCACTATTATTTGGACTAACCTGTCGGCGTCTAGCGGCCTTGATCTCCTTCTCCTTCTGATGTATGCGAGCTGCATTGGCAGCCAGCACCATCATCAATGCATCTTCACCATGTGCGGGCTGCTTTTGGCGTTGGCTAGTGCGCCCATCCTGAGTTCCTGGCGGCTCGTCATTTTGGCCGCTTTTCTGCGGTTTGGTAGCAATTAAGCATTTCGTAAATGAGGAAATAAAGGCATGAAAAAATTGTTATTGTTAAACTAGCTAAAATAAGAAACAAATGTTATGCATGAACTGTGACGTACTTTCTGCAAACATACTAAGAAGTACGTACTATTAGGGTGGCGAAGCAGCAGCAATAATAAAAGTGAACACATGCATAATCACATCTTACCGTAGTGCCTTTTGGCAACTCCAGTGCACCAAGGCCTGGTGTATGCTGAGCTGTTCCACCAGCTCCAACCGGCACTGGAGTGGCTGGTACGGTGAAGGATGTCTTACTGCTTTCAATCTGCTTCCGCTGCACAAGTGCATTAATAAGCTCCTGCTGCCGATCTGTCACATTCAAATCCTCCATCGCAATGCGGCGCTCACTGGGACCCGCATCTGGGTTATCTGGCTGAGCGTACTTGAAGCTCCTCCAGGCTGCCCGAGACTCCTTGTTCCATAGCTTCTTCCATGGCTTCTTCTCAAGGTCCTCTACATAAAAATAATGCGAAGACGAACATCAACGCCAGATGCCATAATACACATCATTGTCAAAAATTTTCGTAATCCAGTACATAGCGTAAGCGGCGTGCATGTCCTCTGTCGTAAAACAAATCTTTGGCCCACGTTTACCCCAAATTCCATTTTTCAAAATACATAGAAAGGAATTTTTTTATCAATCAACCTGATCAAAAAATGTTGTAAAACAAGTATATGGATGACAGTAGCAGTAGGATAGGAGCTCACAAACCTGGCTTGCAGGCAAGTTCCTCCTTGTGGGTGGCCTTCACCTTTTCATCCCTTGCACGTTGGGCATTGTAATCCGTTGCGTATCTACAAAGTACATGGGATGCACCGAATGAAAGTGCTTACTTATGATGCTGTGCATGCTTCATTCTATTGTTGTCTGTCCCCACTCAAAGTACGCCACCGAGTGCAGCGGCTAAGCAGCTGCACAGGCGCCACCTGCTGGGCCACAAGCTTGCCATCCTCATCCTCCGAGTCTAAAACCTGAACTGAAACTTCACTGATTGATTTTGCGCCAGCTGCATCAGTAAGGAGCTGCTCGAAATCTACCACTGACAGATTTATCTCAGTATCAATACGCCTCTTTTCTTCATTAGGACAGCAGACCAGCAGTTTACAAACAACTGGTGAATGTGTCTCCATTCATTAAAAGGTTGTACTATTGCAAATAACTTGCTCCTTCAGCAGGATACATACAGCTGCAGACATGAGGCATGGGCCCTACGTACTACTAAAAAGTGAAGAGAAGTGCTTTGGTACTCCGTCCAGGGTTGTGCTGCTGCCAATCAATCCCATGTAAGCAACAATGTTTCGTAACCCTGCTTTACAACATCCTTTATATGTATTGGGTGTTACACTGTGGGCGACTCGCCCTTCAAAGACGAGCACCGGGGATCCTGACCGGACCGAGCCACAGAGCAGGGGAGGAACACGTGGCTTTGTCTGTCTGTCCTGCCACGTGCTACCCCTCTCACTAGGGCCAGCGAGCCCTCATAGGCTCTCGCCTGGCCACTCACAGAGCACTCAGGGCTACCAAGAAACCACAGGAAGGCCCAACAGAAAACGGGGGACACCTAGCTGCTCAAAGGACGGGGAAACCTCTCCTCTAACCCGACACTGACTAGACAGGAGCCTGGCAGACACACACAGTTCCCCTCAGAGGAGAAGCACCAGCAGGAAAGCACACCCTTCCACAGCCAAGCCAGAAGAACCCAACAAGAGGCGGAGGGGGGGATGACAAGCCGAACTGGCGCCCCCCTAGAAAGCCTTCCGGCCCCACCCAAAGCTGGCCCCGCAGACACCTGAACTGCACAACAAGGAAAGACCTCTCTCGCTGAACCCCCCTAAAACCCTAAGGCCCCGAAGCCTGGACACAGGAACCTCTAGCCACGAAACCCTCCACCCTCTCCCTTCCCCTCCTCAAGATCTAGACCGTCCTCTCCTTGTCTCTACCTCCCTCACTCTCCCCCTTTCCTCCCACAGAACCTCCTCCTCAAAACTCCTGCCCTAAAGCCCCTGCTCTGTTCTTGCTGCTCCATGGTTGGTGATGTCAACCGGATCTGCACACCGCATTTGCGTGCCAACTATGGCTAGGATGGGATGTTGTGGTCCCACTTGATCCCAGCCATAGTGAGGTATTCCCAACGCTGCAAAAGAATGCAAGCGTGCCCAAAAGTCGGCAACTGTACGGGCCTGTGCACGGTCCAGGGGTGAGGTTGCTGTTTGTGTTGGAGTGTCCATTGCTGGCTGTGTCGTAGAGATGATTGGATGGGTGTTGGCATCTTCCTCTTCCTCTTGAGGGAACCCCCCTGAACGGTTGAAGAAGTCAGTAATAGCCCGTTGACGGGGTCCCTGCTCTGCTGTGTGGGTCTGTTGTTGCTGCCGCCGTCTGTGGGTAGAAGGCCACTGTGGCCTGTGTTCTCTTGTTGCCGCCCGGAGACAGTGCCTGCCATATTCCATAGAAGATAAGGCTGCCAAAGCTATCACGTCCCATGGGGCCTGCTCGCAACCGGGAGGTGCTTGGACAAGCCATAGCTGTTGCCTGGTCAAGCCCCCTTCAATGGTGGCTGATGTCGGCAATGGCAGATGTCTGTCAATCTGTTCTCGCACCGCCTTGGCTATAGGGCACTCCCAGAAGTGGTGCAGGCGTGGGGAGCAAGGTTGATCAGTATCAGCTCCATAGCTGCCACACCCACATGGTTTGATGGGCACCCTGGAAAGATGTGTGTTGCCAGGTATGGGTATCCCATCGACCACCAAACGCCACAGCGTCTCTTTGTTTTTATTTTCCCACCGAACTGCTGTCCACAGCCTGTCTAGGGTTGCCTGAAAGCGCTGGAGGTTAGTGACAGGACAGGGAGGAGCTGGACCGTCTGTTGGCATCCCTTGCGCCTCCTGCACAAAAGCTGACAAGAGCTCCAATCGCTCCTCCGCTGTTGAAACCCCTTGCAGCTGAGTAGCTTGGCTTACCGTGAGGTTGTAGAGAGGCACTATACCCGAGTCCCCTGGCAGTCTCCAGCCCAAACGCCTGACGATCATGGCCATGACTGTGGTGCGGTCTGGTGGTGCTGGCATCTGCTGCTGCATTCTGTCCTCCACCCTGTCCGGCTGTTGGGGTTGTAAGCGGTTGACTACCTTCCGTGCTGCTGCTATCCATGCCGGGCTGATATCGTTGCATAGAGCCGAGAGAGCCATACGGGTAGACTCCTTGTCTCGCAGTTGGGTGGGGCTAGCTGAGGGGTCTAGAAACTGTTGGGTCCAGTCTAGCCAGGTCATGTACTGAGGGAGGGGTATTTGGTCATGCTCCAGCATGTCGTACACCCTTACCAGGTCCCCAACTGTGAGCAGTTTTCTGCATGAAGCCATCAGTTGGTGACGGGTTTCCAGGCCTGGGCGGTGGTTGTTACCATTGATGCTTCCCCCATTGTCCGAATTGTTGGGCAGCAAAGGATTTCCCCAGAGAGCAGCCGCCCAGCACCAGTCTCCAGGGGCTAAAGGTGGGTTGCTGACATCTTCTAGTGGTGGGAGGTGCCCTAAAGCCCCTACAATTCGGCTGATCTCCTCAGGCAAGGTCTCTCCACCCAGCCAGGGCCCAGTTGCCTGGGCAGTGGTAAGGGCCCAAGGTTTAAAGGCCGGATGGGTGATCTCCAGGTAGGTGGCCAGGGTCCGGATCCAGGGGTGGAGGCTTCGAACATTACCACTAGTAACTGGCTCTTCCTCTTCTTCAGCAACCGTATTCATCGCCGTGTCCAGAAGCATTACCCTCTCTCTCTCTCTCCTGGCCATCAGGGCCCCTCGGATGAATCGCACTGCCCACATGGCTTGTCTTGCCCGAATGTGTTGCCTGAGGGGCAGTAGGCCAAAACCACCAGTTGATGGGTGTCCCACCAAGAGTCTGCTAGGTACTCCAGTGAAGCGCTGGCCCTGGTCTTCTGGGCCCTGTTTCCGATCTACAAGGCGAGCAGCTAAGCGTTCAATGTAGGTCAGAGTGGTATCTGGAGGTGGTCCACCATGCTCCATATGCCAAGTGACTGTTTGCAGGCAATAGTTGGAGACTGCTGCAGCCCGACCAAAGGCAGAGAGCGGATAATGGGCTAGGCGTTGCATCCTCGTGTAGGCCAGGGCTAGCATCTCCGGCCAGTCTGGTTGGGGCGGCTGCAGTTGGTTGTCCATTGGCAAGTTAAGGGCTGTCGCAGTGGTGACCACCTTCAGGCCATTTATTGTGCTTCCCTGATGGTGGTCGTCCACAGCCCCTATGGGTAGGATTTCCATCTTATCCAGGTTCAGGCGTTGACCTGATGCCCGGGCAAAAGTATCCATGGCTTCAAGGAAGGCTGGCACGGATTCCTCTCCTTCAAGGGCCACTTCTGCATCATCAGCAAACTGACAGGCTGTGACCCTGTCTTCATCTGAAGGCAATAGGCGGAGGCCTATCTCTTGGCTCTTTAGCCAGCTGAACAAGGCCTGGGCAACAAAGAGATACAGCAGGGGTGCTAGAGGGCAACCCTGTCTTACCCCTGCTTCCATTTTAACAAGCCTGGATTTGAAACCGTTCACCATGGCTCTTGCCCGCGTGTTGCTAAGCAATATCCGGGTCCAACTGCAAAGCTGTGGGCCTGCTCCCATCGCCTCCATCGCCCCCATCAGGAAGTTGCGGTCCACTGTGTCATAAGCTTTTGCGAAGTCCAGGAAGGCCAGCAGACTTTGGCGGTTCAATTTCCGTAAGAGATGAGGCAGATGGCGTAGAAAGAGAACACTGGCCCCAATGAGCCTCTTGGGCAGAAAAGCTGACTGCTCAGGGCTAATGATTCGTCCCAGGGCTGGCCCTAGGCGATTTGCCAGCACCTTGGCCAGCAAGCGGTAGTCCGAGCAAAGCAGTGTGATAGGGCGGTAGTTACCAGGCTGTTTGGGGTCTCCCTTCTTGTAAAGCACCTTAATGATACCATCCAGAAAGCCTGTTGGCACCTGCCCTGTTTTGCCGATAGCCGTGAAGAGGGCTGCCATGGTATGGCCAATCTCTGGCCAGAACTTGCGGTACAGATCCGTTGGGATGCCATCCCATCCGGGTGCTTTGCCTGGCTGGCTCTTCTTCAGTGCGAAACCCAGCTCAGTCACAGCAATGGTCGGGGACCCAGCCACTTCGTCAGCTTCCTCAGGGAGTCGGATGTTGGCTGCTGCTAACTGGGTTAGCACTGACTGGCGATCTTCAGGAGTGGTGAAGTCTGGGGCTCTGCATACCCCTGCCCAAAAGTCCGCTACGACCTGTGGTAGCTGTGCTGGATTAGTGACCAGTCGGCCTGAGTGTGCCTGGAGTGCCACTGGGGCTGTTTGCTGGTCCTGGATTTGGGTTTGCAGGAAGGTTGTCAGAGCTGGGCCAGGACGCTCTCCTGCGTGTAACCAGTGGACCCGGGTCTTTTTTGCCACCCTGGCGTTGTCCTCAATATGCACCCTAGCCAGTCTTGCTTGGGCATCTATGAGCTGCTGTAGTAGGTGTGGTGAGTGCGGCATAGTATCGAGGGCTTGTTGGGCCTGTTGGACCCCAAGGTAGGCCTCCTGGGTATGAGCACCTGGCTGCTGTCTGCGCTGTTGCGCTACCTTGTTGAGTTGGTGTGCTAGGAAGGTTAGTCGGCGTTTAAAACCAGGCCACCAAGCAATAAGGTTGCCCGGATTCTCTTCGACTGAGGGTGCCTCTTGGCATTGGTTCCGGATCCACTCCGCCATGCTTGTAGCCAAATCCTCATGGTCAGTGAAGGCCATGCGTATACGCTTGATGCCTGGGCCCTTGACCTCATTTTTGCAAGGTAGGAGATGAAGTGTGGCAAGACGGTGGTCTGAGGCTGTGTGGAAGGAGATGGCTGTATGGCATAGGTACGGCAGCTTGGCTTCATTGATGTAGATGCGATCTAGGCGTGAACCGCCTGGGGTGGGTGCATGGTACAGGTGAGTGAAGTCACGGCGCCTTGGGTGGAGGTATCGGTGGGTATCTACCATCTGTGGGCCTGCCCGCTGCCGCATCTCAGTGATAGGCCTATCTGCTTGACGCCCATCTCTTCCTGCGGACGAGTCCCACTCTGGGTTTTCCACAAAGTTGAAGTCTCCTGCCCAGATAAGGGTGGTGTCCCTATTGTCCTCCATGGCTTGCGTTGTGGTGGCAGCCAGGGCGTTCTCGAAGAGTTGTCGCCGGGTTTCCGCAGCCATCGAGGTAGTGCCAGGTGGGAGGTAGATATTGCAGATGTGCAGGCGGTGTCCCCCCCAGTGGAGGATACAGTCGGTGAAACGGCCTCTCGTACATGTATGCTGGGGTGTTGCCAGTTTAGGTGCCAGAGCTGAAGCTAGCCCCTGTCTGATGAGGATGAGCACTCCTGCTGTGTGCGTCGAGTTAGACCAAGAGTAGGCTGCTATCTTCCAGTTTTGTGTGTGGATCTGTTTGGTGGCATAACGAAGATCCCGTTCAAACAGGCATTGGTGCTGGAGGGTAGTGTGGTGGGTTTCCTGCAGACATACAACATCCAGCCGCTGCTCAGCCCATTGACGTACCGCTGCCTGAAGTCGACTGCCATGAGAGGCCAGAAGCCCTCGCATATTGTGCGTGGCTATGCGCAGTGGATGCCCTGAGATAGCTCCCTGCCGCTGACTTCTCTTGTTGCCTCTGGACATTATTCGGCTTGGGTTTCCCGGTTGGGGGGGTCATACTCCTTCCCATCGCAGTCCATGTCCTGGGATGGGTTGGGGTTGTTTTTGGTTTGCCGGGGACGCCGAGTGGGTGTCCGCCGTGGTCGGAGTGCCTCCTTGGTTATACCACCTGATACCGTTGACTCCCTCTCCTTCCGTTGCAAGGCTAGTTTGGCCTTCCGGGCTTGCCTTGCCCTCTCTGTTTGGGCCATGTGCCGCTGGGCTCGTACCTCCTCTGGCAGGTGGGTCAGTCGCTGCTTGCGAATTTTGTTTTGTTGGGTTCTGGTGAGGGCGTGGCTGTTTGAGGTATGCTCTTGTGCCCTGGCCCTGGAGAGTGAGCGTCCAGCTGGTGCGTTGACCTCGTTCACCACCCCCTGGTTGTCTGGCTTTGATGCTGGTTGGGGAGGTGGTGGTTGGGCTGCACATTCTGTGACTACATCAGTGGTATTAGTCGGGGTTCTGGGTTTGCATGCTGCTGTAGCGGCTTTGGCTGCTGCTTCCCTGGCCATTGCTGCTGTTGCGGCTGCTTCGATGATAGCTTGGGGCGGCAGCCTGGGTGGTGGGGCCATGGGTTGGGGCGCCCCAGGTGGGAGTGGCATCAGAGAGCTGGGTGTGGGTTGCCTTGGGGGTCCCTGTGGGTGCTGCCTGAGAACATCCGCAAAGGATGGCACAGTGTTGGCCATGCTGGACGAGGGGTCCAGACCTCTCAGTCGGGCTGTGGGCTGGGCTGGGGGATTTGGCTGGTGGGTTGGCAGGCGTTGACGTTTGAGGTCTCGCTGGCGATTGAGCTCCGTTCGTGGAGGGGGTTTGCAGGGCATACGAAACGGGGCCTCCTCTACTACTGACCGGAGCCTAGTAGCCACCAGCATGCCCTGGTTCAAAAAGCCCCCCGGTCGTCCAAAGCTGAACAGGCTCTGGGGTGGGAGGCTGGGGGATCCCGGTGCCATTTTAACCCGCCATGTGTCAGCCATGCGCGTGGGTTTGAGGTCTTGGAACTCATCCATGGGTCTGGAGGATCGTTCTGATGAATAAGCTTGCGCTAGGAAGCTTGGGATAGCTTGCGGGGATAGGCTTGAAGGCACCCCTGATATCTCCCAGAGTGCTGGCTGCATCTTGTGGAGGTTTTTGATGTGGACCTCCACGGTGATGGGTGGGTTGTTCGGGAGAAGGTGGACTTGCCCCAGTCTCAGGTGTCCCCTGGCGACTGCGGGTGATGATAGGAGCCATGCCCTGCCACCCTTCGGGAGAAGAATGGTAATTTCTTGCACCACGTTGCCATTGGGGTGCTTGTACTGGTGATGCCTGCCAATCTTTGGCAGGCTGCATGGTAGGCCTGGCATGTTGGCCACCATAACCTCGTACACTTTGGTAATGACTGCATCCGTGAGGGGCCCGAAAAGCTGGGCGTGGACGTCTGCCGGGTTAGAATCTGGTGGCCAATGGATGTCCATGGCCAAGGTCTCTTGGTCGAGTAGGATGGGAGTTCCTGCTGGTAATTCCCGTTGAATTTGGTCCAGGTTAACGAAGCGTTTTGCCATCGGAGGTCGGGCGGACGGGCCTCTGTTGGCTGCAGCTGATTCCTGGCCAATGGATTTTGTTGTTCGCGCCGTGGTCCGCGCGCGGTTGATATCGATCATGGTGAAGGCTAAGATGGCATAGAGAAGCAAAGGAGTTTATCTTCCGAAGAACGACTTGCGACTGTCTGCAATGACGGCCAGAAGAGGGAATAGCGAGAGGTTCCGAATCCCCGCCTGCGCAAGAGTTGCCTCTAATTCCGCCGTTTAAAGGAGAGCAGAAGAAGATATTCCCTAGGAGTGGTGGTTGTTCCCGTTGGTGGCCAAGAGTCGGAAGAATGAGCGGGATGCTCCAAGTCGCAGCAGGCGCGATAATCGCCGTTCACTCTGCCGTAGAAAATAGAGTAAAAGAAGGCAATCCACAAGGAAGAAAGGCGCGTGCCCTGGTGCCTTTTATATGTACATTTAATGCCACCCGTGAAGCAAGCAAGAGCAACTGCTATAAAAGTTATGCTGTGCACTAGCCTTTAAATCTTAACATATATACAAGGTGCAGCAGCAATAAAGAATGTTATTTTACAATAATATTGATGATTGCCGTCGTCCTACATAAAAAATCTGTTTAGCTCTTCGCATGCGGCTAGCGATTTGCGGCATGTAACGGTTGGTTGTCGTAAAAGCTAGTCAACGAGTTCATGAGAAACGTCATAAATTATTTTTAAGGAATGTTAATCAAGTTTCTTATTAGCAAGCTCCTGGAAGTATGATGATGAGGCTGTATCCCAGTATTTCACGTACATGCATGTATAAGGAGCTTCCTGTGCGTATGCATGTAATTTACTATTCAAGTCTATCATTCGTTATTGAAAATTTACTTCAAGTGTAAATTACGCGGACATGCACGTTCCACTTTAATATCTCGTACTCCACATGCATGAGTACTGCCTGTACCACTCCATACAATGGAGGAGTCGTTTCCCTTTGTCAGATATCAGTTCTGTAAGGAAAAACAGTCTGATCCTGCTACTTTACTGTATATTATTACATGCTCATGGCCCACCTTTTATTAGGCTTTTTCTGTGGCATTACTTTCGGTATTGCTGTTGCCTCTTACGTTGCTCTGTATGCCCCTGTTTTAGTTGATGTATATGTTACAGAATATTTAGTGTGGATCCTCATGGGTTCTTCTGTTTTTGTTCTCATCACAGTGTTGGGCGTTACGATAGGGCGATACTGCTCAACGGTGTCATTTACACAGTCCAATCATGATGAACGAGCTCTTCAGCTTTTCGTCGTTTTACCTGGGTCACGGACGTTGACGTTTTCTGGAAGTACGGACTCAACTGTGGGACAGCTCATGGACTTCGTCTCCAGTAATTCCTTATTTACATTTCAACCTGGATCAGTTTGGAGGTTGACTTCTAGTAGAGGGGACGTGCTATCAGATCGAGATAAACATCTTGGCTTGTACGGCTTACATAACCAGTACCATGTTAAAGTTCTTGGCCGCCTCCTTGGAGGCAGTGGAAGGCTTCTGAACAAGCGCCCAGCCTCATCCAAAAGGGATAACATATCAGGTGCGCACGGATGACTTATGTTCATATAGGTTTTTAAGGGATATATTTATTTGGAACATTCATTGTGCACTCATCTCGTACCAGCCACCCACTCATGCTGTCAATAATTTTAAATCAAAGTACAGTTATTCATACTAGCCCGGGCTTTGGTGTGATGAGCCAGGCACTGTGGTTTGTTTGGATGGGTCCAATGAAACCCTTCCAATTGCCATCCACCGTGGCCATGCATGTATGCACGGAAAAAATTAAAATATCCCTCACGCCAAATTGGCATGCAAGCTACATCTACGTATCTCCTTACTTGCATGACAGCATGATTAAATGAATGCAATATTACTGTGCTGCAAAATTCACAGATGCATGGCTGCAAAAGCACAAGTTCAGTCGTTGTCAGGACCCTCTTGGTCAGGAGGTTTATGCATGTACTCAATGCCCATTTACTGGAAGGACACGGTCGCAGCTTTATGGGCACATGAAGAGATGCAGACTTTCTTTCCCAGAGGATACCAACTTAAACATGGACAATGAGAATGACTTCAACACCTCTGATGATCATAATGAAGACCACAGCAGTAGCAGCACGGACAGTTCAGGGCATACATCAGAGGTGTTGTCAGGGGATAGCAGTGGACATTCGCAGGTTCAGGAAGAAACAGCTCTGCCCTCCTCACTTGTTTCTGCTCTCATTCACGTTATGGATGATCTTGATCCTGCCAATCCTAATCACCGGCAAACTCTAGAATATATATCAGCAATCCTGGATAACTTATGCCAACATAGTTATCCTGAATCTGAGGATGATGAACCCGATGCAGCAGAACTTGGTGTACTTTCACAGTTAGGGGCCATGGATCATGGGCAGTTACAGCTGCTGGAACCCACAAACCCAGCCGAGCTTCTTGCCTCAGGAAGCACTGTTCAAGCGTACAAATAACGTTTGGATGACCCTCTGTGGAGGGTCACTGTGAATAATGGTGATGGCGTTGTTGTTGTGATTATGCGGGATTTCACGTCATCATAATACCGTCTGATAACAGTTGTGCAATAGCTCTTACTTAGGTGCGAGTAACCGCGATGTAAGTTAGGTATCGCGACGAGTGCCGTACAGTTATTATCGCGAGTATATTGTTTGTGTGCACTCTGCGCTAATTAGTCTTGCGCGTTACTAACGTTGATACTATAATTATTTATGCCAAATATACACGGTTCTTGCGTCAATACATTGTAATCTATCCACGTTTCGCATCGGTTGCTCCTATCCTCGTAAGAGGTTATGAGCCCCGGCTCTTCTGAGCCGTAATTATCTCGTCAAGGCATAGGCATCAATCTTTTGGCCAAGCGTTTTCAATTGGTGGTGGCAAATACGGAGCACAGCGACCGCCGCCTCTGGTCAACAACGACCATAATCGCCTGCCTACATCGGGAACTATAACACGCAGCAATGGGAAAGGATAGGTTATCAGACCCATTAGGTCTGAGCAATTATGCTACGTGGTCGTTCAGGTTCCAATCTATGATGCAAGAGAACAACCTGGATAGATGACCGACGAGGACATCGCCGCGTCAAACAAGGTCAGAAACATCCTTGTCAAAAATGTCCAAGATCATCACTTGGCAATTATCAGAGCAGCGCCCAACGCCAAGGGAGCATGGGAGAGGCTCGCGGCTGTTTTTGCGGCAAGCAGCGACGCAAGAAAATCTCAGCTTGTTGCTGAACTGTCAGCCCTTAAAATGGCACAAAATGAAGCCCTAATCTTATATCTGGCTCGCGTCCGCAATCTATATACGGACTTGGTGGAAGTGGGACACCCCGTTACCGAACGGGAAGTTACCTACAATCTACTGGTGGGACTACCGAAGAAATTCTCGGTTATTGTTACCACGCTGACAGTCAATGGCCAATACAATTTGGATACCGTGGGCGCTCAACTATTGGCTTTTGAGAAACGAGTCGATGCAGAGGGTGATTCCGTTGCTTTCAGTGCAACAAGCCAAAGAGACAATTGGAGCACCGGACAATATCACAGCGAGACTAGCCGCAATCGCAATGATACAATTGAACGCGACTATGGAGATAATTCGGTCGCATTTACCGGCACAAGTCGAGGAGGCACATGGAGCGCTGCCAACAACGGCCACGACGGATGGAACCATCGCGGCAACACATTTGATCGAGGATACAGGAATATGCCAATCATCAATCAATGCGATGCATGGAGTTATGGAAGAGATGGCCGCAACGGAGTAAGCCAACATGAACACAGATCTGGTTATGGCTACGGCGGGACAGTGCAATGCCAACTATGCGGAAATTATGGACATACCGCGCGACAATGCCGCACCCCACGCATACCACAACCTCCAGGCCAAATAAGACGCGACAGGCAAGATGGCAACTACAACCGCCAGGGCAACAGGAGCCACAACACCGTCGACGCCACAGCGTTATCCAGGCCAACAAGTCATCAGGAGAGTGGAGGGCGACGATCCAATCAACCAGAGAACTGCGCTTTCGTGGGATCCCAATACGACAAATTACAAGGGTGGTACGTGGACTCCGGCGCATCTCACCACATCACGTACGACGAACGGGAGCTAACCAACGTGGTTGGAATAAGCCGACGGGAACGTTTTGACATCACGAGCATGGGTGGGGAAACCATTCAACCTATCGCAGTAGGCACCCTCATACTGGTGTCCACACTCTACCCCGACACCAAAATCACCATCAACAACGTATACGTGGTGCCACACAGCTGCGTCAAAGTCCTGTCCGTCTCGTCTATCAACGACAAATCCGATGAAGGGGAAATCATGTTCACCAAGCATATGGTCTACGTGAAGCGTTATGGAGACATCGTCATTGCAGGCCGACGAGAAGGTAACTTATACAGGTTGGAGTGCGACGTCGATCAACCTAACGACGCACATTTCAGCTTTGCCGGTGCTGCCCACGCTAAGCTGTCAAGCCAAAGCGAAGGCCTGTGGCACCGACGCTTTGGGCACATCGGACTCGGAGGTCTGCAGAAGCTAATCAGGCACGGAATGGTGATAGGCGTCAACGATGTACCACAACAGAAGGTCAACCCCGCCAAGTGCGAGACTTGTGTTTTATCACGGCAAACGCGCGGAACCCACAAATCCACGGGGCACAAATCTGATAAACCAATGGAGCTCATTCATGTGGACGTCTGCGGCCCCATGCCGGACAACACCCCAAATGGGTCACGGTACATGACTGTGCTGTTGGATGACTGCACAAAATTTTCAGCAGTTGCATTCACCAACACCAAGGAGGCGGTTAAGGACAAGCTGGTAACGATGATAAATCAGCTGGAGAACATGTGTGGACATAAAACGTGGGAGATGCGATCCGACAGAGGAGGAGAATTCATCAATTCCCAACTACAAGCCTTCTTTGCTTCCAGAGGGATCAGGCATGGGCCAACTGTTGGATACACCCCTGAACGAAATGGCGCTGCAGAGCGGTTAAACCGGACCCTGCTGGAAAAGATGCGCGCCCTATTGCTTGAATCCAAACTCCCTCAAAAAATGTGGGCTGAGGCGGCAGCCACAGCCAACTACCTACGCAATATATCCCCAGCAGATGGCATTTCCCGTACCCCGTACGAGCTCTTCACTGGAAAGGTTCCAGAGGTCGATCACTTGCGCGTTTTTGGCTGCACGGCTTATGTCCACGTGCCCAAGGCCAAGCGCAACAAACTGGATCCCGTGAGTCGACGAGGTATAATGGTGGGATATGGCGATGGGGGCAGCTACCGGATATTATTCTCGGACGGGTCAGTATCAAGACACAGCGATGTCGTATTCGATGAACAACAGACCACGCACGAACCATACAAACCCTCGGACGACAACCGTGACAATGCTGAAACTGACTCCGATTCCGACATGGATGACCCAGAGCCACGACCAAGAGCTGTCCCTATGCCCACCAATGCACACAATGGTGATGGCCACGACCCGAATCTGCCTCAACCACCACCTCCCGTAACACGCACGGCGTCAAGCTATCCAAACACAGAGAGAACAGGAGCCGTCAACGATGGAGCGGGCCCATCAGGAAGCCAACCAAGGCAAGACCCAATACAACCTGAGGACACCGACGACTCCGACAGTGAAGACATGGCAACAGAAGAAGACATGGATGTGGACAACACGAGGTTAGCCAACCGCTACCCCATCCGCGTGCGAAAGCGCCCATGTGAGTGGTGGCGCACTCAAAGATCGGTGGCAGCGCGTATCAACATGGCCGCCAGAATACAAGAACCCAAATCTCACCATGATGCGATTAGAGGCCCTCACCGCATCAAGTGGCAACAAGCGATGAACGACGAGATAATTGCCCACATGACCAACGGCACCTGGGAAATTGGCATCCCACCGCCTGGCACAAACATCCTGCCCTGCCGCTGGGTCTACAAACTCAAGACATGCCCTGATGGCTCAATCGACAGATACAAGGCGCGTCTGGTTGCGAAGGGCTTCGCACAACGCGAGGGGGTGGATTTTGGAGAACTGTTTGCACCTACATCACGAGGCTCATCATTCCGGGCCATCCTAGCCATCGCCGCCGCCAGGGACTTCGACGTACACCAACTAGATGTCTCCACGGCCTTTTTGAACGGCGACCTCAAAGAGGAAATCTGGATGAAACCACCACCGGGATACGACCTGGCGACCCCAGGAGCTGCCTGCCGGCTACTCAAGTCGATATATGGCCTCCGCCAAGCATCCCGCTGCTGGTACGACAAACTATGCACCAAATTCGCTGAAATCGGACTCACCACATCCAAATCTGACCAAGCGATGTTCGTGAGAGCAAACAACAGCAAAGGAGATGTGTTCGTGCTGGTCCACGTGGACGACATGTGCATTGCGGCTAAAGACCCCGAGATGATCCGAAATCTCAAGGCAGAAATCAGCAAACTATTCAAGGTAAGAGATCTTGGCCGCATTGAGGTATTTCTGGGCATGGAAGTTCGACGGCAACCCAATGGAGAGATCACGTTATCACAATCCAGCTATGTGGAACGCATCCTACATAAGCATGGCATGAGCGAGGTTAAACCCAGAGCCATCCCCATAGCTGTGGGAGCAAAACTTCACCTGGACAAAGACACCGAGCTGTTGGAGGATCCGACGCCGTACAGAGCACTCATTGGTGAGCTCAACTACCTGGCAGTCAGCACGCGTCCAGACCTTGGCTTCGCCCTCAGCATGTTGTCACGGTTCATGGCCAAGCCAACCAAACCCGCAATGGGCATGGCAAAGGGGGTCCTTCGCTACGTGGCGGGCACGCGCAACCTGGGCCTACAGTTCCGGCGGGAGAGCAAGGAGATCATCGATGGATATTGCGATTCGGACTGGGCAGGAGACACTAACTCAAGGCGATCCACGACTGGGTACGTATTTCACGTTAATGGTACCGCAATCAGCTGGAGCAGTCAGTTGCAGCGCATTGTGGCAGCGTCATCCGTGGAGGCTGAATACCAGGCCCTTTCCAGCGCAGTCAGGGAAGTCCTCTGGTTGAATAAGCTATGCGGGGACCTTAATGTGGACTCCGACGGAATCAGAATCAACATAGACTCACAAGGGGCCTTAGACCTAGGCAACAACCCCATTACATCATCACGGTCTAAGCATATTGATGTACAGCACCACATGATTCGCGAGAGAGTGATAGAGGGCGACGTGGCACTGGGGCATTGCCGCACGGAGGAGATGGTGGCGGACGCATTGACCAAACCACTGCCAGAAGGAAAGTTTGTCTGGTGCCGCCGTGAAATGGGACTAGACGATACCTGACAAAGAAGCCATCGATCTGTTGGTAGAAACCAGCTCATATAGGCCAATAAGGCGTGAGCCCGGGTGGCTGGCTGTAGTTAAGCTGTTTTTGATAGTGAGGTCATTATTTCTTTTGACAATAACGTTCATAAGCGAAGGATTACTTATTCTTGTTGTGGCATCTAACAGCACCAGTCCAGCATCGTCTCAATTGCCTTATCGTAGAGGTTTATTTCAGTGATACTTAGTAACTTGACGCTACTATCTTTGAGGGGGTGTGATATTGGAGTGCCCTATTCGACCATGACGTGCATCCCGAGGGGGTGTGTTGTGATTATGCGGGATTTCACGTCATCATAATACCGTCTGATAACAGTTGTGCAATAGCTCTTACTTAGGTGCGAGTAACCGCGATGTAAGTTAGGTATCGCGACGAGTGCCGTACAGTTATTATCGCGAGTATATTGTTTGTGCGCACTCTGCGCTAATTAGTCTTGCGCGTTACTAACGTTGATAATATAATTATTTATGCCAAATATACACGGTTCTTGCGTCAATACATTGTAATCTATCCACGTTTCGCATCGGTTGCTCCTATCCTCGTAAGAGTTGTAGTGTGCCAAGGTAAGAGAAGTGTTGAGGCCTATTGTAGGGCATTATTAAACATCTTGCCTTGTTTGACGGATGCATGCCTTTGGAAGAAAATAAGATTGTTCTCCTGCATGTACATGCATATTGAATGCATGCAGAGGCAAGAATAACCGTGGGTCAGTTTGGATATGCCTGGCTGAAAGAAAAGATGGCTGGACGTGTTTGAGATGTGGTTGCAGATCGACAGCTACGGTTCTTGAGGGATATCTGCTAACCTCCTGGTAACCATGTTCCACCCAGTCTTTATGTCCTCCGAAAGATGCTTGGAATACCAGACCTATGGGCCTCAATATAATGTACCTTTCTTTTGATGCCCGTGCTTGTCCGTCTCACTTTCGTGGATGGCCACACATCGTCATTGTTCGTTACCTTCAAGGCCCACCATTAACATACATATATGATTTTAGAAATGATAAGCTTACATTTTTTATTAAAAAAGAGAAAAACAAATCGACATATACCACATCAAACCACAAAGCACGCAGCAAATTAAAAGACTAGAACGAAACATAAAATTACAACTCACTAAAACGGGAAGACAGGATGAATGGGCTGTACCTTTTTCGCTGCCGCCTTGCTTGAGTTTGTAGCATTCCTGCTGGAGTTCCTTGCCTTAGAGGGCTCTGAACTCTTTGCCTACATGAAAAGGAAGTATGTTTGAGGAATATAGGAACAATTACATAAAAGACAAAATGGAGAAAACAGGTTAAAGGACATTAATGACCTGTACATCCCTCCCTGTACATGCAATCAGTAATGTACATCACCCATCCTGCAATAACCTTGCTAAGCGCGCCTGGAAATTTGCACACCCCTTCATCCACTCTCTTTACCACTATTATTTGGACTAACCTGTCGGCGTCTAGCGGCCTTGATCTCCTTCTCCTTCTGATGTATGCGAGCTGCATTGGCAGCCAGCACCATCATCAATGCATCTTCACCATGTGCGGGCTGCTTTTGGCGTTGGCTAGTGCGCCCATCCTGAGTTCCTGGTGGCTCGTCATTTTGGCCGCTTTTCTGCGGTTTGGTAGCAATTAAGCATTTCGTAAATGAGGAAATAAAGGCATGAAAAAATTGTTATTGTTTAACTAGCTAAAATAAGAAACAAATGTTATGCATGAACTGTGACGTACTTTCTGCAAACATACTAAGAAGTACGTACTATTAGGGTGGCGAAGCAGCAGCAATAATAAAAGTGAACACATGCATAATCACATCTTACCGTAGTGCCTTTTGGCAACTCCAGTGCACCAAGGCCTGGTGTATGCTGAGCTGTTCCACCAGCTCCAACCGGCACTGGAGTGGCTGGTACGGTGAAGGATGTCTTACTGCTTTCAATCTGCTTCCGCTGCACAAGTGCATTAATAAGCTCCTGCTGCCGATCTGTCACATTCAAATCCTCCATCGCAATGCGGCGCTCACTGGGACCCGCATCTGGGTTATCTGGCTGAGCGTACTTGAAGCTCCTCCAGGCTGCCCGAGACTCCTTGTTCCATAGCTTCTTCCATGGCTTCTTCTCAAGGTCCTCTACATAAAAATAATGCGAAGACGAACATCAACGCCAGATGCCATAATACACATCATTGTCAAAAATTTTCGTAATCCAGTACATAGCGTAAGCGGCGTGCATGTCCTCTGTCGTAAAACAAATCTTTGGCCCACGCTTACCCCAAATTCCATTTTTCAAAATACATAGAAAGGAATTTTTTTATCAATCAACCTGATCAAAAAATGTTGTAAAACAAGTATATGGATGACAGTAGCAGTAGGATAGGAGCTCACAAACCTGGCTTGCAGGCAAGTTCCTCCTTGTGGGTGGCCTTCACCTTTTCATCCCTTGCACGTTGGGCATTGTAATCCGTTGCGTATCTACAAAGTACATGGGATGCACCGAATGAAAGTGCTTACTTATGATGCTGTGCATGCTTCATTCTATTGTTGTCTGTCCCCACTGAAAGTAAGCTAGTGATATGGATGGCATGTATGATTACCACAAACAAGATAATCACTAGAAGCATGACATTAGGAAAATAAACATGTACGTACTTTTGCCATTTCTTCTTGAAGCAGTCGACCGTAACTCTTGGCTGTAAGTCAGCCACTTGTGCAAAGCCAGCAGCAAAGCACTTATCCCAAACGGGCTGCAGATGCGGCTCACGTTGAATATCCTTCGCAATGAGGACCCGTGGATTCTTCAGGCTGCTGTCGAGGTTGTACGGCACGTTGTCGCGGACGGCTTTGTTGATGGCGGCCTGGTCATATGACCTGCTCCATTTTAATGGCTCACCACGATCATGATCCTTTCGTATACTGATTCTGCTTACTTCAGGGGATACCAATTGAACAGATGGCTGTTTTAGGGATACGTGGATAGTTAGTTTCTTCTGAGCCTGGTTCCAAGCCTTCCCCTTGAAAGGCGCGCTAATTTCCTTCTTCAGCCACCGAGTGCAGCGGCTAAGCAGCTGCACAGGCGCCACCTGCTGGGCCACAAGCTTGCCATCCTCATCCTCCGAGTCTAAAACCTGAACTGAAACTTCACTGATTGATTTTGCGCCAGCTGCATCAGTAAGGAGCTGCTCGAAATCTACCACTGACAGATTTATCTCAGTATCAATACGCCTCTTTTCTTCATTAGGACAGCAGACCAGCAGTTTACAAACAACTGGTGAATGTGTCTCCATTCATTAAAAGGTTGTACTATTGCAAATAACTTGCTCCTTCAGCAGGATACATACAGCTGCAGACATGAGGCATGGGCCCTACGTACTACTAAAAAGTGAAGAGAAGTGCTTTGGTACTCCGTCCAGGGTTGTGCTGCTGCCAATCAATCCCATGTAAGCAACAATGTTTCGTAACCCTGCTTTACAACATCCTTTATATGTACATTTAATGCCACCCGTGAAGCAAGCAAGAGCAACTGCTATAAAAGTTATGCTGTGCACTAGCCTTTAAATCTTAACATATATACAAGGTGCAGCAGCAATAAAGAATGTTATTTTACAATAATATTGATGATTGCCGTCGTCCTACATAAAAAATCTGTTTAGCTCTTCGCATGCGGCTAGCGATTTGCGGCATGTAACGGTTGGTTGTCGTAAAAGCTAGTCAACGAGTTCATGAGAAACGTCATAAATTATTTTTAAGGAATGTTAATCAAGTTTCTTATTAGCAAGCTCCTGGAAGTATGATGATGAGGCTGTATCCCAGTATTTCACGTACATGCATGTATAAGGAGCTTCCTGTGCGTATGCATGTAATTTACTATTCAAGTCTATCATTCGTTATTGAAAATTTACTTCAAGTGTAAATTACGCGGACATGCACGTTCCACTTTAATATCTCGTACTCCACATGCATGAGTACTGCCTGTACCACTCCATACAATGGAGGAGTCGTTTCCCTTTGTCAGATATCAGTTCTGTAAGGAAAAACAGTCTGATCCTGCTACTTTACTGTATATTATTACATGCTCATGGCCCACCTTTTATTAGGCTTTTTCTGTGGCATTACTTTCGGTATTGCTGTTGCCTCTTACGTTGCTCTGTATGCCCCTGTTTTAGTTGATGTATATGTTACAGAATATTTAGTGTGGATCCTCATGGGTTCTTCTGTTTTTGTTCTCATCACAGTGTTGGGCGTTACGATAGGGCGATACTGCTCAACGGTGTCATTTACACAGTCCAATCATGATGAACGAGCTCTTCAGCTTTTCATCGTTTTACCTGGGTCACGGACGTTGACGTTTTCTGGAAGTACGGACTCAACTGTGGGACAGCTCATGGACTTCGTCTCCAGTAATTCCTTATTTACATTTCAACCTGGATCAGTTTGGAGGTTGACTTCTAGTAGAGGGGACGTGCTATCAGATCGAGATAAACATCTTGGCTTGTACGGCTTACATAACCAGTACCATGTTAAAGTTCTTGGCCGCCTCCTTGGAGGCAGTGGAAGGCTTCTGAACAAGCGCCCAGCCTCATCCAAAAGGGATAACATATCAGGTGCGCACGGATGACTTATGTTCATATAGGTTTTTAAGGGATATATTTATTTGGAACATTCATTGTGCACTCATCTCGTACCAGCCACCCACTCATGCTGTCAATAATTTTAAATCAAAGTACAGTTATTCATACTAGCCCGGGCTTTGGTGTGATGAGCCAGGCACTGTGGTTTGTTTGGATGGGTCCAATGAAACCCTTCCAATTGCCATCCACCGTGGCCATGCATGTATGCACGGAAAAAATTAAAATATCCCTCACGCCAAATTGGCATGCAAGCTACATCTACGTATCTCCTTACTTGCATGACAGCATGATTAAATGAATGCAATATTACTGTGCTGCAAAATTCACAGATGCATGGCTGCAAAAGCACAAGTTCAGTCGTTGTCAGGACCCTCTTGGTCAGGAGGTTTATGCATGTACTCAATGCCCATTTACTGGAAGGACACGGTCGCAGCTTTATGGGCACATGAAGAGATGCAGACTTTCTTTCCCAGAGGATACCAACTTAAACATGGACAATGAGAATGACTTCAACACCTCTGATGATCATAATGAAGACCACAGCAGTAGCAGCACGGACAGTTCAGGGCATACATCAGAGGTGTTGTCAGGGGATAGCAGTGGACATTCGCAGGTTCAGGAAGAAACAGCTCTGCCCTCCTCACTTGTTTCTGCTCTCATTCACGTTATGGATGATCTTGATCCTGCCAATCCTAATCACCGGCAAACTCTAGAATATATATCAGCAATCCTGGATAACTTATGCCAACATAGTTATCCTGAATCTGAGGATGATGAACCCGATGCAGCAGAACTTGGTGTACTTTCACAGTTAGGGGCCATGGATCATGGGCAGTTACAGCTGCTGGAACCCACAAACCCAGCCGAGCTTCTTGCCTCAGGAAGCACTGTTCAAGCGTACAAATAACGTTTGGATGACCCTCTGTGGAGGGTCACTGTGAATAATGGTGATGGCGTTGTTGTTGTGATTATGCGGGATTTCACGTCATCATAATACCGTCTGATAACAGTTGTGCAATAGCTCTTACTTAGGTGCGAGTAACCGCGATGTAAGTTAGGTATCGCGACGAGTGCCGTACAGTTATTATCGCGAGTATATTGTTTGTGTGCACTCTGCGCTAATTAGTCTTGCGCGTTACTAACGTTGATACTATAATTATTTATGCCAAATATACACGGTTCTTGCGTCAATACATTGTAATCTATCCACGTTTCGCATCGGTTGCTCCTATCCTCGTAAGAGGTTATGAGCCCCGGCTCTTCTGAGCCGTAATTATCTCGTCAAGGCATAGGCATCAATCTTTTGGCCAAGCGTTTTCAATTGGTGGTGGCAAATACGGAGCACAGCGACCGCCGCCTCTGGTCAACAACGACCATAATCGCCTGCCTACATCGGGAACTATAACACGCAGCAATGGGAAAGGATAGGTTATCAGACCCATTAGGTCTGAGCAATTATGCTACGTGGTCGTTCAGGTTCCAATCTATGATGCAAGAGAACAACCTGGATAGATGGCTGAGAGACGAACCAATGACCGACGAGGACATCGCCGCGTCAAACAAGGTCAGAAACATCCTTGTCAAAAATGTCCAAGATCATCACTTGGCAATTATCAGAGCAGCGCCCAACGCCAAGGGAGCATGGGAGAGGCTCGCGGCTGTTTTTGCGGCAAGCAGCGACGCAAGAAAATCTCAGCTTGTTGCTGAACTGTCAGCCCTTAAAATGGCACAAAATGAAGCCCTAACCTTATATCTGGCTCGCGTCCGCAATCTATATACGGACTTGGTGGAAGTGGGACACCCCGTTACCGAACGGGAAGTTACCTACAATCTACTGGTGGGACTACCGAAGAAATTCTCGGTTATTGTTACCACGCTGACAGTCAATGGCCAATACAATTTGGATACAGTGGGCGCTCAACTATTGGCTTTTGAGAAACGAGTCGATGCAGAGGGTGATTCCGTTGCTTTCAGTGCAACAAGCCAAAGAGACAATTGGAGCACCGGACAATATCACAGCGAGACTAGCCGCAATCGCAATGATACAATTGAACGCGACTATGGAGATAATTCGGTCGCATTTACCGGCACAAGTCGAGGAGGCACATGGAGCGCTGCCAACAACGGCCACGACGGATGGAACCATCGCGGCAACACATTTGATCGAGGATACAGGAATATGCCAATCATCAATCAATGCGATGCATGGAGTTATGGAAGAGATGGCCGCAACGGAGTAAGCCAACATGAACACAGATCTGGTTATGGCTACGGCGGGACAGTGCAATGCCAACTATGCGGAAATTATGGACATACCGCGCGACAATGCCGCACCCCACGCATACCACAACCTCCAGGCCAAATAAGACGCGACAGGCAAGATGGCAACTACAACCGCCAGGGCAACAGGAGCCACAACACCGTCGACGCCACAGCGTTATCCAGGCCAACAAGTCATCAGGAGAGTGGAGGGCGACGATCCAATCAACCAGAGAACTGCGCTTTCGTGGGATCCCAATACGACAAATTACAAGGGTGGTACGTGGACTCCGGCGCATCTCACCACATCACGTACGACGAACGGGAGCTAACCAACGTGGTTGGAATAAGCCGACGGGAACGTTTTGACATCACGAGCATGGGTGGGGAAACCATTCAACCTATCGCAGTAGGCACCCTCATACTGGTGTCCACACTCTACCCCGACACCAAAATCACCATCAACAACGTATACGTGGTGCCACACAGCTGCGTCAAAGTCCTGTCCGTCTCGTCTATCAACGACAAATCCGATGAAGGGGAAATCATGTTCACCAAGCATATGGTCTACGTGAAGCGTTATGGAGACATCGTCATTGCAGGCCGACGAGAAGGTAACTTATACAGGTTGGAGTGCGACGTCGATCAACCTAACGACGCACATTTCAGCTTTGCCGGTGCTGCCCACGCTAAGCTGTCAAGCCAAAGCGAAGGCCTGTGGCACCGACGCTTTGGGCACATCGGACTCGGAGGTCTGCAGAAGCTAATCAGGCACGGAATGGTGATAGGCGTCAACGATGTACCACAACAGAAGGTCAACCCCGCCAAGTGCGAGACTTGTGTTTTATCACGGCAAACGCGCGGAACCCACAAATCCACGGGGCACAAATCTGATAGACCAATGGAGCTCATTCATGTGGACGTCTGCGGCCCCATGCCGGACAACACCCCAAATGGGTCACGGTACATGACTGTGCTGTTGGATGACTGCACAAAATTTTCAGCAGTTGCATTCACCAACACCAAGGAGGCGGTTAAGGACAAGCTGGTAACGATGATAAATCAGCTGGAGAACATGTGTGGACATAAAACGTGGGAGATGCGATCCGACAGAGGAGGAGAATTCATCAATTCCCAACTACAAGCCTTCTTTGCTTCCAGAGGGATCAGGCATGGGCCAACTGTTGGATACACCCCTGAACGAAATGGCGCTGCAGAGCGGTTAAACCGGACCCTGCTGGAAAAGATGCGCGCCCTATTGCTTGAATCCAAACTCCCTCAAAAAATGTGGGCTGAGGCGGCAGCCACAGCCAACTACCTACGCAATATATCCCCAGCAGATGGCATTTCCCGTACCCCGTACGAGCTCTTCACTGGAAAGGTTCCAGAGGTCGATCACTTGCGCGTTTTTGGCTGCACGGCTTATGTCCACGTGCCCAAGGCCAAGCGCAACAAACTGGATCCCGTGAGTCGACGAGGTATAATGGTGGGATATGGCGATGGGGGCAGCTACCGGATATTATTCTCGGACGGGTCAGTATCAAGACACAGCGATGTCGTATTCGATGAACAACAGACCACGCACGAACCATACAAACCCTCGGACGACAACCGTGACAATGCTGAAACTGACTCCGATTCCGACATGGATGACCCAGAGCCACGACCAAGAGCTGTCCCTATGCCCACCAATGCACACAATGGTGATGGCCACGACCCGAATCTGCCTCAACCACCACCTCCCGTAACACGCACGGCGTCAAGCTATCCAAACACAGAGAGAACAGGAGCCGTCAACGATGGAGCGGGCCCATCAGGAAGCCAACCAAGGCAAGACCCAATACAACCTGAGGACACCGACGACTCCGACAGTGAAGACATGGCAACAGAAGAAGACATGGATGTGGACAACACGAGGTTAGCCAACCGCTACCCCATCCGCGTGCGAAAGCGCCCATGTGAGTGGTGGCGCACTCAAAGATCGGTGGCAGCGCGTATCAACATGGCCGCCAGAATACAAGAACCCAAATCTCACCATGATGCGATTAGAGGCCCTCACCGCATCAAGTGGCAACAAGCGATGAACGACGAGATAATTGCCCACATGACCAACGGCACCTGGGAAATTGGCATCCCACCGCCTGGCACAAACGTCCTGCCCTGCCGCTGGGTCTACAAACTCAAGACATGCCCTGATGGCTCAATCGACAGATACAAGGCGCGTCTGGTTGCGAAGGGCTTCGCACAACGCGAGGGGGTGGATTTTGGAGAACTGTTTGCACCTACATCACGAGGCTCATCATTCCGGGCCATCCTAGCCATCGCCGCCGCCAGGGACTTCGACGTACACCAACTAGATGTCTCCACGGCCTTTTTGAACGGCGACCTCAAAGAGGAAATCTGGATGAAACCACCACCGGGATACGACCTGGCGACCCCAGGAGCTGCCTGCCGGCTACTCAAGTCGATATATGGCCTCCGCCAAGCATCCCGCTGCTGGTACGACAAACTATGCACCAAATTCGCTGAAATCGGACTCACCACATCCAAATCTGACCAAGCGATGTTCGTGAGAGCAAACAACAGCAAAGGAGACGTGTTCGTGCTGGTCCACGTGGACGACATGTGCATTGCGGCTAAAGACCCCGAGATGATCCGAAATCTCAAGGCAGAAATCAGCAAACTATTCAAGGTAAGAGATCTTGGCCGCATTGAGGTATTTCTGGGCATGGAAGTTCGACGGCAACCCAATGGAGAGATCACGTTATCACAATCCAGCTATGTGGAACGCATCCTACATAAGCATGGCATGAGCGAGGTTAAACCCAGAGCCATCCCCATAGCTGTGGGAGCAAAACTTCACCTGGACAAAGACACCGAGCTGTTGGAGGATCCGACGCCGTACAGAGCACTCATTGGTGAGCTCAACTACCTGGCAGTCAGCACGCGTCCAGACCTTGGCTTCGCCCTCAGCATGTTGTCACGGTTCATGGCCAAGCCAACCAAACCCGCAATGGGCATGGCAAAGGGGGTCCTTCGCTACGTGGCGGGCACGCGCAACCTGGGCCTACAGTTCCGGCGGGAGAGCAAGGAGATCATCGATGGATATTGCGATTCGGACTGGGCAGGAGACACTAACTCAAGGCGATCCACGACTGGGTACGTATTTCGCGTTAATGGTACCGCAATCAGCTGGAGCAGTCAGTTGCAGCGCATTGTGGCAGCGTCATCCGTGGAGGCTGAATACCAGGCCCTTTCCAGCGCAGTCAGGGAAGTCCTCTGGTTGAATAAGCTATGCGGGGACCTTAATGTGGACTCCGACGGAATCAGAATCAACATAGACTCACAAGGGGCCTTAGACCTAGGCAACAACCCCATTACATCATCACGGTCTAAGCATATTGATGTACAGCACCACATGATTCGCGAGAGAGTGATAGAGGGCGACGTGGCACTGGGGCATTGCCGCACGGAGGAGATGGTGGCGGACGCATTGACCAAACCACTGCCAGAAGGAAAGTTTGTCTGGTGCCGCCGTGAAATGGGACTAGACGATACCTGACAAAGAAGCCATCGATCTGTTGGTAGAAACCAGCTCATATAGGCCAATAAGGCGTGAGCCCGGGTGGCTGGCTGTAGTTAAGCTGTTTTTGATAGTGAGGTCATTATTTCTTTTGACAATAACGTTCATAAGCGAAGGATTACTTATTCTTGTTGTGGCATCTAACAGCACCAGTCCAGCATCGTCTCAATTGCCTTATCGTAGAGGTTTATTTCAGTGATACTTAGTAACTTGACGCTACTATCTTTGAGGGGGTGTGATATTGGAGTGCCCTATTCGACCATGACGTGCATCCCGAGGGGGTGTGTTGTGATTATGCGGGATTTCACGTCATCATAATACCGTCTGATAACAGTTGTGCAATAGCTCTTACTTAGGTGCGAGTAACCGCGATGTAAGTTAGGTATCGCGACGAGTGCCGTACAGTTATTATCGCGAGTATATTGTTTGTGCGCACTCTGCGCTAATTAGTCTTGCGCGTTACTAACGTTGATAATATAATTATTTATGCCAAATATACACGGTTCTTGCGTCAATACATTGTAATCTATCCACGTTTCGCATCGGTTGCTCCTATCCTCGTAAGAGTTGTAGTGTGCCAAGGTAAGAGAAGTGTTGAGGCCTATTGTAGGGCATTATTAAACATCTTGCCTTGTTTGACGGATGCATGCCTTTGGAAGAAAATAAGATTGTTCTCCTGCATGTACATGCATATTGAATGCATGCAGAGGCAAGAATAACCGTGGGTCAGTTTGGATATGCCTGGCTGAAAGAAAAGATGGCTGGACGTGTTTGAGATGTGGTTGCAGATCGACAGCTACGGTTCTTGAGGGATATCTGCTAACCTCCTGGTAACCATGTTCCACCCAGTCTTTATGTCCTCCGAAAGATGCTTGGAATACCAGACCTATGGGCCTCAATATAATGTACCTTTCTTTTGATGCCCGTGCTTGTCCGTCTCACTTTCGTGGATGGCCACACATCGTCATTGTTCGTTACCTTCAAGGCCCACCATTAACATACATATATGATTTTAGAAATGATAAGCTTACATTTTTTTGTTAAAAAAGAGAAAAACAAATCGACATATACCACATCAAACCACAAAGCACGCAGCAAATTAAAAGACTAGAACGAAACATAAAATTACAACTCACTAAAACGGGAAGACAGGATGAATGGGCTGTACCTTTTTCGCTGCTGCCTTGCTTGAGTTTGTAGCATTCCTGCTGGAGTTCCTTGCCTTAGAGGGCTCTGAACTCTTTGCCTACATGAAAAGGAAGTATGTTTGAGGAATATAGGAACAATTACATAAAAGACAAAATGGAGAAAACAGGTTAAAGGACATTAATGACCTGTACATCCCTCCCTGTACATGCAATCAGTAATGTACATCACCCATCCTGCAATAACCTTGCTAAGCGCGCCTGGAAATTTGCACACCCCTTCATCCACTCTCTTTACCACTATTATTTGGACTAACCTGTCGGCGTCTAGCGGCCTTGATCTCCTTCTCCTTCTGATATATGCGAGCTGCATTGGCAGCCAGCACCATCATCAATGCATCTTCACCATGTGCGGGCTGCTTTTGGCGTTGGCTAGTGCGCCCATCCTGAGTTCCTGGCGGCTCGTCATTTTGGCCGCTTTTCTGCGGTTTGGTAGCAATTAAGCATTTCGTAAATGAGGAAATAAAGGCATGAAAAAATTGTTATTGTTTAACTAGCTAAAATAAGAAACAAATGTTATGCATGAACTGTGACGTACTTTCTGCAAACATACTAAGAAGTACGTACTATTAGGGTGGCAAAGCAGCAGCAATAATAAAAGTGAACACATGCATAATCACATCTTACCGTAGTGCCTTTTGGCAACTCCAGTGCACCAAGGCCTGGTGTATGCTGAGCTGTTCCACCAGCTCCAACCGGCACTGGAGTGGCTGGTACGGTGAAGGATGTCTTACTGCTTTCAATCTGCTTCCGCTGCACAAGTGCATTAATAAGCTCCTGCTGCCGATCTGTCACATTCAAATCCTCCATGGCAATGCGGCGCTCACTGGGACCCGCATCTGGGTTATCTGGCTGAGCGTACATGAAGCTCCTCCAGGCTGCCCGAGACTCCTTGTTCCATAGCTTCTTCCATGGCTTCTTCTCAAGGTCCTCTACATAAAAATAATGCGAAGACGAACATCAACGCCAGATGCCATAATACACATCATTGTCAAAAATTTTCGTAATCCAGTACATAGCGTAAGCGGCATGCATGTCCTCTGTCGTAAAACAAATCTTTGGCCCACGTTTACCCCAAATTCCATTTTTCAAAATACATAGAAAGGAATTTTTTTATCAATCAACCTGATCAAAAAATGTTGTAAAACAAGTATATGGATGACAGTAGCAGTAGGATAGGAGCTCACAAACCTGGCTTGCAGGCAAGTTCCTCCTTGTGGGTGGCCTTCACCTTTTCTTCCCTTGCACGTTGGGCATTGTAATCTGTTGCGTATCTACAAAGTACATGGGATGCACCGAATGAAAGTGCTTACTTATGATGCTGTGCATGCTTCATTCTATTGTTGTCTGTCCCCACTGAAAGTAAGCTAGTGATATGGATGGCATGTATGATTACCACAAACAAGATAATCACTAGAAGCATGACATTAGGAAAATAAACATGTACGTACTTTTGCCATTTCTTCTTGAAGCAGTCGACCGTAACTCTTGGCTGTAAGTCAGCCACTTGTGCAAAGCCAGCAGCAAAGCACTTATCCCAAACGGGCTGCAGATGCGGCTCACGTTGAATATCCTTCGCAATGAGGACCCGTGGATTCTTCAGGCTGCTGTCGAGGTTGTACAGCACGTTGTCGCGGACGGCTTTGTTGATGGCGGCCTGCTCATATGACCTGCTCCACTTTAATGGCTCACCACGATCATGATCCTTTCGTATACTGATTCTGCTTACTTCAGGGGATACCAATTGAACAGATGGCTGTTTTAGGGATACGTGGATAGTTAGTTTCTTCTGAGCCTGGTTCCAAGCCTTCCCCTTGAAAGGCGCGCTAATTTCCTTCTTCAGCCACCGAGTGCAGCGGCTAAGCAGCTGCACAGGTGCCACCTGCTGGGCCACAAGCTTGCCATCCTCATCCTCCGAGTCTAAAACCTGAACTGAAACTTCACTGATTGATTTTGCGCCAGCTGCATCAGTAAGGAGCTGCTCGAAATCTACCACTGACAGATTTATCTCAGTATCAATACGCCTCTTTTCTTCATTAGGACAGCAGACCAGCAGTTTACAAACAACTGGTGAATGTGTCTCCATTCATTAAAAGGTTGTACTATTGCAAATAACTTGCTCCTTCAGCAGGATACATACAGCTGCAGACATGAGGCATGGGCCCTACGTACTACTAAAAAGTGAAGAGAAGTGCTTTGGTACTCCGTCCAGGGTTGTGCTGCTGCCAATCAATCCCATGTAAGCAACAATGTTTCGTAACCCTGCTTTACAACATCCTTTATATGTATTGGGTGTTACACTGTGGGCGACTCGCCCTTCAAAGACGAGCACCGGGGGTCCTGACCGGACCGAGCCACAGCGCAGGGGAGGAACACGTGGCTTTGTCTGTCTGTCCTGCCACGTGCTCCCCCTCTCACTAGGGCCAGCGAGCCCTCATAGGCTCTCGCCTGGCCACTCACAGAGCACTCAGGGCTACCAAGAAACCACAGGAAGGCCCAACAGAAAACGGGGGACACCTAGCTGCTCAAAGGACGGGGAAACCTCTCCTCTAACCCGACACTGACTAGACAGGAGCCTGGCAGACACACACAGTTCCCCTCAGAGGAGAAGCACCAGCAGGAAAGCACACCCTTCCACAGCCAAGCCAGAAGAACCCAACAAGAGGCGGAGGGGGGGATGACAAGCCGAACTGGCGCCCCCCTAGAAAGCCTTCCGGCCCCACCCAAAGCTGGCCCCGCAGACACCTGAACTGCACAACAAGGAAAGACCTCTCTCGCTGAACCCCCCTAAAACCCTAAGGCCCCGAAGCCTGGACACAGGAACCTCTAGCCACGAAACCCTCCACCCTCTCCCTTCCCCTCCTCAAGATCTAGACCGTCCTCTCCTTGTCTCTACCTCCCTCACTCTCCCCCTTTCCTCCCACAGAACCTCCTCCTCAAAACTCCTGCCCTAAAGCCCCTGCTCTGTTCTTGCTGCTCCATGGTTGGTGATGTCAACCGGATCTGCACACCGCATTTGCGTGCCAACTATGGCTAGGATGGGATGTTGTGGTCCCACTTGATCCCAGCCATAGTGAGGTATTCCCAACGCTGCAAAAGAATGCAAGCGTGCCCAAAAGTCGGCAACTGTACGGGCCTGTGCACGGTCCAGGGGTGAGGTTGCTGTTTGTGTTGGAGTGTCCATTGCTGGCTGTGTCGTAGAGATGATTGGATGGGTGTTGGCATCTTCCTCTTCCTCTTGAGGGAACCCCCCTGAACGGTTGAAGAAGTCAGTAATAGCCCGTTGACGGGGTCCCTGCTCTGCTGTGTGGGTCTGTTGTTGCTGCCGCCGTCTGTGGGTAGAAGGCCACTGTGGCCTGTGTTCTCTTGTTGCCGCCCGGAGACAGTGCCTGCCATATTCCATAGAAGATAAGGCTGCCAAAGCTATCACGTCCCATGGGGCCTGCTCGCAACCGGGAGGTGCTTGGACAAGCCATAGCTGTTGCCTGGTCAAGCCCCCTTCAATGGTGGCTGATGTCGGCAATGGCAGATGTCTGTCAATCTGTTCTCGCACCGCCTTGGCTATAGGGCACTCCCAGAAGTGGTGCAGGCGTGGGGAGCAAGGTTGATCAGTATCAGCTCCATAGCTGCCACACCCACATGGTTTGATGGGCACCCTGGAAAGATGTGTGTTGCCAGGTATGGGTATCCCATCGACCACCAAACGCCACAGCGTCTCTTTGTTTTTATTTTCCCACCGAACTGCTGTCCACAGCCTGTCTAGGGTTGCCTGAAAGCGCTGGAGGTTAGTGACAGGACAGGGAGGAGCTGGACCGTCTGTTGGCATCCCTTGCGCCTCCTGCACAAAAGCTGACAAGAGCTCCAATCGCTCCTCCGCTGTTGAAACCCCTTGCAGCTGAGTAGCTTGGCTTACCGTGAGGTTGTAGAGAGGCACTATACCCGAGTCCCCTGGCAGTCTCCAGCCCAAACGCCTGACGATCATGGCCATGACTGTGGTGCGGTCTGGTGGTGCTGGCATCTGCTGCTGCATTCTGTCCTCCACCCTGTCCGCCTGTTGGGGTTGTAAGCGGTTGACTACCTTCCGTGCTGCTGCTATCCATGCCGGGCTGATATCGTTGCATAGAGCCGAGAGAGCCATACGGGTAGACTCCTTGTCTCGCAGTTGGGTGGGGCTAGCTGAGGGGTCTAGAAACTGTTGGGTCCAGTCTAGCCAGGTCATGTACTGAGGGAGGGGTATTTGGTCATGCTCCAGCATGTCGTACACCCTTACCAGGTCCCCAACTGTGAGCAGTTTTCTGCATGAAGCCATCAGTGGGTGACGGGTTTCCAGGCCTGGGCGGTGGTTGTTACCATTGATGCTTCCCCCATTGTCCGAATTGTTGGGCAGCAAAGGATTTCCCCAGAGAGCAGCCGCCCAGCACCAGTCTCCAGGGACTAAAGGTGGGTTGCTGACATCTTCTAGTGGTGGGAGGTGCCCTAAAGCCCCTACAATTCGGCTGATCTCCTCAGGCAAGGTCTCTCCACCCAGCCAGGGCCCAGTTGCCTGGGCAGTGGTAAGGGCCCAAGGTTTAAAGGCCGGATGGGTGATCTCCAGGTAGGTGGCCAGGGTCCGGATCCAGGGGTGGAGGCTTCGAACATTACCACTAGTAACTGGCTCTTCCTCTTCTTCAGCAACCGTATTCATCGCCGTGTCCAGAAGCATTACCCTCTCTCTCTCTCTCCTGGCCATCAGGGCCCCTCGGATGAATCGCACTGCCCACATGGCTTGTCTTGCCCGAATGTGTTGCCTGAGGGGCAGTAGGCCAAAACCACCAGTTGATGGGTGTCCCACCAAGAGTCTGCTAGGTACTCCAGTGAAGCGCTGGCCCTGGTCTTCTGGGCCCTGTTTCCGATCTACAAGGCGAGCAGCTAAGCGTTCAATGTAGGTCAGAGTGGTATCTGGAGGTGGTCCACCATGCTCCATATGCCAAGTGACTGTTTGCAGGCAATAGTTGGAGACTGTTGCAGCCCGACCAAAGGCAGAGAGCGGATAATGGGCTAGGCGTTGCATCCTCGTGTAGGCCAGGGCTAGCATCTCCGGCCAGTCTGGTTGGGGCGGCTGCAGTTGGTTGTCCATTGGCAAGTTAAGGGCTGTCGCAGTGGTGACCACCTTCAGGCCATTTATTGTGCTTCCCTGATGGTGGTCGTCCACAGCCCCTATGGGTAGGATTTCCATCTTATCCAGGTTCAGGCGTTGACCTGATGCCCGGGCAAAAGTATCCATGGCTTCAAGGAAGGCTGGCACGGATTCCTCTCCTTCAAGGGCCACTTCTGCATCATCAGCAAACTGACAGGCTGTGACCCTGTCTTCATCTGAAGGCAATAGGCGGAGGCCTATCTCTTGGCTCTTTAGCCAGCTGAACAAGGCCTGGGCAACAAAGAGATACAGCAGGGGTGCTAGAGGGCAACCCTGTCTTACCCCTGCTTCCATTTTAACAAGCCTGGATTTGAAACCGTTCACCATGGCTCTTGCCCGCGTGTTGCTAAGCAATATCCGGGTCCAACTGCAAAGCTGTGGGCCTGCTCCCATCGCCTCCATCGCCCCCATCAGGAAGTTGCGGTCCACTGTGTCATAAGCTTTTGCGAAGTCCAGGAAGGCCAGCAGACCTTGGCGGTTCAATTTCCGTAAGAGATGAGGCAGATGGCGTAGAAAGAGAACACTGGCCCCAATGAGCCTCTTGGGCAGAAAAGCTGACTGCTCAGGGCTAATGATTCGTCCCAGGGCTGGCCCTAGGCGATTTGCCAGCACCTTGGCCAGCAAGCGGTAGTCCGAGCAAAGCAGTGTGATAGGGCGGTAGTTACCAGGCTGTTTGGGGTCTCCCTTCTTGTAAAGCACCTTAATGATACCATCCAGAAAGCCTGTTGGCACCTGCCCTGTTTTGCCGATAGCCGTGAAGAGGGCTGCCATGGTATGGCCAATCTCTGGCCAGAACTTGCGGTACAGATCCGTTGGGATGCCATCCCATCCGGGTGCTTTGCCTGGCTGGCTCTTCTTCAGTGCGAAACCCAGCTCAGTCACAGCAATGGTCGGGGACCCAGCCACTTCGTCAGCTTCCTCAGGGAGTCGGATGTTGGCTGCTGCTAACTGGGTTAGCACTGACTGGCGATCTTCAGGAGTGGTGAAGTCTGGGGCTCTGCATACCCCTGCCCAAAAGTCCGCTACGACCTGTGGTAGCTGTGCTGGATTAGTGACCAGTCGGCCTGAGTGTGCCTGGAGTGCCACTGGGGCTGTTTGCTGGTCCTGGATTTGGGTTTGCAGGAAGGTTGTCAGAGCTGGGCCAGGACACTCTCCTGCGTGTAACCAGTGGACCCGGGTCTTTTTTGCCACCCTGGCGTTGTCCTCAATATGCACCCTAGCCAGTCTTGCTTGGGCATCTATGAGCTGCTGTAGTAGGTGTGGTGAGTGCGGCATAGTATCGAGGGCTTGTTGGGCCTGTTGGACCCCAAGGTAGGCCTCCTGGGTATGAGCACCTGGCTGCTGTCTGCGCTGTTGCGCTACCTTGTTGAGTTGGTGTGCTAGGAAGGTTAGTCGGCGTTTAAAACCAGGCCACCAAGCAATAAGGTTGCCCGGATTCTCTTCGACTGAGGGTGCCTCTTGGCATTGGTTCCGGATCCACTCCGCCATGCTTGTAGCCAAATCCTCATGGTCAGTGAAGGCCATGCGTATACGCTTGATGCCTGGGCCCTTGACCTCATTTTTGCAAGGTAGGAGATGAAGTGTGGCAAGACGGTGGTCTGAGGCTGTGTGGAAGGAGATGGCTGTATGGCATAGGTACGGCAGCTTGGCTTCATTGATGTAGATGCGATCTAGGCGTGAACCGCCTGGGGTGGGTGCATGGTACAGGTGAGTGAAGTCACGGCGCCTTGGGTGGAGGTATCGGTGGGTATCTACCATCTGTGGGCCTGCCCGCTGCCGCATCTCAGTGATAGGCCTATCTGCTTGACGCCCATCTCTTCCTGTGGACGAGTCCCACTCTGGGTTTTCCACAAAGTTGAAGTCTCCTGCCCAGATAAGGGTGGTGTCCCTATTGTCCTCCATGGCTTGCGTTGTGGTGGCAGCCAGGGCGTTCTCGAAGAGTTGTCGCCGGGTTTCCGCAGCCATCGAGGTAGTGCCAGGTGGGAGGTAGATATTGCAGATGTGCAGGCGGTGTCCCCCCCAGTGGAGGATACAGTCGGTGAAACGGCCTCTCGTACATGTATGCTGGGGTGTTGCCAGTTTAGGTGCCAGAGCTGAAGCTAGCCCCTGTCTGATGAGGATGAGCACTCCTGCTGTGTGCGTCGAGTTAGACCAAGAGTAGGCTGCTATCTTCCAGTTTTGTGTGTGGATCTGTTTGGTGGCATAACGAAGATCCCGTTCAAACAGGCATTGGTGCTGGAGGGTAGTGTGGTGGGTTTCCTGCAGACATACAACATCCAGCCGCTGCTCAGCCCATTGACGTACCGCTGCCTGAAGTCGACTGCCATGAGAGGCCAGAAGCCCTCGCATATTGTGCGTGGCTATGCGCAGTGGATGCCCTGAGATAGCTCCCTGCCGCTGACTTCTCTTGTTGCCTCTGGACATTATTCGGCTTGGGTTTCCCGGTTGGGGGGGGTCATACTCCTTCCCATCGCAGTCCATGTCCTGGGATGGGTTGGGGTTGTTTTTGGTTTGCCGGGGACGCCGAGTGGGTGTCCGCCGTGGTCGGAGTGCCTCCTTGGTTATACCACCTGATACCGTTGACTCCCTCTCCTTCCGTTGCAAGGCTAGTTTGGCCTTCCGGGCTTGCCTTGCCCTCTCTGTTTGGGCCATGTGCCGCTGGGCTCGTACCTCCTCTGGCAGGTGGGTCAGTCGCTGCTTGCGAATTTTGTTTTGTTGGGTTCTGGTGAGGGCGTGGCTGTTTGAGGTATGCTCTTGTGCCCTGGCCCTGGAGAGTGAGCGTCCAGCTGGTGCGTTGACCTCGTTCACCACCCCCTGGTTGTCTGGCTTTGATGCTGGTTGGGGAGGTGGTGGTTGGGCTGCACATTCTGTGACTACATCAGTGGTATTAGTCGGGGTTCTGGGTTTGCATGCTGCTGTAGCGGCTTTGGCTGCTGCTTCCCTGGCCATTGCTGCTGTTGCGGCTGCTTCGATGATAGCTTGGGGCGGCAGCCTGGGTGGTGGGGCCATGGGTTGGGGCGCCCCAGGTGGGAGTGGCATCAGAGAGCTGGGTGTGGGTTGCCTTGGGGGCCCCTGTGGGTGCTGCCTGAGAACATCCGCAAAGGATGGCACAGTGTTGGCCATGCTGGACGAGGGGTCCAGACCTCTCAGTCGGGCTGTGGGCTGGGCTGGGGGATTTGGCTGGTGGGTTGGCAGGCGTTGACGTTTGAGGTCTCGCTGGCGATTGAGCTCCGTTCGTGGAGGGGGTTTGCAGGGCATACGAAACGGGGCCTCCTCTACTACTGACCGGAGCCTAGTAGCCACCAGCATGCCCTGGTTCAAAAAGCCCCCCGGTCGTCCAAAGCTGAACAGGCTCTGGGGTGGGAGGCTGGGGGATCCCGGTGCCATTTTAACCCGCCATGTGTCAGCCATGCGCGTGGGTTTGAGGTCTTGGAACTCATCCATGGGTCTGGAGGATCGTTCTGATGAATAAGCTTGCGCTAGGAAGCTTGGGATAGCTTGCGGGGATAGGCTTGAAGGCACCCCTGATATCTCCCAGAGTGCTGGCTGCATCTTGTGGAGGTTTTTGATGTGGACCTCCACGGTGATGGGTGGGTTGTTCGGGAGAAGGTGGACTTGCCCCAGTCTCAGGTGTCCCCTGGCGACTGCGGGTGATGATAGGAGCCATGCCCTGCCACCCTTCGGGAGAAGAATGGTAATTTCTTGCACCACGTTGCCATTGGGGTGCTTGTACTGGTGATGCCTGCCAATCTTTGGCAGGCTGCATGGTAGGCCTGGCATGTTGGCCACCATAACCTCGTACACTTTGGTAATGACTGCATCCGTGAGGGGCCCGAAAAGCTGGGCGTGGACGTCTGCCGGGTTAGAATCTGGTGGCCAATGGATGTCCATGGCCAAGGTCTCTTGGTCGAGTAGGATGGGAGTTCCTGCTGGTAATTCCCGTTGAATTTGGTCCAGGTTAACGAAGCGTTTTGCCATCGGAGGCCGGGCGGACGGGCCTCTGTTGGCTGCAGCTGATTCCTGGCCAATGGATTTTGTTGTTCGCGCGGTGGTCCGCGCGCGGTTGATATCGATCATGGTGAAGGCTAAGATGGCATAGAGAAGCAAAGGAGTTTATCTTCCGAAGAACGACTTGCGACTGTCTGCAATGACGGCCAGAAGAGGGAATAGCGAGAGGTTCCGAATCCCCGCCTGCGCAAGAGTTGCCTCTAATTCCGCCGTTTAAAGGAGAGCAGAAAAAGATATTCCCTAAGAGTGGCGGTTGTTCCCGTTGGTGGCCAAGAGTCGGAAGAATGAGCGGGATGCTCCAAGTCGCAGCAGGCGCGATAATCGCCGTTCACTCTGCCGTAGAAAATAGAGTAAAAGAAGGCAATCCACAAGGAAGAAAGGCGGCTGTTCGTGCTATAAACCAGAGTTAGGCCGCCGAAGTGAAAGCCGCCGCGAGCGCGACGGTCGCCGCTAGTTCAGCCAAAAAATTATATGCTCAAGGTGAGACTTGAACAGACGATTGCCGCCTCATTAGCGCGCAAGTTCTAAGTCATTTTGCACGACCACCGGTGACATTGTCATGCCGGTGATACGTTAGTATTAACCATACCAAATGTATGTATGTATGTATGTATGTATGTATGTATTGGGTGTTTATATGTACATTTAATGCCACCCGTGAAGCAAGCAAGAGCAACTGCTATAAAAGTTATGCTGTGCACTAGCCTTTAAATCTTAACATATATACAAGGTGCAGCAGCAATAAAGAATGTTATTTTACAATAATATTGATGATTGCCGTCGTCCTACATAAAAAATCTGTTTAGCTCTTCGCATGCGGCTAGCGATTTGCGGCATGTAACGGTTGGTTGTCGTAAAAGCTAGTCAACGAGTTCATGAGAAACGTCATAAATTATTTTTAAGGAATGTTAATCAAGTTTCTTATTAGCAAGCTCCTGGAAGTATGATGATGAGGCTGTATCCCAGTATTTCACGTACATGCATGTATAAGGAGCTTCCTGTGCGTATGCATGTAATTTACTATTCAAGTCTATCATTCGTTATTGAAAATTTACTTCAAGTGTAAATTACGCGGACATGCACGTTCCACTTTAATATCTCGTACTCCACATGCATGAGTACTGCCTGTACCACTCCATACAATGGAGGAGTCGTTTCCCTTTGTCAGATATCAGTTCTGTAAGGAAAAACAGTCTGATCCTGCTACTTTACTGTATATTATTACATGCTCATGGCCCACCTTTTATTAGGCTTTTTCTGTGGCATTACTTTCGGTATTGCTGTTGCCTCTTACGTTGCTCTGTATGCCCCTGTTTTAGTTGATGTATATGTTACAGAATATTTAGTGTGGATCCTCATGGGTTCTTCTGTTTTTGTTCTCATCACAGTGTTGGGCGTTACGATAGGGCGATACTGCTCAACGGTGTCATTTACACAGTCCAATCATGATGAACGAGCTCTTCAGCTTTTCATCGTTTTACCTGGGTCACGGACGTTGACGTTTTCTGGAAGTACGGACTCAACTGTGGGACAGCTCATGGACTTCGTCTCCAGTAATTCCTTATTTACATTTCAACCTGGATCAGTTTGGAGGTTGACTTCTAGTAGAGGGGACGTGCTATCAGATCGAGATAAACATCTTGGCTTGTACGGCTTACATAACCAGTACCATGTTAAAGTTCTTGGCCGCCTCCTTGGAGGCAGTGGAAGGCTTCTGAACAAGCGCCCAGCCTCATCCAAAAGGGATAACATATCAGGTGCGCACGGATGACTTATGTTCATAAAGGTTTTTAAGGGATATATTTATTTGGAACATTCATTGTGCACTCATCTCGTACCAGCCACCCACTCATGCTGTCAATAATTTTAAATCAAAGTACAGTTATTCATACTAGCCCGGGCTTTGGTGTGATGAGCCAGGCACTGTGGTTTGTTTGGATGGGTCCAATGAAACCCTTCCAATTGCCATCCACCGTGGCCATGCATGTATGCACGGAAAAAATTAAAATATCCCTCACGCCAAATTGGCATGCAAGCTACATCTACGTATCTCCTTACTTGCATGACAGCATGATTAAATGAATGCAATATTACTGTGCTGCAAAATTCACAGATGCATGGCTGCAAAAGCACAAGTTCAGTCGTTGTCAGGACCCTCTTGGTCAGGAGGTTTATGCATGTACTCAATGCCCATTTACTGGAAGGACACGGTCGCAGCTTTATGGGCACATGAAGAGATGCAGACTTTCTTTCCCAGAGGATACCAACTTAAACATGGACAATGAGAATGACTTCAACACCTCTGATGATCATAATGAAGACCACAGCAGTAGCAGCACGGACAGTTCAGGGCATACATCAGAGGTGTTGTCAGGGGATAGCAGTGGACATTCGCAGGTTCAGGAAGAAACAGCTCTGCCCTCCTCACTTGTTTCTGCTCTCATTCACGTTATGGATGATCTTGATCCTGCCAATCCTAATCACCGGCAAACTCTAGAATATATATCAGCAATCCTGGATAACTTATGCCAACATAGTTATCCTGAATCTGAGGATGATGAACCCGATGCAGCAGAACTTGGTGTACTTTCACAGTTAGGGGCCATGGATCATGGGCAGTTACAGCTGCTGGAACCCTTCAAACCCAGCCGAGCTTCTTGCCTCAGGAAGCACTGTTCAAGCGTACAAATAACGTTTGGATGACCCTCTGTGGAGGGTCACTGTGAATAATGGTGATGGCGTTGTAGTGTGCCAAGGTAAGAGAAGTGTTGAGGCCTATTGTAGGGCATTATTAAACATCTTGCCTTGTTTGACGGATGCATGCCTTTGGAAGAAAATAAGATTGTTCTCCTGCATGTACATGCATATTGAATGCATGCAGAGGCAAGAATAACCGTGGGTCAGTTTGGATATGCCTGGCTGAAAGAAAAGATGGCTGGACGTGTTTGAGATGTGGTTGCAGATCGACAGCTACGGTTCTTGAGGGATATCTGCTAACCTCCTGGTAACCATGTTCCACCCAGTCTTTATGTCCTCCGAAAGATGCTTGGAATACCAGACCTATGGGCCTCAATATAATGTACCTTTCTTTTGATGCCCGTGCTTGTCCGTCTCACTTTCGTGGATGGCCACACATCGTCATTGTTCGTTACCTTCAAGGCCCTCTTACGAGGATAGGAGCAACCGATGCGAAACGTGGATAGATTACAATGTATTGACGCAAGAACCGTGTATATTTGGCATAAATAATTATAGTATCAACGTTAGTAACGCGCAAGACTAATTAGCGCAGAGTGCGCACAAACAATATACTCGCGATAATAACTGTAGGGCACTCGTCGCGATACCTAACTTACATCGCGGTTACTCGCACCTAAGTAAGAGCTATTGCACAACTGTTATCAGACGGTATTATGATGACGTGAAATCCCGCATAATCACAACACACCCCCTCGGGATGCACGTCATGGTCGAATAGGGCACTCCAATATCACACCCCCTCAAAGATAGTAGCGTCAAGTTACTAAGTATCACTGAAATAAACCTCTACGATAAGGCAATTGAGACGATGCTGGACTGGTGCTGTTAGATGCCACAACAAGAATAAGTAATCCTTCGCTTATGAACGTTATTGTCAAAAGAAATAATGACCTCACTATCAAAAACAGCTTAACTACAGCCAGCCACCCGGGCTCACGCCTTATTGGCCTATATGAGCTGGTTTCTACCAACAGATCGATGGCTTCTTTGTCAGGTATCGTCTAGTCCCATTTCACGGCGGCACCAGACAAACTTTCCTTCTGGCAGTGGTTTGGTCAATGCGTCCGCCACCATCTCCTCCGTGCGGCAATGCCCCAGTGCCACGTCGCCCTCTATCACTCTCTCGCGAATCATGTGGTGCTGTACATCAATATGCTTAGACCGTGATGATGTAATGGGGTTGTTGCCTAGGTCTAAGGCCCCTTGTGAGTCTATGTTGATTCTGATTCCGTCGGAGTCCACATTAAGGTCCCCGCATAGCTTATTCAGCCAAAGGACTTCCCTGACTGCGCTGGAAAGGGCCTGGTATTCAGCCTCCACGGATGACGCTGCCACAGTGCGCTGCAACTGACTGCTCCAGCTGATTGCGGTACCATTAACGCGAAATACGTACCCAGTCGTGGATCGCCTTGAGTTAGTGTCTCCTGCCCAGTCCGAATCGCAATATCCATCGATGATCTCCTTGCTCTCCCGCCGGAACTGTAGGCCCAGGTTGCGCGTGCCCGCCACGTAGCGAAGGACCCCCTTTGCCATGCCCATTGCGGGTTTGGTTGGCTTGGCCATGAACCGTGACAACATGCTGAGGGCGAAGCCAAGGTCTGGACGCGTGCTGACTGCCAGGTAGTTGAGCTCACCAATGAGTGCTCTGTACGGCGTCGGATCCTCCAACAGCTCGGTGTCTTTGTCCAGGTGAAGTTTTGCTCCCACAGCTATGGGGATGGCTCTGGGTTTAACCTCGCTCATGCCATGCTTATGTAGGATGCGTTCCACATAGCTGGATTGTGATAACGTGATCTCTCCATTGGGTTGCCGTCGAACTTCCATGCCCAGAAATACCTCAATGCGGCCAAGATCTCTTACCTTGAATAGTTTGCTGATTTCTGCCTTGAGATTTCGGATCATCTCGGGGTCTTTAGCCGCAATGCACATGTCGTCCACGTGGACCAGCACGAACACGTCTCCTTTGCTGTTGTTTGCTCTCACGAACATCGCTTGGTCAGATTTGGATGTGGTGAGTCCGATTTCAGCGAATTTGGTGCATAGTTTGTCGTACCAGCAGCGGGATGCTTGGCGGAGGCCATATATCGACTTGAGTAGCCGGCAGGCAGCTCCTGGGGTCGCCAGGTTGTATCCCGGTGGTGGTTTCATCCAGATTTCCTCTTTGAGGTCGCCGTTCAAAAAGGCCGTGGAGACATCTAGTTGGTGTACGTCGAAGTCCCTGGCGGCGGCGATGGCTAGGATGGCCCGGAATGATGAGCCTCGTGATGTAGGTGCAAACAGTTCTCCAAAATCCACCCCCTCGCGTTGTGCGAAGCCCTTCGCAACCAGACGCGCCTTGTATCTGTCGATTGAGCCATCAGGGCATGTCTTGAGTTTGTAGACCCAGCGGCAGGGCAGGACGTTTGTGCCAGGCGGTGGGATGCCAATTTCCCAGGTGCCGTTGGTCATGTGGGCAATTATCTCGTCGTTCATCGCTTGTTGCCACTTGATGCGGTGAGGGCCTCTAATCGCATCATGGTGAGATTTGGGTTCTTGTATTCTGGCGGCCATGTTGATACGCGCTGCCACCGATCTTTGAGTGCGCCACCACTCACATGGGCGCTTTCGCACGCGGATGGGGTAGCGGTTGGCTAACCTCGTGTTGTCCACATCCATGTCTTCTTCTGTTGCCATGTCTTCACTGTCGGAGTCGTCGGTGTCCTCAGGTTGTATTGGGTCTTGCCTTGGTTGGCTTCCTGATGGGCCCGCTCCATCGTTGACGGCTCCTGTTCTCTCTGTGTTTGGATAGCTTGACGCCGTGCGTGTTACGGGAGGTGGTGGTTGAGGCAGATTCGGGTCGTGGCCATCACCATTGTGTGCATTGGTGGGCATAGGGACAGCTCTTGGTCGTGGCTCTGGGTCATCCATGTCGGAATCGGAGTCAGTTTCAGCATTGTCACGGTTGTCGTCCGAGGGTTTGTATGGTTCGTGCGTGGCCTGTTGTTCATCGAATACGACATCGCTGTGTCTTGATACTGACCCGTCCGAGAATAATATCCGGTAGCTGCCCCCATCGCCATATCCCACCATTATACCTCGTCGACTCACGGGATCCAGTTTGTTGCGCTTGGCCTTGGGCACGTGGACATAAGCCGTGCAGCCAAAAACGCGCAAGTGATCGACCTCTGGAACCTTTCCAGTGAAGAGCTCGTACGGGGTACGGGAGATACCATCTGCTGGGGATATATTGCGTAGGTAGTTGGCTGTGGCTGCCGCCTCAGCCCACATTTTTTGAGGGAGTTTGGATTCAAGCAATAGGGCGCGCATCTTTTCCAGCAGGGTCCGGTTTAACCGCTCTGCAGCGCCATTTTGTTCAGGGGTGTATCCAACAGTTGGCCCATGCCTGATCCCTCTGGAAGCAAAGAAGGCTTGTAGTTGGGAATTGATGAATTCTCCTCCTCTGTCGGATCGCATCTCCCACGTCTTATGTCCACACATGTTCTCCAGCTGATTTATCATCGTTACCAGCTTGTCCTTAACCGCCTCCTTGGTGTTGGTGAATGCAACTGCTGAAAATTTTGTGCAGTCATCCAACAGCACAGTCATGTACCGTGACCCATTTGGGGTGTTGTCCGGCATGGGGCCGCAGACGTCCACATGAATGAGCTCCATTGGTCTATCAGATTTGTGCCCCGTGGATTTGTGGGTTCCGCGCGTTTGCCGTGATAAAACACAAGTCTCGCACTTGGCGGGGTTGACCTTCTGTTGTGGTACATCGTTGACGCCTATCACCATTCCGTGCCTGATTAGCTTCTGCAGACCTCCGAGTCCGATGTGCCCAAAGCGTCGGTGCCACAGGCCTTCACTTTGGCTTGACAGCTTAGCGTGGGCAGCACCGGCAAAGCTGAAATGTGCGTCGTTAGGTTGATCGACGTCGCACTCCAACCTGTATAAGTTACCTTCTCGTCGGCCTGCAATGACGATGTCTCCATAACGCTTCACGTAGACCATATGCTTGGTGAACATGATTTCCCCTTCATCGGATTTGTCGTTGATAGACGAGACGGACAGGACTTTGACGCAGCTGTGTGGCACCACGTATACGTTGTTGATGGTGATTTTGGTGTCGGGGTAGAGTGTGGACACCAGTATGAGGGTGCCTACTGCGATAGGTTGAATGGTTTCCCCACCCATGCTCATGATGTCAAAACGTTCCCGTCGGCTTATTCCAACCACGTTGGTTAGCTCCCGTTCGTCGTACGTGATGTGGTGAGATGCGCCGGAGTCCACGTACCACCCTTGTAATTTGTCGTATTGGGATCCCACGAAAGCGCAGTTCTCTGGTTGATTGGATCGTCGCCCTCCACTCTCCTGATGACTTGTTGGCCTGGATAACGCTGTGGCGTCGACGGTGTTGTGGCTCCTGTTGCCCTGGCGGTTGTAGTTGCCATCTTGCCTGTCGCGTCTTATTTGGCCTGGAGGTTGTGGTATGCGTGGGGTGTGGCATTGTCGCGCGGTATGTCCATAATTTCCGCATAGTTGGCATTGCACTGTCCCGCCGTAGCCATAACCAGATCTGTGTTCATGTTGGCTTACTCCGTTGCGGCCATCTCTTCCATAACTCCATGCATCGCATTGATTGATGATTGGCATATTCCTGTATCCTCGATCAAATGTGTTGCCGCGATGGTTCCATCCGTCGTGGCCGTTGTTGGCAGCGCTCCATGTGCCTCCTCGACTTGTGCCGGTAAATGCGACCGAATTATCTCCATAGTCGCGTTCAATTGTATCATTGCGATTGCGGCTAGTCTCGCTGTGATATTGTCCGGTGCTCCAATTGTCTCTTTGGCTTGTTGCACTGAAAGCAACGGAATCACCCTCTGCATCGACTCGTTTCTCAAAAGCCAATAGTTGAGCGCCCACGGTATCCAAATTGTATTGGCCATTGACTGTCAGCGTGGTAACAATAACCGAGAATTTCTTCGGTAGTCCCACCAGTAGATTGTAGGTAACTTCCCGTTCGGTAACGGGGTGTCCCACTTCCACCAAGTCCGTATATAGATTGCGGACGCGAGCCAGATATAAGATTAGGGCTTCATTTTGTGCCATTTTAAGGGCTGACAGTTCAGCAACAAGCTGAGATTTTCTTGCGTCGCTGCTTGCCGCAAAAACAGCCGCGAGCCTCTCCCATGCTCCCTTGGCGTTGGGCGCTGCTCTGATAATTGCCAAGTGATGATCTTGGACATTTTTGACAAGGATGTTTCTGACCTTGTTTGACGCGGCGATGTCCTCGTCGGTCATTGGTTCGTCTCTCAGCCATCTATCCAGGTTGTTCTCTTGCATCATAGATTGGAACCTGAACGACCACGTAGCATAATTGCTCAGACCTAATGGGTCTGATAACCTATCCTTTCCCATTGCTGCGTGTTATAGTTCCCGATGTAGGCAGGCGATTATGGTCGTTGTTGACCAAAGGCGGCGGTCGCTGTGCTCCGTATTTGCCACCACCAATTGAAAACGCTTGGCCAAAAGATTGATGCCTATGCCTTGACGAGATAATTACGGCTCAGAAGAGCCGGGGCTCATAACCTCTTACGAGGATAGGAGCAACCGATGCGAAACGTGGATAGATTACAATGTATTGACGCAAGAACCGTGTATATTTGGCATAAATAATTATAGTATCAACGTTAGTAACGCGCAAGACTAATTAGCGCAGAGTGCGCACAAACAATATACTCGCGATAATAACTGTACGGCACTCGTCGCGATACCTAACTTACATCGCGGTTACTCGCACCTAAGTAAGAGCTATTGCACAACTGTTATCAGACGGTATTATGATGACGTGAAATCCCGCATAATCACAACAGGCCCACCATTAACATATATATATGATTTTAGAAATGATAAGCTTACATTTTTTATTAAAAAAGAGAAAAACAAATCGACATATACCACATCAAACCACAAAGCACGCAGCAAATTAAAAGACTAGAACGAAACATAAAATTACAACTCACTAAAACGGGAAGACAGGATGAATGGGCTGTACCTTTTTCGCTGCCGCCTTGCTTGAGTTTGTAGCATTCCTGCTGGAGTTCCTTGCCTTAGAGGGCTCTGAACTCTTTGCCTACATGAATAGGAAGTATGTTTGAGGAATATAGGAACAATTACATAAAAGACAAAATGGAGAAAACAGGTTAAAGGACATTAATGACCTGTACATCCCTCCCTGTAGATGCAATCAGTAATGTACATCACCCATCCTGCAATAACCTTGCTAAGCGCGCCTGGAAATTTGCACACCCCTTCATCCACTCTCTTTACCACTATTATTTGGACTAACCTGTCGGCGTCTAGCGGCCTTGATCTCCTTCTCCTTCTGATGTATGCGAGCTGCATTGGCAGCCAGCACCATCATCAATGCATCTTCACCATGTGCGGGCTGCTTTTGGCGTTGGCTAGTGCGCCCATCCTGAGTTCCTGGCGGCTCGTCATTTTGGCCGCTTTTCTGCGGTTTGGTAGCAATTAAGCATTTCGTAAATGAGGAAATAAAGGCATGAAAAAATTGTTATTGTTTAACTAGCTAAAATAAGAAACAAATGTTATGCATGAACTGTGACGTACTTTCTGCAAACATACTAAGAAGTACGTACTATTAGGGTGGCGAAGCAGCAGCAATAATAAAAGTGAACACATGCATAATCACATCTTACCGTAGTGCCTTTTGGCAACTCCAGTGCACCAAGGCCTGGTGTATGCTGAGCTGTTCCACCAGCTCCAACCGGCACTGGAGTGGCTGGTACGGTGAAGGATGTCTTACTGCTTTCAATCTGCTTCCGCTGCACAAGTGCATTAATAAGCTCCTGCTGCCGATCTGTCACATTCAAATCCTCCATCGCAATGCGGCGCTCACTGGGACCCGCATCTGGGTTATCTGGCTGAGCGTACTTGAAGCTCCTCCAGGCTGCCCGAGACTCCTTGTTCCATAGCTTCTTCCATGGCTTCTTCTCAAGGTCCTCTACATAAAAGTAATGCGAAGACGAACATCAACGCCAGATGCCATAATACACATCATTGTCAAAAATTTTCGTAATCCAGTACATAGCGTAAGCGGCATGCATGTCCTCTGTCGTAAAACAAATCTTTGGCCCACGTTTACCCCAAATTCCATTTTTCAAAATACATAGAAAGGAATTTTTTTATCAATCAACCTGATCAAAAAATGTTGTAAAACAAGTATATGGATGACAGTAGCAGTAGGATAGGAGCTCACAAACCTGGCTTGCAGGCAAGTTCCTCCTTGTGGGTGGCCTTCACCTTTTCTTCCCTTGCACGTTGGGCATTGTAATCCGTTGCGTATCTACAAAGTACATGGGATGCACCGAATGAAAGTGCTTACTTATGATGCTGTGCATGCTTCATTCTATTGTTGTCTGTCCCCACTGAAAGTAAGCTAGTGATATGGATGGCATGTATGATTACCACAAACAAGATAATCACTAGAAGCATGACATTAGGAAAATAAACATGTACGTACTTTTGCCATTTCTTCTTGAAGCAGTCGACCGTAACTCTTGGCTGTAAGTCAGCCACTTGTGCAAAGCCAGCAGCAAAGCACTTATCCCAAACGGGCTGCAGATGCGGCTCACGTTGAATATCCTTCGCAATGAGGACCCGTGGATTCTTCAGGCTGCTGTCGAGGTTGTACGGCACGTTGTCGCGGACGGCTTTGTTGATGGCGGCCTGCTCATATGACCTGCTCCATTTTAATGGCTCACCACGATCATGATCCTTTCGTATACTGATTCTGCTTACTTCAGGGGATACCAATTGAACAGATGGCTGTTTTAGGGATACGTGGATAGTTAGTTTCTTCTGAGCCTGGTTCCAAGCCTTCCCCTTGAAAGGCGCGCTAATTTCCTTCTTCAGCCACCGAGTGCAGCGGCTAAGCAGCTTGCCATCCTCATCCTCCGAGTCTAAAACCTGAACTGAAACTTCACTGATTGATTTTGCGCCAGCTGCATCAGTAAGGAGCTGCTCGAAATCTACCACTGACAGATTTATCTCAGTATCAATACGCCTCTTTTCTTCATTAGGACAGCAGACCAGCAATTTACAAACAACTGGTGAATGTGTCTCCATTCATTAAAAGGTTGTACTATTGCAAATAACTTGCTCCTTCAGCAGGATACATACAGCTGCAGACATGAGGCATGGGCCCTACGTACTACTAAAAAGTGAAGAGAAGTGCTTTGGTACTCCGTCCAGGGTTGTGCTGCTGCCAATCAATCCCATGTAAGCAACAATGTTTCGTAACCCTGCTTTACAACATCCTTTATATGTACATTTAATGCCACCCGTGAAGCAAGCAAGAGCAACTGCTATAAAAGTTATGCTGTGCACTAGCCTTTAAATCTTAACATATATACAAGGTGCAGCAGCAATAAAGAATGTTATTTTACAATAATATTGATGATTGCCGTCGTCCTACATAAAAAATCTGTTTAGCTCTTCGCATGCGGCTAGCGATTTGCGGCATGTAACGGTTGGTTGTCGTAAAAGCTAGTCAACGAGTTCATGAGAAACGTCATAAATTATTTTTAAGGAATGTTAATCAAGTTTCTTATTAGCAAGCTCCTGGAAGTATGATGATGAGGCTGTATCCCAGTATTTCACGTACATGCATGTATAAGGAGCTTCCTGTGCGTATGCATGTAATTTACTATTCAAGTCTATCATTCGTTATTGAAAATTTACTTCAAGTGTAAATTACGCGGACATGCACGTTCCACTTTAATATCTCGTACTCCACATGCATGAGTACTGCCTGTACCACTCCATACAATGGAGGAGTCGTTCCCCTTTGTCAGATATCAGTTCTGTAAGGAAAAACAGTCTGATCCTGCTACTTTACTGTATATTATTACATGCTCATGGCCCACCTTTTATTAGGCTTTTTCTGTGGCATTACTTTCGGTATTGCTGTTGCCTCTTACGTTGCTCTGTATGCCCCTGTTTTAGTTGATGTATATGTTACAGAATATTTAGTGTGGATCCTCATGGGTTCTTCTGTTTTTGTTCTCATCACAGTGTTGGGCGTTACGATAGGGCGATACTGCTCAACGGTGTCATTTACACAGTCCAATCATGATGAACGAGCTCTTCAGCTTTTCGTCGTTTTACCTGGGTCACGGACGTTGACGTTTTCTGGAAGTACGGACTCAACTGTGGGACAGCTCATGGACTTCGTCTCCAGTAATTCCTTATTTACATTTCAACCTGGATCAGTTTGGAGGTTGACTTCTAGTAGAGGGGACGTGCTATCAGATCGAGATAAACATCTTGGCTTGTACGGCTTACATAACCAGTACCATGTTAAAGTTCTTGGCCGCCTCCTTGGAGGCAGTGGAAGGCTTCTGAACAAGCGCCCAGCCTCATCCAAAAGGGATAACATATCAGGTGCGCACGGATGACTTATGTTCATATAGGTTTTTAAGGGATATATTTATTTGGAACATTCATTGTGCACTCATCTCGTACCAGCCACCCACTCATGCTGTCAATAATTTTAAATCAAAGTACAGTTATTCATACTAGCCCGGGCTTTGGTGTGATGAGCCAGGCACTGTGGTTTGTTTGGATGGGTCCAATGAAACCCTTCCAATTGCCATCCACCGTGGCCATGCATGTATGCACGGAAAAAATTAAAATATCCCTCACGCCAAATTGGCATGCAAGCTACATCTACGTATCTCCTTACTTGCATGACAGCATGATTAAATGAATGCAATATTACTGTGCTGCAAAATTCACAGATGCATGGCTGCAAAAGCACAAGTTCAGTCGTTGTCAGGACCCTCTTGGTCAGGAGGTTTATGCATGTACTCAATGCCCATTTACTGGAAGGACACGGTCGCAGCTTTATGGGCACATGAAGAGATGCAGACTTTCTTTCCCAGAGGATACCAACTTAAACATGGACAATGAGAATGACTTCAACACCTCTGATGATCATAATGAAGACCACAGCAGTAGCAGCACGGACAGTTCAGGGCATACATCAGAGGTGTTGTCAGGGGATAGCAGTGGACATTCGCAGGTTCAGGAAGAAACAGCTCTGCCCTCCTCACTTGTTTCTGCTCTCATTCACGTTATGGATGATCTTGATCCTGCCAATCCTAATCACCGGCAAACTCTAGAATATATATCAGCAATCCTGGATAACTTATGCCAACATAGTTATCCTGAATCTGAGGATGATGAACCCGATGCAGCAGAACTTGGTGTACTTTCACAGTTAGGGGCCATGGATCATGGGCAGTTACAGCTGCTGGAACCCTTCAAACCCAGCCGAGCTTCTTGCCTCAGGAAGCACTGTTCAAGCGTACAAATAACGTTTGGATGACCCTCTGTGGAGGGTCACTGTGAATAATGGTGATGGCGTTGTAGTGTGCCAAGGTAAGAGAAGTGTTGAGGCCTATTGTAGGGCATTATTAAACATCTTGCCTTGTTTGACGGATGCATGCCTTTGGAAGAAAATAAGATTGTTCTCCTGCATGTACATGCATATTGAATGCATGCAGAGGCAAGAATAACCGTGGGTCAGTTTGGATATGCCTGGCTGAAAGAAAAGATGGCTGGACGTGTTTGAGATGTGGTTGCAGATCGACAGCTACGGTTCTTGAGGGATATCTGCTAACCTCCTGGTAACCATGTTCCACCCAGTCTTTATGTCCTCCGAAAGATGCTTGGAATACCAGACCTATGGGCCTCAATATAATGTACCTTTCTTTTGATGCCCGTGCTTGTCCGTCTCACTTTCGTGGATGGCCACACATCGTCATTGTTCGTTACCTTCAAGGCCCACCATTAACATACATATATGATTTTAGAAATGATAAGCTTACATTTTTTATTAAAAAAGAGAAAAACAAATCGACATATACCACATCAAACCACAAAGCACGCAGCAAATTAAAAGACTAGAACGAAACATAAAATTACAACTCACTAAAACGGGAAGACAGGATGAATGGGCTGTACCTTTTTCGCTGCCGCCTTGCTTGAGTTTGTAGCATTCCTGCTGGAGTTCCTTGCCTTAGAGGGCTCTGAACTCTTTGCCTACATGAATAGGAAGTATGTTTGAGGAATATAGGAACAATTACATAAAAGACAAAATGGAGAAAACAGGTTAAAGGACATTAATGACCTGTACATCCCTCCCTGTAGATGCAATCAGTAATGTACATCACCCATCCTGCAATAACCTTGCTAAGCGCGCCTGGAAATTTGCACACCCCTTCATCCACTCTCTTTACCACTATTATTTGGACTAACCTGTCGGCGTCTAGCGGCCTTGATCTCCTTCTCCTTCTGATGTATGCGAGCTGCATTGGCAGCCAGCACCATCATCAATGCATCTTCACCATGTGCGGGCTGCTTTTGGCGTTGGCTAGTGCGCCCATCCTGAGTTCCTGGCGGCTCGTCATTTTGGCCGCTTTTCTGCGGTTTGGTAGCAATTAAGCATTTCGTAAATGAGGAAATAAAGGCATGAAAAAATTGTTATTGTTTAACTAGCTAAAATAAGAAACAAATGTTATGCATGAACTGTGACGTACTTTCTGCAAACATACTAAGAAGTACGTACTATAAGGGTGGCGAAGCAGCAGCAATAATAAAAGTAAACACATGCATAATCACATCTTACCGTAGTGCCTTTTGGCAACTCCAGTGCACCAAGGCCTGGTGTATGCTGAGCTGTTCCACCAGCTCCAACCGGCACTGGAGTGGCTGGTACGGTGAAGGATGTCTTACTGCTTTCAATCTGCTTCCGCTGCACAAGTGCATTAATAAGCTCCTGCTGCCGATCTGTCACATTCAAATCCTCCATCGCAATGCGGCGCTCACTGGGACCCGCATCTGGGTTATCTGGCTGAGCGTACTTGAAGCTCCTCCAGGCTGCCCGAGACTCCTTGTTCCATAGCTTCTTCCATGGCTTCTTCTCAAGGTCCTCTACATAAAAATAATGCGAAGACGAACATCAACGCCAGATGCCATAATACACATCATTGTCAAAAATTTTCGTAATCCAGTACATAGCGTAAGCGGCATGCATGTCCTCTGTCGTAAAACAAATCTTTGGCCCACGTTTACCCCAAATTCCATTTTTCAAAATACATAGAAAGGAATTTTTTTATCAATCAACCTGATCAAAAAATGTTGTAAAACAAGTATATGGATGACAGTAGCAGTAGGATAGGAGCTCACAAACCTGGCTTGCAGGCAAGTTCCTCCTTGTGGGTGGCCTTCACCTTTTCTTCCCTTGCACGTTGGGCATTGTAATCCGTTGCGTATCTACAAAGTACATGGGATGCACCGAATGAAAGTGCTTACTTATGATGCTGTGCATGCTTCATTCTATTGTTGTCTGTCCCCACTGAAAGTAAGCTAGTGATATGGATGGCATGTATGATTACCACAAACAAGATAATCACTAGAAGCATGACATTAGGAAAATAAACATGTACGTACTTTTGCCATTTCTTCTTGAAGCAGTCGACCGTAACTCTTGGCTGTAAGTCAGCCACTTGTGCAAAGCCAGCAGCAAAGCACTTATCCCAAACGGGCTGCAGATGCGGCTCACGTTGAATATCCTTCGCAATGAGGACCCGTGGATTCTTCAGGCTGCTGTCGAGGTTGTACGGCACGTTGTCGCGGACGGCTTTGTTGATGGCGGCCTGCTCATATGACCTGCTCCATTTTAATGGCTCACCACGATCATGATCCTTTCGTATACTGATTCTGCTTACTTCAGGGGATACCAATTGAACAGATGGCTGTTTTAGGGATACGTGGATAGTTAGTTTCTTCTGAGCCTGGTTCCAAGCCTTCCCCTTGAAAGGCGCGCTAATTTCCTTCTTCAGCCACCGAGTGCAGCGGCTAAGCAGCTGCACAGGCGCCACCTGCTGGGCCACAAGCTTGCCATCCTCATCCTCCGAGTCTAAAACCTGAACTGAAACTTCACTGATTGATTTTGCGCCAGCTGCATCAGTAAGGAGCTGCTCGAAATCTACCACTGACAGATTTATCTCAGTATCAATACGCCTCTTTTCTTCATTAGGACAGCAGACCAGCAATTTACAAACAACTGGTGAATGTGTCTCCATTCATTAAAAGGTTGTACTATTGCAAATAACTTGCTCCTTCAGCAGGATACATACAGCTGCAGACATGAGGCATGGGCCCTACGTACTACTAAAAAGTGAAGAGAAGTGCTTTGGTACTCCGTCCAGGGTTGTGCTGCTGCCAATCAATCCCATGTAAGCAACAATGTTTCGTAACCCTGCTTTACAACATCCTTTATATGTACATTTAATGCCACCCGTGAAGCAAGCAAGAGCAACTGCTATAAAAGTTATGCTGTGCACTAGCCTTTAAATCTTAACATATATACAAGGTGCAGCAGCAATAAAGAATGTTATTTTACAATAATATTGATGATTGCCGTCGTCCTACATAAAAAATCTGTTTAGCTCTTCGCATGCGGCTAGCGATTTGCGGCATGTAACGGTTGGTTGTCGTAAAAGCTAGTCAACGAGTTCATGAGAAACGTCATAAATTATTTTTAAGGAATGTTAATCAAGTTTCTTATTAGCAAGCTCCTGGAAGTATGATGATGAGGCTGTATCCCAGTATTTCACGTACATGCATGTATAAGGAGCTTCCTGTGCGTATGCATGTAATTTACTATTCAAGTCTATCATTCGTTATTGAAAATTTACTTCAAGTGTAAATTACGCGGACATGCACGTTCCACTTTAATATCTCGTACTCCACATGCATGAGTACTGCCTGTACCACTCCATACAATGGAGGAGTCGTTCCCCTTTGTCAGATATCAGTTCTGTAAGGAAAAACAGTCTGATCCTGCTACTTTACTGTATATTATTACATGCTCATGGCCCACCTTTTATTAGGCTTTTTCTGTGGCATTACTTTCGGTATTGCTGTTGCCTCTTACGTTGCTCTGTATGCCCCTGTTTTAGTTGATGTATATGTTACAGAATATTTAGTGTGGATCCTCATGGGTTCTTCTGTTTTTGTTCTCATCACAGTGTTGGGCGTTACGATAGGGCGATACTGCTCAACGGTGTCATTTACACAGTCCAATCATGATGAACGAGCTCTTCAGCTTTTCGTCGTTTTACCTGGGTCACGGACGTTGACGTTTTCTGGAAGTACGGACTCAACTGTGGGACAGCTCATGGACTTCGTCTCCAGTAATTCCTTATTTACATTTCAACCTGGATCAGTTTGGAGGTTGACTTCTAGTAGAGGGGACGTGCTATCAGATCGAGATAAACATCTTGGCTTGTACGGCTTACATAACCAGTACCATGTTAAAGTTCTTGGCCGCCTCCTTGGAGGCAGTGGAAGGCTTCTGAACAAGCGCCCAGCCTCATCCAAAAGGGATAACATATCAGGTGCGCACGGATGACTTATGTTCATATAGGTTTTTAAGGGATATATTTATTTGGAACATTCATTGTGCACTCATCTCGTACCAGCCACCCACTCATGCTGTCAATAATTTTAAATCAAAGTACAGTTATTCATACTAGCCCGGGCTTTGGTGTGATGAGCCAGGCACTGTGGTTTGTTTGGATGGGTCCAATGAAACCCTTCCAATTGCCATCCACCGTGGCCATGCATGTATGCACGGAAAAAATTAAAATATCCCTCACGCCAAATTGGCATGCAAGCTACATCTACGTATCTCCTTACTTGCATGACAGCATGATTAAATGAATGCAATATTACTGTGCTGCAAAATTCACAGATGCATGGCTGCAAAAGCACAAGTTCAGTCGTTGTCAGGACCCTCTTGGTCAGGAGGTTTATGCATGTACTCAATGCCCATTTACTGGAAGGACACGGTCGCAGCTTTATGGGCACATGAAGAGATGCAGACTTTCTTTCCCAGAGGATACCAACTTAAACATGGACAATGAGAATGACTTCAACACCTCTGATGATCATAATGAAGACCACAGCAGTAGCAGCACGGACAGTTCAGGGCATACATCAGAGGTGTTGTCAGGGGATAGCAGTGGACATTCGCAGGTTCAGGAAGAAACAGCTCTGCCCTCCTCACTTGTTTCTGCTCTCATTCACGTTATGGATGATCTTGATCCTGCCAATCCTAATCACCGGCAAACTCTAGAATATATATCAGCAATCCTGGATAACTTATGCCAACATAGTTATCCTGAATCTGAGGATGATGAACCCGATGCAGCAGAACTTGGTGTACTTTCACAGTTAGGGGCCATGGATCATGGGCAGTTACAGCTGCTGGAACCCTTCAAACCCAGCCGAGCTTCTTGCCTCAGGAAGCACTGTTCAAGCGTACAAATAACGTTTGGATGACCCTCTGTGGAGGGTCACTGTGAATAATGGTGATGGCGTTGTAGTGTGCCAAGGTAAGAGAAGTGTTGAGGCCTATTGTAGGGCATTATTAAACATCTTGCCTTGTTTGACGGATGCATGCCTTTGGAAGAAAATAAGATTGTTCTCCTGCATGTACATGCATATTGAATGCATGCAGAGGCAAGAATAACCGTGGGTCAGTTTGGATATGCCTGGCTGAAAGAAAAGATGGCTGGACGTGTTTGAGATGTGGTTGCAGATCGACAGCTACGGTTCTTGAGGGATATCTGCTAACCTCCTGGTAACCATGTTCCACCCAGTCTTTATGTCCTCCGAAAGATGCTTGGAATACCAGACCTATGGGCCTCAATATAATGTACCTTTCTTTTGATGCCCGTGCTTGTCCGTCTCACTTTCGTGGATGGCCACACATCGTCATTGTTCGTTACCTTCAAGGCCCACCATTAACATATATATATGATTTTAGAAATGATAAGCTTACATTTTTTATTAAAAAAGAGAAAAACAAATCGACATATACCACATCAAACCACAAAGCACGCAGCAAATTAAAAGACTAGAACGAAACATAAAATTACAACTCACTAAAACGGGAAGACAGGATGAATGGGCTGTACCTTTTTCGCTGCCGCCTTGCTTGAGTTTGTAGCATTCCTGCTGGAGTTCCTTGCCTTAGAGGGCTCTGAACTCTTTGCCTACATGAATAGGAAGTATGTTTGAGGAATATAGGAACAATTACATAAAAGACAAAATGGAGAAAACAGGTTAAAGGACATTAATGACCTGTACATCCCTCCCTGTAGATGCAATCAGTAATGTACATCACCCATCCTGCAATAACCTTGCTAAGCGCGCCTGGAAATTTGCACACCCCTTCATCCACTCTCTTTACCACTATTATTTGGACTAACCTGTCGGCGTCTAGCGGCCTTGATCTCCTTCTCCTTCTGATGTATGCGAGCTGCATTGGCAGCCAGCACCATCATCAATGCATCTTCACCATGTGCGGGCTGCTTTTGGCGTTGGCTAGTGCGCCCATCCTGAGTTCCTGGCGGCTCGTCATTTTGGCCGCTTTTCTGCGGTTTGGTAGCAATTAAGCATTTCGTAAATGAGGAAATAAAGGCATGAAAAATTTGTTATTGTTTAACTAGCTAAAATAAGAAACAAATGTTATGCATGAACTGTGACGTACTTTCTGCAAACATACTAAGAAGTACGTACTATTAGGGTGGCGAAGCAGCAGCAATAATAAAAGTAAACACATGCATAATCACATCTTACCGTAGTGCCTTTTGGCAACTCCAGTGCACCAAGGCCTGGTGTATGCTGAGCTGTTCCACCAGCTCCAACCGGCACTGGAGTGGCTGGTACGGTGAAGGATGTCTTACTGCTTTCAATCTGCTTCCGCTGCACAAGTGCATTAATAAGCTCCTGCTGCCGATCTGTCACATTCAAATCCTCCATCGCAATGCGGCGCTCACTGGGACCCGCATCTGGGTTATCTGGCTGAGCGTACTTGAAGCTCCTCCAGGCTGCCCGAGACTCCTTGTTCCATAGCTTCTTCCATGGCTTCTTCTCAAGGTCCTCTACATAAAAATAATGCGAAGACGAACATCAACGCCAGATGCCATAATACACATCATTGTCAAAAATTTTCGTAATCCAGTACATAGCGTAAGCGGCGTGCATGTCCTCTGTCGTAAAACAAATCTTTGGCCCACGTTTACCCCAAATTCCATTTTTCAAAATACATAGAAAGGAATTTTTTTATCAATCAACCTGATCAAAAAATGTTGTAAAACAAGTATATGGATGACAGTAGCAGTAGGATAGGAGCTCACAAACCTGGCTTGCAGGCAAGTTCCTCCTTGTGGGTGGCCTTCACCTTTTCTTCCCTTGCACGTTGGGCATTGTAATCCGTTGCGTATCTACAAAGTACATGGGATGCACCGAATGAAAGTGCTTACTTATGATGCTGTGCATGCTTCATTCTATTGTTGTCTGCCCCCACTGAAAGTAAGCTAGTGATATGGATGGCATGTATGATTACCACAAACAAGATAATCACTAGAAGCATGACATTAGGAAAATAAACATGTACGTACTTTTGCCATTTCTTCTTGAAGCAGTCGACCGTAACTCTTGGCTGTAAGTCAGCCACTTGTGCAAAGCCAGCAGCAAAGCACTTATCCCAAACGGGCTGCAGATGCGGCTCACGTTGAATATCCTTCGCAATGAGGACCCGTGGATTCTTCAGGCTGCTGTCGAGGTTGTACAGCACGTTGTCGCGGACGGCTTTGTTGATGGCGGCCTGCTCATATGACCTGCTCCACTTTAATGGCTCACCACGATCATGATCCTTTCGTATACTGATTCTGCTTACTTCAGGGGATACCAATTGAACAGATGGCTGTTTAAGGGATACGTGGATAGTGAGTTTCTTCTGAGCCTGGTTCCAAGCCTTCCCCTTGAAAGGCGCGCTAATTTCCTTCTTCAGCCACCGAGTGCAGCGGCTAAGCAGCTGCACAGGTGCCACCTGCTGGGCCACAAGCTTGCCATCCTCATCCTCCGAGTCTAAAACCTGAACTGAAACTTCACTGATTGATTTTGCGCCAGCTGCATCAGTAAGGAGCTGCTCGAAATCTACCACTGACAGATTTATCTCAGTATCAATACGCCTCTTTTCTTCATTAGGACAGCAGACCAGCAGTTTACAAACAACTGGTGAATGTGTCTCCATTCATTAAAAGGTTGTACTATTGCAAATAACTTGCTCCTTCAGCAGGATACATACAGCTGCAGACATGAGGCATGGGCCCTACGTACTACTAAAAAGTGAAGAGAAGTGCTTTGGTACTCCGTCCAGGGTTGTGCTGCTGCCAATCAATCCCATGTAAGCAACAATGTTTCGTAACCCTGCTTTACAACATCCTTTATATGTACATTTAATGCCACCCGTGAAGCAAGCAAGAGCAACTGCTATAAAAGTTATGCTGTGCACTAGCCTTTAAATCTTAACATATATACAAGGTGCAGCAGCAATAAAGAATGTTATTTTACAATAATATTGATGATTGCCGTCGTCCTACATAAAAAATCTGTTTAGCTCTTCGCATGCGGCTAGCGATTTGCGGCATGTAACGGTTGGTTGTCGTAAAAGCTAGTCAACGAGTTCATGAGAAACGTCATAAATTATTTTTAAGGAATGTTAATCAAGTTTCTTATTAGCAAGCTCCTGGAAGTATGATGATGAGGCTGTATCCCAGTATTTCACGTACATGCATGTATAAGGAGCTTCCTGTGCGTATGCATGTAATTTACTATTCAAGTCTATCATTCGTTATTGAAAATTTACTTCAAGTGTAAATTACGCGGACATGCACGTTCCACTTTAATATCTCGTACTCCACATGCATGAGTACTGCCTGTACCACTCCATACAATGGAGGAGTCGTTCCCCTTTGTCAGATATCAGTTCTGTAAGGAAAAACAGTCTGATCCTGCTACTTTACTGTATATTATTACATGCTCATGGCCCACCTTTTATTAGGCTTTTTCTGTGGCATTACTTTCGGTATTGCTGTTGCCTCTTACGTTGCTCTGTATGCCCCTGTTTTAGTTGATGTATATGTTACAGAATATTTAGTGTGGATCCTCATGGGTTCTTCTGTTTTTGTTCTCATCACAGTGTTGGGCGTTACGATAGGGCGATACTGCTCAACGGTGTCATTTACACAGTCCAATCATGATGAACGAGCTCTTCAGCTTTTCGTCGTTTTACCTGGGTCACGGACGTTGACGTTTTCTGGAAGTACGGACTCAACTGTGGGACAGCTCATGGACTTCGTCTCCAGTAATTCCTTATTTACATTTCAACCTGGATCAGTTTGGAGGTTGACTTCTAGTAGAGGGGACGTGCTATCAGATCGAGATAAACATCTTGGCTTGTACGGCTTACATAACCAGTACCATGTTAAAGTTCTTGGCCGCCTCCTTGGAGGCAGTGGAAGGCTTCTGAACAAGCGCCCAGCCTCATCCAAAAGGGATAACATATCAGGTGCGCACGGATGACTTATGTTCATATAGGTTTTTAAGGGATATATTTATTTGGAACATTCATTGTGCACTCATCTCGTACCAGCCACCCACTCATGCTGTCAATAATTTTAAATCAAAGTACAGTTATTTATACTAGCCCGGGCTTTGGTGTGATGAGCCAGGCACTGTGGTTTGTTTGGATGGGTCCAATGAAACCCTTCCAATTGCCATCCACCGTGGCCATGCATGTATGCACGGAAAAAATTAAAATATCCCTCACGCCAAATTGGCATGCAAGCTACATCTACGTATCTCCTTACTTGCATGACAGCATGATTAAATGAATGCAATATTACTGTGCTGCAAAATTCACAGATGCATGGCTGCAAAAGCACAAGTTCAGTCGTTGTCAGGACCCTCTTGGTCAGGAGGTTTATGCATGTACTCAATGCCCATTTACTGGAAGGACACGGTCGCAGCTTTATGGGCACATGAAGAGATGCAGACTTTCTTTCCCAGAGGATACCAACTTAAACATGGACAATGAGAATGACTTCAACACCTCTGATGATCATAATGAAGACCACAGCAGTAGCAGCACGGACAGTTCAGGGCATACATCAGAGGTGTTGTCAGGGGATAGCAGTGGACATTCGCAGGTTCAGGAAGAAACAGCTCTGCCCTCCTCACTTGTTTCTGCTCTCATTCACGTTATGGATGATCTTGATCCTGCCAATCCTAATCACCGGCAAACTCTAGAATATATATCAGCAATCCTGGATAACTTATGCCAACATAGTTATCCTGAATCTGAGGATGATGAACCCGATGCAGCAGAACTTGGTGTACTTTCACAGTTAGGGGCCATGGATCATGGGCAGTTACAGCTGCTGGAACCCTTCAAACCCAGCCGAGCTTCTTGCCTCAGGAAGCACTGTTCAAGCGTACAAATAACGTTTGGATGACCCTCTGTGGAGGGTCACTGTGAATAATGGTGATGGCGTTGTAGTGTGCCAAGGTAAGAGAAGTGTTGAGGCCTATTGTAGGGCATTATTAAACATCTTGCCTTGTTTGACGGATGCATGCCTTTGGAAGAAAATAAGATTGTTCTCCTGCATGTACATGCATATTGAATGCATGCAGAGGCAAGAATAACCGTGGGTCAGTTTGGATATGCCTGGCTGAAAGAAAAGATGGCTGGACGTGTTTGAGATGTGGTTGCAGATCGACAGCTACGGTTCTTGAGGGATATCTGCTAACCTCCTGGTAACCATGTTCCACCCAGTCTTTATGTCCTCCGAAAGATGCTTGGAATACCAGACCTATGGGCCTCAATATAATGTACCTTTCTTTTGATGCCCGTGCTTGTCCGTCTCACTTTCGTGGATGGCCACACATCGTCATTGTTCGTTACCTTCAAGGCCCACCATTAACATATATATATGATTTTAGAAATGATAAGCTTACATTTTTTATTAAAAAAGAGAAAAACAAATCGACATATACCACATCAAACCACAAAGCACGCAGCAAATTAAAAGACTAGAACGAAACATAAAATTACAACTCACTAAAACGGGAAGACAGGATGAATGGGCTGTACCTTTTTCGCTGCCGCCTTGCTTGAGTTTGTAGCATTCCTGCTGGAGTTCCTTGCCTTAGAGGGCTCTGAACTCTTTGCCTACATGAATAGGAAGTATGTTTGAGGAATATAGGAACAATTACATAAAAGACAAAATGGAGAAAACAGGTTAAAGGACATTAATGACCTGTACATCCCTCCCTGTAGATGCAATCAGTAATGTACATCACCCATCCTGCAATAACCTTGCTAAGCGCGCCTGGAAATTTGCACACCCCTTCATCCACTCTCTTTACCACTATTATTTGGACTAACCTGTCGGCGTCTAGCGGCCTTGATCTCCTTCTCCTTCTGATGTATGCGAGCTGCATTGGCAGCCAGCACCATCATCAATGCATCTTCACCATGTGCGGGCTGCTTTTGGCGTTGGCTAGTGCGCCCATCCTGAGTTCCTGGCGGCTCGTCATTTTGGCCGCTTTTCTGCGGTTTGGTAGCAATTAAGCATTTCGTAAATGAGGAAATAAAGGCATGAAAAATTTGTTATTGTTTAACTAGCTAAAATAAGAAACAAATGTTATGCATGAACTGTGACGTACTTTCTGCAAACATACTAAGAAGTACGTACTATTAGGGTGGCGAAGCAGCAGCAATAATAAAAGTAAACACATGCATAATCACATCTTACCGTAGTGCCTTTTGGCAACTCCAGTGCACCAAGGCCTGGTGTATGCTGAGCTGTTCCACCAGCTCCAACCGGCACTGGAGTGGCTGGTACGGTGAAGGATGTCTTACTGCTTTCAATCTGCTTCCGCTGCACAAGTGCATTAATAAGCTCCTGCTGCCGATCTGTCACATTCAAATCCTCCATCGCAATGCGGCGCTCACTGGGACCCGCATCTGGGTTATCTGGCTGAGCGTACTTGAAGCTCCTCCAGGCTGCCCGAGACTCCTTGTTCCATAGCTTCTTCCATGGCTTCTTCTCAAGGTCCTCTACATAAAAATAATGCGAAGACGAACATCAACGCCAGATGCCATAATACACATCATTGTCAAAAATTTTCGTAATCCAGTACATAGCGTAAGCGGCGTGCATGTCCTCTGTCGTAAAACAAATCTTTGGCCCACGTTTACCCCAAATTCCATTTTTCAAAATACATAGAAAGGAATTTTTTTATCAATCAACCTGATCAAAAAATGTTGTAAAACAAGTATATGGATGACAGTAGCAGTAGGATAGGAGCTCACAAACCTGGCTTGCAGGCAAGTTCCTCCTTGTGGGTGGCCTTCACCTTTTCTTCCCTTGCACGTTGGGCATTGTAATCCGTTGCGTATCTACAAAGTACATGGGATGCACCGAATGAAAGTGCTTACTTATGATGCTGTGCATGCTTCATTCTATTGTTGTCTGCCCCCACTGAAAGTAAGCTAGTGATATGGATGGCATGTATGATTACCACAAACAAGATAATCACTAGAAGCATGACATTAGGAAAATAAACATGTACGTACTTTTGCCATTTCTTCTTGAAGCAGTCGACCGTAACTCTTGGCTGTAAGTCAGCCACTTGTGCAAAGCCAGCAGCAAAGCACTTATCCCAAACGGGCTGCAGATGCGGCTCACGTTGAATATCCTTCGCAATGAGGACCCGTGGATTCTTCAGGCTGCTGTCGAGGTTGTACAGCACGTTGTCGCGGACGGCTTTGTTGATGGCGGCCTGCTCATATGACCTGCTCCACTTTAATGGCTCACCACGATCATGATCCTTTCGTATACTGATTCTGCTTACTTCAGGGGATACCAATTGAACAGATGGCTGTTTAAGGGATACGTGGATAGTGAGTTTCTTCTGAGCCTGGTTCCAAGCCTTCCCCTTGAAAGGCGCGCTAATTTCCTTCTTCAGCCACCGAGTGCAGCGGCTAAGCAGCTGCACAGGTGCCACCTGCTGGGCCACAAGCTTGCCATCCTCATCCTCCGAGTCTAAAACCTGAACTGAAACTTCACTGATTGATTTTGCGCCAGCTGCATCAGTAAGGAGCTGCTCGAAATCTACCACTGACAGATTTATCTCAGTATCAATACGCCTCTTTTCTTCATTAGGACAGCAGACCAGCAGTTTACAAACAACTGGTGAATGTGTCTCCATTCATTAAAAGGTTGTACTATTGCAAATAACTTGCTCCTTCAGCAGGATACATACAGCTGCAGACATGAGGCATGGGCCCTACGTACTACTAAAAAGTGAAGAGAAGTGCTTTGGTACTCCGTCCAGGGTTGTGCTGCTGCCAATCAATCCCATGTAAGCAACAATGTTTCGTAACCCTGCTTTACAACATCCTTTATATGTACATTTAATGCCACCCGTGAAGCAAGCAAGAGCAACTGCTATAAAAGTTATGCTGTGCACTAGCCTTTAAATCTTAACATATATACAAGGTGCAGCAGCAATAAAGAATGTTATTTTACAATAATATTGATGATTGCCGTCGTCCTACATAAAAAATCTGTTTAGCTCTTCGCATGCGGCTAGCGATTTGCGGCATGTAACGGTTGGTTGTCGTAAAAGCTAGTCAACGAGTTCATGAGAAACGTCATAAATTATTTTTAAGGAATGTTAATCAAGTTTCTTATTAGCAAGCTCCTGGAAGTATGATGATGAGGCTGTATCCCAGTATTTCACGTACATGCATGTATAAGGAGCTTCCTGTGCGTATGCATGTAATTTACTATTCAAGTCTATCATTCGTTATTGAAAATTTACTTCAAGTGTAAATTACGCGGACATGCACGTTCCACTTTAATATCTCGTACTCCACATGCATGAGTACTGCCTGTACCACTCCATACAATGGAGGAGTCGTTCCCCTTTGTCAGATATCAGTTCTGTAAGGAAAAACAGTCTGATCCTGCTACTTTACTGTATATTATTACATGCTCATGGCCCACCTTTTATTAGGCTTTTTCTGTGGCATTACTTTCGGTATTGCTGTTGCCTCTTACGTTGCTCTGTATGCCCCTGTTTTAGTTGATGTATATGTTACAGAATATTTAGTGTGGATCCTCATGGGTTCTTCTGTTTTTGTTCTCATCACAGTGTTGGGCGTTACGATAGGGCGATACTGCTCAACGGTGTCATTTACACAGTCCAATCATGATGAACGAGCTCTTCAGCTTTTCGTCGTTTTACCTGGGTCACGGACGTTGACGTTTTCTGGAAGTACGGACTCAACTGTGGGACAGCTCATGGACTTCGTCTCCAGTAATTCCTTATTTACATTTCAACCTGGATCAGTTTGGAGGTTGACTTCTAGTAGAGGGGACGTGCTATCAGATCGAGATAAACATCTTGGCTTGTACGGCTTACATAACCAGTACCATGTTAAAGTTCTTGGCCGCCTCCTTGGAGGCAGTGGAAGGCTTCTGAACAAGCGCCCAGCCTCATCCAAAAGGGATAACATATCAGGTGCGCACGGATGACTTATGTTCATATAGGTTTTTAAGGGATATATTTATTTGGAACATTCATTGTGCACTCATCTCGTACCAGCCACCCACTCATGCTGTCAATAATTTTAAATCAAAGTACAGTTATTTATACTAGCCCGGGCTTTGGTGTGATGAGCCAGGCACTGTGGTTTGTTTGGATGGGTCCAATGAAACCCTTCCAATTGCCATCCACCGTGGCCATGCATGTATGCACGGAAAAAATTAAAATATCCCTCACGCCAAATTGGCATGCAAGCTACATCTACGTATCTCCTTACTTGCATGACAGCATGATTAAATGAATGCAATATTACTGTGCTGCAAAATTCACAGATGCATGGCTGCAAAAGCACAAGTTCAGTCGTTGTCAGGACCCTCTTGGTCAGGAGGTTTATGCATGTACTCAATGCCCATTTACTGGAAGGACACGGTCGCAGCTTTATGGGCACATGAAGAGATGCAGACTTTCTTTCCCAGAGGATACCAACTTAAACATGGACAATGAGAATGACTTCAACACCTCTGATGATCATAATGAAGACCACAGCAGTAGCAGCACGGACAGTTCAGGGCATACATCAGAGGTGTTGTCAGGGGATAGCAGTGGACATTCGCAGGTTCAGGAAGAAACAGCTCTGCCCTCCTCACTTGTTTCTGCTCTCATTCACGTTATGGATGATCTTGATCCTGCCAATCCTAATCACCGGCAAACTCTAGAATATATATCAGCAATCCTGGATAACTTATGCCAACATAGTTATCCTGAATCTGAGGATGATGAACCCGATGCAGCAGAACTTGGTGTACTTTCACAGTTAGGGGCCATGGATCATGGGCAGTTACAGCTGCTGGAACCCTTCAAACCCAGCCGAGCTTCTTGCCTCAGGAAGCACTGTTCAAGCGTACAAATAACGTTTGGATGACCCTCTGTGGAGGGTCACTGTGAATAATGGTGATGGCGTTGTAGTGTGCCAAGGTAAGAGAAGTGTTGAGGCCTATTGTAGGGCATTATTAAACATCTTGCCTTGTTTGACGGATGCATGCCTTTGGAAGAAAATAAGATTGTTCTCCTGCATGTACATGCATATTGAATGCATGCAGAGGCAAGAATAACCGTGGGTCAGTTTGGATATGCCTGGCTGAAAGAAAAGATGGCTGGACGTGTTTGAGATGTGGTTGCAGATCGACAGCTACGGTTCTTGAGGGATATCTGCTAACCTCCTGGTAACCATGTTCCACCCAGTCTTTATGTCCTCCGAAAGATGCTTGGAATACCAGACCTATGGGCCTCAATATAATGTACCTTTCTTTTGATGCCCGTGCTTGTCCGTCTCACTTTCGTGGATGGCCACACATCGTCATTGTTCGTTACCTTCAAGGCCCACCATTAACATACATATATGATTTTAGAAATGATAAGCTTACATTTTTTATTAAAAAAGAGAAAAACAAATCGACATATACCACATCAAACCACAAAGCACGCAGCAAATTAAAAGACTAGAACGAAACATAAAATTACAACTCACTAAAACGGGAAGACAGGATGAATGGGCTGTACCTTTTTCGCTGCCGCCTTGCTTGAGTTTGTAGCATTCCTGCTGGAGTTCCTTGCCTTAGAGGGCTCTGAACTCTTTGCCTACATGAATAGGAAGTATGTTTGAGGAATATAGGAACAATTACATAAAAGACAAAATGGAGAAAACAGGTTAAAGGACATTAATGACCTGTACATCCCTCCCTGTAGATGCAATCAGTAATGTACATCACCCATCCTGCAATAACCTTGCTAAGCGCGCCTGGAAATTTGCACACCCCTTCATCCACTCTCTTTACCACTATTATTTGGACTAACCTGTCGGCGTCTAGCGGCCTTGATCTCCTTCTCCTTCTGATGTATGCGAGCTGCATTGGCAGCCAGCACCATCATCAATGCATCTTCACCATGTGCGGGCTGCTTTTGGCGTTGGCTAGTGCGCCCATCCTGAGTTCCTGGCGGCTCGTCATTTTGGCCGCTTTTCTGCGGTTTGGTAGCAATTAAGCATTTCGTAAATGAGGAAATAAAGGCATGAAAAATTTGTTATTGTTTAACTAGCTAAAATAAGAAACAAATGTTATGCATGAACTGTGACGTACTTTCTGCAAACATACTAAGAAGTACGTACTATTAGGGTGGCGAAGCAGCAGCAATAATAAAAGTGAACACATGCATAATCACATCTTACCGTAGTGCCTTTTGGCAACTCCAGTGCACCAAGGCCTGGTGTATGCTGAGCTGTTCCACCAGCTCCAACCGGCACTGGAGTGGCTGGTACGGTGAAGGATGTCTTACTGCTTTCAATCTGCTTCCGCTGCACAAGTGCATTAATAAGCTCCTGCTGCCGATCTGTCACATTCAAATCCTCCATCGCAATGCGGCGCTCACTGGGACCCGCATCTGGGTTATCTGGCTGAGCGTACTTGAAGCTCCTCCAGGCTGCCCGAGACTCCTTGTTCCATAGCTTCTTCCATGGCTTCTTCTCAAGGTCCTCTACATAAAAATAATGCGAAGACGAACATCAACGCCAGATGCCATAATACACATCATTGTCAAAAATTTTCGTAATCCAGTACATAGCGTAAGCGGCGTGCATGTCCTCTGTCGTAAAACAAATCTTTGGCCCACGTTTACCCCAAATTCCATTTTTCAAAATACATAGAAAGGAATTTTTTTATCAATCAACCTGATCAAAAAATGTTGTAAAACAAGTATATGGATGACAGTAGCAGTAGGATAGGAGCTCACAAACCTGGCTTGCAGGCAAGTTCCTCCTTGTGGGTGGCCTTCACCTTTTCTTCCCTTGCACGTTGGGCATTGTAATCCGTTGCGTATCTACAAAGTACATGGGATGCACCGAATGAAAGTGCTTACTTATGATGCTGTGCATGCTTCATTCTATTGTTGTCTGTCCCCACTGAAAGTAAGCTAGTGATATGGATGGCATGTATGATTACCACAAACAAGATAATCACTAGAAGCATGACATTAGGAAAATAAACATGTACGTACTTTTGCCATTTCTTCTTGAAGCAGTCGACCGTAACTCTTGGCTGTAAGTCAGCCACTTGTGCAAAGCCAGCAGCAAAGCACTTATCCCAAACGGGCTGCAGATGCGGCTCACGTTGAATATCCTTCGCAATGAGGACCCGTGGATTCTTCAGGCTGCTGTCGAGGTTGTACGGCACGTTGTCGCGGACGGCTTTGTTGATGGCGGCCTGCTCATATGACCTGCTCCATTTTAATGGCTCACCACGATCATGATCCTTTCGTATACTGATTCTGCTTACTTCAGGGGATACCAATTGAACAGATGGCTGTTTTAGGGATACGTGGATAGTTAGTTTCTTCTGAGCCTGGTTCCAAGCCTTCCCCTTGAAAGGCGCGCTAATTTCCTTCTTCAGCCACCGAGTGCAGCGGCTAAGCAGCTGCACAGGCGCTGTTGTGATTATGCGGGATTTCACGTCATCATAATACCGTCTGATAACAGTTGTGCAATAGCTCTTACTTAGGTGCGAGTAACCGCGATGTAAGTTAGGTATCGCGACGAGTGCCGTACAGTTATTATCGCGAGTATATTGTTTGTGCGCACTCTGCGCTAATTAGTCTTGCGCGTTACTAACGTTGATACTATAATTATTTATGTCAAATATACACGGTTCTTGCGTCAATACATTGTAATCTATCCACGTTTCGCATCGGTTGCTCCTATCCTCGTAAGAGGTTATGAGCCCCGGCTCTTCTGAGCCGTAATTATCTCGTCAAGGCATAGGCATCAATCTTTTGGCCAAGCGTTTTCAATTGGTGGTGGCAAATACGGAGCACAGCGACCGCCGCCTCTGGTCAACAACGACCATAATCGCCTGCCTACATCGGGAACTATAACACGCAGCGATGGGAAAGGATAGGTTATCAGACCCATTAGGTCTGAGCAATTATGCTACGTGGTCGTTCAGGTTCCAATCTATGATGCAAGAGAACAACCTGGATAGATGGCTGAGAGACGAACCAATGACCGACGAGGACATTGCCGCGTCAAACAAGGTCAGAAACATCCTTGTCAAAAATGTCCAAGATCATCACTTGGCAATTATCAGAGCAGCGCCCAACGCCAAGGGAGCATGGGAGAGGCTCGCGGCTGTTTTTGCGGCAAGCAGCGACGCAAGAAAATCTCAGCTTGTTGCTGAACTGTCAGCCCTTAAAATGGCACAAAATGAAGCCCTAATCTTATATCTGGCTCGCGTCCGCAATCTATATACGGACTTGGTGGAAGTGGGACACCCCGTTACCGAACGGGAAGTTACCTACAATCTACTGGTGGGACTACCGAAGAAATTCTCGGTTATTGTTACCACGCTGACAGTCAATGGCCAATACAATTTGGATACCGTGGGCGCTCAACTATTGGCTTTTGAGAAACGAGTCGATGCAGAGGGTGATTCCGTTGCTTTCAGTGCAACAAGCCAAAGAGACAATTGGAGCACCGGACAATATCACAGCGAGGCTAGCCGCAATCGCAATGATACAATTGAACGCGACTATGGAGATAATTCGGTCGCATTTACCGGCACAAGTCGAGGAGGCACATGGAGCGCTGCCAACAACGGCCACGACGGATGGAACCATCGCGGCAACACATTTGATCGAGGATACAGGAATATGCCAATCATCAATCAATGCGATGCATGGAGTTATGGAAGAGATGGCCGCAACGGAGTAAGCCAACATGAACACAGATCTGGTTATGGCTACGGCGGGACAGTGCAATGCCAACTATGCGGAAATTATGGACATACCGCGCGACAATGCCGCACCCCACGCATACCACAACCTCCAGGCCAAATAAGACGCGACAGGCAAGATGGCAACTACAACCGCCAGGGCAACAGGAGCCACAACACCGTCGACGCCACAGCGTTATCCAGGCCAACAAGTCATCAGGAGAGTGGAGGGCGACGATCCAATCAACCAGAGAACTGCGCTTTCGTGGGATCCCAATACGACAAATTACAAGGGTGGTACGTGGACTCCGGCGCATCTCACCACATCACGTACGACGAACGGGAGCTAACCAACGTGGTTGGAATAAGCCGACGGGAACGTTTTGACATCATGAGCATGGGTGGGGAAACCATTCAACCTATCGCAGTAGGCACCCTCATACTGGTGTCCACACTCTACCCCGACACCAAAATCACCATCAACAACGTATACGTGGTGCCACACAGCTGCGTCAAAGTCCTGTCCGTCTCGTCTATCAACGACAAATCCGATGAAGGGGAAATCATGTTCACCAAGCATATGGTCTACGTGAAGCGTTATGGAGACATCGTCATTGCAGGCCGACGAGAAGGTAACTTATACAGGTTGGAGTGCGACGTCGATCAACCTAACGACGCACATTTCAGCTTTGCCGGTGCTGCCCCCGCTAAGCTGTCAAGCCAAAGCGAAGGCCTGTGGCACCGACGCTTTGGGCACATCGGACTCGGAGGTCTGCAGAAGCTAATCAGGCACGGAATGGTGATAGGCGTCAACGATGTACCACAACAGAAGGTCAACCCCGCCAACTGCGAGACTTGTGTTTTATCACGGCAAACGCGCGGAACCCACAAATCCACGGGGCACAAATCTGATAGACCAATGGAGCTCATTCATGTGGACGTCTGCGGCCCCATGCCGGACTGTTAAGGAGATAAAGGAAGTATAAAGCTGCTATGAAGTATTACAGAGGTCAGAGGAGGTCAGATGTATAAGACACTAGACGATTGCTAGCTGTTGGGTGACTATTGCAGAGTTTATGCACCCTTAAATACTATTATTGCCTGCTGTTAGCTATTCCAAGAGTTCCGCCCGGTTGTCCTCTCGGATGGCTCCACTTAACTCTAGGACAGTTCCAAGCTCCTTCTCTAGGACAGCTCTGAGCTCCTTCTCTAGGACAGTTCCAAGGTTGTGGCAACCAATGTTTGCACCGTCCAAGACTTAACACGCCCCCTCGGTGCAAACCCCACTAGACTACACCCATGGAGGCACGGCACCACTTGAACTTGGCTTCACCCAAGGCCTTCGTCATCACATCAGCCACCATCTTCTCCGTAGGGCAGTACCTAAGCTCAACCTCCCCACTTGCGACCCGCTCTCTGACTAGATGATGCATCACATCAATATGCTTGGACCGCTGGGACGTCATAGGGTTGTTGCTGATATTCATCCCCCCCTGGGAATCCACCTTAATAATCGAGGGGGAGGTGCCGATCTTCAGATCGTCAGACAGCTTTGACAGCCAAAGGGCTTCTCTCACCGCACTGGAAAGAGCTTGATACTCTGCCTCCACTGATGATGCTGCCACGGTACGCTGCAGCTGGCTGCTCCAACTTATCGCAGTACCGTTCACTCGGAAAACATAACCAGTTGTTGACCTGCGGGTAACTGTGTCTCCTGCCCAATCCGAATCACTGTAGCCATCCAGCTGCAGCCCTTGTCCGCCAGGAAACCGAAGACCCATCTCCCGAGTACCCGCCAGGTACCGCAGCACTCCCTTTGCCGCACTCATTGCAGCGCGGGTAGGCTTAGCCATGGACCGGGAAAGCACACTCAGGGCATAGGCCAGGTCGGGACGTGTACTCACTGCAAGGTAGTTGAGTTCTCCCACCAGAGCTCGGTAAGGCGTTGGGTCCTCCAGCAGTTTGCCTTCATCATCAGTCACTGGGGCAGCCCTTGTGCCCATTGCCAGAGGAGTTGCCCGATCTTTGGCATCCAGCATGTTGTGCCGCTCCAGAATCTGCTCAATATAACGAGATTGACTCAACACAATATCGCCATCCTTCTCTCGACGAATATCCATGCCCAAAAATACTCGTGCCTCCCCTAGGTCCCGAATCTTGAAGCACTGACCAATCGCCTCTTTCACCTTCCGCACCAATTCTAAATCATCTGAGGCCACACACGTATCATCCACATGAACCAATGCAACCACCACTCCCCTTTCATCAACCTTCAGAAACATAGCCGGATCTGATTTAGACGGGAACAGCCCAATCTCGGCAAACTTCTCACACAACTTATCATACCAGCACCGTGGGGCCTGCTTTAGACCATAGATGGACTTATGCAGGTGACAGGCCAGGCCTGGAGTTTCCGACTCGTACCCCGGTGGCTGCTCCATCCAAAGATCCTCCTTCAGTTCTCCATTCAAGAACGCAGTCGTCACATCTAGCTGGTGAATGGGCATTTTTCTAGCCGCTGCAACCGCTAAAAGGACTCGAAAAGATGAGCTACGGGACGTAGGCGCAAAGAGCTCACCATAATCCACCCCCTCGCGCTGTACAAACCCTTTTGCGACCAAGCGCGCTTTAAACCGCTCAACACTACCATCTGGATTGTGTTTCACCTTATACACCCAGCGACATGGAATAAGCTTCGTGCCTGGCGGGGGTGTTTCTAAGGTCCAGGTTCCATTTGCCAACTGAGAGTTAATTTCGTCATCCATAGCCCTTTTCCACTCGCTGGCCTGCGCCCCAGACACCGCTTCAGCATAAGTGTTGGGCTCAGACACTTTGGTTGCGGCAGCCACATGGACCCGGCCGGCAACAGACCTAGGGTCCTCACTGCGCCACCACTCGGACGGCCGTTTTCGATCACGGACAGGGTACCTAGTCTCAAAATTGTTACTCGCACCGGCAGCACCCACAGAGGGGCCAGCACCGGACGAACTCCCCGAGGGACCTGCGCCGGAAGCATCACCACCCCCTGTTGGTCCACCGCTGTTATTCCCTGAACCTCCTGCACCAGTAGAAGATCCGCCACCTTGGGTGTGAGGGGCCGGTTCCCACTCATCATTATCATCATCATCATCACTATCACTATCAGAATCAGGCGTACTGTCTACGGGGTTGCGCCACCTTACGGACTTCTTTGCACGACTAGCTTGCTGTGCTTTCTCACCGACATTCCGCTCATCAAAGGTGACATCAGAGTGCACCGACACTACATTGTCTGAAAAAAGGATACGGTACTGGCCTGCATCGCCGTACCCAACCAGAACACCCTTGCGACTTACCGGATCTAATTTATTGCGCTTCTCCTTGGGGATATGGACATATGCCGTACATCCAAACACACGCAGATGACTCACATCAGGATGTTCCCCTGAGAAAGCTTCATACGGGGTGCAGGGCCGACCGGACACAGGTGAAATATTCCGAAGGTAATTCGCCGTAGAGACAGCCTCAGCCCACATGCATTGGGGAAGTTGAGACTCAGCCAATAGAGCACGCATCTTCTCTAACAGAGTCCTATTCAAGCGCTCAGCAGCTCCATTCTGCTCGGGGGCATACCCCACCGTAGGCCCATGCCGAATCCCTTTCGTACGGAAAAACTCCTGCAGGGGACTGTTAATGAACTCACCCCCTTGATCAGACCGTACCTCCTTGACCCGAAAACCACTGTACGTCTCCAGCTGATTCACCATAGTCATCACCTTGTCCTTCACCGCTTCCTTGGTAGGTGTAAAGGCTACCGCCGAAAAACCAGTATAGTCATCCAACAAGACAGTTAGGTAGAGGGAACCCGTTGGTGTTCGCTCAGGCATCGGACCACAAACATCAAGATGAATAAGAGCTAGTGGTTGATCCACCTTATGCCCAGTTGATGGGAAGGGCCCTCGGCGCTGCCGTGACATCACACATGGCTCGCACACACCCGCATCTCCGGCTCCCTTCACCTGCTCCTTTGCAAAACGCACCCCTGACACCATGCCTTCACCCACCAACCTCTCAAGATTACCTAGGCCAAGGTGTCCATACCGGCGGTGCCACAAGTCCATTGATTCAGATGCAGACTTCCCATGAGCCACTCCACCAAAAGGCTGGGTGTATCTCAACCTGGAAGCAGATCTGGGAATCGAAAAACATGATAGGGCATACAGGTCGCCCAAGCGCTGGCCCGTCAGAATCTTCTCACCACCCTTGCGCATAGTGACTTGGCCATCCTCAAAGCAAACTGACCCACCCTGCTTATCCAGGGCAGCAACTGACAGCACATTTGCAAAGCTGTCAGGAACAAGATACACCTCTTCCACCGTCACCCGTGCATGCATATTGACCCCGGGGATAAGCCTCAGAGTCCCTACCGCTGTGGGCCTGATGATCCCCCCGTTCACACTCAGGATCTCAAACTTTTCTGACTCCGCCAGCTCGCGGACGTCCACTATCTGATCTGCATCATATGTCAGATGATGAGATGCACCAGAATCCAGGTACCAACCTTTCAGGCGGTCAGACCCAGATGCCACAAAGGCAAAGTTCCTCGGGCTAGCATTGCCCCTGTCGCCGGCACCGTCCACATGGTCGTGCCGGCCATAACCTCGGCGGTCGCTCCCCAAGCTGGGCCCGCCCGCGGCCTCTCCATGGCCGCCCATTCTTGTGCGCTCCAGGCCGCCTGACCCATAACCGGGTCCTCTAGGCGCCGAGCTCCATGAGCCAGACCTCTGAGCCATCCTGGGGGCAGTGCACCCCCTCTCCAGATGCCCGGGCTTTCCACAGTTCCAGCACTGCAGTGGCTCCCTTGATCCGCCGCGGACGTGGCTTCCTCCACGTCGGGGCGCACTTCCTGTGGCTGAGCTTCCCCTACCCGCACTGACAAAAGCAGACGAGCTGGTAGAGGCCTCATGCATGCTCCCTACCCTAGCTTCGAACGCCAGCAGTTGTGCGGTTGCACTAGACAGCGTAAGCTCACCAGACTGTGTCGTCAAAATCGACACTATCACCTCATACTTCTGAGGTAGACCCGTCAGCATTGCATACGTCATGTCTTGTTCACTGGTGGCCTGGCCCACCTTCAGCAGATCTGTGTGTAGCTCCCGCACTCTTGCAAGGTACACCGGCAGGGCCTCTCCCTTCTTCATCGCCAGCTTAGTATACTCCTGACGCAGCTGAGATCTGCGGGCATGGTTGTTGGCGGCAAAAATCGCAGCAAGGCCATCCCACGCCATTTTGGCGTTCGGCGATGCCTTGATGACCGGCAGATGGCAGTCCTTCACATTCTTCACTCGCTCCGATGCAGCGACCTCTTCATCTGTAACCGGCTCAGTCAACAGCGCCCTGTTCAAGTTATGCTCAGCACACAAGTTCTCAAACCGATAGGCCCATGTAGAGTAGTTGTTGAGATCGAGGGGTTCAGCCAACTTGTCCTTGCCCATGTTGTTCTTGGTTCTCTCAGAGCGCCCAGGTGGGGCTCATAACCTGTTAAGGAGATAAAGGAAGTATAAAGCTGCTATGAAGTATTACAGAGGTCAGAGGAGGTCAGATGTATAAGACACTAGACGATTGCTAGCTGTTGGGTGACTATTGCAGAGTTTATGCACCCTTAAATACTATTATTGCCTGCTGTTAGCTATTCCAAGAGTTCCGCCCGGTTGTCCTCTCGGATGGCTCCACTTAACTCTAGGACAGTTCCAAGCTCCTTCTCTAGGACAGCTCCGAGCTCCTTCTCTAGGACAGTTCCAAGGTTGTGGCAACCAATGTTTGCACCGTCCAAGACTTAACACGGACAACACCCCAAATGGGTCACGGTACATGACTGTGCTGTTGGATGACTGCACAAAATTTTCAGCAGTTGCATTCACCAACACCAAGGAGGCGGTTAAGGACAAGCTGGTAACGATGATAAATCAGCTGGAGAACATGTGTGGACATAAAACGTGGGAGATGCGATCCGACAGAGGAGGAGAATTCATCAATTCCCAACTACAAGCCTTCTTTGCTTCCAGAGGGATCAGGCATGGGCCAACTGTTGGATACACCCCTGAACGAAATGGCGCTGCAGAGCGGTTAAACCGGACCCTGCTGGAAAAGATGCGCGCCCTATTGCTTGAATCCAAACTCCCTCAAAAAATGTGGGCTGAGGCGGCAGCCACAGCCAACTACCTACGCAATATATCCCCAGCAGATGGCATTTCCCGTACCCCGTACGAGCTCTTCACTGGAAAGGTTCCAGAGGTCGATCACTTGCGCGTTTTTGGCTGCACGGCTTATGTCCACGTGCCCAAGGCCAAGCGCAACAAACTGGATCCCGTGAGTCGACGAGGTATAATGGTGGGATATGGCGATGGGGGCAGCTACCGGATATTATTCTCGGACGGGTCAGTATCAAGACACAGCGATGTCGTATTCGATGAACAACAGACCACGCACGAACCATACAAACCCTCGGACGACAACCGTGACAATGCTGAAACTGACTCCGATTCCGACATGGATGACCCAGAGCCACGACCAAGAGCTGTCCCTATGCCCACCAATGCACACAATGGTGATGGCCACGACCCGAATCTGCCTCAACCACCACCTCCCGTAACACGCACGGCGTCAAGCTATCCAAACACAGAGAGAACAGGAGCCGTCAACGATGGAGCGGGCCCATCAGGAAGCCAACCAAGGCAAGACCCAATACAACCTGAGGACACCGACGACTCCGACAGTGAAGACATGGCAACAGAAGAAGACATGGATGTGGACAACACGAGGTTAGCCAACCGCTACCCCATCCGCGTGCGAAAGCGCCCATGTGAGTGGTGGCGCACTCAAAGATCGGTGGCAGCGCGTATCAACATGGCCGCCAGAATACAAGAACCCAAATCTCACCATGATGCGATTAGAGGCCCTCACCGCATCAAGTGGCAACAAGCGATGAACGACGAGATAATTGCCCACATGACCAACGGCACCTGGGAAATTGGCATCCCACCGCCTGGCACAAACATCCTGCCCTGCCGCTGGGTCTACAAACTCAAGACATGCCCTGATGGCTCAATCGACAGATACAAGGCGCGTCTGGTTGCGAAGGGCTTCGCACAACGCGAGGGGGTGGATTTTGGAGAACTGTTTGCACCTACATCACGAGGCTCATCATTCCGGGCCATCCTAGCCATCGCCGCCGCCAGGGACTTCGACGTACACCAACTAGATGTCTCCACGGCCTTTTTGAACGGCGACCTCAAAGAGGAAATCTGGATGAAACCACCACCGGGATACGACCTGGCGACCCCAGGAGCTGCCTGCCGGCTACTCAAGTCGATATATGGCCTCCGCCAAGCATCCCGCTGCTGGTACGACAAACTATGCACCAAATTCGCTGAAATCGGACTCACCACATCCAAATCTGACCAAGCGATGTTCGTGAGAGCAAACAACAGCAAAGGAGACGTGTTCGTGCTGGTCCACGTGGACGACATGTGCATTGCGGCTAAAGACCCCGAGCTGATCCGAAATCTCAAGGCAGAAATCAGCAAACTATTCAAGGTAAGAGATCTTGGCCGCATTGAGGTATTTCTGGGCATGGAAGTTCGACGGCAACCCAATGGAGAGATCACGTTATCACAATCCAGCTATGTGGAACGCATCCTACATAAGCATGGCATGAGCGAGGTTAAACCCAGAGCCATCCCCATAGCTGTGGGAGCAAAACTTCACCTGGACAAAGACACCGAGCTGTTGGAGGATCCGACGCCGTACAGAGCACTCATTGGTGAGCTCAACTACCTGGCAGTCAGCACGCGTCCAGACCTTGGCTTCGCCCTCAGCATGTTGTCACGGTTCATGGCCAAGCCAACCAAACCCGCAATGGGCATGGCAAAGGGGGTCCTTCGCTACGTGGCGGGCACGCGCAACCTGGGCCTACAGTTCCGGCGGGAGAGCAAGGAGATCATCGATGGATATTGCGATTCGGACTGGGCAGGAGACACTAACTCAAGGCGATCCACGACTGGGTACGTATTTCGCGTTAATGGTACCGCAATCAGCTGGAGCAGTCAGTTGCAGCGCACTGTGGCAGCGTCATCCGTGGAGGCTGAATACCAGGCCCTTTCCAGCGCAGTCAGGGAAGTCCTTTGGCTGAATAAGCTATGCGGGGACCTTAATGTGGACTCCGACGGAATCAGAATCAACATAGACTCACAAGGGGCCTTAGACCTAGGCAACAACCCCATTACATCATCACGGTCTAAGCATATTGATGTACAGCACCACATGATTCGCGAGAGAGTGATAGAGGGCGACGTGGCACTGGGGCATTGCCGCACGGAGGAGATGGTGGCGGACGCATTGACCAAACCACTGCCAGAAGGAAAGTTTGTCTGGTGCCGCCGTGAAATGGGACTAGACGATACCTGACAAAGAAGCCATCGATCTGTTGGTAGAAACCAGCTCATATAGGCCAATAAGGCGTGAGCCCGGGTGGCTGGCTGTAGTTAAGCTGTTTTTGATAGTGAGGTCATTATTTCTTTTGACAATAACGTTCATAAGCGAAGGATTACTTATTCTTGTTGTGGCATCTAACAGCACCAGTCCAGCATCGTCTCAATTGCCTTATCGTAGAGGTTTATTTCAGTGATACTTAGTAACTTGACGCTACTATCTTTGAGGGGGTGTGATATTGGAGTGCCCTATTCGACCATGACGTGCATCCCGAGGGGGTGTGTTGTGATTATGCGGGATTTCACGTCATCATAATACCGTCTGATAACAGTTGTGCAATAGCTCTTACTTAGGTGCGAGTAACCGCGATGTAAGTTAGGTATCGCGACGAGTGCCGTACAGTTATTATCGCGAGTATATTGTTTGTGCGCACTCTGCGCTAATTAGTCTTGCGCGTTACTAACGTTGATACTATAATTATTTATGCCAAATATACACGGTTCTTGCGTCAATACATTGTAATCTATCCACGTTTCGCATCGGTTGCTCCTATCCTCGTAAGAGGCGCCACCTGCTGGGCCACAAGCTTGCCATCCTCATCCTCCGAGTCTAAAACCTGAACTGAAACTTCACTGATTGATTTTGCGCCAGCTGCATCAGTAAGGAGCTGCTCGAAATCTACCACTGACAGATTTATCTCAGTATCAATACGCCTCTTTTCTTCATTAGGACAGCAGACCAGCAATTTACAAACAACTGGTGAATGTGTCTCCATTCATTAAAAGGTTGTACTATTGCAAATAACTTGCTCCTTCAGCAGGATACATACAGCTGCAGACATGAGGCATGGGCCCTACGTACTACTAAAAAGTGAAGAGAAGTGCTTTGGTACTCCGTCCAGGGTTGTGCTGCTGCCAATCAATCCCATGTAAGCAACAATGTTTCGTAACCCTGCTTTACAACATCCTTTATATGTACATTTAATGCCACCCGTGAAGCAAGCAAGAGCAACTGCTATAAAAGTTATGCTGTGCACTAGCCTTTAAATCTTAACATATATACAAGGTGCAGCAGCAATAAAGAATGTTATTTTACAATAATATTGATGATTGCCGTCGTCCTACATAAAAAATCTGTTTAGCTCTTCGCATGCGGCTAGCGATTTGCGGCATGTAACGGTTGGTTGTCGTAAAAGCTAGTCAACGAGTTCATGAGAAACGTCATAAATTATTTTTAAGGAATGTTAATCAAGTTTCTTATTAGCAAGCTCCTGGAAGTATGATGATGAGGCTGTATCCTGTTGTACCTCTCGTTCGCGTTTGCTCATGAGTATCTGCACGTCTGGAGACTATCGACACCGATGCGCGAGCACTTGCAAGTACAGCAAGGCAAGCGAGAGCAAACAGAGACAGCGGAAGACTTCAAGACGAAGAGAGATATAACTTACAGTTTTACGGATCAGAACGATGCAATGGACGAAATCGCCGTCAGCGCCGGAAGCAAGCAATCATCACGCGGCGGTGATTAGCGAAGTTCAGGCTTAGCTCGGGCTAAGTAGAATAGTGTATAGAAATAGTAATTTAGAACACACGAGTGTTCTCCGGCATCGGATGTCTTGTCTAGCTTAGCCGTCCTCGCATCTGTTATACTCGCAGCATCGCAGTGCCGTACGATTCACATAAGGAGGCCGATCCTAGATGTGACAACCCTACTGCGTCTAGGCGATGTCTACGCATAACAACGTATAAGCCTTTCCGGCATTCGCATGATGCAAGGGTCCGGATAACGATATCCGGTTGCAGGGCATGTATCGCGACGAGTGCGGCGCTCTCAACGTGTGCTTAAATGAAGTAATATTATATCAGATAATATTACTTATCGTTTCGTAGCACGAGCATAATGCGCACTTCAATGATTCGGTCATCCATGCATGCTAGGCGGATTTGCCATGATGCGATGTCGCGATGGATAATGACAACATGCCAAATGCATATATAAATGTATACGAATACATTTATATAATGCAGATTCATTAATATGTAATGCGTTCATCACAAAAGCACTTCGCCTCGTAGGATCGCGTCGACCTACGCGTCGGCGGAAAATGAACCGTAGCACAACAATTATCCCCCCTCCCGTATGCAGCGTCCTCGCTGCATCATACAGCATCGACTGCAGGGGTCATTGGGCTTGCGTGGCACGTTTGCGGGCTTCTTCGAGCAGGGGTTTCATGTCCTGTGAGAAGTTGCGTGCCGGTTCCCATGAGTTGTGCTCGTCGGTATACCCTGTCCACTTAACCAAGTACTCGTGTACTGTTCGCTTACGTCGGTGTCGGCCCACACGACGCGCGCGATAATCTAACACCCGCTCCACATCGTAAAACTTCTGTTTACCAGCGATCCAGGTCTCGGGAACTGGTTCGATCGCTGTGGGGGCGTTAGCAGGCTCAGGGACGGGTTCCGTACCACGATACGGACGAACAAGCGATACGTGAAACGTGGGGTGAATGGTCATATCAGTGGGCAATGCAAGCTCCACAGCCACATTCCCAACCATGCGCACGACAGGATACGGACCAATCCAGCGGGGTAAGAGTTTTCGGGATCCGTCGGCCAAGGAACGCAAGTTCTTGGTGCTTAGCAACACGAGTTGCCCTTCCGAAAACGTCACATCCTGCTTAGATTTGTTATAGTATTCCGTTGTTCGTTGCTGCGCCGCGTCCAAACACGACTTCGCGTCTGTGATTCGGGACATAAAAGACTTGGCAAAAAGTTTAGCAGCAGGCACGTTCACTTCCAACTCACGCCACACGGGTAGCGCGGGATGAAACCCATAGTTGAGAAAGAACGGACTTTGGCCTGTAGAGCGGTTAACAGCGTTGTTAAGCGCGAATTCTGCCGCAGTCAAATACGTATCCCAGACGAGTGGTGTGCGACCAGCATAATTGCGCAACATATCACCCAACGTGCGGTTTGTGCGTTCGGTTTGACCATCAGTCTGCGGGTGATACGCCGTGCTCAGGTTGACGCGCATGCCAACTAGTTTGCAGAGTGCTTCCCAAAACTTAGACGTGAACTGTCCACCGCGGTCCGAGATCACATTTTTGGGAATCCCGTGTAACCGAACCACATTATCGAAAAACAAACGTGCGGTTTGCTCAGCCGTGCAGGATGATGTGCATGGTGCTAGGTGAACCATCTTAGTCAGACGATCGACCATTACGAACACCGCATCGTATCCCCCCTCAGTTTTGGGCAGCGCGACTACGAAGTCCATGGAAACACTTTCCCAAGGCGCATCCGGGACAGGCAACGGTTGCAACAACCCATGGCCCTTACCGGACAAAGCCTTATTGCGCTGGCACAGACTGCATGTCTGGACGAAGTTCGCCGCATCCTTAGCCAAACGAGGCCACCAAAAGGAACGTTGCACCAAGTCGATCAATCGCTTGCTACCAGGGTGTCCTGCTAACGGGTCCTCGTGGAACCGTGCAAGGATGTCGTAGCGTAGCGCGTCGTCGTTCGGAACGACGATTTGCGTAGCTGCACCCTCCGTCCGTAGCCAAAGGCCATTCTGCTTGCGAAGGTTTTCTACATTAGCCGGGTCCGCGAACCAGGCGTCTGTGCTGTAGGCAACCTTCAACCGCTCCGCGAGGTCCGTCGCGATCGGAACCTCCTCGCTACGCGGCCGCACGACGGGCGCTGCCAAAATTGCAGCGTGTAGCGACGGATGTCGACTGAGAGCATCGGCAATATTCAATTTACCAGAAATATACTCCCAGGTGCAGTTGAACCTAGCTAGATATTCCATCCACCTAGCTTGACGGCGGTTCAACGTCGGAACGCTTTGCAAAAACGTTAGGGGCTTATGGTCAGTCTTTAAAGTAAACGGGCGTCCCTCGAGGTAACAGCGCCATTCCTTTAAAGCATGCAGCACGGCCAGAAGCTCCTGTTCCCCGGTGGTGTAGCGAATTTCCGCACCAGAAAACTTCTTACTCGTGAAGGCGATCGGTCGCCCTTCCTGTAACAATACAGCGCCGCTTCCAAATATTGAGGCATCAGACACTACCTCAACACGAAATGGCAACGAGTAATCAGGGAATGCAAGGGTGACATCTTCGGCAACGATCCGTTTGAGCTCTTCGAATGCCCACTGGCATTGCGACGTCCACGACTCGAGCGAAACGAAAACGCCTTTGCGAGTTAAGTTAGTAAGCGGGGCCGCAATGATGGAATATTTTTCAATGAACTTCCGGAAATAATTGGTCAAGCCAAGGAACTTACGCAGCTCCGTGAGGTTCTGAGGCGCGGGCCAATCGCGAACCACGGCGACCTTCCGCGGGTCCATCTTCACACCGGTGGCCGACACAATGTGGCCCAAATATTCCACCTGAGGCTGCGCCCAAAAGCATTTGGCGCGTTTAGCAAACAATTGCTCCCGCCTCATAACGTCGAGCACGAGCCGAAGATGCTCCAAGTGCTCCTCGCGCGTTTTAGAATATACCAAGATGTCATCCAGGTAGCAAACAACGAACCTGTCGATAAACGGCCTAAATATTCGGTCCATAACCGCCTGAAACGTCGCAGGGGCATTAGTCAAACCAAACGATAGGACCGTATACTCAAAGTGACCGAAGGGCGTCCGAAAAGCGGTTTTCGGGATATCAGAAGCAGCGATGCGAATCTGATTGTAGCCCTGTTGTAAGTCAATTGAGGAAAAATAAGCCGAGCCCTTCAGCTTATCCAACAGGTCGTCAACGCGTGGCAAAGGGTAGCGATTTTTCACCGTATTCGCATTTAACCCCCGGTAATCAATGCACATGCGCAAGGTCCCATCCTTCTTACCGACAAACAAAATCGGTGCAGAAAACGGGGATGTGCTGGGGCGTATCATACCCTTCGCGAGTAAATCCGTCACCTGGCGCTTTACCTCATCCAGCTCCAATGGACTCAACCTGTACATTGGCCGGGCTGTAGGCTGCGCTCCAGGCATGAGAGGGATTGTGTGATCAACAGGACGCATAGGTGGTAGGCCGGGGATATCTTTAAAGACGTCCTCATACTGCGACAGTAGGGCCTCAACCTCAGGATCCGGAGAAATCTGCGCGGTGGTGACACAACAGCTCACCCGCGGCCTTAAAAGCAGTCCGTGGGCACCCTTCCGTAACAAACGGACGGCCTCCTTACGCCCGACTAGCTCTGGTTCGATTCGCGCGGCCATTGCGGTCACAGCGAAATTAACCATAGGCACCGCCTCAGTTTCGCCCTCCTTTGGTGTGACATATTCGAACGACAGGAAAGGTACCTTAATCGACAGAGTACCCTTGCACATGTGCAGGGTTGCGGTCTCCATGTCGATGCGCGCGCGGTACTGTCGTAATGTCGACGACCCCATTATGTACGGTGCAGTCTCTGCTAAGCCCTGCAGCACGTACGGCCAGGTCACAACACGCAAAGGGCCTATCGATAGGCTAAGGGTAATCCTGCCCACGATGGGATGCTTACCCCCGTCAGCAAGGGTAACCTGTGGACAATCAGACGACTCTGGGGACAACCCCAGCGCGTTCACCTCTGCGACAGAGATGAAGTCGTCGCTGGCACCGGTGTCAACAAGTGCCTTCAGAGTACGGCCATTCAAACCGATCTGAACCACAGGGACACGGTTATCTACGAGCGACTGCCCAGCAGACAACGTCAGTGCACTTAAGGCGGGTCCGTAACCAACGGCACCCCCATCAGGAGCTTCGTACCAAACGTCAACCGAGTAGGATAGGCATGGCCACGGAGCCAGCGTACCCTCCCAATCCACACCATTAAACAAAACGGTGCCCGGCTCGAACCGGTGGACATGCCGCATACCCCTTAACGATGCCTCTGCCTTGCGCCGACAGAAAGCAGGGAGTAATACACATGCGGCAGTGCCTGGATATTGACGCCTACATCTCCTGTATATGGCCAACTGTTCCGACATCTCACGCAGAGACGAGGGGATGAACAAAACTACGTGGTTAGACAGATCGATAGACGACAGGGGACGGCGAGGTGTAAACAGATTACACAACGGGTCGAAGCAGAGAAGTCCCGTGCGTCCGTCAAGCGTGATGCGTCGCGCAATGACTCGCTCGATGTGTCCAAGTACACAAGGCAACAATGCCTTAACGGCTGGCCGTAAGGATGACCACCGACCACGCGTTAGTTCAGAAATCCCAGGTGGTGCCCCCTCCGCAGGAACCCGGGCAAGCCCCTATTTCGGCTGAGGTACAAACGGCGGCATTAGAGGGCAATCCTTCGTGGAATGATTCTCCGCACACCGTAGACAAACATTGGCCAATTTCCGACGCTCGAATTCGGAACGATTGCAATTCCATTTTGGCATAAATGTGTCGTCCGTACGAGTACGCTTCGCGTTGGGGTCGGAACGCTGTGCGGCTGCCGACGACGGCGCACCACCACGCTTCCTGTTCCTAGCTGGGTCCGAGCTCGGACCTGCTCCTACTGTACCACGGACACCCGAGCTAGCGCCCCCGCGCGCCTTGCGTTGCCCGTTGCTGCGTCGCGTCGCGGCAGTAGGCGTGGGGCGGGTCGCGCCGAGGTCCTGGTCGAGAGCCACAGCTTCCCCAAGCGGATCCTGCACTTGCACGGCATTTGCACGAGGGGCAGACTTGACTTCTTCCTCGCCGGCAAGGAGTCGTACCTCCGCGCCCTTAGCAAAAGTGACCAACGCGTCATACGACTTGATCTGCGCTCCAACCAAGTCAGTAGCGCACCATTTAGCCAAAATTTTCGTCAGGCCTCGCCTAAACCAAAAGACACGCTCGGATTCAGTGAGGTCAGCAATGGGAGTCACAAGTGCTTCGAAGCGTGACTGGTACGCAGGTACATTTTCATCCCGACGCATGTGGTAGCTACCGGCTGCCAAAACCTTACGAGCTTCCACATCGCGTGCTTGAACCTCAGTAGTGAATCGTGCGAGCAAAGCGGCGACCAACTCGTCAAAAGTATAGTTGCCCCGGGCGTTGGTCCAATTGCGATACCAGTCCTTCGCTGAGCCCTCGAGGGTATTACCAACGAAGAGACACCTGATACCGTCATTATCGCCACCGTGAACAGCTTGGAGGTACTTTTTAGCGTCACGCACGTACGCACGAGTTGCATCGGCTATGCTATGCCCTGGTGTCTTGTCGGTCAGCGAAATATTGAGCCTAGGAACGGGAATCGACAATCTCATCACCTCAGGGATGTCATCATGCCCTCGAGCTTGAGGTAATGGCAGAACCCTTGGTCCAGCAGTGTTGTCCATATTCGTGTTCACTGCTGAATGCGGCACAATTAAGTGAGCAGGGGTCTGAAGGAAAAGGGGCTCTTGAGTGGCTCGCACGCCCACAGTCTCAAGGCCTCTATCCGGTGCTCTAGCAGCCACAACAAAATCGGGTTGGCTAGCTAGGCTAGTGTGCGGCGTATCGTCGTGTTCCGAGGACATGAAGCACGAAACGATACCCTAGGTTTGCGTAATAGAAGCCGACTTCTATAGCAAAGGCAAGAGTACAAAGCGATTCGGTGAGCCTACCGACAGTACTCTTGAGAAGATTCAGCAAACTCAGCAAGTAATTGCCCAGCTGAGTCCTGATCTCCGTGGTTTGGGCAATGAGAGTCGCCAACTGGTCCGGACGAACGCCGGTCTCAGTCGCCGCGGCAAGCAATGCCGGTGCACTGAGATTACCTGCGACTCAGAGCGTACACTTACACAACAAGTGCAGCAATCTAAGCAAAAGCAATTAAACAATTACAAACCGGAAGCGGCGGCGTCCAAAACGGCGCGGCCTAAGTCTTCGGCAAAAGTATCAAGCGGTCCTCGTGGTTCGTCGCTGGAACTCGCCATAGAAAGAACCTACTTCCGATTAGACAAAGAGAGACAGTTAGGCAACGAACCTGTCTCGATACCAAATTGTTGTACCTCTCGTTCGCGTTTGCTCATGAGTATCTGCACGTCTGGAGACTATCGACACCGATGCGCGAGCACTTGCAAGTACAGCAAGGCAAGCGAGAGCAAACAGAGACAGCGGAAGACTTCAAGACGAAGAGAGATATAACTTACAGTTTTACGGATCAGAACGATGCAATGGACGAAATCGCCGTCAGCGCCGGAAGCAAGCAATCATCACGCGGCGGTGATTAGCGAAGTTCAGGCTTAGCTCGGGCTAAGTAGAATAGTGTATAGAAATAGTAATTTAGAACACACGAGTGTTCGCCGGCATCGGATGTCTTGTCTAGCTTAGCCGTCCTCGCATCTGTTATACTCGCAGCATCGCAGTGCCGTACGATTCACATAAGGAGGCCGATCCTAGATGTGACAACCCTACTGCGTCTAGGCGATGTCTACGCATAACAACGTATAAGCCTTTCCGGCATTCGCATGATGCAAGGGTCCGGATAACGATATCCGGTTGCAGGGCATGTATCGCGACGAGTGCGGCGCTCTCAACGTGTGCTTAAATGAAGTAATATTATATCAGATAATATTACTTATCGTTTCGTAGCACGAGCATAATGCGCACTTCAATGATTCGGTCATCCATGCATGCTAGGCGGATTTGCCATGATGCGATGTCGCGATGGATAATGACAACATGCCAAATGCATATATAAATGTATACGAATACATTTATATAATGCAGATTCATTAATATGTAATGCGTTCATCACAAAAGCACTTCGCCTCGTAGGATCGCGTCGACCTACGCGTCGGCGGAAAATGAACCGTAGCACAACATATCCCAGTATTTCACGTACATGCATGTATAAGGAGCTTCCTGTGCGTATGCATGTAATTTACTATTCAAGTCTATCATTCGTTATTGAAAATTTACTTCAAGTGTAAATTACGCGGACATGCACGTTCCACTTTAATATCTCGTACTCCACATGCATGAGTACTGCCTGTACCACTCCATACAATGGAGGAGTCGTTCCCCTTTGTCAGATATCAGTTCTGTAAGGAAAAACAGTCTGATCCTGCTACTTTACTGTATATTATTACATGCTCATGGCCCACCTTTTATTAGGCTTTTTCTGTGGCATTACTTTCGGTATTGCTGTTGCCTCTTACGTTGCTCTGTATGCCCCTGTTTTAGTTGATGTATATGTTACAGAATATTTAGTGTGGATCCTCATGGGTTCTTCTGTTTTTGTTCTCATCACAGTGTTGGGCGTTACGATAGGGCGATACTGCTCAACGGTGTCATTTACACAGTCCAATCATGATGAACGAGCTCTTCAGCTTTTCGTCGTTTTACCTGGGTCACGGACGTTGACGTTTTCTGGAAGTACGGACTCAACTGTGGGACAGCTCATGGACTTCGTCTCCAGTAATTCCTTATTTACATTTCAACCTGGATCAGTTTGGAGGTTGACTTCTAGTAGAGGGGACGTGCTATCAGATCGAGATAAACATCTTGGCTTGTACGGCTTACATAACCAGTACCATGTTAAAGTTCTTGGCCGCCTCCTTGGAGGCAGTGGAAGGCTTCTGAACAAGCGCCCAGCCTCATCCAAAAGGGATAACATATCAGGTGCGCACGGATGACTTATGTTCATATAGGTTTTTAAGGGATATATTTATTTGGAACATTCATTGTGCACTCATCTCGTACCAGCCACCCACTCATGCTGTCAATAATTTTAAATCAAAGTACAGTTATTCATACTAGCCCGGGCTTTGGTGTGATGAGCCAGGCACTGTGGTTTGTTTGGATGGGTCCAATGAAACCCTTCCAATTGCCATCCACCGTGGCCATGCATGTATGCACGGAAAAAATTAAAATATCCCTCACGCCAAATTGGCATGCAAGCTACATCTACGTATCTCCTTACTTGCATGACAGCATGATTAAATGAATGCAATATTACTGTGCTGCAAAATTCACAGATGCATGGCTGCAAAAGCACAAGTTCAGTCGTTGTCAGGACCCTCTTGGTCAGGAGGTTTATGCATGTACTCAATGCCCATTTACTGGAAGGACACGGTCGCAGCTTTATGGGCACATGAAGAGATGCAGACTTTCTTTCCCAGAGGATACCAACTTAAACATGGACAATGAGAATGACTTCAACACCTCTGATGATCATAATGAAGACCACAGCAGTAGCAGCAAGGACAGTTCAGGGCATACATCAGAGGTGTTGTCAGGGGATAGCAGTGGACATTCGCAGGTTCAGGAAGAAACAGCTCTGCCCTCCTCACTTGTTTCTGCTCTCATTCACGTTATGGATGATCTTGATCCTGCCAATCCTAATCACCGGCAAACTCTAGAATATATATCAGCAATCCTGGATAACTTATGCCAACATAGTTATCCTGAATCTGAGGATGATGAACCCGATGCAGCAGAACTTGGTGTACTTTCACAGTTAGGGGCCATGGATCATGGGCAGTTACAGCTGCTGGAACCCTTCAAACCCAGCCGAGCTTCTTGCCTCAGGAAGCACTGTTCAAGCGTACAAATAACGTTTGGATGACCCTCTGTGGAGGGTCACTGTGAATAATGGTGATGGCGTTGTAGTGTGCCAAGGTAAGAGAAGTGTTGAGGCCTATTGTAGGGCATTATTAAACATCTTGCCTTGTTTGACGGATGCATGCCTTTGGAAGAAAATAAGATTGTTCTCCTGCATGTACATGCATATTGAATGCATGCAGAGGCAAGAATAACCGTGGGTCTGTTAAGGAGATAAAGGAAGTATAAAGCTGCTATGAAGTATTACAGAGGTCAGAGGAGGTCAGATGTATAAGACACTAGACGATTGCTAGCTGTTGGGTGACTATTGCAGAGTTTATGCACCCTTAAATACTATTATTGCCTGCTGTTAGCTATTCCAAGAGTTCCGCCCGGTTGTCCTCTCGGATGGCTCCACTTAACTCTAGGACAGTTCCAAGCTCCTTCTCTAGGACAGCTCCGAGCTCCTTCTCTAGGACAGTTCCAAGGTTGTGGCAACCAATGTTTGCACCGTCCAAGACTTAACAGGGTCAGTTTGGATATGCCTGGCTGAAAGAAAAGATGGCTGGACGTGTTTGAGATGTGGTTGCAGATCGACAGCTACGGTTCTTGATGGATATCTGCTAACCTCCTGGTAACCATGTTCCACCCAGTCTTTATGTCCTCCGAAAGATGCTTGGAATACCAGACCTATGGGCCTCAATATAATGTACCTTTCTTTTGATGCCCGTGCTTGTCCGTCTCACTTTCGTGGATGGCCACACATCGTCATTGTTCGTTACCTTCAAGGCCCACCATTAACATACATATATGATTTTAGAAATGATAAGCTTACATTTTTTTGTTAAAAAAGAGAAAAACAAATCGACATATACCACATCAAACCACAAAGCACGCAGCAAATTAAAAGACTAGAACGAAACATAAAATTACAACTCACTAAAACGGGAAGACAGGATGAATGGGCTGTACCTTTTTCGCTGCTGCCTTGCTTGAGTTTGTAGCATTCCTGCTGGAGTTCCTTGCCTTAGAGGGCTCTGAACTCTTTGCCTACATGAAAAGGAAGTATGTTTGAGGAATATAGGAACAATTACATAAAAGACAAAATGGAGAAAACAGGTTAAAGGACATTAATGACCTGTACATCCCTGTACATGCAATCAGTAATGTACATCACCCATCCTGCAATAACCTTGCTAAGCGCGCCTGGAAATTTGCACACCCCTTCATCCACTCTCTTTACCACTATTATTTGGACTAACCTGTCGGCGTCTAGCGGCCTTGATCTCCTTCTCCTTCTGATGTATGCGAGCTGCATTGGCAGCCAGCACCATCATCAATGCATCTTCACCATGTGCGGGCTGCTTTTGGCGTTGGCTAGTGCGCCCATCCTGAGTTCCTGGCGGCTCGTCATTTTGGCCGCTTTTCTGCGGTTTGGTAGCAATTAAGCATTTCGTAAATGAGGAAATAAAGGCATGAAAAAATTGTTATTGTTTAACTAGCTAAAATAAGAAACAAATGTTATGCATGAACTGTGACGTACTTTCTGCAAACATACTAAGAAGTACGTACTATTAGGGTGGCGAAGCAGCAGCAATAATAAAAGTAAACACATGCATAATCACATCTTACCGTAGTGCCTTTTGGCAACTCCAGTGCACCAAGGCCTGGTGTATGCTGAGCTGTTCCACCAGCTCCAACCGGCACCGGAGTGGCTGGTACGGTGAAGGATGTCTTACTGCTTTCAATCTGCTTCCGCTGCACAAGTGCATTAATAAGCTCCTGCTGCCGATCTGTCACATTCAAATCCTCCATCGCAATGCGGCGCTCACTGGGACCCGCATCTGGGTTATCTGGCTGAGCGTACTTGAAGCTCCTCCAGGCTGCCCGAGACTCCTTGTTCCATAGCTTCTTCCATGGCTTCTTCTCAAGGTCCTCTACATAAAAATAATGCGAAGACAAACATCAACGCCAGATGCCATAATACACATCATTGTCAAAAATTTTCGTAATCCAGTACATAGCGTAAGCGGCGTGCATGTCCTCTGTCGTAAAACAAATCTTTGGCCCACGTTTACCCCAAATTCCATTTTTCAAAATACATAGAAAGGAATTTTTTTATCAATCAACCTGATCAAAAAATGTTGTAAAACAAGTATATGGATGACAGTAGCAGTAGGATAGGAGCTCACAAACCTGGCTTGCAGGCAAGTTCCTCCTTGTGGGTGGCCTTCACCTTTTCTTCCCTTGCACGTTGGGCATTGTAATCTGTTGCGTATCTACAAAGTACATGGGATGCACCGAATGAAAGTGCTTACTTATGATGCTGTGCATGCTTCATTCTATTGTTGTCTGTCCCCACTGAAAGTAAGCTAGTGATATGGATGGCATGTATGATTACCACAAACAAGATAATCACTAGAAGCATGACATTAGGAAAATAAACATGTACGTACTTTTGCCATTTCTTCTTGAAGCAGTCGACCGTAACTCTTGGCTGTAAGTCAGCCACTTGTGCAAAGCCAGCAGCAAAGCACTTATCCCAAACGGGCTGCAGATGCGGCTCACGTTGAATATCCTTCGCAATGAGGACCCGTGGATTCTTCAGGCTGCTGTCGAGGTTGTACGGCACGTTGTCGCGGACGGCTTTGTTGATGGCGGCCTGCTCATATGACCTGCTCCACTTTAATGGCTCACCACGATCATGATCCTTTCGTATACTGATTCTGCTTACTTCAGGGGATACCAATTGAACAGATGGCTGTTTTAGGGATACGTGGATAGTTAGTTTCTTCTGAGCCTGGTTCCAAGCCTTCCCCTTGAAAGGCGCGCTAATTTCCTTCTTCAGCCACCGAGTGCAGCGGCTAAGCAGCTGCACAGGTGCCACCTGCTGGGCCACAAGCTTGCCATCCTCATCCTCCGAGTCTAAAACCTGAACTGAAACTTCACTGATTGATTTTGCGCCAGCTGCATCAGTAAGGAGCTGCTCGAAATCTACCACTGACAGATTTATCTCAGTATCAATACGCCTCTTTTCTTCATTAGGACAGCAGACCAGCAGTTTACAAACAACTGGTGAATGTGTCTCCATTCATTAAAAGGTTGTACTATTGCAAATAACTTGCTCCTTCAGCAGGATACATACAGCTGCAGACATGAGGCATGGGCCCTACGTACTACTAAAAAGTGAAGAGAAGTGCTTTGGTACTCCGTCCAGGGTTGTGCGGCTGCCAATCAATCCCATGTAAGCAACAATGTTTTGTCACCCTGCTTTACAACATCCTTTATATGTACATTTAATGCCACTCGTGAAGCAAGCAAGAGCAACTGCTATAAAAGTTATGCTGTGCACTAGCCTTTAAATCTTAACATATATACAAGGTGCAGCAGCAATAAAGAATGTTATTTTACAATAATATTGATGATTGCCGTCGTCCTACATAAAAAATCTGTTTAGCTCTTCGCATGCGGCTAGCTATTTGCGGCATGTAACGGTTGGTTGTCGTAAAAGCTAGTCAACGAGTTCATGAGAAACGTCATAAATTATTTTTAAGGAATGCTAATCAAGTTTCTTATTAGCAAGCTCCTGGAAGTATGATGATGAGGCTGTATCCCAGTATTTCACGTACATGCATGTATAAGGAGCTTCCTGTGCGTATGCATGTAATTTACTATTCAAGTCTATCATTCGTTATTGAAAATTTACTTCAAGTGTAAATTACGCGGACATGCACGTTCCACTTTAATATCTCGTACTCCACATGCATGAGTACTGCCTGTACCACTCCATACAATGGAGGAGTCGTTCCCCTTTGTCAGATATCAGTTCTGTAAGGAAAAACAGTCTGATCCTGCTACTTTACTGTATATTATTACATGCTCATGGCCCACCTTTTATTAGGCTTTTTCTGTGGCATTACTTTCGGTATTGCTGTTGCCTCTTACGTTGCTCTGTATGCCCCTGTTTTAGTTGATGTATATGTTACAGAATATTTAGTGTGGATCCTCATGGGTTCTTCTGTTTTTGTTCTCATCACAGTGTTGGGCGTTACGATAGGGCGATACTGCTCAACGGTGTCATTTACACAGTCCAATCATGATGAACGAGCTCTTCAGCTTTTCGTCGTTTTACCTGGGTCACGGACGTTGACGTTTTCTGGAAGTACGGACTCAACTGTGGGACAGCTCATGGACTTCGTCTCCAGTAATTCCTTATTTACATTTCAACCTGGATCAGTTTGGAGGTTGACTTCTAGTAGAGGGGACGTGCTATCAGATCGAGATAAACATCTTGGCTTGTACGGCTTACATAACCAGTACCATGTTAAAGTTCTTGGCCGCCTCCTTGGAGGCAGTGGAAGGCTTCTGAACAAGCGCCCAGCCTCATCCAAAAGGGATAACATATCAGGTGCGCACGGATGACTTATGTTCATATAGGTTTTTAAGGGATATATTTATTTGGAACATTCATTGTGCACTCATCTCGTACCAGCCACCCACTCATGCTGTCAATAATTTTAAATCAAAGTACAGTTATTCATACTAGCCCGGGCTTTGGTGTGATGAGCCAGGCACTGTGGTTTGTTTGGATGGGTCCAATGAAACCCTTCCAATTGCCATCCACCGTGGCCATGCATGTATGCACGGAAAAAATTAAAATATCCCTCACGCCAAATTGGCATGCAAGCTACATCTACGTATCTCCTTACTTGCATGACAGCATGATTAAATGAATGCAATATTACTGTGCTGCAAAATTCACAGATGCATGGCTGCAAAAGCACAAGTTCAGTCGTTGTCAGGACCCTCTTGGTCAGGAGGTTTATGCATGTACTCAATGCCCATTTACTGGAAGGACACGGTCGCAGCTTTATGGGCACATGAAGAGATGCAGACTTTCTTTCCCAGAGGATACCAACTTAAACATGGACAATGAGAATGACTTCAACACCTCTGATGATCATAATGAAGACCACAGCAGTAGCAGCAAGGACAGTTCAGGGCATACATCAGAGGTGTTGTCAGGGGATAGCAGTGGACATTCGCAGGTTCAGGAAGAAACAGCTCTGCCCTCCTCACTTGTTTCTGCTCTCATTCACGTTATGGATGATCTTGATCCTGCCAATCCTAATCACCGGCAAACTCTAGAATATATATCAGCAATCCTGGATAACTTATGCCAACATAGTTATCCTGAATCTGAGGATGATGAACCCGATGCAGCAGAACTTGGTGTACTTTCACAGTTAGGGGCCATGGATCATGGGCAGTTACAGCTGCTGGAACCCTTCAAACCCAGCCGAGCTTCTTGCCTCAGGAAGCACTGTTCAAGCGTACAAATAACGTTTGGATGACCCTCTGTGGAGGGTCACTGTGAATAATGGTGATGGCGTTGTAGTGTGCCAAGGTAAGAGAAGTGTTGAGGCCTATTGTAGGGCATTATTAAACATCTTGCCTTGTTTGACGGATGCATGCCTTTGGAAGAAAATAAGATTGTTCTCCTGCATGTACATGCATATTGAATGCATGCAGAGGCAAGAATAACCGTGGGTCTGTTAAGGAGATAAAGGAAGTATAAAGCTGCTATGAAGTATTACAGAGGTCAGAGGAGGTCAGATGTATAAGACACTAGACGATTGCTAGCTGTTGGGTGACTATTGCAGAGTTTATGCACCCTTAAATACTATTATTGCCTGCTGTTAGCTATTCCAAGAGTTCCGCCCGGTTGTCCTCTCGGATGGCTCCACTTAACTCTAGGACAGTTCCAAGCTCCTTCTCTAGGACAGCTCCGAGCTCCTTCTCTAGGACAGTTCCAAGGTTGTGGCAACCAATGTTTGCACCGTCCAAGACTTAACAGGGTCAGTTTGGATATGCCTGGCTGAAAGAAAAGATGGCTGGACGTGTTTGAGATGTGGTTGCAGATCGACAGCTACGGTTCTTGATGGATATCTGCTAACCTCCTGGTAACCATGTTCCACCCAGTCTTTATGTCCTCCGAAAGATGCTTGGAATACCAGACCTATGGGCCTCAATATAATGTACCTTTCTTTTGATGCCCGTGCTTGTCCGTCTCACTTTCGTGGATGGCCACACATCGTCATTGTTCGTTACCTTCAAGGCCCACCATTAACATACATATATGATTTTAGAAATGATAAGCTTACATTTTTTTGTTAAAAAAGAGAAAAACAAATCGACATATACCACATCAAACCACAAAGCACGCAGCAAATTAAAAGACTAGAACGAAACATAAAATTACAACTCACTAAAACGGGAAGACAGGATGAATGGGCTGTACCTTTTTCGCTGCTGCCTTGCTTGAGTTTGTAGCATTCCTGCTGGAGTTCCTTGCCTTAGAGGGCTCTGAACTCTTTGCCTACATGAAAAGGAAGTATGTTTGAGGAATATAGGAACAATTACATAAAAGACAAAATGGAGAAAACAGGTTAAAGGACATTAATGACCTGTACATCCCTGTACATGCAATCAGTAATGTACATCACCCATCCTGCAATAACCTTGCTAAGCGCGCCTGGAAATTTGCACACCCCTTCATCCACTCTCTTTACCACTATTATTTGGACTAACCTGTCGGCGTCTAGCGGCCTTGATCTCCTTCTCCTTCTGATGTATGCGAGCTGCATTGGCAGCCAGCACCATCATCAATGCATCTTCACCATGTGCGGGCTGCTTTTGGCGTTGGCTAGTGCGCCCATCCTGAGTTCCTGGCGGCTCGTCATTTTGGCCGCTTTTCTGCGGTTTGGTAGCAATTAAGCATTTCGTAAATGAGGAAATAAAGGCATGAAAAAATTGTTATTGTTTAACTAGCTAAAATAAGAAACAAATGTTATGCATGAACTGTGACGTACTTTCTGCAAACATACTAAGAAGTACGTACTATTAGGGTGGCGAAGCAGCAGCAATAATAAAAGTAAACACATGCATAATCACATCTTACCGTAGTGCCTTTTGGCAACTCCAGTGCACCAAGGCCTGGTGTATGCTGAGCTGTTCCACCAGCTCCAACCGGCACCGGAGTGGCTGGTACGGTGAAGGATGTCTTACTGCTTTCAATCTGCTTCCGCTGCACAAGTGCATTAATAAGCTCCTGCTGCCGATCTGTCACATTCAAATCCTCCATCGCAATGCGGCGCTCACTGGGACCCGCATCTGGGTTATCTGGCTGAGCGTACTTGAAGCTCCTCCAGGCTGCCCGAGACTCCTTGTTCCATAGCTTCTTCCATGGCTTCTTCTCAAGGTCCTCTACATAAAAATAATGCGAAGACAAACATCAACGCCAGATGCCATAATACACATCATTGTCAAAAATTTTCGTAATCCAGTACATAGCGTAAGCGGCATGCATGTCCTCTGTCGTAAAACAAATCTTTGGCCCACGTTTACCCCAAATTCCATTTTTCAAAATACATAGAAAGGAATTTTTTTATCAATCAACCTGATCAAAAAATGTTGTAAAACAAGTATATGGATGACAGTAGCAGTAGGATAGGAGCTCACAAACCTGGCTTGCAGGCAAGTTCCTCCTTGTGGGTGGCCTTCACCTTTTCTTCCCTTGCACGTTGGGCATTGTAATCTGTTGCGTATCTACAAAGTACATGGGATGCACCGAATGAAAGTGCTTACTTATGATGCTGTGCATGCTTCATTCTATTGTTGTCTGTCCCCACTGAAAGTAAGCTAGTGATATGGATGGCATGTATGATTACCACAAACAAGATAATCACTAGAAGCATGACATTAGGAAAATAAACATGTACGTACTTTTGCCATTTCTTCTTGAAGCAGTCGACCGTAACTCTTGGCTGTAAGTCAGCCACTTGTGCAAAGCCAGCAGCAAAGCACTTATCCCAAACGGGCTGCAGATGCGGCTCACGTTGAATATCCTTCGCAATGAGGACCCGTGGATTCTTCAGGCTGCTGTCGAGGTTGTACGGCACGTTGTCGCGGACGGCTTTGTTGATGGCGGCCTGCTCATATGACCTGCTCCACTTTAATGGCTCACCACGATCATGATCCTTTCGTATACTGATTCTGCTTACTTCAGGGGATACCAATTGAACAGATGGCTGTTTTAGGGATACGTGGATAGTTAGTTTCTTCTGAGCCTGGTTCCAAGCCTTCCCCTTGAAAGGCGCGCTAATTTCCTTCTTCAGCCACCGAGTGCAGCGGCTAAGCAGCTGCACAGGCGCCACCTGCTGGGCCACAAGCTTGCCATCCTCATCCTCCGAGTCTAAAACCTGAACTGAAACTTCACTGATTGATTTTGCGCCAGCTGCATCAGTAAGGAGCTGCTCGAAATCTACCACTGACAGATTTATCTCAGTATCAATACGCCTCTTTTCTTCATTAGGACAGCAGACCAGCAATTTACAAACAACTGGTGAATGTGTCTCCATTCATTAAAAGGTTGTACTATTGCAAATAACTTGCTCCTTCAGCAGGATACATACAGCTGCAGACATGAGGCATGGGCCCTACGTACTACTAAAAAGTGAAGAGAAGTGCTTTGGTACTCCGTCCAGGGTTGTGCTGCTGCCAATCAATCCCATGTAAGCAACAATGTTTCGTAACCCTGCTTTACAACATCCTTTATATGTACATTTAATGCCACCCGTGAAGCAAGCAAGAGCAACTGCTATAAAAGTTATGCTGTGCACTAGCCTTTAAATCTTAACATATATACAAGGTGCAGCAGCAATAAAGAATGTTATTTTACAATAATATTGATGATTGCCGTCGTCCTACATAAAAAATCTGTTTAGCTCTTCGCATGCGGCTAGCGATTTGCGGCATGTAACGGTTGGTTGTCGTAAAAGCTAGTCAACGAGTTCATGAGAAACGTCATAAATTATTTTTAAGGAATGCTAATCAAGTTTCTTATTAGCAAGCTCCTGGAAGTATGATGATGAGGCTGTATCCCAGTATTTCACGTACATGCATGTATAAGGAGCTTCCTGTGCGTATGCATGTAATTTACTATTCAAGTCTATCATTCGTTATTGAAAATTTACTTCAAGTGTAAATTACGCGGACATGCACGTTCCACTTTAATATCTCGTACTCCACATGCATGAGTACTGCCTGTACCACTCCATACAATGGAGGAGTCGTTCCCCTTTGTCAGATATCAGTTCTGTAAGGAAAAACAGTCTGATCCTGCTACTTTACTGTATATTATTACATGCTCATGGCCCACCTTTTATTAGGCTTTTTCTGTGGCATTACTTTCGGTATTGCTGTTGCCTCTTACGTTGCTCTGTATGCCCCTGTTTTAGTTGATGTATATGTTACAGAATATTTAGTGTGGATCCTCATGGGTTCTTCTGTTTTTGTTCTCATCACAGTGTTGGGCGTTACGATAGGGCGATACTGCTCAACGGTGTCATTTACACAGTCCAATCATGATGAACGAGCTCTTCAGCTTTTCGTCGTTTTACCTGGGTCACGGACGTTGACGTTTTCTGGAAGTACGGACTCAACTGTGGGACAGCTCATGGACTTCGTCTCCAGTAATTCCTTATTTACATTTCAACCTGGATCAGTTTGGAGGTTGACTTCTAGTAGAGGGGACGTGCTATCAGATCGAGATAAACATCTTGGCTTGTACGGCTTACATAACCAGTACCATGTTAAAGTTCTTGGCCGCCTCCTTGGAGGCAGTGGAAGGCTTCTGAACAAGCGCCCAGCCTCATCCAAAAGGGATAACATATCAGGTGCGCACGGATGACTTATGTTCATATAGGTTTTTAAGGGATATATTTATTTGGAACATTCATTGTGCACTCATCTCGTACCAGCCACCCACTCATGCTGTCAATAATTTTAAATCAAAGTACAGTTATTCATACTAGCCCGGGCTTTGGTGTGATGAGCCAGGCACTGTGGTTTGTTTGGATGGGTCCAATGAAACCCTTCCAATTGCCATCCACCGTGGCCATGCATGTATGCACGGAAAAAATTAAAATATCCCTCACGCCAAATTGGCATGCAAGCTACATCTACGTATCTCCTTACTTGCATGACAGCATGATTAAATGAATGCAATATTACTGTGCTGCAAAATTCACAGATGCATGGCTGCAAAAGCACAAGTTCAGTCGTTGTCAGGACCCTCTTGGTCAGGAGGTTTATGCATGTACTCAATGCCCATTTACTGGAAGGACACGGTCGCAGCTTTATGGGCACATGAAGAGATGCAGACTTTCTTTCCCAGAGGATACCAACTTAAACATGGACAATGAGAATGACTTCAACACCTCTGATGATCATAATGAAGACCACAGCAGTAGCAGCAAGGACAGTTCAGGGCATACATCAGAGGTGTTGTCAGGGGATAGCAGTGGACATTCGCAGGTTCAGGAAGAAACAGCTCTGCCCTCCTCACTTGTTTCTGCTCTCATTCACGTTATGGATGATCTTGATCCTGCCAATCCTAATCACCGGCAAACTCTAGAATATATATCAGCAATCCTGGATAACTTATGCCAACATAGTTATCCTGAATCTGAGGATGATGAACCCGATGCAGCAGAACTTGGTGTACTTTCACAGTTAGGGGCCATGGATCATGGGCAGTTACAGCTGCTGGAACCCTTCAAACCCAGCCGAGCTTCTTGCCTCAGGAAGCACTGTTCAAGCGTACAAATAACGTTTGGATGACCCTCTGTGGAGGGTCACTGTGAATAATGGTGATGGCGTTGTAGTGTGCCAAGGTAAGAGAAGTGTTGAGGCCTATTGTAGGGCATTATTAAACATCTTGCCTTGTTTGACGGATGCATGCCTTTGGAAGAAAATAAGATTGTTCTCCTGCATGTACATGCATATTGAATGCATGCAGAGGCAAGAATAACCGTGGGTCTGTTAAGGAGATAAAGGAAGTATAAAGCTGCTATGAAGTATTACAGAGGTCAGAGGAGGTCAGATGTATAAGACACTAGACGATTGCTAGCTGTTGGGTGACTATTGCAGAGTTTATGCACCCTTAAATACTATTATTGCCTGCTGTTAGCTATTCCAAGAGTTCCGCCCGGTTGTCCTCTTGGATGGCTCCACTTAACTCTAGGACAGTTCCAAGCTCCTTCTCTAGGACAGCTCCGAGCTCCTTCTCTAGGACAGTTCCAAGGTTGTGGCAACCAATGTTTGCACCGTCCAAGACTTAACAGGGTCAGTTTGGATATGCCTGGCTGAAAGAAAAGATGGCTGGACGTGTTTGAGATGTGGTTGCAGATCGACAGCTACGGTTCTTGATGGATATCTGCTAACCTCCTGGTAACCATGTTCCACCCAGTCTTTATGTCCTCCGAAAGATGCTTGGAATACCAGACCTATGGGCCTCAATATAATGTACCTTTCTTTTGATGCCCGTGCTTGTCCGTCTCACTTTCGTGGATGGCCACACATCGTCATTGTTCGTTACCTTCAAGGCCCACCATTAACATACATATATGATTTTAGAAATGATAAGCTTACATTTTTTTGTTAAAAAAGAGAAAAACAAATCGACATATACCACATCAAACCACAAAGCACGCAGCAAATTAAAAGACTAGAACGAAACATAAAATTACAACTCACTAAAACGGGAAGACAGGATGAATGGGCTGTACCTTTTTCGCTGCTGCCTTGCTTGAGTTTGTAGCATTCCTGCTGGAGTTCCTTGCCTTAGAGGGCTCTGAACTCTTTGCCTACATGAAAAGGAAGTATGTTTGAGGAATATAGGAACAATTACATAAAAGACAAAATGGAGAAAACAGGTTAAAGGACATTAATGACCTGTACATCCCTGTACATGCAATCAGTAATGTACATCACCCATCCTGCAATAACCTTGCTAAGCGCGCCTGGAAATTTGCACACCCCTTCATCCACTCTCTTTACCACTATTATTTGGACTAACCTGTCGGCGTCTAGCGGCCTTGATCTCCTTCTCCTTCTGATGTATGCGAGCTGCATTGGCAGCCAGCACCATCATCAATGCATCTTCACCATGTGCGGGCTGCTTTTGGCGTTGGCTAGTGCGCCCATCCTGAGTTCCTGGCGGCTCGTCATTTTGGCCGCTTTTCTGCGGTTTGGTAGCAATTAAGCATTTCGTAAATGAGGAAATAAAGGCATGAAAAAATTGTTATTGTTTAACTAGCTAAAATAAGAAACAAATGTTATGCATGAACTGTGACGTACTTTCTGCAAACATACTAAGAAGTACGTACTATTAGGGTGGCGAAGCAGCAGCAATAATAAAAGTAAACACATGCATAATCACATCTTACCGTAGTGCCTTTTGGCAACTCCAGTGCACCAAGGCCTGGTGTATGCTGAGCTGTTCCACCAGCTCCAACCGGCACCGGAGTGGCTGGTACGGTGAAGGATGTCTTACTGCTTTCAATCTGCTTCCGCTGCACAAGTGCATTAATAAGCTCCTGCTGCCGATCTGTCACATTCAAATCCTCCATCGCAATGCGGCGCTCACTGGGACCCGCATCTGGGTTATCTGGCTGAGCGTACTTGAAGCTCCTCCAGGCTGCCCGAGACTCCTTGTTCCATAGCTTCTTCCATGGCTTCTTCTCAAGGTCCTCTACATAAAAATAATGCGAAGACAAACATCAACGCCAGATGCCATAATACACATCATTGTCAAAAATTTTCGTAATCCAGTACATAGCGTAAGCGGCGTGCATGTCCTCTGTCGTAAAACAAATCTTTGGCCCACGTTTACCCCAAATTCCATTTTTCAAAATACATAGAAAGGAATTTTTTTATCAATCAACCTGATCAAAAAATGTTGTAAAACAAGTATATGGATGACAGTAGCAGTAGGATAGGAGCTCACAAACCTGGCTTGCAGGCAAGTTCCTCCTTGTGGGTGGCCTTCACCTTTTCTTCCCTTGCACGTTGGGCATTGTAATCTGTTGCGTATCTACAAAGTACATGGGATGCACCGAATGAAAGTGCTTACTTATGATGCTGTGCATGCTTCATTCTATTGTTGTCTGTCCCCACTGAAAGTAAGCTAGTGATATGGATGGCATGTATGATTACCACAAACAAGATAATCACTAGAAGCATGACATTAGGAAAATAAACATGTACGTACTTTTGCCATTTCTTCTTGAAGCAGTCGACCGTAACTCTTGGCTGTAAGTCAGCCACTTGTGCAAAGCCAGCAGCAAAGCACTTATCCCAAACGGGCTGCAGATGCGGCTCACGTTGAATATCCTTCGCAATGAGGACCCGTGGATTCTTCAGGCTGCTGTCGAGGTTGTACGGCACGTTGTCGCGGACGGCTTTGTTGATGGCGGCCTGCTCATATGACCTGCTCCACTTTAATGGCTCACCACGATCATGATCCTTTCGTATACTGATTCTGCTTACTTCAGGGGATACCAATTGAACAGATGGCTGTTTTAGGGATACGTGGATAGTTAGTTTCTTCTGAGCCTGGTTCCAAGCCTTCCCCTTGAAAGGCGCGCTAATTTCCTTCTTCAGCCACCGAGTGCAGCGGCTAAGCAGCTGCACAGGCGCCACCTGCTGGGCCACAAGCTTGCCATCCTCATCCTCCGAGTCTAAAACCTGAACTGAAACTTCACTGATTGATTTTGCGCCAGCTGCATCAGTAAGGAGCTGCTCGAAATCTACCACTGACAGATTTATCTCAGTATCAATACGCCTCTTTTCTTCATTAGGACAGCAGACCAGCAATTTACAAACAACTGGTGAATGTGTCTCCATTCATTAAAAGGTTGTACTATTGCAAATAACTTGCTCCTTCAGCAGGATACATACAGCTGCAGACATGAGGCATGGGCCCTACGTACTACTAAAAAGTGAAGAGAAGTGCTTTGGTACTCCGTCCAGGGTTGTGCTGCTGCCAATCAATCCCATGTAAGCAACAATGTTTCGTAACCCTGCTTTACAACATCCTTTATATGTACATTTAATGCCACCCGTGAAGCAAGCAAGAGCAACTGCTATAAAAGTTATGCTGTGCACTAGCCTTTAAATCTTAACATATATACAAGGTGCAGCAGCAATAAAGAATGTTATTTTACAATAATATTGATGATTGCCGTCGTCCTACATAAAAAATCTGTTTAGCTCTTCGCATGCGGCTAGCGATTTGCGGCATGTAACGGTTGGTTGTCGTAAAAGCTAGTCAACGAGTTCATGAGAAACGTCATAAATTATTTTTAAGGAATGCTAATCAAGTTTCTTATTAGCAAGCTCCTGGAAGTATGATGATGAGGCTGTATCCCAGTATTTCACGTACATGCATGTATAAGGAGCTTCCTGTGCGTATGCATGTAATTTACTATTCAAGTCTATCATTCGTTATTGAAAATTTACTTCAAGTGTAAATTACGCGGACATGCACGTTCCACTTTAATATCTCGTACTCCACATGCATGAGTACTGCCTGTACCACTCCATACAATGGAGGAGTCGTTCCCCTTTGTCAGATATCAGTTCTGTAAGGAAAAACAGTCTGATCCTGCTACTTTACTGTATATTATTACATGCTCATGGCCCACCTTTTATTAGGCTTTTTCTGTGGCATTACTTTCGGTATTGCTGTTGCCTCTTACGTTGCTCTGTATGCCCCTGTTTTAGTTGATGTATATGTTACAGAATATTTAGTGTGGATCCTCATGGGTTCTTCTGTTTTTGTTCTCATCACAGTGTTGGGCGTTACGATAGGGCGATACTGCTCAACGGTGTCATTTACACAGTCCAATCATGATGAACGAGCTCTTCAGCTTTTCGTCGTTTTACCTGGGTCACGGACGTTGACGTTTTCTGGAAGTACGGACTCAACTGTGGGACAGCTCATGGACTTCGTCTCCAGTAATTCCTTATTTACATTTCAACCTGGATCAGTTTGGAGGTTGACTTCTAGTAGAGGGGACGTGCTATCAGATCGAGATAAACATCTTGGCTTGTACGGCTTACATAACCAGTACCATGTTAAAGTTCTTGGCCGCCTCCTTGGAGGCAGTGGAAGGCTTCTGAACAAGCGCCCAGCCTCATCCAAAAGGGATAACATATCAGGTGCGCACGGATGACTTATGTTCATATAGGTTTTTAAGGGATATATTTATTTGGAACATTCATTGTGCACTCATCTCGTACCAGCCACCCACTCATGCTGTCAATAATTTTAAATCAAAGTACAGTTATTCATACTAGCCCGGGCTTTGGTGTGATGAGCCAGGCACTGTGGTTTGTTTGGATGGGTCCAATGAAACCCTTCCAATTGCCATCCACCGTGGCCATGCATGTATGCACGGAAAAAATTAAAATATCCCTCACGCCAAATTGGCATGCAAGCTACATCTACGTATCTCCTTACTTGCATGACAGCATGATTAAATGAATGCAATATTACTGTGCTGCAAAATTCACAGATGCATGGCTGCAAAAGCACAAGTTCAGTCGTTGTCAGGACCCTCTTGGTCAGGAGGTTTATGCATGTACTCAATGCCCATTTACTGGAAGGACACGGTCGCAGCTTTATGGGCACATGAAGAGATGCAGACTTTCTTTCCCAGAGGATACCAACTTAAACATGGACAATGAGAATGACTTCAACACCTCTGATGATCATAATGAAGACCACAGCAGTAGCAGCAAGGACAGTTCAGGGCATACATCAGAGGTGTTGTCAGGGGATAGCAGTGGACATTCGCAGGTTCAGGAAGAAACAGCTCTGCCCTCCTCACTTGTTTCTGCTCTCATTCACGTTATGGATGATCTTGATCCTGCCAATCCTAATCACCGGCAAACTCTAGAATATATATCAGCAATCCTGGATAACTTATGCCAACATAGTTATCCTGAATCTGAGGATGATGAACCCGATGCAGCAGAACTTGGTGTACTTTCACAGTTAGGGGCCATGGATCATGGGCAGTTACAGCTGCTGGAACCCTTCAAACCCAGCCGAGCTTCTTGCCTCAGGAAGCACTGTTCAAGCGTACAAATAACGTTTGGATGACCCTCTGTGGAGGGTCACTGTGAATAATGGTGATGGCGTTGTAGTGTGCCAAGGTAAGAGAAGTGTTGAGGCCTATTGTAGGGCATTATTAAACATCTTGCCTTGTTTGACGGATGCATGCCTTTGGAAGAAAATAAGATTGTTCTCCTGCATGTACATGCATATTGAATGCATGCAGAGGCAAGAATAACCGTGGGTCTGTTAAGGAGATAAAGGAAGTATAAAGCTGCTATGAAGTATTACAGAGGTCAGAGGAGGTCAGATGTATAAGACACTAGACGATTGCTAGCTGTTGGGTGACTATTGCAGAGTTTATGCACCCTTAAATACTATTATTGCCTGCTGTTAGCTATTCCAAGAGTTCCGCCCGGTTGTCCTCTCGGATGGCTCCACTTAACTCTAGGACAGTTCCAAGCTCCTTCTCTAGGACAGCTCCGAGCTCCTTCTCTAGGACAGTTCCAAGGTTGTGGCAACCAATGTTTGCACCGTCCAAGACTTAACAGGGTCAGTTTGGATATGCCTGGCTGAAAGAAAAGATGGCTGGACGTGTTTGAGATGTGGTTGCAGATCGACAGCTATGGTTCTTGATGGATATCTGCTAACCTCCTGGTAACCATGTTCCACCCAGTCTTTATGTCCTCCGAAAGATGCTTGGAATACCAGACCTATGGGCCTCAATATAATGTACCTTTCTTTTGATGCCCGTGCTTGTCCGTCTCACTTTCGTGGATGGCCACACATCGTCATTGTTCGTTACCTTCAAGGCCCACCATTAACATACATATATGATTTTAGAAATGATAAGCTTACATTTTTTTGTTAAAAAAGAGAAAAACAAATCGACATATACCACATCAAACCACAAAGCACGCAGCAAATTAAAAGACTAGAACGAAACATAAAATTACAACTCACTAAAACGGGAAGACAGGATGAATGGGCTGTACCTTTTTCGCTGCTGCCTTGCTTGAGTTTGTAGCATTCCTGCTGGAGTTCCTTGCCTTAGAGGGCTCTGAACTCTTTGCCTACATGAAAAGGAAGTATGTTTGAGGAATATAGGAACAATTACATAAAAGACAAAATGGAGAAAACAGGTTAAAGGACATTAATGACCTGTACATCCCTGTACATGCAATCAGTAATGTACATCACCCATCCTGCAATAACCTTGCTAAGCGCGCCTGGAAATTTGCACACCCCTTCATCCACTCTCTTTACCACTATTATTTGGACTAACCTGTCGGCGTCTAGCGGCCTTGATCTCCTTCTCCTTCTGATGTATGCGAGCTGCATTGGCAGCCAGCACCATCATCAATGCATCTTCACCATGTGCGGGCTGCTTTTGGCGTTGGCTAGTGCGCCCATCCTGAGTTCCTGGCGGCTCGTCATTTTGGCCGCTTTTCTGCGGTTTGGTAGCAATTAAGCATTTCGTAAATGAGGAAATAAAGGCATGAAAAAATTGTTATTGTTTAACTAGCTAAAATAAGAAACAAATGTTATGCATGAACTGTGACGTACTTTCTGCAAACATACTAAGAAGTACGTACTATTAGGGTGGCGAAGCAGCAGCAATAATAAAAGTAAACACATGCATAATCACATCTTACCGTAGTGCCTTTTGGCAACTCCAGTGCACCAAGGCCTGGTGTATGCTGAGCTGTTCCACCAGCTCCAACCGGCACCGGAGTGGCTGGTACGGTGAAGGATGTCTTACTGCTTTCAATCTGCTTCCGCTGCACAAGTGCATTAATAAGCTCCTGCTGCCGATCTGTCACATTCAAATCCTCCATCGCAATGCGGCGCTCACTGGGACCCGCATCTGGGTTATCTGGCTGAGCGTACTTGAAGCTCCTCCAGGCTGCCCGAGACTCCTTGTTCCATAGCTTCTTCCATGGCTTCTTCTCAAGGTCCTCTACATAAAAATAATGCGAAGACAAACATCAACGCCAGATGCCATAATACACATCATTGTCAAAAATTTTCGTAATCCAGTACATAGCGTAAGCGGCGTGCATGTCCTCTGTCGTAAAACAAATCTTTGGCCCACGTTTACCCCAAATTCCATTTTTCAAAATACATAGAAAGGAATTTTTTTATCAATCAACCTGATCAAAAAATGTTGTAAAACAAGTATATGGATGACAGTAGCAGTAGGATAGGAGCTCACAAACCTGGCTTGCAGGCAAGTTCCTCCTTGTGGGTGGCCTTCACCTTTTCTTCCCTTGCACGTTGGGCATTGTAATCTGTTGCGTATCTACAAAGTACATGGGATGCACCGAATGAAAGTGCTTACTTATGATGCTGTGCATGCTTCATTCTATTGTTGTCTGTCCCCACTGAAAGTAAGCTAGTGATATGGATGGCATGTATGATTACCACAAACAAGATAATCACTAGAAGCATGACATTAGGAAAATAAACATGTACGTACTTTTGCCATTTCTTCTTGAAGCAGTCGACCGTAACTCTTGGCTGTAAGTCAGCCACTTGTGCAAAGCCAGCAGCAAAGCACTTATCCCAAACGGGCTGCAGATGCGGCTCACGTTGAATATCCTTCGCAATGAGGACCCGTGGATTCTTCAGGCTGCTGTCGAGGTTGTACGGCACGTTGTCGCGGACGGCTTTGTTGATGGCGGCCTGCTCATATGACCTGCTCCACTTTAATGGCTCACCACGATCATGATCCTTTCGTATACTGATTCTGCTTACTTCAGGGGATACCAATTGAACAGATGGCTGTTTTAGGGATACGTGGATAGTTAGTTTCTTCTGAGCCTGGTTCCAAGCCTTCCCCTTGAAAGGCGCGCTAATTTCCTTCTTCAGCCACCGAGTGCAGCGGCTAAGCAGCTGCACAGGCGCCACCTGCTGGGCCACAAGCTTGCCATCCTCATCCTCCGAGTCTAAAACCTGAACTGAAACTTCACTGATTGATTTTGCGCCAGCTGCATCAGTAAGGAGCTGCTCGAAATCTACCACTGACAGATTTATCTCAGTATCAATACGCCTCTTTTCTTCATTAGGACAGCAGACCAGCAATTTACAAACAACTGGTGAATGTGTCTCCATTCATTAAAAGGTTGTACTATTGCAAATAACTTGCTCCTTCAGCAGGATACATACAGCTGCAGACATGAGGCATGGGCCCTACGTACTACTAAAAAGTGAAGAGAAGTGCTTTGGTACTCCGTCCAGGGTTGTGCTGCTGCCAATCAATCCCATGTAAGCAACAATGTTTCGTAACCCTGCTTTACAACATCCTTTATATGTACATTTAATGCCACCCGTGAAGCAAGCAAGAGCAACTGCTATAAAAGTTATGCTGTGCACTAGCCTTTAAATCTTAACATATATACAAGGTGCAGCAGCAATAAAGAATGTTATTTTACAATAATATTGATGATTGCCGTCGTCCTACATAAAAAATCTGTTTAGCTCTTCGCATGCGGCTAGCGATTTGCGGCATGTAACGGTTGGTTGTCGTAAAAGCTAGTCAACGAGTTCATGAGAAACGTCATAAATTATTTTTAAGGAATGCTAATCAAGTTTCTTATTAGCAAGCTCCTGGAAGTATGATGATGAGGCTGTATCCCAGTATTTCACGTACATGCATGTATAAGGAGCTTCCTGTGCGTATGCATGTAATTTACTATTCAAGTCTATCATTCGTTATTGAAAATTTACTTCAAGTGTAAATTACGCGGACATGCACGTTCCACTTTAATATCTCGTACTCCACATGCATGAGTACTGCCTGTACCACTCCATACAATGGAGGAGTCGTTCCCCTTTGTCAGATATCAGTTCTGTAAGGAAAAACAGTCTGATCCTGCTACTTTACTGTATATTATTACATGCTCATGGCCCACCTTTTATTAGGCTTTTTCTGTGGCATTACTTTCGGTATTGCTGTTGCCTCTTACGTTGCTCTGTATGCCCCTGTTTTAGTTGATGTATATGTTACAGAATATTTAGTGTGGATCCTCATGGGTTCTTCTGTTTTTGTTCTCATCACAGTGTTGGGCGTTACGATAGGGCGATACTGCTCAACGGTGTCATTTACACAGTCCAATCATGATGAACGAGCTCTTCAGCTTTTCGTCGTTTTACCTGGGTCACGGACGTTGACGTTTTCTGGAAGTACGGACTCAACTGTGGGACAGCTCATGGACTTCGTCTCCAGTAATTCCTTATTTACATTTCAACCTGGATCAGTTTGGAGGTTGACTTCTAGTAGAGGGGACGTGCTATCAGATCGAGATAAACATCTTGGCTTGTACGGCTTACATAACCAGTACCATGTTAAAGTTCTTGGCCGCCTCCTTGGAGGCAGTGGAAGGCTTCTGAACAAGCGCCCAGCCTCATCCAAAAGGGATAACATATCAGGTGCGCACGGATGACTTATGTTAATATAGGTTTTTAAGGGATATATTTATTTGGAACATTCATTGTGCACTCATCTCGTACCAGCCACCCACTCATGCTGTCAATAATTTTAAATCAAAGTACAGTTATTCATACTAGCCCGGGCTTTGGTGTGATGAGCCAGGCACTGTGGTTTGTTTGGATGGGTCCAATGAAACCCTTCCAATTGCCATCCACCGTGGCCATGCATGTATGCACGGAAAAAATTAAAATATCCCTCACGCCAAATTGGCATGCAAGCTACATCTACGTATCTCCTTACTTGCATGACAGCATGATTAAATGAATGCAATATTACTGTGCTGCAAAATTCACAGATGCATGGCTGCAAAAGCACAAGTTCAGTCGTTGTCAGGACCCTCTTGGTCAGGAGGTTTATGCATGTACTCAATGCCCATTTACTGGAAGGACACGGTCGCAGCTTTATGGGCACATGAAGAGATGCAGACTTTCTTTCCCAGAGGATACCAACTTAAACATGGACAATGAGAATGACTTCAACACCTCTGATGATCATAATGAAGACCACAGCAGTAGCAGCAAGGACAGTTCAGGGCATACATCAGAGGTGTTGTCAGGGGATAGCAGTGGACATTCGCAGGTTCAGGAAGAAACAGCTCTGCCCTCCTCACTTGTTTCTGCTCTCATTCACGTTATGGATGATCTTGATCCTGCCAATCCTAATCACCGGCAAACTCTAGAATATATATCAGCAATCCTGGATAACTTATGCCAACATAGTTATCCTGAATCTGAGGATGATGAACCCGATGCAGCAGAACTTGGTGTACTTTCACAGTTAGGGGCCATGGATCATGGGCAGTTACAGCTGCTGGAACCCTTCAAACCCAGCCGAGCTTCTTGCCTCAGGAAGCACTGTTCAAGCGTACAAATAACGTTTGGATGACCCTCTGTGGAGGGTCACTGTGAATAATGGTGATGGCGTTGTAGTGTGCCAAGGTAAGAGAAGTGTTGAGGCCTATTGTAGGGCATTATTAAACATCTTGCCTTGTTTGACGGATGCATGCCTTTGGAAGAAAATAAGATTGTTCTCCTGCATGTACATGCATATTGAATGCATGCAGAGGCAAGAATAACCGTGGGTCTGTTAAGGAGATAAAGGAAGTATAAAGCTGCTATGAAGTATTACAGAGGTCAGAGGAGGTCAGATGTATAAGACACTAGACGATTGCTAGCTGTTGGGTGACTATTGCAGAGTTTATGCACCCTTAAATACTATTATTGCCTGCTGTTAGCTATTCCAAGAGTTCCGCCCGGTTGTCCTCTCGGATGGCTCCACTTAACTCTAGGACAGTTCCAAGCTCCTTCTCTAGGACAGCTCCGAGCTCCTTCTCTAGGACAGTTCCAAGGTTGTGGCAACCAATGTTTGCACCGTCCAAGACTTAACACGCCCCCTCGGTGCAAACCCCACTAGACTACACCCATGGAGGCACGGCACCACTTGAACTTGGCTTCACCCAAGGCCTTCGTCATCACATCAGCCACCATCTTCTCCGTAGGGCAGTACCTAAGCTCAACCTCCCCACTTGCGACCCGCTCTCTGACTAGATGATGCATCACATCAATATGCTTGGACCGCTGGGACGTCATAGGGTTGTTGCTGATATTCATCGCCCCCTGGGAATCCACCTTAATAATCGAGGGGGAGGTGCCGATCTTCAGATCGTCAGACAGCTTTGACAGCCAAAGGGCTTCTCTCACCGCACTGGAAAGAGCTTGATACTCTGCCTCCACTGATGATGCTGCCACGGTACGCTGCAGCTGGCTGCTCCAACTTATCGCAGTACCATTCACTCGGAAAACATAACCAGTTGTTGACCTGCGGGTAACTGTGTCTCCTGCCCAATCCGAATCACTGTAGCCGGTGGTAGGTAGGTAGGACTTATGCAGGTGACAGGCCAGGCCTGGAGTTTCCGACTCGTACCCCGGTGGCTGCTCCATCCAAAGATCCTCCTTCAGTTCTCCATTCAAGAACGCAGTCGTCACATCTAGCTGGTGAATGGGCATTTTTCTAGCCGCTGCAGCTGCTAAAAGGACTCGAAAAGATGAGCTACGGGACGTAGGCGCAAAGAGCTCACCATAATCCACCCCCTCGCGATGTACAAACCCTTTTGCGACCAAGCGCGCTTTAAACCGCTCAACACTACCATCTGGATTGTGTTTCACCTTATACACCCAGCGACATGGAATAAGCTTCGTGCCTGGCGGGGGTGTTTCTAAGGTCCAGGTTCCATTTGCCAACTGAGAGTTAACTTCGTCATCCATAGCCCTTTTCCACTCGCTGGCCTGCGCCCCAGACACCGCTTCAGCATAAGTGTTGGGCTCAGACACTTTGGTTGCGGCAGCCACATGGACCCGGCCGGCAACAGACCTAGGGTCCTCACTGCGCCACCACTCGGACGGCCGTTTTCGATCACGGACAGGGTACCTAGTCTCAAAATTGTTACTCGCACCGGCAGCACCCACAGAGGGGCCAGCACCGGACGAACTCCCCGAGGGACCTGCGCCGGAAGCATCACCACCCCCTGTTGGTCCACCGCTGTTATCCCCTGAACCTCCTGCACCAGTAGAAGATCCGCCACCTTGGGTGTGAGGGGCCGGTTCCCACTCATCATTATCATCATCATCATCACTATCACTATCAGAATCAGGAGTACTGTCTACGGGGTTGCGCCACATTACGGACTTCTTTGCACGACTAGCTTGCTGTGCTTTCACACCGACATTCCGCTCATCAAAGGTGACATCAGAGTGCACCGACACTACATTGTCTGAAAAAAGGATACGGTACTGGCCTGCATCGCCGTACCCAACCAGAACACCCTTGCGACTTACCGGATCTAATTTATTGCGCTTCTCCTTGGGGATATGGACATATGCCGTACATCCAAACACACGCAGATGACTCACATCAGGATGTTCCCCTGAGAAAGCTTCATACGGGGTGCAGGGCCGACCGGACACAGGTGAAATATTCCGAAGGTAATTCGCCGTAGAGACAGCCTCAGCCCACATGCATTGGGGAAGTTGAGACTCAGCCAATAGAGCACGCATCTTCTCTAACAGAGTCCTATTCAAGCGCTCAGCAGCTCCATTCTGCTCGGGGGCATACCCCACCGTAGGCCCATGCCGAATCCCTTTCGTACGGAAAAACTCCTGCAGGGGACTGTTAATGAACTCACCCCCTTGATCAGACCGTACCTCCTTGACCCGAAAACCACTGTACGTCTCCAGCTGATTCACCATAGTCATCACCTTGTCCTTCACCGCTTCCTTGGTAGGTGTAAAGGCTACCGCCGAAAAACCAGTATAGTCATCCAACAAGACAGTTAGGTAGAGGGAACCCGTTGGTGTTCGCTCAGGCATCGGACCACAAACATCAAGATGAATAAGAGCTAGTGGTTGATCCACCTTATGCCCAGTTGATGGGAAGGGCCCTCGGCGCTGCCGTGACATCACACATGGCTCGCACACACCCGCATCTCCGGCTCCCTTCACCTGCTCCTTTGCAAAACGCACCCCTGACACCATGCCTTCACCCACCAACCTCTCAAGATTACCTAGGCCAAGGTGTCCATACCGGCGGTGCCACAAGTCCATTGATTCAGATGCAGACTTCCCATGAGCCACTCCACCAAAAGGCTGGGTGTATCTCAACCTGGAAGCAGATCTGGGAATCGAAAAACATGATAGGGCATACAGGTCGCCCAAGCGCTGGCCCGTCAGAATCTTCTCACCACCCTTGCGCATAGTGACTTGGCCATCCTCAAAGCAAACTGACCCACCCTGCTTATCCAGGGCAGCAACTGACAGCACATTTGCAAAGCTGTCAGGAACAAGATACACCTCTTCCACCGTCACCCGTGCATGCATATTGACCCCGGGGATAAGCCTCAGAGTCCCTACCGCTGTGGGCCTGATGATCCCCCCGTTCACACTCAGGATCTCAAACTTTTCTGACTCCGCCAGCTCGCGGACGTCCACTATCTGATCTGCATCATATGTCAGATGATGAGATGCACCAGAATCCAGGTACCAACCTTTCAGGCGGTCAGACCCAGATGCCACAAAGGCAAAGTTCCTCGGGCTAGCATTGCCCCTGTCGCCGGCACCGTCCACATGGTCGTGCCGGCCATAACCTCGGCGGTCGCTCCCCAAGCTGGGCCCGCCCGCGGCCTCTCCATGGCCGCCCATTCTTGTGCGCTCCAGGCCGCCTGACCCATAACCGGGTCCTCTAGGCGCCGAGCTCCATGAGCCAGACCTCTGAGCCATCCTGGGGGCAGTGCACCCCCTCTCCAGATGCCCGGGCTTTCCACAGTTCCAGCACTGCAGTGGCTCCCTTGATCCGCCGCGGACGTGGCTTCCTCCACGTCGGGGCGCACTTCCTGTGGCTGAGCTTCCCCTACCCGCACTGACAAAAGCAGACGAGCTGGTAGAGGCCTCATGCATGCTCCCTACCCTAGCTTCGAACGCCAGCAGTTGTGCGGTTGCACTAGACAGCGTAAGCTCACCAGACTGTGTCGTCAAAATCGACACTATCACCTCATACTTCTGAGGTAGACCCGTCAGCATTGCATACGTCATGTCTTGTTCACTGGTGGCCTGGCCCACCTTCAGCAGATCTGTGTGTAGCTCCCGCACTCTTGCAAGGTACACCGACAGGGCCTCTCCCTTCTTCATCGCCAGCTTAGTATACTCCTGACACAGCTGAGATCTGCGGGCATGGTTGTTAGCGGCAAAAATCGCAGCAAGGCCATCCCACGCCATTTTGGCGTTCGGCGATGCCTTGATGACCGGCAGATGGCAGTCCTTCACATTCTTCACCAGCAGAGTCTTCACTCGCTCCGATGCAGCGACCTCTTCATCTGTAACCGGCTCAGTCAACAGCGCCCTGTTCAAGTTATGCTCAGCACACAAGTTCTCAAACCGATAGGCCCATGTAGAGTAGTTGTTGAGATCGAGGGGTTCAGCCAACTTGTCCTTGCCCATGTTGTTCTTGGTTCTCTCAGAGCGCCCAGGCGGGGCTCATAACCTGTTAAGGAGATAAAGGAAGTATAAAGCTGCTATGAAGTATTACAGAGGTCAGAGGAGGTCAGATGTATAAGACACTAGACGATTGCTAGCTGTTGGGTGACTATTGCAGAGTTTATGCACCCTTAAATACTATTATTGCCTGCTGTTAGCTATTCCAAGAGTTCCGCCCGGTTGTCCTCTCGGATGGCTCCACTTAACTCTAGGACAGTTCCAAGCTCCTTCTCTAGGACAGCTCCGAGCTCCTTCTCTAGGACAGTTCCAAGGTTGTGGCAACCAATGTTTGCACCGTCCAAGACTTAACAGGGTCAGTTTGGATATGCCTGGCTGAAAGAAAAGATGGCTGGACGTGTTTGAGATGTGGTTGCAGATCGACAGCTACGGTTCTTGATGGATATCTGCTAACCTCCTGGTAACCATGTTCCACCCAGTCTTTATGTCCTCCGAAAGATGCTTGGAATACCAGACCTATGGGCCTCAATATAATGTACCTTTCTTTTGATGCCCGTGCTTGTCCGTCTCACTTTCGTGGATGGCCACACATCGTCATTGTTCGTTACCTTCAAGGCCCACCATTAACATACATATATGATTTTAGAAATGATAAGCTTACATTTTTTTGTTAAAAAAGAGAAAAACAAATCGACATATACCACATCAAACCACAAAGCACGCAGCAAATTAAAAGACTAGAACGAAACATAAAATTACAACTCACTAAAACGGGAAGACAGGATGAATGGGCTGTACCTTTTTCGCTGCTGCCTTGCTTGAGTTTGTAGCATTCCTGCTGGAGTTCCTTGCCTTAGAGGGCTCTGAACTCTTTGCCTACATGAAAAGGAAGTATGTTTGAGGAATATAGGAACAATTACATAAAAGACAAAATGGAGAAAACAGGTTAAAGGACATTAATGACCTGTACATCCCTCCCTGTAGATGCAATCAGTAATGTACATCACCCATCCTGCAATAACCTTGCTAAGCGCGCCTGGAAATTTGCACACCCCTTCATCCACTCTCTTTACCACTATTATTTGGACTAACCTGTCGGCGTCTAGCGGCCTTGATCTCCTTCTCCTTCTGATGTATGCGAGCTGCATTGGCAGCCAGCACCATCATCAATGCATCTTCACCATGTGCGGGCTGCTTTTGGCGTTGGCTAGTGCGCCCATCCTGAGTTCCTGGCGGCTCGTCATTTTGGCCGCTTTTCTGCGGTTTGGTAGCAATTAAGCATTTCGTAAATGAGGAAATAAAGGCATGAAAAAATTGTTATTGTTTAACTAGCTAAAATAAGAAACAAATGTTATGCATGAACTGTGACGTACTTTCTGCAAACATACTAAGAAGTACGTACTATTAGGGTGGCGAAGCAGCAGCAATAATAAAAGTAAACACATGCATAATCACATCTTACCGTAGTGCCTTTTGGCAACTCCAGTGCACCAAGGCCTGGTGTATGCTGAGCTGTTCCACCAGCTCCAACCGGCACTGGAGTGGCTGGTACGGTGAAGGATGTCTTACTGCTTTCAATCTGCTTCCGCTGCACAAGTGCATTAATAAGCTCCTGCTGCCGATCTGTCACATTCAAATCCTCCATCGCAATGCGGCGCTCACTGGGACCCGCATCTGGGTTATCTGGCTGAGCGTACTTGAAGCTCCTCCAGGCTGCCCGAGACTCCTTGTTCCATAGCTTCTTCCATGGCTTCTTCTCAAGGTCCTCTACATAAAAATAATGCGAAGACAAACATCAACGCCAGATGCCATAATACACATCATTGTCAAAAATTTTCGTAATCCAGTACATAGCGTAAGCGGCGTGCATGTCCTCTGTCGTAAAACAAATCTTTGGCCCACGTTTACCCCAAATTCCATTTTTCAAAATACATAGAAAGGAATTTTTTTATCAATCAACCTGATCAAAAAATGTTGTAAAACAAGTATATGGATGACAGTAGCAGTAGGATAGGAGCTCACAAACCTGGCTTGCAGGCAAGTTCCTCCTTGTGGGTGGCCTTCACCTTTTCTTCCCTTGCACGTTGGGCATTGTAATCCGTTGCGTATCTACAAAGTACATGGGATGCACCGAATGAAAGTGCTTACTTATGATGCTGTGCATGCTTCATTCTATTGTTGTCTGTCCCCACTGAAAGTAAGCTAGTGATATGGATGGCATGTATGATTACCACAAACAAGATAATCACTAGAAGCATGACATTAGGAAAATAAACATGTACGTACTTTTGCCATTTCTTCTTGAAGCAGTCGACCGTAACTCTTGGCTGTAAGTCAGCCACTTGTGCAAAGCCAGCAGCAAAGCACTTATCCCAAACGGGCTGCAGATGCGGCTCACGTTGAATATCCTTCGCAATGAGGACCCGTGGATTCTTCAGGCTGCTGTCGAGGTTGTACGGCACGTTGTCGCGGACGGCTTTGTTGATGGCGGCCTGCTCATATGACCTGCTCCACTTTAATGGCTCACCACGATCATGATCCTTTCGTATACTGATTCTGCTTACTTCAGGGGATACCAATTGAACAGATGGCTGTTTTAGGGATACGTGGATAGTTAGTTTCTTCTGAGCCTGGTTCCAAGCCTTCCCCTTGAAAGGCGCGCTAATTTCCTTCTTCAGCCACCGAGTGCAGCGGCTAAGCAGCTGCACAGGTGCCACCTGCTGGGCCACAAGCTTGCCATCCTCATCCTCCGAGTCTAAAACCTGAACTGAAACTTCACTGATTGATTTTGCGCCAGCTGCATCAGTAAGGAGCTGCTCGAAATCTACCACTGACAGATTTATCTCAGTATCAATACGCCTCTTTTCTTCATTAGGACAGCAGACCAGCAGTTTACAAACAACTGGTGAATGTGTCTCCATTCATTAAAAGGTTGTACTATTGCAAATAACTTGCTCCTTCAGCAGGATACATACAGCTGCAGACATGAGGCATGGGCCCTACGTACTACTAAAAAGTGAAGAGAAGTGCTTTGGTACTCCGTCCAGGGTTGTGCGGCTGCCAATCAATCCCATGTAAGCAACAATGTTTTGTCACCCTGCTTTACAACATCCTTTATATGTACATTTAATGCCACTCGTGAAGCAAGCAAGAGCAACTGCTATAAAAGTTATGCTGTGCACTAGCCTTTAAATCTTAACATATATACAAGGTGCAGCAGCAATAAAGAATGTTATTTTACAATAATATTGATGATTGCCGTCGTCCTACATAAAAAATCTGTTTAGCTCTTCGCATGCGGCTAGCTATTTGCGGCATGTAACGGTTGGTTGTCGTAAAAGCTAGTCAACGAGTTCATGAGAAACGTCATAAATTATTTTTAAGGAATGCTAATCAAGTTTCTTATTAGCAAGCTCCTGGAAGTATGATGATGAGGCTGTATCCCAGTATTTCACGTACATGCATGTATAAGGAGCTTCCTGTGCGTATGCATGTAATTTACTATTCAAGTCTATCATTCGTTATTGAAAATTTACTTCAAGTGTAAATTACGCGGACATGCACGTTCCACTTTAATATCTCGTACTCCACATGCATGAGTACTGCCTGTACCACTCCATACAATGGAGGAGTCGTTCCCCTTTGTCAGATATCAGTTCTGTAAGGAAAAACAGTCTGATCCTGCTACTTTACTGTATATTATTACATGCTCATGGCCCACCTTTTATTAGGCTTTTTCTGTGGCATTACTTTCGGTATTGCTGTTGCCTCTTACGTTGCTCTGTATGCCCCTGTTTTAGTTGATGTATATGTTACAGAATATTTAGTGTGGATCCTCATGGGTTCTTCTGTTTTTGTTCTCATCACAGTGTTGGGCGTTACGATAGGGCGATACTGCTCAACGGTGTCATTTACACAGTCCAATCATGATGAACGAGCTCTTCAGCTTTTCGTCGTTTTACCTGGGTCACGGACGTTGACGTTTTCTGGAAGTACGGACTCAACTGTGGGACAGCTCATGGACTTCGTCTCCAGTAATTCCTTATTTACATTTCAACCTGGATCAGTTTGGAGGTTGACTTCTAGTAGAGGGGACGTGCTATCAGATCGAGATAAACATCTTGGCTTGTACGGCTTACATAACCAGTACCATGTTAAAGTTCTTGGCCGCCTCCTTGGAGGCAGTGGAAGGCTTCTGAACAAGCGCCCAGCCTCATCCAAAAGGGATAACATATCAGGTGCGCACGGATGACTTATGTTCATATAGGTTTTTAAGGGATATATTTATTTGGAACATTCATTGTGCACTCATCTCGTACCAGCCACCCACTCATGCTGTCAATAATTTTAAATCAAAGTACAGTTATTCATACTAGCCCGGGCTTTGGTGTGATGAGCCAGGCACTGTGGTTTGTTTGGATGGGTCCAATGAAACCCTTCCAATTGCCATCCACCGTGGCCATGCATGTATGCACGGAAAAAATTAAAATATCCCTCACGCCAAATTGGCATGCAAGCTACATCTACGTATCTCCTTACTTGCATGACAGCATGATTAAATGAATGCAATATTACTGTGCTGCAAAATTCACAGATGCATGGCTGCAAAAGCACAAGTTCAGTCGTTGTCAGGACCCTCTTGGTCAGGAGGTTTATGCATGTACTCAATGCCCATTTACTGGAAGGACACGGTCGCAGCTTTATGGGCACATGAAGAGATGCAGACTTTCTTTCCCAGAGGATACCAACTTAAACATGGACAATGAGAATGACTTCAACACCTCTGATGATCATAATGAAGACCACAGCAGTAGCAGCAAGGACAGTTCAGGGCATACATCAGAGGTGTTGTCAGGGGATAGCAGTGGACATTCGCAGGTTCAGGAAGAAACAGCTCTGCCCTCCTCACTTGTTTCTGCTCTCATTCACGTTATGGATGATCTTGATCCTGCCAATCCTAATCACCGGCAAACTCTAGAATATATATCAGCAATCCTGGATAACTTATGCCAACATAGTTATCCTGAATCTGAGGATGATGAACCCGATGCAGCAGAACTTGGTGTACTTTCACAGTTAGGGGCCATGGATCATGGGCAGTTACAGCTGCTGGAACCCTTCAAACCCAGCCGAGCTTCTTGCCTCAGGAAGCACTGTTCAAGCGTACAAATAACGTTTGGATGACCCTCTGTGGAGGGTCACTGTGAATAATGGTGATGGCGTTGTAGTGTGCCAAGGTAAGAGAAGTGTTGAGGCCTATTGTAGGGCATTATTAAACATCTTGCCTTGTTTGACGGATGCATGCCTTTGGAAGAAAATAAGATTGTTCTCCTGCATGTACATGCATATTGAATGCATGCAGAGGCAAGAATAACCGTGGGTCAGTTTGGATATGCCTGGCTGAAAGAAAAGATGGCTGGACGTGTTTGAGATGTGGTTGCAGATCGACAGCTACGGTTCTTGAGGGATATCTGCTAACCTCCTGGTAACCATGTTCCACCCAGTCTTTATGTCCTCCGAAAGATGCTTGGAATACCAGACCTATGGGCCTCAATATAATGTACCTTTCTTTTGATGCCCGTGCTTGTCCGTCTCACTTTCGTGGATGGCCACACATCGTCATTGTTCGTTACCTTCAAGGCCCACCATTAACATACATATATGATTTTAGAAATGATAAGCTTACATTTTTTTGTTAAAAAAGAGAAAAATAAATCGACATATACCACATCAAACCACAAAGCACGCAGCAAATTAAAAGACTAGAACGAAACATAAAATTACAACTCACTAAAACGGGAAGACAGGATGAATGGGCTGTACCTTTTTCGCTGCTGCCTTGCTTGAGTTTGTAGCATTCCTGCTGGAGTTCCTTGCCTTAGAGGGCTCTGAACTCTTTGCCTACATGAAAAGGAAGTATGTTTGAGGAATATAGGAACAATTACATAAAAGACAAAATGGAGAAAACAGGTTAAAGGACATTAATGACCTGTACATCCCTCCCTGTAGATGCAATCAGTAATGTACATCACCCATCCTGCAATAACCTTGCTAAGCGCGCCTGGAAATTTGCACACCCCTTCATCCACTCTCTTTACCACTATTATTTGGACTAACCTGTCGGCGTCTAGCGGCCTTGATCTCCTTCTCCTTCTGATGTATGCGAGCTGCATTGGCAGCCAGCACCATCATCAATGCATCTTCACCATGTGCGGGCTGCTTTTGGCGTTGGCTAGTGCGCCCATCCTGAGTTCCTGGCGGCTCGTCATTTTGGCCGCTTTTCTGCGGTTTGGTAGCAATTAAGCATTTCGTAAATGAGGAAATAAAGGCATGAAAAAATTGTTATTGTTTAACTAGCTAAAATAAGAAACAAATGTTATGCATGAACTGTGACGTACTTTCTGCAAACATACTAAGAAGTACGTACTATTAGGGTGGCGAAGCAGCAGCAATAATAAAAGTAAACACATGCATAATCACATCTTACCGTAGTGCCTTTTGGCAACTCCAGTGCACCAAGGCCTGGTGTATGCTGAGCTGTTCCACCAGCTCCAACCGGCACTGGAGTGGCTGGTACGGTGAAGGATGTCTTACTGCTTTCAATCTGCTTCCGCTGCACAAGTGCATTAATAAGCTCCTGCTGCCGATCTATCACATTCAAATCCTCCATCGCAATGCGGCGCTCACTGGGACCCGCATCTGGGTTATCTGGCTGAGCGTACTTGAAGCTCCTCCAGGCTGCCCGAGACTCCTTGTTCCATAGCTTCTTCCATGGCTTCTTCTCAAGGTCCTCTACATAAAAATAATGCGAAGACAAACATCAACGCCAGATGCCATAATACACATCATTGTCAAAAATTTTCGTAATCCAGTACATAGTGTAAGCGGCGTGCATGTCCTCTGTCGTAAAACAAATCTTTGGCCCACGTTTACCCCAAATTCCATTTTTCAAAATACATAGAAAGGAATTTTTTTATCAATCAACCTGATCAAAAAATGTTGTAAAACAAGTATATGGATGACAGTAGCAGTAGGATAGGAGCTCACAAACCTGGCTTGCAGGCAAGTTCCTCCTTGTGGGTGGCCTTCACCTTTTCTTCCCTTGCACGTTGGGCATTGTAATCCGTTGCGTATCTACAAAGTACATGGGATGCACCGAATGAAAGTGCTTACTTATGATGCTGTGCATGCTTCATTCTATTGTTGTCTGTCCCCACTGAAAGTAAGCTAGTGATATGGATGGCATGTATGATTACCACAAACAAGATAATCACTAGAAGCATGACATTAGGAAAATAAACATGAACGTACTTTTGCCATTTCTTCTTGAAGCAGTCGACCGTAACTCTTGGCTGTAAGTCAGCCACTTGTGCAAAGCCAGCAGCAAAGCACTTATCCCAAACGGGCTGCAGATGCGGCTCACGTTGAATATCCTTCGCAATGAGGACCCGTGGATTCTTCAGGCTGCTGTCGAGGTTGTACGGCACGTTGTCGCGGACGGCTTTGTTGATGGCGGCCTGCTCATATGACCTGCTCCACTTTAATGGCTCACCACGATCATGATCCTTTCGTATACTGATTCTGCTTACTTCAGGGGATACCAATTGAACAGATGGCTGTTTTAGGGATACGTGGATAGTTAGTTTCTTCTGAGCCTGGTTCCAAGCCTTCCCCTTGAAAGGCGCGCTAATTTCCTTCTTCAGCCACCGAGTGCAGCGGCTAAGCAGCTGCACAGGTGCCACCTGCTGGGCCACAAGCTTGCCATCCTCATCCTCCGAGTCTAAAACCTGAACTGAAACTTCACTGATTGATTTTGCGCCAGCTGCATCAGTAAGGAGCTGCTCGAAATCTACCACTGACAGATTTATCTCAGTATCAATACGCCTCTTTTCTTCATTAGGACAGCAGACCAGCAGTTTACAAACAACTGGTGAATGTGTCTCCATTCATTAAAAGGTTGTACTATTGCAAATAACTTGCTCCTTCAGCAGGATACATACAGCTGCAGACATGAGGCATGGGCCCTACGTACTACTAAAAAGTGAAGAGAAGTGCTTTGGTACTCCGTCCAGGGTTGTGCGGCTGCCAATCAATCCCATGTAAGCAACAATGTTTCGTCACCCTGCTTTACAACATCCTTTATATGTACATTTAATGCCACCCGTGAAGCAAGCAAGAGCAACTGCTATAAAAGTTATGCTGTGCACTAGCCTTTAAATCTTAACATATATACAAGGTGCAGCAGCAATAAAGAATGTTATTTTACAATAATATTGATGATTGCCGTCGTCCTACATAAAAAATCTGTTTAGCTCTTCGCATGCGGCTAGCTATTTGCGGCATGTAACGGTTGGTTGTCGTAAAAGCTAGTCAACGAGTTCATGAGAAACGTCATAAATTATTTTTAAGGAATGCTAATCAAGTTTCTTATTAGCAAGCTCCTGGAAGTATGATGATGAGGCTGTATCCCAGTATTTCACGTACATGCATGTATAAGGAGCTTCCTGTGCGTATGCATGTAATTTACTATTCAAGTCTATCATTCGTTATTGAAAATTTACTTCAAGTGTAAATTACGCGGACATGCACGTTCCACTTTAATATCTCGTACTCCACATGCATGAGTACTGCCTGTACCACTCCATACAATGGAGGAGTCGTTCCCCTTTGTCAGATATCAGTTCTGTAAGGAAAAACAGTCTGATCCTGCTACTTTACTGTATATTATTACATGCTCATGGCCCACCTTTTATTAGGCTTTTTCTGTGGCATTACTTTCGGTATTGCTGTTGCCTCTTACGTTGCTCTGTATGCCCCTGTTTTAGTTGATGTATATGTTACAGAATATTTAGTGTGGATCCTCATGGGTTCTTCTGTTTTTGTTCTCATCACAGTGTTGGGCGTTACGATAGGGCGATACTGCTCAACGGTGTCATTTACACAGTCCAATCATGATGAACGAGCTCTTCAGCTTTTCGTCGTTTTACCTGGGTCACGGACGTTGACGTTTTCTGGAAGTACGGACTCAACTGTGGGACAGCTCATGGACTTCGTCTCCAGTAATTCCTTATTTACATTTCAACCTGGATCAGTTTGGAGGTTGACTTCTAGTAGAGGGGACGTGCTATCAGATCGAGATAAACATCTTGGCTTGTACGGCTTACATAACCAGTACCATGTTAAAGTTCTTGGCCGCCTCCTTGGAGGCAGTGGAAGGCTTCTGAACAAGCGCCCAGCCTCATCCAAAAGGGATAACATATCAGGTGCGCACGGATGACTTATGTTCATATAGGTTTTTAAGGGATATATTTATTTGGAACATTCATTGTGCACTCATCTCGTACCAGCCACCCACTCATGCTGTCAATAATTTTAAATCAAAGTACAGTTATTCATACTAGCCCGGGCTTTGGTGTGATGAGCCAGGCACTGTGGTTTGTTTGGATGGGTCCAATGAAACCCTTCCAATTGCCATCCACCGTGGCCATGCATGTATGCACGGAAAAAATTAAAATATCCCTCACGCCAAATTGGCATGCAAGCTACATCTACGTATCTCCTTACTTGCATGACAGCATGATTAAATGAATGCAATATTACTGTGCTGCAAAATTCACAGATGCATGGCTGCAAAAGCACAAGTTCAGTCGTTGTCAGGACCCTCTTGGTCAGGAGGTTTATGCATGTACTCAATGCCCATTTACTGGAAGGACACGGTCGCAGCTTTATGGGCACATGAAGAGATGCAGACTTTCTTTCCCAGAGGATACCAACTTAAACATGGACAATGAGAATGACTTCAACACCTCTGATGATCATAATGAAGACCACAGCAGTAGCAGCAAGGACAGTTCAGGGCATACATCAGAGGTGTTGTCAGGGGATAGCAGTGGACATTCGCAGGTTCAGGAAGAAACAGCTCTGCCCTCCTCACTTGTTTCTGCTCTCATTCACGTTATGGATGATCTTGATCCTGCCAATCCTAATCACCGGCAAACTCTAGAATATATATCAGCAATCCTGGATAACTTATGCCAACATAGTTATCCTGAATCTGAGGATGATGAACCCGATGCAGCAGAACTTGGTGTACTTTCACAGTTAGGGGCCATGGATCATGGGCAGTTACAGCTGCTGGAACCCTTCAAACCCAGCCGAGCTTCTTGCCTCAGGAAGCACTGTTCAAGCGTACAAATAACGTTTGGATGACCCTCTGTGGAGGGTCACTGTGAATAATGGTGATGGCGTTGTAGTGTGCCAAGGTAAGAGAAGTGTTGAGGCCTATTGTAGGGCATTATTAAACATCTTGCCTTGTTTGACGGATGCATGCCTTTGGAAGAAAATAAGATTGTTCTCCTGCATGTACATGCATATTGAATGCATGCAGAGGCAAGAATAACCGTGGGTCAGTTTGGATATGCCTGGCTGAAAGAAAAGATGGCTGGACGTGTTTGAGATGTGGTTGCAGATCGACAGCTACGGTTCTTGAGGGATATCTGCTAACCTCCTGGTAACCATGTTCCACCCAGTCTTTATGTCCTCCGAAAGATGCTTGGAATACCAGACCTATGGGCCTCAATATAATGTACCTTTCTTTTGATGCCCGTGCTTGTCCGTCTCACTTTCGTGGATGGCCACACATCGTCATTGTTCGTTACCTTCAAGGCCCACCATTAACATACATATATACATACAACGATACATACATACATACATAGAGGTATGGTTAATACTAACGTATCACCGGCATGATAGTGTCACCGGTGGTCTCGCAAAATGACTTAGAACTTGCGCGCTAATGAGGCAGCAATCGTCTGTTCAAGTCTCACCTAGAGCATATAATTTTTTGGCTGAACTAGCGGCGACCGTCGCGCTCGCGGCGGCTTTCACTTCGGCGGCCTAACTCTGGTTTATAGCACGAACAGCCGCCTTTCTTCCTTGTGGATTGCCTTCTTTTACTCTATTTTCTACGGCAGAGTGAACGGCGATTATTGCGCCTGCTGCGACTTGGAGCATCCCGCTCATTCTTCCGACTCTTGGCCACCAACGGGAACAACCGCCACTCTTAGGGAATATCTTCTTCTGCTCTCCTTTAAACGGCGGAATTAGAGGCAACTCTTGCGCAGGCGGGGATTCGGAACCTCTCGCTATTCCCTCTTCTGGCCGTCATTGCAGACAGTCGCAAGTCGTTCTTCGGAAGATAAACTCCTTTGCTTCTCTATGCCATCTTAGCCTTCACCATGATCGATATCAACCGCGCGCGGACCACCGCGCGAACAACAAAATCCATTGGCCAGGAATCAGCTGCAGCCAACAGAGGCCCGTCCGCCCGGCCTCCGATGGCAAAACGCTTCGTTAACCTGGACCAAATTCAACGGGAATTACCAGCAGGAACTCCCATCCTACTCGACCAAGAGACCTTGGCCATGGACATCCATTGGCCACCAGATTCTAACCCGGCAGACGTCCACGCCCAGCTTTTCGGGCCCCTCACGGATGCAGTCATTACCAAAGTGTACGAGGTTATGGTGGCCAACATGCCAGGCCTACCATGCAGCCTGCCAAAGATTGGCAGGCATCACCAGTACAAGCACCCCAATGGCAACGTGGTGCAAGAAATTACCATTCTTCTCCCGAAGGGTGGCAGGGCATGGCTCCTATCATCAACCGCAGTCGCCAGGGGACACCTGAGACTGGGGCAAGTCCACCTTCTCCCGAACAACCCACCCATCACCGTGGAGGTCCACATCAAAAACCTCCACAAGATGCAGCCAGCACTCTGGGAGATATCAGGGGTGCCTTCAAGCCTATCCCCGCAAGCTATCCCAAGCTTCCTAGCGCAAGCTTATTCATCAGAACGATCCTCCAGACCCATGGATGAGTTCCAAGACCTCAAACCCACGCGCATGGCTGACACATGGCGGGTTAAAATGGCACCGGGATCCCCCAGCCTCCCACCCCAGAGCCTGTTCAGCTTTGGACGACCGGGGGGCTTTTTGAACCAGGGCATGCTGGTGGCTACTAGGCTCCGGTCAGTAGTAGAGGAGGCCCCGTTTCGTATGCCCTGCAAACCCCCTCCACGAACGGAGCTCAATCGCCAGCGAGACCTCAAACGTCAACGCCTGCCAACCCACCAGCCAAATCCCCCAGCCCAGCCCACAGCCCGACTGAGAGGTCTGGACCCCTCGTCCAGCATGGCCAACACTGTGCCATCCTTTGCGGATGTTCTCAGGCAGCACCCACAGGGGCCCCCAAGGCAACCCACACCCAGCTCTCTGATGCCACTCCCACCTGGGGCGCCCCAACCCATGGCCCCACCACCCAGGCTGCCGCCCCAAGCTATCATCGAAGCAGCCGCAACAGCAGCAATGGCCAGGGAAGCAGCAGCCAAAGCCGCTACAGCAGCATGCAAACCCAGAACCCCGACTAATACCACTGATGTAGTCACAGAATGTGCAGCCCAACCACCACCTCCCCAACCAGCATCAAAGCCAGACAACCAGGGGGTGGTGAACGAGGTCAACGCACCAGCTGGACGCTCACTCTCCAGGGCCAGGGCACAAGAGCATACCTCAAACAGCCACGCCCTCACCAGAACCCAACAAAACAAAATTCGCAAGCAGCGACTGACCCACCTGCCAGAGGAGGTACGAGCCCAGCGGCACATGGCCCAAACAGAGAGGGCAAGGCAAGCCCGGAAGGCCAAACTAGCCTTGCAACGGAAGGAGAGGGAGTCAACGGTATCAGGTGGTATAACCAAGGAGGCACTCCGACCACGGCGGACACCCACTCGGCGTCCCCGGCAAACCAAAAACAACCCCAACCCATCCCAGGACATGGACTGCGATGGGAAGGAGTATGACCCCCCCAACCGGGAAACCCAAGCCGAATAATGTCCAGAGGCAACAAGAGAAGTCAGCGGCAGGGAGCTATCTCAGGGCATCCACTGCGCATAGCCACGCACAATATGCGAGGGCTTCTGGCCTCTCATGGCAGTCGACTTCAGGCAGCGGTACGTCAATGGGCTGAGCAGCGGCTGGATGTTGTATGTCTGCAGGAAACCCACCACACTACCCTCCAGCACCAATGCCTGTTTGAACGGGATCTTCGTTATGCCACCAAACAGATCCACACACAAAACTGGAAGATAGCAGCCTACTCTTGGTCTAACTCGACGCACACAGCAGGAGTGCTCATCCTCATCAGACAGGGGCTAGCTTCAGCTCTGGCACCTAAACTGGCAACACCCCAGCATACATGTACGAGAGGCCGTTTCACCGACTGTATCCTCCACTGGGGGGGACACCGCCTGCACATCTGCAATATCTACCTCCCACCTGGCACTACCTCGATGGCTGCGGAAACCCGGCGACAACTCTTCGAGAACGCCCTGGCTGCCACCACAACGCAAGCCATGGAGGACAATAGGGACACCACCCTTATCTGGGCAGGAGACTTCAACTTTGTGGAAAACCCAGAGTGGGACTCGTCCGCAGGAAGAGATGGGCGTCAAGCAGATAGGCCTATCACTGAGATGCGGCAGCGGGCAGGCCCACAGATGGTAGATACCCACCGATACCTCCACCCAAGGCGCCGGGACTTCACTCACCTGTACCATGCACCCACCCCAGGCGGTTCACGCCTAGATCGCATCTACATCAATGAAGCCAAGCTGCCGTACCTATGCCATACAGCCATCTCCTTCCACACAGCCTCAGACCACCGTCTTGCCACACTTCATCTCCTACCTTGCAAAAATGAGGTCAAGGGCCCAGGCATCAAGCGTATACGCATGGCCTTCACTGACCATGAGGATTTGGCTACAAGCATGGCGGAGTGGATCCGGAACCAATGCCAAGAGGCACCCTCAGTCGAAGAGAATCCGGGCAACCTTATTGCTTGGTGGCCTGGTTTTAAACGCCGACTAACCTTCCTAGCACACCAACTCAACAAGGTAGCGCAACAGCGCAGACAGCAGCCAGGTGCTCATACCCAGGAGGCCTACCTTGGGGTCCAACAGGCCCAACAAGCCCTCGATACTATGCCGCACTCACCACACCTACTACAGCAGCTCATAGATGCCCAAGCAAGACTGGCTAGGATGCATATTGAGGACAACGCCAGGGTGGCAAAAAAGACCCGGGTCCACTGGTTACACGCAGGAGAGCGTCCTGGCCCAGCTCTGACAACCTTCCTGCAAACCCAAATCCAGGACCAGCAAACAGCCCCAGTGGCACTCCAGGCACACTCAGGCCGACTGGTCACTAATCCAGCACAGCTACCACAGGTCGTAGCGGACTTTTGGGCAGGGGTATGCAGAGCCCCAGACTTCACCACTCCTGAAGATCGCCAGTCAGTGCTAACCCAGTTAGCAGCAGCCAACATCCGACTCCCTGAGGAAGCTGACGAAGTGGCTGGGTCCCCGACCATTGCTGTGACTGAGCTGGGTTTCGCACTGAAGAAGAGCCAGCCAGGCAAAGCACCCGGATGGGATGGCATCCCAACGGATCTGTACCGCAAGTTCTGGCCAGAGATTGGCCATACCATGGCAGCCCTCTTCACGGCTATCGGCAAAACAGGGCAGGTGCCAACAGGCTTTCTGGATGGTATCATTAAGGTGCTTTACAAGAAGGGAGACCCCAAACAGCCTGGTAACTACCGCCCTATCACACTGCTTTGCTCGGACTACCGCTTGCTGGCCAAGGTGCTGGCAAATCGCCTAGGGCCAGCCCTGGGACGAATCATTAGCCCTGAGCAGTCAGCTTTTCTGCCCAAGAGGCTCATCGGGGCCAGTGTTCTCTTTCTACGCCATCTGCCTCATCTCTTACGGAAATTGAACCGCCAAGGTCTGCTGGCCTTCCTGGACTTCGCAAAAGCTTATGACACAGTGGACCGCAACTTCCTGATGGGGGCGATGGAGGCGATGGGAGCAGGCCCACAGCTTTGCAGTTGGACCCGGATATTGCTTAGCAACACGCGGGCAAGAGCCATGGTGAACGGTTTCAAATCCAGGCTTGTTAAAATGGAAGCAGGGGTAAGACAGGGTTGCCCTCTAGCACCCCTGCTGTATCTCTTTGTTGCCCAGGCCTTGTTCAGCTGGCTAAAGAGCCAAGAGATAGGCCTCCGCCTATTGCCTTCAGATGAAGACAGGGTCACAGCCTGTCAGTTTGCTGATGATGCAGAAGTGGCCCTTGAAGGAGAGGAATCCGTGCCAGCCTTCCTTGAAGCCATGGATACTTTTGCCCGGGCATCAGGTCAACGCCTGAACCTGGATAAGATGGAAATCCTACCCATAGGGGCTGTGGACGACCACCATCAGGGAAGCACAATAAATGGCCTGAAGGTGGTCACCACTGCGACAGCCCTTAACTTGCCAATGGACAACCAACTGCAGCCGCCCCAACCAGACTGGCCGGAGATGCTAGCCCTGGCCTACACGAGGATGCAACGCCTAGCCCATTATCCGCTCTCTGCCTTTGGTCGGGCTGCAGCAGTCTCCAACTATTGCCTGCAAACAGTCACTTGGCATATGGAGCATGGTGGACCACCTCCAGATACCACTCTGACCTACATTGAACGCTTAGCTGCTCGCCTTGTAGATCGGAAACAGGGCCCAGAAGACCAGGGCCAGCGCTTCACTGGAGTACCTAGCAGACTCTTGGTGGGACACCCATCAACTGGTGGTTTGGGCCTACTGCCCCTCAGGCAACACATTCGGGCAAGACAAGCCATGTGGGCAGTGCGATTCATCCGAGGGGCCCTGATGGCCAGGAGAGAGAGAGAGAGGGTAATGCTTCTGGACACGGCGATGAATACGGTTGCTGAAGAAGAGGAAGAGCCAGTTACTAGTGGTAATGTTCGAAGCCTCCACCCCTGGATCCGGACCCTGGCCACCTACCTGGAGATCACCCATCCGGCCTTTAAACCTTGGGCCCTTACCACTGCCCAGGCAACTGGGCCCTGGCTGGGTGGAGAGACCTTGCCTGAGGAGATCAGCCGAATTGTAGGGGCTTTAGGGCACCTCCCACCACTAGAAGATGTCAGCAACCCACCTTTAGCCCCTGGAGACTGGTGCTGGGCGGCTGCTCTCTGGGGAAATCCTTTGCTGCCCAACAATTCGGACAATGGGGGAAGCATCAATGGTAACAACCACCGCCCAGGCCTGGAAACCCGTCACCCACTGATGGCTTCATGCAGAAAACTGCTCACAGTTGGGGACCTGGTAAGGGTGTACGACATGCTGGAGCATGACCAAATACCCCTCCCTCAGTACATGACCTGGCTAGACTGGACCCAACAGTTTCTAGACCCCTCAGCTAGCCCCACCCAACTGCGAGACAAGGAGTCTACCCGTATGGCTCTCTCGGCTCTATGCAACGATATCAGCCCTGCATGGATAGCAGCAGCACGGAAGGTAGTCAACCGCTTACAACCCCAACAGCCGGACAGGGTGGAGGACAGAATGCAGCAGCAGATGCCAGCACCACCAGACCGCACCACAGTCATGGCCATGATCGTCAGGCGTTTGGGCTGGAGATTGCCAGGGGACTCGGGTATAGTGCCTCTCTACAACCTCACGGTAAGCCAAGCTACTCAGCTGCAAGGGGTTTCAACAGCGGAGGAGCGATTGGAGCTCTTGTCAGCTTTTGTGCAGGAGGCGCAAGGGATGCCAACAGACGGTCCAGCTCCTCCCTGTCCTGTCACTAACCTCCAGCGCTTTCAGGCAACCCTAGACAGGCTGTGGACAGCAGTTCGGTGGGAAAATAAAAACAAAGAGACGCTGTGGCGTTTGGTGGTCGATGGGATACCCATACCTGGCAACACACATCTTTCCAGGGTGCCCATCAAACCATGTGGGTGTGGCAGCTATGGAGCTGATACTGATCAACCTTGCTCCCCACGCCTGCACCACTTCTGGGAGTGCCCTATAGCCAAGGCGGTGCGAGAACAGATTGACAGACATCTGCCATTGCCGACATCAGCCACCATTGAAGGGGGCTTGACCAGGCAACAGCTATGGCTTGTCCAAGCACCTCCCGGTTGCGAGCAGGCCCCATGGGACGTGATAGCTTTGGCAGCCTTATCTTCTATGGAATATGGCAGGCACTGTCTCCGGGCGGCAACAAGAGAACACAGGCCACAGTGGCCTTCTACCCACAGACGGCGGCAGCAACAACAGACCCACACAGCAGAGCAGGGACCCCGTCAACGGGCTATTACTGACTTCTTCAACCGTTCAGGGGGGTTCCCTCAAGAGGAAGAGGAAGATGCCAACACCCATCCAATCATCTCTACGACACAGCCAGCAATGGACACTCCAACACAAACAGCAACCTCACCCCTGGACCGTGCACAGGCCCGTACAGTTGCCGACTTTTGGGCACGCTTGCATTCTTTTGCAGCGTTGGGAATACCTCACTATGGCTGGGATCAAGTGGGACCACAACATCCCATCCTAGCCATAGTTGGCACGCAAATGCGGTGTGCAGATCCGGTTGACATCACCAACCATGGAGCAGCAAGAACAGAGCAGGGGCTTTAGGGCAGGAGTTTTGAGGAGGAGGTTCTGTGGGAGGAAAGGGGGAGAGTGAGGGAGGTAGAGACAAGGAGAGGACGGTCTAGATCTTGAGGAGGGGAAGGGAGAGGGTGGAGGGTTTCGTGGCTAGAGGTTCCTGTGTCCAGGCTTCGGGGCCTTAGGGTTTTAGGGGGGGTCAGCGAGAGAGGTCTTTCCTTGTTGTGCAGTTCAGGTGTCTGCGGGGCCAGCTTTGGGTGGGGCCGGAAGGCTTTCTAGGGGGGCGCCAGTTCGGCTTGTCATCCCCCCCTCCGCCTCTTGTTGGGTTCTTCTGGCTTGGCTGTGGAAGGGTGTGCTTTCCTGCTGGTGCTTCTCCTCTGAGGGGAACTGTGTGTGTCTGCCAGGCTCCTGTCTAGTCAGTGTCGGGTTAGAGGAGAGGTTTCCCCGTCCTTTGAGCAGCTAGGTGTCCCCCGTTTTCTGTTGGGCCTTCCTGTGGTTTCTTGGTAGCCCTGAGTGCTCTGTGAGTGGCCAGGCGAGAGCCTATGAGGGCTCGCTGGCCCTAGTGAGAGGGGGAGCACGTGGCAGGACAGACAGACAAAGCCACGTGTTCCTCCCCTGCGCTGTGGCTCGGTCCGGTCAGGACCCCCGGTGCTCGTCTTTGAAGGGCGAGTCGCCCACAGTGTAACACCCAATATATATGATTTTAGAAATGATAAGCTTACATTTTTTTGTTAAAAAAGAGAAAAACAAATCGACATATACCACATCAAACCACAAAGCACGCAGCAAATTAAAAGACTAGAACGAAACATAAAATTACAACTCACTAAAACGGGAAGACAGGATGAATGGGCTGTACCTTTTTCGCTGCTGCCTTGCTTGAGTTTGTAGCATTCCTGCTGGAGTTCCTTGCCTTAGAGGGCTCTGAACTCTTTGCCTACATGAAAAGGAAGTATGTTTGAGGAATATAGGAACAATTACATAAAAGACAAAATGGAGAAAACAGGTTAAAGGACATTAATGACCTGTACATCCCTCCCTGTAGATGCAATCAGTAATGTACATCACCCATCCTGCAATAACCTTGCTAAGCGCGCCTGGAAATTTGCACACCCCTTCATCCACTCTCTTTACCACTATTATTTGGACTAACCTGTCGGCGTCTAGCGGCCTTGATCTCCTTCTCCTTCTGATGTATGCGAGCTGCATTGGCAGCCAGCACCATCATCAATGCATCTTCACCATGTGCGGGCTGCTTTTGGCGTTGGCTAGTGCGCCCATCCTGAGTTCCTGGCGGCTCGTCATTTTGGCCGCTTTTCTGCGGTTTGGTAGCAATTAAGCATTTCGTAAATGAGGAAATAAAGGCATGAAAAAATTGTTATTGTTTAACTAGCTAAAATAAGAAACAAATGTTATGCATGAACTGTGACGTACTTTCTGCAAACATACTAAGAAGTACGTACTATTAGGGTGGCGAAGCAGCAGCAATAATAAAAGTGAACACATGCATAATCACATCTTACCGTAGTGCCTTTTGGCAACTCCAGTGCACCAAGGCCTGGTGTATGCTGAGCTGTTCCACCAGCTCCAACCGGCACTGGAGTGGCTGGTACGGTGAAGGATGTCTTACTGCTTTCAATCTGCTTCCGCTGCACAAGTGCATTAATAAGCTCCTGCTGCCGATCTGTCACATTCAAATCCTCCATCGCAATGCGGCGCTCACTGGGACCCGCATCTGGGTTATCTGGCTGAGCGTACTTGAAGCTCCTCCTGTTGTGCTACGGTTCATTTCCCGCCGACTCGTAGGTCGACGCGATCCTACGAGGCGAAGTGCTTTTGTGATGAACGCATTACATATGAATGAATCTGCATGATATAAATGTATTCGCATATATTTATATATGCATCTGGCATGTTGTCAATATCCATCGCGACGTCGCATCATGGCAAATCCGCCTAGCATGCATGAATGACCGAATCATTGAAGTGCACATTATGCTCGTGCTATGAAACGATAAGTAATATTATCTGATATAATATTACTTCATTAAAGCACACGTTGAGAGCGCCGCACTTGTCGCGATGCATGCCCTGCAACCGGATATCGTTATCCAGACCCTTGCATCATGCGAATGCCGGAAAGGCTTATATGTTGTTACGCGTAGACATCGCCTATACGCAGTAGGGTTGTCACATCTAGGATCGGCCTCCTAATGTGAATCGTACGGCACTGCGATGCTGCGAGTATAACAGATGCGAGGACGGCTAAGCTAGACAAGACATTCGATACCGGAGAACACTCGTGTGTTCTATATTACTATTTCTATACACTATTCTACTTAGCCCGAGCTAAGCCTGAGTTTCGCTAATCACCGCCGCGTGATGATAGCTTGCTTCCGGCGCTGACGGCGATTTCGTCCATTGCATCATTCCGACCTGTAAGACCGTAAGTTATATCTCTCTTCGTCTTGAAGTCTTCCGCTGTCTCTGTTTGCTCGCCCTTGCCTTGCTGTACTTGCAAGTGCTCGCGCATCGGTGTCGAAAGTCTCCAGACGTGCAGATACTTATGAGCAAACGCGAACGAGAGGTACAACAATTTGGTATCGAGACAGGTTCGCTGCCTAACTGTCTCTCTCTGTCTAATCGGAAGTAGGTTCTTTCTATGGCGAGTTCCAGCGTCGAACCACGAGGACCGCTAGATACTTTTGCCGAAGACTTAGGCCGCGCCGTTTTGGACGCCGCCGCTTCCGGTTTGTAATTGTTTAATTGCTTTTGCTTAGATTGCTGCACTTGTTGTGTAAGTGTACGCTCTGAGTCGCAGGTAATCTCAGTGCACCGGCATTGCTTGCCGCGGCGACTGAGACCGGCGTTCGTCCGGACCAGTTGGCGACTCTCATTGCCCAAACTACGGAGATCAGGACTCAGCTGGGCAATTACTTGCTGAGTTTGCTGAATCTTCTCAAGAGTACTGTCGGTAGGCTCACCGAATCGCTTTGTACTCTTGCCTTTGCGATAGAAGTCGGCTTCTATTACGCAAACTTAGGGTATCGTTTCGTGCTTCATGTCCGCGGAACACGACGATACGCCGCACACTAGCCTAGCTAGCCAACCCGATTTTGTTGTTGCTGCTAGAGCACCGGATAGAGGTCTTGAGACTGTTGGCGTGCGAGCCACTCAAGAGCCCCTTTTCCTTCAGACCCCTGCTCACTTAATTGTGCCGCATTCAGCAGTGAACACGAATATGGACAACACTGCTGGACCAAGGGTTCTGCCATTACCTCAAGCTCGAGGGCATGATGACATCCCTGAGGTGATGAGATTGTCGATTCCCGTTCCTAGGCTCAATATTTCGCTGACCGACAAGACACCAGGGCATAGCATAGCCGATGCAACTCGTGCATACGTGCGTGACGCTAAAAAGTACCTCCAAGCTGTTCATGGTGGTGATAATGACGGTATCAGGTGTCTCTTCGTTGGTAACACCCTCGAGGGCTCAGCGAAGGACTGGTATCGCAATTGGACCAACGCCCGGGGCAACTATACTTTTGACGAGTTGGTCGCCGCTTTGCTCGCACGATTCGCTACTGAGGTTCAAGCACGCGATGTGGAAGCTCGTAAGGTTTTGGCAGCCGGTAGCTACCACATGCGTCGGGATGAAAATGTACCTGCGTACCAGTCACGCTTCGAAGCACTTGTGACTCCCATTGCTGACCTCACCGAATCCGAGCGTGTCTTTTGGTTTAGGCGAGGCCTAACGAAACTTTTGGCTAAATGGTGCGCCACTGACTTGGTTGGAGCGCAGATCAAGTCGTATGACGCGTTGGTCGCTTTTGCTAAGGGCGCGGAGATACGACTTCTTGCCGGCGAGGAAGAAGTCAAGTCTGCCCCTCGTGCAAATGCCGTGCAAGTGCAGGATCCGCTTGGGGAAGCTGTGGCTCTCGACCAGGACCTCGACGCGACCCGCCCCACGCCTACTGCCGCGACGCGACGCAGCAACGGGCAACGCAAGGCGCGCGGGGGCGCTAGCTCGGGTGTCCGTGGGTCAGGAGGAGCAGGTCCGAGCTCGGACCCAGCTAGGAACAGGAAGCGTGGTGGTGCGCCGTCGTCGGCAGCCGCACAGCGTTCCGACCCCAACGCGAAGCGTACTCGTACGGACGACACATTTATGCCAAAATGGAATTGCAATCGTTCCGAATTCGAGCGTCCGAAATTGGCCAATGTTTGTCTACGGTGTGCGGAGAATCATTCCACGAAGGATTGCCCTCTAATGCCGCCGTTTGTACCTCAGCCGAAATAGGGGCTTGCCCGGGTTCCTGCGGAGGGGGCACCACCTGGGATTTCTGAACTAACGCGTGGTCGGTGGTCATCCTTACGGCCAGCCGTTAAGGCATTGTTGCCTTGTGTACTTGGACACATCGAGCGAGTCATTGCGCGACGCATCACGCTTGACGGACGCACGGGACTTCTCTGCTTCGACCCGTTGTGTAATTTGTTTACACCTCGCCGTCCCCTATCGTCTATCGATCTGTCTAACCACGTGGTTTTGTTCATCCCCTCGTCTCTGCGTGAGATGTCGGAACAGTTGGCCATATACAGGAGGTGTAGGCGTCAATATCCAGGCACGGCCGCATGTGTTTTACTCCCCGCTTTCTGTCGGCGCAAGGCAGAGGCATCGTTAAGGGGTATGCGGCATGTCCACCGGTTCGAGCCGGGCACCGTTTTGTTTAATGGTGTGGATCGGGAGGGTACGCTGGCTCCGTGGCCACACCTATCCTACTCGGTTGACGTTTGGTACGAAGCTCCTGACGGGGGTGCCGTTGGTTACGGACCCGCCTTAAGTGCACTGACGTTGTCTGCTGGGCATTCGCTCGTAGATAACCGTGTCCCTGTGGTTCAGATCGGTTTGAATGGCCGTACTCTGAAGGCACTTGTTGACACCGGTGCCAGCGACGACTTCATCTCTGTCGCAGAGGTGAATGCGCTGGGGTTGTCCCCAGAGTCGTCTGATTGTCCACAGGTAACCCTTGCTGACGGGGGTAAGCATCCCATCGTGGGCAGGATTACCCTTAGCCTATCGATAGGCCCTTTGCGTGTTGTGACCCGGCCGTACGTGCTGCAGGGCTTAGCAGAGACTGCACCGTACATAATGGGGTCGTCGACATTACGACAGTACCGCGCGCGCATCGACATGGAGACCGCAACCCTGCATATGTGCAAGGGTACTCTGTCGATTAAGGTACCTTTCCTGTCGTTCGAACATGTCACACCAAAGGAGGGTGAAACTGAGGCGGTGCCTATGGTTAATTTCGCTGTGACCGCAATGGCCGCGCGAATCGAACCAGAGCTAGTCGGGCGTAAGGAGGCCGTCCGTTTGTTACGGAAGGGTGCCCACGGACTGCTTTTAAGGCCGCGGGTGAGCTGTTGTGTCACCACCGCGCAGATTTCTGCGGATCCTGAGGTTGAGGCCCTACTGTCGCAGTATGAGGACGTCTTTAAAGATATCCCTGGCCTACCACCTATGCGTCCTGTTGATCACACAATCCCTCTCATGCCTGGAGCGCAGCCTACGGCCAGGCCAATGTACAGGTTGAGTCCATTGGAGCTGGACGAGGTGAAGCGCCAGGTGACGGATTTGCTCGCGAAGGGTATGATACGCCCCAGCACATCCCCGTATTCTGCACCGATTTTGTTTGTCGGTAAGAAGGATGGGACCTTGCGCATGTGCATTGATTACCGGGGGTTAAATGCGAATACGGTGAAAAATCGCTACCCTTTGCCACGCGTTGACGACCTGTTGGATAAGCTGAAGGGCTCGGCTTATTTTTCCTCAATTGACTTACAACAGGGCTACAATCAGATTCGCATCGCTGCCTCTGATATCCCGAAAACCGCTTTTCGGACGCCCTTCGGTCACTTTGAGTATACGGTCCTATCGTTTGGTTTGACTAATGCCCCTGCGACGTTTCAGGCGGTTATGGACCGAATGTTTAGGCCGTTTATCGACAGGTTCGTTGTTTGCTACCTGGATGACATCTTGGTATATTCTAAGACGCGCGAGGAGCACTTGGAGCATCTGCGGCTCGTGCTGGACGTTATGAGACGGGAGCAATTGTTTGCTAAACGCGCCAAATGCTTTTGGGCGCAGCCTCAGGTGGAATATTTGGGCCACATTGTGTCGGCCACCGGTGTGAAGATGGACCCTCGGAAGGTCGCCGTGGTTCGCGATTGGCCCGCGCCTCAGAACCTCACGGAGCTGCGTAAGTTCCTTGGCTTGACCAATTATTTCCGAAAGTTCATTGAAAAATATTCCATCATTGCGGCCCCGCTTACTAACTTAACTCGCAAAGGCGTTATCGTTTCGCTCGAGTCGTGGACGTCGCAATGCCAGCGGGCATTCGAAGAGCTCAAACGAATCATTGCCGAAGATGTCACCCTTGCATTCCCTGATTACTCGTTGCCATTTCGTGTTTAGGTAGTGTCTGATGCCTCAATGTTTGGAAGCGGCGCTGTATTGTTACAGGAAGGGCGACCGATCGCCTTCACGAGTAAGAAGTTTTCTGGTGCGGAGATTCGCTACACCACCGGGGAACAGGAGCTTCTGGCCGTGCTGCATGCTTTAAAGGAATGGCGCTGTTACCTCGAGGGACGCCCGTTTACTTTAAAGACTGACCACAAGCCCCTAACGTTTTTGCAAAGCGTTCCGACGTTGAACCGACGTCAAGCTAGGTGGATGGAATATCTAGCTAGGTTCAACTGCACCTGGGAGTATATTTCTGGTAAATTGAATATTGCCGATGCTCTCAGTCGACATCCGTCGCTACACGCTGCAATTTTGGCAGCGCCCGTCGTGCGGCCGCGTAGCGAGGAGGTACCGATCGTGACGGACCTCGCGGAGCGGTTGAAGGTTGCCTACAGCGCAGACGCCTGGTTCGCGGACCCGGCTAATGTAGAAAACCTTCGCAAGCAGAATGGCCTTTGGCTACGGACGGAGGGTGCAGCTACGCAAATCGTCGTTCCGAACGACGACGCGCTACGCTACGACATCCTTGCGCGGTTCCACGAGGACCCGTTAGCAGGACACCCTGGTAGCAAGCGATTGATCGACTTGGTGCAACGTTCCTTTTGGTGGCCTCGTTTGGCTAAGGATGCGGCGAACTTCGTCCAGACATGCAGTCTGTGCCAGCGCAATAAGGCTTTGTCCGGTAAGGGCCATGGGTTGTTGCAACCGTTGCCTGTCCCGGATGCGCCTTGGGAAAGTGTTTCCATGGACTTCGTAGTCGCGCTGCCCAAAACTGAGGGGGGATACAAGCAAACCGCACGTTTGTTTTTCGATAATGTGGTTCGGTTACACGGGATTCCCAAAAATGTGATCTCGGACCGCGGTGGACAGTTCACGTCTAAGTTTTGGGAAGCGCTCTGCAAACTAGTTGGCATGCGCGTCAACCTGAGCACGGCGTATCACCCGCAGACTGATGGTCAAACCGAACGCACAAACCGCACGTTGGGTGATATGTTGCGCAATTATGCTGGTCGCACACCACTCGTTTGGGATACGTATTTGACTGCGGCAGAATTCGCGCTTAACAATGCTGTTAACCGCTCTACAGGCAAAAGTCCGTTCTTTCTTAACTATGGATTTCATCCCGCGCTACCCGTGTGGCGTGAGTTGGAAGTGAACGTGCCTGTTGCTAAACTTTTTGCCAAGTCTTTTATGTCCCGAATCACAGACGCTAGGTCGTGTTTGGACGCGGCGCAGCAACGAACGACGGAATACTACAACAAATCCAAGCAGGATGTAACGTTTTCGGAGGGGCAACTCGTGTTGCTAAGTACCAAGAACTTGCGTTCCTTGGCCGACGGATCCCGAAAACTCTTACCCCGCTGGATTGGCCCGTATCCTGTCGTGCGCATGGTTGGGAATGTGGCTGTGGAGCTTGCATTGCCCACTGATATGACCATTCACCCCACGTTTCACGTATCGCTTGTTCGTCCGTATCGTAGTACGGAACCCGTCCCTGAGCCTGCTAACGCCCCCGCAACGATCGAACCAGTTCCCGAGACCTGGATCGCTGGTAAACAGAAGTTTTACGATGTGGAGCGGGTGTTAGATTATCGCGCGCGTCGTGTGGGCCGACACCGACGTAAGCGAACAGTACACGAGTACTTGGTTAAGTGGACAGGGTATACCGACGAGCACAACTCATGGGAACCGGCACGCAACTTCTCACAGGACATGAAACCCCTGCTCGAAGAAGCCCGCAAACGTGCCACACAAGCCCAATGACCCCTGCAGTCGATGCTGTATGATGCAGCGAGGACGCTGCATACGGGAGGGGGGATAATTGTTGTGCTACGGTTCATTTCCCGCCGACGCGTAGGTCGACGCGATCCTACAAGGCGAAGTGCTTTTGTGATGAACGCATTACATATGAATGAATCTGCATGATATAAATGTATTCGCATATATTTATATATGCATCTGGCATGTTGTCAATATCCATCGCGACGTCGCATCATGGCAAATCCGCCTAGCATGCATGAATGACCGAATCATTGAAGTGCGCATTATGCTCGTGCTATGAAACGATAAGTAATATTATCTGATATAATATTACTTCATTAAAGCACACGTTGAGAGCGCCGCACTTGTCGCGATGCATGCCCTGCAACCGGATATCGTTATCCGGACCCTTGCATCATGCGAATGCCGGAAAGGCTTATATGTTGTTACGCGTAGACATCGCCTATACGCAGTAGGGTTGTCACATCTAGGATCGGCCTCCTAATGTGAATCGTACGGCACTGCGATGCTGCGAGTATAACAGATGCGAGGACGGCTAAGCTAGACAAGACATTCGATACCCGAGAACACTCGTGTGTTCTATATTACTATTTCTATACACTATTCTACTTAGCCCGAGCTAAGCCTGAGTTTCGCTAATCACCGCTGCGTGATGATAGCTTGCTTCCGGCGCTGACGGCGATTTCGTCCATTGCATCATTCCGACCTGTAAGACCGTAAGTTATATCTCTCTTCGTCTTGAAGTCTTCCGCTGTCTCTGTTTGCTCGCGCTTGCCTTGCTGTACTTGCAAGTGCTCGCGCATCGTTGTCGAAAGTCTCCAGACGTGCAGATACTTATGGGCCCTACGTACTACTAAAAAGTGAAGAGAAGTGCTTTGGTACTCCGTCCAGGGTTGTGCGGCTGCCAATCAATCCCATGTTAGCAACAATGTTTTGTCACCCTGCTTTACAACATCCTTTATATGTACATTTAATGCCACTCGTGAAGCAAGCAAGAGCAACTGCTATAAAAGTTATGCTGTGCACTAGCCTTTAAATCTTAACATATATACAAGGTGCAGCAGCAATAAAGAATGTTATTTTACAATAATATTGATGATTGCCGTCGTCCTACATAAAAAATCTGTTTAGCTCTTCGCATGCGGCTAGCTATTTGCGGCATGTAACGGTTGGTTGTCGTAAAAGCTAGTCAACGAGTTCATGAGAAACGTCATAAATTATTTTTAAGGAATGCTAATCAAGTTTCTTATTAGCAAGCTCCTGGAAGTATGATGATGAGGCTGTATCCCAGTATTTCACGTACATGCATGTATAAGGAGCTTCCTGTGCGTATGCATGTAATTTACTATTCAAGTCTATCATTCGTTATTGAAAATTTACTTCAAGTGTAAATTACGCGGACATGCACGTTCCACTTTAATATCTCGTACTCCACATGCATGAGTACTGCCTGTACCACTCCATACAATGGAGGAGTCGTTCCCCTTTGTCAGATATCAGTTCTGTAAGGAAAAACAGTCTGATCCTGCTACTTTACTGTATATTATTACATGCTCATGGCCCACCTTTTATTAGGCTTTTTCTGTGGCATTACTTTCGGTATTGCTGTTGCCTCTTACGTTGCTCTGTATGCCCCTGTTTTAGTTGATGTATATGTTCCAGAATATTTAGTGTGGATCCTCATGGGTTCTTCTGTTTTTGTTCTCATCACAGTGTTGGGTGTTACGATAGGGCGATACTGCTCAACGGTGTCATTTACACAGTCCAATCATGATGAACGAGCTCTTCAGCTTTTCGTCGTTTTACCTGGGTCACGGACGATGACGTTTTCTGGAAGTACGGACTCAACTGTGGGACAGCTCATGGACTTCGTCTCCAGTAATTCCTTATTTACATTTCAACCTGGATCAGTTTGGAGGTTGACTTCTAGTAGAGGGGACGTGCTATCAGATCGAGATAAACATCTTGGCTTGTACGGCTTACATAACCAGTACCATGTTAAAGTTCTTGGCCGCCTCCTTGGAGGCAGTGGAAGGCTTCTGAACAAGCGCCCAGCCTCATCCAAAAGGGATAACATATCAGGTGCGCACGGATGACTTATGTTCATAAAGGTTTTTAAGGGATATATTTTATTTGGAACATTCATTGTGCACTCATCTCGTACCAGCCACCCACTCATGCTGTCAATAATTTTAAATCAAAGTACAGTTATTCATACTAGCCCGGGCTTTGGTGTGATGAGCCAGGCACTGTGGTTTGTTTGGATGGGTCCAATGAAACACTTCCAATTGCCATCCACCGTGGCCATGCATGTATGCACGGAAAAAATTAAAATATCCCTCACGCCAAATTGGCATGCAAGCTACATCTACGTATCTCCTTACTTGCATGACAGCATGATTAAATGAATGCAATATTACTGTGCTGCAAAATTCACAGATGCATGGCTGCAAAAGCACAAGTTCAGTCGTTGTCAGGACCCTCTTGGTCAGGAGGTTTATGCATGTACTCAATGCCCATTTACTGGAAGGACACGGTCGCAGCTTTATGGGCACATGAAGAGATGCAGACTTTCTTTCCCAGAGGATACCAACTTAAACATGGACAATGAGAATGACTTCAACACCTCTGATGATCATAATGAAGACCACAGCAGTAGCAGCAAGGACAGTTCAGGGCATACATCAGAGGTGTTGTCAGGGGATAGCAGTGGACATTCGCAGGTTCAGGAAGAAACAGCTCTGCCCTCCTCACTTGTTTCTGCTCTCATTCACGTTATGGATGATCTTGATCCTGCCAATCCTAATCACCGGCAAACTCTAGAATATATATCAGCAATCCTGGATAACTTATGCCAACATAGTTATCCTGAATCTGAGGATGATGAACCCGATGCAGCAGAACTTGGTGTACTTTCACAGTTAGGGGCCATGGATCATGGGCAGTTACAGCTGCTGGAACCCACAAACCCAGCCGAGCTTCTTGCCTCAGGAAGCACTGTTCAAGCGTACAAATAACGTTTGGATGACCCTCTGTGGAGGGTCACTGTGAATAATGGTGATGGCGTTGTAGTGTGCCAAGGTAAGAGAAGTGTTGAGGCCTATTGTAGGGCATTATTAAACATCTTGCCTTGTTTGACGGATGCATGCCTTTGGAAGAAAATAAGATTGTTCTCCTGCATGTACATGCATTTTGAATGCATGCAGAGGCAAGAATAACCGTGGGTCAGTTTGGATATGCCTGGCTGAAAGAAAAGATGGCTGGACGTGTTTGAGATGTGGTTGCAGATCGACAGCTACGGTTCTTGAGGGATATCTGCTAACCTCCTGGTAACCATGTTCCACCCAGTCTTTATGTCCTCTGAAAGATGCTTGGAATACCAGACCTATGGGCCTCAATATAATGTACCTTTCTTTTGATGCCCGTGCTTGTCCGTCTCACTTTCGTGGATGGCCACACATCGTCATTGTTCGTTACCTTCAAGGCCCACCATTAACATACATATATGATTTTAGAAATGATAAGCTTACATTTTTTATTAAAAAAGAGAAAAACAAATCGACATATACCATATCAAACCACAAAGCACGCAGCAAATTAAAAGACTAGAACGAAACATAAAATTACAACTCACTAAAACGGGAAGACAGGATGAATGGGCTGTACCTTTTTCGCTGCCGCCTTGCTTGAGTTTGTAGCATTCCTGCTGGAGTTCCTTGCCTTAGAGGGCTCTGAACTCTTTGCCTACATGAAAAGGAAGTATGTTTGAGGAATATAGGAACAATTACATAAAAGACAAAATGGAGAAAACAGGTTAAAGGACATTAATGACCTGTACATCCCTGTACATGCAATCAGTAATGTACATCACCCATCCTGCAATAACCTTGCTAAGCGCGCCTGGAAATTTGCACACCCCTTCATCCACTCTCTTTACCACTATTATTTGGACTAACCTGTCGGCGTCTAGCGGCCTTGATCTCCTTCTCCTTCTGATGTATGCGAGCTGCATTGGCAGCCAGCACCATCATCAATGCATCTTCACCATGTGCGGGCTGCTTTTGGCGTTGGCTAGTGCGCCCATCCTGAGTTCCTGGCGGCTCGTCATTTTGGCCGCTTTTCTGCGGTTTGGTAGCAATTAAGCATTTCGTAAATGAGGAAATAAAGGCATGAAAAAATTGTTATTGTTTAACTAGCTAAAATAGGTATAGGGGGCTAAGTGAACCATCTCAGTTTTGGGCAGCGCGACTATGAAGTCCATAGAAACACTTTCCCAAGGGGCATCTGGTATAGGTAAAGGTTGTAATAAATCCTGGCCCTTACCGGATAGTGCTTTATTGCACTGACATAAACTGCACCTTTGCACGAAGTTTTCCGCATCCTTCACCACGCGCGGCCACCAGAACGAGCATCGTACTAGCTCGGCCAATCGTGTGCTTCCAGGATGTCCTGCTAACGGGTCCTCGTGGAACCGAGCAAGAATATCGTAGCGCAAAGCGTCGTTGTTCGGCAGGACGATTTGTGTGGTCGAGCCATCCATTCTCAGCCATAAATCGTTGCGCTTGTGCAGATGTTCCACATTACTTGGTGTTGCGAACCATGGATCCACTTTATACGCCACCTTGAGTCGCTGCGTGAGGTCTGCTGCTATCGGCACCTCCTGACTGCGCGAACGGGTAACCAGTGCTGCTAAAATTGCAGCGTGTAGCGATGGATGTCGACTGAGGACGTCAGCAATATTAATTCTGCCGGCGATATACTCCCATGTACAGTCGAAACGAGATAGATACTCCATTCATCTGGCTTGTCGTCCATTGAGTGTGAGGATACTCTGTAAGAATGTCAGCGGTTTTGTTGTGCTACGGTTAGTTTTCCGCCGACGTGTAGGTCGATGTGATCCTACAAGGCGAAGTGCTATTGTGATGAACACATTGCATATAAAAGAATCTGCATGATATAAATGTATTCGTGTACATTTATATATGCATTTGGCATGTTGTCATTATCCATCGCGACATCGCACCATGGCAAATCCGCCTAGCATGCATGAAAGCTCGAGGCATTGAAGTGCGCATTATGCTCGTGCTACGAAACGATAAGTAATATTATCCGATATAATATTACTTCATTAAAGCACACGTTGAAAGCGCCGCACTTGTCGCGATGCATGCCCTGCAACCGGATATCGTTATCCGGACCCTTGCATCATGCGAATGCCGGAAAGGCTTATACGTTGTTATGCGTAGACATCGCCTAAGCGCAGTAGGGTTGTCACATCTAGGATCGGCCTCCTAATGTGAATCGTACGGCACTGCGATGCTGCGAGTATAACAGATGCGAGGACGGCTAAGCTAGACAAGACATTCGATACCGGAGAACACTCGTGTGTTCTACATTACTATTTCTATATGCTATTCTACTTAGCCCGAGCTAAGCCTGAACTTTGCTAATCACCGCCGAGTGATGATTGCTTGCTTCCGGCGCTGACGGCGATTTCGTCCATTGCATCATTCCGATCTGTAAGACCGTAAGTTATATCTCTCTTCGTCTTGAAGTCTTCCGCTGTCTCTGTTTGCTCTCGCTTGCCTTGCTGTACTTGCAAGTGCTCGCGCATCGGTGTCGATAGTCTCCAGACGTGCAGATACTCATGAGCAAACGCGAACGAGAGGTACAACAATTTGGTATCGAGACAGGTTCGTTGCCTAACTGTCTCTCTTTGTCTAATCGGAAGTAGGTTCTTTCTATGGCGAGTTCCAGCGACGAACCACGAGGACCGCTAGATACTTTTGCCGAAGACTTAGGCCGCGCCGTTTTGGACGCCGCCGCTTCCGGTTTGTAATTGTTTAATTGCTTTTGCTTAGATTACTGCACTTGTTGTGTAAGTGTACGCTCTGAGTCGCAGGTAATCTCAGTGCACCGGCATTGCTTGCCGCGGCGACTGAGACCGGCGTTCGTCCGGACCAGTTGGCGACTCTCATTGCCCAAACTACGGAGATCAGGACTCAGCTGGGCGATTACTTGCTGAGTTTGCTGAATCTTCTCAAGAGTACTGTCGGTAGGCTCACCGAATCGCTTTGTACTCTTGTCTTTGCGATAGAAGTCGGCTTCTATTACGCAAAACTAGGGTATCGCTTCGTGCTCCATGTCCGCGGAACACGACGATACGCCGCACACTAGCCTAGCTAGCCAACCCGATTTCGTTGTAGCTGCTAGAGCGCCGGATAGAGGTCTTGAGACTGTTGGCGTGCGAGCCACTCAAGAGCCCCTTTTCCTTCAGACCCCTGCTCACTTAATTGTGCCGCATTCAGCAGAGAACACGAATATGGACAACACTGCTGGACCAAGGGTTCTGCCATTACCTCAAGCTCGAGGGCATGATGACATCCCTGAGGTGATGAGATTGTCGATTCCCGTTCCTAGGCTCAATATTTCGCTGACCGACAAGACACCAGGGCATAGCATAGCCGATGCAACTCGTGCGTACGTGCGTGACGCTAAAAAGTACCTCCAAGCTGTTCATGGTGGCGATAATGACGGTATCAGGTGTCTCTTCGTTGGTAACACCCTCGAGGGCGCAGCGAAGGACTGGTATCGCAATTGGACCAACGCCCGGGGCAGCTATACTTTTGACGAGTTAGTCGCCGCTTTGCTTGCACGATTCGCTACTGAGGTTCAAGCACGCGATGTGGAAGCTCGTAACGCTTTGGCAGCCGGTAGCTACCACATGCGTCGGGATGAAAATGTACCTGCGTACCAGTCACGCTTCGAAGCACTTGTGACTCCCATTGCTGACCTCACCGAATCTGAGCGTGTCTTTTGGTTTAGGCGAGGCCTAACGAAACTTTTGGCTAAATGGTGCGCCACTGACTTGGTTGGAGCGCAGATCAAGTCGTATGACGCGTTGGTCGCTTTTGCTAAGGGCGCGGAGATACGACTTCTTGCCGGCGAGGAAGAAGTCAAGTCTGCCCCTCGTGCAAATGCCGTGCAAGTGCAGGATCCGCTTGGGGAAGCTGTGGCTCTCGACCAGGACCTCGGCGCGACCCGCCCCACGCCTACTGCCGCGACGCGACGCAGCAACGGGCAACGCAAGGCGCGCGGGGGCGCTAGCTCGGGTGTCCGTGGTACAGGAGGAGCAGGTCCGAGCTCGGACCCAGCTAGGAACAGGAAGCGTGGTGGTGCGCCGTCGTCGGCACAGCGTTCCGACCCCAACGCGAAGCGTACTCGTACGGACGACACATTTATGCCAAAATGGAATTGCAATCGTTCCGAATTCGAGCGTCGAAAATTGGCCAACGTTTGTCTACGGTGTGCGGAGAGCCATTCTACGAAGGATTGCCCTCTAATGCCGCCGTTTGTACCTCAGCCGAAATAGGGGCTTGCCCGGGTTCCTGTGGAGGGGGCACCACCCGGGATTTCTGAACTAACGCGTGGTCGGTGGTCATCCTTACGGCCAGCCGTTAAGGCATTGTTGCCTTGTGTACTTGGACACATCGAGCGAGTCATTGCGCGACGCATCACGCTTGACGGACGCACGGGACTTCTCTGCTTCGACCCGTTGTGTAATTTGTTTACACCTCGCCGTCCCCTGTCGTCTATCGATCTGTCTAACCACGTGGTTTTGTTCATCCCCTCGTCTCTGCGTGAGATGTCGGAACAGTTGGCCATATACAGGAGATGTAGGCGTCAATATCCAGGCACTGCTGCATGTGTATTACTCCCTGCTTTCTGTCGGCGCAAGGCAGAGGCATTGTTAAGGGGTATGCGGCATGTCCACCGGTTCGAGCCGGGCACCGTTTTGTTTAATGGTGTGGATCGGGAGGGTACGCTGGCTCCGTGGCCACACCTATCCTACTCGGTTGACGTTTGGTACGAAGCTCCTGATGGGGGTGCCGTTGGTTACGGACCCGCCTTAAGTGCACTGACGTTGTCTGCTGGGCAGTCGCTCGTAGATAACCGTGTCCCTGTGGTTCAGATCAGTTTGAATGGCCGTACTCTGAATTGATTACCGGGGGTTAAATGCGAATACGGTGAAAAATCGCTACCCTTTGCCACGCGTTGACGACCTGTTGGATAAGCTGAAGGGCTCGGCTTATTTTTCCTCAATTGACTTACAACAGGGCTACAATCAGATTCGCATCGCTGCCTCTGATATCCCGAAAACCGCTTTTCGGACGCCCTTTGGTCACTTTGAGTATACGGTCCTATCGTTTGGTTTGACTAATGCCCCTGCGACGTTCCAGGCGGTTATGGACCGAATGTTTAGGCCGTTTATCGACAGGTTCATTGTTTGCTACCGGGATGACATCTTGGTATATTCTAAGACGCGCGAGGAGCACTTGGAGCATCTTCGGCTCGTGCTCGACGTTATGAGGCGGGAGCAATTGTTTGCTAAACGCGCCAAATGCTTTTGGGCGCAGCCTCAGGTGGAATATTTGGGCCACATTGTGTCGGCCACCGGTGTGAAGATGGACCCGCGGAAGGTCGCCGTGGTTCGCGATTGGCCCGCGCCTCAGAACCTCACGGAGCTGCGTAAGTTCCTTGGCTTGACCAATTATTTCCGAAAGTTCATTGAAAAATATTCCATCATTGCGGCCCCGCTTACTAACTTAACTCGCAAAGGCGTTTTCGTTTCGCTCGAGTCGTGGACGTCGCAATGCCAGCGGGCATTCGAAGAGCTCAAACGAATCATTGCCGAAGATGTCACCCTTGCATTCCCTGATTACTCGTTGCCATTTCGTGTTGAGGTAGTGTCTGATGCCTCAATATTTGGAAGTGGCGCTGTATTGTTACAGGAAGGGCGACCGATCGCCTTCACGAGTAAGAAGTTTTCTGGTGAGGAGATTCGCTACACCACCGGGGAACAGGAGCTTCTGGCCGTGCTGCATGCTTTAAAGGAATGGCGCTGTTACCTCGAGGGACGCCCGTTTACTTTAAAGACTGACCATAAGCCCCTAACGTTTTTGCAAAGCGTTCCGACGTTGAACCGCCGTCAAGCTAGGTGGATGGAATATCTAGCTAGGTTCAACTGCACCTGGGAGTATATTTCTGGTAAATTGAATATTGCCGATGCTCTCAGTCGACATCCGTCGCTACACGCTGCAATTTTGGCAGCGCCCGTCGTGCGGCCGCGTAGCGAGGAGGTACCGATCGCGACGGACCTCGCGGAGCGGTTGAAGGTTGCCTACAACGCAGACGCCTGGTTCGCGGACCCGGCTAATGTAGAAAACCTTCGCAAGCAGAATGGCCTTTGGCTACGGACGGAGGGTGCAGCTACGCAAATCGTCGTTCCGAACGACGACGCGCTACGCTACGACATCCTTGCGCGGTTCCACGAGGACCCGTTAGCAGGACACCCTGGTAGCAAGCGATTGATCGACTTGGTGCAACGTTCCTTTTGGTGGCCTTGTTTGGCTAAGGATGCGGCGAACTTCGTCCAGACATGCAGTCTGTGCCAGCGCAATAAGGCTTTGTCCGGTAAGGGCCATGGGTTGTTGCAACCGTTGCCTGTCCCGGATGCGCCTTGGGAAAGTGTTTCCATGGACTTCGTAGTCGCGCTGCCCAAAACTGAGGGGGGATACGATGCGGTGTTCGTAATGGTCGATCGTCTGACTTAGATGGTTCACCTAGCACCATGCACATCATCCTGCACGGCTGAGCAAACCGCACGTTTGTTTTTCGATAATGTGGTTTGGTTACACGGGATTCCCAAAAATGTGATCTCGGACCGCGGTGGACAGTTCACGTCTAAGTTTTGGGAAGCGCTCTGCAAATTAGTTGGCATGCGCGTCAACCTGAGCACAGCGTATCACCCGCAGACTGATGGTCAAACCGAACGCACAAACCGCACGTTGGGTGATATGTCGCGCAATTATGCTGGTCGCACACCACTTGTTTGGGATACATATTTGACTGCGGCAGAATTCGCGCTTAACAATGCTGTTAACCGCTCTACAGGCAAAAGTCCGTTCTTTCTTAACTACGGGTTTCATCCCGCGCTACCCGTGTGGCGTGAGTTGGAAGTGAACGTGCCTGCTGCTAAACTTTTTGCCAAGTCTTTTATGTCCCGAATCACAGACGCGAAGTCGTGTTTGGACGCGGCGCAGCAACGAACGACGGAATACTACAACAAATCCAAGCAGGATGTAACGTTTTCGGAGGGGCAACTCGTGTTGCTAAGCACCAAGAACTTGCGTTCCTTGGCCGACGGATCCCGAAAACTCTTACCCCGCTGGATTGGTCCGTATCCTGTCGTGCGCATGGTTGGGAATGTGGCTGTGGAGCTTGCATTGCCCGCTGATATGACCATTCACCCCACGTTTCACGTATCGCTTGTTCGTCCGTATCGTGGTACGGAACCCGTCCCTGAGCCTGCTAACGCCCCCGCAGCGATCGAACCAGTTCCCGAGACCTGGATCGCTGGTAAACAGAAGTTTTACGATGTGGAGCGGGTGTTAGATTATCGCGCGCGTCGTGTGGGCCGACACCGACGTAAGCGAACAGTACACGAGTACTTGGTTAAGTGGACAGGGTATACCGACGAGCACAACTCATGGGAACCGGCACGCAACTTCTCACAGGACATGAAACCCCTGCTCGAAGAAGCCCGCAAACGTGCCACGCAAACCCAATGACCCCTGCAGTCGATGCTGTATGATGCAGCGAGGACGCTGCATACGGGAGGGGGGATAATTGTTGTGCTACGGTTAGTTTTCCGCCGACGTGTAGGTCGATGTGATCCTACAAGGCGAAGTGCTATTGTGATGAACACATTGCATATAAAAGAATCTGCATGATATAAATGTATTCGTGTACATTTATATATGCATTTGGCATGTTGTCATTATCCATCGCGACATCGCACCATGGCAAATCCGCCTAGCATGCATGAAAGCTCGAGGCATTGAAGTGCGCATTATGCTCGTGCTACGAAACGATAAGTAATATTATCCGATATAATATTACTTCATTAAAGCACACGTTGAGAGCGCCGCACTTGTCGCGATGCATGCCCTGCAACCGGATATCGTTATCCGGACCCTTGCATCATGCGAATGCCGGAAAGGCTTATACGTTGTTATGCGTAGACATCGCCTAAGCGCAGTAGGGTTGTCACATCTAGGATCGGCCTCCTAATGTGAATCGTACGGCACTGCGATGCTGCGAGTATAACAGATGCGAGGACGGCTAAGCTAGACAAGACATTCGATACCGGAGAACACTCGTGTGTTCTACATTACTATTTCTATATGCTATTCTACTTAGCCCGAGCTAAGCCTGAACTTCGCTAATCACCGCCGAGTGATGATTGCTTGCTTCCGGCGCTGACGGCGATTTCGTCCATTGCATCATTCCGATCTGTAAGACCGTAAGTTATATCTCTCTTCGTCTTGAAGTCTTCCGCTGTCTCTGTTTGCTCTCGCTTGCCTTGCTGTACTTGCAAGTGCTCGCGCATCGGTGTCGATAGTCTCCAGACGTGCAGATACTCATGAGCAAACGCGAACGAGAGGTACAACAGGTTTGTGGTCGGTCTTCAGTGTAAAAGGGCGGCCTTCGAGGTAACAGCGCCATTCTTTTAAAGCATGCAGAACTGCCAACAGCTCCTGCTCTCTGGTCGTGTATCGGGTCTCCGCACCCGAGAACTTCCTACTTGTGAAGGTGATCGGTCGTCCTTCCTGCAACAATACAGCACCGCTTCCATGCAGGGAAGCATCCGATATTACTTCTACACGAAACGGCAACGAGTAATCAGAGAAAGAGAGGGTAACGTCGTCGGCGACGATTCGCTTGAGCTCTTCGAATGCCTGCTGACACCCGGGTGTCCAGGCCTCGAGAGAAGCGAAGCCTCCTTTCCTTGTCAGATTTGTAAGTGGGGCCGCAAGAATGGAGTATTTATTAATAAACTTACAGAAGTAGTTAGTCAAGCCTAAGAACTGGTGTAGCTCGGTGAGGTTCTGAGGTGCGGGCCATTCGCAAACCACAGCTACCTTCCGTGGGTCCATTCTTACCCCAGTGGCCGACACGATGTGGCCTAGAAACTCCACCTGAGGCTGCGCCCAAGAACATTTGGCGCGTTCAGCAAACAATTGCTCCCGCTTCATCACCTCAAGCACGAGCTCGAGATGCTTCAGGTGCTCCTCGCGCATCTTGGAGTATATCAAAATATCATCCAAGTAACAAACGATGAACCTGTCAATATACGGTGTGAACATGCGGTCCATCCCTGCTTGAAATGTGGTGGGCGCATTTGGAAGTCCAAACGACAAGACCGTGTACTCGAAGTGACCCAAGGGGGTCTGGAAAGCGATTCTCGGAATATCAGAAGCAGCAATTCGTATCTGGTTATTGTTGTGCTACGGTTCATTTACCACCGACGCGTAGGTCGATGTGATCCTACAAGGCGAAGTGCTATTGTGATGAACACATTGCATATGAATGAATCTGCATGATATAAATGTATTCGTGTACATTTATATATGCATTTGGCATGTTGTCATTACCCATCGCGACATTGCATCATGGCAAATCCGCCTAGCATGCATAAAAGCCCGAAGCATTGAAGTGCACATTATGCTCGTGCTACGAAACGATAAGTAATATTATCTGATATAATATTACTTCATTACAGCACATGTTGAGAGCGCCGCACTCGTCGCGATACATGCCCTGCAACCGGATATCGTTATCCGGACCCTTGCATCATGCGAATGCTGGAAAGGCTTATACGTTGTTATGCGTAGACATCGTCTAGACGCAGTAGGGTTGTCACATCTAGGATCGGCCTCCTAATGTGAATCGTACGGCATTGGGATGCTGTGAGTATAACAGATGCGAGGACGGCTAAGCAGAAAAAGACATTCGATACCGGAGAACACTCGTGTGTTCTACATTACTATTTCTGTAAGCTATTCTACTTAGCCCGAGCTAAGCCTGAACTTCGCTAATCACCGCTGCATGATGATTGCTTGCTTCCGGCGCTGACGGCGATTTCATCCATTGCATCATTCCGATCTGTAAGACTGTAAGTTATATCTCTCTTCGTCTTGAAGTCTTCCGCTGTCTCTGTTTGCTCTCGCTTGCCTTGCTGTACTTGCAAGTGCTCGCGCATCGGTGTCGAAAGTCTCCAGACGTGCAGATACTTATGAGCAAACGCGAACGAGAGGTACAACAATTTGGTATCGAGACAGGTTCGTTGCCTAACTGTCTCTCTTTGTCTAATCGGAAGTAGGTTCTTTCTATGGCGAGTTCCAGCGACGAACCACGAGGACCGCTAGATACTTTTGCCGAAGACCTAGGCCGCGCCGTTTTGGACGCCGCCGCTTCTGGTTTGTAATTGTTTAATTGCTTTTACTTAGATTGCTGCACTTGTTGTGTAAGTGTACGCTCTGAGTCGCAGGTAATCTCAGTGCACCGGCATTGCTTGCTGCGGCGACTGAGACCGGCTTTCGTCCGGACCAGTTGGCGACTCTCATTGCCCAAACTACAGAGATCAGGACTCAGCTGGGCAAGTACTTGCTGAGTTGACTGAATCTTCTCAAGAGTACTGTCGGTAGGCTCACCGAATCGCTTTGTACTCTTGCCTTTGCGATAGAAGTCGGCTTCTATTACGCAAACCTAGGGTATCATTTCGTGCTCCATGTCCGTGGAACACGACAATACGCCGCACACTAGCCTAGCTAGCCAACCCGATTTTGTTGTGGCTGCTAGAGCACCGGATAGAGGTCTTGAGGCTGTTGGCGCGAGAGCCACTCAAGAGCCCCTTTTCCTTCAGACCCCTGCTCACTTAATTGTGCCGCATTCAGCAGAGAACACGAATATGGACAACACTGCTGGACCAAGGGTTCTGCCATTACCTCAAGCTCGAGGGCATGATGACATCCCTGAGGTGATGAGATTGTCGATTCCCGTTCCTAGGCTCAATATTTCGCTGACCGACAAGACACCAGGGCATAGCATAGCCGATGCAACTCGTGCGTACGTGCGTGACGCTAAAAAGTATCTCCAGGCTGTTCATGGTGGCGATAATGACGGTATCAATTGTCTCTTCGTTGGTAACACCCTCGAGGGCTCAGCGAAGGACTGGTATCGCAATTGGACCAACGCCCGGGACAACTATACTTTTGACGAGTTGGTCGCCGCTTTGCTCGCACGATTCGCTACTGAGGTTCAAGCACGCGATGTGGAAGCTCGTAAGGTTTTGGCAGCCGGTAGCTACCACATGCGTCGGGATGAGAATGTACCTGCGTACCAGTCACGCTTCGAAGCACTTGTGACTCCCATTGCTGACCTCACTGAATCCGAGCGTGTCTTTTGGTTTAGGCGAGGCCTGACGAAACTTTTGGCTAAATGGTGCGCTACTGACTTGGTTGGAGCGCAGATGAAGTCGTATGATGCTTTGGTCGCTTTTGCTAAGGGCACGGAGATACGACTCCTTGCCGGTGAGGAAGAAGTCAAGTCTGCCCCTCGTGCAATTGCCGTGCAAGTGCAGGATCCGCTTGGGGAAGCCGTAGCTCTTGACCAGGACTTCGGAGCGACCCGCCCCACGCCTACTGCCGCGACGCGACACAGCAACCGGCAACGCCAGGCGCGCGGGGGCGCTAGCTCGGGTGTCCGTGGGTGAGGAGGAGCAGGTCCGAGCTCGGACCCGGCTAAAAACAGGAAGCGTGGTGGTGCGCCGTCGTCGGCAGCCGCACAGCGTTCCGACCCCAATGCGAAGCGGACTTGCACGGACGACACGTAAATGCCAAAATGGAATTGCAATCGTTCCGAATTCGAGCGTCGGAAATTGGCCAACGTTTGTCTACGGTGTGCGGAGAGCCATTCCACGAAGGATTGCCCACTAATGCCGCCGTTTGTACCTCAGCCGAAATAGGGGCTTTCCCAGGGTCCTGCGGAGGGGGCACCACCTGGGATTTCTGAACTAACACGTGGTCGGTGGTCATCCTTACGGCCAGCCGTTAAGGCATTGTTGCCTTGTGTACTTGGACACATCGAGCGAGTCATTGCGCGACGCATCACGCTTGACGGACGCACGGGACTTCTCTGCTTCGACCCGTTGTGTAATTTGTTTACACCTCGCCGTCCCCTGTCGTCTATCGATCTGTCTAACCACGTGGTTTTGTTCATCCCCTCGTCTCTGCGTGAGATGTCGGAACAGTTGGCCATATACAGGAGGTGTAGGCGTCAATATCCAGGCACCGCCGCATGTGTTTTACTCCCCACTTTCTGTCGGCCCAAGGCAGAGGCATCGTTAAGGGGTATGCGGCATGTCCACCGGTTCGAGCCGGGCACCGTTTTGTTTAATGGTGTGGATCGGGAGGGTACGCTGGCTCCGTGGCCACACCTATCCTACTCGGTTGACGTTTGGTACGAAGCTCCTGACGGGGGTGCCGTAGGTTACGGACCCGCCCTAAGTGCACTGACGTTGTCTGCTGGGCAGTCGCTCATAGAGAACCGTGTCCCTGTGGTTCAGATCGGTTTGAATGGCCGTACTCTGAAGGCACTTGTTGACACCGGTGCCAGCGACGACTTCATCTCTGTCGCAGAGGTGAATGCGCTGGGGTTGTCCCCAGAGTCGTCTGATTGTCCACAGGTTACCCTTGCTGACGGGGGTAAGCATCCCATCGTGGGCAGGATTACCCTTAGCCTATCGTTAGGCCCTTTGCGTGTTGTGACCCGGCCGTACGTGCTGCAGGGCTTAGCAGAGACTGCACCGTACATAATGGGGTCGTCGACATTACGGCAGTACCGCGCGTGCATCGACATGGAGACCGCAACCCTGCATATGTGCAAGGGTACTCTGTCGATTAAAGTACCTTTCCTGTCGTTCGAACATGTCACACCAAAGGAGGGCGAAACTGAGGCGGTGCCTATGGTTAATTTCGCTGTGACCGCAATGGCCGCGCGAATCGAACCAAAGCTAATCGGGCGTAAGGAGGCCGTCCGTTTGTTACGGAAGGGTGCCCACGGACTGCTTTTAAGGCCGCGGGTGAGCTGTTGTGCCACCACCGTGCAGATTTCTGTGGATCCTGAGGTTGAGGCCCTACTGTCGCAGTATGAGGACGTCTTTAAAGATATCCCTGGCCTACCACCTATGCGTCCTGTTGATCACACAATCCCTCTCATGCCTGGAGCGCAGCCTACAGCCCGGCCAATGTATAGGTTGAGTCCATTGGAGCTGGATGAGGTAAAGCGCCAGGTGACGGATTTGCTCGCGAAGGGTATGATACGCCCCAGCACATCCCCGTATTCTGCACCGATTTTGTTTGTCGGTAAGAAGGATGGGACCTTGCGCATGTGCATCGATTACCGGGGGTTAAATGCGAATACGGTGAAAAATCGCTACCCTTTGCCATGCGTTGACGACCTGTTGGATAAGCTGAAGGGATCGGCTTATTTTTCCTCAATTGACTTACAACAGGGCTACAATCAGATTCGCATCGCTGCCTCTGATATCCCGAAAACCGCTTTTCGGACGCCCTTCGGTCACTTTGAGTATACGGTCCTATCGTTTGGTTTGACTAATGCCCCTGCGACGTTTCAGGCGGTTATGGACCGAATGTTTAGGCCGTTTATCGACAGGTTCGTTGTTTGCTACCGGGATGACATCTTGGTATATTCTAAGACGCGCGAGGAGCACTTGGAGCATCTTCGGCTCGTGCTCGACGTTATGAGGCGGGAGAAATTGTTTGCTAAATGCGCCAAATGCTTTTGGGCGCAGCCTCAGGTGGAATATTTGGGCCACATTGTGTCGGCCACCGGTGTGAAGATGGACCCGCGGAAGGTCGCCGTGGTTCACGATTGACCCGCGCCTCAGAACCTCACGGAGCTGCGTAAGTTCCTTGGCTTGACCAATTATTTCCGAAAGTTCATTGAAAAATATTCCATCATTGCGGCCCCGCTTACTAACTTAACTCGCAAAGGCGTTTTCGTTTCGCTCGAGTCGTGGACGTCGCAATGCCAGCGGGCATTCGAAGAGCTCAAACGAATCGTTGCCGAAGATGTCACCCTTGCATTCCCTGATTACTCGTTGCCATTTCGTGTTGAGGTAGTGTCTGATGCCTCAATATTCGGAAGCGGCGCTGTATTGTTACAGGAAGGGCGACCGATCGCCTTCACGAGTAAGAAGTTTTCTGGTGCGGAGATTCGCTACACCACCGGGGAACAGGAGCTTCTGGCCGTGCTGCATGCTTTAAAGGAATGGCGCTGTTACCTCGAGGGACGCCCGTTTACTTTAAAGACTGACCATAAGCCCCTAACGTTTTTGCAAAGCGTTCCGACGTTGAACCGCCGTCAGGCTAGATGGATGGAATATCTAGCTAGGTTCGACTGCACCTGGGAGTACATTTCTGGTAAATTGAATATTGCCGATGCTCTCAGTCGACATCCGTCACTACACACTGCAATTTTGGCAGCGCCCGTCGTGCGGCCGCGTAGCGAGGAGGTACCGATCGCGACGGACCTCGCGGAGCGGTTGAAGGTTGCCTACAACGCAGACGCCTGGTTCGCGGACCCGGCTAATGTAGAAAACCTTCGCAAGCAGAATGGCCTTTGGCTACGGACGGAGGGTGCAGCTACGCAAATCGTCGTTCCGAACGACGACGCGCTACGCTACGACATCCTTGCGCGGTTCCACGAGGACCCGTTAGCAGGACACCCTGGTAGCAAGCGATTGATCGACTTGGTGCAACGTTCCTTTTGGTGGCCTCGTTTGGCTAAGGATGCGGCGAACTTCGTACAGACATGCAGTCTGTGCCAGCGCAATAAGGCTTTGTCCGGTAAGGGCCATGGGTTGTTGCAACCGTTGCCTGTCCCGGATGCGCCTTGGGAAAGTGTTTCCATGGACTTCGTAGTCGCGCTGCCCAAAACTGAGGGGGGATATAATGCGGTGTTCGTAATGGTCGATCGTCTGACTAAGATGGTTCACCTAGCACCATGCACATCATCCTGCACGGCTGAGCAAACTGCACGTTTGTTTTTCGACAATGTGGTTCGGTTACACGGGGTTCCCAAAAATGTGATTTCGGACCGCGGTGGGCAGTTCACGTCTAAGTTTTGGGAAGCGCTCTGCAAACTAGTTGGCATGCGCGTCAACCTGAGCACGGCGTATCACCCGCAGACTGATGGTCAAACCGAACGCACAAATCGCACGTTGGGTGATATGTTGCGCAATTATGCTGGTCGCACACCACTTGTTTGGGATATGTATTTGACTGCGGCAGAATTCACGCTTAACAACGCTGTGAACCGCTCAACAGGCAAAAGTCCGTTCTTTCTCAACTATGGATTTCATCCCGCGCTACCCGTGTGGCGTGAGTTGGAAGTGAACGTGCCTGCTGCTAAACTTTTTGCCAAGTCTTTTATGTCCCAAATCACAGACGCGAAGTCATGTCCTTCCTCCATATCCAGGTAGCACTGATGTGGGCCCAGCGCAGGCATACCCAGCAGCAGTTCAAACGCCTCTGCGCCCGCATAGGCCACCATTAGTGCTGGGACGTTGGCAGGAAACGCGTCAGGTGTGCCGGCACGAAACACCACATGGAGCCCCCCAGCGACCAAGCCCTTCAGGTGTGAATGGCCAGCAGCGGTGGTAACCGCAAACTCACCGTCTGGGTCAAGCTGCAGCTCGAGACGATCCGCCAGCCGCTGCGCAACAAGGACCACTGCGCTGCCAGTGTCCACCAACACCTCCGATGGTAGCTGCCCTTCCACCAGCAGTCCCTCCGCGGCTGAGTTCTGCTGAAGGTACGGCAACGGGGCAGCCACGCACAGGGGGGCCGCTGCACTTGAGTGTGAGACCGCTGCGGCCACCGGTGAGGCATATGGCGGCGGCAGCGTGGCTGAAGACAGCCCCCTGCGGCGAAGGGAGTGCAGGCCAGCAAGGGCCGCCAACAGCCAGCCTTGGATGTCATCCAGTCTGGAATCGTCGGGTCTTAGCTCGGACCTGGGCTCTGGAATCGTCGCCATGGCCGTTGCATCGCCAGCGCCTGGGGCCGTGGGCGGGCGAAGAGCATGAGCCACCCCCGCTGCCCCCGCCACGGCAGCCCGGGGGAGTTGAGGAAATCCCATGGGCATGCGTTCCACGACAGTGGCGCCGATGGGGAAGACGGAGTACCCGGCAAAAGGCATTGGGATGGCTGGGGAGGGCATCACTGCAGCGTCGCCGGGCGCAGAGGAGCCGGCAGGGCGACGGCATTGAGTGGCCAAGTGCCCGGTTGCCAGGGCGGGTGCGTGTGTGGAGGTGGAGGCGGCATCAGTGGTGACTGTAGTGGTGTGTGTGGGGGCCGGTAGACAGCGGCTGGCGGGCCGGCATGGACCCCTGTGGCCGTGACGTGGGAGGGGGCAATGAAGGGGGCGACCAGAGGGGCAGGTGGTGCAGGGGAGCGCCAAGTCAGGGCTGCGGGTTGCACGGGTGCGGCGACCTCTGAGACGGCCGAGGATGGGAGCTGCTGCATGGCGAGGACGCTCTGGAGTGTGTCCTCAATGCGCTGGAGCTGCGCCTGTTCAATCGTGACTGCCATGGAGGGCGCCGCCGCCCGAGCCAAGAACTGCTGCGCCTGCACGACGCTGCCAGAGAGATCCCGCGGCACCTGTCCCGCCTGCTGCGCCTCCTGTAACTTTCGGCACATGTCACAGAACAACCCCTGGGGGTCTGTGGAGATCCGTGATGCCGAGACCTTGCATGCCGCCTGGGTGTGCGGCGTCCGTGCGAGGACATGCAACCGACAAGTCTTGTGCTGGTGCGCCTGCCACTGACCTTCGCGGCAGACCAAGTCGGCCTTGGCGGCAGCCTCAGTGCTGACACCGCTCCCCTCAGGTGGGGTGGGCGGGCTGCCGCCGCCACCGCCTGCTTTTCCACCCTTGCCCTTGGCGGGCACTAGCACATGCGCAGGCACCGTAATGATCTTGTTGCGACCGCCGCCACCGCCGCCACTGCCACCGGCGGTGGTGCCACCAGCACTGCCAGCAGCTCCACCGCCAGCATTTCCCCACAATCCCCCGCCACCAGTGCCGCCTGTGCTGCGTGGCAGCAGGCCCTCCGAACCCTTGGCGTTGACCATGGCGTTTAGGAATCGCAGAGCTTGCTCCATCGTCAGCGCGTTCCATTTGTCCTCCGCGAGAATGTCCTCCTTGCACCGGACCAGGAAGTCATGCCCCGCAATCGCAGTGTCGAAGAACCGTTGGGCCTTGCGGACCTCCGGGTGCAGCTGGGCATCCAGCTTCTCAAACTTGTTACTGAAGCCCGGTACTGCGAGGTTGGGCTCCACTCCAGTGGGATAGGCCCACTGGTCGAAGTCCTTTTGCAGGCGTTGCACATTCGGGAGAACACGCGCCTGCACCTCCTTTAGCCAGAACGCGATGAGATCCTGGCCGCCTCCGGCAGCCTGCTGCCCCCAGTGGTCCGCATGCACCCCACCATGTGCGATGTAGTGTGTGTAGTGACGATCCACCACGCGGCCCAGCTCCTCAGGAGTGTATGTGCTCCGGAGGGGTGTGTTGACAGGAAGAAAGTCAGAGACCAACTTGCGCAGGACCTCCAAGTAGTCAGCACCCTTTCGCTTCTCGTGGGTCAGCGGGTACAGGGCGCATTTGGCATAACTCAGCACATGGGACTTAAGGGCCGTGAAACCATCAGATGCCCCATCGTAGGCCCGTGCGTAGTCTCTAGCGCCTTTCATATCTATCCAGTGTGGCGAGATGGGTGCCACGATGCAGCCGGGCTGGCGGGGCTGCGGGTCGCCCACAAGGTCCACGACGCCAGTGGCATGGGGTGCGGAGCACTCATCAGGCGAGCCCAGAGCCGCGTGGATCGGAGGTGGTGGAGTGGAGTGGGGCGGCGGTGGAGCGGGCGGCTCACCCGGCGGGTACCCAGGCGGCCTGCGTGGAGGCTGAGGAGGATCGGGTGGGGGCGTGCCTGGGGCATATGAGGCGGAGGCCACCGGTGCGGCAGGAGCAACCGCCACCGGACCCGCTGAGGGGGGTACAGGAGCCGGGTAGCAGGGCAGTCGCGGCTGCAGCGGAGGCCTGCCGGGCTGCAGCGGGGCTGACGGTGGCCGCGGCTGCAGCCTGTCCTCCAGGCTCGCATAAAGCTCCTCCCAGCGGACCATCTGCACGGGACAGCCAAGGAAGCGGGCAACGGCGGGGAGGAACGACATGAGATGGGTCGCGGTCCAGACAGGCAGGTCTGCGTCGGAGCTGCTGGGAGCGCACCGCAGCGTGCCCGAGTCTGGTGTCTCCCCTATCCGAGACAGGAGAGAGTGCGCTAGTATGCCACGGAGGGAGTACCGGCGCTCTACAGCCATAGCGACATAGTCCACTTGTGCGAGCGACCAAAGCACAGGGGGCGGAAGTGGGTCTGGCAGGGCAAATGCGTCAGTGGTGAAGTGCATAGATTCCCAGCACGGGGCCTCAAGTGGTGCAGGCACCCTAGGCTGGCACTGATCCGCCGCCTCCCCTAAGCCTTGTCTCCCTGATAGGACCCCCTCTCGGCAGGGCGCTGCAGCCTGCGGGCGACGGCCTACGTCCCCTTCCCATGATCGCGACGGACCTCGCGGAGCGGTTGAAGGTTGCCTACAATGCAGATGCTGTTGTATCCTTCCTTCTTCAATCATGCACTGAATCTGCACGTCTGGGTGTTAGCTAAGTGCACGCCGTGCTTACGAACAGCAAGGCGATCCAATGCAAGTAAAGTGACAGTGGAAGACTCAACAATAAGGAAAGATCCAACTTACAATAGTCTTCGTTTACAAATTGGTAGTCGGCCGTCAGACCCCGCGGGCAATGTTCATCATCCGGCTGAAGATGGTATGCTGGAATAGCTCAGGCCGAATATAAATGCATAAAACGTATGTATACGAACTAGGTTGTGTTAAGTACACGAGTACTTAATCCAAAGTAGCGTCGAGCCGACTTCGGTCTCTAGGCGGCCGTCCTCGCACCTATCACGTGATACCAATCTGCAGTACAGGTCTCACTGGATTCCGATCGTCGCATTCTCACATACTCGTATGGTTTATGACACGGATGAGGTAATAATATTTAAAGTATTATTACGTGATATATTATGCCAATAGATAGGTCGCACATTAATTATCAGCCTCGAGTCAAATATGTTGACCGACAGCGCAATGTCGTACATGATAATGTAACATGCATGATTAGCTAGATATACACGAGTATATCATGCTAATATATTTATATCATGCTTCATAATGCTCGAATGTATTGCGGCCTATTTCGGTGTGAACGGTAATCGAACCGGCGTACAACAACTATCCCCCCTCCCGTATGCAGCGTCCTCGCTGCATCGAACAGCATCGACTGCAAAGATCATTGGGTCTGCGTGGCACGTAGACGAGCTTCCTCCAACAGGGGCTTCATTTCTGGCGAGAAGTTACGTGTCGGCTCCCACGAGTTGTGCTCGCTAGAATAGCCAGTCCACTTGACCAGATATTCGTGCACCTTCCGCTTTCATCGCTGCCAACCTATATGACGAACCCGATAATCCAATATTTGCTCCACATCATACACCTTTTGCTTGCCTGCGATCCAGGTGTCAGGACCGGAGTCCATTACTGCAGGGGCATCGGTGTCGTTTGTAACAGGCGCTGTGCCGCGATAAGGACGGATGAGGGAGATATGAAATGTGGGATGAATATTCATGTCAGAGGGTAGGGATAGCTCCACAGCTACATTCCCTACCATGCGAACAACGGGTTAAGGACCAATCCAGCGAGGTAGTAATTTTTGGGAACCATCGGCGAGCGAATGCAAGTTCTTAGTGCTCAATAGTACCATTTGTCCCACCAAAAATGTTATGTCTCGTTTGGATTTATTATAGTAGTCCATCGTCCGTTGTTGTGCCGCGTCCAAACATGCCTTCGCGTCTGTCATGCGGGATAGGAACGACTTGGCAAAGGTTTTAGCCGCTGGGATATTTACCTCCAACTCTCGCCACACGGGTAGCGCAGGATGGATCCGTAATTCAGAAGGAAAGGGCTTTGACCTGTAGAGCGATCAACAGCGTTGTTAAGATTGAATTCTGCCGAAGTCAGAAATGTATCCCAAACAGAGGGTGTGCGCCCCGCGAAATTCCTCAACATGTCGCCCAGCGTGCGATTTGTGCGTTCTGTTTGTCCATCGGATTGGGGATGATATGCTGTGCTCAAATGAACGCGCATACCGACAAGTTCACATAGCGCTTCCCAAAACTTAGACGTGAATTGACCGCCGTGATCGGATATCACATTTTTAGGAACGCCATGCAATTGGACCACGTTATCAAAAAATAATCGGGCTGTTTGCTCAGCGGTGCAAGACGAGGTGCAGGGGGCTACGTGAACCATCTTGGTCAAGCGATCGACCATCACGAACACTGAGTCGTATCCCCCCTCAGTTTTGGTGCGACTACGAAGTCCATTGAAACACTTTCCCAAGAGGCATCTGGTATAGGTAAAGGTTGTAATAAACCCTGGCCCTTACCGGATAGTGCTTTGTTGCTCTGACATAAACTGCACCTTTGCATGAAGTTTTCCGCATCCTTCACCACGGGCGGCCACCAAAACGAGCGTCATACTAGCTCTGCCAATCACGTGCTTCCAGGATGTCCTGCTAACGGGTCCTCGTGGAACCAAGCAAGAATATCATAGTGCAAAGCGTCGTCGTTTGGCACGACAATTTGCATGGTCAAGCCATCCATCCGCAGCCACAAATCGTTGCGCTTGTGCAGATGTTCCACATTACTTGACGAAGCAAACCATGGATCCACTTCATACGCCGCCTTGAGTCGCTGCGCAAGGTCCGCTGCCATTGGCACCTCCTGACTGCGCGAACGAGTAACCGGTGCTGCCAGAATCGCAGCATGTAGCGATGGATGTCGACTGAGGGCGTCAGCAATATTGATTCTGCTGGCGATATACTCCCATGTACAGTCGAAACGAGATAGATACTCCATCCATCTGGCTTGTCGTTGGTTGAGCGATGTATAATGGTAACATGCCATAAATATATAAATATATAAATATATATATATATATATGTATGCAAATACATTGATGTCATGCAAGATCATTCATATTCGTCATGCATTCATCAAGACAGCACACCACCTTGTAGCATCGCATTGACCTACACATCGGCGGGAAACGAACCGTAGCACAAAAATTATCCCCCCTCCCGTATGCAGCGTCCTCACTGCTTCATACAGCATCGACTGCAGGGGTCATTGGGCTTGCGTGGCACGTTTGCGGGCTTCTTCGAGCAGAGGCTTCATGTCCTGCGAGAAGTTGCGTGCCGGTTCCCACGAGTTGTGCTCGCTGGTGTAACCTGTCCACTTGACCAAGCACTCGTGTACTGTCCGCTTACATCGGTGTCGGCCCACACGACGTGCGCGATAATCTAACAGCCGCTCCACATCGTAAAACTTCTGTTTACCAGCGATCCAGGTCTCGGGAACTGGTTCAATCGCTGCAGGGGCGTTAGCAGGCTCAGGGACGGGTTCTGTACCACGATAAGGACGGACAAGTGATACGTGAAACGTGGGGTGAATGGTCATATCAGCGGACAGACACCTGAGCTAGCGCCCCCGCGTGCCTTGCGTTGCCGGTTGCTGCGTCGCATCGTGGCAGTAGGCGCGGGGCGAGTCGCTCCAAGTTCCTGGTCTAGAGCCACAGCTTCCCCAAGCGGATCCTGCACTTGCACGGCATTTGCACCAGGGGCAGACTTGACTTCTTCTTCACCAGCAAGGAGTCGTATCTCCGTACCCTTAGCAAATGTGACCAAGGCGTCGTACGACTTGAACGGCACCCCAGACAAGTCAGTAGCGCACCATTTAGCCAAAAGTTTCGTCAGGCCTCGCTTAAACCAAAAGACACGCTCATTCTTGGTGAGGTCAGCAATGGGGGTCACTAGTGCTTCGAAGCGTGACTGGTACGCAGGTACATTTTCATCCCGACGCATGTGGTAGCTACCGGCCGCCAAAACCTTACGAGCCTCCACATCGCGTGCTTGCACCTCAGTAGCGAACCGTGAGAGCAGAGCGGCAATCAACTCGTCAAAAGTATATTCGATCTGGGCGGTGGTCCATTTGTGATACCAGTCCTTCGCTGAGCCCTAGAGGGTGTTACCAACGAAGAGACACCTGATACCATCATTATCGACACCATGAACAGCCTGGAGATACTCTGTAGCGTCACGCACATATGCACGAGTTGCATCAGCTATGCTTGGGCCTGGTGTCTTTTCACTCAGCGAGATTTTAAGCCTAGGAACGGGAATTGTCAATCTCATCACCTCAGGGATGGCAGCGTGCCCTTGCAATTGAGGTAATGGCAGAACCTGTGGTCCAGCAGTGTTGTCCATATTCGTATTAACTGCTGAACGCGGCACAATTAAGTGGGCAGGGGTCTGAAGGACAAGGGGCTCTTGAGTGGCTCGCATGCCAACAGTCTCAAGGCCTCTATCCGGAGCTCTAGCAGCCACATCGAATTTGGGTTGGCTTGCTAAGCTAGTGAGCGGCGTATCGTCGCGTTCCACGGACATGGAACACGAAGCAATACCCTAGATTTGCGTAATAGAAGCCGACTTCTATCGCAAAAGCAAGAGTACAAACGATTCGGTGAGCCTACCGACAGTACTCTTGAGGAGATTCAGTAAACTCAGCAAGTACTTGCCCAGCTGAGTCCTAATCTCCGTAGTTTGGGTGATGAGAGTCGCCAACTGGTCCGGACGGAAGCTGGCCTCAGTTGCCGCGGCAAGCAACACCGGAGCGCTGAGATTACCTGCGACTCAGAGTGTACACTTACACAACAAGTGCAGCAATCTAGACAAAAGCAATTAAACGATTACAAACCGGAAGCAGCGGCGTCCAATACGGCGCGGCCTAGGTCTTTGGCAAAAGTATCTAGTGGTCCACGTGGTTCGTCACTGGAACTCGCTATAGGAAGAACCTACTTCCGATTTGACACAAAGAGACAGTTAGGCAACGAACCTGTCTCGATACCAATTTGTTGTACCTCTCCTTCGTATTTGCTCATAAGTATCTGCGCATCTGAAGGCTTTCAACACCGATGCACGAGCACTTGCAAGTACAGCAAGGCAAGCGAGAGCAAACAAAGACAGCGGAAGACTTCAAGACAAGAAGAGATATAACTTACAGCAATACAGATCGAAGCGATGCAATGGACGAAATCACCGTCAGCGCCGGAAGCAAGACAATTCCAGACTATAATAGCGCAGGCTATAGAGTCTGTAATACACTTTGTGTAAGTTAAAAAAATAAATGGTATAGCTAACCCGATTGAGTTACGAGGATAAATGGTGTATATTGAAGGCTTGGAAAAAAAAGATAAAATAATTTGATGCGAGCATATAGCCAAGATTTAAGAGATAAAGTAATAAATAAATATAAAGAAGGAAGAATGACAAGTAATCATCACGCGGCGGTGATAAGTGAAGTTCAGGCTTAGCTCGGGCTAAGTAGAAGAGACCGTTTAGCAATAGTAGTGTTGAACACACAAGTGTTCTCCGGTATCAAATGTCTTGTCTTACTTAGCCGTCCTCGCATCTGTTATACTCGCAGCATCACGACGCCGTACGATTCACACTAGGAGGCCGATCCTGAGTGTGACAACCCTACTGCGTATAGGCAATGTCCACATATAACAACCGATAAGCCTTTCCGGCATTCGCATGATGCAAGGGTCCGAATAACGATATTCGGTTGCAAGGCATGTATCGTGACAAGTGCGGTGCTCTCAACGTGTGCTGCAATGAAGTAATATTATACCAAATAATATTACTTATTGTTCCGTAGCACGAGCATAATGCACTTCTCGATTGTTCGGGATTTCATGCATGCTAGGCGGATCAGCCATGATGCGATGCTGCGATGTATAATGGTAACATGCCAAATATGTTGTACCTCTCGTTCGCGTTTGCTCATGAGTATCTGCACGTCTGGAGACTATCGACACCGATGCGCGAGCACTTGCAAGTACAGCAAGGCAAGCGAGAGCAAACAGAGACAGCGGAAGACTTCAAGACGAAGAGAGATATAACTTACAGTTTTACGGATCAGAACGATGCAATGGACGAAATCGCCGTCAGCGCCGGAAGCAAGCAATCATCACGTGGCGGTGATTAGCGAAGTTCAGGCTTAGCTCGGGCTAAGTAGAATAGTGTATAGAAATAGTAATTTAGAACACACGAGTGTTCTCCGGCATCGGATGTCTTGTCTAGCTTAGCCGTCCTCGCATCTGTTATACTCGCAGCATCGCAGTGCCGTACGATTCACATTAGGAGGCCGATCCTAGATGTGACAACCCTACTGCGTCTAGGCGATGTCTACGCATAACAACGTATAAGCCTTTCCGGCATTCGCATGATGCAAGGGTCCGGATAACGATATCCGGTTGCAGGGCATGTATCGCGACGAGTGCGGCGCTCTCAACGTGTGCTTAAATGAAGTAATATTATATCAGATAATATTACTTATCGTTTCGTAGCACGAGCATAATGCGCACTTCAATGATTCGGTCATCCATGCATGCTAGGCGGATTTGCCATGATGCGATGTCGCGATGGATAATGACAACATGCCAAATGCATATATAAATGTATACGAATACATTTATATAATGCAGATTCATTAATATGTAATGCGTTCATCACAAAAGCACTTCGCCTCGTAGGATCGCGTCGACCTACGCGTCGGCGGAAAATGAACCGTAGCACAACAATTATCCCCCCTCCCGTATGCAGCGTCCTCGCTGCATCATACAGCATCGACTGCAGGGGTCATTGGGTATTCAGCCTCCACGGATGACGCTGCCACAGTGCGCTGCAACTGACTGCTCCAGCTGATTGCGGTACCATTAACGTGAAATACGTACCCAGTCGTGGATCACCTTGAGTTAGTGTCTCCTGCCCAGTCCGAATCGCAATATCCATCGATGATCTCCTTGCCCTCCGGAACTGTAGGCCCAGGTTGCGCGTGTCCGCCACGTAGCGAAGGACCCCCTTTGCCATGCCCATTGCTGGTTTGGTTGGCTTGGCCATGAATCGTGACAACATGCTGAGGGCGAAGCCAAGGTCTGGACGCGTGCTGACTGCCAGGTAGTTGAGCTCGCCAATGAGTGCTCTGTACGGCGTCGGATCCTCCAACAGCTCGGTGTCTTTGTCCAGGTGAAGTTTTGCGCCCACAGCTATGGGGATGGCTCTGGGTTTAACCTCGCTCATGCCATGCTTATGCAGGATGCGTTCCACATAGCTGGATTGTGATAGCGTGATCTCTCCATTGGGCTGGCGTCGAACTTCCATGCCCAGAAATACCTCAATGCGGCCAAGATCTCTCACCTTGAATAGTTTGCTGATTTCTGCCTTGAGATTTCGGATCAGCTCGGGGTCTTTAGCCGCAATGCACATGTCGTCCACGTGGACCAGCACGAACACGTCTCCTTTGTTGTTGTTTGCTCTCACGAACATCGCTTGGTCGGATTTAGATGTGGTGAGTCCGATTTCAGCGAATTTGGTGCACAGTTTGTCGTACCAGCAGCGGGATGCTTGGCGGAGGCCATATATCGACTTGAGTAGACGGCAGGCAGCTCCTGGGGTCGCCAGGTCGTATCCCGGTGGTGGTTTCATCCAGATTTCTTCTTTGAGGTCGCCGTTCAAAAATGCCGTGGAGACATCTAGTTGGTGTACTTCGAAGTCCCTTGCGGCGGCGATGGCCAGGATGGCCCGGAATGATGAGCCTCGTGATGTAGGTGCAAACAGTTCTCCAAAATCCACCCCCTCGCGTTGTGTGAAGCCCTTCGCAACCAGACGCGCCTTGTATCTGTCGATTGAGCCATCAGGGCATGTCTTGACTTTGTAGACCCAGCGGCAGGGTAGGACGTTTGTGCCAGGCGGTGGAATGCCAATTTCCCATGTGCCGTTGGTCATGTGGGCAATTATCTCATCGTTCATCGCTTGTTGCCACTTGATGCGGTGAGGGCCTCTGATCGCGTCATGGTGAGATTTGGGTTCTTGTATTCTGGCGGCCATGTTGATACGCGCTGCCACCGATCTTTGAGTGCGCCACCACTCACATGGGCGCTTTCGCACGCGGATGGGGTAGCAGTTGGCTAACCTCGTGTTGTCCTCATCCATGTCTTCTTCTGTTGCCATGTCTTCAATGTCGGAGTCGTCGGTGTCCTCAGGTTGTATTGGGTCTTGCCTTGGTTGGCTTCCCAATGGGCCCGCTCCATCGTTGACGGCTCCTCTTCCCGCTGCATTTGGATAGCTTTGCGCTGTGCGTGTTACGGGAGGTGGTGGTTGAGGTGGATTCGGCTCGTGACCATCACCATTGTGTGCATTGGTGGACATAGGGACAGCTCTCGGTCGTGGCTCTGGGTCGTCCATGTCGGAATCGGAGTCAGTTTCAGCATTGTCACGGTTGTCGTCCGAGGGTTTGTATGGTTCGTGCGTGGCCTGTTGTTCATCGAATACAACATCGCTGTGTCTTGATACTGACCCGTCCGGGAATAATATCCGGTAGCTGCCCCCATCGCCATATCCCACCATTATACCTCGTCGACTCACGGGATCCAGTTTGTTGCGCTTTGCCTTGGGCACGTGGACATAAGCTGTGCAGCCAAAAACGCGCAAATGATCGACCTCTGGAACCTTTCCAGTGAAGAGCTCGTACGGGGTACGGGAGATACCATCTGCTGGGGATATATTGCGTAGGTAGTTGGCTGTGGCTGCCGCCTCAGCCCACATTTTTTGAGGGAGTTTGGATTCCAGCAATAGGGCGCGCATCTTTTCCAGCAGGGTCCGGTTTAATCGCTCTGCAGCGCCATTTTGTTCAGGGGTGTATCCAACTGTTGGCCCATGCCTGATCCCTCTGGAAGCAAAGAAGGCTTGTAGTTGGGAATTGACGTATTCTCCTCCTCTGTCGGACCGCATCTCCCACGTCTTATGTCCACAAATGTTCTCCAGCTGATTTATCATCGTTACCAGCTTGTCCTTAACCGCCTCCTTGGTGTTGGTGAATGCAACTGCTGAAAACTTTGTGCAGTCATTCATCAGGACAGTCATGTACCGTGACCCATTTGGGGTGTTGTCCAGCATGGGGCCGCAGACGTCCACATGGATGAGCTCCATTGGTCTATCAGATTTGTGCCCCGTGGATTTGTGGGTTCCGCGCGTTTGCCGTGATAAAACACAAGTCTCACACTTGGCGGGGGTGACCTGTTGTGGTACATCGTCGACGCCTATCACCATTCCGTGCCTGATTAGCTTCTGCAGACCTCTGAGTCCAATGTGCCCAAAGCGTCGGTGCCACAGGCCTTCGCTTTGGCTTGACAGCTTGGCGTGGGCAGCACCGGCAAAGCTGAAATGTGCGTCGTTAGGTTGACCGACGTCACACTCCAACCTATATAAATTACCTTCTCGTCGGCCTGCAATGATCATGTTTCCATAACGTTTTACGTAGACCATATGCTTGGTGAACATGATATCCCCTTCATTGGATCTGTCATTGATAGACGAGACGGACAGGACTTTGACGCAGCTGTGTGGCACCACGTAAACGTTGTTGATGGTGATTTTGGTGTCGGGGTAGAGTGTGGACACCAGTATGAGGGTGCCTACCGCGATAGGTTGAATGGTTTCCCCACCCATGCTCATGATATCAAAACGTTCCCGTCGGCTTATTACAACCACGTTGGTTAGCTCCCGTTCGTCGTACGTGATGTGGTGAGATGCGCCGGAGTCCACGTACCACCTTTGTAATTTGTCGTATTGGGATCCCACGAATGCGCAGTTCTCTGGTTGATTGGATCGTCGCTCTCCACTTTCCTGTCGACTTGTTGGCCTGGATAACGCTGTGGCGTCGATGGTGTTGTGGCTCCTGTTGCCCTGGCGGTTGTAGTTGCCATCTTGTCTGTTGCGTCTTATTTGGCCTGGAGGTTGTGGCATGCGTGGTGCGCGGCATTGTCGCGCGGTATGTCCATAATTTTCGCATAGTTGGCATTGCACTGTCCCGCCGTAGCCATAACCTGATCTGTGTTCATGTTGGCTTACTCCGTTGCGGCCATCTCTTCCATAACTCCATGCATCGCCTTGATTGATGATTGGCATATTCCTGTATCCTCGATCAAACGTGTTGCCGCGATGGTTCCATCCGTTGTGGCTGTTGTTGGCAGCGCTCCATGTGCCTCCTCGACTTGTGCCGGCAAATGCGACCAAATTACCTCCGTAGTCGCGTTCAATTGTGTCATGGTGATTGCGGCTAGTCTCGCTGTGATATTGTCCGGTGCTGCAATTGTCTCTTTGGCTTGTTGCACTGAAAGCAACGGAATCACCCTCTGCATCGACTCGTTTCTCAAAAGCCAATAGTTGAGCGCCCACAGTATCCAAATTGTATTGGCCATTGACTGTCAGCGTGGTAACAATGACCGAGAATTTCTTTGGGAGTCCCACCAGTAGATTGTAGGTAACTTCCCGTTCGGTATCGGGGTGTCCCACTTCCACCAAGTCCGTATAAAGATTGCGGACGCAAGCCAGATATAAGATTAGGGCTTCATTTTGTGCCATTTTAAGGGCTGACAGTTCAGCAACAAGCTGAGATTTTCTTGCGTCGCTGCTTGCCGCAAAAACAGCCGCGAGCCTCTCCCATGCTCCCTTGGCGTTGGGCGCTGCTCTGATAATTGCCAAGTGATGATCTTGGACATTTTTGACATGGATGTTTCTGACCTTGTTTGACGCGGCGATGTCCTCGTCGGTCATTGGTTCGTCTCTCAGCCATCTATCCAGGTTGTTCTCTTGCATCATAGATTGGAATCTGAACGACCACGTAGCATAATTGCTCAGACCTAATGGGTCTGATAACCTATCCTTTCCCATTGTTGCGCGTTACAGTTCCCGATGTAGGCAGGCGATTATGGTCGTTGTTGACCAGAGGCGGCGGTCGCTGTGCTCCGTATTTTGTGGACCAGTATTCGCGTCACGAGTGATTCCTCAATTCTCGCACCACGAGCAGTCGCTGATTCCGGCACTCAGAGCTTTTGGCGACTTCAGTTGTAGAGTCAAAGTTGCCAGACTTGTATTTGCCACCACCAATTGAAAGCGCTTGGCCAAAAGGTTGATGCCTATGCCTTGACGAGATAATTACGGCTCAGAAGAGCCGGGGCTCATAACCTCTTATAAAGATAGGAGCAACCGATGCGAAACGTGGATAGATTACAATGTATTGACGCAGGAACCGTGTATATTTGGCATGAATAATTATAGCATCAACGTTAGTAACGCGCAAGACTAACTAGAACAGAGTGCGCATAAACAATATACTCACGATAATAACTGTACGGCACTCGTCGCGATATCTAACTTACATCGCAGTTACTCGCACCTAAGTAAGAGCTATTACACAACCATTACCAAACTGTATTACGATGACGTGAAATCCCGCATAATCGCAACAATCGCAACAATCGCAACAGGTGTCTCTTTGTTGGGAATACCCTTGAGGGTATAGCAAAGACATGGTATGATCTATGGATCACTGCACGGAAAACTTCACGTTTGATGAGTTGACTGTTGCCCTACTTGCACTCTTTACCCCAGAAGTCACGTGATATTGAGGCACGCTGTATATTAGCCTTCGGCTCGTTTTTCATGTTTCTGAATGAAACTGTAACTGCCTACTAATCACGTTTTGAGGCTCTTGTGAGGCCATGTATTCTAAGAGCTGAGATGCGTATTTTATCTAGAGAAAATGCTTTGAGATTTTTGCCTCATGTGACCGCCATGCAAGCGCAGGACTCATGACTGACATAATGGGAGTGTATGCAGTCCAAGCTTGTGTGTTGGAAGGAGATCACTCTCTGTTGGAGATGGGGGTGGGTCATCTCATGATGGATTGCCGTTGTTGCAGCCTTTGGCCCCACGGTCAAAGTAGGGGAGTGCATGGATTGGTGCGGAGTTGACTCCATCCGGGACAGCTGAACAAATGTAGGGTCGGTGGTCATTCGTACGTCCATCTGTGAAGCATCGTTGCTCTTAGTCCTTTAGAACGCATCGTTTTGTTCATCCCCTCATTTCAAAGTTCGAACGGTCAGGTACAGGAGACGTAGACATCAATGCCCGGACACTGCCACATGTCTGTTGCTACCATTTCACAGCCAGCATAGGGCTACCGCGTTGTTAAACAGTATGCAACGTGTCCGCCGATTCAAGTCAGGCACTGCGATGATTGATGGTGTGGACGTGGCGGGATCCTCAGTTCTGTTGCCGAAGTTGTCCTATGCCTTTGATGTCTGGTATGAAGCTCCTGTGGCGGGTTTTGTTAATTTTGAGCCCGCCCTGGGATCACTTTTGTTATCTGTGGAGCGACTCCAACAGGTTATTGTGTTTCCATTATTGAAGTCGGCCTCGCTGGTCGAGTGATGAAGGCACTTGAGGATACTAGTGCCAGTGACGACTTCATCTCGGCAAAGGAGGTGAATGTGTTGGGGTCGACCCCACAGTCGTCTGATAGTGACAGGTTACCCTTGTTGATGAGGGTAAGCATCCCATCGTGGGCAGAATCACCCTAAGCCTATCGATAGGCCCTCTGGGTGTTAGGGCCCAATGAGTGCAACAAAGTCTCTCGGAGACAGCACTACATGGACATTGTGTGCCGCGACATAACGACAGTACCGCGCACGCATCCATATGGAGTCCAGCACAATTGGCCATTGTGCAAAAGGGAACCTATCGCCTAAGGTACCTTGTCTGTCATATCAAGATGTCACACAAGAGGAGGGCGGAACTGTGCGGAGCCTGTGGTTAATTTCGCTGTAGCGGCGTTCGTCCGCCGAAATAAAGAACCCAAGGTTGAAGGGTGCAAAAGAAGCCTATCAAATGATAAGGGAAGGCGCCCATGAATTGCTTGTGAGGCCTTGGGTGCAATCGATTGCTACCACCGCACAGTCTCTTGTGAAAGATTCTGAGGTCGCAGCCCCCCTATTGCCAAATTATACCGATGCATTTGTCATCCTGGGGCTCCCACCTATGTTACCTGCTGACCATACGATCCCTCTTGTGCCCGAGCACAACCCGTTTCACAGCCTATGTACAGGTTAAGCCCGCTAAAGTTGAGCAGATGAAGCGGCAAGTGAGGGATCTGCTCGCAAAGGATATGCTTTGGCCCAGCACATCGCCATATTCCGCACCGATATTGTTTGTCTGTAAGAAGGATGGGACGCGTATGTGCATTGATTATCGGGGCTTGAATGCGACTACGATTAAAAATCGCTACCCTTTGCCGCGCGTCGATGACCTGCTCGATAAGTTGAAAGGATCAGCTTATTTTTCCTCGATTGATCTACAACAGGGGTATAACCAGATACGCATTGCTGCTTCTGATATTCCGAGAATCACTTTCCGGACCCCCTTTGGTCACTTCGAGTACACGGTCTTGTCGTTTGGACTTCCAAATGCGCCCACCACATTTCAAGCAGTGATGGACCGCATGTTCAGACCGTATATCGACAGGTTCATCGTTTGTTACTTGGATGATATTTTGATATACTCCAAGACGCGCGAGGAGCACCTGAAGCATCTCGAGCTCGTGCTTGAGGTGATGAAGCGGGAGCAATTGTTTGCTGAACGCGCAAAATGTTCTTGGGCGTAGGTGGAGTTTTTAGGCCACATCGTGTCGGCCACTGGGGTAAGAATGGACCCACGGAAGGTAGCTGTGGTTTGTGAATGGCCCGCACCTCAGAACCTCACCGAGCTATGCCAGTTCTTAGGCTTGACTAACTACTTCCGTAAGTTTATTAATAAATACTCCATTATTGCGGCCCCACTTACAAATCTGACGAGGAAAGGAGGCTTCGCTTCTCTCGAGGCCTGGACACCCGGGTGTCAGCAGGCATTCGAAGAGCTCAAGCGAATCGTCGCCGACGACGTTACCCTCTCTTTCCCTGATTACTCGTTGCCGTTTCGTGTAGAAGTAATATCAGATGCTTCCCTGCATGGAAGCGGTGCTGTATTGTTGCAGGAAGGACGACCGATCGCCTTCACAAGTAGGAAGTTCTCAGGTGCGGAGACCTGATACACGACCAGAGAGCAGGAGCTGTTGGCAGTTCTGCATGCTTTAAAAGAATGGCGCTGTTACCTCGAAGGCCGCCCTTTTACACTGAAGACCGACCACAAACCGCTGACATTCTTACAGAGTATCCCCACGCTCAATGGACGACAAGCCAGATGGATGGAGTATCTATCTTGTTTCGACTGTACATGGGAGTATATTGCCGGCAGAATTAATATTGCTGACGTCCTCAGTCGACATCCATCGCTCCACACTGCAATTTTAGCAGCACTGGTTACCCGTTCACGCAGTCAGGAGGTGCCGATAGCAGCGGACCTCACACAGCACCTCAAGGTGGCGTATAAAGTGGATCCATGGTTCGCTACGCCAAGTAATGTGGAACATCTGCACAAGCGCAACGATTTATGGCTGAGAATGGAGGGCTCGACCACACAAGTCGTCGTGCCAAACGACGACGCTTTGCGCTACGATATTCTTGCTGGGTTCTTGCTGGGACCCGTTAGCAGGACACCCTGGAAGCACGCAATTGGCAGAGTTAGTACGACGCTCATTTTGGTGGCCGCGCGTGGTGAAGGATGCGGAAAACTTCGTGCAAAAGTGCAGTTTATGTCAGCGCAACAAAGCACTATCCGGTAAGGGCCAGGGTTTATTACAACCTTTACCTATACCAGATGCCCCTTGGGAAAGTGTTTCTATGGACTTCGTAGTCGTGCTGCCCAAAACTGAGGGGGGATACGACTCAGTGTTCGTGATGGTCGATCGCTTGACCAAGATGGTTCACTTAGACCCCTGCACCTCGTCTTGCACCGCTGAGCAAACAGAACGATTATTTTTTGATAATGTGTTCCGATTGCATGGCGTTCCTAAAAATGTGATATCCGATCGCGGCGGTCAATTCACGTCTAAGTTTTGGGAAGCGCTATGTGAACTCGTTGGTTTGCGTGTTCATTTGAGCACAGCATATCATCCCCAATCCGATGGGCAAACCGAACGCACAAATCGCACGTTGGGCGATATGTTAAGAAATTTCACGGGACGCACACCCTCTGTTTGGGATACTTTTCTGACTTCGGCAGGATTTGTGCTTAACAACGCTGTTAACCGCTCTACAGGTCAAAGCCCTTTCTTTCTGAATTATGGATTCCATCCTGCGCTACCTGTGTGGCGAGAGTTGGAAGTAAATATTGCTGCGGCTAAAACCTTTGCCAAGTCGTTCCTATCCCGCATGACAGACGCGAAGGCATGTTTGGACGCGGCGCAACAACGGACGACGGACTACTATAATAAATCCAAACGAGACGTAGCATTTTCGGTGGGACAAATGGTATTATTGAGCACTAAGAACTTGCGTTCGCTCGCCGATGGTTCCCAAAAGTTACGACCTCGCTGGATTGGTCCATATCCCGTTGTTCACATGGTAGGTAATATAGCTGTGGAGCTATCCCTACCCTCTGACATGAATATTCACCCCACGTTTCATATCTCCCTCATCCGTCCTTATCACGGCTCAGTGCCCGTTATGAACGACACCGAGGCCCCTGCAGTAATGGACCCCGGTCCCGAGACCTGGATCGCAGGCAAGCAAAAGGTGTATGATGTGGAGCAGATACTGGATTATCGGGTTCATCGTATAGGTTGGCAGCGATGAAAGCGGAAGGTGCACGAATATCTGGTCAAGTGGACTGGCTATCCTAGCGAGCACAACTTGTGGGAGCCGACGCGTAATTTCTTGCCAGAAATGAAGCCCCATTTGGAGAAACCCTAAAATACATGCAGAAGAATTCGGTATTATTTCTACGAAGGCAAGTTTTGATATAAAAAAAATTGTTAATCGTTCACGTAATACCTCAGCTAAATTAGTTCGAGGTATTAAGGGGTTATTGAAGAAGAATAAAGTAACAGTTTTTTAATGGGTTGCAAAAATCAGTAGCCCTGAATTAGTTCTAGTTGAAGGGAAAGAACAAAAACTGTCTTTAGAAGCAAAAAATATTATTATTGGTAGCTAAAATTATAACCAGTTATCATTTATTGTGGGGTAAAAATATTATCATTGGATTGCCTTGCTGTTCGTAAGCACGGTGCACACTTAGCTAACAATCAGACGTGCAGATTCAGTGCATGATCGAAGAAGGAAGGATACAACACTTAACCTATACATAGGTCGTGAAACGGGTTGTGCTCCGGGCACAAGAGGGATCGTATGGTCAACAGGTCGCATAGGTGGGAGCCCTGGGATGTCGCCAAGGACATCAGCATATTTTTGATGGAGGGCTTCGACCTCAAGATCCTTCACGGTGGACTGTGCGGTGGTAGCATTCGATTGCACCCGTGGCCTCACAAGCAACACATGGGCGCCTTTCCGTATCATCCGATCGGTTTCTTTGCACCCAATTAGCTTGGGTTCTTGATTTCGGCGGACGATTGCCGCTAAAGCAAAACTAACCTCAGGCTCCACAACAGTTCCGCCCTCCTCTAGTGTGACATCTTGGTACGACAGGAAAGGTACCTTAGTCGATAGGTTCCCTTTGCACAAACTAAGTGTGGTGGACTCCATATCGATGCGCTCGCAGTACTGCCGTAATGTCGCGGCACCCAGAATGTACTGTGCCGTCTCCGAGAGACCTTGTAGCACATACGGCTGGGCCCTAACACGCAGAGGGTTTATCGATAGGCTCAGGGTGATCCTGCCCACAATGGGATGCTTACCTCCATCAGCGAGGGTAACCTGTGCACAATCAGACGACTGAGGGGTCAACCCCAATGCGTTCACCTCCTTTGCCGAGATGAAGTCGTCGCTGGCGCCGGTATCCACGAGCGCCTTCATCAGTCGGCCACCGAGGCCGATTTCGATGACAGGAACACGATTTCCTGTTGGAGTCAACTCCGCAGAAAGTAGAAGTGATCCTAGCGCAGGCTCGAACCTGGTAGAATCCAAAAGAGGGGCCTCAAACCAAACTTCAGCAGCGTAAGATAATTTAGGTCATGCCATCGGCCTCTCCGTCACATCCACACCGTTAAACAGAACAGCGTCCGATTCAAATCGGAGAACACATTGCATACCTTCCAGCAGTGACGCAACTTTGCGTTGGCTATAAGAGGGAATTAGTATGCAAACGGCAGTGTCCGGATTTTGACGATGATACCTCTTATACCTAGTGAGCTGCTCGCACAACTCACGGAAAGATGAAGGGATAAACAAAGTAACGTGGCTGGATAAATTGAGGGAAGAAAGAGGACAGCGCGGTGCAAATAAATTACACAGCGAGTCAAAATGATTTAGTCCCGTGCGACAGTCAAGCAAAAAACGTCGCCCGATAGCCCGCTCGATTTGTCCAAAAACGGAAGGTAAAAGAGCCTTCATAGCCGGACGCAACAACGGCCAGCGGCCACGTACACTTCCTTCAGTCCCGGGAGACGTCCCTTCCTCCGCATCCCGGGCAACTTCCTAAGTCGTCTTAGGCACAAAAGGCGGTAACAGAGGACATTCGAGAGTAGGATGCTCTCCCGCACACCTCAGGCAAAGATTAGCGAACTTCCGACGGTCAAACTCTGAACGTCGTCACTCCCACTTCTGCATATATGGATCCTCTGTCCGGGGCTTTTTAATACTAGGAGCCGCGTTCTGCATTGCAGCTACAGTCGGCGTGCTCCCCCTTTGTTTCCCTTTTACATGGCCCGAGCTTGGCCCAGCTCCTGCGGACCCACGGTTACTTGGTCTTTGGCGTCCGTGAGCGTCATACCGTCTTTCCTTTCGAACAGTTGTCGTGGCCACCACAGGGCGTTGGTGATCAGGACCCTGGTCCTTTGGTGTCGACTCCGAAGGTAGTTCCTGTGCTCACATCGCGTGAACACGAGGATTAAGTTGTTTAGCGTCTTTACCAGCCAAATTCCGAACCTCCGCACCTCTAGCGAAAGTTACTAAGGCATCGTAAGACTGGAACGGAACTCCATTGAGGTCAGTGGCGCACCATCATGCAAGGGATTCGGTAAGACCGCGATTAAACCAAAAGATGCGATCCTCCTCAGGGAAGTTAACGATAGGAGTTATCAGTGCCTCAAAACGCTAATGATAAGCAGGGACGGTCTCCTGTGGACGCATATGGTATGTGCCTTGCGCCACCGTCTAACGAGCCTTGTTACTATGCGATCGACCTTCGGTAGCAAAGCGAGCAGGGAGAGCATCGATCAGGTTATCGAACGTATACTTCACTCTAGCAGTTGTCCATTCGTCATACCAATCCTTTGCAGCGCCCTCAAGAGTATTCCCAACAAAAAGGAATGTAATGCAGTCGTGGCAGCGTAGCTTAATTGGAAGAGCACTGACGTTTCCGTCAGGAGGATCACATTGCTGTCACCACAGGTTGATCGTGGCCTACAGCAACCCTGTGGGTATGTGGTAGTAAGCCCATCACCAGAAGGCTAGGAGCCTTGGATGAGGAGACATTGGACAAGCAAGGCGCTCTGAAGCTGGACAAGAAATAGATCGGAGGCTACTGAGAAAGCATGGCTAGGCCGAACCTTGCACGAGACTAAGACGAGGGGTGCAGAATTCCCAAGCGGCTGAAGCGGGTCGGAGGGGACTGAGTACCCTCCGCCAGGACAAGGGTGCTGCAAGCACAGGGTGCCATGTGGTAGTGTGTGATATGGGCGGTGCAGATTTCAGGAGGCCTAGTGTATAGGAGCACCCGGAGTGTATAGGAGCACATGTACATGAGCACCCGACTCTGTCAAGATGCAAGAACGGGTCGTGTCCCACAGCGAGAGTGTGGCGTATGACCAGCGATAATGGTTCAACGTTGATCGAAGATGATGGACGATCAACCGGGATAGCGGTGGAGATATGGAGTATAGGGATTCCCCTCAGTGCCGTCTCCCCCTCAACACACGCCAGGCTTCGGCCGGAGTAATGTAAGAATAATAATAATAATAATGGAGTCGCATCCCCCGCCGTGCACCGCTTACAGATATTGCCTAGCGTCACGAACGTAGGCCCGTGTCCTATCTGCAACACTATGTCCTGAATTCTTTGCCTTTTCGTCAGCGGTGATGTTAAGCTTAGGCACGGGGATAGTCAACTTCATTACCTCCGATATTCCGACGCGTTCTTAAACCGCAGGTGTTACCTGTTGTATCCTTCCTTCTTCTATCATGCACTGAATCTGCACGTCCGATTGTTAGCTAAGTGTGCATCAAGCTTACGAACAGCAAGGCGATCCAATGCGAGTAAAGTGACAGCGGAAGACTCAACAATAAGGAAAGATCCAACTTACAATAGTCTTCGTTTACAAATTGGTAGTCGGCCGTCAGACCCCGCGGGCAATGTTCATCATCCGGCTGAAGATGCTATGCTGGAATAGCTCAGGTCGAATATAATTGCATAAAACGTATGAATCCAAATAAGATTGTGTACACGAGTACTAAATCCAAAGTAGCGCCGAGCCAACTTCGGGCTCTAGGCGGCCGTCCTAGCACCTATCACGTCCTGATACCGATGTGCAGTACAGGTCTCACTGGATTCCGATCTCAAGTGTGAGTACCTTCGTAGCACTATTCTAAATATCGCATAATCCGTGATATTAATGGATGCAACGCATGCAATATGCCAAGGTCCGAATATCGATATTCGGTTGCCAACCCAACAATTGCGATCGTCGCCTTCTCGCATACGCGTATGGTTTATGACACAGATGAGGTAGTAGTATTTAAAGTATTATTACGTGGGATATTATGCCAACAGATAGATCGCACATTAATTATCGATATCGAGTCAAACATGTTGACCGACAGCGCAATGTCGTAGATGATAATGCGACATGCCTGATTACCTAGATATACTCAAGTATATCATGCTAATATGGTTATATCATGCTTCATAATGCTCGAATGTATTATGGCCTATTTTGTTGTGAACGGTAATTGAACCGGCGTACAACAACTATCCCCCCTCCCGTATGCAGCGTCCTCGCTGCATCGAACAGCATCGACTGCAGAGGTCATTGGGTCTGAGTAACACGTAGACGAGCCCAATAGGGGCTTCATTTCTGGCAAGAAATTACACGTCGGCTCCCACAAGTTGTGCTCGCTAGAATAGCCAGTCCACTTGACCAGATACTCGTGCACCTTCCTTCGTCGCTGTCGACCTATACAGCGAACCCGATAATCCAGTATCCGCTCCACATCAAACACCTTTTGCTTGCCTGCGATCCAGGTGTCGGGACCGGAGTCCATTACTACAGGGGCATCGGTGTCGTTTGTAATGGGCGCTGTGCCGCGATAAGGATGGATGAGGGAGATGTGAAACGTGGGGTGAATATTCATGTCAGAGGGTAGGGATAGCTCCACAGCTACATTCCCTACCATGCGAACAATGGGACGTGGACCAATCCAGCGAGGTAGCAATTTACGGGAACCGTCAGCCAGTGAACGCAAGTTCTTAGTGCTCAATAATACCATTTGTCCCACCGAAAATGTTATATCTCGTTTGGATTTATTATAATAGTCCGTCGTCCGTTGTTGCGCCGCATCCAAACATGCCTTCGCGTCTGTCATGCGGGATAGGAACGACTTGGCAAAGGTTTTAGCCGCAGGGATATTTATCTCCAACTCTCGCCACACAGGTAGCGCAGGATGGAATCCATAATTCAGAAAGAAAGGGCTTTGACCTGTTGAGCGGTTAACAGTGTTGTTAAGCGCGAATTCTGCCGAAGTCAGGAATGTATCCCAAACAGAGGGTGTGCGTCCTGAGAAATTCCTCAACATGTCGCCCAACGTGCGATTTGTGCGTTCTGTTTGTGCATCGGATTGGGGATGATATGCTGTGCTCAAATGAACACGCATACCGACGAGTTCACATAGCGCTTCCCAAAACTTAGACGTGAATTGACCGCCGCGATCAGATATCACATTTTTAGGAACGCCATGCAATAGTACCACGTTATCGAAAAATAATCGTGCTGATTGCTCAGCTAGGGATTGCAGAAGAAATAGTGTTAAGTTATCGTATTTTTCAACAAAAAAAGGTAACCCAACATGTATAAGGATATTACAGAAATTTTTTGTTTTATAGATGGTTTTGCTCTCCGCCATTGAATATAAGTTACAGCTTTTTTCGAAAAATCCGATCAAAAAATTCATGGAAGCTTTGAATTTTGGTACAAATGTTATGCATGAACTGTGACGTACTTTCTGCAAACATACTAAGAAGTACGTACTATTAGGGTGGCGAAGCAGCAGCAATAATAAAAGTGAACACATGCATAATCACATCTTACCGTAGTGCCTTTTGGCAACTCCAGTGCACCAAGGCCTGGTGTATGCTGAGCTGTTCCACCAGCTCCAACCGGCACTGGAGTGGCTGGTACGGTGAAGGATGTCTTACTGCTTTCAATCTGCTTCCGCTGCACAAGTGCATTAATAAGCTCCTGCTGCCGATCTGTCACATTCAAATCCTCCATCGCAATGCGGCGCTCACTGGGACCCGCATCTGGGTTATCTGGCTGAGCGTACTTGAAGCTCCTCCAGGCTGCCCGAGACTCCTTGTTCCATAGCTTCTTCCATGGCTTCTTCTCAAGGTCCTCTACATAAAAATAATGCGAAGACGAACATCAACGCCAGATGCCATAAAACACATCATTGTCAAAAATTTTCGTAATCCAGTACATAGCGTAAGCGGCGTGCATGTCCTCTGTCGTAAAACAAATCTTTGGCCCACGTTTACCCCAAATTCCATTTTTCAAAATACATAGAAAGGAATTTTTTTATCAATCAACCTGATCAAAAAATGTTGTAAAACAAGTATATGGATGACAGTAGCAGTAGGATAGGAGCTCACAAACCTGGCTTGCAGGCAAGTTCCTCCTTGTGGGTGGCCTTCACCTTTTCTTCCCTTGCACGTTGGGCATTGTCATCCGTTGCGTATCTACAAAGTACATGGGATGCACCGAATGAAAGTGCTTACTTATGATGCTGTGCATGCTTCATTCTATTGTTGTCTGTCCCCACTGAAAGTAAGCTAGTGATATGGATGGCATGTATGATTACCACAAACAAGATAATCACTAGAAGCATGACATTAGGTAAATAAACATGTACGTACTTTTGCCATTTCTTCTTGAAGCAGTCGACCGTAACTCTTGGCTGTAAGTCAGCCACTTGTGCAAAGCCAGCAGCAAAGCACTTATCCCAAACGGGCTGCAGATGCGGCTCACGTTGAATATCCTTCGCAATGAGGACCCGTGGATTCTTCAGGCTGCTGTCGAGGTTGTACGGCACGTTGTCGCGGACGGCTTTGTTGATGGCGGCCTGCTCATATGACCTGCTCCACTTTAATGGCTCACCATGATCATGATCCTTTCGTATACTGATTCTGCTTACTTCAGGGGATACCAATTGAACAGATGGCTGTTTTAGAGATACGTGGATAGTTAGTTTCTTCTGAGCCTGGTTCCAAGCCTTCCCCTTGAAAGGCGCGCTAATTTCCTTCTTCAGCCACCAAGTGCAGCGGCTAAGCAGCTGCACAGGTGCCACCTGCTGGGCCACAAGCTTGCCATCCTCATCCTCCGAGTCTAAAACCTGAACTGAAACTTCACTGATTGATTTTGCGCCAGCTGCATCAGTAAGGAGCTGCTCGAAATCTACCACTGACAGATTTATCTCAGTATCAATACGCCTCTTTTCTTCATTAGGACAGCAGACCAGCAGTTTACAAACAACTGGTGAATGTGTCTCCATTCATTAAAAGGTTGTACTATTGCAAATAACTTGCTCCTTCAGCAGGATACATACAGCTGCAGACATGAGGCATGGGCCCTACGTACTACTAAAAAGTGAAGAGAAGTGCTTTGGTACTCCGTCCAGGGTTGTGCGGCTGCCAATCAATCCCATGTAAGCAACAATGTTTCGTCACCCTGCTTTACAACATCCTTTATATGTACATTTAATGCCACCCGTGAAGCAAGCAAGAGCAACTGCTATAAAAGTTATGCTGTGCACTAGCCTTTAAATCTTAACATATATACAAGGTGCAGCAGCAATAAAGAATGTTATTTTACAATAATATTGATGATTGCCGTCGTCCTACATAAAAAATCTGTTTAGCTCTTCGCATGCGGCTAGCTATTTGCGGCATGTAACGGTTGGTTGTCGTAAAAGCTAGTCAACGAGTTCATGAGAAACGTCATAAATTATTTTTAAGGAATGCTAATCAAGTTTCTTATTAGCAAGCTCCTGGAAGTATGATGATGAGGCTGTATCCCAGTATTTCACGTACATGCATGTATAAGGAGCTTCCTGTGCGTATGCATGTAATTTACTATTCAAGTCTATCATTCGTTATTGAAAATTTACTTCAAGTGTAAATTACGCGGACATGCACGTTCCACTTTAATATCTCGTACTCCACATGCATGAGTACTGCCTGTACCACTCCATACAATGGAGGAGTCGTTTCCCTTTGTCAGATATCAGTTCTGTAAGGAAAAACAGTCTGATCCTGCTACTTTACTGTATATTATTACATGCTCATGGCCCACCTTTTATTAGGCTTTTTCTGTGGCATTACTTTCGGTATTGCTGTTGCCTCTTACGTTGCTCTGTATGCCCCTGTTTTAGTTGATGTATATGTTACAGAATATTTAGTGTGGATCCTCATGGGTTCTTCTGTTTTTGTTCTCATCACAGTGTTGGGCGTTACGATAGGGCGATACTGCTCAACGGTGTCATTTACACAGTCCAATCATGATGAACGAGCTCTTCAGCTTTTCGTCGTTTTACTTGGGTCACGGACGTTGACGTTTTCTGGAAGTACGGACTCAACTGTGGGACAGCTCATGGACTTCGTCTCCAGTAATTCCTTATTTACATTTCAACCTGGATCAGTTTGGAGGTTGACTTCTAGTAGAGGGGACGTGCTATCAGATCGAGATAAACATCTTGGCTTGTACGGCTTACATAACCAGTACCATGTTAAAGTTCTTGGCCGCCTCCTTGGAGGCAGTGGAAGGCTTCTGAACAAGCGCCCAGCCTCATCCAAAAGGGATAACATATCAGGTGCGCACGGATGACTTATGTTCATATAGGTTTTTAAGGGATATATTTATTTGGAACATTCATTGTGCACTCATCTCGTACCAGCCACCCACTCATGCTGTCAATAATTTTAAATCAAAGTACAGTTATTCATACTAGCCCGGGCTTTGGTGTGATGAGCCAGGCACTGTGGTTTGTTTGGATGGGTCCAATGAAACCCTTCCAATTGCCATCCACCGTGGCCATGCATGTATGCACGGAAAAAATTAAAATATCCCTCACGCCAAATTGGCATGCAAGCTACACCTACGTATCTCCTTACTTGCATGACAGCATGATTAAATGAATGCAATATTACTGTGCTGCAAAATTCACAGATGCATGGCTGCAAAAGCACAAGTTCAGTCGTTGTCAGGACCCTCTTGGTCAGGAGGTTTATGCATGTACTCAATGCCCATTTACTGGAAGGACACGGTCGCAGCTTTATGGGCACATGAAGAGATGCAGACTTTCTTTCCCAGAGGATACCAACTTAAACATGGACAATGAGAATGACTTCAACACCTCTGATGATCATAATGAAGACCATAGCAGTAGCAGCAAGGACAGTTCAGGGCATACATCAGAGGTGTTGTCAGGGGATAGCAGTGGACATTCGCAGGTTCAGGAAGAAACAGCTCTGCCCTCCTCACTTGTTTCTGCTCTCATTCACGTTATGGATGATCTTGATCCTGCCAATCCTAATCACCGGCAAACTCTAGAATATATATCAGCAATCCTGGATACCTTATGCCAACATAGTTATCCTGAATCTGAGGATGATGAACCCGATGCAGCAGAACTTGGTGTACTTTCACAGTTAGGGGCCATGGATCATGGGCAGTTACAGCTGCTGGAACCCACAAACCCAGCCGAGCTTCTTGCCTCAGGAAGCACTGTTCAAGCGTACAAAGAACGTTTGGATGACCCTCTGTGGAGGGTCACTGTGAATAATGGTGATGGCGTTGTAGTGTGCCAAGGTAAGAGAAGTGTTGAGGCCTATTGTAGGGCATTATTAAACATCTTGCCTTGTTTGACGGATGCATGCCTTTGGAAGAAAATAAGATTGTTCTCCTGCATGTACATGCATATTGAATGCATGCAGAGGCAAGAATAACCGTGGGTCAGTTTGGATATGCCTGGCTGAAAGAAAAGATGGCTGGACGTGTTTGAGATGTGGTTGCAGATCGACAGCTACGGTTCTTGAGGGATATCTGCTAACCTCCTGGTAACCATGTTCCACCCAGTCTTTATGTCCTCTGAAAGATGCTTGGAATACCAGACCTATGGGCCTCAATATAATGTACCTTTCTTTTGATGCCCGTGCTTGTCCGTCTCACTTTCGTGGATGGCCACACATCGTCATTGTTCGTTACCTTCAAGGCCCACCATTAACATACATATATGATTTTAGAAATGATAAGCTTACATTTTTTATTAAAAAAGAGAAAAACAAATCGACATATACCACATCAAACCACAAAGCACGCAGCAAATTAAAAGACTAGAACGAAACATAAAATTACAACTCACTAAAACGGGAAGACAGGATGAATGGGCTGTACCTTTTTCGCTGCCGCCTTGCTTGAGTTTGTAGCATTCCTGCTGGAGTTCCTTGCCTTAGAGGGCTCTGAACTCTTTGCCTACATGAAAAGGAAGTATGTTTGAGGAATATAGGAACAATTACATAAAAGACAAAATGGAGAAAACAGGTTAAAGGACATTAATGACCTGTACATCCCTGTACATGCAATCAGTAATGTACATCACCCATCCTGCAATAACCTTGCTAAGCGCGCCTGGAAATTTGCACACCCCTTCATCCACTCTCTTTACCACTATTATTTGGACTAACCTGTCGGCGTCTAGCGGCCTTGATCTCCTTCTCCTTCTGATGTATGCGAGCTGCATTGGCAGCCAGCACCATCATCAATGCATCTTCACCATGTGCGGGCTGCTTTTGGCGTTGGCTAGTGCGCCCATCCTGAGTTCCTGGCGGCTCGTCATTTCGGCCGCTTTTCTGCGGTTTGGTAGCAATTAAGCATTTCGTAAATGAGGAAATAAAGGCATGAAAAAATTGTTATTGTTTAACTAGCTAAAATAAGAAACAAATGTTATGCATGAACTGTGACGTACTTTCTGCAAACATACTAAGAAGTACGTACTATTAGGGTGGCGAAGCAGCAGCAATAATAAAAGTGAACACATGCATAATCACATCTTACCGTAGTGCCTTTTGGCAACTCCAGTGCACCAAGGCCTGGTGTATGCTGAGCTGTTCCACCAGCTCCAACCGGCACTGGAGTGGCTGGTACGGTGAAGGATGTCTTACTGCTTTCAATCTGCTTCCGCTGCACAAGTGCATTAATAAGCTCCTGCTGCCGATCTGTCACATTCAAATCCTCCATCGCAATGCGGCGCTCACTGGGACCCGCATCTGGGTTATCTGGCTGAGCGTACTTGAAGCTCCTCCAGGCTGCCCGAGACTCCTTGTTCCATAGCTTCTTCCATGGCTTCTTCTCAAGGTCCTCTACATAAAAATAATGCGAAGACGAACATCAACGCCAGATGCCATAATACACATCATTGTCAAAAATTTTCGTAATCCAGTACATAGCGTAAGCGGCGTGCATGTCCTCTGTCGTAAAACAAATCTTTGGCCCACGTTTACCCCAAATTCCATTTTTCAAAATACATAGAAAGGAATTTTTTTATCAATCAACCTGATCAAAAAATGTTGTAAAACAAGTATATGGATGACAGTAGCAGTAGGATAGGAGCTCACAAACCTGGCTTGCAGGCAAGTCCCTCCTTGTGGGTGGCCTTCACCTTTTCTTCCCTTGCACGTTGGGCATTGTCATCCGTTGCGTATCTACAAAGTACATGGGATGCACCGAATGAAAGTGCTTACTTATGATGCTGTGCATGCTTCATTCTATTGTTGTCTGTCCCCACTGAAAGTAAGCTAGTGATATGGATGGCATGTATGATTACCACAAACAAGATAATCACTAGAAGCATGACATTAGGTAAATAAACATGTACGTACTTTTGCCATTTCTTCTTGAAGCAGTCGACCGTAACTCTTGGCTGTAAGTCAGCCACTTGTGCAAAGCCAGCAGCAAAGCACTTATCCCAAACGGGCTGCAGATGCGGCTCACGTTGAATATCCTTCGCAATGAGGACCCGTGGATTCTTCAGGCTGCTGTCGAGGTTGTACGGCACGTTGTCGCGGACGGCTTTGTTGATGGCGGCCTGCTCATATGACCTGCTCCACTTTAATGGCTCACCACGATCATGATCCTTTCGTATACTGATTCTGCTTACTTCAGGGGATACCAATTGAACAGATGGCTGTTTTAGGGATACGTGGATAGTTAGTTTCTTCTGAGCCTGGTTCCAAGCCTTCCCCTTGAAAGGCGCGCTAATTTCCTTCTTCAGCCACCGAGTGCAGCGGCTAAGCAGCTGCACAGGCGCCACCTGCTGGGCCACAAGCTTGCCATCCTCATCCTCCGAGTCTAAAACCTGAACTGAAACTTCACTGATTGATTTTGCTCCAGCTGCATCAGTAAGGAGCTGCTCGAAATCTACCACTGACAGATTTATCTCAGTATCAATACGCCTCTTTTCTTCATTAGGACAGCAGACCAGCAGTTTACAAACAACTGGTGAATGTGTCTCCATTCATTAAAAGGTTGTACTATTGCAAATAACTTGCTCCTTCAGCAGGATACATACAGCTGCAGACATGAGGCATGGGCCCTACGTACTACTAAAAAGTGAAGAGAAGTGCTTTGGTACTCCGTCCAGGGTTGTGCGGCTGCCAATCAATCCCATGTAAGCAACAATGTTTCGTCACCCTGCTTTACAACATCCTTTATATGTACATTTAATGCCACCCGTGAAGCAAGCAAGAGCAACTGCTATAAAAGTTATGCTGTGCACTAGCCTTTAAATCTTAACATATATACAAGGTGCAGCAGCAATAAAGAATGTTATTTTACAATAATATTGATGATTGCCGTCGTCCTACATAAAAAATCTGTTTAGCTCTTCGCATGCGGCTAGCTATTTGCGGCATGTAACGGTTGGTTGTCGTAAAAGCTAGTCAACGAGTTCATGAGAAACGTCATAAATTATTTTTAAGGAATGCTAATCAAGTTTCTTATTAGCAAGCTCCTGGAAGTATGATGATGAGGCTGTATCCCAGTATTTCACGTACATGCATGTATAAGGAGCTTCCTGTGCGTATGCATGTAATTTACTATTCAAGTCTATCATTCGTTATTGAAAATTTACTTCAAGTGTAAATTACGCGGACATGCACGTTCCACTTTAATATCTCGTACTCCACATGCATGAGTACTGCCTGTACCACTCCATACAATGGAGGAGTCGTTTCCCTTTGTCAGATATCAGTTCTGTAAGGAAAAACAGTCTGATCCTGCTACTTTACTGTATATTATTACATGCTCATGGCCCACCTTTTATTAGGCTTTTTCTGTGGCATTACTTTCGGTATTGCTGTTGCCTCTTACGTTGCTCTGTATGCCCCTGTTTTAGTTGATGTATATGTTACAGAATATTTAGTGTGGATCCTCATGGGTTCTTCTGTTTTTGTTCTCATCACAGTGTTGGGCGTTACGATAGGGCGATACTGCTCAACGGTGTCATTTACACAGTCCAATCATGATGAACGAGCTCTTCAGCTTTTCGTCGTTTTACTTGGGTCACGGACGTTGACGTTTTCTGGAAGTACGGACTCAACTGTGGGACAGCTCATGGACTTCGTCTCCAGTAATTCCTTATTTACATTTCAACCTGGATCAGTTTGGAGGTTGACTTCTAGTAGAGGGGACGTGCTATCAGATCGAGATAAACATCTTGGCTTGTACGGCTTACATAACCAGTACCATGTTAAAGTTCTTGGCCGCCTCCTTGGAGGCAGTGGAAGGCTTCTGAACAAGCGCCCAGCCTCATCCAAAAGGGATAACATATCAGGTGCGCACGGATGACTTATGTTCATATAGGTTTTTAAGGGATATATTTATTTGGAACATTCATTGTGCACTCATCTCGTACCAGCCACCCACTCATGCTGTCAATAATTTTAAATCAAAGTACAGTTATTCATACTAGCCCGGGCTTTGGTGTGATGAGCCAGGCACTGTGGTTTGTTTGGATGGGTCCAATGAAACCCTTCCAATTGCCATCCACCGTGGCCATGCATGTATGCACGGAAAAAATTAAAATATCCCTCACGCCAAATTGGCATGCAAGCTACACCTACGTATCTCCTTACTTGCATGACAGCATGATTAAATGAATGCAATATTACTGTGCTGCAAAATTCACAGATGCATGGCTGCAAAAGCACAAGTTCAGTCGTTGTCAGGACCCTCTTGGTCAGGAGGTTTATGCATGTACTCAATGCCCATTTACTGGAAGGACACGGTCGCAGCTTTATGGGCACATGAAGAGATGCAGACTTTCTTTCCCAGAGGATACCAACTTAAACATGGACAATGAGAATGACTTCAACACCTCTGATGATCATAATGAAGACCATAGCAGTAGCAGCAAGGACAGTTCAGGGCATACATCAGAGGTGTTGTCAGGGGATAGCAGTGGACATTCGCAGGTTCAGGAAGAAACAGCTCTGCCCTCCTCACTTGTTTCTGCTCTCATTCACGTTATGGATGATCTTGATCCTGCCAATCCTAATCACCGGCAAACTCTAGAATATATATCAGCAATCCTGGATACCTTATGCCAACATAGTTATCCTGAATCTGAGGATGATGAACCCGATGCAGCAGAACTTGGTGTACTTTCACAGTTAGGGGCCATGGATCATGGGCAGTTACAGCTGCTGGAACCCACAAACCCAGCCGAGCTTCTTGCCTCAGGAAGCACTGTTCAAGCGTACAAAGAACGTTTGGATGACCCTCTGTGGAGGGTCACTGTGAATAATGGTGATGGCGTTGTAGTGTGCCAAGGTAAGAGAAGTGTTGAGGCCTATTGTAGGGCATTATTAAACATCTTGCCTTGTTTGACGGATGCATGCCTTTGGAAGAAAATAAGATTGTTCTCCTGCATGTACATGCATATTGAATGCATGCAGAGGCAAGAATAACCGTGGGTCAGTTTGGATATGCCTGGCTGAAAGAAAAGATGGCTGGACGTGTTTGAGATGTGGTTGCAGATCAACAGCTACGGTTCTTGAGGGATATCTGCTAACCTCCTGGTAACCATGTTCCACCCAGTCTTTATGTCCTCCGAAAGATGCTTGGAATACCAGACCTATGGGCCTCAATATAATGTACCTTTCTTTTGATGCCCGTGCTTGTCCGTCTCACTCCGTGGATGGCCACACATCGTCATTGTTCGTTACCTTCAAGGCCCACCATTAACATACATATATGATTTTAGAAATGATAAGCTTACATTTTTTATTAAAAAAGAGAAAAACAAATCGACATATACCACATCAAACCACAAAGCACGCAGCAAATTAAAAGACTAGAACGAAACATAAAATTACAACTCACTAAAACGGGAAGACAGGATGAATGGGCTGTACCTTTTTCGCTGCCGCCTTGCTTGAGTTTGTAGCATTCCTGCTGGAGTTCCTTGCCTTAGAGGGCTCTGAACTCTTTGCCTACATGAAAAGGAAGTATGTTTGAGGAATATAGGAACAATTACATAAAAGACAAAATGGAGAAAACAGGTTAAAGGACATTAATGACCTGTACATCCCTGTACATGCAATCAGTAATGTACATCACCCATCCTGCAATAACCTTGCTAAGCGCGCCTGGAAATTTGCACACCCCTTCATCCACTCTCTTTACCACTATTATTTGGACTAACCTGTCGGCGTCTAGCGGCCTTGATCTCCTTCTCCTTCTGATGTATGCGAGCTGCATTGGCAGCCAGCACCATCATCAATGCATCTTCACCATGTGCGGGCTGCTTTTGGCGTTGGCTAGTGCGCCCATCCTGAGTTCCTGGCGGCTCGTCATTTCGGCCGCTTTTCTGCGGTTTGGTAGCAATTAAGCATTTCGTAAATGAGGAAATAAAGGCATGAAAAAATTGTTATTGTTTAACTAGCTAAAATAAGAAACAAATGTTATGCATGAACTGTGACGTACTTTCTGCAAACATACTAAGAAGTACGTACTATTAGGGTGGCGAAGCAGCAGCAATAATAAAAGTGAACACATGCATAATCACATCTTACCGTAGTGCCTTTTGGCAACTCCAGTGCACCAAGGCCTGGTGTATGCTGAGCTGTTCCACCAGCTCCAACCGGCACTGGAGTGGCTGGTACGGTGAAGGATGTCTTACTGCTTTCAATCTGCTTCCGCTGCACAAGTGCATTAATAAGCTCCTGCTGCCGATCTGTCACATTCAAATCCTCCATCGCAATGCGGCGCTCACTGGGACCCGCATCTGGGTTATCTGGCTGAGCGTACTTGAAGCTCCTCCAGGCTGCCCGAGACTCCTTGTTCCATAGCTTCTTCCATGGCTTCTTCTCAAGGTCCTCTACATAAAAATAATGCGAAGACGAACATCAACGCCAGATGCCATAATACACATCATTGTCAAAAATTTTCGTAATCCAGTACATAGCGTAAGCGGCGTGCATGTCCTCTGTCGTAAAACAAATCTTTGGCCCACGTTTACCCCAAATTCCATTTTTCAAAATACATAGAAAGGAATTTTTTTATCAATCAACCTGATCAAAAAATGTTGTAAAACAAGTATATGGATGACAGTAGCAGTAGGATAGGAGCTCACAAACCTGGCTTGCAGGCAAGTCCCTCCTTGTGGGTGGCCTTCACCTTTTCTTCCCTTGCACGTTGGGCATTGTCATCCGTTGCGTATCTACAAAGTACATGGGATGCACCGAATGAAAGTGCTTACTTATGATGCTGTGCATGCTTCATTCTATTGTTGTCTGTCCCCACTGAAAGTAAGCTAGTGATATGGATGGCATGTATGATTACCACAAACAAGATAATCACTAGAAGCATGACATTAGGTAAATAAACATGTACGTACTTTTGCCATTTCTTCTTGAAGCAGTCGACCGTAACTCTTGGCTGTAAGTCAGCCACTTGTGCAAAGCCAGCAGCAAAGCACTTATCCCAAACGGGCTGCAGATGCGGCTCACGTTGAATATCCTTCGCAATGAGGACCCGTGGATTCTTCAGGCTGCTGTCGAGGTTGTACGGCACGTTGTCGCGGACGGCTTTGTTGATGGCGGCCTGCTCATATGACCTGCTCCACTTTAATGGCTCACCACGATCATGATCCTTTCGTATACTGATTCTGCTTACTTCAGGGGATACCAATTGAACAGATGGCTGTTTTAGGGATACGTGGATAGTTAGTTTCTTCTGAGCCTGGTTCCAAGCCTTCCCCTTGAAAGGCGCGCTAATTTCCTTCTTCAGCCACCGAGTGCAGCGGCTAAGCAGCTGCACAGGCGCCACCTGCTGGGCCACAAGCTTGCCATCCTCATCCTCCGAGTCTAAAACCTGAACTGAAACTTCACTGATTGATTTTGCTCCAGCTGCATCAGTAAGGAGCTGCTCGAAATCTACCACTGACAGATTTATCTCAGTATCAATACGCCTCTTTTCTTCATTAGGACAGCAGACCAGCAGTTTACAAACAACTGGTGAATGTGTCTCCATTCATTAAAAGGTTGTACTATTGCAAATAACTTGCTCCTTCAGCAGGATACATACAGCTGCAGACATGAGGCATGGGCCCTACGTACTACTAAAAAGTGAAGAGAAGTGCTTTGGTACTCCGTCCAGGGTTGTGCGGCTGCCAATCAATCCCATGTAAGCAACAATGTTTCGTCACCCTGCTTTACAACATCCTTTATATGTACATTTAATGCCACCCGTGAAGCAAGCAAGAGCAACTGCTATAAAAGTTATGCTGTGCACTAGCCTTTAAATCTTAACATATATACAAGGTGCAGCAGCAATAAAGAATGTTATTTTACAATAATATTGATGATTGCCGTCGTCCTACATAAAAAATCTGTTTAGCTCTTCGCATGCGGCTAGCTATTTGCGGCATGTAACGGTTGGTTGTCGTAAAAGCTAGTCAACGAGTTCATGAGAAACGTCATAAATTATTTTTAAGGAATGCTAATCAAGTTTCTTATTAGCAAGCTCCTGGAAGTATGATGATGAGGCTGTATCCCAGTATTTCACGTACATGCATGTATAAGGAGCTTCCTGTGCGTATGCATGTAATTTACTATTCAAGTCTATCATTCGTTATTGAAAATTTACTTCAAGTGTAAATTACGCGGACATGCACGTTCCACTTTAATATCTCGTACTCCACATGCATGAGTACTGCCTGTACCACTCCATACAATGGAGGAGTCGTTTCCCTTTGTCAGATATCAGTTCTGTAAGGAAAAACAGTCTGATCCTGCTACTTTACTGTATATTATTACATGCTCATGGCCCACCTTTTATTAGGCTTTTTCTGTGGCATTACTTTCGGTATTGCTGTTGCCTCTTACGTTGCTCTGTATGCCCCTGTTTTAGTTGATGCATATGTTACAGAATATTTAGTGTGGATCCTCATGGGTTCTTCTGTTTTTGTTCTCATCACAGTGTTGGGCGTTACGATAGGGCGATACTGCTCAACGGTGTCATTTACACAGTCCAATCATGATGAACGAGCTCTTCAGCTTTTCATCGTTTTACTTGGGTCACGGACGTTGACGTTTTCTGGAAGTACGGACTCAACTGTGGGACAGCTCATGGACTTCGTCTCCAGTAATTCCTTATTTACATTTCAACCTGGATCAGTTTGGAGGTTGACTTCTAGTAGAGGGGACGTGCTATCAGATCGAGATAAACATCTTGGCTTGTACGGCTTACATAACCAGTACCATGTTAAAGTTCTTGGCCGCCTCCTTGGAGGCAGTGGAAGGCTTCTGAACAAGCGCCCAGCCTCATCCAAAAGGGATAACATATCAGGTGCGCACGGATGACTTATGTTCATATAGGTTTTTAAGGGATATATTTATTTGGAACATTCATTGTGCACTCATCTCGTACCAGCCACCCACTCATGCTGTCAATAATTTTAAATCAAAGTACAGTTATTCATACTAGCCCGGGCTTTGGTGTGATGAGCCAGGCACTGTGGTTTGTTTGGATGGGTCCAATGAAACCCTTCCAATTGCCATCCACCGTGGCCATGCATGTATGCACGGAAAAAATTAAAATATCCCTCACGCCAAATTGGCATGCAAGCTACACCTACGTATCTCCTTACTTGCATGACAGCATGATTAAATGAATGCAATATTACTGTGCTGCAAAATTCACAGATGCATGGCTGCAAAAGCACAAGTTCAGTCGTTGTCAGGACCCTCTTGGTCAGGAGGTTTATGCATGTACTCAATGCCCATTTACTGGAAGGACACGGTCGCAGCTTTATGGGCACATGAAGAGATGCAGACTTTCTTTCCCAGAGGATACCAACTTAAACATGGACAATGAGAATGACTTCAACACCTCTGATGATCATAATGAAGACCATAGCAGTAGCAGCAAGGACAGTTCAGGGCATACATCAGAGGTGTTGTCAGGGGATAGCAGTGGACATTCGCAGGTTCAGGAAGAAACAGCTCTGCCCTCCTCACTTGTTTCTGCTCTCATTCACGTTATGGATGATCTTGATCCTGCCAATCCTAATCACCGGCAAACTCTAGAATATATATCAGCAATCCTGGATACCTTATGCCAACATAGTTATCCTGAATCTGAGGATGATGAACCCGATGCAGCAGAACTTGGTGTACTTTCACAGTTAGGGGCCATGGATCATGGGCAGTTACAGCTGCTGGAACCCACAAACCCAGCCGAGCTTCTTGCCTCAGGAAGCACTGTTCAAGCGTACAAAGAACGTTTGGATGACCCTCTGTGGAGGGTCACTGTGAATAATGGTGATGGCGTTGTAGTGTGCCAAGGTAAGAGAAGTGTTGAGGCCTATTGTAGGGCATTATTAAACATCTTGCCTTGTTTGACGGATGCATGCCTTTGGAAGAAAATAAGATTGTTCTCCTGCATGTACATGCATATTGAATGCATGCAGAGGCAAGAATAACCGTGGGTCAGTTTGGATATGCCTGGCTGAAAGAAAAGATGGCTGGACGTGTTTGAGATGTGGTTGCAGATCGACAGCTACGGTTCTTGAGGGATATCTGCTAACCTCCTGGTAACCATGTTCCACCCAGTCTTTATGTCCTCCGAAAGATGCTTGGAATACCAGACCTATGGGCCTCAATATAATGTACCTTTCTTTTGATGCCCGTGCTTGTCCGTCTCACTCCGTGGATGGCCACACATCGTCATTGTTCGTTACCTTCAAGGCCCACCATTAACATACATATATGATTTTAGAAATGATAAGCTTACATTTTTTATTAAAAAAGAGAAAAACAAATCGACATATACCACATCAAACCACAAAGCACGCAGCAAATTAAAAGACTAGAACGAAACATAAAATTACAACTCACTAAAACGGGAAGACAGGATGAATGGGCTGTACCTTTTTCGCTGCCGCCTTGCTTGAGTTTGTAGCATTCCTGCTGGAGTTCCTTGCCTTAGAGGGCTCTGAACTCTTTGCCTACATGAAAAGGAAGTATGTTTGAGGAATATAGGAACAATTACATAAAAGACAAAATGGAGAAAACAGGTTAAAGGACATTAATGACCTGTACATCCCTGTACATGCAATCAGTAATGTACATCACCCATCCTGCAATAACCTTGCTAAGCGCGCCTGGAAATTTGCACACCCCTTCATCCACTCTCTTTACCACTATTATTTGGACTAACCTGTCGGCGTCTAGCGGCCTTGATCTCCTTCTCCTTCTGATGTATGCGAGCTGCATTGGCAGCCAGCACCATCATCAATGCATCTTCACCATGTGCGGGCTGCTTTTGGCGTTGGCTAGTGCGCCCATCCTGAGTTCCTGGCGGCTCGTCATTTCGGCCGCTTTTCTGCGGTTTGGTAGCAATTAAGCATTTCGTAAATGAGGAAATAAAGGCATGAAAAAATTGTTATTGTTTAACTAGCTAAAATAAGAAACAAATGTTATGCATGAACTGTGACGTACTTTCTGCAAACATACTAAGAAGTACGTACTATTAGGGTGGCGAAGCAGCAGCAATAATAAAAGTGAACACATGCATAATCACATCTTACCGTAGTGCCTTTTGGCAACTCCAGTGCACCAAGGCCTGGTGTATGCTGAGCTGTTCCACCAGCTCCAACCGGCACTGGAGTGGCTGGTACGGTGAAGGATGTCTTACTGCTTTCAATCTGCTTCCGCTGCACAAGTGCATTAATAAGCTCCTGCTGCCGATCTGTCACATTCAAATCCTCCATCGCAATGCGGCGCTCACTGGGACCCGCATCTGGGTTATCTGGCTGAGCGTACTTGAAGCTCCTCCAGGCTGCCCGAGACTCCTTGTTCCATAGCTTCTTCCATGGCTTCTTCTCAAGGTCCTCTACATAAAAATAATGCGAAGACGAACATCAACGCCAGATGCCATAATACACATCATTGTCAAAAATTTTCGTAATCCAGTACATAGCGTAAGCGGCGTGCATGTCCTCTGTCGTAAAACAAATCTTTGGCCCACGTTTACCCCAAATTCCATTTTTCAAAATACATAGAAAGGAATTTTTTTATCAATCAACCTGATCAAAAAATGTTGTAAAACAAGTATATGGATGACAGTAGCAGTAGGATAGGAGCTCACAAACCTGGCTTGCAGGCAAGTCCCTCCTTGTGGGTGGCCTTCACCTTTTCTTCCCTTGCACGTTGGGCATTGTCATCCGTTGCGTATCTACAAAGTACATGGGATGCACCGAATGAAAGTGCTTACTTATGATGCTGTGCATGCTTCATTCTATTGTTGTCTGTCCCCACTGAAAGTAAGCTAGTGATATGGATGGCATGTATGATTACCACAAACAAGATAATCACTAGAAGCATGACATTAGGTAAATAAACATGTACGTACTTTTGCCATTTCTTCTTGAAGCAGTCGACCGTAACTCTTGGCTGTAAGTCAGCCACTTGTGCAAAGCCAGCAGCAAAGCACTTATCCCAAACGGGCTGCAGATGCGGCTCACGTTGAATATCCTTCGCAATGAGGACCCGTGGATTCTTCAGGCTGCTGTCGAGGTTGTACGGCACGTTGTCGCGGACGGCTTTGTTGATGGCGGCCTGCTCATATGACCTGCTCCACTTTAATGGCTCACCACGATCATGATCCTTTCGTATACTGATTCTGCTTACTTCAGGGGATACCAATTGAACAGATGGCTGTTTTAGGGATACGTGGATAGTTAGTTTCTTCTGAGCCTGGTTCCAAGCCTTCCCCTTGAAAGGCGCGCTAATTTCCTTCTTCAGCCACCGAGTGCAGCGGCTAAGCAGCTGCACAGGCGCCACCTGCTGGGCCACAAGCTTGCCATCCTCATCCTCCGAGTCTAAAACCTGAACTGAAACTTCACTGATTGATTTTGCTCCAGCTGCATCAGTAAGGAGCTGCTCGAAATCTACCACTGACAGATTTATCTCAGTATCAATACGCCTCTTTTCTTCATTAGGACAGCAGACCAGCAGTTTACAAACAACTGGTGAATGTGTCTCCATTCATTAAAAGGTTGTACTATTGCAAATAACTTGCTCCTTCAGCAGGATACATACAGCTGCAGACATGAGGCATGGGCCCTACGTACTACTAAAAAGTGAAGAGAAGTGCTTTGGTACTCCGTCCAGGGTTGTGCGGCTGCCAATCAATCCCATGTAAGCAACAATGTTTCGTCACCCTGCTTTACAACATCCTTTATATGTACATTTAATGCCACCCGTGAAGCAAGCAAGAGCAACTGCTATAAAAGTTATGCTGTGCACTAGCCTTTAAATCTTAACATATATACAAGGTGCAGCAGCAATAAAGAATGTTATTTTACAATAATATTGATGATTGCCGTCGTCCTACATAAAAAATCTGTTTAGCTCTTCGCATGCGGCTAGCTATTTGCGGCATGTAACGGTTGGTTGTCGTAAAAGCTAGTCAACGAGTTCATGAGAAACGTCATAAATTATTTTTAAGGAATGCTAATCAAGTTTCTTATTAGCAAGCTCCTGGAAGTATGATGATGAGGCTGTATCCCAGTATTTCACGTACATGCATGTATAAGGAGCTTCCTGTGCGTATGCATGTAATTTACTATTCAAGTCTATCATTCGTTATTGAAAATTTACTTCAAGTGTAAATTACGCGGACATGCACGTTCCACTTTAATATCTCGTACTCCACATGCATGAGTACTGCCTGTACCACTCCATACAATGGAGGAGTCGTTTCCCTTTGTCAGATATCAGTTCTGTAAGGAAAAACAGTCTGATCCTGCTACTTTACTGTATATTATTACATGCTCATGGCCCACCTTTTATTAGGCTTTTTCTGTGGCATTACTTTCGGTATTGCTGTTGCCTCTTACGTTGCTCTGTATGCCCCTGTTTTAGTTGATGTATATGTTACAGAATATTTAGTGTGGATCCTCATGGGTTCTTCTGTTTTTGTTCTCATCACAGTGTTGGGCGTTACGATAGGGCGATACTGCTCAACGGTGTCATTTACACAGTCCAATCATGATGAACGAGCTCTTCAGCTTTTCATCGTTTTACTTGGGTCACGGACGTTGACGTTTTCTGGAAGTACGGACTCAACTGTGGGACAGCTCATGGACTTCGTCTCCAGTAATTCCTTATTTACATTTCAACCTGGATCAGTTTGGAGGTTGACTTCTAGTAGAGGGGACGTGCTATCAGATCGAGATAAACATCTTGGCTTGTACGGCTTACATAACCAGTACCATGTTAAAGTTCTTGGCCGCCTCCTTGGAGGCAGTGGAAGGCTTCTGAACAAGCGCCCAGCCTCATCCAAAAGGGATAACATATCAGGTGCGCACGGATGACTTATGTTCATATAGGTTTTTAAGGGATATATTTATTTGGAACATTCATTGTGCACTCATCTCGTACCAGCCACCCACTCATGCTGTCAATAATTTTAAATCAAAGTACAGTTATTCATACTAGCCCGGGCTTTGGTGTGATGAGCCAGGCACTGTGGTTTGTTTGGATGGGTCCAATGAAACCCTTCCAAATGCCATCCACCGTGGCCATGCATGTATGCACGGAAAAAATTAAAATATCCCTCACGCCAAATTGGCATGCAAGCTACACCTACGTATCTCCTTACTTGCATGACAGCATGATTAAATGAATGCAATATTACTGTGCTGCAAAATTCACAGATGCATGGCTGCAAAAGCACAAGTTCAGTCGTTGTCAGGACCCTCTTGGTCAGGAGGTTTATGCATGTACTCAATGCCCATTTACTGGAAGGACACGGTCGCAGCTTTATGGGCACATGAAGAGATGCAGACTTTCTTTCCCAGAGGATACCAACTTAAACATGGACAATGAGAATGACTTCAACACCTCTGATGATCATAATGAAGACCATAGCAGTAGCAGCAAGGACAGTTCAGGGCATACATCAGAGGTGTTGTCAGGGGATAGCAGTGGACATTCGCAGGTTCAGGAAGAAACAGCTCTGCCCTCCTCACTTGTTTCTGCTCTCATTCACGTTATGGATGATCTTGATCCTGCCAATCCTAATCACCGGCAAACTCTAGAATATATATCAGCAATCCTGGATACCTTATGCCAACATAGTTATCCTGAATCTGAGGATGATGAACCCGATGCAGCAGAACTTGGTGTACTTTCACAGTTAGGGGCCATGGATCATGGGCAGTTACAGCTGCTGGAACCCACAAACCCAGCCGAGCTTCTTGCCTCAGGAAGCACTGTTCAAGCGTACAAAGAACGTTTGGATGACCCTCTGTGGAGGGTCACTGTGAATAATGGTGATGGCGTTGTAGTGTGCCAAGGTAAGAGAAGTGTTGAGGCCTATTGTAGGGCATTATTAAACATCTTGCCTTGTTTGACGGATGCATGCCTTTGGAAGAAAATAAGATTGTTCTCCTGCATGTACATGCATATTGAATGCATGCAGAGGCAAGAATAACCGTGGGTCAGTTTGGATATGCCTGGCTGAAAGAAAAGATGGCTGGACGTGTTTGAGATGTGGTTGCAGATCGACAGCTACGGTTCTTGAGGGATATCTGCTAACCTCCTGGTAACCATGTTCCACCCAGTCTTTATGTCCTCCGAAAGATGCTTGGAATACCAGACCTATGGGCCTCAATATAATGTACCTTTCTTTTGATGCCCGTGCTTGTCCGTCTCACTCCGTGGATGGCCACACATCGTCATTGTTCGTTACCTTCAAGGCCCACCATTAACATACATATATGATTTTAGAAATGATAAGCTTACATTTTTTATTAAAAAAGAGAAAAACAAATCGACATATACCACATCAAACCACAAAGCACGCAGCAAATTAAAAGACTAGAACGAAACATAAAATTACAACTCACTAAAACGGGAAGACAGGATGAATGGGCTGTACCTTTTTCGCTGCCGCCTTGCTTGAGTTTGTAGCATTCCTGCTGGAGTTCCTTGCCTTAGAGGGCTCTGAACTCTTTGCCTACATGAAAAGGAAGTATGTTTGAGGAATATAGGAACAATTACATAAAAGACAAAATGGAGAAAACAGGTTAAAGGACATTAATGACCTGTACATCCCTGTACATGCAATCAGTAATGTACATCACCCATCCTGCAATAACCTTGCTAAGCGCGCCTGGAAATTTGCACACCCCTTCATCCACTCTCTTTACCACTATTATTTGGACTAACCTGTCGGCGTCTAGCGGCCTTGATCTCCTTCTCCTTCTGATGTATGCGAGCTGCATTGGCAGCCAGCACCATCATCAATGCATCTTCACCATGTGCGGGCTGCTTTTGGCGTTGGCTAGTGCGCCCATCCTGAGTTCCTGGCGGCTCGTCATTTCGGCCGCTTTTCTGCGGTTTGGTAGCAATTAAGCATTTCGTAAATGAGGAAATAAAGGCATGAAAAAATTGTTATTGTTTAACTAGCTAAAATAAGAAACAAATGTTATGCATGAACTGTGACGTACTTTCTGCAAACATACTAAGAAGTACGTACTATTAGGGTGGCGAAGCAGCAGCAATAATAAAAGTGAACACATGCATAATCACATCTTACCGTAGTGCCTTTTGGCAACTCCAGTGCACCAAGGCCTGGTGTATGCTGAGCTGTTCCACCAGCTCCAACCGGCACTGGAGTGGCTGGTACGGTGAAGGATGTCTTACTGCTTTCAATCTGCTTCCGCTGCACAAGTGCATTAATAAGCTCCTGCTGCCGATCTGTCACATTCAAATCCTCCATCGCAATGCGGCGCTCACTGGGACCCGCATCTGGGTTATCTGGCTGAGCGTACTTGAAGCTCCTCCAGGCTGCCCGAGACTCCTTGTTCCATAGCTTCTTCCATGGCTTCTTCTCAAGGTCCTCTACATAAAAATAATGCGAAGACGAACATCAACGCCAGATGCCATAATACACATCATTGTCAAAAATTTTCGTAATCCAGTACATAGCGTAAGCGGCGTGCATGTCCTCTGTCGTAAAACAAATCTTTGGCCCACGTTTACCCCAAATTCCATTTTTCAAAATACATAGAAAGGAATTTTTTTATCAATCAACCTGATCAAAAAATGTTGTAAAACAAGTATATGGATGACAGTAGCAGTAGGATAGGAGCTCACAAACCTGGCTTGCAGGCAAGTCCCTCCTTGTGGGTGGCCTTCACCTTTTCTTCCCTTGCACGTTGGGCATTGTCATCCGTTGCGTATCTACAAAGTACATGGGATGCACCGAATGAAAGTGCTTACTTATGATGCTGTGCATGCTTCATTCTATTGTTGTCTGTCCCCACTGAAAGTAAGCTAGTGATATGGATGGCATGTATGATTACCACAAACAAGATAATCACTAGAAGCATGACATTAGGTAAATAAACATGTACGTACTTTTGCCATTTCTTCTTGAAGCAGTCGACCGTAACTCTTGGCTGTAAGTCAGCCACTTGTGCAAAGCCAGCAGCAAAGCACTTATCCCAAACGGGCTGCAGATGCGGCTCACGTTGAATATCCTTCGCAATGAGGACCCGTGGATTCTTCAGGCTGCTGTCGAGGTTGTACGGCACGTTGTCGCGGACGGCTTTGTTGATGGCGGCCTGCTCATATGACCTGCTCCACTTTAATGGCTCACCACGATCATGATCCTTTCGTATACTGATTCTGCTTACTTCAGGGGATACCAATTGAACAGATGGCTGTTTTAGGGATACGTGGATAGTTAGTTTCTTCTGAGCCTGGTTCCAAGCCTTCCCCTTGAAAGGCGCGCTAATTTCCTTCTTCAGCCACCGAGTGCAGCGGCTAAGCAGCTGCACAGGCGCCACCTGCTGGGCCACAAGCTTGCCATCCTCATCCTCCGAGTCTAAAACCTGAACTGAAACTTCACTGATTGATTTTGCTCCAGCTGCATCAGTAAGGAGCTGCTCGAAATCTACCACTGACAGATTTATCTCAGTATCAATACGCCTCTTTTCTTCATTAGGACAGCAGACCAGCAGTTTACAAACAACTGGTGAATGTGTCTCCATTCATTAAAAGGTTGTACTATTGCAAATAACTTGCTCCTTCAGCAGGATACATACAGCTGCAGACATGAGGCATGGGCCCTACGTACTACTAAAAAGTGAAGAGAAGTGCTTTGGTACTCCGTCCAGGGTTGTGCGGCTGCCAATCAATCCCATGTAAGCAACAATGTTTCGTCACCCTGCTTTACAACATCCTTTATATGTACATTTAATGCCACCCGTGAAGCAAGCAAGAGCAACTGCTATAAAAGTTATGCTGTGCACTAGCCTTTAAATCTTAACATATATACAAGGTGCAGCAGCAATAAAGAATGTTATTTTACAATAATATTGATGATTGCCGTCGTCCTACATAAAAAATCTGTTTAGCTCTTCGCATGCGGCTAGCTATTTGCGGCATGTAACGGTTGGTTGTCGTAAAAGCTAGTCAACGAGTTCATGAGAAACGTCATAAATTATTTTTAAGGAATGCTAATCAAGTTTCTTATTAGCAAGCTCCTGGAAGTATGATGATGAGGCTGTATCCCAGTATTTCACGTACATGCATGTATAAGGAGCTTCCTGTGCGTATGCATGTAATTTACTATTCAAGTCTATCATTCGTTATTGAAAATTTACTTCAAGTGTAAATTACGCGGACATGCACGTTCCACTTTAATATCTCGTACTCCACATGCATGAGTACTGCCTGTACCACTCCATACAATGGAGGAGTCGTTTCCCTTTGTCAGATATCAGTTCTGTAAGGAAAAACAGTCTGATCCTGCTACTTTACTGTATATTATTACATGCTCATGGCCCACCTTTTATTAGGCTTTTTCTGTGGCATTACTTTCGGTATTGCTGTTGCCTCTTACGTTGCTCTGTATGCCCCTGTTTTAGTTGATGTATATGTTACAGAATATTTAGTGTGGATCCTCATGGGTTCTTCTGTTTTTGTTCTCATCACAGTGTTGGGCGTTACGATAGGGCGATACTGCTCAACGGTGTCATTTACACAGTCCAATCATGATGAACGAGCTCTTCAGCTTTTCATCGTTTTACTTGGGTCACGGACGTTGACGTTTTCTGGAAGTACGGACTCAACTGTGGGACAGCTCATGGACTTCGTCTCCAGTAATTCCTTATTTACATTTCAACCTGGATCAGTTTGGAGGTTGACTTCTAGTAGAGGGGACGTGCTATCAGATCGAGATAAACATCTTGGCTTGTACGGCTTACATAACCAGTACCATGTTAAAGTTCTTGGCCGCCTCCTTGGAGGCAGTGGAAGGCTTCTGAACAAGCGCCCAGCCTCATCCAAAAGGGATAACATATCAGGTGCGCACGGATGACTTATGTTCATATAGGTTTTTAAGGGATATATTTATTTGGAACATTCATTGTGCACTCATCTCGTACCAGCCACCCACTCATGCTGTCAATAATTTTAAATCAAAGTACAGTTATTCATACTAGCCCGGGCTTTGGTGTGATGAGCCAGGCACTGTGGTTTGTTTGGATGGGTCCAATGAAACCCTTCCAAATGCCATCCACCGTGGCCATGCATGTATGCACGGAAAAAATTAAAATATCCCTCACGCCAAATTGGCATGCAAGCTACACCTACGTATCTCCTTACTTGCATGACAGCATGATTAAATGAATGCAATATTACTGTGCTGCAAAATTCACAGATGCATGGCTGCAAAAGCACAAGTTCAGTCGTTGTCAGGACCCTCTTGGTCAGGAGGTTTATGCATGTACTCAATGCCCATTTACTGGAAGGACACGGTCGCAGCTTTATGGGCACATGAAGAGATGCAGACTTTCTTTCCCAGAGGATACCAACTTAAACATGGACAATGAGAATGACTTCAACACCTCTGATGATCATAATGAAGACCATAGCAGTAGCAGCAAGGACAGTTCAGGGCATACATCAGAGGTGTTGTCAGGGGATAGCAGTGGACATTCGCAGGTTCAGGAAGAAACAGCTCTGCCCTCCTCACTTGTTTCTGCTCTCATTCACGTTATGGATGATCTTGATCCTGCCAATCCTAATCACCGGCAAACTCTAGAATATATATCAGCAATCCTGGATACCTTATGCCAACATAGTTATCCTGAATCTGAGGATGATGAACCCGATGCAGCAGAACTTGGTGTACTTTCACAGTTAGGGGCCATGGATCATGGGCAGTTACAGCTGCTGGAACCCACAAACCCAGCCGAGCTTCTTGCCTCAGGAAGCACTGTTCAAGCGTACAAAGAACGTTTGGATGACCCTCTGTGGAGGGTCACTGTGAATAATGGTGATGGCGTTGTAGTGTGCCAAGGTAAGAGAAGTGTTGAGGCCTATTGTAGGGCATTATTAAACATCTTGCCTTGTTTGACGGATGCATGCCTTTGGAAGAAAATAAGATTGTTCTCCTGCATGTACATGCATATTGAATGCATGCAGAGGCAAGAATAACCGTGGGTCAGTTTGGATATGCCTGGCTGAAAGAAAAGATGGCTGGACGTGTTTGAGATGTGGTTGCAGATCAACAGCTACGGTTCTTGAGGGATATCTGCTAACCTCCTGGTAACCATGTTCCACCCAGTCTTTATGTCCTCCGAAAGATGCTTGGAATACCAGACCTATGGGCCTCAATATAATGTACCTTTCTTTTGATGCCCGTGCTTGTCCGTCTCACTCCGTGGATGGCCACACATCGTCATTGTTCGTTACCTTCAAGGCCCACCATTAACATACATATATGATTTTAGAAATGATAAGCTTACATTTTTTATTAAAAAAGAGAAAAACAAATCGACATATACCACATCAAACCACAAAGCACGCAGCAAATTAAAAGACTAGAACGAAACATAAAATTACAACTCACTAAAACGGGAAGACAGGATGAATGGGCTGTACCTTTTTCGCTGCCGCCTTGCTTGAGTTTGTAGCATTCCTGCTGGAGTTCCTTGCCTTAGAGGGCTCTGAACTCTTTGCCTACATGAAAAGGAAGTATGTTTGAGGAATATAGGAACAATTACATAAAAGACAAAATGGAGAAAACAGGTTAAAGGACATTAATGACCTGTACATCCCTGTACATGCAATCAGTAATGTACATCACCCATCCTGCAATAACCTTGCTAAGCGCGCCTGGAAATTTGCACACCCCTTCATCCACTCTCTTTACCACTATTATTTGGACTAACCTGTCGGCGTCTAGCGGCCTTGATCTCCTTCTCCTTCTGATGTATGCGAGCTGCATTGGCAGCCAGCACCATCATCAATGCATCTTCACCATGTGCGGGCTGCTTTTGGCGTTGGCTAGTGCGCCCATCCTGAGTTCCTGGCGGCTCGTCATTTCGGCCGCTTTTCTGCGGTTTGGTAGCAATTAAGCATTTCGTAAATGAGGAAATAAAGGCATGAAAAAATTGTTATTGTTTAACTAGCTAAAATAAGAAACAAATGTTATGCATGAACTGTGACGTACTTTCTGCAAACATACTAAGAAGTACGTACTATTAGGGTGGCGAAGCAGCAGCAATAATAAAAGTGAACACATGCATAATCACATCTTACCGTAGTGCCTTTTGGCAACTCCAGTGCACCAAGGCCTGGTGTATGCTGAGCTGTTCCACCAGCTCCAACCGGCACTGGAGTGGCTGGTACGGTGAAGGATGTCTTACTGCTTTCAATCTGCTTCCGCTGCACAAGTGCATTAATAAGCTCCTGCTGCCGATCTGTCACATTCAAATCCTCCATCGCAATGCGGCGCTCACTGGGACCCGCATCTGGGTTATCTGGCTGAGCGTACTTGAAGCTCCTCCAGGCTGCCCGAGACTCCTTGTTCCATAGCTTCTTCCATGGCTTCTTCTCAAGGTCCTCTACATAAAAATAATGCGAAGACGAACATCAACGCCAGATGCCATAATACACATCATTGTCAAAAATTTTCGTAATCCAGTACATAGCGTAAGCGGCGTGCATGTCCTCTGTCGTAAAACAAATCTTTGGCCCACGTTTACCCCAAATTCCATTTTTCAAAATACATAGAAAGGAATTTTTTTATCAATCAACCTGATCAAAAAATGTTGTAAAACAAGTATATGGATGACAGTAGCAGTAGGATAGGAGCTCACAAACCTGGCTTGCAGGCAAGTCCCTCCTTGTGGGTGGCCTTCACCTTTTCTTCCCTTGCACGTTGGGCATTGTCATCCGTTGCGTATCTACAAAGTACATGGGATGCACCGAATGAAAGTGCTTACTTATGATGCTGTGCATGCTTCATTCTATTGTTGTCTGTCCCCACTGAAAGTAAGCTAGTGATATGGATGGCATGTATGATTACCACAAACAAGATAATCACTAGAAGCATGACATTAGGTAAATAAACATGTACGTACTTTTGCCATTTCTTCTTGAAGCAGTCGACCGTAACTCTTGGCTGTAAGTCAGCCACTTGTGCAAAGCCAGCAGCAAAGCACTTATCCCAAACGGGCTGCAGATGCGGCTCACGTTGAATATCCTTCGCAATGAGGACCCGTGGATTCTTCAGGCTGCTGTCGAGGTTGTACGGCACGTTGTCGTGGACGGCTTTGTTGATGGCGGCCTGCTCATATGACCTGCTCCACTTTAATGGCTCACCACGATCATGATCCTTTCGTATACTGATTCTGCTTACTTCAGGGGATACCAATTGAACAGATGGCTGTTTTAGGGATACGTGGATAGTTAGTTTCTTCTGAGCCTGGTTCCAAGCCTTCCCCTTGAAAGGCGCGCTAATTTCCTTCTTCAGCCACCGAGTGCAGCGGCTAAGCAGCTGCACAGGCGCCACCTGCTGGGCCACAAGCTTGCCATCCTCATCCTCCGAGTCTAAAACCTGAACTGAAACTTCACTGATTGATTTTGCTCCAGCTGCATCAGTAAGGAGCTGCTCGAAATCTACCACTGACAGATTTATCTCAGTATCAATACGCCTCTTTTCTTCATTAGGACAGCAGACCAGCAGTTTACAAACAACTGGTGAATGTGTCTCCATTCATTAAAAGGTTGTACTATTGCAAATAACTTGCTCCTTCAGCAGGATACATACAGCTGCAGACATGAGGCATGGGCCCTACGTACTACTAAAAAGTGAAGAGAAGTGCTTTGGTACTCCGTCCAGGGTTGTGCGGCTGCCAATCAATCCCATGTAAGCAACAATGTTTCGTCACCCTGCTTTACAACATCCTTTATATGTACATTTAATGCCACCCGTGAAGCAAGCAAGAGCAACTGCTATAAAAGTTATGCTGTGCACTAGCCTTTAAATCTTAACATATATACAAGGTGCAGCAGCAATAAAGAATGTTATTTTACAATAATATTGATGATTGCCGTCGTCCTACATAAAAAATCTGTTTAGCTCTTCGCATGCGGCTAGCTATTTGCGGCATGTAACGGTTGGTTGTCGTAAAAGCTAGTCAACGAGTTCATGAGAAACGTCATAAATTATTTTTAAGGAATGCTAATCAAGTTTCTTATTAGCAAGCTCCTGGAAGTATGATGATGAGGCTGTATCCCAGTATTTCACGTACATGCATGTATAAGGAGCTTCCTGTGCGTATGCATGTAATTTACTATTCAAGTCTATCATTCGTTATTGAAAATTTACTTCAAGTGTAAATTACGCGGACATGCACGTTCCACTTTAATATCTCGTACTCCACATGCATGAGTACTGCCTGTACCACTCCATACAATGGAGGAGTCGTTTCCCTTTGTCAGATATCAGTTCTGTAAGGAAAAACAGTCTGATCCTGCTACTTTACTGTATATTATTACATGCTCATGGCCCACCTTTTATTAGGCTTTTTCTGTGGCATTACTTTCGGTATTGCTGTTGCCTCTTACGTTGCTCTGTATGCCCCTGTTTTAGTTGATGTATATGTTACAGAATATTTAGTGTGGATCCTCATGGGTTCTTCTGTTTTTGTTCTCATCACAGTGTTGGGCGTTACGATAGGGCGATACTGCTCAACGGTGTCATTTACACAGTCCAATCATGATGAACGAGCTCTTCAGCTTTTCATCGTTTTACTTGGGTCACGGACGTTGACGTTTTCTGGAAGTACGGACTCAACTGTGGGACAGCTCATGGACTTCGTCTCCAGTAATTCCTTATTTACATTTCAACCTGGATCAGTTTGGAGGTTGACTTCTAGTAGAGGGGACGTGCTATCAGATCGAGATAAACATCTTGGCTTGTACGGCTTACATAACCAGTACCATGTTAAAGTTCTTGGCCGCCTCCTTGGAGGCAGTGGAAGGCTTCTGAACAAGCGCCCAGCCTCATCCAAAAGGGATAACATATCAGGTGCGCACGGATGACTTATGTTCATATAGGTTTTTAAGGGATATATTTATTTGGAACATTCATTGTGCACTCATCTCGTACCAGCCACCCACTCATGCTGTCAATAATTTTAAATCAAAGTACAGTTATTCATACTAGCCCGGGCTTTGGTGTGATGAGCCAGGCACTGTGGTTTGTTTGGATGGGTCCAATGAAACCCTTCCAAATGCCATCCACCGTGGCCATGCATGTATGCACGGAAAAAATTAAAATATCCCTCACGCCAAATTGGCATGCAAGCTACACCTACGTATCTCCTTACTTGCATGACAGCATGATTAAATGAATGCAATATTACTGTGCTGCAAAATTCACAGATGCATGGCTGCAAAAGCACAAGTTCAGTCGTTGTCAGGACCCTCTTGGTCAGGAGGTTTATGCATGTACTCAATGCCCATTTACTGGAAGGACACGGTCGCAGCTTTATGGGCACATGAAGAGATGCAGACTTTCTTTCCCAGAGGATACCAACTTAAACATGGACAATGAGAATGACTTCAACACCTCTGATGATCATAATGAAGACCATAGCAGTAGCAGCAAGGACAGTTCAGGGCATACATCAGAGGTGTTGTCAGGGGATAGCAGTGGACATTCGCAGGTTCAGGAAGAAACAGCTCTGCCCTCCTCACTTGTTTCTGCTCTCATTCACGTTATGGATGATCTTGATCCTGCCAATCCTAATCACCGGCAAACTCTAGAATATATATCAGCAATCCTGGATACCTTATGCCAACATAGTTATCCTGAATCTGAGGATGATGAACCCGATGCAGCAGAACTTGGTGTACTTTCACAGTTAGGGGCCATGGATCATGGGCAGTTACAGCTGCTGGAACCCACAAACCCAGCCGAGCTTCTTGCCTCAGGAAGCACTGTTCAAGCGTACAAAGAACGTTTGGATGACCCTCTGTGGAGGGTCACTGTGAATAATGGTGATGGCGTTGTAGTGTGCCAAGGTAAGAGAAGTGTTGAGGCCTATTGTAGGGCATTATTAAACATCTTGCCTTGTTTGACGGATGCATGCCTTTGGAAGAAAATAAGATTGTTCTCCTGCATGTACATGCATATTGAATGCATGCAGAGGCAAGAATAACCGTGGGTCAGTTTGGATATGCCTGGCTGAAAGAAAAGATGGCTGGACGTGTTTGAGATGTGGTTGCAGATCGACAGCTACGGTTCTTGAGGGATATCTGCTTACCTCCTGGTAACCATGTTCCACCCAGTCTTTATGTCCTCCGAAAGATGCTTGGAATACCAGACCCACGTGATTTCGAGCAGCACATCTGCCTTAGTGAAAAGTGCAGGTTTCCACCTTTACCCACAAAGGACTGGATGGATCATCGTGATGACACATGTAATTGCCCAGAGAAGCATAAGCGCTTCAAGATGGTGACCACAAGTGCAGGGGCCCATCCATTACCCAATAAGGTGATTGAAAGCTTACTTGATAAATTAAAAGCTTTAACGTTTGCAGTCATCCCATTAGTCGTTATTGGTATCATCGTAATGTATTAATTTGTAGCCTATTACTGTTTCATACTGTCATATGTTTTCAGAATGTCCCTGGTTATAGTATATATGTTCTGTTAAGGCTTGGAATGCCCTGGATATCCATTCTCTTATTGTTTGCAGAGATACTGGGATTTTGGGGTGGAGAACATCATACAGGCCATGTTTTCAGATCCACTCTTCCGCCAGCTTCGTGGCACTGGCCGTGATAATGAGCCAGATGACTTCTATGGTTCCCAAATGGCCAAAGATATTGACGCAAAAACGAATGGCCAGCTTATGCAGCATGCAAATTCTGCTTATGATCTTGGATTCGACTTTGCCCAAGTATATCAGTTCAAAACTCATAGTGTTGGTTTATTACTGATGAGGTGAGAATATGTTGCATGAAAGGTACATTTATATTTTGATTTAATGTCAATAGGCTACCTTGCTTCAGTTACACGTGCGCGCGCGTGCGTGTGTGTGTGTGTGTGTGTGTGTGTGTGTGTGTGTGTGTGTGTGTGTGTGTGTGTGTGTGTGTGTGTGCGTGTGTGCGTGCATGCGTGTGCACACACACATACACACAAGAAAAAATATACATATTATGCTGCTGCATGTTTGGCCCATTCATTTCCCGTGAAATGAGAGGGCACATTATCTCCAACTTTGCATAAAGAACAGTGGGAAAACTCAAGAGAATTAGGATTTTGTTTTGTTTTGTTTTGAGGTATTTAATTGTCTTTTGACAGGAATGCTGTGGGCCACAGGTTCTCAGTTTAAACTTGCAATATCTACACAATATTTAAGCACGTGATCATTCGTGGCCTTGATTGTAATGACTGTGATGTTCATGTATTGCTGTAACTGCTGATCCCTTATATGATTGTCCCTTTCGTTAATAAATCCGCAGATGCACAGACCTACCTGTCGCACACAGATCTAAACTTCGTTTTACTTATATCCTTCCAGTGATTCCTGGTCCAGAAGAGCCATCAAGTATGGATGTTTATGTTTCACGGACACTTGATGCATTTAAAGAATATGGGCCATATAGTGAAAGTTCACTTATGGTTATGGGCAATGACCGACAACTGTTTGAGCACAAGATCTTCTTAAGTGCTATATTTGCAGGTACGTCACGTTTGCATATGTATGCGCTCAAGCATGCTATTGTGTCTAAGAAATATGCACAAAATTTGGATAAGGGGTGTTAACACTGTGGGCAACTCACCCAGCAAACACGAGCACCAGGGCCCCTGACCGGGATGAGCCAAAGTGGGTATATATAATATTTGTGGCACTCCTTAAATATTTGGATATATGTTATATATGTGTATAATGATAAGAATATTGTGATTGAGGCCAGCAAGACAGCTTGTTTACATAATTGACATAAGATTGGTACTTTGCATGTGTCCTTTTTGCTGTTTGCCTCATTTGCATGCATGCAGATACTCCTGCTAACAGGAAATTAAGTTTGTGGAACTCACACACATCAGCTACTGGATGTGGCCACTGCCTACTGAAGGGGGTGAGTGGTGAGGGTGGTGGCATGTACTTTCCTGGCTACGCAGTAGACGCTGATGTCAACTGCATTTTCGATGGTGTTATACCGGACATGGAAAATGCTCCCCTGTCAGCACGTTGTGGGGACCCAAGAATAATGGTCAGCCATGAAATGCATCTCAAGCGTGCAGCATTGGCTATGAAAGATCCTCAGTGGACTGGGATTGTAGGCTGTTAAGGCCTTAGCCCAATTATTCGAGAGCTTGACTACTGCAACTATAATGAGGTCTTTGTCGTACCAGTTGCACATGCAGCCCTTTTTGGTGTTATAAAGCGTTTTTGGAACACTATTCTTGGAAAGCTTGGAAGACATGTCATGGACTACACCATTCTTGGCCCACAGCGGAAAATTATGGCACAGCGTGCAAGCCACATTATCACAACCAATGACCTTAACCGGCCGTATCGTGACATAGTAAAACACAGAGGTACCTGGACAATGGAGGACTGGTTGCATTGGTTAGATAGCTATTCAGTCTACATCCTTCATGAGGAAGACTCCCTGCAAAGCAGCACACCACTGATGCCAGTTGTCCAACGTGTTGTCGATGGTATTACCAAGTCCTTTAATATTAAGGTCATGTGGAACAATTTACGGACAGCACTACTGCATTACTTTCGTTATGATCCTTCGGACTTCTCAGCAGACGCCAACAATCATGCTGCGGGGCTGCTGAAGTCTTTCAGCATTGCAGCTGAACATGTCTTCGGGATACAGTTCTGTACTTACAACCTACATATCCTAGTCTGCAGACTGCGAGAGCAGGAGAATGCACGGGGGCACGTTGCATTTGCTACCGAGTTCTGGGTAGAGCGTGGAATGCAAATGATGAAGAGTATTGTTAAGTACAGATCACCTACCGTTCCAGAACTCGTACTTGCAGGTGGCTACCTTGCATCTCTTTGGCTCACACATCTCAAAGCTGCCCATCCTGAAACGTTTAGGACATTTGATGAATGGGTCCCAGGATACCGTGCAGATAATATTCAATTAAATCCCAGCAAAAGAGATGTTTTCTTAGATGAGGAGGACAGTGAGGGCTCACAGCTTCTTGGCCAGGGCTACATTGCTGATGCAGAACAGCGATCACACATTCTTGGTGGTATTCTGCGCACAGAGGAGACAGAAGATTTCATGGCCCGTACTAACTTATTACCATCGGTCCTACAAGACAGTGACATATACATTTTCAAGCGGGCACTGAAACGGAGAGATGAGGTGGTGCTTTCAGTGGATTATGCCAGGGCCACTAAGCGACAGTCTTACCATTTCAAGTGCATGTATGGCCCTGGGGGTATGGTTTCAGAGAGTGACCCTAGGGTAAGCATTTTCATTGGGGAAATATTATTCTTTGCGCTGATCCGTCCAAGGTGTGATGTGGCACCTGTAAAAGTTGCTGTCTGCAATCTGCACCGAGCTGAGGTGTTGAGGCCCAAGGAGCTTTACCGGGTGAAGGATTACTCCAGGCGGGATGCCACGGTGAATGAGGTACGACAGGAAATACTCCTTAATTATTTTCCCAAGGAGGTTGGCATGATAGATTCAAAGGTCATTCGTTGCCGTGTCAACAATGAGCTAAGCTTTCCTCACATATGTTACCTTCTCTCAGCTTCCGACCAATGATGGAGGTGAATATGCCTGATCATTTGCTGCTGATTGGGTACATGTGCACAAGCACAATTAAAATGTAGTTGTGAACTCTTGTATGTAGCCTGTGCATGTTGTACCTAATATGGGGGCTGGGGTTTATTGATGCCGGACATTGCTTGTAAAAAAGTGAGAGGCATGGTACATTTGATTTTGTGATCAATCAAGCCTCATGAACAGTGTATGGGGAACCAATTAGTTAGCATGGTAGGGTGCGGACTTGCTTTCTATTATTCCTTAAGCCGCAGGAAGAAGGGGCGGGGTTTACACAAGTGTACAGTTGCATGTTGTTTACCTTGGAAGGCTTAACTCCAGGGGATTGTGACTATATTGTCATTAGCTTCATTTGGTGGTTGATGGAAAAGGGTATACATCATGTGTATGGCAGATCTTGCGCCATGTTACCCGCGCCTTGGTGATGTTTTCTTGTTCTATCTGACTGCAGACCCTTTACTTTCCCGCATTTTTGCTGGGGTTCCTTGCATGCGTACGTATTCATATGTGGCGTTCAAGGTTAAGATCATGCAGACACATGCCGCTGGAGTGTGCTAGGAATAGGGAGTACCAGTACATGTATGTGCTTCCCTGTCTGCTGCTAAATAATGAATGTGTGGATTGATGTAATTGATTTGGGGACAGGATTCATTATGTTTGGTTGCTGCCCTTCGTTCAAAATCATAATGCATATGCTGCTAGGAAGTATCAAAGATATGTGCACACTTTTGTGGTAAGAAACAATTATGCTGGCTTCCAAAAATCAATAGTTCCCTGGCATTTATCTGCTGTATTTACTTGCATGCATGCAGCTTCATTCAGTGCATGCTATACGGGATGACAGAGTTGACACAATGTTTATTTATTGCTTTGAATGACACACAAACAGATGGACGACCATTCAAATAAAGGAAGTAAGTTAGAGTAGTCTAATAGCCTTCTTCTTTACGAACTGCAAATCGTTTGAATCTATAGGAGTACCAAGGTGGTCAAGTTACGACTTCCGTACTGAAATCAGAACCTTAAGGGCTAAGCCTGGCCCAACAGCTGGACTTGTTCATATCATGAGTGAAATCACGATTTTGGCAGTTGGCATGGACTATTGGCGAATGACATAAACATTTTAAACAAGGTGTATAGGACATACACATATCTTACACTTTCCTTTCATGCATATGCACAAATATGCATGCTCACGGGGTGTACTTCTTTGGTCGGCGTTGTACACAGTCGTCAGGTCGTCCATGTCATACGGTAGCAGTTCTGTTGGACAGGCAGCATACGTACAATTTCTGCAGCATCAACAGCTAATAATATATTTATAAAAGAATATTAATTGCTTCAGTAACGAATGGAGCCGCCTCCTGCTTATGATGGAATGACATGAAACTCTTTGCATCCCAGAAACACTATTTCCTGAAAGTCAGGAACATTTTCAGTGTGTCATGCCTCGAACAGAGCCACTGGAAGGCAACATCGTGTTGGAGCTGCTAGATGGCATCGATGAAGGCAGCGGCAGCTTGGCTCAAAGCTTGGCTCTTCCTTGTTTAAGTAGCGATGAGAAGTGACTTCATTGTGACGTGGATGTTTAGAATTACCATTGCAAAGTTTGTACTTGTGATGCCCTGTCTATGTGCATTTTATGCTGTGATATGTTTTGGTAGCCAACGCCGCCTGTACGCCTTGCTTGTAGGTGTGAGCTGCAGGATCGAAGGAAGAAAGTGCAGCTGCAGGAGGAAAGCCTGCATGTGGAGCAGGAACACTCGTTTTCTCTGCAAAGCGAGCTTGACACGGAGCGGCTTAAGCTCCAAAGCCAGGAAACGGATGTCAAATTGGAGTGGAGCGATCAGCAAGCTTGCAAAAGGAGCTCTTGGAAGTCAAGGAGAACTATAGGCTCTTGCACAAGGAAATGCGTGGCCGCCTTCGGAAAAGTGCCGAACTGGTTGACGAAGTAGCAAAACAGGTTCACAATGCTAGGAGGGTTGTCTGACCTCAACACGCATACAGGCACAATAGGAGTACTCGCAAGCTTCTGAAGTTCATGATGGACATGGATAGCACATCGGAGAGTTAGGATGGTTTCGTTGCACCAGTACCTGGGAGCGAGGGCCAGCGGGATGGGATGGAAGGCCAGGGTTCTGGGCAGCCCTCAGTACAGCACCGTCTAGAGGAATCATTAGGAACGTGCTTGGAGTTTCTGGAGCCATGAAACAATTTTGGTTAGGAATGTGCATGACGTTTTTTATGCGATGATAAAATAATAACCGTGCTGAAAATTGTGGCGTGAATCCGTTGAACTATTCATTCCCGTGCAGCGATTGAACTATTCTGCCTTGCCTTATATCTGGATTTGGGAAGCATTGGGGTCATAGATTACGTCTCACACATGGTCATTTTCATGGTCAAATTTCGCACCTACGCAAAGCTGCTATGGTGCTTGCCGGACAAGGCTATATAATTTTGGGGGCCTGCTCGATGTGTAACTGTGGCTCTTGGTGACTTTGTTTGGGTCTCCATCTGGCAACATTGTTGCCTGGCTACTGTGTAAGGTTTGCTGTTGCCAAATTTCCGCGATCCTTACCCACGCTTGCTAACTCCGGCAGCTTGCTGCTTAATAATTAGAAACCCTTCCATCATTAGAAAGGTAGCCATGAACAGCCATGTGTGGCACTTCAGAGTTTTATGTTAAAAAGTAAGCCACATTTACAGGTTCTAAATCCATATAATGGTAGCGATTTAGCGATGTTAACAAGCGTTCACCAGAGCAATCTCTTGTACAACGACTAGTATTCATAGCGCTATCCTAAATTGAAATTAACTTTGAAGATATTTTATGCACAAAGTCTCCAATGCTACTGCACAATAAGAGCAAGTAAGCAAACTAAAAAAATCCGGCGAACCCGTGCTCCGAACTTTATTATGCGCTATCTACATAAACTTTGCGTAAACTGCGTTACAGTGCGTTACGTGCGTATGGTAACACAATGTACGCAAGATATACGCAAGCTGTTTGCGTAAAGTTAACGCGTGCGTTAGGTTTGCAATCGCGTGCGTTAGGTTTGCGTTAGGCTCGCGTTAGAACATACGCAAGCCCCCGATTTTCGAGCACCACGAAACGTAATAAAAATTACAGGGAAATTTTATAATCATTATAAATATTGTTTTCATTTAAGCGAACTTGAAAACGACGCACTATAACAGACGTTCTGTCCAGTTTTCTATTTCTTTGCGTTAGGCTCGCGTTAGGCTAACGCAACCGCTAACGCACAAAACGCACACATACGCGCCCTAACGCAGCCTAACGCGAGCCTAACGCACGAATCTGTTGTTATAGTGGATACGTGCTGCCACCGATCTTTGAGTGAGCCATCACTCACATGGGCGCTTTCGCACGTGGATGGGGTAGCGGTTGGCTAACCTCGTGTTGTCCTCATCCATGTCTTCTTCTGTTGCCATGTCTTCAATGTCGGAGTCGTCGGTGTCCTCAGGTTGTATTGGGTCTTGCCTTGGTTGGCTTCCCGATGGGCCCGCTCCATCGTTGACGGCTCCTGTTCCTGCTGCATTTGGATAGCTTTGTGCTGTGCGTGTTACGGGAGGTGGTGGTTGAGGTGGATTCGGCTCGTGGCCATCACCATTGTGTGCATTGGTGGACATAGGAACAGCTCTCGGTCGTGGCTCTGGGTCGTCCATGTCGGAATCGGAGTCAGTTTCAGCATTGTCACGGTTGTCATCCGAGGGTTTGTATGGTTCGTGCGTGGCCTGTTGTTCATCGAATACAACATCGCTGTGTCTTGATACTGACCCGTCCGGGAATAATATCCGGTAGCTGCCCCCATCACCATATCCCACCATTATACCTCGTCGACTCACGGGATCCAGTTTGTTGCACTTTGCCTTGGGCACGTGGACATAAGCCGTGCAGCAAAAAACGCGCAAATGATCGACCTCTGGAACCTTTCCAGTGAAGAGCTCGTACGGGGTACGGGAGATACCATCTGCTGGGGATATATTGCGTAGGTAGTTGGCTGTGGCTGCCGCCTCAGCCCACATTTTTTGAGGGAGTTTGGATTCCAGCAATAGGGCGCGCATCTTTTCCAGCAGGGTCCGGTTTAATCTCTCTGCAGCGCCATTTTGTTCAGGGGTGTATCCAACTGTTGGCCCATGCCTGATCCCTCTGGAAGCAAAGAAGGCTTGTAGTTGGGAATTGACGAATTCTCCTCCTCTGTCGGACCGCATCTCCCACGTCTTATGTCCACACATGTTCTCCAGCTGATTTATCATCGTTACCAGCTTGTCCTTAACCGCCTCCTTGGTGTTGGTGAATGCAACTGCTGAAAACTTTGTGCAGCCATCCAATAGCACAGTCATGTACCGTGACCCATTTGGGGTGTTGTCCGGCATGGGGCCGCAGACGTCCACATGGATGAGCTCCATTGGTCTATCAGATTTGTGCCCCGTGGATTTGTGGGTTCTGCGCGTTTGCCGTGATAAAACACAAGTCTCACACTTGGCGGGGGTGACCTTCTGTTGTGGTACATTGTCGACGCCTATCACCATTCCGTGCCTGATTAGCTTCTGCAGACCTCTGAGTCCAATGTGCCCAAAGCGTCGGTGCCACAGGCCTTCGCTTTGGCTTGACAGCTTGGCGTGGGCAGCACCGGCAAAGCTGAAATGTGCGTCGTTAGGTTGACCGACGTCACACTCCAACCTATATAAATTACCTTCTCGTCAGCCTGCAATGATCATGTTTCCATAACGTTTTATGTAGACCATATGCTTGGTGAACATGATTTCCCCTTCATTGGATCTGTCGTTGATATATGAGACGGACAGGACTTTGACGCAGCTGTGTGGCACCATGTAAACGTTGTTGATGGTGATTTTGGTGTCGGGGTAGAGTGTGGACACCAGTATGAGGGTGCCTACCGCGATAGGTTGAATGGTTTCCCCACCCATGCTCATGATATCAAAACGTTCCCGTCGGCTTATTCCAACCACGTTGGTTAGCTCCCGTTCGTCGTACGTGATGTGGTGAGATGCGCCGGAGTCCACGTACCACCCTTGTAATTTGTCGTATTGGGATCCCACGAATGCGCAGTTCTCTGGTTGATTGGATCGTCGCTCTCCACTTTCCTGTCAACTTGTTGGCCTGGATAACGCTGTGGCATCGACGGTGTTGTGGCTCCTGTTGCCTTGGCGGTTGTAGTTGCCATCTTGTCTGTTGCGTCTTATTTGGCCTGGAGGTTGTGGCATGCGTGGTGCGCGGCATTGTCGCGCGGTATGTCCATAATTTTCACATAGTTGGCATTGCACTGTCCCGTCGTAGCCATAACCTGATCTGTGTTCATGTTGGCTTACTCCGTTGCGGCCATCTCTTCCATAACTCCATGCATCGCCTTGATTGATGATTGGCATATTCCTGTATCCTCGATCAAACGTGTTGCCGCGATGGTTCCATCCGTTGTGGCTGTTGTTGACAGCGCTCCATGTGCCTCCTCGACTTGTGCCGGCAAATGTTACCGAATTACCTCCGTAGTCGCGTTCAATTGTGTCATGGTGATTGCGGCTAGTCTCGCTGTGATATTGTCCGGTGCTGCAATTGTCTCTTTGGCTTGTTGCACTGAAAGCAACGGAATCACCCTCTGCATCGACTCGTTTCTCAAAAGCCAATAGTTGAGCGCCCACGGTATCCAAATTGTATTGGCCATTGACTGTCAGCGTGGTAACAATGACCGAGAATTTCTTCGGGAGTCCCACCAGTAGATTGTAGGTAACTTCCCGTTCGGTAATGGGGTGTCCCACTTCCACCAAGTCCGTATATAGATTGCGGACGCAAGCCAGATATAAGATTAGGGCTTCATTTTGTGCCATTTTAAGGGCTGACAGTTCAGCAACAAGCTGAGATTTTCTTGCGTCGCTGCTTGCCGCAAAAACAGCCGCGAGCCTCTCCCATGCTCCCTTGGCGTTGGGCACTGCTCTGATAATTGCCAAGTGATGATCTTGGACATTTTTGACATGGATGTTTCTGACCTTGTTTGACGTGGCGATGTCCTCGTCGGTCATTGGTTCGTCTCTCAGCCATCTATCCAGGTTGTTCTCTTGCATCATAGATTGGAATCTGAATGACCACGTAGCATAATTGCTCAGACCTAATGGGTCTGATAACCTATCCTTTCCCATTGTTGCGCGTTACAGTTCCCGATGTAGGCAGGCGATTATGGTCATTGTTGACCAGAGGCGGCGGTCGCTGTGCTCCGTATTTTGTGGACCAGTATTCGCGTCACGAGTGATTCCTCAATTCTCACACCACGAGCAGTCGCTGATTCCGGCACTCAGAGCTTTTGGCGACTTCAGTTGTAGAGTCAAAGTTGCCAGACTTGTATTTGCCACCACCAATTGAAAGCGCTTGGCCAAAAGGTTGATGCCTATGCCTTGACGAGATAAATACGGCTCAGAAGAGACGGGGCTCATGAGACCGTTCCTGCTTATCAGTAGCGTTTTGAGGCACTGATAACTCCTATCGTTAATTTCCCTGAGGAGGATCGCATCTTTTGGTTTCATCGTGGTCTTACTGAATCCCTTGCATGATGGTGCTCTTACAAAGATAAGAGCAACCGATGCGAAACGTGGATAGATTACAATGTATTGACACAGGAACCGTGTATATTTGGCATAAATAATTATAGTATCAACGTTAGTAACGCGCAAGACTAATTAGAGCAGAGTGCACATAAACAATATACTCGCGATAATATCTGTACAGCACTCGTCCCGATATCTAACTTACATCGCAGTTACTCGCACCTAAGTAAGAGCGATTACACAACCGTTACCAAACTGTATTACAATTGACGTGAAATCCCACATAATCGCAACAGGTGCGCCACTGACCGCCAATGGAGTTCCGTTCCAGTCTTACGATGCCTTAGTAACTTTTGCTAGAGGTGCGGAGGTTCGGAATTTGGCTGGTAAAGACGCTAAACAACTTAATTCTCGCATAGCGAGTGCAGGAACTACCTTCGGAGTCGACACCAAAGGACCAGGGTCCTGATCACCAACGCCCTGTGGTGGCCGCGACAACCGATCGAAAGGAAAGACGGTATGACGCTCGCGGACGCCAAAGCCCAAGTAACCGTGGGTCCGCAGGAGCTGGGCCAAGCTCGGGCCATGTAAAAGGGAAACGAAGGAGGAGCACACCGACTGTAGCTGCAATGCAGAACGCTGCTCCTAGTATTAAAAAGCCCCGGACAGAGGATCCATATATGCAGAAGTGCAAGTGCCGACATTCGGAGTTTGACCATCGCAAGTTTGCTAATCTTTGCCTGAGGTGTGCGGGAGAGCACCCTACTCGTGAATGTCCTCTGTTACCGCCTTTTGTGCCTAAGACGACTTAGGAAGTTGCCCGGGATGCGGAGGAAGGGACTCCTCCCGGGACTGAAGGAAGTGTACGTGGCCGCTGGCCGTTGTTGCGTCCGGCTATGAAGGCTCTTTTACCTTCCGTTTTTGGACAAATCGAGCGGGCTATCGGGCAACGTTTTTTGCTTGACGGACGCACGGGACTAAATTATTTTGACTCGCTGTGTAATTTATTTGCACCGCGCTGTCCTCTTTCTTCCCTCGATTTATTCAGCCACGTTACTTTGTTTATCCCTTCATCTTTCCGTTGTGTGAGCAACTCACCAGGTATAAGAGGCATTTCCGTCGAGATCCGGACACTGCAGCTTGCATACTAATTCCCTCTTATCGTCAACGCAGAGCTACGTCCCTGCTCGAAGGTATGCAATGTGTTCTCCGATTCGAGTCGGACACTGTTATAAAATGGTATATCAGTTGGATATAGCGATCCATACTAGCAACAATCCCGCTGTTGTAGCTGTACTCGGCGGTAAGCTATCAACCCGCGTTCGTACTGTTTGTAGTGCTATACGCACAAGTATATGTGCCGACTCCAGAACGAACTATTCGGACTCCTTACTATCAACCCGCGTTCGTACTGTTTGTAGTGCTATACGCACAAGTATATGTGCCAACTCCAGAACGAACTATTCGGACTCCTTACTATCAGACAATATGTAACTCTCATTTCTCGTAATTACGTCAGGCTTCCTTATGTCTGATAGTCTACGTCTCAATAGGTTATGAGCCCCGGTCATCGTTGACCGCGGAGCCTGACATCTTTTGCCCATTCTAGTGTTGATCTTCGCGTTTATAGGTCTTCACAATGGGAAAGGATAGGCTGGACGAGCCGCTGGACCTACACAACTACTCAACTTGGAAACTACGATTCCAATTGTTGTGCGCGGAGCTTGGATACAGTTGTGCCCTGCTACAAGCACCAATTGCAGAGGCGGATGTCATCATCTCCGACAAGGTCAAGAGTGTGATGGCCAAGAATGTAAAGAACCATCACCTCCAAACAATTGTTCGGGCGGCAAATGCGAAGGCCGCCTGGGACGCTTTGGTGGCTACGTTTGCATCAACCTGCAACACGAGAAAGGTAGCACTACGACAGGAGCTAAGTGATTTTAAAATGGCTAATGGAGAGGAGCTGCTAATTTATATCAGCCGCGCGCGACAGCTACAGTCGGACTTGCTGGATGTGGGACACGCAGTCGCAGACACGGAGCTCTCTACAATTGTCATCAAAGGACTTCCGAGCAAGTATCATGTGGCAACAACAGCCCTGACAATGCGTGAAGGAGAGCTGGACTTCTCGCAAGTGGTCGCGCGACTCATGGCGTATGTGATACCGGACGCTGACAACAGGGAGTCATCATCCGCATACATCACACACCAAAGTGGTGGCAACGCAAGCTCTACAGGCCGTTATCAACAAAGTAAGCAGAGGAGCAAGTCAAACGCTATCTGTCATTACTGCGGCAAGCCAGGGCATTTTATCGATGCAAGAAGCGCCTGGCAGACCAACAACAAAATTATGGACGCGGCGGGGGCAACCTTCAGCGCAGGGAGCCCACAAAAATGGCGTATGCAGTTGGAAACGAGTCGCGGTCGAACGCCTGGCACCTGGACTCAGCGTCAGAATGGCATATCACCTACGATGCGACAGAGCTGGAGGACGTGAGAGCTGTGCAGCCAGAAGAAATGTTCACGGTGGTTGGCTACGATGGCTCCAAGTATAAGCCGACCCACGTGGGCCGTTACACCATGTGGAGTAACACCGTCAAGGGGCTGCAAATTGAGCTCAAGAACGTCTATGTGGTGCCCAAGGCAACAGTGAAGTTGATCTCAGCAGGGATCTTTGATGAGCATGGCGCCACCATCCAGCTGGGCCACAACAAAGCACTCGTGCACGCAAAGGGGAGGACAATCCTACGCGCAGACAAAGTGGGACGCCTCTATGTTGTTCGCCATCACACAGCAGGGCGTTTAGCCAAGAAAGGCCGCTCATGTGCGGCGGTCGGGTCAGAAGGCTCGAAGGCAGCGCTGTGGCATCTGTTGTACCTCTCGTTCGCGTTTGCTCATAAGTATCTGCACGTCTGGAGACTTTCGACACCGATGCGCGAGCACTTGCAAGTACAGCAAGGCAAGCGAGAGCAAACAGAGACAGCGGAAGACTTCAAGACGAAGAGAGATATAACTTACAGTCTTACAGATTGGAACGATGCAATGGACGAAATCGCCGTCAGCGCCGGAAGCAAGCAATCATCACGCGGCGGTGATTAGCGAAGTTCAGGCTTAGCTCGGGCTAAGTAGAATAGCGTATAGCAATAGTAATATAGAACACATGAGTGTTCTCCGGTATCGAATGTCTTGTCTTGCTTAGCCGTCCTCGCATCTGTTATACTCGCAGTATGGCAATGCCGTACGATTCACATTAGGAGGCCGATCCTAGATGTGACAATCCTACTGCGTATAGGCGATGTCTACGCATAACAACGTATAAGCCTTTCCGGCATTCGCATGATGCAAGGGTCTGGATAACGATATCCGGTTGCAGGGCATGTGTCGTGACGAGTGCGGCGCTCTCAACGTGTGCTGTAATGAAGTAATATTATATCAGATAATATTACTTATCGTTTCGTAGCACGAGCATCATGCGCACTTCAATGCTTCGGGCTTTCATGCATGCTAGGCGGATTTGCCATGATGCGATGTCGCGATGGATAATGACAACATGCCAAATGCATATATAAATGTACAGGAATACATTTATATCATGCAGATTCATTCATATGCAATGTGTTCATCACAATAGCACTTCGCCTTGTAGGATCACATCGACCTACGCGTCGGCGGGAAACTAACCGTAGCACAACAATTATCCCCCCTCCCCTATGCAGCGTCCTCGCTGCATCATATAGCATCGACTGCAGGGGTCATTGGGCTTGCGTGGCACGTTTGCGGGCTTCTTCGAGCAGGGGCTTCATGTCCTGTGAGAAGTTGCGTGCCGGTTCCCATGAGTTGTGCTCGTTGGTATACCCTGTCCACTTAACCAAGTACTCGTGTACTGTCCGCTTACGTCGGTGTCGGCCCACACGACGCGCGCGATAATCTAACACCCGCTCCACATCGTAAAACTTCTGTTTACCAGCGATCCAGGTCTCGGGAACTGGTTCAATCGCTGCGGGGGCGTTAGCAGGCTCAGGGACGGGTTCCGTACCATGATACGGACGAACAAGTGATACGTGAAACGTGGGGTGAATGGTCATATCAGCGGGCAATGCAAGCTCCACAGCCACATTCCCAACCATGCGCACGACAGGATACGGACCAATCCAGCGAGGTAAGAGTTTTCGGGATCCGTCGGCCAAGGAATGCAAGTTCTTGGTGCTTAGCAACACGAGTTGCCCTTCCGAAAACGTCACATCCTGCTTGGATTTGTTGTAATATTCCGTCGTTCGTTGCTGCGCCGCGTCCAAACATGACTTCACGTCTGTGATTTGGGACATAAAAGACTTGGCAAAAAGTTTAGCAGCAGGCACGTTCACTTCCAACTCACGCCACACGGGTAGCGCGGGATGAAATCCATAGTTGAGAAAGAACGGACTTTTGCCTGTTGAGCGGTTCACAGCGTTGTTAAGCGCGAATTCTGCCGCAGTCAAATACGTATCCCAAACAAGTGGTGTGCGACCAGCATAATTGCGCAACATATCACCCAACGTGCGATTTGTGCGTTCGGTTTGACCATCAGTCTGCGGGTGATACGCCGTGCTCAGGTTGACGCGCATGCCAACTAGTTTGCAGAGCGCTTCCCAAAACTTAGACGTGAACTGCCCACCGCGGTCCGAAATCACATTTTTGGGAACCCCGTGTAACCGAACCACATTGTCGAAAAACAAACGTGCAGTTTGCTCAGCCGTGCAGGATGATGTGCATGGTGCTAGGTGAACCATCTTAGTCAGACGATCGACCATTACGAACACCGCATCGTATCCCCCCTCAGTTTTGGGCAGCGCGACTACGAAGTCCATGGAAACACTTTCCCAAGGTGCATCCGGGACAGGCAACGGTTGCAACAACCCATGGCCCTTACCGGACAAAGCCTTATTGCGCTGGCACAGACTGCATGTCTGTACGAAGTTCGCCGCATCCTTAGCCAAACGAGGCCACCAAAAGGAACGTTGCACCAAGTCGATCAATCGCTTGCTACCAGGGTGTCCTGCTAACGGGTCCTCGTGGAACCGCGCAAGGATGTCGTAGCGTAGCGCGTCGTCGTTCGGAACGACGATTTGCGTAGCTGCACCCTCCGTCCGTAGCCAAAGGCCATTCTGCTTGCGAAGGTTTTCTACATTAGCCGGGTCCGCGAACCAGGCGTCTGCGTTGTAGGCAACCTTCAACCGCTCCGCGAGGTCCGTCGCGATCGGTACCTCCTCTCTACGCGGCCGCACGACGGGCGCTGCCAAAATTGCAGTGTGTAGTGACGGATGTCGACTGAGAGCATCGGCAATATTCAATTTACCAGAAATGTACTCCCAGGTGCAGTCGAACCTAGCTAGATATTCCATCCATCTAGCCTGACGGCGGTTCAACGTCGGAACGCTTTGCAAAAACGTTAGGGGCTTATGGTCAGTCTTTAAAGTAAACGGGCGTCCCTCGAGGTAACAGCGCCATTCCTTTAAAGCATGCAGCACGGCCAGAAGCTCCTGTTCCCCGGTGGTGTAGCGAATCTCCGCACCAGAAAACTTCTTACTCGTGAAGGCGATCGGTCGCCCTTCCTGTAACAATACAGCGCCGCTTCCGAATATTGAGGCATCAGACACTACCTCAACACGAAATGGCAACGAGTAATCAGGGAATGCAAGGGTGACATCTTCGGCAACGATTCGTTTGAGCTCTTCGAATGCCCGCTGGCATTGCGACGTCCACGACTCGAGCGAAACGAAAACGCCTTTGCGAGTTAAGTTAGTAAGCGGGGCCGCAATGATGGAATATTTTTCAATGAACTTTCGGAAATAATTGGTCAAGCCAAGGAACTTACGCAGCTCCGTGAGGTTCTGAGGCGCGGGTCAATCGCGAACCACGGCTGTTGTGCTACGGTTCATTTTCCGCCGACGCGTAGGTCGACGCGATCCTACGAGGCGAAGTGCTTTTGTGATGAACGCATTACATATTAATGAATCTGCATTATATAAATGTATTCGTATACATTTATATATGCATTTGGCATGTTGTCATTATCCATCGCGACATCGCATCATGGCAAATCCGCCTAGCATGCATGGATGACCGAATCATTGAAGTGCGCATTATGCTCGTGCTACGAAACGATAAGTAATATTATCTGATATAATATTACTTCATTTAAGCACACGTTGAGAGCGCCGCACTCGTCGCGATACATGCCCTGCAACCGGATATCGTTATCCGGACCCTTGCATCATGCGAATGCCGGAAAGGCTTATACGTTGTTATGCGTAGACATCGCCTAGACGCAGTAGGGTTGTCACATCTAGGATCGGCCTCCTAATGTGAATCGTACGGCACTGCGATGCTGCGAGTATAACAGATGCGAGGACGGCTAAGCTAGACAAGACATCCGATGCCGGAGAACACTCGTGTGTTCTAAATTACTATTTCTATACACTATTCTACTTAGCCCGAGCTAAGCCTGAACTTCGCTAATCACCGCCGCGTGATGATTGCTTGCTTCCGGCGCTGACGGCGATTTCGTCCATTGCATCGTTCTGATCCGTAAAACTGTAAGTTATATCTCTCTTCGTCTTGAAGTCTTCCGCTGTCTCTGTTTGCTCTCGCTTGCCTTGCTGTACTTGCAAGTGCTCGCGCATCGGTGTCGATAGTCTCCAGACGTGCAGATACTCATGAGCAAACGCGAACGAGAGGTACAACAATTTGGTATCGAGACAGGTTCGTTGCCTAACTGTCTCTCTTTGTCTAATCGGAAGTAGGTTCTTTCTATGGCGAGTTCCAGCGACGAACCACGAGGACCGCTAGATACTTTTGCCGAAGACTTAGGCCGCGCCGTTTTGGACGCCGCCGCTTCCGGTTTGTAATTGTTTAATTGCTTTTGCTTAGATTGCTGCACTTGTTGTGTAAGTGTACGCTCTGAGTCGCAGGTAATCTCAGTGCACCGGCATTGCTTGCCGCGGCGACTGAGACCGGCGTTCGTCCGGACCAGTTGGCGACTCTCATTGCCCAAACCACGGAGATCAGGACTCAGCTGGGCAATTACTTGCTGAGTTTGCTGAATCTTCTCAAGAGTACTGTCGGTAGGCTCACCGAATCGCTTTGTACTCTTGCCTTTGCTATAGAAGTCGGCTTCTATTACGCAAACCTAGGGTATCGTTTCGTGCTTCATGTCCTCGGAACACGACGATACGCCGCACACTAGCCTAGCTAGCCAACCCGATTTTGTTGTGGCTGCTAGAGCACCGGATAGAGGCCTTGAGACTGTGGGCGTGCGAGCCCCTCAAGAGCCCCTTTTCCTTCAGACCCCTGCTCACTTAATTGTGCCGCATTCAGCAGTGAACACGAATATGGACAACACTGCTGGACCAAGGGTTCTGCCATTACCTCAAGCTCGAGGGCATGATGACATCCCTGAGGTGATGAGATTGTCGATTCCCGTTCCTAGGCTCAATATTTCGCTGACCGACAAGACACCAGGGCATAGCATAGCCGATGCAACTCGTGCGTACGTGCGTGACGCTAAAAAGTATCTCCAGGCTGTTCATGGTGGCGATAATGACGGTATCAATTGTCTCTTCGTTGGTAATACCCTCGAGGGCTCAGCGAAGGACTGGTATCGCAATTGGACCAACGCCCGGGGCAACTATACTTTTGACGAGTTGGTCGCCGCTTTGCTCGCACGATTCGCTACTGAGGTTCAGGCACGCGATGTGGAAGCTCGTAAGGTTTTGGCAGCCGGTAGCTACCACATGCGTCGGGATGAAAATGTACCTGCGTACCAGTCACGCTTCGAAGCACTTGTGACTCCCATTGCTGACCTCACTGAATCCGAGCGTGTCTTTTGGTTTAGGCGAGGCCTGACGAAAATTTTGGCTAAATGGTGCGCTACTGACTTGGTTGGAGCGCAGATCAAGTCGTATGACGCGTTGGTCGCTTTTGCTAAGGGCGCGGAGGTACGACTCCTTGCCGGCGAGGAAGAAGTCAAGTCTGCCCCTCGTGCAAATGCCGTGCAAGTGCAGGATCCGCTTGGGGAAGCTGTGGCTCTCGACCAGGACCTCGGCGCGACCCGCCCCACGCCTACTGCCGCGACGCGACGCAGCAATGGGCAACGCAAGGCGCGTGGGGGCGCTAGCTCGGGTGTCCGTGGTACAGTAGGAGCAGGTCCGAGCTCGGACCCAGCTAGGAACAGGAAGCGTGGTGGTGCGCCGTCGTCGGCAGCCGCACAGCGTTCCGACCCCAACGCGAAGCGTACTCGTACGGACGACACATTTATGCCAAAATGGAATTGCAATCGTTCCGAATTCGAGCGTCGGAAATTGGCCAATGTTTGTCTACGGTGTGCGGAGAATCATTCCACGAAGGATTGCCCTCTAATGCCGCCGTTTGTACCTCAGCCGAAATAGGGGCTTGCCCTGGTTCCTGCGGAGGGGGCACCACCTGGGATTTCTGAACTAACGCGTGGTCGGTGGTCATCCTTACGGCCAGCCGTTAAGGCATTGTTGCCTTGTGTACTTGGACACATCGAGCGAGTCATTGCGCGACGCATCACGCTTGACGGACGCACGGGACTTCTCTGCTTCGACCCGTTGTGTAATCTGTTTACACCTCGCCGTCCCCTGTCGTCTATCGATCTGTCTAACCACGTAGTTTTGTTCATCCCCTCGTCTCTGCGTGAGATGTCGGAACAGTTGGCCATATACAGGAGATGTAGGCGTCAATATCCAGGCACTGCCGCATGTGTATTACTCCCTGCTTTCTGTCGGCGCAAGGCAGAGGCATCGTTAAGGGGTATGCGGCATGTCCACCGGTTCGAGCCGGGCACCGTTTTGTTTAATGGTGTGGATTGGGAGGGTACGCTGGCTCCGTGGCCATGCCTATCCTACTCGGTTGACGTTTGGTACGAAGCTCCTGATGGGGGTGCCGTTGGTTACGGACCCGCCTTAAGTGCACTGACGTTGTCTGCTGGGCAGTCGCTCGTAGATAACCGTGTCCCTGTGGTTCAGATCGGTTTGAATGGCCGTACTCTGAAGGCACTTGTTGACACCGGTGCCAGCGACGACTTCATCTCTGTCGCAGAGGTGAATGCGCTGGGGTTGTCCCCAGAGTCGTCTGATTGTCCACAGGTTACCCTTGCTGACGGGGGTAAGCATCCCATCGTGGGCAGGATTACCCTTAGCCTATCGATAGGCCCTTTGCGTGTTGTGACCCGGCCGTACGTGCTGCAGGGCTTAGCAGAGACTGCACCGTACATAATGGGGTCGTCGACATTACGACAGTACCGCGCGCGCATCGACATGGAGACCGCAACCCTGCACATGTGCAAGGGTACTCTGTCGATTAAGGTACCTTTCCTGTCGTTCGAATATGTCACACCAAAGGAGGGCGAAACTGAGGCGGTGCCTATGGTTAATTTCGCTGTGACCGCAATGGCCGCGCGAATCGAACCAGAGCTAGTCGGGCGTAAGGAGGCCGTCCGTTTGTTACGGAAGGGTGCCCACGGACTGCTTTTAAGGCCGCGGGTGAGCTGTTGTGTCACCACCGCGCAGATTTCTGCGGATCCTGAGGTTGAGGCCCTACTGTCGCAGTATGAGGACGTCTTTAAAGATATCCCCGGCCTACCACCTATGCGTCCTGTTGATCACACAATCCCTCTCATGCCTGGAGCGCAGCCTACAGCCCGGCCAATGTACAGGTTGAGTCCATTGGAGCTGGATGAGGTAAAGCGCCAGGTGACGGATTTACTCGCGAAGGGTATGATACGCCCCAGCACATCCCCGTATTCTGCACCGATTTTGTTTGTCGGTAAGAAGGATGGGACCTTGCGCATGTGCATTGATTACCGGGGGTTAAATGCGAATACGGTGAAAAATCGCTACCCTTTGCCACGCGTTGACGACCTGTTGGATAAGCTGAAGGGCTCGGCTTATTTTTCCTCAATTGACTTACAACAGGGCTACAATCAGATTCGCATCGCTGCTTCTGATATCCCGAAAACCGCTTTTCGGACGCCCTTCGGTCACTTTGAGTATACGGTCCTATCGTTTGGTTTGACTAATGCCCCTGCGACGTTTCAGGCGGTTATGGACCGAATATTTAGGCCGTTTATCGACAGGTTCGTTGTTTGCTACCTGGATGACATCTTGGTATATTCTAAAACGCGCGAGGAGCACTTGGAGCATCTTCGGCTCGTGCTCGACGTTATGAGGCGGGAGCAATTGTTTGCTAAACGCGCCAAATGCTTTTGGGCGCAGCCTCAGGTGGAATATTTGGGCCACATTGTGTCGGCCACCGGTGTGAAGATGGACCCGCGGAAGGTCGCCGTGGTTCGCGATTGGCCCGCGCCTCAGAACCTCACGGAGCTGCGTAAGTTCCTTGGCTTGACCAATTATTTCCGGAAGTTCATTGAAAAATATTCCATCATTGCGGCCCCGCTTACTAACTTAACTCGCAAAGGCGTTTTCGTTTCGCTCGAGTCGTGGACGTCGCAATGCCAGCGGGCATTCGAAGAGCTCAAACGGATCGTTGCCGAAGATGTCACCCTTGCATTCCCTGATTACTCGTTGCCATTTCGTGTTGAGGTAGTGTCTGATGCCTCAATATTTGGAAGCGGCGCTGTATTGTTACAGGAAGGGCGACCGATCGCCTTCACGAGTAAGAAGTTTTCTGGTGCGGAAATTCGCTACACCACCGGGGAACAGGAGCTTCTGGCCGTGCTGCATGCTTTAAAGGAATGGCGCTGTTACCTCGAGGGACGCCCGTTTACTTTAAAGACTGACCATAAGCCCCTAACGTTTTTGCAAAGCGTTCCGACGTTGAACCGCCGTCAAGCTAGGTGGATGGAATATCTAGCTAGGTTCAACTGCACCTGGGAGTATATTTCTGGTAAATTGAATATTGCCGATGCTCTCAGTCGACATCCGTCGCTACACGCTGCAATTTTGGCAGCGCCCGTCGTGCGGCCGCGTAGCGAGGAGGTTCCGATCGCGACGGACCTCGCGGAGCGGTTGAAGGTTGCCTACAGCACAGACGCCTGGTTCGCGGACCCGGCTAATGTAGAAAACCTTCGCAAGCAGAATGGCCTTTGGCTACGGACGGAGGGTGCAGCTACGCAAATCGTCGTTCCGAACGACGACGCGCTACGCTACGACATCCTTGCACGGTTCCACGAGGACCCGTTAGCAGGACACCCTGGTAGCAAGCGATTGATCGACTTGGTGCAACGTTCCTTTTGGTGGCCTCGTTTGGCTAAGGATGCGGCGAACTTCGTCCAGACATGCAGTCTGTGCCAGCGCAATAAGGCTTTGTCCGGTAAGGGCCATGGGTTGTTGCAACCGTTGCCTGTCCCGGATGCGCCTTGGGAAAGTGTTTCCATGGACTTCGTAGTCGCGCTGCCCAAAACTGAGGGGGGATACGATGCGGTGTTCGTAATGGTCGATCGTCTGACTAAGATGGTTCACCTAGCACCATGCACATCATCCTGCACGGCTGAGCAAACCGCACGTTTGTTTTTCGATAATGTGGTTCGGTTACACGGGATTCCCAAAAATGTGATCTCGGACCGCGGTGGACAGTTCACGTCTAAGTTTTGGGAAGCGCTCTGCAAACTAGTTGGCATGCGCGTCAACCTGAGCACGGCGTATCACCCGCAGACTGATGGTCAAACCGAACGCACAAACCGCACGTTGGGTGATATGTTGCGCAATTATGCTGGTCGCACACCACTCGTCTGGGATACGTATTTGACTGCGGCAGAATTCGCGCTTAACAACGCTGTTAACCGCTCTACAGGCCAAAGTCCGTTCTTTCTCAACTATGGGTTTCATCCCGCGCTACCCGTGTGGCGTGAGTTGGAAGTGAACGTGCCTGCTGCTAAACTTTTTGCCAAGTCTTTTATGTCCCGAATCACAGACGCGAAGTCGTGTTTGGACGCGGCGCAGCAACGAACAACGGAATACTATAACAAATCTAAGCAGGATGTGACGTTTTCGGAAGGGCAACTCGTGTTGCTAAGCACCAAGAACTTGCGTTCCTTGGCCGACGGATCCCGAAAACTCTTACCCCGCTGGATTGGTCCGTATCCTGTCGTGCGCATGGTTGGGAATGTGGCTGTGGAGCTTGCATTGCCCACTGATATGACCATTCACCCCACGTTTCACGTATCGCTTGTTCGTCCGTATCGTGGTACGGAACCCGTCCCTGAGCCGGCTAACGCCCCCACAGCGATCGAACCAGTTCCCGAGACCTGGATCGCTGGTAAACAGAAGTTTTACGATGTGGAGCGGGTGTTAGATTATCGCGCGCGTCGTGTGGGCCGACACCGACGTAAGCGAACAGTACACGAGTACTTGGTTAAGTGGACAGGGTATACCGACGAGCACAACTCATGGGAACCGGCACGCAACTTCTCACAGGACATGAAACCCCTGCTCGAAGAAGCCCGCAAACGTGCCACGCAAGCCCAATGACCCCTGCAGTCGATGCTGTATGATGCAGCGAGGACGCTGCATACGGGAGGGGGGATAATTGTTGTGCTACGGTTCATTTTCCGCCGACACGTAGGTCGACGCGATCCTACGAGGCGAAGTGCTTTTGTGATGAACGCATTACATATTAATGAATCTGCATTATATAAATGTATTCGTATACATTTATATATGCATTTGGCATGTTGTCATTATCCATCGCGACATCGCATCATGGCAAATCCGCCTAGCATGCATGGATGACCGAATCATTGAAGTGCGCATTATGCTCGTGCTACGAAACGATAAGTAATATTATCTGATATAATATTACTTCATTTAAGCACACGTTGAGAGCGCCGCACTCGTCGCGATACATGCCCTGCAACCGGATATCGTTATCCGGACCCTTGCATCATGCGAATGCCGGAAAGGCTTATACGTTGTTATGCGTAGACATCGCCTAGACGCAGTAGGGTTGTCACATCTAGGATCGGCCTCCTAATGTGAATCGTACGGCACTGCGATGCTGCGAGTATAACAGATGCGAGGACGGCTAAGCTAGACAAGACATCCGATGCCGGAGAACACTCGTGTGTTCTAAATTACTATTTCTATACACTATTCTACTTAGCCCGAGCTAAGCCTGAACTTCGCTAATCACCGCCGCGTGATGATTGCTTGCTTCCGGCGCTGACGGCGATTTCGTCCATTGCATCGTTCTGATCCGTAAAACTGTAAGTTATATCTCTCTTCGTCTTGAAGTCTTCCGCTGTCTCTGTTTGCTCTCGCTTGCCTTGCTGTACTTGCAAGTGCTCGCGCATCGGTGTCGATAGTCTCCAGACGTGCAGATACTCATGAGCAAACGCGAACGAGAGGTACAACAACGGCGACCTTCCGCGGGTCCATCTTCACACTGGTGGCCGACACAATGTGGCCCAAATATTCCACCTGAGGCTGCGCCCAAAAGCATTTGGCGCGTTTAGCAAACAATTGCTCCCGCCTCATAACGTCGAGCACGAGCCGAAGATGCTCCAAGTGCTCCTCGCGCGTCTTAGAATATACCAAGATGTCATCCAGGTAGCAAAGAACGAACCTGTCGATAAACGGCCTAAACATTCGGTCCATAACCGCCTGAAACGTCGCAGGGGCATTAGTCAAACCAAACGATAGGACCGTATACTCAAAGTGACCGAAGGGCATCCGAAAAGTGGTTTTCGGGATATCAGAGGCAGCGATGCGAATCTGATTGTAGCCCTGTTGTAAGTCAATTGAGGAAAAATAAGCCGATCCCTTCAGCTTATCCAACAGGTCGTCAACGCATGGCAAAGGGTAGCGATTTTTCACCGTATTCGCATTTAACCCCCGGTAATCAATGCACATGCGCAAGGTCCCATCCTTCTTACTGACAAACAAAATCGGTGCAGAATACGGGGATGTGCTGGGGCGTATCATACCCTTCGCGAGCAAATCCGTCACCTGGCGCTTTACCTCATCCAGCTCCAATGGACTCAACCTGTACATTGGCCGGGCTGTAGGCTGCGCTCCAGGCATGAGAGGGATTGTGTGATCAACAGGACGCATAGGTGGTAGGCCAGGGATATCTTTAAAGACGTCCTCATACTGCGACAGTAGGGCCTCAACCTCAGGATCCGCAGAAATCTGCGCGGTGGTGACACAACAGCTCACCCGCGGCCTTAAAAGCAGTCCGTGGGCACCCTTCCGTAACAAACGGACGGCCTCCTTACGCCCGACTAGCTCTGGTTCGATTCGCGCGGCCATTGCGGTCACAGCGAAATTAACCATAGGCACCGCCTCAGTTTCGCCCTCCTTTGGTGTGACATGTTCGAACGACAGGAAAGGTACCTTAATCGACAGAGTACCCTTGCACATATGCAGGGTTGCGGTCTCCATGTCGATGCACGCGCGGTACTGCCGTAATGTCGACGACCCCATTATGTACGGTGCAGTCTCTGCTAAGCCCTGCAGCACGTACGGCTGGGTCACAACACGCAAAGGGCCTATCGATAGGCTAAGGGTAATCCTGCCCACGATGGGATGCTCACCCCCGTCAGCAAGGGTAACCTGTGGACAATCAGACGACTCTGGGGACAACCCCAGCGCATTCACCTCTGCGACAGAGATGAAGTCGTCGCTGGCACCGGTGTCAACAAGTGCCTTCAGAGTACGGCCATTCAAACCGATCTGAACCACAGGGACACGGTTATCTATGAGCGACTGCCCAGCAGACAACGTCAGTGCACTTAAGGCGGGTCCGTAACCTACGGCACCCCCGTCAGGAGCTTCGTACCAAACGTCAACCGAGTAGGATGTGCTTGGCCACGGAGCCAGCGTACCCTCCCGATCCACACCATTAAACAAAACGGTGCCCGGCTCGAACCGGTGGACATGCCGCATACCCCTTAACGATGCCTCTGCCTTGCGCCGACAGAAAGTGGGGAGTAAAACACATGCGGCGGTGCCTGGATATTGACGCCTACATCTCCTGTATATGGCCAACTGTTCCGACATCTCACGCAGAGACGAGGGGATGAACAAAACCACGTGGTTAGACAGATCGATAGACGACAGGGGACGGCGAGGTGTAAACAAATTACACAACGGGTCGAAGCAGAGAAGTCCCGTGCGTCCGTCAAGCGTGATGCGTCACGCAATGACTCGCTCGATGTGTCCAAGTACACAAGGCAACAATGCCTTAACGGCTGGCCGTAAGGATGACCATCCGGTGCTCTAGCAGCCACAACAAAATCGGGTTGGCTAGCTAGGCTAGTGTGCGGCGTATTGTCGTGTTCCGCGGACATGGAGCACGAAACGATACCCTAGGTTTGCGTAATAGAAGCCGACTTCTATCGCAAAGGCAAGAGTACAAAGCGATTCGGTGAGCCTACCGACAGTACTCTTGAGAAGATTCAGTAAACTCAGCAAGTACTTGCCCAGCTCAGTCCTGATCTCTGTAGTTTGGGCAATGAGAGTCGTCAACTGGTCCGGACGAAAGCCGGTCTCAGTCGCCGCAGCAAGCAATGCCGGTGCACTGAGATTACCTGCGACTCAGAGCGTACACTTACACAACAAGTGCAGCAATCTAAGTAAAAGCAATTAAACAATTACAAACCTGAAGCGGCGGCGTCCAAAACGGCGCGGCCTAGGTCTTCGGCAAAAGTATCTAGCGGTCCTCGTGGTTCATCGCTGGAACTCGCCATAGAAAGAACCTACTTCCGATTAGACAAAGAGAGACAGTTAGGCAACGAACCTGTCTCGATACCAAATTGTTGTACCTCTCGTTCGCGTTTGCTCATCAGTATCTGCACGTCTGGAGACTTTCGACACCGATGCGCGAGCACTTGCAAGTACAGCAAGGCAAGCGAGAGCAAACAGAGACAGCGGAAGACTTCAAGACGAAGAGAGATATAACTTACAGTCTTACAGATCGGAACGATGCAATGGACGAAATCGCCGTCAGCGCCGGAAGCAAGCAATCATCACGCGGCGGTGATTAGCGAAGTTCAGGCTTAGCTCAGGCTAAGTAGAATAGCGTATAGCAATAGTAATATAGAACACACGAGTGTTCTCCGGTATCGAATGTCTTTTTCTGCTTAGCCGTCCTTGCATCTGTTATACTCGCAGCATCCCAATGCCGTACGATTCACATCAGGAGGCCGATCCTAGATGTGACAACCCTACTGCGTCTAGGCGATGTCTACGCATAACAACGTATAAGCCTTTCCGGCATTCGCATGATGCAAGGGTCCGGATAACGATATCCGGTTGCAGGGCATGTATCACGACGAGTGCGGCGCTCTCAACATGTGCTGTAATGAAGTAATATTATATCAGATAATATTACTTATCGTTTCGTAGCACGAGCATAATGTGCACTTCAATGCTTCGGGCTTTTATGCATGCTAGGCGGATTTGCCATGATGCGATGTCGCGATGGGTAATGACAACATGCCAAATGCATATATAAATGTACACGAATACATTTATATCATGAAGATTCATTCATATGCAATGTGTTCATCACAATAGCACTTCGCCTTGTAGGATCACATTGACCTAAGCGTCGGCGGTAAATGAACTGTAGCACAACAATAACCAGATACGCATTGCTGCTTCTGATATTCCGAGAATCGCTTTCCAGACCCCCTTGGGTCACTTCGAGTACACGGTCTTGTCGTTTGGACTTCCAAATGCGCAGAACCTCACCGAGCTACGCCAGTTCTTAGGCTTGACTAACTACTTCCGTAAGTTTATTAATAAATACTCCATTCTTGCGGCCCCACTTACAAATCTGACAAGGAAAGGAGGCTTCGCTTCTCTCGAGGCCTGGACACCCGGGCGTCAGCAGGCATTCGAAGAGCTCAAGCGAATCGTCGCCGACGACGTTACCCTCTCTTTCCCTGATTACTCGTTGCCGTTTCGTGTAGAAGTAATATCGGATGCTTCCCTGCATGGAAGCGGTGCTGTATTGTTGCAGGAAGGACGACCGATCACCTTCACAAGTAGGAAGTTCTCGGGTGCGGAGACCCGATACACGACCAGAGAGCAGGAGCTGTTGGCAGTTCTGCATGCTTTAAAAGAATGGCGCTGTTACCTCGAAGGCCGCCCTTTTACACTGAAGACCGACCACAAACCGCTGACATTCTTACAGAGTATCCCCACGCTCAATCGACGACAAGCCAGATGGATGGAGTATCTATCTCGTTTCGACTGTACATGGGAGTATATCGCCGGCAGAATTAATATTGCTGACGTCCTCAGTCGACATCCATCGCTACACGCTGCAATTTTAGCAGCACTGGTTACCCGTTCGCGCAGTCAGGAGGTGCCGATAGCAGCGGACCTCACGTAGCGACTCAAGGTGGCGTATAAAGTGGATCCATGGTTCGCTACGCCAAGTAATGTGGAACATCTGCACAAGCGCAACGATTTATGGCTGAGAATGGATGGCTCGACCACACAAATCGTCCTGCCGAACAACGACGCTTTGCGCTACGATATTCTTGCTCGGTTCCACGAGGACCCGTTAGCAGGACATCCTGGAAGCACACGATTGGCCGAGCTAGTACGATGCTCGTTCTGGTGGCCGCGCGTGGTGAAGGATGCGGAAAACTTCGTGCAAAGGTGCAGTTTATGTCAGTGCAATAAAGCACTATCCGGTAAGGGCCAGGGTTTATTACAACCTTTACCTATACCAGATGCCCCTTGGGAAAGTGTTTCTATGGACTTCATAGTCGCGCTGCCCAAAACTGAGATGGTTCACTTAGCCCCCTGCACCTCGTCTTGCACCGCTGAGCAAACAGCACGATTATTTTTCGATAACGTGGTACGATTGCATGGCGTTCCTAAAAATGTGATATCTGATCACGGCGGTCAATTCACGTCTAAGTTTTGGGAAGCGCTATGTGAACTCGTCGGTATGCGTGTTCATTTGAGCACAGCATATCATCCCCAATCCGATGCACAAACAGAACGCACAAATCGCACGTTGGGCGATATGTTGAGGAATTTCTCAGGACGCACACCCTCTGTTTGGGATACATTCCTGACTTCGGCAGAATTTGCGCTTAACAACACTGTTAACCGCTCAACAGGTCAAAGCCCTTTCTTTCTGAATTATGGATTCCATCCTGCGCTACCTGTGTGGCGAGAGTTGGAGATAAATATTCCTGCGGCTAAAACCTTTGCCAAGTCGTTCCTATCCCGCATGACAGACGCGAAGGCATGTTTGGATGCGGCGCAACAACGGACGACGGACTATTATAATAAATCCAAACGAGATATAACATTTTCGGTGGGACAAATGGTATTATTGAGCACTAAGAACTTGCGTTCACTCGCTGACGGTTCCCGTAAATTGCTACCTCGCTGGATTGGTCCACGTCCCGTTGTTCGCATGGTAGGGAATGTAGCTGTGGAGCTATCCCTACCCTCTGACATGAATATTCACCCCACGTTTCACATCTCCCTCATCCGTCCTTATCGCGGCACAGCGCCCATTACAAACGACACCGATGCCCCTGCAGTAATGGACTCCGGTCCCGAAACCTGGATCGCAGGCAAGCAAAAGGTGTTTGATGTGGAGCGGATACTGGATTATCGGGTTCGCTGTATAGGTCGACAGCGACGAAGGAAGGTGCACGAGTATCTGGTCAAGTGGACTGGCTATTCTAGCGAGCACAACTTGTGGGAGCCGACGCGTAATTTCTTGCCAGAAATGAAGCCCCTATTGGGCTCGTCTACGTGTTACGCAGACCCAATGACCTCTGCAGTCGATGCTGTTCGATGCAGCGAGGACGCTGCATATGGGAGGGGGGATAGTTGTTGTACGCCGGTTCAATTACCGTTCACAACAAAATAGGCCATAATACATTCGAGCATTATGAAGCATGATATAACCATATTAGCATGATATACTTGAGTATATCTAGGTAATCAGGCATTCGCATTATCATCTACGACATTGCGCTGTCGGTCAACATGTTTGACTCGATATCAATAATTAATGTGCGATCTATCTGTTGGCATAATATCCCACGTAATAATACTTTAAATACTACTACCTCATCTGTGTCATAAACCATACGCGTATGCGAGAAGGCAACGATCGCAATTGTTGGGTTGGCAACCGAATATCGATATTCGGACCTTGGCATATTGCATGCGTTGCATCCATTAATATCACGGATTATGGGATAGTTAGAATAGTGCTACGAAGGTACTCACACTTGAGATCGTAATCCAGTGAGACCTGTACTGCACATCGGTATCAGGACGTGATAGGTGCTAGGACGGCCGCCTAGAGCCCGAAGTCGGCTCGGCGCTACTTTGGATTAAGTACTCGTGTACACAATCTTATTTGGATTCATACGTTTTATGCAATTATATTCGACCTGAGCTATTCCAGCACAGCATCTTCAGCCGGATGATGAACATTGCCCGCGGGGTCTGACGGCCGACTACCAATTTGTAAACGAAGACTATTGTAAGTTGGATCTTTCCTTATTGTTGAGTCTTCCGCTGTCACTTTACTCACATTGGATCGCCTTGCTGTTCGTAAGCTTGATGCACACTTAGCTAACAATCGGACGTGCAGATTCAGTGCATGATAGAAGAAGGAAGGATACAACAGGTAACACCTGCGGTTTAAGAACGCGTCGGAATATCGGAGGTAATGAAGTTGACTATCCCCGTGCCTAAGCTTAACATCACCGCTGACGAAAAGGCAAAGAATTCAGGACATAGTGTTGCAGATAGGACACGGGCCTACGTTCGTGACGCTAGGCAATATCTGTAAGCGGTGCACGGCGGGGGATGCGACTCCATTATTATTATTATTATTCTTACATTACTCCGGCCGAAGCCTGGCGTGTGTTGAGGGGGAGACGGCACTGAGGGGAATCCCTATACTCCATATCTCCACCGCTATCCCGGTTGATCGTCCATCATCTTCGATCAACGTTGAACCATTATCGCTGGTCATACGCCACACTCTCGCTGTGGGACACGACCCGTTCTTGCATCTTGACAGAGTCGGGTGCTCATGTACATGTGCTCCTATACACTCCGGGTGCTCCTATACACTAGGCCTCCTGAAATCTGCACCGCCCATATCACACACTACCACATGGCACCCTGTGCTTGCAGCACCCTTGTCCTGGCGGAGGGTACTCAGTCCCCTCCGACCCGCTTCAGCCGCTTGGGAATTCTGCACCCCTCGTCTTAGTCTCGTGCAAGGTTCGGCCTAGCCATGCTTTCTCAGTAGCCTCCGATCTATTTCTTGTCCAGCTTTAGAGCGCCTTGCTTGTCCAATGTCTCCTCATCCAAGGCTCCTAGCCTTCTGGTGATGGGCTTACTACCACATACCCACAGGGTTGCTGTAGGCCACGATCAACCTGTGGTGACAGCAATGTGATCCTCCTGACGAAAACGTCAGTGCTCTTCCAATTAAGCTACGCTGCCGCGACTGCATTACATTCCTTTTTGTTGGGAATACTCTTGAGGGCGCTGCAAAGGATTGGTATGACGAATGGACAACTGCTAGAGTTAAGTATACGTTCGATAACCTGATCGATGCTCTCAACGCTCGCTTTGCCACCGAAGGTCGATCGCATAGTAACAAGGCTCCTTAGACGGTGGCGCAAGGCACATACCATATGCGTCCACAGGAGACCGTCCCTGCTTATCAGTAGCGTTTTGAGGCACTGATAACTCCTATCGTTAACTTCCCTGAGGAGGATCGCATCTTTTGGTTTAATCGCGGTCTTACCGAATCCCTTGCATGATGGTGCGCCACTGACCTCAATGGAGTTCCGTTCCAGTCTTACGATGCCTTAGTAACTTTCGCTAGAGGTGCGGAGGTTCGGAATTTGGCTGGTAAAAACGCTAAACAACTTAATCCTCGTGTTCACGCGATGTGAGCACAGGAACTACCTTCGGAGTCGACACCAAAGGACCAGGGTCCTGATCACCAACGCCCTGTGGTGGCCACGACAACTGTTCGAAAGGAAAGACGGTATGACGCTCACGGACGCCAAAGACCAAGTAACCGTGGGTCCGCAGGAGCTGGGCCAAGCTCGGGCCATGTAAAAGGGAAACAAAGGGGGAGCACGCCGACTGTAGCTGCAATGCAGAACGCGGCTCCTAGTATTAAAAAGCCCCGGACAGAGGATCCATATATGCAGAAGTGGGAGTGACGACGTTTGGAGTTTGACCGTCGGAAGTTCGCTAATCTTTGCCTGAGGTGTGCGGGAGAGCACCCTACTCGCGAATGTCCTCTGTTACCGCCTTTTGTGCCTAAGACGACTTAGGAAGTTGCCCGGGATGCGGAGGAAGGGACGTCTCCCGGGACTGAAGGAAGTGTACGTGGCCGCTTGCCGTTGTTGTGTCCGGCTATGAAGGCTCTTTTACCTTCCGTTTTTGGACAAATCGAGCGGGCTATCGGGTGACGTTTTTTGCTTGACGGTCGCACGGGACTAAATCATTTTGACTCGCTGTGTAATTTATTTGCACCGTGCTGTCCTCTTTCTTCCCTCAATTTATCCAGCCACGTTACTTTGTTTATCCCTTCATCTTTCCGTGAGTTGTGCGAGCAGCTCACTAGGTATAAGAGGTATCATCGTCAAAATCCGGACACTGCCGTTTGCATACTAATTCCCTCTTATAGCCAACGCAAAGTTGCGTCACTGCTGGAAGGTATGCAATGTGTTCTCCGATTTGAATCGGACGCTGTTCTGTTTAACGGTGTGGATGTGACGGAGAGGCCGATGGCATGACCTAAATTATCTTACGCTGCTGAAGTTCGGTTTGAGGCCCCTCTTTTGGATTCTACCAGGTTCGAGCCTGCGCTAGGATCACTTCTACTTTCTGCGGAGTTGACTCCAACAGGAAATCGTGTTCCTGTCATCGAAATCGGCCTCGGTGGCCGACTGATGAAGGCGCTTGTGGATACCGGCGCCAGCGACGACTTCATCTCGGCAAAGGAGGTGAACGCATTGGGGTTGACCCCTCAGTCGTCTGATTGTGCACAGGTTACCCTCGCTGATGGAGGTAAGCATCCCATCGTGGGCAGGATCACCCTGAGCCTATCGATAGGCCCTCTGTGTGTTAGGGCCCAACCGTATGTGCTACAAGGTCTCTCGGAGACAGCACAGTACATTCTGGGTGCCGCGACATTACGGCAGTACTGTGAGCGCATCGATATGGAGTCCACCACACTTAGTTTGTGCAAAGGGAACCTATCGACTAAGGTACCTTTCCTGTCGTACCAAGATGTCACACTAGAGGAGGGCGGAACTGTTGTGGAGCCTGAGGTTAGTTTTGCTTTAGCGGCAATCGTCCGCCGAAATCAAGAACCCAAGCTAATTGGGTGCAAAGAAACCGATCGGATGATACGGAAAGGCGCTCATGTGTTGCTTGTGAGGCCACGGGTGCAATCGAATGCTACCACCGCACAGTCCACCGTGAAGGATCTTGAGGTCGAAGCCCTCCTGCAAAAATATGCTGATGTCCTTGGCGACATCCCAGGGCTCCCACCTATGCGACCTGTTGACCATACGATCCCTCTTGTGCCCGGAGCACAACCCGTTTCACGACCTATGTATAGGTTAAGTGTTGTATCCTTCCTTCTTCGATCATGCACTGAATCTGCACGTCTGATTGTTAGCTAAGTGTGCACCGTGCTTACGAACAGCAAGGCAATCCAATGATAATATTTTTACCCCACAATAAATGATAACTGGTTATAATTTTAGCTACCAATAATAATATTTTTTGCTTCTAAAGACAGTTTTTGTTCTTTCCCTTCAACTAGAACTAATTCAGGGCTACTGATTTTTGCAACCCATTAAAAAACTGTTACTTTATTCTTCTTCAATAACCCCTTAATACCTCGAACTAATTTAGCTGAGGTATTACGTGAACGATTAACAATTTTTTTTATATCAAAACTTGCCTTCGTAGAAATAATACCGAATTCTTCTGCATGTATTTTAGGGTTTCTCCAAATGGGGCTTCATTTCTGGCAAGAAATTACGCGTCGGCTCCCACAAGTTGTGCTCGCTAGGATAGCCAGTCCACTTGACCAGATATTCGTGCACCTTCCGCTTTCATCGCTGCCAACCTATACGATGAACCCGATAATCCAGTATCCGCTCCACATCATACACCTTTTGCTTGCCTGCGATCCAGGTGTCGGGACCGGAGTCCATTACTGCAGGGGCATCGGTGTCGTTTGTAATGGGCGCTGTGCCGCGATAAGGACGGATGAGGGAGATGTGAAACGTGGGGTGAATATTCATGTCAGAGGGTAGGGATAGCTCCACAGCTATATTACCTACCATGTGAACAACGGGATATGGACCAATCCAGCGAGGTCGTAACTATTGGGAACCATCGGCGAGCGAACGCAAGTTCTTAGTGCTCAATAATACCATTTGTCCCACCGAAAATGCTACGTCTCGTTTGGATTTATTATAGTAGTCCGTCGTCCGTTGTTGCGCCGCGTCCAAACATGCCTTCGCGTCTGTCATGCGGGATAGGAACGACTTGGCAAAGGTTTTAGCCGCAGCAATATTTACTTCCAACTCTCGCCACACAGGTAGCGCAGGATGGAATCCATAATTCAGAAAGAAAGGGCTTTGACCTGTAGAGCGGTTAACAGCGTTGTTAAGCGCAAATCCTGCCGAAGTCAGAAACGTATCCCAAACAGAGGGTGTGCATCCCGCGAAATTTCTTAACATATCGCCCAACGTGCGATTTGTGCGTTCGGTTTGCCCATCGGATTGCGGATGATATGCTGTGCTCAAATGAACACGCAAACCAACGAGTTCACATAGCGCTTCCCAAAACTTAGACGTGAATTGACCGCCGTGATCGGATATCACATTTTTAGGAACGCCATGCAATCGGAACACATTATCAAAAAATAATCGTTCTGTTTGCTCAGCGGTGCAAGACGAGGTGCAGGGGTCTAAGTGAACCATCTTGGTCAAGCAAACGACCATAACGAACACCGAGTCGTATCCCCCCTCAGTTTTGGGCAGCACGACTACGAAGTCCATAGAAACACTTTCCCAAGGGGCATCTGGTATAGGTAAAGGTTGTAATAAACCCTGGCCCTTACCGGATAGTGCTTTGTTGCGCTGACATAAACTGCACTTTTGCACGAAGTTTTCCGCATCCTTCACCACGCGCGGCCACCAAAATGAGCGTCGTACTAACTCTGCCAATTGCGTGCTTCCAGGGTGTCCTGCTAACGGGTCCCAGCAAGAACCCAGCAAGAATATCGTAGCGCAAAGTGTCGTCGTTCGGCACGACGACTTGTGTGGTCGAGCCATCCATTCTCAGCCATAAATCGTTGCGCTTGTGCAGATGTTCCACATTACTTGGCGTAGCGAACCATGGATCCACTTTATACGCCACCTTGAGTCGCTGCGTGAGGTCCGCTGCTATCGGCACCTCCTGACTGCGTGAACGGGTAACCAGTGCTGCTAAAATTGCAGCGTGTAGCGATGGATGGCGACTGAGGACGTCAGCAATATTAATTCTGCCGGCGATATACTCCCATGTACAGTCGAAACGAGATAGATACTCCATCCATCTGGCTTGTCGTCGATTGAGCGTGGGGATACTCTGTAAGAATGTCAGCGGTTTGTGGTCGGTCTTCAGTGTAAAAGGGCGGCCTTCGAGGTAACAGCGCCATTCTTTTAAAGCATGCAGAACTGCCAACAGCTCCTGCTCTCTGGTCGTGTATCAGGTCTCCGCACCCGAGAACTTCCTACTTGTGAAGGCGATCGGTCGTCCTTCCTGCAACAATACAGCACCGCTTCCATGCAGGGAAGCATCCGATATTACTTCTACACGAAACGGCAACGAGTAATCAGGGAAAGAGAGGGTAACGTCGTCGGCGACGATTCGCTTGAGCTCTTCGAATGCCTGCTGACACCCGGGTGTCCAGGCCTCGAGAGAAGCGAAGCCTCCTTTCCTCGTCAGATTTGTAAGTGGGGCCGCAATAATGGAGTATTTATTAATAAACTTACGGAAGTAGTTAGTCAAGCCTAAGAACTGGCATAGCTCGGTGAGGTTCTGAGGTGCGGGCCATTCACAAACCACAGCTACCTTCCGTGGGTCCATTCTTACCCCAGTGGCCGACACGATGTGGCCTAAAAACTCCACCTGCGCCCAAGAACATTTTGCGCGTTCAGCAAACAATTGCTCCCGCTTCATCACCTCAAGCACGAGCTCGAGATGCTTCAGGTGCTCCTCGCGCGTCTTGGAGTATATCAAAATATCATCCAAGTAACAAATGATGAACCTGTCGATATACGGTCTGAACATGCGGTCCATCACTGCTTGAAATGTGGTGGGCGCATTTGGAAGTCCAAACGACAAGACCGTGTACTCGAAGTGACCAAAGGGGGTCCGGAAAGCGATTCTCGGAATATCAGAAGCAGCAATGCGTATCTGGTTATACCCCTGTTGTAGATCAATCGAGGAAAAATAAGCTGATCCTTTCAACTTATCGAGCAGGTCATCGACGCGCGGCAAAGGGTAGCAATTTTTAATCGTAGTCGCATTCAAGCCCCGATAATCAATGCACATACGCGTCCCATCCTTCTTACCGACAAACAATATCGGTGCGGAATATGGCGATGTGCTGGGCCAAAGCATATCCTTTGCGAGCAGATCCCTCACTTGCCGCTTCATCTGCTCAACTTTACCGGGCTTAACCTGTACATAGGCTGTGAAACGGGTTGTGCTCGGGCACAAGAGGGATCGTATGGTCAGCAGGTAACATAGGTGGGAGCCCCAGGATGACAAATGCATCGGTATAATTTGGCAATAGGGGGGCTGCGACCTCAGAATCTTTCACAAGAGACTGTGCGGTGGTAGCAATCGATTGCACCCAAGGCCTCACAAGCAATTCATGGGCGCCTTCCCTTATCATTTGATAGGCTTCTTTTGCACCCTTCAACCTTGGGTTCTTTATTTCGGCGGACGAACGCCGCTACAGCGAAATTAACCACAGGCTCCGCACAGTTCCGCCCTCCTCTTGTGTGACATCTTGATATGACAGACAAGGTACCTTAGGCGATAGGTTCCCTTTTGCACAATGGCCAATTGTGCTGGACTCCATATCGATGCGTGCGCGGTACTGTCGTTATGTTGCGGCACACAATGTCCATGTAGTGCTGTCTCCGAGAGACTTTGTTGCACTCATTGGGCCCTAACACGCAGAGGGCCTATCGATAGGCTTAGGGTGATTCTGCCCACAATGGGATGCTTACCCTCATCAACAAGGGTAACCTGTCACTATCAGACGACTGTGGGGTCGACCCCAACACATTCACCTCCTTTGCCGAGATGAAGTCGTCACTGGCACTAGTATCCTCGAGTGCCTTCATCACTCGACCAGCGAGGCCGACTTCAATAATGGAAACACAATAACCTGTTGGAGTCGCTCCACAGATAACAAAAGTGATCCCAGGGCGGGCTCAAAATTAACAAAACCCGCCACAGGAGCTTCATACCAGACATCAAAGGCATAGGACAACTTCGGCAACAGAACTGAGGATCCCGCCACGTCCACACCATCAATCATCGCAGTGCCTGACTTGAATCGGCGGACACGTTGCATACTGTTTAACAACGCGGTAGCCCTATGCTGGCTGTGAAATGGTAGCAACAGACATGTGGCAGTGTCCGGGCATTGATGTCTACGTCTCCTGTACCTGACCGTTCGAACTTTGAAATGAGGGGATGAACAAAACGATGCGTTCTAAAGGACTAAGAGCAACGATGCTTCACAGATGGACGTACGAATGACCACCGACCCTACATTTGTTCAGCTGTCCCGGATGGAGTCAACTCCGCACCAATCCAGGCACTCCCCTACTTTGACCGTGGGGCCAAAGGCGGCAACAACGGCAATCCATCATGAGATGACCCACCCCCATCTCCAACAGAGAGTGATCTCCTTCCAACACACAAGCTTGGACTGCATACACTCCCATTTTGTCAGTCATGAGTCCTGCGCTTGCATGGCGGTCACATGAGGCAAAAATCTCAAAGCATTTTCTCTAGATAAAATACGCATCTCAGCTCTTAGAATACATGGCCTCACAAGAGCCTCAAAACGTGATTAGTAGGCAGTTACAGTTTCATTCAGAAACATGAAAAACGAGCCGAAGGCTAATATACAGCGTGCCTCAATATCACGTGACTTCTGGGGTAAAGAGTGCAAGTAGGGCAACAGTCAACTCATCAAACGTGAAGTTTTCCGTGCAGTGATCCATACCATGTCTTTGCTATACCCTCAAGGGTATTCCCAACAAAGAGACACCTGTTGCGATTGTTGCGATTGTTGCGATTATGCGGGATTTCACGTCATCGTAATACAGTTTGGTAACGGTTGTGTAATAGCTCTTACTTAGGTGCGAGTAACTGCGATGTAAGTTAGATATCGCGACGAGTGCCGTACAGTTATTATCGCGAGTATATTGTTTATGCGCACTCTGTTCTATTTAGTCTTGCGCGTTACTAACGTTGATACTATAATTATTTATGCCAAATATACACGGTTCCTGCGTCAATACATTGTAATCTATCGACGTTTCGCATCGGTTGCTCCTATCTTTATAAGAGGTTATGAGCCCCGGCTCTTCTGAGCCTTAATTATCTCGTCAAGGCATAGGCATCAACCTTTTGGCCAAGCGCTTTCAATTGGTGGTGGCATACAAGTCTGGCAACTTGGACTCTACAACTGAAGTCGCCAAAAGCTCTGAGTGCCGGAATCAGCGACTGCTCGTGGTGCGAGAATTGAGGAATCACTCGTGACGCGAATACTGGTCCACAAAATACGGAGCACAGCGACCGCCGCCTCTGGTCAACAACGACCATAATCGCCTGCCTACATCGGGAACTGTAACGCGCAACAATGGGAAAGGATAGGTTATCAGACCCATTAGGTCTGAGCAATTATGCTACGTGGTCGTTCAGATTCCAATCTATGATGCAAGAGAACAACCTGGATAGATGGCTGAGAGACGAACCAATGACCGACGAGGACATCGCCGCGTCAAACAAGGTCAGAAACATCCATGTCAAAAATGTCCAAGATCATCACTTGGCAATTATCAGAGCAGCGCCCAACGCCAAGGGAGCATGGGAGAGGCTCGCGGCTGTTTTTGCGGCAAGCAGCGACGCAGGAAAATCTCAGCTTGTTGCTGAACTGTCAGCCCTTAAAATGGCACAAAATGAAGCCCTAATCTTATATCTGGCTTGCGTCCGCAATCTTTATACGGACTTGGTGGAAGTGGGACACCCCGTTACCGAACGGGAAGTTACCTACAATCTACTGGTGGGACTCCCGAAGAAATTCTCGGTCATTGTTACCACGCTGACAGTCAATGGCCAATACAATTTGGATACCGTGGGCGCTCAACTATTGGCTTTTGAGAAACGAGTCGATGCAGAGGGTGATTCCGTTGCTTTCAGTGCAACAAGCCAAAGAGACAATTGCAGCACCGGACAATATCACAGCGAGACTAGCCGCAATCACCATGACACAATTGAACGCGACTACGGAGGTAATTTGGTCGCATTTGCCGGCACAAGTCGAGGAGGCACATGGAGCGCTGCCAACAACAGCCACAACGGATGGAACCATCGCGGCAACACGTTTGATCGAGGATACAGGAATATGCCAATCATCAATCAAGGCGATGCATGGAGTTATGGAAGAGATGGCCGCAACGGAGTAAGCCAACATGAACACAGATCAGGTTATGGCTACGGCGGGACAGTGCAATGCCAACTATGCGGAAATTATGGACATACCGCGCGACAATGCCGCGCACCACGCATGCCACAACCTCCAGGCCAAATAAGACGCAACAGACAAGATGGCAACTACAACCGCCAAGGCAACAGGAGCCACAACACCGTCGACGCCACAGCGTTATCCAGGCCAACAAGTCGACAGGAAAGTGGAGAGCGACGATCCAATCAACCAGAGAACTGCGCATTCGTGGGATCCCAATACGACAAATTACAAGGGTGGTACGTGGACTCCGGCGCATCTCACCACATCACGTACGACGAACGGGAGCTAACCAACGTGGTTGGAATAAGCCGACGGGAACGTTTTGATATCATGAGCATGGGTGGGGAAACCATTCAACCTATCGCGGTAGGCACCCTCATACTGGTGTCCACACTCTACCCCGACACCAAAATCACCATCAACAACGTTTACATGGTGCCACACAGCTGCGTCAAAGTCCTGTCCGTTTCGTCTATCAATGACAGATCCAATGAAGGGGAAATCATGTTCACCAAGCATATGGTCTACGTAAAACGTGATGGAAACATGATCATTGCAGGCCGACGAGAAGGTAATTTATATAGGTTGGAGTGTGACGTCGGTCAACCTAACGACGCACATTTCAGCTTTGCCGGTGCTGCCCACGCCAAGCTGTCAAGCCAAAGCGAAGGCCTGTGGCACCGACGCTTTGGGCACATTGGACTCGGAGGTCTGCAGAAGCTAATCAGGCACGGAATGGTGATAGGCGTCGACGATGTACCACAACAGGTCACCCCCGCCAAGTGTGAGACTTGTATTTTATCACGGCAAACGCGCGGAACCCACAAATCCACGGGGCACAAATCTGATGGGCCAATGGAGCTCATCCATGTGGACGTCTGCGGCCCCATGCTGGACAACACCCCAAATGGGTCATGGTACATGACTGTCCTGATGAATGACTGCACAAAGTTTTCAGCAGTTGCATTCACCAACACCAAGGAGGCGGTTAAGGACAAGCTGGTAACGATGATAAATCAGCTGGAGAACATTTGTGTGTTGTGCTACGGTTAGTTTTCCGCCGACGTGTAGGTCGATGTGATCCTACAAGGCGAAGTGCTATTGTGATGAACACATTGCATATAAAAGAATCTGCATGATATAAATGTATTCGTGTACATTTATATATGCATTTGGCATGTTGTCATTATCCATCGCGACATCGCACCATGGCAAATCCGCCTAGCATGCATGAAAGCTCGAGGCATTGAAGTGCGCATTATGCTCGTGCTACGAAACGATAAGTAATATTATCCGATATAATATTACTTCATTAAAGCACACGTTGAGAGCGCCGCACTTGTCGCGATGCATGCCCTGCAACCGGATATCGTTATCCGGACCCTTGCATCATGCGAATGCCGGAAAGGTGTTGTGCCACGGTTCATTTCCCGCCGATGTGTAGGTCAATGCGACGCTACGAGGCGAAGTGCTGACTTGATGAATGCATGATGACCATGAATGAACTCGCATGCATATAAATGTATTTGCATACATTTACATATAATTAGCATGTTAATGCTATGCATCACGACACATCGCATCACCGCTGATACGCCTAACATATGCAATGCTCAGAGAAGCACAGGCGCGCGGCATGCTCATGTCATGTACTGTTAAGTAATATTATTTGTTATAATATTACGTTGTTGCGGCATGCTTTGCGAGCACCGCACTAGTCGCGATGATGACTTGCAACCGAATATTGCTATTCGGACCCTTGCATCATGCGAATGCCGGAAAGGCTTATCGGTTGTTATACGTGGATATCGCAGATACGCAGTGGGGTTTGCCGCACTTAGGGTTGGCCTCCTAGTGTGCATTGTACGGCGTAGAGATATCGTGAGTATAACAGATGCGAGGACGGCTAAGGAGAGCAGACAAAACATTCTTATGCCTATGGAACACTCGTGTGTTCAACTCAACTATTGCTAGTTGCTCTATCATCTTAGCCCGAGCTAAGCCTAAACTTCGCTAATCAACGCCGCGTGATGAACGCTTGCTTCCGGCGCTGACGGCGATCGCGTCCCTGCATTGCTTCGTTGATATATGATTGTAAGTTATATCTCTCCTTGCTCTGAAGTCTTCCGCTGTCTCTGTTTGCTCTCAAATGCCTTGATGTACTTGCAAGTGCTTGTGCATCGGTATCAAAAGTCCCCAGACGTGCAGATACCTATGAGCAAACCCTAAGGAGAGGCACAACAATTTGGTATCGAGACAGGTTCGTTGCCTGACTGTCTCATGATGCTCGATCGGAAGTAAGTTCTCGCTATGGTGAGTGTCGACGATGGACGACATAGCCCACTATTGCCGAAGGACTTGACTGCGTTGTGTTAGACGCCGCTGCTTCCGAATTGTGACTGCTTTTGTCCCTTAATAGTTCACTGCAATTGTGGTGTGAGCCTTCGCTCGGAGTTGCAGGCAAAACTAGTGGTCCGGCATCGCTTGCGGTCATTCCTGGTTACAACTTGCGTACTAACCAGCTGGAGGCTTTGATCGCACGGACTACAGGGATCAACTGAGTACGTATCTGTTATACTTACTCGAAGTCTGCAAGAGTATCGTCGGTGCGCTGACCGAATTGCTTGTACTCTTGTGCTGGATTCATGTGAATCACTTGTATTCTTGCTTTGGAATTGTGTGCATCGTTTATTGGCACGCAATTCGAACGTATTGGTCAGTGTTCCACGATGGCGGAACGTGACGACCTGTCGTTCGTAGGCTTGGCATGTCAACCCGAGCCGGGGGCCATTCCTAGAATGTTTGATAGAGATCCTGAGACTATTGACATGATTGCTGCTCAAGATTCTCTTGTGTTTCAGGCTCCTATCCATCTTACTACGCCACGCTCGGCAGCCATGACGGTTACAGATGGAACTGCTGATCAACGGGGTCTGCTGTCACCTCAAATGCAAGACCGTGTTGACGGTAATGAGGTGAAGAGGTTTATTATCCCGGCACCGAAATTGCTTATCTCACATGATGTGAATGTTGGGCGTGACACCGCAATTGCAACTCGCACCTATCTACGTGATGTTAGGAAGTACCTGCAGTTGTGCCGAGGTGTGAACATGACGCCATGCGATGTCTCTTCGTCAGAGGTTTCCTTTGAAGGTGTGATGAAGACATGGTAAGACCAATGGGCCACTGCACGGGAAAACTTCACGTTGGGTGAGTTGATTGCCGCCTTGCTTGCACGCCTTACCCCAGAAGATTAGCCACGTGATATGGAGGCACGCCGTACATTAGCCTCGGGCTTGTATAGTATGCGCTCAAATGAAATGGTACCCGCGTATCAATCACGTTCTGATGCTCTTTGTATCTTCGGGTTCCAGTGAGATCTGTCATGGTCTTTGGCTAGACAATATGCCACTGACTTGATGGGGATAAGAGTCCAGTCGTATGTGGACTTGGTGCCATTTGTCCTGAGAGCTGAGATATGTATCTTAGTTGGACAAAATGCTTTGAAAGCTGTGCCTCATGTGTCTGCCATGCAAATGCAGGACCTATGACTGGCAAAATGGGAGTGCATGCAATCCGAGCTTGTGCGTCGGAGGATGGTCACTCTTTGCTGGAGATGTGCAGTGGACTACCTCACGAAGGGGTGTCTGTTGTTGCAGCCTTTGGCCATACGGCTAAGGTAGGGGATTGCCCGGATTTATGCGGAGTCGACTCCACCCGGGAATGCTGAACAAATGTGTTGTCAGTGGTCGTTCGTACGATCAGCCATGAAGGCATTGTTGCTCTTGGTCCTTGAGGACGTATCATGGCTATGTTCATCCCCTCATCTCTATGTGAACTGTTCGTACAGCTTACTTTGTACAGGAGTAGACGTCAATGTACGGACACTGCTGCATGTGTTATTCCCTGCCTATAGTCAGCGCGCGGCTGAGGCTATGCTAAAGGGTATGCAGTGTCACCTGGTTCGCACCAGGCACCATGCTGTTTGATGGTGTGAATATGGAGGGAGTGTCAGTTCTGTTGCTGAACTGCCCTATGCTACTGACGTCTTGTATGAAACTCCTGCTGTGGGTTCTGTCGATTGCTTCGAACCCATCCTGGGATTGCTGCTGCTGTCCGCAAATTGATTACTACAAGTGCAGCATCGTTACCTACAGGGCAGTTGCCAACAGGTATTCGGATCCCAGTAATTCACGTCGGTCTTGCTGACCGTATTCTGAAGGCACATGCATTTTGGTGCCATAGACGACTTCACCTACTCGGCAGGGTGAATGCAGTGGAGTCGTTCTCCACAGTCGTTGGATTGTGCACAGGTTACTCTTGCGGATGGAGTAAAAGTCCCATCGTTGGGCAGAATCACCCTTCGCCTATTGTTAGGCCCTTTGGTTGTTGTGACCCGAGTGTACGCACTGCAGGGTTCTGCAGAGACTGCATCGTACCTGAAGGGGTCTTTGACATCCTGTCGTACCTCGCGCGCTCCGGACGAAGTCCTTAACCCTTGATGTAGGCCAAGGGGGACTCGGGTCGGAGGGTACCAGGTGTCACACCAAAGGAGGGCAAAACTGAGGCGGTGCCTATGGTTACGCTGCGCCTACATTGGCCACGCGAATGAAAACCGAAGCCACGGAGTCATGAACCGTATGGGCTTTTGAGGCATTAGGTGGAATGATGTGCCACCACCGCGCAGATTTTGTGGATTCTGGGGTCGAAGCCTTGATGCAAAATGCATACGGATGTCTCGTGATATCCCCGCGCTTCCACCTTGTCCTGTTGTTTGCACAATCCCTCTGTTCTCTGAAGCGCTACCAAGTGCAAGGTTGAGCGGCAGTAAGAGACAGAAATGCTACAAAGGGTATGATTGTTGCCCCACACATCCTCCTACTCTGCACCGATAATACTTGTCGGTATCCTGAGCATGTGTACTGCCTACCGGGCTTGAATGCGAATGATGTTGAAATCGCGACCCTTTGTATGTGTGTTGATAACCTGTTCGATATGCTGAACGTTCAGCTTATGTCTCCTCAATTGACTCGCAACAGGGTTGCAATCAGACTGGCATCGCTGCCTCTGATATTTTGAAAATCGCTTTTCGAAATCCCTTTGGTCAATTTGAGTATACGGCCGTGTCGCTTGGGATTTGACTAATGCCCCATGACACTTGAAGCGGATGTGAACCGCATGCTCGGGCCGTTTGCCGACAGGTTTTGTTGTATGGATGACATCTTGGTTCATCCCAAACGCATGATGGAGCATCTGTGGCTCATGTTTTTATGTGATAAGGCAGAAGCAATCGTTTGCTAAACGCGCCAAATGTTTGGGCGTAGCCTCAGGTGGAGTATTTCAGTCACATTGTAGCGGCCGCCAATGTGAAAATGGTTTCGCGGAAGGTCACCGTGGTTCATGTTTTGGCCCGTGCCTCAGAACCTCTCGGGACTTCGCAGTTCCCAGGCTTGACCAAGTATTTCCGGAAGCCCACTGAAAATTACTCTGTTCATATGACTTGCGAACTTGACCCGCAAGGGATGTTCGTTTTGTTTGAGTCATCGAAGTGCCGACGGGCATTCGACGAGCTCAATCGAACCGTCACTGATGATATTATCCTTGCAATGCCCGATTACTCGTTGCTTTTCCATGTGGAGGTTGTTGTTGATACCTCAATTAATGGAAGCGATGCTAGGCAGCGAGGACGCTGCATGCGGGAGGGGGGATAATTGTTGTGCCACGGTTCATTTCCCGCCGATGTGTAGGTCAATGCGACGCTACGAGGCGAAGTGCTGACTTGATGAATGCATGATGACCATGAATGAACTCGCATGCATATAAATGTATTTGCATACATTTACATATAATTAGCATGTTAATGCTATGCATCACGACACATCGCATCACCGCTGATACGCCTAACATATGCAATGCTCAGAGAAGCACAGGCGCGCGGCATGCTCATGTCATGTACTGTTAAGTAATATTATTTGTTATAATATTACGTTGTTGCGGCATGCTTTGCGAGCACCGCACTAGTCGCGATGATGACTTGCAACCGAATATTGCTATTCGGACCCTTGCATCATGCGAATGCCGGAAAGGCTTATCGGTTGTTATACGTGGATATCGCAGATACGCAGTGGGGTTTGCCGCACTTAGGGTTGGCCTCCTAGTGTGCATTGTACGGCGTAGAGATATCGTGAGTATAACAGATGCGAGGACGGCTAAGGAGAGCAGACAAAACATTCTTATGCCTATGGAACACTCGTGTGTTCAACTCAACTATTGCTAGTTGCTCTATCATCTTAGCCCGAGCTAAGCCTAAACTTCGCTAATCAACGCCGCGTGATGAACGCTTGCTTCCGGCGCTGACGGCGATCGCGTCCCTGCATTGCTTCGTTGATATATGATTGTAAGTTATATCTCTCCTTGCTCTGAAGTCTTCCGCTGTCTCTGTTTGCTCTCAAATGCCTTGATGTACTTGCAAGTGCTTGTGCATCGGTATCAAAAGTCCCCAGACGTGCAGATACCTATGAGCAAACCCTAAGGAGAGGCACAACAAAAGGCTTATACGTTGTTATGCGTAGACATCGCCTAAGCGCAGTAGGGTTGTCACATCTAGGATCGGCCTCCTAATGTGAATCGTACGGCACTGCGATGCTGCGAGTATAACAGATGCGAGGACGGCTAAGCTAGACAAGACATTCGATACCGGAGAACACTCGTGTGTTCTACATTACTATTTCTATATGCTATTCTACTTAGCCCGAGCTAAGCCTGAACTTCGCTAATCACCGCCGAGTGATGATTGCTTGCTTCCGGCGCTGACGGCGATTTCGTCCATTGCATCATTCCGATCTGTAAGACCGTAAGTTATATCTCTCTTCGTCTTGAAGTCTTCCGCTGTCTCTGTTTGCTCTCGCTTGCCTTGCTGTACTTGCAAGTGCTCGCGCATCGGTGTCGATAGTCTCCAGACGTGCAGATACTCATGAGCAAACGCGAACGAGAGGTACAACATTGTGGACATAAGACGTGGGAGATGCGGTCCGACAGAGGAGGAGAATACGTCAATTCCCAACTACAAGCCTTCTTTGCTTCCAGAGGGATCAGGCATGGGCCAACAGTTGGATACACCCCTGGGTGATTCTTGGGTGAATCATGATAACTTCACGAATCGTATGACTGTTCTCATGTCGACGATGTTTCATTCAAATTTCTGCCCTATCAACTTTCGATGGTAGGATAGAGGCCTGAACAAAATGGCGCTGCAGAGCGATTAAACCGGACCCTGCTGGAAAAGATGCGCGCCCTATTGCTGGAATCCAAACTCCCTCAAAAAATGTGGGCTGAGGCGGCAGCCACAGCCAACTACCTACGCAATATATCCCCAGCAGATGGTATCTCCCGTACCCCTTACGAGCTCTTCACTGGAAAGGTTCCAGAGGTTGATCATTTGCGCATTTTGGCTGCACAGCTTATGTCCACGTGCCCAAGGCAAAGCGCAACAAACTGGATCCCGTGAGTCGACGAGGTATAATGGTGGGATATGGCGATGGGGGCAGCTACCGGATATTATTCTCGGACGGGTCAGTATCAAGACACAGCGATGTTGTATTCGATGAACAACAGGCCACGCACGAACCATACAAACCCTCGGACGACAACCGTGACAATGCTGAAACTGACTCCGATTCCGACATGGACGACCCAGAGCCACGACCGAGAGCTGTCCCTATGTCCACCAATGCACACAATGGTGATGGTCACGAGCCGAATCCACCTCAACCACCACCTCCCATAACACGCACAGCGCAAAGCTATCCAAATGCAGCGGGAAGAGGAGCCGTCAACGATGGAGCGGGCCCATTGGGAAGCCAACCAAGGCAAGACCCAATACAACCTGAGGACACCGACGACTCCGACATTGAAGACATGGCAACAGAAGAAGACATGGATGAGGACAACACGAGGTTAGCCAACCGCTACCCCATCCGCGTGCGAAAGCGCCCATGTGAGTGGTGGCTCACTCAAAGATCGGTGGCAGCGTGTATCAACATGGCCGCCAGAATACAAGAACCCAAATCTCACCATGACGCGATCAGAGGCCCTCACCGCATCAAGTGGCAACAAGCGATGAACGATGAGATAATTGCCCACATGACCAACGGCACATGGGAAATTGGCATTCCACCGCCTGGCACAAACGTCCTACCCTGCCGCTGGGTCTACAAAGTCAAGACATGCCCTGATGGCTCAATCGACAGATACAAGGCGCGTCTGGTTGCGAAGGGCTTCGCACAACGCGAGGGGGTGGATTTTGGAGAACTGTTTGCACCTACATCACGAGGCTCATCATTCCGGGCCATCCTGGCCATCGCCGCCGCAAGGGACTTCGAAGTACACCAACTAGATGTCTCCACGGCATTTTTGAACGGCGACCTCAAAGAAGAAATCTGGATGAAACCACCACCGGGATACGACCTGGCGACCCCAGGAGCTGCCTGCCATCTACTCAAGTCGATATATGGCCTCCGCCAAGCATCCCGCTGCTGGTACGACAAACTGTGCACCAAATTCGCTGAAATCGGACTCACCACATCTAAATCCGACCAAGCGATGTTCGTGAGAGCAAACAACAACAAAGGAGACGTGTTCGTGCTGGTCCACGTGGACGACATGTGCATTGCGGCTAAAGACCCCGAGCTGATCCGAAATCTCAAGGCAGAAATCAGCAAACTATTCAAGGTGAGAGATCTTGGCCGCATTGAGGTATTTCTGGGCATGGAAGTTCGACGCCAGCCCAATGGAGAGATCACGCTATCACAATCCAGCTATGTGGAACGCATCCTGCATAAGCATGGCATGAGCGAGGTTAAACCCAGAGCCATCCCCATAGCTGTGGGCGCAAAACTTCACCTGGACAAAGACACCGAGCTGTTGGAGGATCCGACGCCGTACAGAGCACTCATTGGCGAGCTCAACTACCTGGCAGTCAGCAGGCGTCCAGACCTTGGCTTCGCCCTCAGCATGTTGTCACGATTCATGGCCAAGCCAACCAAACCAGCAATGGGCATGGCAAAGGGGGTCCTTCGCTACGTGGCGGACACGCGCAACCTGGGCCTACAGTTCCGGAGGGCAAGGAGATCATCGATGGATATTGCGATTCGGACTGGGCAGGAGACACTAACTCAAGGTGATCCACGACTGGGTACGTATTTCACGTTAATGGTACCGCAATCAGCTGGAGCAGTCAGTTGCAGCGCACTGTGGCAGCGTCATCCGTGGAGGCTGAATACCAGGCCCTTTCCAGCACCGTCAGGGAAGTCCTTTGGTTGAATAAGCTATGCGGGGACCTAAAGGCGGACTCCGACGGAATCAGAATCAACATAGACTCACAAGGGGCCTTAGACCTAGGCAACAACCCCATTACCTCATCACGGTCTAAGCATATTGATGTACAGCATCACATGATTCGTGAGAGAGTGATAGAGGGCGACGTGGCACTGAGGCATTGCCGCACGGAGGAGATGGTGGCGGACGCATTGACCAAACCACTGCCAGAAGGAAAGTTCGTCTGGTGCCGCCGAGAAATGGGACTAGACGATGCCTGACGAGGAAGTCATCGATTTGTTGGTAGAGACCAGCTCATATAGGCCAATAAGGCGTGAGTCCGGGTGGCTGGCTGTAGTTAATCTGTATTTGATAGTGAGGTTATTATCTCATTTGACAATAACTTTCATAAGCGAAGGATTACTTATTCTTATTGTGGCACCTAACAGCACCAGTCCAGCATCGTCTCAATTGCCTTATCGTAGAGGTTTATTTTAGTGATACTTAGCAACTTGACGCTACTAAATTTGAGGGGGTGTGATATTGAAGTGCCCTATTCGACCATGACGTGCATCCTGAGGGGGTGTGTTGCGATTGTTGCGATTATGCGGGATTTCACGTCATCGTAATACAGTTTGGTAACGGTTGTGTAATAGCTCTTACATAGGTGCGAGTAACTGCAATGTAAGTTAGATATCGTGACGAGTGCCGTACAGTTATTATCGCGAGTATATTGTTTATGCGCACTCTGTTCTAGTTAGTCTTGCGCGTTACTAACGTTGATACTATAATTATTTATGCCAAATATACACGGTTCCTGCGTCAATACATTGTAATCTATCCACGTTTCGCATCGGTTGCTCCTATCTTCATAAGAACACCTCACCTCATCATGTTCACCGCCACTGACCAACTGCAGGTACTTCCTAACATCACATAGATATGAACGAGTTGCATTCACAATGTCACGTTCAACGTTCATATCATGCAAGATAAACAATTTCGGTGCCGGGATAGTAAACCTCTTCACCTCATTACTGTTGTACGCCGGTTCGATCACCGTTTACACCGAAGTAGGCCATAATACATTCGAGCATTATGAAGCATGATATCATGATAGGAATATCATGAAGCATTATACAATCATATTAGCATGATATATTCGAGTATATCTAGCTAATCAGGCACGTTGCATTATCATCTACGACATTGCGCTGTCGGTCAACATGTTTGACTCGAGGCTGATAATTAATGCGCGACCTATCTATTGGCATTATATATCACGTAATAATACTTTAAATATTATTACCTCATCCGTGTCATAAACCATAAGCGTATGTGAGAATGCGACGATCGCGATGGTTGGGTCGGCAACTGAATATCGATATTCGGACCTTCACATATTGCATGCATTGCATCCATTAATATCACGGATTACGCGATATTTAGAATAGTGCTACGAAGGTACTCACACTTGAAATCGGAATCCAGTGAGACCTGTACTGCATGCACATCGGTATCGCGACATGATAGGTGCGAGGACGGCCGCCTAGAGACCCAAGTCGGCTCGGCGCTACTTTGGATTAAATTCTCGTGTACTTAACACAATCTTATTCGTATACATACGTTTTATGCATTTATATTTGGCCTGAGCTATTCCAGCATACCATCTTCAGCCGGATGATGAACATTGCCCGCGGGGTCTGACGGCCAACTACCAATTTGTAAACGAAGATTATTGTAAGTTGGATCTTTCCTTATTGTTGAGTCTTCCGCTGTCACTTTACTCGCATTGAATGGCATTGCTGTTCGTAAGCTTGGTGCACACTTAGCTAACAATCAGACATGCAGATTCAGTGCATGATTGAAGAAGGAAGGATACAACAAATTTGGTATCGAGACGGGTAGAGTCACGACTGCCTCATTGTCCCTCATCGGAAGTAGGTTCTCGTGATGGCAAGCGACGATGACACTCGCCGCAGCCCTTTAGACACCTTCGCTGAGCATCTTGGCCGTGCTGTCCTGGACGCCGCTGCTTCCAGTTTGTAATCCTAGACATCTGTTGATAACTAGCTGCTGCATTCTTGTTGCGAGGTTGCACTGTGAGTCGCAGGTGAATGTACGCCAATGCTGAATGCGGTGTTGGCTGGACAGCACTTAAACACGGAACAGATCAAGGCCTTGATTCAGAAAACCACTGAGATAAAAGACGGCCTTACGGATTACATCGCTTTTCTTCTCGGCTTACTCGGGAGTTCTGTCGGTACGCGAGTAGTCGAAAATTCCTCTTGTGTTAACTTGCTCACAGATCTTTTAGTAAATTCCTGTTCATAAATATAAGTTCGTGCTCCATGTCGGGACGCAAAGATAGTTCCTATCTGGGCACCACAAGCCAGCCCGACGGCGGTCTCGCCGCTAGAACTGCTTTCGCTGATCCCGATACCGTCGAAACTTGTATTATGTCAGATCCCATTGTTCTCCAGACCCCTTCACACTTAATTGTACCACTGTCGGCAGCTGCTACAACGAGTGAAGGAGTTGGGGCGCAACGGGCTCCGGTAACACCTGCAGTTCAAGAACCCGTCAGAATACCGGAGGTAATGAAGTTGACTATCCCTGTGCCTAAGCTTAATATCTCCGCTGACGAAAAGGCAAAGAATTCAGGACATAGTGTCGCGGATAGAACACGGGCCTATGTTAGTGACGCTAGGTAATATCTGCAAGCGGTGCACGGCGGGGGATGCGACTCCATTAAATGTCTGTTCGTTGGGAATACCCTTGAGGGTGCTGCAAAGGATTGGTATGACGAATGGACAACTGCTAGAGTTAAGTATACGTTCGATAACCTGATCTATGCTCTCCCCGCTCGCTTTGCTACCGAAGGTCGATCTCGTAGTAATGAGGCTCGTAAGATGCTGGTGCAAGGCACATACCATATGTGTCCACACGAGACCGTTCCTGCTTATCAGTAGCGTTTTGAGGCACTGATAACCCCTATCGTTAATTTCCCTGAGGAGGATCGCATCTTTTGGTTTCATCGCGGTCTTACCGAATCCCTTGCATGATGGTGCGCCACTGACCTCAATGGAGTTCCGTTCCAGTCTTACGATGCCTTAGTAACTTTCGCTAGAGGTGCGGAGGTTCGGAATTTGGCTGGTAAAGACGCTAAACAACTTAATCCTCGTGTTCACGCGATGTGAGCGCAGGAACTACCTTCGGAGTCGACACCAAAGGACCAGGGTCCTGATCACCAACGCCCTGTGGTGGCCACGACAACCGTTCGAAAGGAAAGACGGTATGACGCTCGCGGACGCCAAAGACCAAGTAACCGTGGGTCCGCAGGAGCTGGGCCAAGCTCGGGCCATGTAAAAGGGAAACGAAGGGAGAGCACGCCGACTGTAGCTGCAATGCAGAACGCGGCTCCTAGTATTAAAAAGCCCCGGACAGAGGATCCATATATGCAGAAGTGGGAGTGCCGACGTTCGGAGTTTGACCATTGCAAGTTCGCTAATCTTTGCCTGAGGTGTGCGGGAGAGCATCCTACTCGCGAATGTCCTCTGTTACCGCCTTTCTTGCCTAAGACGACTTAGGAAGTTGCCCGGGATGCGGAGGAAGGGACTCCTCCCGGGACTGAAGGAAGTGTACGTGGCCGCTTGCCGTTGTTGCGTCCGGCTATGAAGGCTCTTTTACCTTCCGTTTCTGGACAAATCGAGCGGGCTATCGGGCGACGTTTTTTGCTTGACGGTCGCACGGGACTAAATCATTTTGACTCGCTGTGTAATTTATTTGCACCGCGCTGTCCTCTTTCTTCCCTCAATTATCCAGCCACGTTACTTTGTTTATCCCTTCATCTTTCCGTGAGTTGTGCGATCAGCTCACTAGGTATAAGAGGTATCATCGTCGAAATCCGGACACTGCCGTTTGCATACTAATTCCCTCTTATAGCCAACGCAAAGTTGCATCACTGCTGGAAGGTATGCAATGTGTTCTCCGATTTGAATCGGACGCCGTTCTGTTCAACGGTGTCGATGTGACGGGGAGGCCGACGGCATTACCTAAACTATCTTACGCTGCTGAAGTTTGGTTTGAGGCCCCTCTTTTGGATTCTACCAGGTTCGAGCCTGCGCTAGGATCACTTCTACTTTCTGCGGAGTTGACTCCAACAGGAAATCGTGTTCCTGTCATCAAAATCGGCCTCGGTGGCCGACTGATGAAGGCGCTTGTGGATACCGGCGCCAGCGACGACTTCATCTCGGCAAAGGAGGTGAACGCATTGGGGTTGACCCCTCAGTCGTCTGATTGTGCACAGGTTACCCTCGCTGATGGAGGTAAGCATCCCATTGTGGGCAGGATCACCCTGAGCCTATCGATAGGCCCTCTGCGTGTTAGGGCCCAGCCGTATGTGCTACAAGGTCTCTCGGAGACAGCACAGTACATTCTGGGTGCCGCGACATTACGGCAGTACTGCGAGCGCATCGATATGGAGTCCACCACACTTAGTTTGTGCAAAGGGAACCTATCGACTAAGGTACCTTTCCTGTCGTACCAAGATGTCACACTAGAGGAGGGCGGAACTGTTGTGGAGCCTGAGGTTAATTTCGCTTTAGCGGTGATCGTCCGCCAAAATCAAGAACCCAAGCTGATTGGACACAAAGAAACCAATCGGATGATACGGTGCACGGCGGGGGATGCAACTCCCTTAAATGCCTGTTTGTGGGAAATACCCTCAAGGGTGCTGCAAAGGATTGGTATGACGAATGGACCACCGCTAGAGGCAAATACACGTTTGATAACCTGATCGATGCTCTCCTCGCCCGCTTTGCTACAGAAGTTCGCTCGCATAGTAACAAGGCTCGTAAGACACTGGCACAAGGCACGTACCATATGCGTCCACACGAGACCGTCCCTGCTTATCAGTCCCGTTTTGAGGCCCTGATAACCCCTATTGTTAACTTTCCTGAGGAGGATCGTATCTTCTGGTTTCATCGTGGCCTCACGGAATCCCTTGCGCGGTGGTGTGCCACTGATCTCAGTGGAATTCCATTCTCATCTTATGATGCTTTAGTAACTTTTGCTAGAGGTGCAGAAGTTCGAAACTTGGCTGGAAAAGACGCTAAGCAAATCAATCCTCCTATTCACGCGATGCAAGCGCAGGAACCACCTTCGGAGTCAACACCTAAGGACCAGGGTTCCGATCGTCAACGCTCCTCGGCGGCCGCGCATGCCGTTCGAAAGGGAAGACGGTATGATAATTGCGGAGGCCAAAGCCCAAGTAATCGTGGGTCTGCGGGAGCTGGGCCGAGCTCGGGCCATGCGAAAGGAAAGCGAAGAGAGAGAGCGCCGTCTGTAGCTGCAATGCAGAACGCGGCTCCTAGTGTTAAGAAGCCCCGGACAGACGATCCTTATATGCAAAAGTGGGAGTGCCGACGTTCGGAGTTTGAACGTCGGAAGTTCGCTAATCTTTGCTTGAGGTGTGCGGGAGAGCACCCTACTCGCGAATGCCCTCTTTTGCCACCTTTCGTACCCAAGACGACTTAGGAAGTTGCCCGGGATGTGGAGGAAGGGACTTCTCCCGGGATTGAAGAGAGTGAATGTGGCCGCTGGCCATCGTTGCGTCCGGCTGTAAGGGCCCTTTTACCTTCTGTTTTTGGACAAATCAAGCGGGCTATCGAGCGACATTTTTTGCTCGACAGGCGCACGGGACTAAACCATTTCGACCCGCTGTGTAATTTGTTTGCACCGCGTTGCCCTCCTTCTTCCCTCAATTTATCTGGCCACGTTACTCTATTTATCCCTTCATCTTCCCGTGAGCTGTGCGAGCAGCTCACCAGATACAAGAGGTAACGCCGTCAAAATCCGGACACTGCAGCTTGTATATTAATTCCCTCTTATAGCCAACGTAAAGTGGCATCTTTCTTGGAAGGTATGCAATGTGTCCTCCGATTCGAGTCGGGCACCACTTTGTTTAACGGTGTGGATGTGGCGGGTAAACCGACGATGCTGCCTAAACTACCTTATGCTGCTGAAGTTTGGTTTGAGGCCCCTCTTTTAAATCCTACCAGGTTCGAGCCTGCCATAGGATCCCTTTTACTTTCCGCGGAGTTGACTCCGACAGGGAATCGTGTCCCTATTATCGAAATCGGCCTTGGTGGTCGACTGATGAAGGCGCTCGTGGATACCGGCGCCAGCGACGACTTCATCTCGGCAAAGGAGGTGAATGCTTTGGGGTTGAACCCTCAGTCGTCTGATTGTGCACAGGTTACCCTCGCTGATGGAGGTAAGCATCCCATTGTGGGCAGGATCACCCTGAGCCTGTCGATAGGCCCTCTGCGTGTTAGGGCCCAGCCGTATGTGCTACAAGGTCTCTCGGAGACGGCACAGTACATTTTGGGTGCCGCGACATTACGACAGTACTGCACGTGCATCCATATGGAGTCCACCACACTTAGTTTGTGCAAAGGGAACCTATCGACTAAGGTACCTTTCCTGTCGTACCAAGATGTCACCCCCGAGGAGGGCGGAACTGTTGCGGAGCCTGAGGTTAATTTCGCTTTGGCGGTGATTGTCAGCGGATGTCAAGAACCCAAGCTAATTGGGCGCAAGGAAACCGATCGGATGATACGGAAAGGCGCTCATGTGTTGCTTGTGAGGCCACAGGTGCAATTGAATGCTACCACCGTGCAGTCCACCGTGAAGGATCTTGAGGTCGAAGCCCTCCTGCATAAATATGCTGATGTCTTTGGCGACATCCCAGGGCTCCCACCTATGCGACCTGTTGACCATACGATCCCTCTTGTGCCCAGAGCACAACCCGTTTCACGACCTATGTACAGGTTAAGCCCAATGGAGCTAGATGAAGTGAAGCGGCAAGTGGGGGATCCGCTCGCAAAGGGTATGATTCGGCCCAGCACGTCATCATATTCTGCGCCGATATTGTTTGTCGGTAAGAAGGATGGGACGTTGCGCATGTGCATTGATTATAGGGGCTTGAATGCGACCATGATTAAAAATCGCTACCCTTTGCCGCGTGTCAATGACCTGCTCGATAAGCTGAAGGGCTCAGCTTTTTTTTCCTCGATTGACCTTCAACAAGGGTATAATCAGATACGCATTGCTGCCTCTGATATTCCGAAAACCGCTTTTCGGACCCCCTTTGGTCACTTCGAGTACACGGTCTTGTCGTTTGGACTTACTAATGCGCCCGCCTCATTTCAAGCAGGGATGGACCGCATGTTCAGACCGTATATTGACAGGTTCATCGTTTGTTACTTGGATGATATTTTAATATATTCCAAGACGCGCAAGGAGCACCTGAAGCATCTCGAGCTTGTGCTTGAGGTGATGAAGCGGGAGCAATTGTTTGCTAAACGCGCCAAGTGTTTTTGGGCGCAGCCTCAGGTGGAGTATTTGGGCCACATCGTGTCGGCCACTGGAATAAGGATGGACCCACGGAAAGTAGCTGTGGTTCGTGAGTGCCCGCGCCGCAGAATCTCACCAAACTACGCCAGTTCTTGGGTTTGACCAACTACTTCCGTAAGTTTATCAATAAATACTCCATTATTGCAGCCCCGCTTACGAATTTGACGAAGAAAGGAGGTTTCGCTTCCCTCGAAGCCTGGACACCCGCGTGTCAGTGGGCATTCGAAGAGCTCAAGCGAATCATCGCCGACGATGTTACCCTCTCTTTCCCTGACTACTCGTTGCCATTCCGTGTTGAAGTTGTATCGGATGCTTCCTTGCATGGAAGCGGCGCTGTATTGTTGCAGGAAGGACGACCGAGTAAGAAGTTCTCGGGTGCGGAGACCCGATATACAACCGGAGAACAGGAGCTGTTGGCAGCTCTACATGCTTTGAAGGAGTGGCGCTATTACCTCGAAGGCCGCCCTTTTAAGCTGAAGACTGACCACAAACCACTGACATTCTTGCAGAGTGTCAACACGCTTAATCGACAACAAGCCTGGTGGATGGAGTATCTATCTCGTTTCGACTGTACTTGGGAATATATCGCCGGCAGAATTAATATTGCTGACGCCCTCAGTCGACATCCATCATTACATGCTGCAAGTTTGGCAGCACCGGTTACCCGTTCACGCAGTCAGGAGGTGCCGATAGCAGCGGATCTCATGCAATGACTCAAGATGGCATATCAGACCAATCCATGGTTTGCTTCACCGAGTAATGTGGAGCATCTGCACAAGTGCAACGATTTGTGGCTACGGAAAGATGGTTTGACCACACAACTCGTTGTGCCGAATGATGACGCTTTGCGCTACGATATTCTTGTGCGGTTCCACAAGGATCCGTTAGCAGGACATCCTGGAAGAACGCGTCTGGCAGAGCTCTTACGATGCTCATTCTGGTGGCCGCGCGTGGTGAAGGATGCAGAAAACTTCATGCAAAGGTGCAGTTTATGTCAGCGCAATAAAGCACTATCCGGTAAGGGCCAGGGTTTGTTACAACCCTTACCTATACCAGATGCCCCTTGGGAAAGTGTTTCTATGGACTTCGTAGTCATGCTGCCCAAAACTGAGGGGGGATACGACTGGGTGTTCGTTATGGTCGATCGCTTGACCAAGATGGTTCACTTAGACCCCTGCACCTCGTCTTGCACCGCTGAGCAAACAGCCCGATTATTTTTCGATAACGTGGTCCAATTGCATGGCGTTCCTAAAAATGTGATATCCGATCACGGCGGTCAATTCACGTCTAAGTTTTGGGAAGCGCTTTGTGAGCTCGTCGGTATGCATGTTCATTTGAGCACAGCATATCATCCACAATCCGATGGGCAAACCGAACGCACAAATCGCACGCTGGGCGACATGTTGAGGAATTTCGCGGGGCGCACACCCTCTGTTTGGGATACATTTCTGACTTCGGCAGAATTCACGCTTAACAATGCTGTTGATCGCTCTACAGGTCAAAGCCCTTTCTTTCTGAATTATGGATTCCATCCTGCGCTACCCGTGTGGCAAGAGTTGGAGATAAATATCCCCGCAGCTAAAACCTTTGCCAAGTCGTTCCTATCCCGCATGACAGACGCGAAGGCATGTTTGGACGCGGCACAACAACGGACGACGGACTATTATAATAAATCCAAACGAGACGTAACATTTTCGGTGGGACAAATGGTATTATTGAGCACTAAGAACTTGCGTTCGCTCGCCGACGGTTCCCGTAAATTGTTACCTTGCTGGATTGGTCCATATCCCGTTGTTCGCATGGTAGGAAACGTAGCTGTGGAGCTATCCCTACGTTCTGACATGAATATCCACCCCACGTTTCATATTTCACTCATTCGTCCTTATCGTGGTACGGAGCCCGTTACAAATAACACCGATGCCCCTGCAGTAATGGACCCCAGTCCCGAGACCTGGATCGCAGGCAAGCAAAAAGTGTATGATGTGGAGCGAATATTGGATTATCGGGTTCGTTGTATAGGTCGACAATGATGAAAGTGTAAGGTGCACGAATATCTGGTCAAGTGGACCGGCTATTCCAGCGAGCATAATTCGTGGGAGTCGATGCGTAACTTCTCGCGGGAAATGAAGCCCTTATTGGAAGAAGCTCGCCTACGTGCCACGCAGACCCAATGATCTCTGCAGTCAATGCTGTCCGATGCAGTGAGGACGCTGCATACGGGAGGGGGGATAGTTGTTGTACGCCAGTTCAATCACCGTTTGCACCAATGAAGACTGCAACGCATTTAAGCATTGTGAAGCATGATACAAGCATATTAGCATGATATACTCGAGTATATCTAGCTAATCAAGCATGCTGCATTATCACCCACGACATCGCGCTGTTGGTCAACATGTTTGACTCCATATCGATAATTAATGCGCGATCTATCCATTGGCATAATATCTCACGTAATAATACTTTAAATATAATTACCTCATCTGCGTAATAAACCATACGCGTATGCAAGAATGCGACGATCGCAATGGTTGGGTTGGCAACCGAATATCGATATTCGGACCTTGGCATATTACATATGTTGCATCCATTAATATCACGGATGACACAATATTTAGAACAGTGCTACAAAGGTACTCACACTTGAGATCGGAATCCAGTGAGACCTGTACTGCGCATCGGTATCGCGACGTGATCGGTGTGAGGACGGCCGCCTAGAGACCGAAGTTGGCTTGCGCTACTTTGGACCAAGTACCTGCGTACTTAACTCGATCTATTTCGCATACATACGATATAATCATATATATTCGGCCTGAGCTATTCTAGCATTCCATCTGCAGCCGTGTGATGAACATTGCCCACGGGGTCTGACGGCGATCTACTGATTAGTAAACGAGGATTATTGTAAGTTGGATCTTTCCTTAATCTTGCGTCTTCCGCTGTCACTTTACTCACATTGAATCGCCTTGCTGTTTATAAGCACGGTGCGCACTAGCTAACATTCAGACGTGCAGATTCAGTGCATGATTGAAGAAGGAAGGATACAACATCGAGTACACGGTCTTGTCGTTTGGACTTACTAATGCGCCCGCCACATTTCAAGCAGTGATGGATTGCATGTTTAGACCATATATCGACAGGTTCATTGTTTGTTACTTGTATGATATTTTAATAAATTCCAAGACGCGCGAGGAGCACCTGAACATCTCGAGCTCGTGCTTGAGGTGATGAAGCGGGAGCAATTGTTTGCTAAACGCGCCAAGTGTTTTTGGGCGCAGCCTCAGGTGGAGTATTTGTTGTGCTATGGTTCGTTTCCCGCGGATGCGTAGGTCGATGCGACGCTACCAGGCGACGAACTAACTTGATGAATGATCGATGCATATAAATGAACTTGCATGACATAAATGTATTTGCATACATTTATATATGTATTTGGCATGTTACCATTATACATCGCAGCATCGCATCATGGCTGATCCGCCTAGCATGCATGAAATCCCGAACAATCGAGAAGTGCATTATGCTTGTGCTACGGAACAATAAGTAATATTATTTGGTATAATATTACTTCATTGCAGCACACGTTGAGAGCACCGCACTTGTCACGATACATGCCTTGCAACCGAATATCGTTATTCGGACCCTTGCATCATGCGAATGCCGGAAAGGCTTTTCGGTTGTTATATGTGGACATTGCCTATACGCAGTAGGGTTGTCACACTCAGGATCGGCCTCCTAGTGTGAATCGTACGGCGTCGTGATGCTGCGAGTATAACAGATGCGAGGACGGCTAAGTAAGACAAGACATTTGATACCGGAGAACACTTGTGTGTTCAACACTACTATTGCTAAACGGTCTCTTCTACTTAGCCCGAGCTAAGCCTGAACTTCACTTATCACCGCCGCGTGATGATTACTTGTCATTCTTCCTTCTTTATATTTATTTATTACTTTATCTCTTAAATCTTGGCTATATGCTCGCATCAAATTATTTTATCTTTTTTTTCCAAGCCTTCAATAAACACCATTTATCCTCATAACTCAATCGGGTTAGCTATACCATTTATTTTTTTAACTTACACAAAGTGTATTACAGACTCTATAGCCTGCGCTATTATAGTCTGGAATTGTCTTGCTTCCGGCGCTGACGGTGATTTCGTCCATTGCATCGCTTCGATCTGTATTGCTGTAAGTTATATCTCTTCTTGTCTTGAAGTCTTCCGCTGTCTTTGTTTGCTCTCGCTTGCCTTGCTGTACTTGCAAGTGCTCGTGCATCGGTGTTGAAAGCCTTCAGATGCGCAGATACTTATGAGCAAATACGAAGGAGAGGTACAACAAATTGGTATCGAGACAGGTTCGTTGCCTAACTGTCTCTTTGTGTCAAATCGGAAGTAGGTTCTTCCTATAGCGAGTTCCAGTGACGAACCACGTGGACCACTAGATACTTTTGCCAAAGACCTAGGCCGCGCCGTATTGGACGCCGCTGCTTCCGGTTTGTAATCGTTTAATTGCTTTTGTCTAGATTGCTGCACTTGTTGTGTAAGTGTACACTCTGAGTCGCAGGTAATCTCAGCGCTCCGGTGTTGCTTGCCGCGGCAACTGAGGCCAGCTTCCGTCCGGACCAGTTGGCGACTCTCATCACCCAAACTACGGAGATTAGGACTCAGCTGGGCAAGTACTTGCTGAGTTTACTGAATCTCCTCAAGAGTACTGTCGGTAGGCTCACCGAATCGTTTGTACTCTTGCTTTTGCGATAGAAGTCGGCTTCTATTACGCAAATCTAGGGTATTGCTTCGTGTTCCATGTCCGTGGAACGCGACGATACGCCGCTCACTAGCTTAGCAAGCCAACCCAAATTCGATGTGGCTGCTAGAGCTCCGGATAGAGGCCTTGAGACTGTTGGCATGCGAGCCACTCAAGAGCCCCTTGTCCTTCAGACCCCTGCCCACTTAATTGTGCCGCGTTCAGCAGTTAATACGAATATGGACAACACTGCTGTGTTGTACCTCTCGTTCGCGTTTGCTCATGAGTATCTGCACGTCTGGAGACTATCGACACCGATGCGCGAGCACTTGCAAGTACAGCAAGGCAAGCGAGAGCAAACAGAGACAGCGGAAGACTTCAAGACGAAGAGAGATATAACTTACAGTATTACGGATCAGAACGATGCAATGGACGAAATCGCCGTCAGCGCCGGAAGCAAGCAATCATCACGCGGCGGTGATTAGCGAAGTTCAGGCTTTAGCTCGGGCTAAGTAGGATTTCGTATAGCAAAAGTAATGTAGAACACACAAGTGTTCTCCGGTATCCAATGTCTCGTCTAGCTTAGCCGTCCTCGCATCTGTTATACTCGCAGCATCGCAATGCCGTACGATTCACATCAGGAGGCCGATCCTAGATGTGACAACCCTACTGCGTCTAGGCGATGTCTACGTATAACAACGTATAAGCCTTTCCGGCATTCGCATGATGCAAAGGTCCGGATAACGATATCCGATTGCTGGGCATGTATCGCGACGAGTGCGGCGCTCTCAACGTGTGCTTAAATGAAGTAATATTATATCAGATAATATTACTTATCGTTTTGTAGCACGAGCATAATGCGCACTTCAATGCTTCGGTTATTCATGCATGCTAGGCGGATTTGCCATGATGCGATGTCGCGATGGATAATGACAACATGCCAGATGCATATATAAATGTATGCGAATACATTTATATCATGCAGATTCATTCATATGTAATGCGTTCATCACAAAAGCACTTCACCTTGTAGGATCACATCGACCTACGCGTCGGCGGAAAACTAACCGTAGCACAACAATTATCCCCCCTCCCGTATGCAGCGTCCTCGCTGCATCATACAGCATCGACTGCAGGGGTCATTGGGTTTGCGTGGCACGTTTGCGGGCTTCTTCGAGCAGGGGTTTCATGTCCTGTGAGAAGTTGCGTGCCGGTTCCCATGAGTTGTGCTCGTCGGTATACCCTGTCCACTTAACCAAGTACTCGTGTACTGTTCGCTTACGTCGGTGTCGGCCCACACGACGCGCGCGATAATCTAACACCCGCTCCACATCGTAAAACTTCTGTTTACCAGCGATCCAGGTCTCGGGAACTGGTTCGATCGCTGCGGGGGCGTTAGCAGGCTCAGGGACGGGTTCCGTACCACGATACGGACGAACAAGCGATACGTGAAACGTGGGGTGAATGGTCATATCAGCGGGCAATGCAAGCTCCACAGCCACATTCCCAACCATGCGCATGACAGGATACGGACCAATCCAGCGGGGTAAGAGTTTTCGGGATCCGTCGGCCAAGGAACGCAAGTTCTTGGTGCTTAGCAACACGAGTTGCCCTTCCGAAAACGTCACATCCTGCTTAGATTTGTTATAGTATTCCATCGTTCGTTGCTGCGCCGCGTCCAAACACGACTTCGCGTCTGTGATTCGGGACATAAAAGACTTGGCAAAAAGTTTAGCAGCAGGCACGTTCACTTCCAACTCACGCCACACGGGTAGCGCGGGATGAAACCCGTAGTTAAGAAAGAACGGACTTTTGCCTGTAGAGCGGTTAACAGCGTTGTTAAGCGCGAATTCTGCCGCAGTCAAATATGTATCCCAAACAAGTGGTGTGCGACCAGCATAATTGCGCAACATATCACCCAACGTGCGGTTTGTGCGTTCGGTTTGACCATCAGTCTGCGGGTGATACGCCGTGCTCAGGTTGACGCGCATGCCAACTAGTTTGCAGAGCGCTTCCCAAAACTTAGACGTGAACTGTCCACCGCGGTCCGAGATCACATTTTTGGGAATCCCGTGTAACCGAACCACATTATCGAAAAACAAACGTGCGGTTTGCTCAGCCGTGCAGGATGATGTGCATGGTGCTAGGTGAACCATCTTAGTCAGACGATCGACCATTACGAACACCGCATCGTATCCCCCCTCAGTTTTGGGCAGCGCGACTACGAAGTCCATGGAAACACTTTCCCAAGGCGCATCCGGGACAGGCAACGGTTGCAACAACCCATGGCCCTTACCGGACAAAGCCTTATTGCGCTGGCACAGACTGCATGTCTGGACGAAGTTCGCCGCATCCTTAGCCAAACGAGGCCACCAAAAGGAACGTTGCACCAAGTCGATCAATCGCTTGCTACCAGGGTGTCCTGCTAACGGGTCCTCGTGGAACCGCGCAAGGATGTCGTAGCGTAGCGCGTTGTCGTTCGGAACGACGATTTGCGTAGCTGCACCCTCCGTCCGTAGCCAAAGGCCATTCTGCTTGCGAAGGTTTTCTACATTAGCCGGGTCCGCGAACCGGGCGTCTGCGCTGTAGGCAACCTTCAACCGCTCCGCGAGGTCCGTCGCGATCGGAACCTCCTCGCTACGCGGCCGCACGACGGGCGCTGCCAAAATTGCAGCGTGTAGCGACGGATGTCGACTGAGAGCATCGGCAATATTCAATTTACCAGAAATATACTCCCAGGTGCAGTTGAACCTAGCTAGATATTCCATCCACCTAGCTTGACGGCGGTTCAACGTCGGAACGCTTTGCAAAAACGTTAGGGGCTTATGGTCAGTCTTTAAAGTAAACGGGCGTCCCTCGAGGTAACAGCGCCATTCCTTTAAAGCGTGCAGCACAGCCAGAAGCTCCTGTTCCCCGGTGGTGTAGCGAATCTCCGCACCAGAAAACTTCTTACTCGTGAAGGCGATCGGTCGCCCTTCCTGTAACAATACAGCGCCGCTTCCAAATATTGAGGCATCAGACACTACCTCAACACGAAATGGCAACGAGTAATCGGGGAATGCAAGGGTGACATCTTCGGCAACGACTCGTTTGAGCTCTTCGAATGCCCGCTGGCATTGCGGCGTCCACGACTCGAGCGAAACGAAAACGCCTTTGCGAGTTAAGTTAGTAAGCGGGGCCGCAATGATGGAATATTTTTCAATGAACTTCCGGAAATAATTGGTCAAGCCAAGGAACTTACGCAGCTCCGTGAGGTTCTGAGGCGCGGGCCAATCGCGAACCACGGCGACCTTCCGCGGGTCCATCTTCACACCGGTGACCGACACAATGTGGCCCAAATATTCCACCTGAGGCTGCGCCCAAAAGCATTTGGCGCGTTTAGCAAACAATTGCTCCCGCCTCATAACGTCGAGCACGAGCCGAAGATGCTCCAAGTGCTCCTCGCGCGTTTTAGAATATACCAAGATGTCATCCAGGTAGCAAACAACGAACCTGTCGATAAACGGCCTAAACATTCGGTCCATAACCGCCTGAAACGTAGCAGGGGCATTAGTCAAACCAAACGATAGGACCGTATACTCAAAGTGACCGAAGGGCGTCCGAAAAGCGGTTTTCGGGATATCAGAGGCAGCGATGCGAATCTGATTGTAGCCCTGTTGTAAGTCAATTGAGGAAAAATAAGCCGAGCCCTTCAGCTTATCCAACAGGTCGTCAACGCGTGGCAAAGGGTAGCGATTTTTCACCGTATTCGCATTTAACCCCCGGTAATCAATGCACATGCGCAAGGTCCCATCCTTCTTACCGACAAACAAAATCGGTGCAGAATACGGGGATGTGCTGGGGCGTATCATACCCTTCGCAAGCAAATCCGTCACCTGGCGCTTCACCTCGTCCAGTTCCAATGGACTCAACCTGTACATTGGCCGGGCCGTAGGCTGCGCTCCAGGCATGAGAGGGATTGTGTGATCAACAGGACGCATAGGTGGTAGCCCAGGGATATCTTTAAAGACGTCCTCATACTGCGACAGTAGAGCCTCAACCTCAGGATCCACAGAAATCTGCGCGGTGGTGACACAACAGCTCACCCGCGGCCTTAAAAGCAGTCCGTGGGCACCCTTCCGTAACAAACGGACGGCCTCCTTACGCCCGACTAGCTCTGGTTCGATTCGCGCGGCCATTGCGGTCACAGCGAAATTAACCATAGGCACCGCCTCAGTTTCGCCCCCCTTTGGTGTGACATGTTCGAACGACAGGAAAGGTACCTTAATCGACAGAGTACCCTTGCACATATGCAGGGTTGCGGTCTCCATGTCGATGCGCGCGCGGTACTGTCGTAATGTCGACGACCCCATTATGTACGGTGCAGTCTCTGCTAAGCCCTGCAGCACGTACGGCCGGGTCACAACACGCAAAGGGCCTAACGATAGGCTAAGGGTAATCCTGCCCACGATGGGATGCTTACCCCCGTCAGCAAGGGTAACCTGTGTACAATCAGACGACTCTGGGGACAACCCCAGCGCATTCACCTCTGCGACAGAGATGAAGTCGTCACTGGCACCGGTGTCAACAAGTGCCTTCAGAGTACGGCCATTCAAACCGATCTGAACCACAGGGACACGGTTATCTACGAGCGACTGCCCAGCAGACAACGTCAGTGCACTTAGGGCGGGTCCGTAACCAACGGCACCCCCGTCAGGAGCTTCGTACCAAACGTCAACCGAGTAGGATAGGTGTGGCCACGGAGCCAGCGTACCCTCCCGATCCACACCATTAAACAAAACGGTGCCCGGCTCGAACCGGTGGACATGCCGCATACCCCTTAACAATGCCTCTGCCTTGCGCCGACAGAAAGCAGGGAGTAATACACATGCGGCAGTGCCTGGATATTGACGCCTACATCTCCTGTATATGGCCAACTGTTCCGACATCTCACGCAGAGACGAGGGGATGAACAAAACCACGTGGTTAGACAGATCGATAGACGACAGGGGACGGCGAGGTGTAAACAAATTACACAACGGGTCGAAGCAGAGAAGTCCCGTGCGTCCGTCAAGCGTGATGCGTCGCGCAATGACTCGCTCGATGTGTCCAAGTACACAAGGCAACAATGCCTTAACGGCTGGCCGTAAGAATGACCACCGACCACGCGTTAGTTCAGAAAACCCAGGTAGAGCCCCCTCCGCAGGAACCCGGGCAAGCCCCTATTTCGGCTGAGGTACAAACGGCGGCATTAGAGGGCAATCCTTCGTAGAATGGCTCTCCGCACACCGTAGACAAACGTTGGCCAATTTTCGACGCTCGAATTCGGAACGATTGCAATTCCATTTTGGCATAAATGTGTCGTCCGTACGAGTACGCTTCGCGTTGGGGTCGGAACGCTGTGCGGCTGCCGACGACGGCGCACCACCACGCTTCCTGTTCCTAGCTGGGTCCGAGCTCGGACCTGCCCCTCCTGTACCACGGACACCCGAGCTAGCGCCCCCGCGCGCCTTGCGTTGCCCGTTGCTGCGTCGCGTCGCGGCAGTAGGCGTGGGGCGGGTCGCGCCGAGGTCCTGGTCGAGAGCCACAGCTTCCCCAAGCGGATCCTGCACTTGCACGGCATTTGCACGAGGGGCAGACTTGACTTCTTCCTCGCCGGCAAGAAGTCGTATCTCCGCGCCCTTAGCAAAAGCGACCAACGCGTCATACGACTTGATCTGCGCTCCAACCAAGTCAGTGGCGCACCATTTAGCCAAAAGTTTCGTTAGGCCTCGCCTAAACCAAAAGACACGCTCAGATTCGGTGAGGTCAGCAATGGGAGTCACAAGTGCTTCAAAGCGTGACTGGTACGCAGGTACATTTTCATCCCGACGCATGTGGTAGCTACCCGCTGCCAAAACGTTACGAGCTTCCACATCGCGTGCTTGAACCTCAGTAGCGAATCGTGCGAGCAAAGCGGCGACTAACTCGTCAAAAGTATAGCTGCCCCGGGCGTTGGTCCAATTGCGATACCAGTCCTTCGCTGCGCCCTCGAGGGTGTTACCAACGAAGAGACACCTGATACCGTCATTATCGCCACCATGAACAGCTTGGAGGTACTTTTTAGCGTCACGCACGTACGCACGAGTTGCATCGGCTATGCTATGCCCTGGTGTCTTGTCGGTCAGCGAAATATTGAGCCTAGGAACGGGAATCGACAATCTCATCACCTCAGGGATGTCATCATGCCCTCGAGCTTGAGGTAATGGCAGAACCCTTGGTCCAGCAGTGTTGTCCATATTCGTGTTCACTGCTGAATGCGGCACAATTAAGTGAGCAGGGGTCTGAAGGAAAAGGGGCTCTTGAGTGGCTCGCGCGCCAACAGTCTCAAGACCTCTATCCGGCGCTCTAGCAGCTACAACGAAATCGGGTTGGCTAGCTAGGCTAGTGTGCGGCGTATCGTCGTGTTCCGCGGACATGGAGCACGAAACGATACCCTAGTTTTGCGTAATAGAAGCCGACTTCTATCGCAAAGGCAAGAGTACAAAGCGATTCGGTGAGCCTACCGACAGTACTCTTGAGAAGATTCAGCAAACTCAGCAAGTAATTGCCCAGCTGAGTCCTGATCTCCGTAGTTTGAGCAATGAGAGTCGCCAACTGGTCCGGACGAACGCCGGTCTCAGTCGCCGCGGCAAGCAATGCCGGTGCACTGAGATTACCTGCGACTCAGAGCGTACACTTACACAACACGTGCAGCAATCTAAGTAAAAGCAATTAAACAATTACAAACCGGAAGCGGCGGCGTCCAAAACGGCGCGGCCTAAGTCTTCGGCAAAAGTATCTAGCGGTCCTCGTGGTTCGTCGCTGGAACTCGCCATAGAAAGAACCTACTTCCGATTAGACAAAGAGAGACAGTTAGGCAACGAACCTGTCTCGATACCAAATTGTTGTACCTCTCGTTCGCGTTTGCTCATGAGTATCTGCACGTCTGGAGACTATCGACACCGATGCGCGAGCACTTGCAAGTACAGCAAGGCAAGCGAGAGCAAACAGAGACAGCGGAAGACTTCAAGACGAAGAGAGATATAACTTACAGTATTACGGATCAGAACGATGCAATGGACGAAATCGCCGTCAGCGCCGGAAGCAAGCAATCATCACGCGGCGGTGATTAGCGAAGTTCAGGCTTTAGCTCGGGCTAAGTAGGATTTCGTATAGCAAAAGTAATGTAGAACACACAAGTGTTCTCCGGTATCCAATGTCTCGTCTAGCTTAGCCGTCCTCGCATCTGTTATACTCGCAGCATCGCAATGCCGTACGATTCACATCAGGAGGCCGATCCTAGATGTGACAACCCTACTGCGTCTAGGCGATGTCTACGTATAACAACGTATAAGCCTTTCCGGCATTCGCATGATGCAAAGGTCCGGATAACGATATCCGATTGCTGGGCATGTATCGCGACGAGTGCGGCGCTCTCAACGTGTGCTTAAATGAAGTAATATTATATCAGATAATATTACTTATCGTTTTGTAGCACGAGCATAATGCGCACTTCAATGCTTCGGTTATTCATGCATGCTAGGCGGATTTGCCATGATGCGATGTCGCGATGGATAATGACAACATGCCAGATGCATATATAAATGTATGCGAATACATTTATATCATGCAGATTCATTCATATGTAATGCGTTCATCACAAAAGCACTTCACCTTGTAGGATCACATCGACCTACGCGTCGGCGGAAAACTAACCGTAGCACAACATGCTGGACCACAGGTTCTGCCATTACCTCAATTGCAAGGGCACGCTGCCATCCCTGAGGTGATGAGATTGACAATTCCCGTTCCTAGGCTTAAAATCTCGCTGAGTGAAAAGACACCAGGCCCAAGCATAGCTGATGCAACTCGTGCATATGTGCGTGACGCTACAGAGTATCTCCAGGCTGTTCATGGTGTCGATAATGATGGTATCAGGTGTCTCTTCGTTGGTAACACCCTCTAGGGCTCAGCGAAGGACTGGTATCACAAATGGACCACCGCCCAGATCGAATATACTTTTGACGAGTTGATTGCCGCTCTGCTCGCACGGTTCGCTACTGAGGTGCAAGCACGCGATGTGGAGGCTCGTAAGGTTTTGGCGGCCGGTAGCTACCACATGCGTCGGGATGAAAATGTACCTGCGTACCAGTCACGCTTCGAAGCACTAGTGACCCCCATTGCTGACCTCACCGAGAATGAGCGTGTCTTTTGGTTTAAGCGAGGCCTGACGAAACTTTTGGCTAAATGGTGCGCTACTGACTTGTCTGGGGTGCCGTTCAAGTCGTACGACGCCTTGGTCACATTTGCTAAGGGTACGGAGATACGACTCCTTGCTGGTGAAGAAGAAGTCAAGTCTGCCCCTGGTGCAAATGCCGTGCAAGTGCAGGATCCGCTTGGGGAAGCTGTGGCTCTAGACCAGGAACTTGGAGCGACTCGCCCCGCGCCTACTGCCACGATGCGACGCAGCAACCGGCAACGCAAGGCACGCGGGGGCGCTAGCTCAGGTGTCTGTCCGCTGATATGACCATTCACCCCACGTTTCACGTATCACTTGTCCGTCCTTATCGTGGTACAGAACCCGTCCCTGAGCCTGCTAACGCCCCTGCAGCGATTGAACCAGTTCCCGAGACCTGGATCGCTGGTAAACAGAAGTTTTACGATGTGGAGCGGCTGTTAGATTATCGCGCACGTCGTGTGGGCCGACACCGACGTAAGCGGACAGTACACGAGTGCTTGGTCAAGTGGACAGGTTACACCAGCGAGCACAACTCGTGGGAACCGGCACGCAACTTCTCGCAGGACATGAAGCCTCTGCTCGAAGAAGCCCGCAAACGTGCCACGCAAGCCCAATGACCCCTGCAGTCGATGCTGTATGAAGCAGTGAGGACGCTGCATATGGGAGGGGGGATAATTTTTGTGCTACGGTTCGTTTCCCGCCGATGTGTAGGTCAATGCGATGCTACAAGGCGGTGTGCTGTCTTGATGAATGCATGACGAATATGAATGATCTTGCATGACATCAATGTATTTGCATACATATATATATATTTATATTTATATTTATATTTATATGGCATGTTACCATTATACATCGCTCAACCAACGACAAGCCAGATGGATGGAGTATCTATCTCGTTTCGACTGTACATGGGAGTATATCGCCAGCAGAATCAATATTGCTGACGCCCTCAGTCGACATCCATCGCTACATGCTGCGATTCTGGCAGCACCGGTTACTCGTTCGCGCAGTCAGGAGGTGCCAATGGCAGCGGACCTTGCGCAGCGACTCAAGGCGGCGTATGAAGTGGATCCATGGTTTGCTTCGTCAAGTAATGTGGAACATTTGCACAAGTGCAACGATTTGTGGCTGTGGATGGATGGCTTGACCATGCAAATTGTCGTGCCAAACGACGACGCTTTGCACTATGATATTCTTGCTTGGTTCCACGAGGACCCGTTAGCAGGACATCCTGGAAGCACGTGATTGGCAGAGCTAGTATGACGCTCGTTTTGGTGGCCGCCCGTGGTGAAGGATGCGGAAAACTTCATGCAAAGGTGCAGGTTATGTCAGAGCAACAAAGCACTATCCGGTAAGGGCCAGGGTTTATTACAACCTTTACCTATACCAGATGCCCCTTGGGAAAGTGTTTCAATGGACTTCGTAGTCGCACCAAAACTGAGGGGGGATACGACTCAGTGTTCGTGATGGTCGATCGCTTGACCAAGATGGTTCACGTAGCCCCCTGCACCTCGTCTTGCACCGCTGAGCAAACAGCCCGATTATTTTTCGATAACGTGGTCCAATTGCATGGCGTTCCTAAAAATGTGATATCCGATCACGGCGGTCAATTCACGTCTAAGTTTTGGGAAGCGCTATGTGAACTTGTCGGTATGCATGTTCATTTGAGCACAGCATATCATCCACAATCCGATGGGCAAACCGAACGCACAAATCTCACATTGGGCGATATGTTACGAAATTTTGCGGGACGCACACCCTCTGTTTGGGATACATTCCTGACTTTGGCAGAATTCACGCTTAACAACGCTGTTGATCGCTCTACAGGTCAAAGCCCTTTCCTTCTGAATTACGTATTCCATCCTGCGCTACCCGTGTGGCGAGAGTTGGAGATAAATATCCCAGCGGCTAAAACCTTTGCCAAGTCGTTCCTATCCCGCATGACAGACGCGAAGGCATGTTTGGACGCTGCACAACAACGGACGATGGACTACTATAATAAATCCAAACGAGACATAACATTCTTGGTGGGACAAATGGTACTATTGAGCACTAAGAACTTGCATTCGCTCGCCGATGGTTCCCAAAAATTACTACCTTGCTGGATTGGTCCTTAACCCGTTGTTCGCATGGTAGGGAATGTAGCTGTGGAGCTATCCCTACCCTCTGACATGAATATTCATCCCACATTTCATATCTCCCTCATCCGTCCTTATCGCGGCACAGCGCCCGTTACAAACGACACCGATGCCCCTGCAGTAATGGACTCTGGTCCCGACACCTGGATCGCAGGCAAGCAAAAGGTGTATGATGTGGAGCAAATATTGGATTATCGGGTTCGTCATATAGGTCGACAGCGATGAAAGCGGAAGGTGCACGAATATCTGGTCAAGTGGACTGGCTATTCTAGCGAGCACAACTCGTGGGAGCCGACGCGTAACTTCTCGCCAGAAATGAAGCCCCTGTTGGAGGAAGCTTGTCTACGTGCCACGCAGACCCAATGATCTTTGCAGTTGATGCTGTTCGATGCAGCGAGGACGCTGCATACGGGAGGGGGGATAGTTGTTGTACGCCGGTTCGATTACCGTTCACACCGAAATAGGCCGCAATACATTCGAGCATTATGAAGCATGATATAAATATATTAGCATGATATACTCGAGTATATCTAGCTAATCATGCATGTTACATTATCATGTACGACATCGCGCTGTCGGTCAACATATTTGACTCGAGGCTGATAATTAATGCGCGACCTATCTATTGGCATAATATATCACGTAATAATACTTTAAATATCATTACCTCATCCGTGTCATAAACCATACGTGTATGTGAGAATGCGACGATCGCGATGGTTGGGTCGGCAACCGAATATTGATATTTGGACCTTGGCATATTGCATGCGTTGCATCCATTAATATCACGGATTATGCGATATTTAGAATAGTGCTACGAAGGTACTCACACTTGAGATCGGAATCCAGTGAGACCTGTACTGCAGATTGGTATCACAACGTGATAGGTGCGAGGACGGCCGCCTAGAGACCGAAGTCGGCTCGACGCTACTTTGGATTAAGTACTCGTGTACTTAACACAACCTAATTCGTATACATACGTTTTATGCATTTATATTCGGCCTGAGCTATTCCAGCATACCATCTTCAGCCGGATGATGAACATTGCCCGCGGGGTCTGACGGCCGACTACCAATTTGTAAACGAAGACTATTGTAAGTTGGATCTTTCCTTATTGTTGAGTCTTCCACTGTCACTTTACTTGCATTGGATCGCCTTGCTGTTCGTAAGCACGGCGTGCACTTAGCTAACACCCAGACGTGCAGATTCAGTGCATGATTGAAGAAGGAAGGATACAACAGCATCTGCATTGTAGGCAACCTTCAACCGCTCCGCGAGGTCCGTCGCGATCATGGGAAGGGGACGTAGGGTGTCGCCCGCAGGCTGCAGCGCCCTGCCGAGAGGGGGTCCTATCAGGGAGACAAGGCTTAGGGGGTGCCTCGCAGATGGGAGCTGTCCCACCGCCAGCCGAGGCGGCGGATCAGTGCCAGCCTAGGGTGCCTGCACCACTTGAGGCCCCGTGCTGGGAATCTATGCACTTCACCACTGACGCATTTGCCCTGCCAGACCCACTTCCGCCCCCTGTGCTTTGGTCGCTCGCACAAGTGGACTATGTCGCTATGGCTGTAGAGCGCCGGTACTCCCTCCGTGGCATACTAGCGCACTCTCTCCTGTCTCGGATAGGGGAGACACCAGACTCGGGCACGCTGCGGTGCGCTCCCAGCAGCTCCGACGCAGACCTGCCTGTCTGGACCGCGACCCATCTCATGTCGTTCCTCCCCGCCGTTGCCCGCTTCCTTGGCTGTCCCGTGCAGATGGTCCGCTGGGAGGAGCTTTATGCGAGCCTGGAGGACAGGCTGCAGCCGCGGCCACCGTCAGCCCCGCTGCAGCCCGGCAGGCCTCCGCTGCAGCCGCGACTGCCCCGCTACCCGGCTCCTGTACCCCCCTCAGCGGGTCCGGCGGCGGTTGCTCCTGCCGCACCGGTGGCCTCCGCCTCATATGCCCCAGGCACGCCCCCACCCGATCCTCCTCAGCCTCCACGCAGGCCGCCTGGGTACCCGCCGGGTGAGCCGCCCGCTCCACCGCCGCCCCACTCCACTCCACCACCTCCGATCCACGCGGCTCTGGGCTCGCCTGATGAGTGCTCCGCACCCCATGCCACTGGCGTCGTGGACCTTGTGGGCGACCCGCAGCCCCGCCAGCCCGGCTGCATCGTGGCACCCATCTCGCCACACTGGATAGATATGAAAGGCGCTAGAGACTACGCACGGGCCTACGATGGGGCATCTGATGGTTTCACGGCCCTTAAGTCCCATGCGCTGAGTTATGCCGAATGCGCCCTGTACCCGCTGACCCACGAGAAGCGAAAGGGTGCTGACTACTCGGAGGTCCTGCGCAAGTTGGTCTCTGACTTTCTTCCTGTCAACACACCCCTCCGGAGCACATACACTCCTGAGGAGCTGGGCCGCGTGGTGGATCGTCACTACACACACTACATCGCACATGGTGGGGTGCATGCGGACCACTGGGGGCAGCAGGCTGCCGGAGGCGGCCAGGATCTCATCGCGTTCTGGCTAAAGGAGGTGCAGGCGCGTGTTCTCCCGAATGTGCAACGCCTGCAAAAGGACTTCGACCAGTGGGCCTATCCCACTGGAGTGGAGCCCAACCTCGCAGTACCGGGCTTCAGTAACAAGTTTGACAAGCTGGATGCCCAGCTGCACCCGGAGGTCCGCAAGGCCCAACGGTTCTTCGACACTGCGATTGCGGGGCATGACTTCCTGGTCCGGTGCAAGGAGGACATTCTCGCGGAGGACAAATGGAACGCGCTGACGATGGAGCAAGCTCTGCGATTCCTAAACGCCATGGTCAACGCCAAGGGTTCGGAGGGCCTGCTGCCACACAGCACAGGCGGCACTGGTGGCGGGGGATTGTGGGGAAATGCTGGCGGTGGAGCTGCTGGCAGTGCTGGTGGCACCACCGCCGGTGGCAGTGGCGGCGGTGGCGGCGGTCGCAACAAGATCATTACGGTGCCTGCGCATGTGCTAGCGCCCGCCAAGGGCAAGGGTGGAAAAGCAGGCGGTGGCGGCGGCAGCCCGCCCACCCCACCTGAGGGGAGCGGTGTCAGCACTGAGGCTGCCGCCAAGGCCGACTTGGTCTGCCGCGAAGGTCAGTGGCAGGCGCACCAGCACAAGACTTGTCGGTTGCATGTCCTCGCACGGACGCCGCACACCCAGGCGGCGTGCAAGGTCTCGGCATCACGGATCTCCACAGACCCCCAGGGGTTGTTCCGTGACATGTGCCGAAAGTTACAGGAGGCGCAGCAGGCGCGACAGGTGCCGCGGGATCTCTCTGGCAGCGTCGTGCAGGCGCAGCAGTTCTTGGCTCGGGCGGCGGCGCCCTCCATGACAGTCACGATTGAACAGGCGCAGCTCCAGCGCATTGAGGACACACTCCAGAGCGTCCTCGCCATGCAGCAGCTCCCATCCTCGGCCGTCTCAGAGGTCGCCGCACCCGTGCAACCCGCAGCCCTGACTTGGCGCTCCCCTGCACCACCTGCCCCTCTGGTCGCCCCCTTCATTGCCCCCTCCCACGTCACGGCCACAGGGGTCCATGCCGGCCCGCCAGCCGCTGTCTACCGGCCCCCACACACACCACTACAGTCACCACTGATGCCGCCTCCACCTCCACACACGCACCCGCCCTGGCAACCGGGCACTTGGCCACTCAATGCCGTCGCCCTGCCGGCTCCTCTGCGCCCGGCGACGCTGCAGTGATGCCCTCCCCAGCCATCCCAATGCCTTTTGCCGGGTACTCCGTCTTCCCCATCGGCGCCACTGTCGTGGAACGCATGCCCATGGGATTTCCTCAACTCCCCCGGGCTGCCGTGGCGGGGGCAGCGGGGGTGGCTCATGCTCTTCGCCCGCCCACGGCCCCAGGCGCTGGCGATGCAACGGCCATGGCGACGATTCCAGAGCCCAGGTCCGAGCTAAGACCCGACGATTCCAGACTGGATGACATCCAAGGCTGGCTGTTGGCGGCCCTTGCTGGCCTGCACTCCCTTCGCCGCAGGGGGCTGTCTTCAGCCACGCTGCCGCCGCCATATGCCTCACCGGTGGCCGCAGCGGTCTCACACTCAAGTGCAGCGGCCCCCCTGTGCGTGGCTGCCCCATTGCCGTACCTTCAGCAGAACTCAGCCGCGGAGGGACTGCTGGTGGAAGGGCAGCTACCATCGGAGGTGTTGGTGGACACTGGCAGCGCAGTGGTCCTTGTTGCGCAGCGGCTGGCGGATCGTCTCGAGCTGCAGCTTGACCCAGACGGTGAGTTTGCGGTTACCACCGCTGCTGGCCATTCACACCTGAAGGGCTTGGTCGCTGGGGGGCTCCATGTGGTGTTTCGTGCCGGCACACCTGACGCGTTTGCTGCCAACGTCCCAGCACTAATGGTGGCCTATGCGGGCGCGGAGGCGTTTGAACTGCTGCTGGGTATGCCTGCGCTGGGCCCACATCAGTGCTACCTGGATATGGAGGAAGGACGTGAGCATTTGCGGCTGCGGCCACCGGGCCGCGACCCTATCGACCTCCCGGTCGTCGTACAGTGGCCCGCGTTAGTGGAACCCCCGTCGTCTGCTTATCTACAGCCGCCCCCAACTGGCGAGGGCGGCCGGTCATCATGAGTGCCCCGGCACTTGCGGCGGGGCGCCACTACCCCGTCGCAGACCCGCTGCCGCCGCTCATCAACGACTGCGACCACGAGGGCAACGACTCTGACAATGACAACGATGGTTTTCTGGAGCCGGCGGATTTTACACCAGAAGGGCGGCGCACACTCCCGCCCGAGGCCAAGTTCACGGTCACCGCTGGCAGGTGGTTGCTGTGCGACCGCCCGGACATGCCGCCGGAGCTGGCCGGGCAGTTTAAGGAATTAGTGGATCGGTATAACGGCGTTTTCGCCCGCAGCATGGCGGATCTAGGAGAGTATTGTGGTGACGTGGGCCCTGCCCGCATCGAGCTTGCTCATCAGCGCCCCATCTACCAGCGGCCCCGTTCCCACAATCAGGAGGAGTACGCCGCCATGGACGCGGCCTGCCAGGAGCTGCTGGATGCCGGGATCATTGAAGAGAGCCGCTCCAGCCAGTACGCCATGAACTCCACCCTGCCGCCCAAGCGGTCGGTCGATGGTAACAAAATCTTCTGAATTCTCTGTATATAGTCCTTTATATACACCTCAATTTCAACCTTACGTTAGGCCAGAATTTGTGCCTTATACCCAACCTTCCAAGTCTTTTATACCTGGACGCAGCGGCGGTTTTGTCAGGACGCACGGGACCTCAATGCTGCCACCCTGCCCGACCTGCACCTGTCGCCGCTGCCGGAGCAGCTGTTTCAGCAGGTGGGGGACTCGCTGTGGCTTACCAAGATGGACTGCCGGGCTGCCTTCCTGCAAAGTCCGCTGGCACCTGAGCATCGGGAGCGCACTAGCTTCTGGTGGCGCCGGCGGCTGATGCAGTACAGGCGTCTGGTGTATGGCCTGCGGAACGCCACAGCGCACTTCCAGCGTGTCCTGGACCACGCCATTCGCCAATACGGTTTGGAGCATTTTGTCGCCTGCTACGTCGATGACCTGCTTGTCTTCAGTAGCACGGCGGAGGAGCATCTGGAGCACCTGGAGCGTGTGTTTGCCATGCTGCGGGACATTGGCATCAAGTTACACCCGGAGAAAACCCTCGTCGCGGGCGGTTGAATTCCTGGGTTTTATGGTCTCAGCGCGTGGCATGTCCCCTACCCGCGCCAAGGTGGAGGCACTGCTGGCGTTGGAGCCGCCTACGTCCTCTGCTGGTGTGCGGCGGCTGCTGGGCATGTTCTCGTACTACCGGGGGCTTGTCCCGCATTTTGCCCACATCACCGCGCCCCTCAACCCGCTCACCAGTACCAAGTACGTGTGGCACGTGGAATCGTGGGGTCCGGAACAGCAGGCGGCACTTGACGAGCTTAAGCGCATCTACACGCAGATGGACGGTCCTGTGCTGCGGCGGGTTCATCCTGATTGGCCGCTCATACTGCACACGGACTTCTCTGGCGTGGGCATCAGCGGGATCCTGGGGCAGCTCGACGATGCTGGGCGTGAGTACCTCTGCGCGGCCGTCTCTCGTTCACTCAATGTGCACGAGCGGCGGTATGACAGCTACAAGGGGGAACTTTGGCGGTGGTGTGGGCCAGCAAACTCTTTTATCCGTACCTCGCCACGCGTCACTTCACCGTCGTCACCGACCATGCGCCGCTGCTGTGGCTCATGTCTCAGCAGGACGGCCTGCCTGCACAGTACGCGCGGTGGGCCCTACAGCTGCAGGCGTTTGCTTTCGATGTGGCGCATCGGCCTGGCAAGCTGCACCAGAACGCCGACGCCCTGAGTCGGCACCCGCGAGACTCAGCGCATGATGGGTCTGGAGCTCGAGTGGACGAAGACGGCGACCCTCTGCGTTCGCCGCCTGTGCTGGTGCCGTACCCGGGCGTCCAGTGGCCGCTCTACGCCTTCTCTCGTGCGCCTGCGGCTGCTGGAGCCCCTGCGGCGGTCGCAGCCCACCTCATGGTGGTTGCGGCTTGCTCGGTGGCGCTGGCACAACGGTTTTCGGATGGTCAGGATTTGACGGATCCGGCCAGTGGGCTGGCTGCCGCCCCAGATGCGGTTGGCCCGCTCGCTGGCCTTGCACACTTCGCTGGCCTGGTCCCTCGTGCACGTGCTGCGACTTGGTGCGTGCACGCGGTGTGTCTCGTGGCCAGCACGGGGCTGCCCGTCTCGGCGGCCTCAGAGCTGGACTACGACAACGAGCTGGAGACCTTGGCGGCGGGGCAACTCGCCGCCGGGGGGCTGGAGGCCCTGGGGGCGGGGCAACCTGCCCTCGGGGAGCGGGAGACCTCGGTGCGGGGTGTGCTGCCTTCCGCCGAGCCACACGTGCCTTGCAGCCTTTCTGGGCCGCCGGTCACTGGCGCCGTCACACTACAAACGGCGGCCCTGCTCATCCGCAGGGAGGCCGCAGCCTTGCGTCGGTTGCGGCCCGCCAAGGCGCTGCCACTGCGCCTCAGGGTAGGGACAGGGGAAGTTTTAGGAGTGAATACCGCGCTTGTTCAGCATGTCTTCTTTCCGGCAGCAGCAGCGGGTGAGGGGATATGTGTCTTGGAGCTGCCGGGCGGCCTTGCATCGGGCCTGCTTGCGTGTTTGGGTTTGGGGTTTCGTGTGCAACGTTACATTCATTTGTCCTGCGACGCCCGCGAGCGGCTCGCAGTGTCCCGTCTGGTGCCAATCTGGGCGCTTCATTTCGCCGGTCAGCTCGCAGCAGGTGCCTGGGACCCGCAGCTGGTTCCGGCCTTCAGCATTCCTGCTGACCTGCTGTACTGGGCGGCCTCGGCTGCAGCTGCCGAGGCCTTGGGTTTTGGGGACGAGTCTGTGTGGATTGTTGTAGGTAGCTGGGCTGGGAACAGTGTGTGGAGTGCTGCGCAAATTGTCGGATTCTTGGGGGGTTTTCAGCAGTTTCGTCGTGAGCGGCGCCTTTCGCCGCCGGCCTTCCTCTTGGAGGGTCCCTTCGTCAATGTCAACGCGGCGCCGGATGCTGGGTGGCTCTTTGGGCTGCCTGTGCTACTGGATGCCTCCGTCACTGGCGCGGCGGTTCACCGTTTGAGCTGCCTCTACACCAACCTTGCTAACGCGGTGCACTTGCAGCACTGCGTCACAGAGTTGCGCCCGCCTGATGGGCGTGACCTAGCCGCACTGCTGCCGGCCGGTCGTGTGCCGGCGGCGGCGTGCACGGTCCTTGCCCCGCCGTACGTGGCGTGTGATTTACCAGGGCGGCCGTGGGTGGCCTTGCCACCGCCTGCGGTCACCGGCACGCCACTGCGCGCGGGCCCCATCCGCGCGCCCTGCCAGGTCACCGCCGCTGACTACACCGTGGCGGCGGGCTTCTGGGTACGGACGTCGCGGGACTTCATGCTGGAGCTGGAGCTGGAGCTGCTGGAGCGGTCGTCTCCGCCGCCGGTCCAGGTCCAGGTCGCGCTTTCCCTCTGCATGGTGCTGCATCGCGCTTTCATCACGCCCCATGACATGCAGTATCCTGCGACGAAGCACCTCACGGCCTTGCCACCGGGGGGGGGATCCGATCTGACCCCGCTGGCTCCCGTAGCTGCACTCGCGGCTGTGGGATCGGCGGCGAGACTGGCGGCTGGGATGACACACAAATCAGGCATGGTGGATGCGGACAACCTGCTCACGCCATGGGCCTGCGCCCTGCTCTCACAGCGGGCGCCTGGGCTTACGGTGGTGATGGCCACTGCTGCAGTAGCGGCGGCTGCTGAGGTACAGGAGAATGCCTTGGCGGAGGGCCAAGACCCTGACGTCTGGCGTGATGCGTCAACGCTGGCGTTCCTTCATGGGGCGCCGGCGGGGGTCACGGAGGAGGACGGGCGGCCGGCGTGACGCGTGCTTCGACGGGCCGCGTTGTACCGGTGGGCGGGGGATCAACTGCTTAGAGCTCTCAGTGACGGCTCGACACGGGTCTGCCCGCCGCCCGAAGACAGGGAGGCCATCGTGCGGCGAGTCCATGCGGTGGCCCACCTTGGCATTCGGCGGACACTGGCGTTGGTGCAGCTGGGCTACTGGTGGTACCGGATGCGTCGAACCGTGCAGGAGGTTGTGCGCGGCTGCAAACTGTGCGATATGACCAACAGCATTGGTACGGCGCGCCCGGTGCAACTGCAGCCCCTGGCGATCAGGGGCATGTTCTACCGCTGGGGCGTGGACCTAGCGGGGCCTCTGCCGCCCACCGAGCCGTTTGGCTTCACCTTCGTCATGGTCTGCATCGAACACTTCACCAAGCACGCGGAGTTCTACCCGCTGCGCAGCAAGCAACCTGAGGAGACCTCCCGTGGTCTGTTAGAACTCATCACTCACTTCTCGGCTCCTGCCGAGGTGCTCACGGATCGTGGGGGGGAATTCCAGGGGGCCTTTCACCAACTTCTACACCATTGTTTCGTCGACCATCGCTTCACCTCTGCCAGTCACCCGCAAGCAGACGGGGCGGCCGAGCGGATGGTGCGAGTGGTGAAGGCGGCACTACGCAAGTATTGTGCGGACGTCAAGAGGAGCGATACCTGGGACCAACACCTCCCCTGGCTGGCACTCGCCTACCGCTGCTCACTGCAGGCTTCGACTTGGTACTCACCGTACGAACTCATGTACGGCATGAAGCCGATCGTTCCTCCTGCCGTGCGGGAGCGGATGGCAGAGCCGCTGGGGTTTACGGGCAAGGGATCCGAGGAGAGCTACGTGGCCGCGCTCCACGAGTGCGCCGCACTGCTGCGGCGGCACATGCCCATCGCAGCAGCCAACCTGCTCATCGCGCAACACCGGGACACGCAGCACTATGCCCACGTGCGGTCGGGCCGGTACCGGCCTCTGTCATTGGAACTTGCCCCCGGTGACTACGTCTACGTGCGGCGCACTGCGGTGCACAACACACTGCAGCTGCCAGTCCATGATGAGGTGCTGCGCATTGAGCGGGTGGGGCCCATGGGTGTTGTAGTCCTGGTGGGGAAGAATGGGGAGCGTATGAGGAGGCGCATGGAACAGTTGAGGCCGTGCCACCTGGTTGACATCGATCCGATAGTGGACCCGCGGCTGCAGCAGCCATCAGCGGATCTTGCTTGCGAGGTCTGCCACTCACCGCACGATGAGGGGCACATGTTGCTGTGTGATGCATGCGGGACGGATTGGCACCTCCAGTGCCTCTCCCCGCCGCTCAGCGGCGTGCCGCCCGGCCAGTGGGTCTGCCCGGAGTGTGTCAGGCTCGAGCGAGAAGCCCCGACAGAGCCAGAGATGGCCCTGCCGGAGGCAGAGGCGGTTCTTTTACCCAACGCCGCCACGCGGCGTCGGGATGCAGAGGCCGCCGCCCTCAATGGGAAGCGAGTCAAGCGTGTCGTACTTGTGAGCCAGGGCGGGCGACGGCAGAAGATCGTGACGTGGGGGACGTTACGTTTTCGTGGAGCGTTGGCGCGGCCACACTACTTCTTCATAGAGTGGGACGGTGGGTCGGCCGAGGAGGTTAATCTCTCTGTGGCCAAGCGCCTGATCATGGCTGGATGAGGTGGTGCTAGGATCTGGGGGGGAGGGAGAAATTAGTAGGCCGGAGGTGCCCCATGAAGGGAGCTCTGGCGTTGACGGAGCTAGGGTTGTAGTCTCTGGGCCGACGTGTTGGGGGTCACAGAGTTGCAGGCTGTGATGATGGGATTTCATTAGGGTGGTCTCCGCGATGGGGCGCTGTCCTCAGCTAGGGGGGCCGTTGGAGGTGTGAGGTGGCTTCAGTTCCCTGGTGCCCCGTGATGGGCGCCCAGCGGAGGGCTGAATTACGGACAACAGCTCAAGGGTGCGCTACGCTCCCTCTCTGGGCGGGTGTGTAGTGCCTGTTAGGTTTCCATCGGCTCTGGTTTAGGTACAGTTGTTTTCCACGCCGAGTGAGACCGTTTGATAGTCGCAGGGTTGTACAAGGCCCCTGGGCTATTTGGAGACACCAGAGCAATTAGGATTCCGGTGGTCTTTCTTTGTAGTTTGCTGCGGGGCTCGTTCCACTAGGAGCCTTCACTGTAGGGTCAGTGTCGCAGAGAAAAGCGAGGTTGTGGTGATGGGTGATTGCTGTCTGCCCAGCGAGTGGTGTGCCATCAGTCGGTGGTTTATCTCTAGGGCCAGTTAGGAGCGTGCGTCCACTTCGTTTTCATGTTGAGGTTACGGCAGGACAAGCCAGTCAGAACAAGCATGGATTGCTGGCTCTCAGGAGACCCCATGCACATGGACATTGCCGTCACCTCGCCAGTTTCGCTAGCTGCGTTCGGGGAGGGGAGTCCACACCCCTAGTGTCGTGGTGTGTGTGCAGTGATGCCGTTCGCTGCACATGACAGCTGTCATGCACCGTTGACGGCGTGACAATTCTGGTAAAAGAGCGGTTAGGAAACGACAGTTCCGACAGCTGCTGATTCGCGTGAATGACAGTTGGTCGTTGCTGGATCGAAGAGCCATACATTTCAGTGATCTTTTGCTGTTACCTAAAGCGAAGACTTCCCGTTGGAAGCGCTTCGCCTGGTCAATATAGACTGTTTGGAATTGAGCCATTGTAACAATAATATACAGACTCTTACAGTAGTTCACATTCCGCACATCTGCCCAGGCCGCCAATAGATCAGCCTAATAAAGGCGCTATCAGGACTGATCACCCTGATTAGCTGCCAATAGAACTCCGCGACGGAGCTTGGAGGAGTAGGTGACTGCGCGGCGCGACGCCCCATCACCGACAGAGCTAGGAACAGGTAGCGCAGTCTCGCCTCAGGGCTGGGCTGTGAGGCCAGTGTCTAGTGTAGTTGCCCGAGCAACAGCTAGCACACTGCTGCGCCAGCCTCACATACACCCACTAGTCCACACCCCCAGTGTCATGGACGCAGTGATGCCGTTCGCTGCACATGACAACTTAACTCCATATATACATACGTACGTTATATCCGTTTAATATCGGCCTGAGCTATTTCAGCACACCACCATCAGCCGTATGATGAGTGCTGCCCCCGGGGTCTGACGGCCGACTACTCTTTTGCAATTGTGAATCGTTGTAAGTTGGATCTGTCCTTGCTCTGAAGTCTTCCGCTGTCACATCACTCGCATCGAAGTGCTTTGCTGTTCACGAGCACACGGCACTAGAATCTAACACCCGAACGTGCAGATTCAGTGCATGAGCGAAGGAGGAGAGATACAACAGGGGCAAGGAGGTGCCGTTGGCTTTGGACCTCGCGGGGCGATTGAAAGCTGCCTACGTTAATGATCCCTGCATGACCCATCACTACACTGGGCAACGTGGAGGCTTGCACAAGCAGAACGGTCTGCAGATACGGACGGAGGGTTTTGCGACTCAGATTGTCGTCCTGAATGACAATGCCCTTCGTCATGATATCCTTTCCCGTTTCCACGAAGACCCGTTGGCAGGACATCCTGGTAGCATGCGGTTGGTCAAGCTGGTTCGATGCTTGCTTTGGTGGTCTTGCTTGACCAGAGATGCAGAGAATTTCATGCAGACATGCAGTCTGTGCCAGCGCAACAAAGCACTGTCGGGTAAGGGTCATGGGTTGTTGCAACCTTTGCCTGTCCCTGATGTGCCTTCGGAAAGTGTTTCCATGGGCTTCATAGTCACGATGACCTGTTGTGCTACGGTTCATTTCCCGCCGACGCGTAGGTCGACGCGATCTTACGAGGCGAAGTGCTTTTGTGATGAACGCATTACATATGAATGAATCTGCATGATATAAATGTATTCGCATACATTTATATATGCATCTGGCATGTTGTCATTATCCATCGCGACATCGCACCATGGCAAATCCGCCTAGCATGCATGAAAGCCCGAAGCATTGAAGTGCGCATTATGCTCGTGCTACGAAACGATAAGTAATATTATCTGATATAATATTACTTCATTACAGCACACGTTGAGAGCGCCGCACTCGTCGCGATACATGCCCTGCAACCGGATATCGTTATCCGGACCCTTGCATCATGCGAATGCCGGAAAGGCTTATATGTTGACATCGCCCATACGCAGTAGGGTTGTCACATCTAGGATCGGCCTCCTAATGTGAATCGTACGGCACTGCGATGCTGCGAGTATAACAGATGCGAGGACGGCTAAGCTAGACAAGACATTCGATACCGGAGAACACTTGTGTGTTCTACACTATTATTGCTATACGATATTCTACTTAGCCCGAGCTAAGCATGAACTTCGCTAATCACCGCCGCATGATGATTGCTTGCTTCCGGCGCTGACGGCGATTTCGTCCATTGCATCATTCCGATCTGTAAGACCGTAAGTTATATCTCTCTTCGTCTTGAAGTCTTCCGCTGTCTCTGTTTGCTCTCGCTTGCTTTGCTGTACTTGCAAGTGCTCGCGCATCGGTGTCGATAGTCTCCAGACGTGCAGATACTCATGAGCAAACGCGAACGAGAGGTACAACAATTTGGTATCGAGACAGGTTCGTTGCCTAACTGTCTCTCTTTGTCTAATCGGAAGTAGGTTCTCTCTATGGCGAGTTCCAGCGACGAACCACGAGGACCGCTAGATACTTTTGCCGAAGACTTAGGCCGCGCCGTTTTGGACGCCGCCGCTTCCGGTTTGTAATTGTTTAATTGCTTTTGCTTAGATTGCTGCACTTGTTGTGTAAGTGTACGCTCTGAGTCGCAGGTAATCTCAGTGCACCGGCATTGCTTGCCGCGGCGACTGAGACCGGCGTTCGTCCGGACCAGTTGGCGACTCTCATTGCCCAAACTACGGAGATCAGGACTCAGCTGGGCAATTACTTGCTGAGTTTGCTGAATCTTCTCAAGAGTACTGTCGGTAGGCTCACCGAATCGCTTTGTACTCTTGCCTTTGCGATAGAAGTCGGCTTCTATTACGCAAATCTAGGGTATTGTTTAGTGCTTCATGTCCGCGGAACACGACGATACGCCGCACACTAGCCTAGCTAGCCAACCCGATTTTGTTGTGGCTGCTAGAGCACCGGATAGAGGTCTTGAGACTGTTGGCGCGCGAGCCACTCAAGAGCCCCTTTTCCTTCAGACCCCTGCTCACTTAATTGTGCCGCATTCAGCAGTGAACACGAATATGGACAACACTGCTGGACCAAGGGTTCTGCCATTACCTCAAGCTCGAGGGCATGATGACATCCCTGAGGTGATGAGATTGTCGATTCCCGTTCCTAGGCTCAATATTTCGCTGACCGACAAGACACCAGGGCATAGCATAGCCGATGCAACTCGTGCGTACGTGCGTGACGCTAAAAAGTATCTCCAGGCTGTTCATGGTGGCGATAATGACGGTATCAGGTGTCTCTTCGTTGGTAACACCCTCGAGGGCTCAGCGAAGGACTGGTATCGCAATTGGACCAACGCCGGAGCAACTATACTTTTGACGAGTTGGTCGCCGCTTTGCTCGCACGATTCGCTACTGAGGTTCAAGCACGCGATGTGGAAGCTCGTAACGTTTTGGCAGCCGGTAGCTACCACATGCGTCGGGATGAAAATGTACCTGCGTACCAGTCACGCTTCGAAGCACTTGTGACTCCCATTGCTGACCTCACCGAATCTGAGCGTGTCTTTTGGTTTAGGCGAGGCCTAACGAAACTTTTGGCTAAATGGTGCGCCACTGACTTGGTTGGAGCGCAGATCAAGTCGTATGATGCGTTGGTCGCTTTTGCTGTTGTGCTACGGTTCATTTTCCGCCGACGCGTAGGTCGACGCGATCCTACGAGGCGAAGTGCTTTTGTGATGAACGCATTACATATTAATGAATCTGCATTATATAAATGTATTCGTATACATTTATATATGCATTTGGCATGTTGTCATTATCCATCGCGACATCGCATCATGGCAAATCCGCCTAGCATGCATGGATGACCGAATCATTGAAGTGCGCATTATGCTCGTGCTACGAAACGATAAGTAATATTATCTGATATAATATTACTTCATTTAAGCACACGTTGAGAGCGCCGCACTCGTCGCGATACATGCCCTGCAACCGGATATCGTTATCCGGACCCTTGCATCATGCGAATGCCGGAAAGGCTTATACGTTGTTATGCGTAGACATCGCCTAGACGCAGTAGGGTTGTCACATCTAGGATCGGCCTCCTAATGTGAATCGTACGGCACTGCGATGCTGCGAGTATAACAGATGCGAGGACGGCTAAGCTAGACAAGACATCCGATGCCGGAGAACACTCGTGTGTTCTAAATTACTATTTCTATACACTATTCTACTTAGCCCGAGCTAAGCCTGAACTTCGCTAATCACCGCCGCGTGATGATTGCTTGCTTCCGGCGCTGACGGCGATTTCGTCCATTGCATCGTTCTGATCCGTAAGACTGTAAGTTATATCTCTCTTCGTCTTGAAGTCTTCCGCTGTCTCTGTTTGCTCTCGCTTGCCTTGCTGTACTTGCAAGTGCTCGCGCATCGGTGTCGATAGTCTCCAGACGTGCAGATACTCATGAGCAAACGCGAACGAGAGGTACAACAATTTGGTATCGAGACAGGTTCGTTGCCTAACTGTCTCTCTTTGTCTAATCGGAAGTAGGTTCTTTCTATGGCGAGTTCCAGCGACGAACCACGAGGACCGCTAGATACTTTTGCCGAAGACTTAGGCCGCGCCGTTTTGGACGCCGCCGCTTCCGGTTTGTAATTGTTTAATTGCTTTTGCTTAGATTGCTGCACTTGTTGTGTAAGTGTACGCTCTGAGTCGCAGGTAATCTCAGTGCACCGGCATTGCTTGCCGCGGCGACTGAGACCGGCGTTCGTCCGGACCAGTTGGCGACTATCATTGCCCAAACCACGGAGATCAGGACTCAGCTGGGCAATTACTTGCTGAGTTTGCTGAATCTTCTCAAGAGTACTGTCGGTAGGCTCACCGAATCGCTTTGTACTCTTGCCTTTGCTATAGAAGTCGGCTTCTATTACGCAAACCTAGGGTATCGTTTCGTGCTTCATGTCCTCGGAACACGACGATACGCCGCACACTAGCCTAGCTAGCCAACCCGATTTTGTTGTGGCTGCTAGAGCACCGGATAGAGGCCTTGAGACTGTGGGCGTGCGAGCCCCTCAAGAGCCCCTTTTCCTTCAGACCCCTGCTCACTTAATTGTGCCGCATTCAGCAGTGAACACGAATATGGACAACACTGCTGGACCAAGGGTTCTGCCATTACCTCAAGCTCGAGGGCATGATGACATCCCTGAGGTGATGAGATTGTCGATTCCCGTTCCTAGGCTCAATATTTCGCTGACCGACAAGACACCAGGGCATAGCATAGCCGATGCAACTCGTGCGTACGTGCGTGACGCTAAAAAGTACCTCCAAGCTGTTCACGGTGGCGATAATGACGGTATCAGGTGTCTCTTCGTTGGTAACACCCTCGAGGGCTCAGCGAAGGACTGGTATCGCAATTGGACCAACGCCCGGGGCAACTATACTTTTGACGAGTTGGTCGCCGCTTTGCTCGCACGATTCGCTACTGAGGTTCAAGCACGCGATGTGGAAGCTCGTAAGGTTTTGGCAGCCGGTAGCTACCACATGCGTCGGGATGAAAATGTACCTGCGTACCAGTCACGCTTCGAAGCACTTGTGACTCCCATTGCTGACCTCACTGAATCCGAGCGTGTCTTTTGGTTTAGGCGAGGCCTGACGAAAATTTTGGCTAAATGGTGCGCTACTGACTTGGTTGGAGCGCAGATCAAGTCGTATGACGCGTTGGTCGCTTTTGCTAAGGGCGCGGAGGTACGACTCCTTGCCGGCGAGGAAGAAGTCAAGTCTGCCCCTCGTGCAAATGCCGTGCAAGTGCAGGATCCGCTTGGGGAAGCTGTGGCTCTCGACCAGGACCTCGGCGCGACCCGCCCCACGCCTACTGCCGCGACGCGACGCAGCAACGGGCAACGCAAGGCGCGCGGGGGCGCTAGCTCGGGTGTCCGTGGTACAGTAGGAGCAGGTCCGAGCTCGGACCCAGCTAGGAACAGGAAGCGTGGTGGTGCGCCGTCGTCGGCAGCCGCACAGCGTTCCGACCCCAACGCGAAGCGTACTCGTACGGACGACACATTTATGCCAAAATGGAATTGCAATCGTTCCGAATTCGAGCGTCGGAAATTGGCCAATGTTTGTCTACGGTGTGCGGAGAATCATTCCACGAAGGATTGCCCTCTAATGCCGCCGTTTGTACCTCAGCCGAAATAGGGGCTTGCCCGGGTTCCTGCGGAGGGGGCACCACCTGGGATTTCTGAACTAACGCGTGGTCGGTGGTCATCCTTACGGCCAACCGTTAAGGCATTGTTGCCTTGTGTACTTGGACACATCGAGCGAGTCATTGCGCGACGCATCACGCTTGACGGACGCACGGGACTTCTCTGCTTCGACCCGTTGTGTAATCTGTTTACACCTCGCCGTCCCCTGTCGTCTATCGATCTGTCTAACCACGTAGTTTTGTTCATCCCCTCGTCTCTGCGTGAGATGTCGGAACAGTTGGCCATATACAGGAGATGTAGGCGTCAATATCCAGGCACTGCCGCATGTGTATTACTCCCTGCTTTCTGTCGGCGCAAGGCAGAGGCATCGTTAAGGGGTATGCGGCATGTCCACCGGTTCGAGCCGGGCACCGTTTTGTTTAATGGTGTGGATTGGGAGGGTACGCTGGCTCCGTGGCCATGCCTATCCTACTCGGTTGACGTTTGGTACGAAGCTCCTGATGGGGGTGCCGTTGGTTACGGACCCGCCTTAAGTGCACTGACGTTGTCTGCTGGGCAGTCGCTCGTAGATAACCGTGTCCCTGTGGTTCAGATCGGTTTGAATGGCCGTACTCTGAAGGCACTTGTTGACACCGGTGCCAGCGACGACTTCATCTCTGTCGCAGAGGTGAACGCGCTGGGGTTGTCCCCAGAGTCGTCTGATTGTCCACAGGTTACCCTTGCTGACGGGGGTAAGCATCCCATCGTGGGCAGGATTACCCTTAGCCTATCGATAGGCCCTTTGCGTGTTGTGACCCGGCCGTACGTGCTGCAGGGCTTGGCAGAGACTGCACCGTACATAATGGGGTCGTCGACATTACGGCAGTACCGCGCGCGCATCGACATGGAGACCGCAACCCTGCATATGTGCAAGGGTACTCTGTCGATTAAGGTACCTTTCCTGTCGTTCGAACATGTCACACCAAAGGAGGGCGAAACTGAGGCGGTGCCTATGGTTAATTTCGCTGTGACCGCAATGGCCGCGCGAATCAAACCAGAGCTAGTCGGGCGTAAGGAGGCCGTCCGTTTGTTACGGAAGGGTGCCCACGGACTGCTTTTAAGGCCGCGGGTGAGCTGTTGTGTCACCACCGCGCAGATTTCTGCGGATCCTGAGGTTGAGGCCCTACTGTCGCAGTATGAGGACGTCTTTAAGGATATCCCTGGCCTACCACCTATGCGTCCTGTTGATCACACAATCCCTCTCATGCCTGGAGCGCAGCCTACAGCCCGGCCAATGTACAGGTTGAGTCCATTGGAGCTGGATGAGGTGAAGCGCCAGGTGACGGATTTGCTCGCGAAGGGTATGATACGCCCCAGCACATCCCCGTATTCTGCACCGATTTTGTTTGTCGGTAAGAAGGATGGGACCTTGCGCATGTGCATCGATTACCGGGGGTTAAATGTGAATACGGTGAAAAATCGCTACCCTTTGCCACGCGTTGACGACCTGTTGGATAAGCTGAAGGGCTCGGCTTATTTTTCCTCAATTGACTTACAACAGGGCTACAATCAGATTCGCATCGCTGCCTCTGATATCCCGAAAACCGCTTTTCGGACGCCCTTCGGTCACTTTGAGTATACGGTCCTATCGTTTGGTTTGACTAACGCCCCTGCGACGTTTCAGGCGGTTATGGACCGAATGTTTAGGCCGTTTATCGACAGATTCGTTGTTTGCTACCTGGATGACATCTTGGTATATTCTAAGACGCGCGAGGAGCACTTGGAGCATCTTCGGCTCGTGCTCGACGTTATGAGGCGGGAGCAATTGTTTGCTAAACGCGCCAAATGCTTTTGGGCGCAGCCTCAGGTGGAATATTTGGGCCACATTGTGTCGGCCACCGGTGTGAAGATGGACCCGCGGAAGGTCGCCGTGGTTCGCGATTGGCCCGCGCCTCAGAACCTCACGGAGCTGCGTAAGTTCCTTGGCTTGACCAATTATTTCCGAAAGTTCATTGAAAAATATTCCATCATTGCGGCCCCGCTTACTAACTTAACTCGCAAAGGCGTTTTCGTTTCACTCGAGTCGTGGACGTCGCAATGCCAGCGGGCATTCGAAGAGCTCAAACGAATCGTTGCCGAAGATGTCACCCTTGCATTCCCTGATTACTCGTTGCCATTTCGTGTTGAGGTAGTGTCTGATGCCTCAATATTTGGAAGTGGCGCTGTATTGTTACAGGAAGGGCGACCGATCGCCTTCACGAGTAAGAAGTTTTCTGGTGCGGAAATTCGCTACACCACCGGGGAACAGGAGCTTCTGGCCGTGCTGCATGCTTTAAAGGAATGGCGCTGTTACCTCGAGGGACGCCCGTTTACTTTAAAGACTGACCACAAGCCCCTAACGTTTTTGCAAAGCGTTCCGACGTTGAACCGCCGTCAAGCTAGGTGGATGGAATATCTAGCTAGGTTCAACTGCACCTGGGAGTATATTTCTGGTAAATTGAATATTGCCGATGCTCTCAGTCGACATCCGTCGCTACACACTGCAATTTTGGCAGCGCCTGTCGTGCGGCCGCGTAGCGAGGAGGTACCGATCGCGACGGACCTCGCGGAGCGGTTGAAGGTTGCCTACAACGCAGACGCCTGGTTCGCGGACCCGGCTAATGTAGAAAACCTTCGCAAGCAGAATGGCCTTTGGCTAAGGACGGAGGGTGCAGCTACGCAAATCGTCGTTCCGAACGACGACGCGCTACGCTACGACATCCTTGCGCGGTTCCACGAGGACCCGTTAGCAGGACACCCTGGTAGCAAGCGATTGATCGACTTGGTGCAACGTTCCTTTTGGTGGCCTCGTTTGGCTAAGGATGCGGCGAACTTCGTCCAGACATGCAGTCTGTGCCAGCGCAATAAGGCTTTGTCCAGTAAGGGCCATGGGTTGTTGCAACCGTTGCCTGTCCCGGATGCGCCTTGGGAAAGTGTTTCCATGGACTTCGTAGTCGCGCTGCCCAAAACTGAGGGGGGATACGATGCGGTGTTCGTAATGGTCGATCGTCTGACTAAGATGGTTCACCTAGCACCATGCACATCATCCTGCACGGCTGAGCAAACCGCACGTTTGTTTTTCGATAATGTGGTTCGGTTACACGGGATTCCCAAAAATGTGATCTCGGACCGCGGTGGACAGTTCACGTCTAAGTTTTGGGAAGCGCTCTGCAAACTAGTTGGCATGCGCGTCAACCTGAGTACGGCGTATCACCCGCAGACTGATGGTCAAACCGAACGCACAAACCGCACGTTGGGTGATATGTTGCGCAATTATGCTGGTCGCACACCACTCGTTTGGGATACGTATTTGACTGCGGCAGAATTCGCGCTTAACAACGCTGTTAACCGCTCTACAGGCAAAAGTCCGTTCTTTCTTAACTACGGATTTCATCCCGCGCTACCCGTGTGGCGTGAGTTGGAAGTGAACGTGCCTGCTGCTAAACTTTTTGCCAAGTCTTTTATGTCCCGAATCACAGACGCGAAGTCGTGTTTGGACGCGGCGCAGCAACGAACGACGGAATACTACAACAAATCCAAGCAGGATGTGACGTTTTCGGAGGGTCAACTTGTGTTGCTAAGCACCAAGAACTTGCGTTCCTTGGCCGACGGATCCCGAAAACTCTTACCCCGCTGGATTGGTCCGTACCCTGTCGTGCGCATGGTTGGGAATGTGGCTGTGCAGCTTGCATTGCCCGCTGATATGACCATTCACCCCACGTTTCACGTATCGCTTGTTCGTCCGTATCGTAATACGGAACCCGTCCCTGAGCCTGCTAACGCCCCCGCAGCGATCGAACCAGTTCCCGAGACCTGGATCGCTGGTAAACAGAAGTTTTACGATGTGGAGCGGGTGTTAGATTATCGCGCGCGTCGTGTGGGCCGACACCGACGTAAGCGAACAGTACACGAGTACTTGGTTAAGTGGACAGGGTATACCGACGAGCACAACTCATGGGAACCGGCACGCAACTTCTCACAGGACATGAAACCCCTGCTCGAAGAAGCCCGCAAACGTGCCACGCAAGCCCAATGACCCCTGCAGTCGATGCTGTATGATGCAGCGAGGACGCTGCATACGGGAGGGGGGATAATTGTTGTGCTACGGTTCATTTCCCGCCGACGCGTAGGTCGACGCGATCTTACGAGGCGAAGTGCTTTTGTGATGAACGCATTACATATGAATGAATCTGCATGATATAAATGTATTCGCATACATTTATATATGCATCTGGCATGTTGTCATTATCCATCGCGACATCGCACCATGGCAAATCCGCCTAGCATGCATGAAAGCCCGAAGCATTGAAGTGCGCATTATGCTCGTGCTACGAAACGATAAGTAATATTATCTGATATAATATTACTTCATTTAAGCACACGTTGAGAGCGCCGCACTCGTCGCGATACATGCCCTGCAACCGGATATCGTTATCCGGACCCTTGCATCATGCGAATGCCGGAAAGGCTTATATGTTGACATCGCCCATACGCAGTAGGGTTGTCACATCTAGGATCGGCCTCCTAATGTGAATCGTACGGCACTGCGATGCTGCGAGTATAACAGATGCGAGGACGGCTAAGCTAGACAAGACATTCGATACCGGAGAACACTTGTGTGTTCTACACTATTATTGCTATACGATATTCTACTTAGCCCGAGCTAAGCATGAACTTCGCTAATCACCGCCGCATGATGATTGCTTGCTTCCGGCGCTGACGGCGATTTCGTCCATTGCATCATTCCGATCTGTAAGACCGTAAGTTATATCTCTCTTCGTCTTGAAGTCTTCCGCTGTCTCTGTTTGCTCTCGCTTGCTTTGCTGTACTTGCAAGTGCTCGCGCATCGGTGTCGATAGTCTCCAGACGTGCAGATACTGATGAGCAAACGCGAACGAGAGGTACAACATGACCCACGCTGATAACCCAAAACTAAGGGGGGATATGACTCCGTGCTCGTCATGGTAGACCGTTTGACTGAAATGGTTCACCTAGCGCCATGCACGTCGTCCTGCACTGCTGAGCAAACGGCACGGCTGTTTTTTTGACAATGTGGTTCGGTTGCATGGCATTCCTAAGAACGTGGTGTCGGACCGCAGAGGTCAATTCACGTCTAAGTTTTGGGAAGCGCTCTGCAAGCTGGTTGGCATGCAAGTTAACCTGAGCACGGTATACCACCCACAGTCTGATGGACAAACTGAATGCACGAACCACACGTTGGGTGACATGTTGCGCAATTTTGGTCGCACACCTCGTGTCTGGGATACATATTTGACTGCGGCAGAGTTTGCGCTTAACAATGCTGTTAACAAACCCCGTTCTTCTTGAATTATGGGTTTCACCCCGCGCTACCCGTGTGGTGTGAGCTAGAGATGAATGTCCCTGCGGCTAAGACCTTTGCCAAGTCCTTTTTATCCCGAATGACAGACGTGAAGGCATGTTTGGACGCGGCGCAGCAACAAACAACGGATTACTACAACAAGTCCAAACTGGATGTGACTTTCTCGTGGGGGCAGATGGTTTTATTGAGCACGAAAAACCTACGCTCTTTTTTCAAGGGGTCCCGGAAGCTTTTGCCCCGCTGGATTGGACCCTACCCCATTGTGCGCATGGTTAGGAATGCGGCTGTCAAGCTTGCGTTGCCCACTGACATGAATATCCACCCCACATTTCATGTTTTGTTGATCCACCCCTACCGTGGCACTGAACCCATCACCAATGCCACTAACGCCCCTGTACCAGTAGAACTGGGCCCTGAGACCTGAATTGCAGGGAAGCAGAAGGTGTATGATGTGAAGCGTGTGCTGGACTATCGTACTCGTCGTGTGGGTAGGCACAAACACAAGCACACGGTGCACAAGTACTTGGTTAAATGGACCGGGTATCCTAATGAGCATAACTCTTAGGATTTCTCGCCGGACATGAAGCCTATTATAGAAGAGGCTCGTTTGCATGCCTCTCAGTTCAATGATCCCTCCAGTCGATGCTGCATGATGCAATGAAGACGCTGCAAACAGGAGGGGGGATAGTTGTTGTATTACGGTTTGATTATTGTCGATGCAATCTGGCAAGACGATAAGTGGACGTAATCAATGCATTGCTAACAATAGATATATTTGTATATATTTAGATAGCTATGCAATGCGTAATCCATAAAATTGGGATTCTTTGTGTTGTGTTGCATCAGCTGTATCATTAATCTGTCAACTAACGAATGTTCGGATCGAGTGGGCATAGATGGTTAATAAGAATTAAAATGGCATGAATTGTTAAGTAAAAATTTTACAATATTATAACATCAATGCTGGCATGATCGACACATAATTGTGAGAAGTGCGACGACCACAGTGGTTAGTTGGCAACCAAATATTGATATTCGGCCCTTCGCATTGCATAAATTCTGGGAAGGCTTGTTAATGACAAATATACTGCATGCGAATATCGATGATACGTCTGCTAGGGCTTATCACACTTGTGAATCGACGATCTGGTGTGATATTTGTACCGGGTATCAGTATCTCGAGTATAATATGTGTAAGGGCAGCCGAATAGCACAAGCTTTTACAGCTGAAATCGGACAATCTTCTATACTATCCTATTGAACTATATTACACTACATTTGGCCTGAGCCGAGCCTGAGCATTAATAGTTGGTTAGATGATGATCACTTGGCATCGGTTCTGATAGACGATTGCACTGCATGGCATCTATTGAACTGTAAGTTGTAACCTTTTCACTCTGAAGTCTTCTGCTGCCCATGCGTCCGAATGCTTTGATCTGCCTTGTGAGCATTCAGCACTTGGCACTTAATGTTTAGACGTGCAGATAAGTGCATGAGCAGTGAAGAGGAATACAATAGAACACACCGCATCTCATATAATTGACCATAAGTTGTAACCTTTTCACTCCTGTCTTATCTCCTAAGTCTTCCGCTGCCAATTAGTTTGGCTTGTGTTGCAAGCACATTGGCACTTGGCACTTAACATTTAGATGTGCAGATAAGTGCATGAGCAGCAAAAAGGGATACAACACTACTGCAGCGGCATCAACTCACGGATGCAAAGTGGTGAACGACTCCACTACCTCCCAGTTCAAGAGTACTGCTGCCAGAAGATGGCAATATGGAGCTTGCAGACAGCACCAAGTACCAGGCGCTTATCGGAAAGCTAAATTACTTGGCGACAAGCACTAGACCTGATACTGCTTGATATTGCGCAGGCAATAAGCGTCCTGGTGCACTTTATGGGGAAGACATCTAAGGTTCACATGGGCCTGGTTTTGGGGGTGTTTAGGGTTTGGCAGGCACCAAGGAGCTTGGGCTATGCTTTGGCGGAGACGGAGATCTATCAATGGTGGGCTACTGTGATTCCGATTGGGCTGGAGATCTGGCCACTTGGAGATCTACAACAGACTACGTGTTTCTGCTAGGCGGAGCAGCTTTCAGCTGGAATAGCCAACTGCAGCGCACGGTGGCAGTTTCGTTATTGGAGGTGGAGTATCAGGCCACGGCAGCATAAGCACGAGAGGCGCTTTGGCTTATGCTGGCGGGAGACCTGGGCTTGGGATCAAGTGCTATCGAGATTCGGATGGATTCCCAGGGGGCGATGAGCATGGGGAACAACCCGATAATGTCAGTCCGTTCCAAGCACATTGACGTGCAGCATCACCTTGTACTAGGAAAGAAGTTGCGCTGTCTTACTGCTCGACGGTAGATATGGTGGCAGATGTGCTGACGAAGGCGCGTGGAGAAGTTACGCTCAAGAACTGCATTAAAACAATTGGTTTGGAGATGTAAGCATTCGGAGTTTGCTTTGGGCGAGCTCGTTTGGGGCATTCTGAGTTCTCGGTTTCAGGAGTAGTTTTTGGTTAAAGTTACTTTTTGTCGCTTATTGCTAGGAACGCCTCGAGGGGGCTTGTTATGAGTTGGGATTCGTAGCTATCCGTTCTAGCAACCATCGCGTTATACTCGACAGTACACTAGCGAACCCGCGCTCGTCCCATCCTTAGTGTATTTTTATAATACGTGCAATTATTTGTGCCAACTCCGGACCGAACTATCAAGTCTTTTTTGACTATCGGATACTATGTAACGAATAATTTCTTGTAATAATATCAGGCTTCCTTATGTCCGGTAGCCTACATTTCAACACCCTAACTTTGACGCGGCTAGGTCACCCTTGGAATGCTAGGTAAAAAATTGTTCCTGAATTATCACTCACCTCAGAATCCATAGATTAAATCAGAATTTCAGCAAGATGGGCGTTAGACCATGGCGTGCACAACACTAAATTGATAAATCCTCCGCATTTTCCAGGAGGATGAAATCACATCTATTGAAACGATTTATATTCATGGATCACCGATGCCAGATTGAACGCTAAGATGGTAAAGACTACGGGTAATTTATTGCCGGCATGTCGTAATCGGTTTCAAAGTTACGCTTGTACTGATACGGACCGCCGAATGCAAACAGTGAATATAGAAGTTTGCTTAAACATTACATTTGCACCAATTCTGGGATAAATTTTACAGGCTTCTGTACGGACGACGCTGACCTTCTAGATTGCCAGCTGTCTTAAGTCCCGTAGGCCCGCAGGGAACTCCTTGCGTGTTTCCCAGGATATTACATTTTATTACGTTAACTTTGAGTGGGTACTATCTGCAAGCGACACGAAGTTATCCTTACTTTCTAAGTAATGGACTCCCATAACGGAGGCGACGATGGTATGCAACATGGGCATGGCATCTGGATGTGTGATGGAGAGCCTTTGATGACTGAGGGTGGTGAGTCGGCACTTGTTTTGTTGAGTGAAGCCACGCCGGTATTATGGCGGTTACCAGAAAGCCCCGCCCGCTCCATCAATTTAAAGGTTCTGTGATGAATTGTAATTTGTATCATGTTAATAACTCTAAGATGTTCACTCAATCTGCTTCTTTAGGGCTTCGTGACGCGGACACTAGAGTTCGCCGTTTCTCTGTGCATCGGGATTCCCTCCCATATTGTCATACGACGAAGTGTCATTCTTAAATATTATGCCAGCGCCATACGAGCGTCTTGCTGTCAATCGCCCGTATTGGGGGAGGGTAGGCAGGCACGTTAAAAGCATTTGGCTGCATCATTGCTACATCTTTCTCAATTTTAGTGATTCAATAATAGGTTGATATAATCTCAGAATCATCGGCCTTAAAGGAGTTGTTTTTACTAACTGTTTGCAGGCTCATGGATCGGGCATGTCGCTCCCGGAATGGTAATGCTCATCTGGGGTCTCCATTGGTCGCAGGGCGCTTTCAGGTACAGTCCAGCGGCGGCCGATTCAGGCGTTTAATCGTTTGTGTGCGAACACATTTTGACTTCAATCCGTTGCGGTGTAATTTGGTTCTTTCCTGTAGGAACTATTTCATTAGCCGACGCAGTAAGGGACAGGAGTACCGAGCGCAAACGACGTACACTCTATGGCGCTTTCCGGCCGTGTCTGAGAGCATGTTCAAAACATTCTTGCCAATGATTGCCATGTCAGTCGAGCTTTATTTCGCTCATCGTGGTGGATGGAGGTGCGTTGTTGTTCGTTAAGTCTTACCTGCTCATTAAGACTACCGGCCAGCCCAGTTCCGACGTACCATATATACGTACCATCAATACCAACGCGGTATTTAATCCTGTGCATGCATACTATTTATTAAGTGGTGGGATAAATTGTTTTTACTGCAGGACGCTCATCTGCCCGGCTGGAACGAAGCGTGAGGGGCACTTCTACGGTCCGCATATGGGCAATTGGCAGCATGCGGCCATGTATCCTCCTTTCATTCTGTCCGGTGCGTTGCGGGCGTGTAGCTGTTCCATGCGTGCTCCTCATTGAAGAGAATGAGGGTGGTGAGAGTCGTGAGCCACTCCTCCGCTCACTCCTCAGCTGGTGACAAGCAATGAACCTGAACTGCCATGGCTTACGATTCGCGCTGGATCGAAGTACGGGGTCATGCCGCGCTAATAGTTTGCGGACTGCATCTGTGTCGAAATGCAAAGAGCTGCCCTGCCTGGTTTTTAGGGTGCCCCGGTGCTGCCCACCTCCGTGCACAGGAATTGTTGATCTTCTTGGTGAGGAGATCGAGCTTCCCCGGGGCACCCAGCAGGTACTAACTGGGAGTGGGATTGCCTCCTCAAATGGCAGCTGCAGCACCAGATCGTTCGCGCCGCCCTGCGAGCCCTTGCCCAGGCCGGGCTGCGCGTTGTGCTGCACGTGTTGATGGAGGCGATAGCCACTTATAGCTTTTCTTCGTCACACGGAGTTATGCTTTTCTTCGGCACCTTCTGCATATCTACCAATACAGCCGAGACTTGGCACCCTGCTTTGGGCCAAAGTCACCGTTCCAGGGGCCTCATGACTTTTGTCGCCTTGCTTTTCTGATACTGCCGTCGCTCCAGATCTTTCTTTTCTTGGCGTTCTTCTTAGAGGCACTCCTAATGGGGCTGCACAAGAAGCACACCCCGCTGGACATCGCGGTGCACTCAGTGCTGTTCTACGCGATGATGGCAACTGCACTGTTCATCCTTCTGGAGGCCATACATCCGCGGAATTTCCTGCTGTCGTGTGGCCGCATCACCGCCATTTTCGTGCAGGGCGGGTGGTTTGTGGTCGCGGCCCACATCTTGTTCGCAAGTAAGGCCAACATCTTACTTTTGCGTGCAGCCTGTGCGAATTGCGTTAGTCGTGCTCAGTATGTCGCTGCAATGCTGCAGTCCGAAACGGCTGTCTGTTATCTATCTTGACATGCAGAGGCCATTCTAGACCCGATGCTACAGCCCTGATTTTGAATGTGTCGTTTTGTATTTGTTCCCCGTATGGAATCCATGCATCCAGATGCCCCCGCTTGGAATGAGGACGGTGGTGAGGATATGGCGCCCTCCATGATGGTGCCTGTCTACTTTGTGACGGTTATCGTCGCTGCACTGCTCTTCATGTGCGGGGGTGAGTACCGGTTTCCCGGCGCCTGGATACATAGTTACATTCGAGTTGATCGGTGCTACCTCCTTCGAAGGCACGTTGTGTCGTCGAGAAGACTGCCTGCAGTTTTCAACGTAACCCACAACCAGGATCAGGTTGAGGATTGTACCTAGACAGTAATGACTTAGGGTTTTATGGTCCTATGGGCGTCGCTTTTTAGGATGTTACCTATTCCTTGAGTTTCACCTGTTCCTTGCTTTATGCATGTTTTACCCTCTCGTGCTAGGAGCCACAATTACTGGGGCTCATTCCCACTGGTCCTCACGTGTGGTTTTATGAGTGCAGTGTACCTGGTATCCTACGTTTACTACAAGATCATGGATGGCTGCTTATCTTCGTACGAGCGCACTGGTCTCCTGGAGGAGGACCGCGTTGAAGGCCGTGTTAATGGCGTCGCTATACCAATGTCCACTCTTGGAGGTACCTCGGGCACTAGTTGTCAGGTGTGATTGCTCGGTTCAGGCCACGTGATTCAGGGTTATACAGCCTTTTAAGGCTATTATATTTATGCGAATATGCATGGCACTTGTCACGTTGTCGCCTAGCAGACTTAAGATGGGGCATATACCTATAATCGGTGTTCAGGCACGACTGTTATGGCACGAATATATGCCCCTGGAGTTCCAGGTTCTACCCCGACCGAGAGTGGGCCAAAGACCCAAAGTTGAGGGTAGGGTGCCCCATGTCGATGGACGGTGACGACCCCAATTAAAGTGACCTGCGAGCTGACCAGGAGCGGAGTTGACGCCTTAGTTGATTCGATAGATTCCGCTGGATGCCGGTGGTGGGTGCTGAACCTGGGAAAAGCACTGATTTCGGAGAAGTCGGCATGGGAGACCGGATGAGGGTGCCCCGAAATACCGGGGAAGGTATGGACTGCCAGGTTGATGGCCACGGGTGATGTACCCCGCTATCCCACACACAAAAACTATATATGAGAAAGATGGGGATGTTGTGGGTTGCTGTTGTTGCTTATATATATCGTATATCGTATCATTCTGCTATGGCAAGGTTAAATCCACGCAAGGCAATGGCCTGGGTGCAGGTGCGCGTTTTGCATGCGCCAGTGTTAGACATGATTAACTGACGTCTCTTAAAATCCCTTCCCGGAGTGCGCGATCTGGACGCTTTATGGTGGGGAACGTGCACGATGTTGATGGCTCACTGCATATTGGTTGGTACCTGGCGCGGCCTGTCAAGCAGTGTACGCTGCTCCGCGCAGCATAATGTCGCACGTCTCGGGCCCTGCTGCATATATATGCGGTGGATACCTAGGACCAGGCGGGACGCTATAACTATGAACAGTATTTGCGATGATCTTAGTAAAAGTTTTGTCCAAGGAGGTAACATTTCAGTCTGTTCGGAACGATAATATAAGGGTTAGTGCTTTGCTACAACAATGGTCCACAGGGGGACCACAAGCACGCCGTGCATGCAGGCGGCTTTTTGCCCTGCACACGCTAATGGTGCTAAAGATTATCTACTTGCATATTGCCGTGCCATACGCCACATCGTGCAGTAAGGGCACATTTCCTTTCATTATTTCTTTCTCCTTGCTATACGAGCCACATGGGCAACTACGGTGATCAGCACGTAGAGTGTTGTCGATACGCCTAATGCCTTTGAGCGTTTTTTCTCTAATATAATAATACCGAAGTCGCATGCGCTTCCGTTTGGTCATGAGTGTCAAGCTAGCTAGGGATTCTTCCTCTTCTTGTCGATTGCTATGTTGCGTGTTGCAAATTGACCTTGTCCCCCGAGGCACAACGGGGTCGTATTGTCATACCAGTAGTGCGTAATGATGCTCACAGTCACATGGTGTGATTGTAACGTGCGTGCCTATATTTTAAATGCCTGTGTAATCTCCAATGCCTTCCTCAAGCATCTACTGCCGCAATCATATATAGCTTTGGGCTTAAGCCACTTCCCTCTGCTGCATGTGAAAACGGATGCACCAGTATATACTTCTATATACTTCTATATATGACAAGGAGGATTATTGTAACACTTGAATAACCCAGACCGGCAGTCCTTATCTTATGAGCGTAGTTAAAGCCACCAGGATAAGAGAGGCCTGTAAATGGACCAGTAACTAACAGAACGAGAAACAAACAGATCGGTATTGCATCATGCCCGAGTTGGGCAGTGTTGGTGTAGTAGTCGTATGTATACGTAAGGCACACGCTTCCACGATATACAGGTGCAGAAGCATCTTCTCAGCATCTCGAGAGACGATTGCGGCGCCCAACGACCACAGTTGGGCGTTTCATGTTACCTAAGGGGTTGTGATCATGAATGAACCTATTTGCGGGTCTGGCCTGAAGGCTTACACTTGTCGATCTGGTCGGCTGCGAATTCAAAGATATGGGTGTGGGTGTATGTGCCAGCCAGTATGTGCTTATCACCGATGCAAGTGCGGATCATTGGTAGAGAACAGTAGTAGAGCTTTTACTTATTGCCAGGATGTTGCCACGGGGACTGCTTGGAGCTGGCAGAAGTATACTTTGGGGGTTAGTTATTCTTCCCAGATGAGTCGGTGCTTGTTAGAGAGATAACGGCAAGCAACTCTGGTGGACACTGAGTTGGTGGTTCAGTTTTGCATCTGCTTTTATCCGCTGCCGAGGCAGGGTTAGTTATGGGCACGGCTTGCTGCAACCAAGGAGGAAAAGCAGGAATCCGACAGTGTGCAACAACAAAATGCCACAGCAGCCATTGCAGCTCAACCTACCTAGGAAACACCTGAAATCTCAGATTGAGTCCAACCAACGACTTTCAGAACCATCTCCTACTTAGCACGCACTCTTAATGCTGAGGTCTATGTACCTCCCTCGTCCCTCTCAAGACTTCACCTCTCTCAGGGTCCAGGGCTTTGGCATATGTGCAGTTATGAGATATCAAACGGAATCACCTCCTCCATCTGACATTCGCTTCCTGTTTGCGTCATTTGGCTTCCACGGTTGGCTTCTGGGGTCCCTTCGTGGGTGCTTCAGTGTCGAGACAGTCTATCTATCGGCACGCTTTTAAGTGTGTTCGGGGTTACTACATGCGTCCCGTTTAGGATACCCCCGTTCATTTGTCAGGATAGATTTGGGTGTATATCGTGCCGTGTCGTGTGGACAACCTAACAAGCTGGTCGAAACCCGCCAGCTCACAGTATGGATAGCCATACATCATCAGCCACCCCTATCTGCTGCCACGCAACAGTGCTCAAACGCACTATGGCTTCATCCTGTTGCTATGCATAGGCAGCATGGAAGCTTTGAGATTCATATTCTCTTGCTCGCTGACATTTGCGAATATTTTCACAAGGGTTACGCCGGTTTATACTTTAGCACAACTAACCTTGGGAGACATTCCGAGATTTACACTATTATAATAGGCATTCTGCCTTCACGCTTGAGAGCACTCGAGCGCGCTCATTTTGTGTGAGTGAGGCAGCTGCTTTCGCCGATCGAACCTCTTGGATTCTCCTTGCCCTTTTCCCACGACAGGGTGGGTGTTAAAGTCAGCAAAGCGCCCGGCCCCTCCATGGGCCGTATTACTTAATCTGACATTCTTCTGTATATGAGTGTTGCTCACTTTCAACAGTGGGAAGTAAGAAAGGTTTAGGTTCATAATGTTCCTTATGGACGCTCAACTGGGGTGGAATGTAATCTGGAGTGAAGTGGGAAATCGTATATATGTAAATTAATTTGGGTCGGCAGGTAACAAGATTGCCGAAGTAGGTGTTGCAACCATTAGCGGCATCAGCTCACGTACCTGAAAATTAGCATGCTGTCATATGCTTTATCGCCATAACTTATTGCAACATTAGCTTAGCGGGCTCAGTATCCCTAGCTGGCGAGCGGGATTGGCTTGGGACTAAGATTGGGTTAGCAGGGTGAGTTTTGACAGCTGCATTATAAGACTTAAGGGTCATTTATTCCAATAAGAATGGCCTCAGCCAGCAGGGCGAAAATTGTGTTAACCAGGGGGCAGGGTTATGCAACTCGGCAGAGAAGTCACGGATGGTTGTTGCTTGGCAACTTTGGGTAAACTCTCCGTCAGAGCAGGTTTAATTTGAGCACTCGGTTTTATCTTTCCTGCCTGCCTAGGGAGGAAAGGTTTTTCCGGCTTTTAGATGGCGCCCCTGCCTGATGATCCAGTTTTTCCCGCTGCGTTAGCCTTCAGCTGGCTTTTGTTCCGAGAATCCAAGGAATGAAGTGTTTACGGTTTACTTCCAAGCTATCTCACGTAAATTGAGCTGTGTGACCTATCGTGCATATCGCTCTTGAGACGTTCCTCGAGCCTTACTAGCACATACTGTTACACATCAGCCAAAGATAGCGGCTTAGTGAGAACATCCGCCACCATGTCCTGCGATTTGCAGTACAGAAACTTGATCTCTCCACGTGCCGCATGCTCACGAATAAAGTGGTAAAGCACATCAATGTGCTTCGACCTAGGAGTAGTTATCAAATTACTACTCATCTTAAGTGCCGCCTGGTTGTCACACTGGATCGGCACACACGGAACGCGCAGCTTCAAATCTCGCGCTAGGTGGCGAAACCAAAGCGCCTCCTTAGTCGCCGCTCCACTTGCCATGTATTCAGCCTCAGCGGTAGATGTGGCGACCGTAGCCTGTAAGCGGCTCGCCCAGCTTACTGCTCCACCCGTTAATAGAAACACGTATCCCGTCGTAGATCGCCTGGTGTCTACACAACCAGCGTAGTCAGAGTCGCAGTAGCCATGCAGTGTTCCAACGCTCGATTTTGCTGAGTAGGATATGCCTACGTTCTTGGTACCAATCAGATACCTCAAAACACCTTTAGCCGCCTGCCAATGCTCAACAGTAGGCTTCGACATATAGCGGGACAGTGCTCCCACGGAGTATGAAATATCTGGCCTAGTGCCCACGGACAGATATAATAGACTACCAACCAATTCACCATACGTAAACTGCTGTATATCTAGCCGCTCTCCATCCGAACGGAGTGCCTTCGATAACGGCACTTTGCGGGGATTTGCCTCCTTCAGTCCGTACTTCGCAACTAACTCCGTTATGAAACACTTCTGTGAGAGCTTTAGGGTGCACTCCTTACGGTTCCGCTCAATTTCGTAACCAAGAAACACACGTGCCTCCCCTAGGTCCCTAATATCAAAGGCAGACATCAGCCTATTCTTTACCGCGCTCACTGTGGTCATTGATTTAGCCGCGACCAGAAGATCATCAACATAAACCAGCACGTAGACGCGCTCCCCTTGTACATCCTTAAAAAACAGGCCCGGATCAGCCTGCGAAACCTGGAAGTCCATTTGCTCCAGTTCTTCACGAAGTCGTGCATACCAAGCACGAGGGGCCTGTTTCAGCCCATATAACGACTTCTGCAACCGACAGACCTTCTGTTGATTTCCTTCACCATATCCCGGGGGCTGAAGTACATACACCTCCTCCTCCAGGATTCCGTTCAGGAACGCGGTCTTCACATCCATTTGATGCAATTCCAAATCCGCCGCCGCTACCAATGCCATCAGTACACGCAGGGTGGTGTGCTTGCTCACCGGCGCAAACACTTTGTCAAAATCTCGACCCTCTACTTGTGCAAACCCTTTTGCTACCAACCGGGCCTTATACCTGACTATCTCGCCATTAACGTCACGCTTAATAGTGAACACCCACTTCACCGGCAAAGCGCGTACCCCTTTTGGCAGTTCTTCCAGGGTCCACACCTGGTTTGCCCTCAGAGACGCAATCTCTTCGTCCATTGCCTGTTTCCACATCTGGGATGCAGATGATGCCATGGCTTCGTCATATGTCCGAGGTACATCTGGTTGCCTGGCCACTACCGCCAGATTCAAACGTTCCCTCGGTATGCCCCGGTTCACTCGAGCTGCCCTTGCCAATTCGGGAGATGCCTCCGGGGAATCCCCTGCCGTACCAGAATTTGAGCCGGAGCCAATGTTGGGGTCTTCAGACAGAGACCCATCTCCATCTCCCCCTGGCGAGGCTCCCACGATTTCCTCATTCTCATTAGCATTGTCCTCAAACTCCAGGTCACTCTCATCATCACCACTGTCCTCCTCGCTGTCGGAATCACTAGCATCGACCAGCGGGGGTTCTTCCTCTTCGTCACAGTCCTCCATGAGGACATATTGCTTAGTTGGACGCGGTACACCCTCCCAGCCGAACATAGACTCATCAAAAACAACATCACGTGCGACCTTAACACGACCATCTGGCAGCATGACACGATATGCCTTCGTACCCTCGTACCCTACAAACACGCCTTTTGCTGACATGGGATCTAGTTTTGTGCGCTCGCTATCTGGAACGCGAATGTACGCACTGCACCCAAATACACGCAGGTTGGACACATCAGGAACTTTGCCATAAAACCGCTCAAACGGAGTGCCCTCCATGCCCCTCACTGGCGACCTGTTCCGTAGATGATTTGCAGTACTCACTGCGAAAGACCACATACTCAGAACATACTCAAAACACCACAGCTGATAGTCCTGAGTAATCGTCCAGGAAAGTGGCAACGTATAGATTTCCCGCCTGGGACTCCACAGACATCGGACCACACAGGTCCATATGCACCAGCTCTAGACATCTCTCTGCCCGGGAGTCAGATTCATGAAACGGTTTGCGTGGGTGATTTGCCATCACACACTCCACACAAAGCGACGTACCCAACTCCCTAAAACGGTCAGAAACAACATCAATGCCCGTGACCATCTTTTCTTCAACTAACCTTGCCACATTGAAGTAGCTTAGGTGACCGTACCTTGAATGCCACAGCTTAGCACGATCACGCACGGGAAGCACAGCAGCAACGGGCTTACCGTGCCTAGCACTTGTCATTTCCTGCGCACGGACCGCATACACCGACAATTTGCAGCTCACTTCAAAATACCAGTCCTCATGTTGGTGAAACACGCTCATTGACGAACCGTAACCCGAATATTCCGCTCCTCGGGCCGTTAGCTGCTTTAGGGAGATAAGCCGGAAGTGAAACTCCGGCACATGAAATACCCCCTTTACTGTGATTAAGACCGGCTCCCCTGTCCGATCCTGTCGAAACGCATGCAATGACCTTGACGAGTCAATGCGCAACACAACATCGCCATAACCGATCGCATATAACGGCTTTCCCGTTACTGGTGTAAGCGCAATTGGTTCTTCCAGTACGCAGTAATTTTGGAGGCTATCTTTATCGGGCGTCACGTGATAAAATGAGCCCGAATCAACGAACCACAGCCGCTTGCAATTCAACCCCGAGGCTGACTTATCACATAGCAGCGTTTCGCCCTTTGACTGTGGTACCACCATAGCTGCAGGAGTGGTCGCCCCCATACCCCACTCCTTCTCCAGCCAATCCACATAGTCAATCATCATCTGACTAATGGCACCCATGGGCAACACGACCTCCGACGATGAGGTCACCTTGTGGTCGTCTAAGAACGGCACCTCAGGTTCCATACTAGGCTCCTCCATCAGCTCCGCCAGCCTCTCCATTATATACTTTTCCAACCGCTTTCTCATCGACGCCTTTAACTCCTCCAGCAGCTCTTCTGGTGACTCAATTTCCGCCGCCACTGACTGCTCCAGCGGCTCCACCATTGGCAACTCAATTGCTGCCGCCGCTGACTGCTCCAGCGGCTCCACCATTGGCAACTCAATTGCTGCCGCCGCTGACTGCTCCAGCGGCTCCACCATTGGCAACTCAATTGCTGCCGCCGCTGACTGCTCCAGCAGCTCCACCATTGGCAACTCAATTGCTGCCGCCGCTGACTGCTCCAGCGGCTCCACCATTGGCAACTCAATTGCTGCCGCCGCTGACTGCTCCAGCGGCTCCACCATTGACGGCTCAATTGCCGCCGCCACGGTCACTTCCCGCGGCACCACGACACGCATTTCGAGCATGTCGTCGTTGTCACCGCACGGCAGGTCTCCTGACGGTTCCCACGACCAAATCGCGGCCTCCACCTGCGATTCTAAGTCATAGTCCTCCGTCTTCGCGACCATCACCTGCGGGTCCACCGGGCTCTCAACCAGCTCCGTCGGCAGGAACATGAAGATGGCTCCATCCTTTGGAAAGTCTTCATCTTCGTCCCGTTCCACCTTCTTCTCTTCGCGCTTCCTTGGTGCGCTCCAGCACTGGGCCAGTGTGTGGCCTGTCTTCTTGCAGTATGTACAGAAGGGCTTGTCCTCTTTCGGCTTCTTACAGTCAGCCGAACGGTGCCCACGCTGTCCACAATTATAACATCGCCCTCTGAAGCCGCTGTCGTTGTTGTTGCTGTTGCCACCATCGTCACGCTTACCCTTGTTGTTGCGGTTGTTGAATCGCTCTTGTCCAGCATATAGTGACACGGTTGTCGCCTCCGTCGCCTCAGCCTCCACCTGCTGTTCCACTAGCAAGAGCTTCCCCTCCAATTCTTCTAGATCTTTAGGCATTGCAATTGCAAAGAAGGAGTTGGTAAATTGTTTATACGATGACGTGAGGCCGGTTAACGCGTGCGTAATTGCGTTTGAGTCTGATACCGTATCACCGCACTCCTTAAGCTCTGCGACGAGATCCTTGATCCTTTTCATATAGCTCCTGAGGCTCTCTCCAGGCTTCATCTTTACACTGCTCAGTTGCTTCCAGAGGACCGGCTTTCGCGCGATCATCATGTCCTTGTATCGCTTCTCCAGAGCCTTGTAGAGCTCGTTGATGTCGTCATGTTTCTCCCAGAGGTCTAGATCTCCGTCTTCGAGGAGGTTGACGATTACTGATTTTCCGGATTCATGCTTGTCCGCGTTGGTATCGTCTCGGGGCTTCGACAACGCCCCACCGGCCTTGGCTGCAGTGATCGCTGCCTTTGACCTCAGAATCCATACTGAACGATTCTTGAGTGAAAGCTTCTCATTATACACTGAGCGAACCGGTGTCTCCATTTCGCCGCCTTTGGCGGGGCTCATAACCTGTTGAAGTCAGCAAAGCGCCCGGCCTCTCGTGGGCCGTATTACTTGCTCTGACATTCTTTCGTATATGAGTGTTGCTCACATTCCAACACCCCCCCGTGAGCGATCTTGCGAAAACTGCCTCGTCCTGGCCTCCCTGCCCTGGCCAACAGCCAGCGGGATTCGAACCGGCGACCTCTCGGTCAACCGCGCACGTGCGCTTGGGGCTCATAACCATACGTAAATCGAGCTGTGTGACCTATCTTGCGATTGCTCTTGACCTCAAACTTTACTACCACATACTGTTACACATCAGCCAAAGATAGGTGTCTCTGTCGGACACAAATATGGTAGTCTTGCAGTACAGATTGTACCACAAAGATACCGAAGCTCAGCATAGCATAGAGGTCTGACCGAAAAGGTTTGTTCTAACACACTAATTACAACACTATCAGTTTTATGGCCGCCGAGGTGGTGTGATGTCGGTCGTTCTTGCGCTTTCGCTGGCCCAAAAAACCATCAAAACTTACAAGTGTTGGAACACAAGTTTAAAAAGCACCTTTTTTCGTGGCAGACCAGGCGCCTTTATAGCCGTGGTTGATGCCAACGGCTGTGTGCAAGTTCGCAAATTTGCATTCCTAAACGCAGTATTTTACAATCAGCTAAAACTAATAGTAGCAGCTTTACTTAACTTCAGAAAATTCGTAACCTAAGGATCGTGGTCTTGTAATCGTTGGGCATGACGGACCGTCCCGTTACAATGTCAAGATCATGCATCCGTGGCGATGCCTCACTACACATATCCTATGCGTTTTATCGTTAGCAAACTCAGCTAAACTTTCAAATGGAAGGGTGCAAACGATTGCCAGGAGTCGTTTGGAGCGTCAGCATAACGGTTTGTACGTCATATGTTTACATGTTGCATAAAGACAACTCTCCGCTTTCTATTTATCAAGCTTTTGCTCCCCTCTGTCATTTTATACTTAGCAGCAACCTTTCCATTATCGAAGCCTGCACAAAGAATGGCGTCTAACGGTTCTTCTCGCTGGGATGGCGTGAAGCGGGTCTACAGTCGTCAAGATGTGGAGCGCCTTCGCGGATCCGTTAAGATTGAGTATACTGTCGCTCGTATGGGTGCAGAGAGACTGTGGCAGCTGATGCACATTGAGCCGTACGTGCCAGCCCTGGGCGCGATGACCGGTAAGGAGTGGACTTTCGCAGCAGGGCTAACCATACCAATTGTTAGCCATCAAGTGGTTATAATTAATGCCATGCGGTGCGATGCATCCGAAAATCGGCATGATTGACATGTTCCATGCCGCGTCGGCACGCCGTGGCAACCGTCTGGTTCCATCTGCGGCCCCTTCGGTTCCCGATGTGTTTCATAAAGCCAAACAAATTACTATAGTTTTTTCTCATGCAATATTCAGGTGGTCAGGCTGTGGAGATGGTTGCGGCAGGTCTGAAGGCCATATACTTGTCGGGATGGCAGGTCGCCGCTGATGCTAATTCGGCTATGCAGGTCAGACGGATTTGTTTGATTGGATATAATACTCTTGCAATTGAATGGCCAGTACCCTATATACGTATTATATAAAGCTTCTTATATGTCGCGCTACGTAACCTTCGGTTCGACCTATCCTGTGTCGCAGACATATCCCGATCAGAGCCTGTACCCTGTGGACTCCGTGCCGCGCGTTGTGTCGCGGATAAATAATGCATTCCAGGTACTATTTGATTGGGAGGTATTTACACTGGAGTGAATGAGTTTGGTTATGTGGCCTTTTCGAATCACATCGAAACTTGCCTGTGTGTTCGCATCTATTGGAACACCCAAGGAAAATGTTAGCTTTCCACACTAGGCACGAATTTCAGTCCTGATGTTGGCTGCTTATGTTATGTGTTACGTGTCTTGAGGAAGTTCACTCTCATTTGTCCGGTAACCCTTGCAGCGCATGGACCAGATGCAGCATTCGGAGGGTCGGAACGACGTCCATTGGTTCGCGCCGATTGTTGCGGATGCCGAAGCGGGTTTTGGCGGAAACCTCAACGCATACGAGGTGCGCCGGTTATGCGATAATCGCCATTCGATTATAAAGTTGTGACGCATGTTTCCAATTAGCTCAGGAGTCAATGGTAACCCACTGATGGATTATTAAGTTTTACCTGACTGATGTTCCGTCCTAAAGGAGATTTGTAAACTTCTCTCTTTGCTTCCGCAGCTCATGAAAGCGCTGATTGAAGCGGGCGCGGCGGCGGTGCATTTCGAGGTTAGTGCCCGAGGGCTGCGGATCTCCTATCCCCATGTCCACGCAAGGGAAGCTGAGCGATAGATTTGTTTACGTTTGCATTCCTGCCAGGCTTAGAGAATCAAGCCGGATAAAATATGAATGTATGCATGTCATATATGTGCGGATTGCCGCGATGTCTGTGCTGCTATGTGCATCTGCAGGACCAGTTGGCCTCCGCCAAGAAGTGCGGCCATCTAGGCGGCAAGGTCCTGGTCCCCACGCGCGAGTTCGTGCAAAAGCTCACGGCCGCGCGCCTGGCTGCCGATGTGTTGGACGTCCCAACAATTATAATTGCGCGCACTGATGCGTTAGGAGCATACCTAATCACCAGCGATGCTGACGAGCGGGATAGGGCCTTCATGACGGGTGAGCCGGGCGTACGCGGTCAAAGGGTTGATATCCGTATCTGCGCTGTTGAGTATGAAAATACCAATGAACCAACTGCCGACCAGTATCGATCCTCCTCTGTTCTCTCACACCGAGCCTCGCACAAAGTGCTTCTGTAGTTCTAGACTCGCCATGCAATCTGGTAGCAGGTGATCAGGAGGTACCATCCTCCGTGGCCTTGTCCTCGTGCGCAACTGCAGGTGAGCGGACGCCAGAAGGCTTCCACTGCGTGCGCGGTGGCATTGACGCAGCCATTGCTCGCGGCCTCGCGTACGCGCCGTATGCGGACATGGTGTGGTTCGAGACATCCGAGCCCAGCATGGAGGAGGCAAAGAAGTAAGGGGCGAGACCGATCAGGCACATTTGCAGATCCCTCAGCAGTATGGACATTGATCATGGTCGCGCCCAGAGCCCAATTTGGGCCCAAATCTACAGCCACCAGCATTCTGTGGCCTGCTGGTCGCCATAGCTTCCTGTCTGGTACTGACTAGTGGTCCACATCCAGCACATCCTGTTCGCGTCAGGACACAGATCAAATCCGTTTCACTCCCCTCGGCACTTCTGCAGGTTCGCCGAGGCAATTCATGCGCAGTACCCTGGCAAGCTGCTGGCTTACAACTGCTCACCCTCTTTTAACTGGAAGAAGAAGCTGTCTGATGAGGACATCGCTCGCTTCCAGGCTACCCTGGGAAGCTGGGGATACAAATTCCAGTTCATCACGCTGGCAGGGTTCCACGCACTGAATTACTCGATGTTCAGTCTTGCGAAGGAGTATGCCTCGAGAGGTGCGTCGTGTGAGGGAAGCTGCGGGTGCGTGCTTGCAGGTGCGAGAGGGTTGGCCAGAAGATTTTGCAAAACTGGGGCCTTGCTAATGTCATCTTTGAAGTCTGTATATGTTTCAATCTGCAGCCCAACCACGGGATGCTCTTTTTTATATCGCTGTGGTGTCCTTATCCATTAGGCATGTCTGCCTACGCGGAGCTACAGCAGGCCGAGTTTGGCGCTGAGAAGCTGGGCTATCGCGCCACCACCCATCAGAAGTTCGTCGGGACAGGTTACTTCGACTTGGTTAGTCAGGTGATCAGCGAGGGCACCTCGTCGGTGTGCGCCCTAAAAGGCAGCACAGAGGAGGATCAGTTTGAGCACTAACATGCGTGCAATCCAAGCCAAGCAAGTACATCATGGTTTGACAGACAGTTTTGCGCAAGCTCAAATAGGTTATTGTTAGTCATTTTAAGGGAGTATGTAGTGTTCTATTCCTTATGGCAGGCCCCCAACGAAAAGCGCGCTTCAATTTGTGCTGTTTCAAGTATTGTTACCTTTTATGGCAAGGAGCGGCATGTATACTGGCTTACACCGGGTGAAGGCCATCGCATAGCCAGTAACTTAATGTAAACCAATAGCAACTCGCTTCTCTGTCGTGCATAGCTATGGCTGACGCCTTAGTGCAAAAATAACTTGCAGTTCATCAAGACGTTAAGGAATGGACTGATGTAAAAGAACTACTTCTGATAATCCCTTTGGTCTCCCACCCATAAGCCCTCTATCTCTAGCAGACTTAAGGCCAGCGATAGTACGCTCACGAATTCAGTCTTTTTCAAATTCAGCAAGCGAAGCAAAGACATTAAACATGAACCGACCTTGTGCGGTTATTACATTGATTGGATCATTTACAGATGTAATTCATATTCACCTGCATAATGGCGATATCAACAATCTGAACAAGACTGGGAAATCTGCGATATGCAAATGCACGGGACAAACGGGCAGAAGAAGGAATTAGGGTCTACCGCATATAGAAAACGTTAGGGCAATGGAACGGTGTAAGCCAGTTGACGGAGCGGACAGAAAGGACGAGGTACGACAGCTGAAATGGGAGGGAGGCGGGGAGGAATTGAGGGAGGATTCGTGTGGGTATGGGGCTCGGGGGCATCAGGTGGAGAGCGTGAAAGATCCCGAGGGCAAGTGTGTGAGTGCATCATTTGTGGGTTACTCTTTGGTTTATCCTATGGCGAAGCACGTATACCAGAAGGGAAGATTGGGGAGACGATGAGGAGAAACACGGCCGTGGAATCATACAATGCTCGTTATATTGTGAATAAGTGTTGGGATGGGATTAGCAGGGGACAAGACGACGAGGACAATGTGGATGTGCGGCTTGGTGATTGCCTATGATAACCTTATGTCTTCTCCTGTGTTAGCCCAACTAAGGCCTCTAGAACCATGTCGGCCAGATTGTGTCGCTGTGGCCTTCTGCCGGCGCAACCCTTCATCGCAGACGAAGACTAGGAGTCAGCAACACACTTGTGCCCCACCACTCAGCATGTCGTACACGTGTGCGCCCTTCGTGTTATTGTGTTATTCCAAAGGGAATAGTGAAATGCCAATCATGATGTCGCATATAGACCCTATATGAGACATCCGTCAATTATCTGCAAGCTATACAGCATGTCCTGCTAAGACCCTAAGGGTGCCTTACGAGCGCTGCCTGCCAGGGTTCGGCAAGGACATGGTACGTGCAACTAGGGGGACAATCACGCGCACGTAGGGACATGGTCATTGACACCAACGGTCATTGATACCGGCGCTGTGCCGAAGCTCAGTCAAACGGAGGGATCGGCAGCCGTCACGACAAACCGAAGAGGCCACTCCTTTTTCATCTTCGCTTCGCATCGAGAAATGAAATATTGCCGCGCCTCGCCGTGCACGTGCGGAATAGACAGGCAGCCTGGTTAGGCCGGTGGGCACCGGTCCTTCGCAGGTTGAACGTTGAACATAAAGCAAGCCCAAGCCTGCAAATTCTGCGCAGTATTATTCACGCCGTTGCAGCAGCGGGCACAGGCCTCGCAGCTGTCCGAGACACGCGCGGCGCAGGCGAACTTCCAGGACTGGTGGTGGAGATTACTTCTCAGACAGCATTTATCATCACAACGCCAATAATTCGGCGCTCAAATTTGGCTCATCTTCTCCAATAGACCTAGAAGCCGTATCTGCACCCAGCTCTGTGATTCGGCCAAAGCAAGGGCCTCTCCTGGCTGCCTCAACCTGACTGGTTGCCCTTGAAATGCCTCTTCTTGAAAACTCGGTATTGTATCATTGCCGTTCCTGATTTTCGAGGACGGCTCAGATTTTGGCTCGTTAAAAATCATAGGGGGACCGTCCGAGACATAGCAAGGCCTCCAAGGAAAGCATTTTGTTATCGTGCTTGGATGTAATATTACGCACTTGTACGACTAGGAACTGGAATCTGCATTGGGTTTGATCCTGGTCTGTCGCAATCGATGGAACATGCAAAACCCGCTTTTCTGCTTCCTCCTTAAATAGTAATGTAAAACGCAGTGTGCGTTACTTTTCATCTGTCACGAAAGATAATTGCATTCCATGCGCTTGGTCGGTTACTGGACCAAAGCGAGGAGACCATTTAAGCAAGAATTAGGAAGCAACTATTTTATCGTGGCTCTTGTGGGAACATATTGAACAAGAAGCTCTCATGGCCAGAAAGGTGCGCTCCAAAGTTCATACAAGCTGGAGATTCTCAGCAGTTTGTTGCACCCTGACACACCCCAAGGGCATTAGCAATCAATATCTTATAGCAAAGTGCAGGCTGATAACGACGACGCTGGCTTTGTCAAGTCTTCTTTCTGGTCGCCTCTAGTACAGGTAATCTTAAATAGTTGCCTATCCCACAAACATTTGAGTTATTAGTAAAAGGCCTGCCTTCCACTCCAGGATCAGTTTTCATTATCCATTACGCGGAGTAGTATCGGGGCAAGCACCGGCTCGAGAGCCTTACGGACAGGGGACTGGAGGCGTGTCGCAGCCGCTGACACGGATGGCGAGCCCGTCCAGGTCCCTCCGTGCGATCGCTATCAGGACAATACCCCAAACATAGACGATGTACATTCACCAGCATCGGTTAACTTCGACAGCAGCGCAGACCCCTTGATGGCCTCACCGTTGGTTCCAAGGGCCCTTGCGGCAGGATCAGGCCTTAGTGGTGAGTAGATCATGGAGCGTTACAAAGTGATTTTCTGTGCTCAGCTATAAAAGTAACATGTATCCCCTCCAATACTCCCAGGCTGTTTGAATGTTGATGAGGACCTGGACTCACCGTCATCTGGCTTTTCTCTGAGCGGGGGGGAAGCCTCTCTGTGGCTAGATTCGCCAGCAGGGGACCAACTCCAGGACCCTAGGCCCTCAGCGGTGTCGCCAGTGCAGATTCGTCGCCCACCTCCAGTGGACTCTGAGCTGTCAACGCCGGGTTCAGACGGCTACGCCAGCCCAAGCGTACTTTTTGCCATTCGGCCGGCATCCCTTATGCGCTCCAGTGTACAGAATCCCCTGTTTGTTGAGAGGTACAGCAGGCATATACCTTCGACTGTGAAGTGCATTTAGCTACATGTATAGTGACCTCATACTTGTTGGTCCTCTTGTCAGGTATTTCTTTATGTCGCGTATGCATACATGCCATCTACCGTGCTGAACTGCACATCATTGAACGACATGGCTCCCGGGCATAACGGCACGACTTCCATAGCTGTTGCTGCACACGCTTACAGTCTTGCTTCAGTTCAGATCTCTTATATATCCGACATTGCTGCATCTGTGACCCTCGGTGATAAGGGATTGTGCACATGCGCGCGATGTCAGGGCTCTATAATGTCTACGGGTCCTGTAATGCGCTTTGCGACCATCCTTGCAGACCAGCCTCATGCGAGGACGACAACGTCGCTAAGACCTTGCTCCTGTCGTCGTGCGCTGGCCGAAGCCCCTCGTCACGGCTGCCGAGATGCACCTTCGAGTCTGGGTGGAGCAGCTCGTCTTTTTCCGCAGAGAAATCCATATCACTGAACCCATCGCAGCACAACGACAAGGTTTCGCCTCTGTCGCATATGGAAGTGACGTCATCACCCCCGGCCTCATCGGCACGCCAATTACTGCCCTTGCTTACACAAGGAGAAATGGAGACGCCCCGCCGAATCATCAAGAACCTTTCTGCAGCGACGCAAGATGCTGTGTCTGGTGCCGACCTCACTACAGCTCGCGCCGCCTCGCCCAGCAGGCAGCACACGGAGTTGACCCTTCAAGGAGCTGGTTTGCAGCTGGATTTAGACGCCATTCCGCAGCGTACCATAGTGACTTGCAAAACAGCAGTGGCGTTGACGCCATGCTCTGCAGCCCTGCCATGTTTGGGGAGGGAGCTCGGTCCGCCAACAGCTGTCGACTCACCAGTACGTGCCAACAAGGATCCCGTCGACAAGCATTTGCTAGATCCCGCTGGAAGTAAGGTGGTGCAAGGTTTGCAGCATCGAGCCCGCACGGAATTATCCAAGATAACTGGGTGTCCCAACCTAGCGGCTGCTGACCTGGACGACATTATCTTGGCTGGCAGAAGCCTGGACCAGACGCCCCGGAAGGATACCAGAACTGATAACCGGCATGTTGGCGCTGGTCGTGTAGTACCAAAGGAGACGGTCGACAAGCGGCAGCGGCTTAGGAAGCTTCCTCGGCAGGAGGTCACTCAGCGGCAGGGTGCAACAGAGCGGGAAACGCAGCGCGACAGTCCAAGCACGCTACGGAGATTGGAATGCTGTGTTTTGGTTCCCTTACTCGTGGTGCTGGTGGTGCTTGGCATTCGCAGCAGCAGCGAGTGGAAGGGCTCGGCTCCTAGGTATGTATTGCTGTGTTTGCTAGGAATGTGGCCTTGAACTCATGCCCTGTATTGTTATGTTCAGGACTAGTGTCACAAAACGATTTGATTCGGGTCCTGTGTGCTTCCTGGAGCGCTACCCTGGAGAGAACAGCATGCGGCGGGTAACATCAACGGGGTCGTCTATTTTGCCGATGTAGGTCCGTTGTGCGTTCAGGAGCGTATGTTAATCCTGTCCAACTTGGGTTGACGTCGTTATATGCTTGTTAACGTGCAGTGCGGAGCCCACCAGACCCAATAACTGCACCACGGCAAAATGGGTCCAAATTCCCTTCTGCTGGAGGCAGCTTCCCAATTGCCATGCGCTTGATGGACTTCTTTCATTCCTCAAGGTGATTGCTGAACCAGCTGTGCATGACGCAAACACTTTTGACAAGCTGGAGGCAGGCGAGGCCGTTGTACATCTGGATACTTCGGAGCTTTATGCAGACTCCTGGGCACCTGTCGAGAACCTAGAGAAATTTCCTGCCAATCTCGTTGGCTTCCCTGGTAGCAGCACTACACATGCCGCGCAGCCACCACCGCAATATGAGGCATCAACGGCACTGGACGCCAGTCCTGCCCACGACTACAACTATGATGCGGGTGCTGATAGTGTCCAGCAGAAGAAATTTGGGCCATGTTCAACACCCAGCGACGACATTTCCTTCCCAGTACTGGATGAGCGACGTCTTGGCGCTGCAGTGGAGTATGGGCTCACAGATTTGGCGTCGTTGCCGTCTGCTGAGGATACAGAGTATCTGCACAGCTTTATCGAGGTTGCAGGGGCGCCTTGTGCGCCCGGAGCTGTTGGCGACATCGACTCAGTACTTGCCTCGATTCCTGGATCTGGTGTGTCAGTGGTGGAGGGGCTTCCGGCTCCTGATGCGTCCGATGATGCACTAATCCTTCAGCAGCCGTTCTTGTCTGCTCTGTTTACTAAGCGAATGTACGGCTGGACGCTCCTGGGTTTAATTCTGGCCACAGCCGCTTCCTGTTTGGCAGGGGTTATACTTGCATGGGTTATTGAGCTCCTTAGTTCATCTACTACGCGTCCACAGCGTGTTGTCAGGTGCGATAATGCTGGAGAAGATGGAAACCGACCACCCCCTCAGCCGCCAGTCGATGGCCGTATCCTTCGGCCCAAGCGGCGCCCAGGTATGAAGGCCCTGCCAGAATATACATATAATTATATACATATAATGGGAACTTAATCCGATTCCGTGTGCTTGTGCAGGTGGTTCTATGGCGAATCAGGTGGCGCAAGGTGTTGGATCTGCGCATTCGACTGTGCAAAAAGGACGAAAAGGTTCCTTTGTATGGAAGGATGATATGCTCGTATACATTGGCGATTGAAGACGTATTCCAGTGGGGACGGTAGGCAGCCGGTGAGCACGATCGCTTGGCTAGGTGTCAAAAGCTTTTCTGAAGGTTAGGTGAACAGCCCTACACCGTAAATGATCTCCGCATCGAATGGTCAGGAGGTTGTAGAGTTTCATGAATGTTTTCAGTATGTTTATTCCTTTCGTTAATTGTAGCCTCGGTACCTCAGGGTAATGTGATTCAACATATATTCGGTTGTTAGAAAGGTCTGCTGCTACAAAGATATTGCCAAAAAACATCTTAATTTATCTTTATCAATAACAAAAATGATTACATATGATTTAAAAGAAGAGAAAAGTTGGCAAACGGTCTAAAAATGCAACACAAATTTCATTTGATTTACAAAATGAACGATCTTGCGAACATACATTCTACCGATGCACAAATACAAATTTCGCAACAAACATGTTTAAGCATCCTAAGCACACTGCATCATGCACATAATAGAGCTCTGGCAAACAACTATTCTATATCTAAGGAGACGATGTGACGCGTTTCTGGCCCGCACTACTGTCTCCCTTGGACATGGATGTGGCTTAGTAGCCACTACCCTTGCATAAAAATGCGCATCGTTGTAATAAAAGATCATTGAAACGAACATTTGCTGCAGACAGAGCCTGAAAACATGTTTAATTCTTTCTGTGCGATTTTCAAGCCGCATAAGTTCGAGTACATGTTCGGGTACAGTCCAAAGGTGCACACTGGCTCATTTAGCGAGCAATGCCTCTGGCGTGTTGCTTTGCGCGCTTAGAGGCCGCTCACGCCTGCTGCCAGTTATCGCCACAGCGCCGCTGCCAGTGCCGTGCAACGGCGGCATTGCACCACCGCTAACAGCGCCGCCGATGCCACCGCTCAGCACACGGTCGATCGAGTGGCTGGTGCTTGACGGGCTGCGACTGTAGACACGTGGCCAGCTGCGCGAACAGGGGAACACCCTTAAGAGAGGCAGGGTAGAGGCCATGGCAACATAGGATCGAACCGCACTGCCAATTGAACGGCAACCCAGACCCAATCAATTCCTTACTCGGAATGCAGGTCTGACGCGGAGATGCCTAGGTCCTTCAGGGTGATACCCTTCACCTCCAGTTTGGACTCAATCAGGCGAAGGTTCGCCAGGACGCCCTCCAAGCGCCGTTGCAGCTTATTTGTAATGCTACGAGCAGGAAGTTCGTCAAAGGTTGAGCAGTGACATGTAAAGTGTGGGGTTCAGCAAGCAAGCATTCCTTTTACTCTTGAGTTGAAGTCCCCACACCAATTTTGCCTCTTCAAGCCAACAGGCTACAACAATCACCAACCTCTCTTCCTCCATTTCCAACATATTCTCCAAGTTCACTTTGTCCTGTGCATTCGAAATTGATTTAAGAGTCAGTTTTCAGCAATGCATCTAAACATGCGAGCACAGTCTACCATGCAAGCCTTTAACACACCTTGTTCAGCTTGTCCACAGACGCGCCAAGGTCAGCGACCTGCAAAACAGATGCAACATGTTTCAAAGAAATGAACTGTGTCACAATGCGTGGCCCGTTATCCTGGACAGGATCTGCGCAGGTACTGGGCGACCGTGCGTACAATTGCTTTACGAGGAATATATGCATGCTCACCGTTCTCTGGAGCTCTGCCTTCTCCTGCGCAAGGAAAAATAGAAAGAAATATTCAAGTTTCACCTCTCGGCTTCCGGCATTAATGTAACACGTGGAAAAACATGGTGCGGGGTTGCCTCGGCCACACACCAAGTGATAATCGGCAAAATTGACCGGACTGCGAACATGGTCGCACCTTCTGGAGCGCGAGCTTGTCACTAGCCAACTTGTCCACCTGCTTTTGAAGCCGGTTGAGGATGTATTCCTGCTCACACTCCTGCGGCAGCAAATGTTTCACACGCCATGCATCCGGAGTCGTGATGGCCCACACGCGTCACCCGTCCGTAGAACTTGCATCGCGTGCCCGAGTGAAACGGTCCTACCCAAAATCAAGCCTTCGATAGACAACGTCATCCGCCATACTGCTGACATTTCTTGCCCCGGGGCACCTGTGACTACTATCCGAACGACCAAATCCACCACGCGTACGTCTATGAGCACCGTGTGGTAATATAGGATTTTGCTCGACAAGTACATAATTTCGCGACGTCGTGCAAAAGCACTATCCTACCAATACAAAAGAATCGACCATGACAACATACCCAGAAGCAGAAACGACACAACTCTTACCAGTTGGTTTTCAAGTTCCACCTTCTCGCACATGAGTTTGTTTTTCTCCTGCAATACACGCAAATATCGACTCAAGGTCCAATGGTACCGACGAACTTTGACGTTCAGGTAGAAGCCATGCCAAGATATCCAAACAATCAGGACATGCAAACGCTTAGGGCTGCGAAAATTTGCCAGGGTATACACTTCAAAATATGCGTACACCAACCACTTTAAACGAAGCACATGGGACACTGTCGCAAGAGTGCACCCCATTCCCCATGATTCGTAAGCGAGGTACGACACGGCACGGCGCGCTTTACCTACCACGCTGAGCTGATCAATAGCCTTCCGTAGTTTGTTTACCACGTACTCCTTAAGTGAAAAACAAGTAGGGAAAGGGGAGCGATTTGAATGAACTTCATCAGCGCGAAAACCCAGGATAACGGCATAAGATGCACATACACCAACCAGAGGGAGTACTCGGTGACCCGATCTTTAGCTAGATGTTTGCTACTTTAGCGAGCGGTTAGAACCATGTCGCAAAGGTAAACAACATCCACATATACCTTCCGCACCTGCTCTGCTTCGAGTCGATTCTCCAAATCCACTTTTTCCTTTGCGAGCTGCAAGTGACACAGCCTCATGATAGGTTACCACGGTTTGTATGGGGCCAGGTAAGAACAAAGGTTACCTTCTCAAGCCGCTTTTGCAGCGTGTTCGCAAGGAACTCCTCCTCTTGGGCCACCTAAGAAAATTGCGACGTCAGTGATAACTACGGATAACATGCTGCATTCCAGCCAGCAAAAGCGCACCTCGCTGGCCAGCACCGCCTTCTCCTTCTTCAGCTGGTCGAGACGCTTCATCAGCTTGTTAGTAATGTACTCCTCTTCTTGTTCAATTTGCTTTTGCTACATGTATCATAACGGCAAACAGCATTCCCTTAGGCGCTTCCTAAAGGACAGCGGCGCACCGGAGTATCGGCATGGAACCCACCACAACAACATTGTGCTCTTTGGCGAGCCGTAGCTCCTCAGCAAGTCCATCTGCTCGCCGCCTCTCGTAGTCGGCCTGTAACGGCGCAAGGCCACCTTGACACCGTGAACACCTAATAAGCAAAACAATATTTGCCACACCTATAGGATACACACCAGTTCCTTGAGCTTTTTATGCTTCGTTATTAGCTCCTCCTTGGTAAGGCTTGCCAGCTCGGCGTCCATTTTACTCCGAGAGTTAAGGCGATACAAAAATTAGGTCACAGTAACATCACTGCTAATGGCCGATTAGCCCTAGAAAATGCTAGGGCTGTTCCTTTACAGCTGGAAGCATAGTCAGGGTTGAAAAGCTTCTTATTCCGTACGAGAATTACGACCCCTGCAACGAATTTGCAACTTATGTGCGCATCATGTACCTTGTTGCTTTGTTTTTCATAGGAAAAAAGGCCTTCCTCAATATGTTTGTCCGGGAGGAATCTTATGCCGCGCAAAGTGTCCCTGTAAAGTCATACCTCGGTTGATCGTCTGCTTTTGTCGCATTTGACAGGATGCCACCTTCTATTGAAAAGGTAGAATCGTGCTTGTTGATAAATGAAAGCGTTGTGTCACCCCTATTCTGTTCCTTGTCGCGTCCCCTGGGGCTTACCTGTGCTCACTGATTACCTGTGATCGCTATGCACTCCATGCATCCACAACTGCAGACAGTTGCAAGGATTAAGGAAACAGTAGAATCAGGTGCTTATTATGAGGCTCAGCAGATGTACAAGACATCATATCACCGCTGCAAGGCCCGGCAGCAGCTGCTGGACGCTGTCACTATCTTGCAGGTGCAGTACTTCCTAGATCATTGAATACGCTTTGTACGTTGGAGAGCCCGGATGGGGAGGCATTCCTGTGTTTCAGTATCGTATCCAGTCGTGCGGAAAACCGCTGGGCCACCCAGTAACGTGGTCAGCCCCGTGCGCAATACCATGCCTGAAGCTGCATGAGTGTCTGGGATGTAGCAGTATTGCTTATGTGTCCCTGGAACCACTTTTGGGACACTTACGTACCTGTGTGTGCGTGCGTGCGCTAACGCACGCGCAAACCAAGCGACGCATATCTACCAAGGTCAATATTCCGTCGTGAGCATCATGCGCAACCGCGTCGAGTGTATTTCTGTCTGTTATTTCCAGAGGGGCGGATGCAGTGCACCTCCTGCATTATCGTAGTTATTGGCGCGCATGCAGCTGAACTTTGCCTTCTCAATCCCAGTCCGCTGTTGTATAATGCGCGTAGGAGGGCGCGATAACACAGCTTGCGCATGGCCAATCCACTTGCGGAGTAGAACTTGGCCTGCTTCTAGTAGAGGTACGACTCGCTTCCTGGTATTGGGAAGGCGTGCACATGATAAAGTTGTGTGCAGCCAGCAATATGGGTGTACTGTGCCTTGGGTAACACAATCGGAAACTTCTTGCGCTGAACTCAAAGCCATGAATAACATGTTATCTTGGGGGAATAGTTCATCAGGTTTTTTAGTTTCTTGTAGGCAGATTGTATCAGGATTATGGGTTTATTATCACGCCCTTGCCGGACAGTCCACGCAGTTCGCGACATCATACTGCCTTGTTCAAATTTGGCGGCATGTCGATCTCATCCAGGGATGCCGAGTGAAGTGGCCTTTGACAGCAGGCTTCACGGGTCGCACAAAATTGAACACACGCGTCTATAATAGGACACGCGCCCTATCCCTATTCGCCATATTGTGACATTCTGTTCATATCATGCAGTTGTCGTGTCTTTCCTGCCTAGCCAGGGCCGACATGGAAAAACCTGCACATGCAGGCCTACATGTCAGCAGCCATGCCTGCCAACGCTGACACGGTGTCACGCGTTCTGGCGATCATACGGGCTTTCCCGCTGCCTACCAGCACGATGGCTGGCGCGTTTCTCGGACAAGCTGCGGCGTCCTCCTCCTCAGCACAAGGCGCTGCCGTGGATGAATATGCCCGGCTAGTCGCTGCTGCGGTCAAGTGGGCATACAAGTACGGGTAATGGTGATGAAGGTTAGGCTACCTTTCTTTACGCTTTAGGCCGGCTCTGCCCTCGAAAGTGAATGAATGGCTTTGAATGTCCCTTTGGCATCGCGTGTCTTGAGTTGGAAGGGAAGGGCATGTGCCCCTATCGTGCCGGCCCTGGTCCCCCATCGCTATGCCACAGGTCAGTGAATGCAAGTTCCGTTCTTTTGCGTTCCAGGATGGCATCAGGGCAGGCTGTAAAGTTGATTGAAGGCGTGACATCCTTGTGCAGGAGTGGCGCTGCAATTTCGTCCTCTCGGATTCATTCGGCCTTCGCTTCCTACCTGTGGAAGTCATTTGGTGTGGAGGGCATCGGGCGCGCATTGCTGCACTTCGTACGCGGAGATGATCACGAAGAGTTTGCCAGGGGTGAGGGATTTAGTAGCGCTTCCACTCCAAGTGTTCCCGGGACACGGTGTGCTCTCTCCTAAGTACCCAGATCTTCGGGCGCTGGCGGGCGTGTACCTCGTCCCTCGTAGGACCTAGTTTGCTCGTTATGCGCCTCCGACTAGTCCGCTGATGGACGATGGCCTTTACAAGATTGATGCAATGCTCCCGGGACCGTAAGCACACATACCTTGAACTACCGTATCGTGCATTATCAGCTTTTTTGTTTGACAAGCACTGCGCGCTTGGGTGTGTGCATTTCCTTCATATACCACACATCTCGGCAGATTTGCTTCCCTGTATTAAACGTTGCTATGTGATTGCACCGCGAAATACCTCAGCGTGTGCTGCCTGCATTTTGCCACCCTCCACATCTGTGGTCATGCCATTCTGCGGTCGCAGCATTGCACTCATGCGCTGAGGGGGGCCCTAAGACGGAGGTGGACCTATGGCTGCTGCGCGCATTGCTGCAAGTGCTCGCAGCTGCCAATAGTGGCAACCGCATGGGTCAATTGGCATATGCAACGGCACTGCACGACGCCTTCATTTCTATGAGCGGCTCGCTGGAGACACCCACGGGTCACTTCGCGAAACTCATGCTACAGGTAGGGATTAGTGTGTAGCTGTGAGACGTGAAAGTCTCCCATAAGCACCCCTCTAATTGATTCTCATTCCATCTTATTTCCACAACCTCAGAAAGGTTGGGCCTCTGGCTCGTTGCCTTTGCCGTTTGGGTGTGTATCGATTCCTTCCATTGAAAAATGTTCATCTTTAGCTTATGTGAGGCCGCCGAAAGTGGGTCATCAACCACGTTAGGTTACGCATCTTAAGGGAGCTGCCATGCTGATATTAACATCGATGACACTCTGCCTTGCTACTCCACGTGCTTCCTGGCAGGCCTTGGAACACGTCGCTGTTTCTGCCCGCGCGCATGACGTGTTTTTGCTAGTGAGGGAACGATACAAAGATGGAGTCCTGCGGCGGGATGACACGCTGGAGCCCCTACTGCAGCGCGTGGAGGGAACCTTTTTCAACGCTCGCCATGGTGGTAGTGCGGGCGGACCGCTGGGGGACCTTTTCGGCAACCTATTCAGAACGCTGACGGAAGCGCAGTGATGGCAATTTCCGCATGTCTGTTAGGAGGGGAAATACAAGGGAAATGGTTTCGAATAATCCAGGCATGTGGATTGGATCCGGTCGGCAGCGTTGGACCCCAAGTGGCTCTGCAATGGATCTGCCCAAGACGGTGCATGGATCATGATCACCGCATGGATCATGAACGCAGATGGTATGCGCAGGAAGCTGTGCCGTTCGTGAGGACAGGATGCATGCGAATGTCTTTTCCCATAGGATGAAGATATTTCATGGCCGTGAATGTGAAGCACGGCATAGTTACTAAACAGCAACGGCTGGCTCACTGGGGTACGGGGGGACCGCCAGGTGTTTGCCAATTATTCGGCAGGAGGCGGCAGCCCTGGCCTACGTAGAAACAGGTAGGTAACCGGCACCTCGACCCGTGTATTTTATGAAACGGAGCCTAACGGGAGCTTATAGTGGAAGTAATGTATTGCTCAACACAAGCCAACTCTTCCTTGTCTAGGTCAGTGCTCCCGCCGAATCTAGTTTTTCCGTTCAAGCAAAACCAGCACTAAAGCACTAGAAGACAGATCTGCAGGTAAAAGGCAAACGAAACAGTTACGTTGTGAAGAGTTTATTTGGAGTCTTAGTTGAGTTTGGGCTGAATAACGCTATGCTAGGGACAAGAGCTCAAGGGTATTGTTATAGGCTTCGACGGTAATGGGCAATGTATGAATTTTTATTAGGACAGAGCATTGAGTTTGCTACAGCCCACCCTAAAAGCCCACGCAATACGCAACCAAGCCAACATGTACGGGAGCTACTTGAGCAAAATAACAATTGCTTGTGGTATATTAGCCCCGATGCAATGTATGATGAGAGATAGTGCATTATAAACATCAGTGGCAAACGATTTTAGCTCCAGATATCCTATTTCTTCGCTGTTCTTGCTGCTGATTCGTCCGTTTGTATGATCCGGATTGAACATAGGCCTTCGACGAAAATTTTGCTGCAACCGCCAACCTAGACTCCTGGCAGCTTGTAATACGTAAGCACTTATTGAGGCTGGTGGACGGGTTTTATGTCGCTACGTAGATGTTAGATCTTGTATCCATATTTTGTTCGACTATGTATGGCATGTACCTCTTTCACCGCAAGCTATACTGCGCCGAAGTAACAGGAAGTAACCCGGTCAGTCCCGGCCCGGTGGCCATAATTTGTGCTATGCCGATGCGGTGCTGTAACCTGTGGTATTCAGGGGTATACAGCGAATGTTGCTGCCGTGGTACGCCGTTGTTGATAGAACGTTCGCTAACCTCACGAACATCACACCTATCCACACCTACAGGGTGTAAGCTGATGTGGACAGGTTCATGTGAGGCGCTGTGAACTAGGAAGGCCTGAATGAGCATGGGTGTTAGCGCGTGTTAGAGCTCGTAAGGCCCGGACGAGCCAGGAGACTCAAGATAACAAGCTTGCGCAAAGAAGTATAAGATAAAGGATAAACACTAAGCCAGATTGTGAAGGAGTTCAACCATGCAATGGAGAAAGAAAGAAAGTTCATAAGAGGAGGGTTAGGTCGTGTACGTGAGTTATGAGTTATGTTCAGTCAAATGCATTGTACGGGTTAATATCATCATTACCATGAAAGACGCCAAGGAGCCGTAGTTCGCCGTTACGCCCCCGCCAATCGACACCTGCCGCGGATCCAATAACTTGAACTTCATCATGCAGATACAGACACCGTCCTGTATGTCCAGCAACCTTGCAAGTATGAGACGAAAGCTAAATGTTTGTATAAGTTGGTTATGTTTTTAACGATAATGCAGCGGGACCTTTTCTTTATTCGCCAAGAAAGAATATTTACATGCAAAGAGGCTAGCGAATGTTACGGTTGCACCTTAAGTGCGAGGAATGCGGCCACGAGAAACACCAAATCTGCAGCATTGGCGAGAGGCGACGAGAGAGGCCGTGGCAGCAGGCCACGGGGCGGCTGACATTTTCACGGATTACCTAACTGCCGGAGGTAGTTTGGACATGGGGGAATCAACGGGGATAGAATACTTTCATGTCTGAAAACTTGGTTAAATTGCCCAGGTCCAGGAGCCATTAAGTCGCTTCAAGCTACAGTCCGAAAGCTTCAAGCCCAGCTGGAGGAACAGAAGGCAGATGGGCGCCTTGATCGTTATCGGAAGCTACAGAAGGACCTGGAGGTACTGCAATTTTTGTACAGATATTCCATCGCTGGCATACTTGGCTCTAGCTTATAAGTCGTTTTCTATGTTTTAGGAGTGCGATAAAGTCCGCGCATGCCTTAGGGCCGCCTTGGCGTCCTGCAAGTGGACCGAGGATGAGGTATGTAGGGCTAGTCAAAATATACACTGCTGGACAGAGCAATCAGTACGAGCACGTACTTACACGCAGTGCACCCAGAAACTAATTGCATTTCCGACAGTTAGTGGCATGGGGTGTATTCGCAAGGACCTTGGTTCTGTTTGCGTCCGGTGTGCGTGAAGCTGTATCCTCTATGGATAGCCTTCCGCGCGCGAACATGTCCAACGGATGACCCCAACGGACAAGCACATGAAAGAGGGGCGCAGCGTCGTTTTCCTTCGCGCAGTCCCGGTCATTACGGCACACTAGGTGTAGCGTCATGGGAGTGCAGTATAAAGTGGTAGAGCGCCCTTGACCTTGAAGACGTGGTTGGCATTGCAGGTGGACACCTACGTTCAAAAGCAGCTTTTCAAGGCGAATACTTTGTACGGCGCTTCTCGGTGCGTACATGCTGGCTTGTTCACGCGATGTCCAGTGTCACGTTAATCCCTGACCGCAGTGTCACGCTGACCCCTTCCATCGTAAGACACGAAGTATCTAAACCTTAAGCATGTAGTCCAATGCGGTGGGACGAAATCTAACGGCGTTCTGGGTATTGACCTTGCACATTTGGCAGGGAAATGTTACTCCGCGAAAACCGGCTGCTGAGATGTCAGCTTGAGGAGCACCTGGTGACCAGTCGCACCTCACGGCCCGCTGGGTTGCTGACCCTGGGCCACACCACGCCGGCGGGCAGCAAGATAAGGCAGGCCCGCACGATGCAGGTGCGTGGCAGCTAACAGTGGCAGCTTATACTGTTGCATCCTCCGCATCGGATGGTGCGCGTCAGCGGTTGCTTCACCTTCTGGGTTCACTGATCTAATTTCGGAAATCTCATTTGCGCCTCTGTTCGGGATTGGAATACGATATATATCGCCACAGGCATCCATTGGCTCTCCCCAGCGCGATTGGACAATAAACGTATTTGCTTTCCAAAAACATAGACACGGGGCCCACACGAGGACCAATCGCGCCTGGGCAGTAAGGCTGGCTGTCCGCACGTCGCGGCGTCGCGACGCGGCGTCACGTAGCGTGCCCTCGCAGCTTATCAGGTGGCCATGACAATTGGTGGCCTCTTTGCCCCCCGTCTTGCACTCACACGTTTCCTACCGCGCCTCCCCTCAGGGTGCGCATATAGAGAGCATTGCGCAGCTCAGGGAAGCAATTGAGGGGTTGGACCTTGCAGAGCGCTCCTTCCAGCTTCCCACTGTCAGACACGCCGAGATGCAGGTATGTGGACCTTCAGCTGGTAGGCTGGCGTGTGTGGTGTTTTCCGGGGCTCCAGGGATTAGTTCGCAGCATGTGAGGGTGCAAATGCACCCGCTCTTGCAGTCCTGGGATCGACATTGTGTATGTTGTGGTTAGATGGCCTGCTCTGGCTTCTAGCAGTTGACGAGATGAATTGTATGGGCAAGGTTCGTCAACAAAAGCCAAATAAAGTGCAACCTTGCAACATAGGCCTCGTTGCCGCAACACCCTGGAAGGGTGGCAGCCTCTGCTCTTGTGCAGTGCCCGGGTGCTGCGTGGGAATCCCTTTGTGTGCTCATGGAGGATGTATACCTAACCCTAACCTTAAGTTATTTATTATATTTCATACCCAGTGGTCTTCACAGCGATTTGCACACAAAGAGCGGGAGGCCTCCTTCAATAAATCTACCAGCTTAGCGGACTGCCCGCCTCTGCATATGACCGAGTACCATACTTGACACGTGATGGCATTCGATCGCCTGCCCACAAACGTTCTCACTCGACGCGCCACTCCGGCTGGCCGACATCCTTCTCCCTGGCCCAGGCCGACGATGGCTCCTTCAAGTACATCCAGACATTGGAGAAACAGCTGTCTAGTATTGCGGGCCAGAAGCTGCAAATGATGCAGCAAGTTGCGGCACTCACGGAGCAGAATCAAGTGCTGGACATGAAGCTGGAAGGCTTGCTGGACCAGCTGTCAGAGCTGCGTCGTCAGAAAACAGATATGCTGGCTCACCAGGAGAATCTGTGAGCGGGGAATGGTTTGCGCCTGGTAGTAGGTCCGCAGGCTGAGCGGTACGGAGGAACAGATCTATTATATGATGACATGGAGAAGTCCAGACCGAACCTACCTAGCCAGGTCTTGCTTTCCACAACTTCCACGCGTCATGAAAAGTTAGAGCTGTTTTGTCATTTCGCACGTTTCTGGAGAGAATGTTCCAGTTAAACTGCACTGCAGTAGGTGAAAGCAAGGTTTTGGGGAGGTAGCCTTTCCGCTTTTATTTAGTTCGGTTAGCACCAACGGGATCCCCAACCCATCTTGAAGCTCAGGGTTTTAGTTTGAGCAACCCAGTCACCGATACACAGGCCAGTGTAGGTACAGTAAAAAACCTATCCTATTTACCCCTGGAATACATGTGGCGTTGCCCACCTGCATGTCCATCTTACCCGTAGCTCTAAGGACTTGCGGGAGCATCTGTTGTCGGAAGCTAAGAGGGCTGATGCGGCGGAGGCGGACTTGGCGGAGGCGAAGCTAAGTGTTGCAGCCGCAAAGGAGGCAGAGGCCACGGCGTTGCAGAGCATGGTGCGCGCGACGGCGGAGGCACAGGCCATGCAGGCAGCTCTACAAGAGAAAGCACAACAGGTTGTTCGGGCGGTGGAGAGGCGCTCATCTTATTTTAACACACTACCTTGCAGGCGTCTAATCAGGAGCATCCGTGTGACTTACCATCAGGCTGCCCCATGTGCATGTGTCGACCTTCCCCAATGGCATAAGGATGTGTTGCGACTGGATGCACCGGATGAACTGCGTCAGCATGCGGAATCACATATCTTCACATCCGACCTGTGCTGCGGTCGAACTGCCCCGCGTGGGCCAAATCGATCAGACATTGCCGATCAGACGTGTTCTGCTCTCCTCGCCCCACTTGCCTTGGTGATACCACAGGTGGACACCCTGCGCGGTCTGTACCTGGAGCTGCGTGAGACGCTGGAGAGGCTCGCATACGATGTGACCAGTGGCCAGCAAGAAGCCGCGCGGCGATTGTTGGACGCGACCAGAGAGCAGTTTCTGGGGCAGCGGGCGCTGCTGGATGGTGGGTGTAGCCGTTTGGGACTGCAGATAGAGGGGAAGGAAGAATATCATCACCACCAGGATCGTGTCAAAAGGAAGACAGAGTGACCGCGTGTAATGCTGTGGGCGGCCGCGCGCTCCCAAATGCCGACTTGCAGTTACGGACCGTCAAGGATTGGAGCCCTGGACTCTCGTGCATTACATTGCAAAGGAGTTATTCCCGTGTGCTTCGGCCCCTTTTTGTGCTCGTGCTGTAGATCTCAGAAGTTCTACAGCGGAGACCCACCGAGTTGCACAGCACGCCACAGAAAAGGTTACCGAACTGTCTGCGCAGCAGCGGGTGCTCGTGACGGAGGTTGCTAAGTCGGAGAAGGCGGCTGTCTCAACACTGGGAGCGTTCGAGCGGCAGCTGGGCATCACGCAACAACTGCTGCTGCAGTCTGAGTCGGCCCGGGCAAGGCTGACGCGGCAGGCCTTCGCCGCCAGGATCTTGGACCGAATAGAGGTGCGATGCCATGCAGTCATCACGTGTGGGAGCTGCACGAGCAACTTCGTAGATTTGCCAAACTGTTTCGCAAGGTGCATGATGATAAAAGTCAAGGGCATTAGGGTAGATACCGCTCAGGATTAGCGCGCTGCACCTACGCAGGAAAAGTAAAGCTCGATGGCGGTAGATAAGTGTAGCGCATCATGTCCCTCTATCCTATCTTAAGGCCTTGGTTACGGGAACCGATGGATGACTCCATGGAGTTCAATGGGATCATCCATGACTTTTCGTAAGGGCGCCATTCCGTCCCTGGTGCCACGCCACAGAGCCAACGGCACGAGAAGGCCGTGCGACTGCTGCTGCACGATGTGCCTCAGTCCGTGGCTCAGCTCTTGGCGCCCGAATTGCATACCCTGGCAGAGGGCACGCGACAGCTTGCGCAGGAGCTGGAGGAAACCAACAATACGCTGGCGGAAGCGGGGCCCACCCTGGGCGGCGGGAGTCGTATGCACGGTACGTCCACAAAATGGCAGTGTGTAGCATAGAGTGTTGGATATAGGATCATACTAATAACGAAGCAATGGCCCGTAAGGCAGGTCTGTTTTAGGAGAGCAACGGACTAATGAGCCTTGGATATTTCCGTCTGGCGCAGATGTGTCCAATCTCTGTCCCGTGTCCGAGTGCATGGCAATTGCGGGTGCAATAGAGCTCATTCCAACGGCATTATCCCACTATGACCCCCAGGCAATGCTGTCAGCTCCGGTGTTTACGCAAAATCAAACCTGATAGGATGTGAGATGCATCGCAACCTGCCTTTTTGATCGGCGAGAAGTCAGCCTGCTGTCACGGCAGTCAATGCTTAGATCTACCGATTTTCTCGCCCGTGCAGACGGAACCCGTTACCTCCCGTTTCCTGGGGCTTCCCTGTGATAACCTGAAATCCTCAGGAGTGCTCCAAGCACCCATGGTGCCTGATGTGGTGGAGGATGACAGCACACAGCTGCTTGCCAACAGTCGACAGCTTCGCGCCCAATTGCTTAACCTGTCGCCGACGGGGCCGCGGCCCGCGCAGCCAGGGTCTGAAAACACCATCGTTCCCGCAGGAATAGAGGCGCAAGTTCATCCCGATCAAGCTATTAAAGCTAGCGTGCAGGGGCAGCAACACTCAGATGTCGCTGAAACGGCCTTCAGGGAAAGCGGAAGGGAACCTGCACGACAGTTTGCAGTAGTAGCACCGTGGCCCATGCCGACACTGGTGACGCCATCTACCATGGGTTCGTCAGCTCCGTTCGGACCGCCCGGCTTCTTTCCAGGCGCGCCGACGCCAGGCCTCATACATCCGGCAGGCATCGTCGACCCCTACTTATCTGCATACATGCTACCGCCAGCATCGCTACAGCTGTCACATGCACCGGCACGACTGGATTTGGTACTGAAGTTGCCACCGGGGGAATGGCAGCAAAGTCAGCCGCCGTCACCAGTATCGGACATCCCAGCGACGCTGTTGCCACAACAACACCAAACGTCAGTTCGCTTTCACACGGTTGAACAGGAAGCGTTCATTAGTGGTGAAGCCCCGTTGTTGCCAACAGGCCCGCATATGTACGAGCCGTTATCTAGCGGTCGACAGCACGGGAACAGTGCGACCCACATCCTCACGGTCCCCAGCGCGCCGTTAATTTCGCATTCGTCGGCACAAGGGGGCGCTCCATTAACGGCAAATGGGTCGGCGGTTGTTACTATTGCGACCGTTGGGAGCGAAAGTGGAGACGCAGCGGCGGAAGTGGAGACGGGGACATCGGCAGGGAAAGCAACTGGGCCCGTCACGGTTTCACAAGAAGCGTCCGCGGGCAAGCTGGAAAAACTTATTGAGGCTCGTGATGGTTCCATAGAAATATCGTCGACACGTGCCGGTACTAATTGCACGAAGCAGGGTCTTGATGGGGCCCCAGACGAGGCAAATCAACCGGCAGACGTGTGGGTTCCCTCCCTGGCCTTGCTGGAGGCATTTAAGAACATTCCGGTGTGACTCATACACGTGAGATTTCTTGACACCTGTAGACTGACTTATGCTGTGCTGTATTCGAAAGTCTAAAGGAAGACAATAGTGACGGGGGTTAAAAAGGCATTGTACGGCGTCGGACCATGGTATTTTTACCGGTACAGTGGTCGGTGCATTAATATTGGGACTATGATGTCATCGCACCTTGGGGTATTTCCTTGAGAATCAAACTGTACGGCTACTTGTTCAAAAATCACGGTGTAAATTTGATCATAATGATGATGAACGATTGATACAAATATTTAGAAATACCTCGTAAGGCCCGGACGAGCCAGGAGACTCATAGGACCGCGCGGACAGGCGGAGAAAATTGATATGTGAAAGTGATGAAACTTCCTGGTTCGCTCGTAAGTTATGGTGCCGCCGGTCCACAGGTGGCCTTCCTGGCATATGCTACTCAAAATGCGCCTGGATGGCATCGGAAAGCTGTCGTGATGGTGGGCGGACTTACGGACGGGCTGCTTTTTGCGCCTTACGTTGAGCCGCTATCTGCAGAGCTATCGCATCGGGGATGGCTTCCAGTTCATGCATCAATCCAGTCTTCTTGGCAGGTGTGAACCTCGACATAGTTGGACTAGGCAAGTTGTGATGTAAGCGCGGGTAGTATGTGACCACAATGGAAAATAGCACATGATAGGCACAAGCTCAGGAAAAGGTAAGAAATATTGAACTGCGATGATGGACATCTGACAAGGCGTGGTCGTAGAGTTGGACTCCCCAGCGACCAGGCCCTTGATTATCATCGTCATACCGCAGCCTGACCGGCACGGCAAGCGGCTCTCCCATCCAGCGCCAATGCGTGCATCAAAAGACTATCAATATGGTATATTTCTTCTTCTCCCACATCCCGCATCGAGCAACTAAACTCGACCACGCAAGGCTTGGGTCGTAACACCCGAACCAGAACGGCCGTCGGTGTAGGCCTGTTTTGCCGGGTTGCGCAGCTCACCCTGCCGCTATGCAAGAGCTGCATGAACGTTCCGCTTTGAGATACGTTTATTTGGCATTGCTTTTCTGTATATCTTTGCAGCAGTAGGACTTCCTGTGAATATTGAAGTTTTGGACGCCTACGGAAGTGATTCTTTATCAATTACCCCCATCCCCGGAATGTATTGGATGTAGAGATGTGAATTGTGATCAGCATGGGTACGACTGTTGTTAGGTCGAGATACGTGACAGCGACGTCAAGTGCACGTCCTAAACTCACGCAGCGTTCACGCATGTTTTGTTACCTTGAGCCATACGGTAGCAATGATGTGGCAACTGTGCCCTTCAACTGTAACGCCGCATCATGAGCATTCAATTGACCCATACATAAGACTGTCGCGGTCAACCTATTCAAATCCTCTGCACCGCCCGCAACAGGGATACGGAGTAGGCAACTTGGACCGTGACGCTGAAGACCTTCGGTTGTTGTGCCAGCATCTACGCCAATACCATGGCGTGACAGGAATAGTACTGCTGGGCCATTCTACGGGCTGCCAAGACGCAGTGCGCTATATACAACGATACGGATACAACGACTCTGATGGCGGTCTAAACCAGGCACCAGAGTTGCTGGCGATCGTGTTGCAGGCACCGGTGGGACTAGGCTGTGCGACTGATCGTTGAAACACAGTTGAAATGACAGCAGTGTACCTTCAGAATTGTACCTCCAGTGAATGCAATCTGTGCAGCCAACTTTAGCTGCTAAGTGCGCCGTATGTTATAACACCAGAAAACTGGCACATGTACCTTCCACACGCAACTAGCCGAGAAGGTCGCCGTTAACGCATCTTGCCTACCACGCCACTTAGGTGTCGGACCACCAGTGGTTGTCACAATTTTCGGATCTGGAACCCAGCGTGCTGACCGCCCGGGAGTTGATGGCGGCAGGGCGGGCTGAAGAGGTGGTGTGCCGGCTGCATGTGGCGGACAACGCACCCATCACCGCCGCAAGACTGCTGTCTTTATATGACCAAGGCGGAGATGACGACATGTTCTCTGAAAAGCTGCCCAAAGATGCAATTCAGGTACGTGCGTGAGGGTTCCCTGGAAATACCGGGACGTCATATGACCAAATGGTGCTGTAAGGTGTATGTATGTTTATGTATTCATACGAATGGCGAAGGCCCGGCATTATAATGAAAACCTTGAGTACGCCTGGCTGACATGCGCTAATAGTGTCTTAGTTGAGAGACTGCGTCCTCATTGGCCGCCAATGTCAGCGTCGGCGTTTCCTCCAGCAGGCGCTGCTTTCCAGGATGCACTGGAACCGGTGTATTTCCGATGCATGCTTTTTAAGTACACAATATGAAGCTTGCTGTCAATTTCAAGTGACTTAAATACATGGTACATACCAAGCGCACAAAGGATGTAGGGGTCATGATATTGTGCGGCCACTACGCCTTGCAACCATGTTTGGCATGGCTTGGGATCATGAAACTGGCTTGCGAATTTCCTTGTTATCACCTGAAATGCAGCGCATTCTGGGTCCGGTCGGCGTCCGGCCATGCCTTCTGCTCCTGTCTGGGGCCGACGAGTGCGTCCTGCACCATGACCAAATTAGGAATCGGACAGCTGCACTGCAAACCGCGATTGGCCCCAGAGCCCGCGTCCACATCGTTCCTGAGGCGCCGCACAACCTGGCGGGATTTGAGTCTGAGGCAGTTGTAGCTATATGTGCCTTCCTGGACAGTTTGCCTGCCAATGGAAATGTCAAGTAATATACGGACAGTTCGGACCGTTGCTGCGCTTCTAATTGCCCTGTATCGCTCCCCTTCGGAGCAATATGAGGATGTCATACGACTTGCCCTTCACTTATACCTGTGGCTACTGAACAAGCGTGGGCCGGGTTTGAGTTGTAACTTGGAAACGCGCATGTGGTATGTCGCTGCATATTATCCTTGATGATGCGTGACTTTTTAGTCGCCGTTATTAATGGATAGGAGATCTGGACTAGCTTATGGCAGTTTGTCACATAAAGGTTCCATCCGTCCCACGGACCTCACAAAACTTTACAAGATTTGAACCGGTAAAGTCAGGATGTCGAATGCTTCGACATTTTATGGGTTTCATCTAAAGTCAATTCAGGATTGTGAACTTCTACCTAGCACGGGGACATCAATTAGAGCGGCTTCGGGACCTTACAAGTCGATGCAAGGACAGGCTTGGAGCTGCCGAACAAGTCTCTATAGAAACATCATCAACATACCATTTCTTTAAAATTATCCCAAGGTTTTATCCTCTGGAGAGATAGCCGAATCCAAAGATACGGCTTGCATGAACCAATCGATAATCCCCTCACAACTGCACGTCGCAATGCAAACCATGTAGTTGCATTGGCTTCTTTGTACTTTGGTTGTGGAGTATGTGGCGCAGTTAATTCGCCTGACCAGTTCCAAGGCTCCCTAGCGCAGTTAATTCCCCGCTGATACTGGCGCGTTAGAGCTAAACTTTAGATGGAGACGCTTATGAGGAGCAATGAGCTCTTTGGAGCTGATGCACGCACACATAAACTACAGAGCTGATGTCATGTGTACGTAGGAAGCATCTATCAAGCCCAGCCAGCGGAGAAATCAAGATTATCTGAAAATACATATTTATGGGGAAAAGAGATATAATCGGGAAATCCACGATTTTTTTTGTAACTGAGCCAATTCGCGGTAGATCGGTTAGTGCTTGCCGATCACTGCTCCGAAGCCCAGGGATCTGTACGGCACAATAGATGTAGAATTTCCTTTAAAGTTGCGCAAGACAACTTAATATTTGCAGTTGGTCACAGTCGTTGCGTTTACTTTCAAACAGATTGTAGATATGGCCCTCTCCATGCGCACCCTGTCGGCCAAGACTGCCGCTCCGCGTGGCTTCGCGGGCCGCCGCGTCGCTGCTGTGAGCAATGGTTGCCGGGTTGTTATGAAGGCTGGCAACTGGCTGCCGGGCTCGGACGCCCCTGCGTGGCTACCTGATGACCTGCCAGGGTGAGCATTCCAAGTCGTCGTTCTATTGTAGGATCGCTGCTGGCGAAGGCGCTTCATAAAATTAATTACAATTCTTGTAGCAACTACGGCTTTGACCCTCTGTCGCTGGGCAAGGACCCGGCGTCGCTGAAGCGCTTCACCGAATCGGAGGTCATCCACGGTGCGCTTGGCTTGACGCTACAAGGGGAAACCCAATTTAGCGATAACCGATTCTCGCTAATTAGTTAGCGAACTTCTCTCTGATTTTGGCTTGGTGCTGAAATTGTGGTTTGCGATGATGTCGCAGGTCGCTGGGCTATGTTGGGCGTTGCCGGCGCTCTTGCTGTTGAGCTGCTGGGCTATGGCAACTGGTACGATGCCCCTCTTTGGGTAAGAAGGACGCACGGGAAATCGGCTTACTTGCTCGAAGTCTTTCGAAAGTCTGAAATTGGATGTCACGTCCCTTGTGCAGGCTGTTAATGGCGGCAAGGCCACTTGGTTCGGAATTGAGGTGCCGTTCGACCTCAACTCGCTCTTGGCGTTTGTAAGTGTTTAGTGCTGAAGCTTGTACGGGATTTTTTGGTTTTTACTCGTTACCTGTACGTGTAGGAGTTCGTCGCCATGGCTGCTGCCGAGGGCCAGCGCAACGACGCCGGTGGTGTGATCTACCCCGGTGGTGCCTTCGACCCCCTGGGGTAAGTTCTTGAGGTCGTATTCAAGGGTTATCGTTGTGTATAATTATACACCGACTTCCTGTGCACAGCTTCGCCAAGGACTCGTCTAAGGCTGGTGAGCTGAAGCTGAAGGAGATTAAGAACGGTCGCCTGGCTATGGTTGCTTTCCTGGGCTTCGTTGCTCAGCATGCTGCCACCGGTGAGCTATATTACTAGGAGTTTATGGCAAGTTCTATGGCAATCCTAACCTCCCGTCCTGTTTTTGCATGTAATGAATCGGCTGGACAACAGGCAAGGGTCCTCTGGCCGGTGAGTAATTTGTGGGTAAAACGGCGCTGTATGCAGTTCTTTGCAGAAAGAGAATGCTTGTAAGAACAAAGTATCCTAAAAGGGCGACTGCTAAGGTTGCTGCCATAGAGCGCTTTACCTTTTACGGTTCCGTGGTCAGAAATGGTTTCAATTTCCATCGTGTTCATGCTTTCGGGCTAAATATTATCCCATGTTTTTGTCCCTAACAGCTCTGGGCGAGCACCTCGCAAACCCATGGGGAGCGAACTTCGCCACAAACGGTGTATCTGTTCCATTCTTCTAAGCGACATCTACGGCAAGGAGCAGGAGGTGCCTGATGACTACTTGGAACATGAAGGACGTCCGCATGGGGACGTCCTTCATTGTCCGACTTGAGCAATATGGCGCGCATGTCACCGCAGAGCTGGATGATCCAGAGATTATTTTGTTTGACTGACGGAGCAGGGCTTGAAGTGATAGCTATCATCAATGTTGCCCATGTGAGCGACTTGTTGTTCTGGTGTCACGCCTATGTAACAAATTTCTGTGCATACTTTGCAATTCGTAATGGATTTCCACAAAACAAATGTAATGATGACATGGTGTACAGTATGTCATTGCATGTCAAGCAAAGTAATAATGCATTTAAAGATGTGATTTTAGAACTGAAATGGCCACATAGGCACATTTTCAGGACATATCCTAGTGGGCGAAATCATTTGAATTATGTTGACTTGTACTCTTACAATACATGAGGTGCAGTTATGTGAGAATTAAATTTTCAACACGGAAATGAGGAGCCTAACGAGAAAGCTCAAAGAAATGAATATCTCCAGGTACTAAAGCCTGGCCATTCTGCTTGACTGAAAATTATAGGACGGAAATCTCAATCACAAATCGGACAAAGGAGAACAACCACTATTGATCTTTCCCTAAATACCGGGACAAGAGAGTCGAAGGATACCTATATATCTTTTGCATTACATAGGAAGAATAGCAACGAGATGAGGGAAACTGTCTTAGGGATCCCTAGCTCCGGAACCCAGACGTTCTGGTCGTTAGCTTAACAACCACTAAAGGAAAAATGTGAGGTATGGAAAAACCGGCTATTTAATGCAAGTGGACAATGAGCTGTGTGCCGCTTCGTGAAAGGTGGAGGTGCTGGGCCAGAAGCAGCAGCAGGTCGAGGTGAGGATGTGAATGACCTACAGGCACGCGGTTCACTTATATCAAGCTGACATGCACTAGCTTGTTAAAAATGCACGTGTGTAACGGCTTATGTGTGCACGCCCAGTTATCTGGTATCTAGGTGTCTGTTTCGATATGTGCTTGCACTTGACATGGTACAGTACAACACGGTGCGGACCGGGCATCACACCAACATGTCCAAAGCATGGTTTATTCGGGTTGTTTATTTGTTGTTAGATCGTGTTCGATTGGAATGCATGGCGGCATTGAAGACCAGCTTAACTTGTCAATACAAGGAGACACTAACAGCGCAGGACGAGGTCGTCAAGATAACAGAGATACTGTGCGCGCTGCAAGTGCAAGTCGCACATCAGCAGCAACAGCAGAGCGCAGCAGCCATTGATTCTAGCCGTGGGGCCAACATGTATGTGGCCGCTGCAGAGAGGGCGGCGGAGCTGCACCAGCAGCTGCAGGCAGTGGAGGCGGCCCCTGCCAACAGCTGTGCTGCTGCCGTGGCAGCAGCCCTCACCAACACACCAGCGGAGCGCGTCAAGTACCTGGAGAAGAAGGTCCGTGTCCTGGAGGAAGTCAAGCCGGTCTATAAGCAACTGATGAAGTTGGCCGAGAAACAGAATGCGGATCTTCAGGTCGGTACATGATAAATTGGTACGGTATACTTTTATAATTATAATTATAATTATATTTATACTTGTATTTATATTTATACTTGTATTTGTATTTGTATTTGTATTTGTATTTATATTTACTTTCTAGAAATTTCTGTTTGGTATATCTCTTCTACATGTCCCTGGATCTCGCTCATGCTCATGCCTCTAGCATAAAGGGAGATTACTTTATCATCGAAACCGTTAAACCTTCTAACACCTTTAGGTAATAATTGTGGGGTAATTTCTCCTTCTCGATCGCGAGGTACGTCTACTGTTGACTGATTACCATTTTCGTCTATTATTGTTTTTTCATAACTACCGTTACGGCGGTTATTATCTATTTTAGGTGCTTTACTATGTTTTGAATAACCAAGATCATGTTCAAGCTCGCTGGCTAATACTCTCTCAACTATTTGCTTCTTTAGCTGCCGAAACAAACCGTCTTTGCCAAATAACTCTTCTGGATTTGCTTTCGATAATAATTCTTCTACTATTTTATTTGTTAAATTAATTTGATTTATAGAATCTATTTGTTGACCTATTTTCTTTGATTTTTTACTCATTTCTTGCCTTTATATAAGTTATTTTAATTTTATGGTTATCTTGCCATTTCTTTTCTTAACTTACACAAAGTGTATTACAGACTCTAATTTATATTTGTATTTATATTTATATTTATGTTTAACTTGCTGGCACGCGTATTTACAAACGCACGCACACATATGTGTTTGTTCCTTATTTATGTTTTCCTGTACTTGTCAAGCAGGAGGTATGTTTGTGTACATATATACGAATAATTTCAAAGGGGCGCACGGTCCATACTGACAGCAAATATCCCTAGCTATGCTTTGTATCACCCTATATATGGTGTTACTCCACACCTGATACCGGTATGCAGTCGGCTTTTGGTCAGCTGCCGGCGGCCACACTTTTTCTGATATCATGAACTGAACTGAACTCCATGCCCTATGCACGTGACCGCAGGCAGTTCTGGTGATCAAGAATTCGGAGATTAACAAAATGCAGGTGGAAGTGCGCATAGTGCGCACATCTGCCGCAAGGTGGCATCGTGAGCTGCGGGCAGAGAGGGATGGCGCCAACCCTCAGCTGCTGTCCATGGATGTTCCCGTGCGGCAGTGCCAAGCGTAATGAGGGCGTTATGAGTGTCATGACGAACAGCATCTCACTCGGCAGCTGATTTGGAATCCCGAGCTCAAAGGCTGTCATTGGGCCGATTCCTTAATGTAAGTGCTGAATGTATGATGAGCTGGGCCTGGTTCGGCAACTGGACCTCACCAGAGTGGGGTTTGCACGGTGGGAAGGTTCCCCAAGGAGCTCCATGGCGAACAGGATTGGGCATAGCATGTTGCCGTGAATCCCAGCGGGATCCTGACGGAGCGGATTACACTTAGGAGGAGCGAGGTCCGTTGGAAAAGTGGGCTCGTAGGCTATACCTAAGATATGCGATTGATACATCCAGTAGGTAAGGATTCATAGGTGACAGAAATAGCTCATAGAGCAAGCTGCGTGATGTGGACTAGCCTGGTCTGCATCGATTGATCCCCGACTGTCTATATTTATTTATGGGAGGTCCCAACGACACCTCCAGTGCTGCACCAGGGCTCTCTTCATCCTCCTGCGGGCCCCGACTCCTGGTGGGCCCCTTCATGTACCACCCAGCCATCCCACTTTGGGGCCAGAGTGGGTGGGTAGGACCATGAGCAGGCGAATTGCAAACTAGGAGCAGGCCGCCGTACCATACACATGAATGATTTGGAGGGGCGTGGCAGTGCCATGTGTCCCCAGTAGCGACCGACGTACACACACACACAGGTTTTTGTGGTGCTTTATGGACTTATCAGCTAGGAGGGGGAGTGTAACAGGGCGAATGGCGCAGAAGCGCCAGAAAGAGCGAAACTGACTTGTCGTAATTTGGCTTTTATGACAATAACTTAATTGCGTAATAATAGATTAGTTATTATAAATCTAACGCATAGAACTTGGACAAGTCGCATGGGACTACTTGCGTGCAAGCATTCGTACAACGGTGTCACTTGTAGAATGCGCGCCAGTTTCGAATAGACGTAAGGCCCTTTTTTGTACCAGGCAGCGCTATTTAAGGCGCCTGGATTAATGAGACAGACAGACTTCTACTTCTTCTTCTTTCTTTGTAATTACTACTACAATGTAATCTAAGGCCAACCCAGAGGCCAACCCAGTGGCCAACCCAGAGGCCAACCCAGAGGCCTACCCCAGAGGCCTACCCCAGAGGCTGGAGCTTCTGGCGTCGGTCGTCAACGTGAGGCAACTCCGCCCATTCAGGATGTCGGACGACGCTTTTCCGGACCGAGCTGTGGCCCAAGCCATCACCAAGTGGGACAAGTCCTGTGAGAAAGCTTTCCAAGTGCTTAAGGACACCCCAACCTCGGCGCCCTTCATGCTCACCACCGACGCCTCAGACTACGCCACAGGTGGAGTTCTGTCCCAAGTCCAAAACGGCGTCGAGAGAGTGATTGCATACGAGAGCCGGAAGCTCACCCCGGCGGAGCGCAACTACCCTGCACATGACCGCGAAATGCTCGCGGTTGTCCACTGCCTTCGTGTCTGGTGGCACCACCTCAAGGGACCTCACCCGGTGACCATCTGGACCGATAACTCGGCAGTCTCGGCGTTCAAAACGCAACCCCGGTTAAACCGGCGCCAAGTGCGCTGGCTTGCGGATCTCGAAGAATTCAACTACGTCATCGAGCACAAGCCGGGCAAGACCAATGTCGTGGCTGATGCAGTCAGCCGACGACCGGACCTGCGGGCCCACCCCATGACGGTCTCTGTGGCCAAGGCTGCCATCGACCTGGCCACCACCATCCGCAGAGATGGTACACAGGATGAGACCTACACTCGCCTCAAGGAGCAAGCTATCAAGAACTCCAAAGAGGACCCCCCGTTCAATCTATACAAGAGCTTGCTGTACTACGAGCCGCGTGGTGCCCTACGGGCTCGCCTGTACATCGGTGGATACGTACACCACCACCTGCCCCTCGTGCCAACGGTGCAAACACAGGCACGGCCGCCCCCTGGGCAAATCTCAACCACTGCCCATCCCCGAGCGGCCCTGGCAGTCCATTTCCCTGGATCTAATCCCGGACCTGCCAAAATCGCACCGTGGCGACGACGCCATCGCCGTCTTTGTATGCCGGCTTTCCAAGATGATGCGCGTCACCCCTGTCAACACGAACATCACAGCCGAGCGCCGAGCAGAGGTCGCTTTCGACTGGGTGTTCCTGTTCTACGGTCAGCCAGAGAGCAATGTAACCGACCGTAACCCCAAGTTCACAGGCACATTCTGGCAAACCTTGTTCAAGCTGTCTGGCACAAGCCTTGACATGTCCACTGCACACCACCCGCAGACGGACGGCCAGACAGAGCGAGCCAACCGCACCCTAGAGGAGATGCTCCGCCACTACGTGGATGCCAACCACACCAACTGGTGTGATCTCCTACCCCAACTCGAGTTCGCATACAACTCGAGCGTCCAAGCTTCAATGGGCTTCACTCCGTTCAAGCTAGTCCTGGGCTTTGAGCCCACCACCCCGCTACAGCTGCTAGCCAAGCACCCCAACTGGGAGCCCGCTACCGTCGGTCACATCAGCCGCAGTTTTCGCAAACGTAATTTGACCCTTGGTCGTTTCAACACGCCTGTTACCTACCACTTCGTGGAGTTCGCTGGAGTATGAGTTGCGGGGACGCAACCCTTCGCGGAGGGGGGATGGTGTAACAGGGCGAATGACGCAGAAGCGCCAGAAAGAGCGAAACTGACTTGTCGTAATTTGGCTTTTATGGCAAAAACTTAATTGCGTAATAATAGATTAGTTATTATAAATCTAACGCATAGAACTTGGGACTACTTGCGTGCAAGCATTCGTACAACGGTGTCAGTTGTAGAATGCGCACCAGTTTCGAATAGACGTAAGGCCCTTTTTTGTACCAGGCAGCGCTATTTAAGGCGCCTGGATTATTGAGACAGACAGACTTCTACTTCTTCTTCTTTCTTTGTAATTACTACTATAATGTAATCTATAAGGAGTCACCCTTACGCCGCGTGCCCTACGGCACAATGACTCGGAGCTCGCTGATATAGCTATCCCTAACAGCTAGGCGACCCCTCTGTTACAGGGAGGCGGACCGCAGGTACACAGATGAGCAGGTGGAAGGTGCTGTACGTATGTACTGCCTTGAGGCAGGAGGAGAGGTAACAGGCGGGAGGCGGTGCTTTAGGTTGTTGCTATCAAGATGGAATGTTTGGGGCCCTATTATATGCTGTTAGTCCCTAACCTGCCCGTAATTGCGTGTGTTGGCTTGCCTGTTATCTTATCAATAACTGTGGATTGATGTCCTTCGTAAGTGAGATGTGCCTTATTTATTTCTCCCTTCATTTCGGTCTGTTTCGCTGTCAAGTTTGTTGGGATTTGGTGACGATTTGTTTTAGCATCGCTGTTTGTGGTCAGTGGGACAGCGTGGCTGACAATTAGGACCTACCCCAAAGTGTGCTGTGTAGGCAGTGCCGTGCAAGATATCGAAGGGGTGATACGAGGGAACGAACTGCGTGTGTGTATATGTACGTTCGCACAACAATTGATTACCCCTAGTGTGCCGTAGTGGGCGGTGCCTGCCAGTCGGGAGATTGTGGGAGGGGTGAAACGAGGGAAATAAATTGCGTGCGCGTTTGTACATGCGCACAAAGATTTAAATTTTAATAATGTGCTGTACCGGGAAGCGCCAGGCGGGAGATGGAATGGGTGAAACGAGGGAACGACCTCTTTGTGAGTATGTTCATGCGTACATAAATTAAACACCCACACTGGACCGAGGGAATGATCTGCGTACGTATATGTAATTGCGTGCATCAATTCAATACCTGTGGTGTGCCGTACCGGGCAGCGGGCTGCTGGTTGCAGTCTGCAGCACTTGTGATCCCCTAAGGTAAGCGGAGGAACTAACACCACCGCCGTGCGGCATGAAATGCAAACCGCAAACACATGAAATATGGCGAGCGCCTTGCGTATGCGTATATATTACCTAACCTAGCCGTAGCATGACCCTTTTTTGCGAACTGTGAAGGTGTGAATCTCCTTCTGACGTGACCGTTGATAAACCGACGGCTGTACACGGATGTACCGCATTTCGCCCAGCAGGAATCTGCGATGAGAGCGCACTGTGCCGCACAGTCTGTGCAATACTGCGACAGTCTGTCAAAAGTATAGCTTTTTATGAACGCATCAACTTCGGATTACTGCGCTCACGAGCTTCCTGTACAGCTGACCCGTTCTGACGTTAGAGTAGTCTTTACGTCTAGGTTGCGGCGGCATCCATCCTGAGGTAACTGGATAGTGTTGTGCATAGTGCTCTTGCTGTTCGGCTTCCTAGAGCCGTGCGTCTGTGTACTTCGATCGTGCATGTCTTGGACTCGCTCCTGTTTCCTACATACGTTATTGCCTGGTTGCAAGTATCTAAGCCAATAACTTTACTCTGTATGCACTGTTTTGTAGTTGCCGCTTTCGTATTGTTTCATAGCCTACGAACCCAACAGCTCGACTTTACTAGTTGAGAGGTCGTCGCGTCCACGCGTCCGCGTCCGCGTCCGCGTTGAGGTAAATTCGTCTGGTGTTCTCTTATATGGCTTTTGGTGTCCAGCCGGGTCCTTTGTGCGGCGTGAGGGGCAGGTTGATTGTTGGGGTATGTCGATATGTATGTCGGCTTGTAGGGTGGACGTTCCACCACATCTGAGTATTCGTATTGACATGCACGGGCTTTGGGAAAATTACGAGGCGCCGGGGCGAGAAGGCTGCTCGATGCTGTTGGCGTGCGAAGCTCACTGTGTGAAAATCTTGGCGGTGCAAATGTCCTTAACGTAGCTTAACGTGATGTGTTTTTCAGGGTATCGAATTGTGGTGCTTTACAGCAACCGGCGATACCAACGTGCCAACGCGCATCTCTGATACCCGATCTCACAGCTTCCAACTCGAGGTAAGGGACTTGCGCAGTCATCTGAAGCTTTTAGACATGCATGCTCTGTGGCTCGCGCTGAGGTGCACCTGGGTGCGTCGAAGCGGAATGGAACGACTTGTTGAGATGAGATGTCGTGAGAGCAACGATGTCGGGGTTCTTGGAACTTATAGCAAGGATTGCTGATAGACCGAAACCGTGCATGTGGTTGGGAGCGGGGTTGGGAGCAGCAACGCTGAAAGATTTCGGAGGAGGCTATTCTATTTACATGGGCGGCCAATCAATGTCTGTGTGCGCGTAGAGGGTCCGACTAAAGTTCATCGACAGAGTGCTAGTCCCGCTTCACGTCCATCCAGTCCGTTACATCAACCTCAAGAACAACCGGTCAAAGTGGCAACACAATGCCTTACAGCACCTGACAATTCGTGCTGCTATCTGCTATCTATCCCTCCATTGCATGTATCAATTGGCCACCCTGAAACCGTAAGTTGAAGGAATCCCGTGCGCACCGCCGCAAAAACAGCTATGGTTGCAAAGGCGCACGCCTCATCAATATCGTAAACTTTACTAAGTAAATAGCATAACAATCTATGCTCAGGCCATAAATATACCCGCAAACTTCCTGAATTAGACCCGACCGGAAATCTGCACCACTCTTTATGCCCGCCCTGCTGAATGAGGTTGCTACGTTCCTTCCTCCGACAACCTTTTCCTTTCCTTCTCCACATCACAAGGTCCCTATCGTCATTTCCCTCCCCCTCTCCCCCCCCTCAGATCCCCTCCCCTTCAAAAATCTTCCAAACCTTCCTCAAGTTCGACCATCTCCTCATCCAACCCGTTCCATGCTGCGGCACCGACATCCTTCCCACCTCCCACCACTAACCCCACGACGTTTTCTTTCCCAGTCCCTAGACCCGCGGTAGCCTGACCCCTTAACAGCCGCCGTCGCTTGACCCCGCTGACACCCGTCTCATTTTTACCGCCTAAGTCCTCCTCCTCTTGCGCGCCTTTGATACCAATAACCGCTGCTGCACTCGCCAGCTGGCGTTGCACAGGGTCGCCACTGCGCCGTCGTCGGCTGCCAGTGCTATGCTCCTCGCACCCGACACTGGCCCTGGCGAATTCCGCTGAGGGCTCATGGATGCCATCTTTCTCCATCATGATGACTTCCTCACTGTCGCCGCTACTGCCCCCCTGGAGCTCCTCTACCGATGGAGCCGCCGCGGGGACGAGCGTACCTGGGTGTCACAGGAGGAGGGATGCGGTCCCCGGATGTTTCACAGTGAAGAAGAAAGCTGAGGAGGAGAAAAGACCCACACTCCGTACGCGCTCAGATAGGTTGTTGGCCCTTCCGGCAAACACAATCACTACACGTGACGCTATGCTGATGCTGATGCTGATGATATGATGATGAGTGCAGTTTGGAAGTAATGGATCATGTATGGTGGAAAGAACGGGCACGGATAGCTACCATTTGTTTATCAGTGTCATGATGTAACCCCCCTTAATATACGTACATGTACACGTACAGACCATGTGTATGCGGTATGCGGTATGTAAGCATGCATATGATTCTTGTCTATAGACGCGGAAGATCCCGTCTGCCCTCACTCTCCCCTACCACCAACCCGAAATGCCAACACCAATGGGCCGTGCCGCGCTCACCTCGTACTCGCTCCTGCAGCCGCCGTGCCTGCTCATGCCGCCGCCGGGCGATCTCCGCCAGCGCGCACCGCCGGGCGTCCACAATCGCATCTGCATCCGCCCCGGTCTCCCCGTCCCGCCCTCCATCATCGCTATCTGCACGGCCCACTGCGGCTGCAGCGCTTGCGTTCTTAAGCTTCACGCCCTTGCTCTCTTCGCGTCCGGTGGCGACCGTGCCTGCTGTACGCTTTTGACTCGCGGCTCTCCGACCTACGATATATGGATGCACCATGGTGAACACGGATGGGTCATGGGACTGGAAAAGAAGGCCATCACCGGGGGTGCATCGTAGGGCACGGGCCTGACCACGTCCTGAGACCGTTGTGCATCTCCCCGCCTACAGACCTAAGCTGCAGCATAGCACCCTCTGCCACCTATTGGCTGTGCTAATTAGGGGCTCATCAGTAGGCCTGATTAAGTCTAATTAAGCCTAATTAGGTCTGGCTGGCCTGTCAGAGCTAATTAGCCCACAACCAGACTGCTGTAGTTGGCAGGGACCCTTCCAAAGCGCTGGGCTACAGGAGGACTAGACGCTGATGACGCCCCATTTTTTTCACAAATGCGAAAGAGCGCCCTACGCCGGAACCCAATGATGCATTTCAGGGTGAATACGGACTCGAGGACTTCTCTTAGCCCCAGCCTCCCCCACCATCGACGTCATCCAGCACCTCCTTTTCGCATAAAGTTACGACACATAATACAAACTTTCGACTTTTGCTCCTCACCTTCCCCGTCGCTGTTGCTGCTGTCGTTGAGTGCCTCGGGCAAGCGATGGCGCTGACCGGCGTCCGCTCTGGGCTTCTCCTTCTCCGTCTCAGTTGCCCTCGACTTGGCCTTGCAAGCCCCACCTTTCCGAGGACTGCTGTTCCTACCCCAGCGCCGCTGCTCTCTTCCGTTGCTCTTCAACCCACCACCATCATCTCCACCGTCCACCCCCTCCTCGTTGTCGTCATCGTCGGATGATGATGATGATGATGGCGATGACCCCAAGGTTCCGTAGTTGGGCATGACCAACGCCTCCGCACGATGATCATCGGACTCCGAGCCCGACCCAACCGAGGTCCCGCCATGGGATCCACTTTCGGATCCACTTTCGGATCCACTACTTTTCCAGCGGCCACTACCCTTCTTTTCCGACGACTCCGAGACTTCACGCGCCGCCTTGCCGCCGCTTAGCCGCCCCTGGCCCCGCCGCCGCTGCTGTGAGCGTCCCCATCCCGCTCCGGCCTCCTCGTCCTCCTCAGCCGTCGCAGAACTTCGCCCGTTGCGGCCCCGCCCACCACGGCCCCGGACATACCCCCGTCCAGGTGCTTCCTTCCCGGCTGCGTCCAAAGACTTGCGCCCCTTGGTCTTGGCGAACAGCGATGTTGCCATGGCAGCCTTCGCCTCTGCCGCCTCCCGAGCCTCGCGGTTCTGTCGCTCTGCCTCCTGTTCGTCCTGCCGGCGCTGGCGCAGCTGCGCTGCCAGTTCTTTCGCGCGCGCGCTCCCCAGTCCCGATAGAGCCGCTTCCAACGCCTTGCGCACCCGCTGCCTCCAAGCCGGGGTGCTGGTAGCAGGGACCTTGTAATAGTCGTCCGCGGCATTGCAGATCCCGCAGGCCTCCAAGAGACTGACAAGAGGACAGATGCATGGATGCAGGCAGCAGCCATATCTCTCACACTCTCACCGGATCCCATATACCTTACTGCTCACTGAGCCCACAACAGCAGCGGTAAAATAAGTACATTCCCTACTTCCCTCAGGGTTAGTCCTCGGTTCTCCAATATCAGCACCAGGATTCGTTGTATTGTACGTTCCCCTCTACCCCCCGTTTAAAACCCAGGTTCCAATCCCTGACGTGCACAGTGGGGGGTTGGGGGCTTGGCCAGGGGGCCGAGAGCTTGTGCTCTCTACAACCTTGATGTCCAGGATGCATACAATACAGCTTCACGTGTTCCCTCCTTCCCCTTCTGGAAGGGGCGGCCCCTCCCTCCCTCCAAATCTCTCCCTCCCGATCCGCATCCCCGCTCACTCCTGCGAGTACTCCGTCATGAAGAAGTCCTCGTCCTCCTCACCCGTCATCACAAGGCAGTAGTCCGAGCTGGGTCCCCCCGCCATCTCCCAAAGCGCCTCTGCGGCAGAAAGCTGCTTGGCCACCCAGGCGGCGGCGGCCCGGGAATCCATCCAGCGTCCGTCGTTGTCGTACTCGTCCTGGATACCCGCCAGGGCTTGCAAGATCCGCTCAGAGTCAGGCTCTCGCACCTTGACTCGCGAGCCTGCGGGTGTTGGGTGCAACAGGACAGCAAAGGTGCTCCGAGGAGGTCAGCGAGTAAAATCCCGCTAGAGCTCCCGGGTAACCACTACCGTCTCAGATTTATTGTGGCGCCTTTCATGGCAGGTCAAAGTCAGCTCCTTCAATGCATCGACACTTTTGCATTTAAATATGTGTTTTATATTCAATATGCATCACCGGTTTTGTTATATCACGTATCGACATGGCAGGAGAAGGGCTTTAGGAGGCGCGGGCGAGGCTGGGCCCATGATGATGATGATGATGATGATGATGATGAACGTGCTCATGACGTCTGGCGTCGCGGCCCTGAGAGCAGGCAGCAGAGACTCACGTACCATTGTGCTCCATGTCACCCTCCCCCCCTTGTCCCCTTGCAGCCGCCCTTCCGCTGCCGCCCTTCCGCGCCGCGCCGTTCTCCACGTCCCCGGCTGAAGCCCCTTCCTCCTCTCCGTCGCCGCTGCTGTTGCGGCGGCTGCGCCTCCTGGGCCACTCCGTCAGCCCATGTTTCCGCAGCAGCTTTGCCACCTGCTTGGCCCCTCCCCCTAGGTCTGGCATCATACGTGCAATGGCCGCAAGCTGGTCTGGCTCGCCCCTCGTCTGCTGGTATAAGGCCACCAAGCGAGTTCGCTCAGCGGCATCCCGGGTTTTCTTGCGCCGGGTCGCATCGTCGTCAAGCAGCCTGTGGCTTCGGAGCAGCCGTTGTACCTGAGACGAGGGAGTTGTGTATGTGTGTGGGGGGGGGGCCGGGGGAGACATGATTGAAGCGAATTCTCGTGCCGATACTGAATAAACGAGGACTTAACCACGCGCAGGTGGAGGATGATGGCGGCTGACGTCGTCCGAAGCAGGAAAAGTGGATACGAGCTGAGAAGTAAATTAGGTACGCCAAGGCCACGAATTCAAGGGGTAAAAAAAGTAGAGGAACCGTAATTATGTAAACTATCGGCCTTGTTGCCTCTTTGAGTAATGTTGGAGGGGGGAGAGGCAAGCAAGGAGCCGTATCCTGATCGTTATCGTGGCAATGGCAATCAATCGGTGCGTTTTCCTTACTGGAACTCAACCCCAAGTCCGGTATGCGGTCACATGGGACCGAGGTTGTGACCTCCGCTTTTACAGGGAAATCACACAGGAGGCGGTGCACACTTCCGTACATTTACATGCAGTTACAACTGCGGATACGCGCTGAAGCTTAAGAATGGCAAGGTTAAAGTTTTACTTGGACTAACGATTTTTTGCCACCTAAGAAACCGTTTGGGGTCCCTGCAGGGCCCCATCTGGTGGACACAGCAACCAAATGACATCCGGATGGGGGAATAAAACATATACTTGGGTTCGGGTTGGGAGAGTGGGTTGGCACTTGGCAGAAGGTGATAGAAGAACGGGATCCATCGCCGGATCCACTTCATGCTCAGAAGGGTTGAGCTTTTGGGTGACCGGGGGCCCCTGGGTGAGTCCCCCTCACACAACGAATTTCATGAAGCGCCTTGTTGGCCCGTCTACGCTGATTACCCATGCGCATGACCGCAGCCATGTTCCCTTCCGGAAGGTCCCCAGTCTGGCTTAACTCTTGCCTTATGTTCTCACAAGCTGAGCATTCCATAAGAACATGATACTCATCCTGCTGTCCCCTGGCAGGCTGGATGTCGTTTGCTGTGTCCGACATGAGGCAGAATTGGATGTAGAACCTCAACAAGCGGTGGGGTGTTACCGGTTCCCTCCCGCCCTCCTCCTCGTTCCCAACCCCACCCACGAAAACACACACACACACACACACGCCCGCAGCCCCTAGAGGGTCCCTGCCCCGCAGGCCCCTTCCCTTCTCTGCCCGGCATCCTGGCCTCGTGCCCGATAGCCAGGACGCAAAAGTTACACCCGGAGTGCTGCAGGCCTTGACTTGCCACTCAACTTGCAAGTTACTACAGCACCCATAGACCAGGGATTTGCATTTGGAGAAAAGAGAAGTACAGGACATGCTGGCAAACGACAAGAGCTGAGCTGGACATGCGCGAATCCCCTGATCACCTTACATGCCAGATCAGTGCCATACCAGTTAGGGGCTCCGTTAATGCGGATGCTGATGCTGTACTTACGGTTGCGGGTTTATGAGCTTTACCCCGTTCAACGGATAGTGAACAGCAACACAGCTTTCGCAACCGAGCCATCCTCTGCATTCCAGTTTTTGTCCTCCCCGCAGCCCTCCCTGCTGCTGGCCTAGCCCTAGCTGGAATCCCGACCCAAATTGTCCTCTCTCCCCTTCCCTTCTTGCCCTCCTGCACCTGCTTTACGGTCTTGCCGCCGGGCAGCAGCGCCGCGATGACATTGAGGTAGTCAGGCCTGTTCTTGTGCTCCTCGTGCAACCGCCGGAGGGCTACAACGTCCACCAAGCCCCCTCCCTCCCTACCGCCGCCGCGCTTTTTGCCCTTGGCTTCCTTATCCGCCCCTCGCTTCAGGAGGCCCATTTGGCGCAGCTTGGCGGCCACCACGTTGGCGGGAGCGGGGGTCACCAGCGCCGCGGCAATCTGCGGAATGCGAACGAGAGATATTTCTACAGTTGCCTGAAAAGGACGTCAGTCGGATACGACGCGACGTACTGTGGACCGTCAGGGGCCGTCAACGGGTACGGCACTCCATTGCGTTTCCGTTCCAGCGGCTCTTGAATGGGCACCTACACAGACGCGATAGACCCCCTCCGGCGGAGACAGTCTCTCCGCCGGTTTCTCAAGAACATCTACTTTTTGAAATTCCCCCGGCCTCATCCCCCCTCGTCAACGAGACAACACATCACACCTGACCACCATACGGCCCGAATACGCAACCGTTACAGCACAGCCGTTATTGTTTTCGCGCCCCGTCCCCCCTCCTCCCTCGACGATTTCCCAAATGCTCTTATTGTTGTTGTGAAGGCTTCAGTCCGTAGGTAGGTGCAGTTTCCCGCCCTTCACGGCATCAGGCCGCTGGCTGGCAACATGAAGCACGCCTGTCCCAAACAGTAGCCCACATACCTTAGCACCTACACCCACCCCACACACACTACACATACACAAACCTTTTCAGCTGCATTTGGCTGGCCCCCGTGCTCCTCCCACAGCTCTGCCAGCTCCTCTTCGTCTAGTGCTGCCGCGTCAAGGTCGTCTTCGCTTTCGCTGCCGGAGCTGGAACCGCTGTCGCTGCCGTGACCGTGACGGCGGCGCCGACAGACTGCGGGGGCCGTGCAGAGGCGAGGCGACGTGGTCGGGTGGTGCTGGCAAGGGTAGGGACAGATGCGGTTTGGTAGCCTAGGCATTCCAATATTCCTGCCGCTCTACTCTCCTCCCCACCACCAGCGGCGTCTAGAGCTGTATCATGTCTCGTTTATCCGTCTTGCCCACTTTCTCACGCGTTCCGCCCCGCCCCGCCCCACCCTTCGTGAAACCGTGCTTGACCAGCAGCCTCTTGACATCTTTGCTGGTCCAGCCACCAGGCAGCTGAGCGGCGATCATGAGGAGGCAGTCGGGTTCCTCGTGGTAGCGATTGTGAAGCGCCGTCAGACGAGCCATCTGGGGGTTGTAGAGCACAAGGGCAGGGCGTGCCTTGGGTTTCGCTGTTACCCACCTACTCCACGATTGGCAAGTGGTAGAGCAAGGCAGGAAAAAGGAAGCTTATGGACCTAGGGGCTGATGGTGTGAGATCGCGCGATTTTTGAGTCGCTAATTCAGCTCCTACACTTCCCACTATTACATTTAATCGTGCGGTGCATGACAAGTCTGGCATCTTAAAAGTCGAGTGCCATCACCGCCCCGCAGTTACTGGACCATCAGCTACTTATTAATGAACATCAAGTTACTAGCTGTGGGTGGTTAACTTAACTGGGCTTGAAATGAAACAAGTGAAAAGCCATGCAATTGGGACTAACGACTTCCTAACCAGATTATCTACTGGAGTAGAGATCAAATTAGTAGGATGTTAACTTTCGTCGTTCACAGCATACACGCAGACCGCATCTGGTGCAGCAATAACACATCCACCCGTACATTTGAATTAGGCTGGGATACAGTAGCTATTCCCCGCATCATATTCCCCATCATGCGCCGTTTCTCGAACCTTTCAGTAGAAGTCACCCCACCCGCAGTAGGTGCCCACCCTTCATAAAGCAGTGCACAGTTGTGACCCCCTCCTTTTCCCTTCCCTCCCCCCGTCTTCCTTACGTCCTATGGGATTTCTTGTTCCCTTGCACGCCCGCGGTTTGGCTGAGGCGTCGCACTCACCTGGTTCGTCGTGAGCTGCTTGAAGCGCAATTCCATCTTCTTGAGCTGCCGCATCAGCTGACCCTGGCTCATCTCAACGCCAGCTGCATTCGCCGCGTCTCCCGCAGCGGGCTCACCGTCCACGCCCCCAGTCGCCCCGCCCCGCTTCATGATTTGCAGGATGAGGTCTGCGTTGTGCCGCGAGCAGTTGTGCCGCTCAAACACCTGCAGCAGCAGGGCCTCCTGGGCGGAGCTCAGCCGCACGCCCCGGCCGCCGCCCCCGCCGCCTTCAGCACCGTCGTCCCCGCCCATGCGACCGCTATTCTTGTTACGACCGTTGCCGACACGCACTGTCTTCATAAAGCGTTTTCGGAGCATCTCTGGGAAGAAACACCGCAGGGGGAGGAGGGGCAGGTTGTACACCTTGTGCACTAATGCGCTGGTGGAGGTCATTGTTGGCCACCCTGGGAGTTTATGATCGCACTAAAGAGGGGTGAAACATCGAAGAGGCTGGGGGGGACGCCACGGGCCCAGGTGGTAGGGAGTGTGGGAAAAAGGGATTGGTGTGGACAACAGCGCGCCAGGGACACGGCACGGGTACGGATTGTTGAGAATGTTGAGGCGGTGCGTGACCCAGTGACCCCCTACCCTTTGACAAGTGCAGGATCACTAGCGTCAACGTCGCTGCTGACAAGGACAAGACCAACACCAGCTAGTGAAGTGGCTTGGGGCAAATTTCAATCTTTATCCAACAACCCTCCCCTCCCTCCCCCTCACCTTCGCGCTCCTGCAACGTGAGTGCCTTACGGGCCGCACCCCCCCCTGCAGCATCAGCTGTTGCGCCGCCGGTGCTGCCCTTGGCGCCGCCTGCCACACCCCTTGCTGCGCCGTCCTCTTCGTCGCTCAAGAAGACGGTTCCTCGGGCCTTTTTTTGGGAGCGCGGACCCAGCTGGGGGGGCCCGCCCCTCCCAGCTGCCCGCCCCTCATGCTCGTCGTCTTCCTCCTCCCCGAGGCCCAGCGTGGTCCGTCGCCGCATCGCCGACATCGGTTGAAGGAGCCCTGCCCTCTCCGGCCCTATCATGTTCGGCGACAGCGCAGTGCAGGGGGACCATTCGAGTGGAAGATCAAAAACTGTTGCAACACAGCGCCACGAGAGAGAGAGGGCACCCATCCACATCGCACCCAATGGTATATATATAAATATATATATAGTGTCGTATAGTGTCGTATATATATATAGTGTCGTACTGCACGGGCATGCTTACACCAATATTACAAACAAACCTTAGATCTGAGTGGGTATTCACGATCATGATAGCCGCGGTGAGAGGATGACGTGGCAAGGGCTGCCAAGAGACCCATTCATTCACATACAGACACACGCACCTCCTCTGCCTTGATTGTCATCAGCATCAGCCAGGTCGCCGTTGTCATCACCATGCGCTTCACCGTTCCACAAGCCGCCCGGCCGACGCAGCCGTCCGGCCGTGCAGGGCTCCTCCTCGCCGCCTTTACGGCCTTCAACAGGGCTGTCCGCACCTGGACTGCGGCTGTTTCTGCCGCCCGCCCCGACATCTTCATCGCCCTCTTTATCATCGCCCCAGGCATCCCGGCGACCGTGGCGGCGCCTGCTCCCGTCACCGATGGCTTCTCTTCCTCCATCTGGCCCTCGTGAGGCATGTGCCTCGGCCTCCTCACGCTCTCGGTCCTCCAGAGCCATCTGGTCAAGGTGGCCGGGAGACCAAAGGTGGAGAGTGTGAGGAAGCGAAGGTCTAGCTACCTCCACAACGAGAAGGAGGCGAATGTTACGAAAATGCTGCCGCTATATATGTTCAGAGGCCACCGCTCAATTTGCAATGTTCTTCGTTTCACTTTGGACGTTGGACGTCCTCATTCTACATTCGACGTTTCATGTTTGAGGTTCCGTGTTCGATGTTCTTGTTTGTTCGTCGCCGAAAGGGGCGGGGGGAAGTTGTGTTGCCTTCCTGCCCCTTCGTCCCTCGGCCCCACTCTTCCACTCGACCCGCTCACCCATAGCCAGTAGTCCTGATTAATGGCTGCAGCCGCCGTGTGGTCCTTCCAAAACAACATGTCCACCAGCAGCATCCGGGGGGCCTTGTCGTGGATCTGGAGGGCAGCGTTGGGAAGGAGTGATAGAGGCAGAGGATAGTAAGCGCAGCGGCCCGAAAGATAACGTAACCAACACCCTTTCCCGAAGCAGGGTATGCCGGGGAAATGACAGGAAAGAATTTGGGATGGGAGAGCTGGTTCAGAGGACCTGGAGGTATGAGGGGCGAAGCCTAGGGCTAAGACGTTAGGCAACTGCTAACTATATGTTTGCCGAAGGGTGGATTAAGGGTTCTCGTACGAGTCAGGTAGTCACGTTTGAAAGTTCACTGCGGATGAAGACGCGCGTACCACCGCGCAGGGCGTGGTAGGGATACGGTGGTGGATACGGTGGTGGGATACACGGAGTAGAGGACGCCAAGGAGAGGAGAGACCCTTCCACTTCAAAGGGTACACTTCAGAAGTCAAAAGCCGATCGACCATTATCGGCCAAGACTGTCCGCATGCCAGGAAACACCCTCACCCCAGTACATTTCCGTCGCAACTTTATCACTACATTATATGCGCCCGTCATAGAGCCCATGCCATACCTCTTCCACAAGCTCCTGTCGCCGCTTCTGGCGTCGCTTGGTCTCCTGCTCCGCCGTCCCTCCCCCCGGGCCGCCCTCCGCCCCTCCCTCCTCCTCCTTGCCTGTGTATTTGCCCTCTGCCTCCCGGTGGTACCTTTCCGGAGCCAGCTTGCGGAACAGGTTCCGAACCACCCGGGTGGCGAGCAGCAGCACCTCACGATAGGCAGGCAGCTTGGCGGGGGTGCGCAGCTCGGGGTCGGAGAGCAGTACGTAGAAAACCCGGAGTACGGAGATCTGGGGGTGATTGTGGATTTCAGGAGGGTGCGGCAGGGTGGCAGGGCGGCAGGGCTTCAGGAGAGGTACGGCAAGGCGGGAAAGCGGCAGGAGAGGAGGACGACAAGATCAAGACGGCCGTGGACAGAGGGCCGATGAAAAACGCCAGCCGGCAACGACGTCAAAATCTCATCCCTGCGCTTCCCTGCCCCTGTGACCCAGCTTCCCTCCCCACCCACCTGGTACAGCAGTGGCTCCAGATCCAGATGCTCCTTGGCAACGATGCGGTACAGCAGCGAGGCGATTGCCCTTGGCACCTCCGCGGGAAGGGTCTTGTAACACGCCAGCAGCTGTACAGTGAAATAGATGACTGCGGGCTGGGCCAACTTGCCGCGGACCTTGGAAGCTAAGTCCAAGGGCCGCTCCACCACACCCCGGCCCCTGCGGTCGTCGTCGCCATCCTCATCGTCCTGGGAGTGGGGCCAGAGGGTTGGGTGCGAGAGCCGTCTAAGAGGGACGCCGGAAACTCAACTCAACTCGGCTCAGGGTGGCAAGGGACCGCACGTGCCTTGAGATCGTCGGGATGAGAGGGCCGAATGCAACTCAGGTGCATTGCGATCTCAAACACAAAGCAACTAGTGCCCGTGTTACAGACGGTTCTTGGCCGCATCACTCGTGTCATTTCTCCAACCAAATCCGCTGGTTCGAATGTGTGGCCGCCCCCACTTAGATTGTTGTACGCCGTCATCTTCACAGTCAGCTCGCGCTCCTGTCCCTTCATCCATCTCACCTCCATGTCGCTTCCCTCCGCCAGCTCATCAATGGGCGCTTTGCCGCTGCCGCCAGACCTCCGGCCCGGCTTCCCCCCTGCACTCTTCTCCTCCTGGGACACTCCACCCTCCTCGTCCTCCTTCTCCCCCTCATCGTCACCGCCGCCTTTACCTCCTTTCCCCGTCTCCTCCAGCTCCTCCTCCGCGTGCTGCTGCTGCTGCTGCTGCTGCTGCTTTCTGAAGCCTCCACTCCGCTTCTTGGCACGAACCATAAAACCCCCTGGCTCCAGGGAAGTCAGCCTGTCGTACATTCGCAGTACGTAGTGAATTGACATAATCAGATCACAGGCATAACTCCTGGACTGGCGGCTGGGGACGAATGACGTAATCAGTCTGGACAGAACAGGTAGCAGCCCGCTTTCCTGGCGAGGCGATGAATTCAAACGACGAAGGGCAACGGGAATATGAAAAGGGACAGCAGGAGGGGGAAGGGGTGAGTCAGATGGTGCGGCTTTTCCTGCAAGGCTTGCCACCGGGGTCAAGAGACTGAAGGAAAGGGTAGGGTGGGGGTCAGGTTCTGTTGGCGCGAAGGGGTACTTCGGCATTGCCATCGCAACACCCGCCTCCACTATCCTGGTCTCGGAGCGGCTCGAGTATATGTGTATTGCGTAATTTGCTGCCTGGCATCTGCATCGAAAACACACACGGTGGAGAGGTTGCCCCTCCCCGGCCCCCCAAAATGGACTTCCAAATGAGGCTCACGTGTGAAGTTTTATCTATCTATCTATGTACCTACCTACCTACCTATCTATCTATCTGTATTATTATATCTAAATCTATCTATTGGAAATTCCCTCCCTCCCCCTCCCACGTCCTTCTCGGCAACCCCACTGATGATGCGCCTCGTTATCCGCCCACTGCAACTTTGCAAAACTCCGACGCTGTACCGTACTGTATCGCACCGCTCATATACCCATATTGAAATCTAGACCCCTCAAAAACCTAGAACCATGCAACTCCCTCGTCCATTTCCCAGGTTCAGACTGCCTAAAGCTCCCCCAACGCAACCGCGTCCAGCCCCAGCTGCTGGCTACATATCTTCCTCAATATACATCCGGACGGCCCCCAACAGTGTTCCGCCTCCAGTGGCGTTACTGGGCTGATTGCACTCACTCCCCTACTTCCCCCTTCGCCGCCGCCTACACACACCTACCTGCATATCGTCGTGAAGCAGCCTTCTCTGTAATCTGTCCGCAGCTTGTCTGTCCTCCCGGGTACCATGCCGGTGCGCCACCACCAATACAGCCAACATCTCGCACAGTAGCCTCATGGACACGGCCTTTGTGAGGGACACCCGGGAGAGGGGGAGTCGAATAACGAGGCATGGTATGAAACGAGGCCCGGGAGGGTGTGAAATGAAGATGAAGGAACGCGCAGAGGTCGGAGGCGGAAAGGGCACCAGTAGGTAAGGGACAGCTGAGGCACTAGGACAGGGTCCAAATGCAGGGTTCGTTACTCGCCCCTCCGTCCGCTCCTCTTACTCGGCCGGGCCGCTCACCCGCTGGTGCCCACCTGTCTCATATGTTCCTGCACCAAGTTCGAATGAGGTGCTGCATCTCGTCCATTTTACCCGAACCTTTACGTTTCCGTACCTCTTCGTACCTCCGGAAGCTGTTTTGAATTTTTTGTAATATATGTACATATACATAAACATTCCGTGGCGTAGCAGATTGTCATTAGTGATATGACAAATAATTAATAGCATGAGTATTCCAATAAGTATACCAAGCATGTTTGATATTTCTATTGGGCAAGGTATTATTGCGTGTATGTTACGTACCCGTCAGTCGCCCCAACAGGGCCCCAACAGGACTGGGCTGAATGGTGGGGCTCGACACTAATGACAGCCAATTATCGGGCTAATGGAACTGAGTCATGGGTGCAGACCTGACCCCCCCCCGTCCGCAGACGAATTCGGCACCAGAGCACCACCATTCAGGAGGAGGATGCCTTGCTGGCGAATGATGACAACAGACCCTAAGTGTTGTAGGAGATAGGGCCGCCAGTCAAAGCACTTCCACGTCCCCCACCGCCCACGTCTCCCACCTGCAGCTCCCAATCCTTGAGCTTGTTGCTCATATCCGCCTGCTCCACCCACAGCTTGCATACGAGATGAAACGTGTCCCAGCCCATGGTGCCGCTGATGCCGGAAAAAGGGGACGAAGGGGAGGGGGAAGGGGGAGGGTTTCCGCCAGCTGCAGGAGCAGGCTCAGCCGCAGCAGACGGCTGCGCGGCGGCGGGGGCGGCGGTGGGATTCTGCGTTTGCGCAGCCGCCCGGGCCTCCTGCACGTGGTGGGGTTAAAAATTGCGGACACGAGTGGAGGGCGCCCCGAGGTGTGTGCGCGTGCGTTTTGGGTGTTGGGGGAGGGGGGAGAGGGAGAGGGAGAGGATCAAGATGGGCAGATGCAGGTGTTGCAGCTCCGCTGTCATGTGGCCCTTCTCCAAGGAGACGTGCTTGTCTGGCACGAGCGAATAAGCCCCAGCGGGCACCACCAGAATCTCGCAGGCTAACCCCAAGAGACCGGGGCGTTGGAAACCAGCAGGCACCCCCCTAAACCAGCAACCTGGGAGTTGCATGAGTTTGGTTGGAGTTTGCGTGGGTTCCTGGCCCCGCTCCTCCTTTTCTCTCTCACCCCGCAATACCCGCCGTGAGACTTCATGATTCCAATCCCAATCATTTCCTTGTCATGACGCCCAGCTCCAGCAGGCCAGGCCCGGCCCAGAGATACGTGCCCTGCAAGCCCACATCTCCGCCTTCAGAAAGGCCCTGCGACGTGTCGTATTACATGCGCACTTCCCAAAACCTCCACATGTAGCTCCTGGAGTAGATATAAAATTCTGTATTCTCTCGCCCACCCGCTTGTGTATCTGCATTGCCGCTTCTTACCACGAATCAACATAAACATAAACATTCTGCTTACCGTCCGTCCATACCCTCCAGACATGTCCTCTATACCCTCCGTTCCCATACACATGCCTTTTCACAGAACACACTCGCCTGCTGCAGCCTGCAGTACTGGGTGAAGAAGGCCGCCAGCCGCATGAAGCGGAGAAGGTCAGGTCGTTCCAGCCGGCCCACACCCACGCCCGCAGAAACCTCGCGCCGAATCACTTCCATTACCTGACGGATCGCACAATGGTGGCAACAAGAGGTCCTTGGAAAAGGTTGGATGGGGAAAACAGTCAGGGCCTGATGGCGCAGCTAGGGCTTATGGGGGCTTGAGAACACGGCGCCCCCGCCTTCCAGCCATGCATGTATGGTGTATAGCACCAGCCCCGTATCCCCATCATCTCTAGCACCCGGGATCCAAACCACACCCGTCCCGGTGTGATGCTGTGATTTCCGCGTTTGCCCTTTCCTCAGCTCCTTTGCCAACGAGCCCGTTGCGTTCCCCCTCCATCTGATGATCCGGTGCCTGGCTAAGCTATGCCGACCGATGGCCCCCAACACATCACCTTCCTTGTCCATCCTCTGGCGACATACAAAAAGCATACCTACGAAGTCAATGCAATTTGGAGGTATACATTTGCATAATTGGTGTATATTCGAATACATTTGGACAACTTCGCCGCCACATGTGCTACTGTGTGTGTATGTTGATGCACGGATGGAGGAGCCCGCGGCGAAACCCTACACACACATGTTTCCTCATGGCCCCTTCCTTTCCCTGTCCTTTCATTTAGTGCCTTCAAGTTCTGTTACCTTGTCAGCTGGTCTGCCCCTCCCCAATACAAGACATATATACATACACATGCACAGGACAGCACAGTACGTTACAGCACGTAGACGCACCTGGTTGTAGCCACTTTCAAGGAGGTCATCCGCAAAGCAGCGCAGCTTCCATACCAAGGCCGCATCACCCTGAGGGGCGCAGCTGGCGGCGGATGAGGAACCTTGAGCCCGCGGGCCATCCAACTTCGGCGGGGCCTGGACGGGGGCGGCGCAGGATGCAGAGAAGAGCCGACACCGGGAACGTAAGAGTGGGACGGGAGGTTGCCTAGTGAGGAGCCGACAGACACACGATTTTGATATCGACTAGCTGTGATGCGAACTCCGGAGGAAAGTATCAGGGGAAAGTGGGGAAGCGGGATGGGGAAGTGGGATGGGGGAAGCGGGAACAAAGTGTGCACGGCGTGCCAGAATAAGGGCTTTAACCTATAAAAAAGGGGAGAAGCTCAAAACACCGGTTTTGACGTGGTGGCACATCATCTATTGGCTCCCATGGTATGCATCCCGAGTAGTGCCCTCACCATCCAAATGCACAGCTGCGTGTACTTCAAAAGCATGTGTCCACACTTTCCACCACACTTTTCCCCTGAAAGGGCGCCGCCCCCCTCCCATACACACACGCGCGGAAGTAGTCCTTGTGGCATACCTCCACGATGTGCTGCTTGACGGTGGCGGCCGCAGTGGGCCCCTCTGTTGGCCTGGCGAGAAACGTCCTCCGCTGCCCGGGGTCGTCCGCGTGGGCGATGATAAAGCGGCCTGCCGATGAGCCCGGGCGGATAGACAACACGGCGGCAGCTCCCGGCTGGTTCCGTAGCTTGGCCGCATTGGCCAGCTGCTGTCGCCGCAGCTGAGCTGCCACAGCTGAGTCCAGAGCACGTGGAGGGGGAAGGCCAATGGCCGCACCGCCGCCTGGCCCAGCGGGACGCCCCGCGGCGGCTGCGCCACGGCCAGAGGCGCCGGTCGGGTGAAAGGCGGCAGGTGATGGTCGAGTGACGGCCGCGGCGGGAGGAGTCCGCCCCATGCCTCCGCCGCCTGGGGCAGTGGCCGCTGCCGTCGCCGGCACTGAAGGCTGCGGCGGTGGCGGCTGTTGCTGCCTCCGCTTCTGCGGACGCGGCGGTGGCGGCGGCTTCGCGGCCTGTAGCTGCTGTGGAGTTATGTCCCGGTATGTGTCACACAGTATCTCCAGCACTGTGGGCATCTCCTTACGTAGGGGACCCTGGTTTCCGTGCTGGGCCACCACCAGCAGCAGCTCCATGATGCTCTCAGAGAACAGCAAAGACAACAAGGAGGCCTGCGGGTTTAGTGGTGGGAATTAGCGGGGGAAGGAGGCCAATGAAACGAATCTTAGGAGGGGGGGTTGGGGGCAAAAAACACCAAGTAAAAACATTCTGACGTTGCGATGGGGCTCAGGAGAGTCGCCGATTTGTTCCTGAAATAAAATCTGAAGACGCACCAATGGGCAAGAAGGCCATCACGCAGGCCGAAGTGGCCTAGTACCTTCGTACAGTACGCATTCCTACAGAGTAGCTGGCGACACGTCGCCTGTACCGCACCGCGTAAACCCCGTTTCAGTGTTTGAATTTACACAATTTAGCTGTATGTGTGTGTCCTCATTCTCATCACAATCATCACAGGCAAATAAGGACACACTCACAAGTCCAAAATCGAATACGCTCGCGCTCGCACCTGCAGTCGTGTCCGCGAGGAGCCGGCTGCCAAGGTAGGGGAGGGCTGCTCATCCGGCACCGCCAGCAGGTTTCGGAGCAGGACCATCACCAGCTGTACAGCGCCCTGCTGCTCGAGGCTCATGCGGGGGTGAGCAGCTAGGGGCTCGGCCACCAGGCCCAAGACAGCCACCAGGGCGTCCTGAGCAAGGGGAAAGGGGTCGTATATGTAGAAGGCATGGGGAGGGGGGAACGGGAAGTCGAATAAACCGAATACTGAATGCTGATACTGAAGAAACGAGGACTAACCACCGTGAGGGTCGGTAATGATGGCCGATGTCGTCCGGGAGGAAGAGGGTAAGAAGGCGAATAAACGAGACATGATACCGCTGTAGACGCTGCTGTTAAGCATGACTAACCGCGAGGGGGAAAGACATGCTTTGGTCGCCGTCGGCTTTGACCAGCTTAATGACGTGTGTCAGCTCGTCCAGGCTAGCTGCATGCGTCCAACATGCTCTGCCGTACCCCATCGCCTGCCCGTCAGCACTTCCTTCCCAACCCGCATACCTCTGCGCCCAGGCCCAGGCCGTCCTGCCCACCAGGACGCGGCCCCGCCTCGCCTTCCTCCCAAGCCCATAATCAAAGTCCAATCCTCACCTGCTGCAGCATGGCCTCTTTCACATCTCTCACGTAACCCTCCTGGACCTTCGGTTGGGCGGTGGATGGGTCCACCGGAAGTGTTAGGTAGGTCAGCACCTTGACTGCGAGTGCACGCATTAGGGACGGCGGCGGCGGCGGCAGCGGCGGAGGGGCGGAGAGGTGGTGAGACCCTAGGGAGGACCCTGGCAGACTGGACAACGTGTCGAAAGAACCTGTACGATTCAGCGATGTCTGTCGTTGAAGGGGCAGCAAGGGGCTAAAAGGGACAAGGTCATGGAGAACCAACAGTAGGTAGTGGAACAGTACGGCAACCAGTGCCGTACAGTTTTGTGCTCCTTCCATTCTGAGGAACCAACAACCTCACGGTGTCCTTTAGAACCGTTGGGAGGGAGAGGGGGGAGCTTGTGGAGGGGTGGAGAAGTGTGAATGAAACGAGCCAGCTGGTGCTGGTGCTGAAGGAGCGAGGACTAACTGACCGTGTAGGTGGAGGATGATGGAGGGATGGATGGATGGAGGGGCCCTGGTATGATGCGTAATCTCCTCAAAAGATAGGGCCCAAAACGCCAACAACAAATCCGTATTTCAATATTATTCCGTTACCTTGCTAACCTAACCCACCCGCTTGAAGCGTTATCTCCTTGTCATGGGGGTAGGTGACCAGCAACGGAACCACGTCATGTGCGGCAATGCGCCACTCGCCCAGCCGCTTGAACACGGGGCGGATGTCGGGATCGTCGCGGCGCAGGAAACGCTGCAAGTCCTTCAGGCAGCCTATTTAGGCAATGGGGGCGTGGAAGGGCGGGTGGCAGGTGATAGCAAGTAAGAGCAGGACATGCAGTAAAGAGAGACCCAATGAGGTGTGTGTGGGGCGGGGAGGGAAACAGGGCAGGGACGGTGAGCAAGTTGCTGTCGCCTTCTCCTGAGTTTTCCTGACAGGAAGAGCAAGTTGCTAAATAGATACTGAAGGACGGAGGGGCTCACGGCGCAGAGACCGAGTTGGTAAGAAGGCTGCGGGCCTCTGCGCTGCCAAGCGACTGCGAGATGAGAAGAGGTGAAGAGGTGAAAGCTAATGGCGCAATTAGTCTGGAGCGTCGGAGTCGTTGGTAGATGCAAAAAATGGATTCCGCGCTGGCAAATGTGTCAGTCACTAGCAAACGCAGCACATGACCAACATTGAACTTCGACTTTTCCGTATGGAACGCAGTGGCAGTATACGCAGTGAGTATGGACCCAAAAGCTGGGGCAGGTACGGCAGGCAGGTGTCGACCGGGGTCGATATGAAGACGATCGAATGCGATGGAATAGGAATGGAAATGAAGCCGGCGTCTCTCTGTGTCAGGAGACCTGTTGCAAATCCATCCAGGTGCTCCATCACTTGGCCACATCGTGTGCGTTCGCAGCAGGGGGGTTGCTGCCCGAGAGTTCACTGATCCGAATCAGAGGGCACTCATCCGAATCCTTGCATGAATCGCGCTGCTGATCCGAGCTCCAGAGGAAGCAAGCGCCAGCCTCCCAATAGTCGGATGATAAGGGTCGGATGGTTCAAGGTCACTGAACAACCCAACCCGAGACGGCGCTTGCTTAAAGCTTGAGGCCGGCATGTCTACTGCTACGGCTAGGATGCCTCCACACCTCGCCGTACTTTGAAAAAAGTCAGTGGCATCAGTGACAACCTGACATGTGTGCCCCCAGCCCAGCACCCGACCCAATCTAGTACCGCGTAAGCGCAGCGTACCTAGGCAATCCTGGTCTTTGACATAAATCTTTTGGCCAGTTTGGCTGTCCTGCATCCATCTACCCAAGCCATGGGCGACGCTGATAAGCAACTCATAGTCAACTGGGTCACGCTGCGGCTCGGCCGCCCGCAGATTTCCACCATCATCATCTTCCACATCTTCTTCCGAATCTTCATCCAAATCTATCATCACGACGTCAGCGGCATCGTCCCTGTCGTTAACCCCAGGAGCCGACTCCCGCAGCTCCCGAGCGAACCCTGCCGGGTTGAGCCCGTATGCCATGTCTGAGGATAATCGCCGCTATTGATTATCAGACAAAACAAATGATTACGATGTGTGAATATCTTATAATCCGCGGTAATCTTGAGACGGACATGATGGCAGTTCCCTATCAACAAACCGCAGCAAGCCAAACGTCTAACATCAATACTAAAAATAATTGAAGTAAGCTTTCAAGCTCTATTGCCCCATCGGGGCATAAGCCATATCTTGGCCCGCCCAAAGTTCGGAATTTGGATTTCATCAACAGTTAACCTCCTTGTTGGCACTCTAAAACCCTAAGTCTTAGAGAAAATCTGGATAGCTGTAACCAAATGCATTAATCACAATCAACATTTATTTCATTCGTCGTGCTTTTGGCAACGCTGGTAATTTTTTAGATATTTACTTCAACTCGGCGGTTGGCCTGTTGCCCTCGTACTGAGCCGACGAACTTGATATCAGTCGCCGTGCACTGATCACATCATTCACAATTAGGGTTATAGCTGAACCCACCTTGAGCCGCGCCGCTGCGTCGGACAGCTTGGGTCTTCTCATTGACGGTTGGTGTCGGTGTACTCCGGATCCAACCGCAGCACCCCCACCTCGTGCCACAGGCGGGGCACCTCTCCCTCTAACACCTCATGGAGCTATTGCTTTTCATAGATAAAGCCAAGAAGGTCGGGTCGGCGCAAGAGGTATGAGTTGAATTCCTTTTAGGTTGTATTCGACAAGATCATTATATCGTTCTAAACTGAAACATACTGCGTGGCTAATTGGTGTGTTAAGGAAAGTGTGGGGCGGGTGGCGAAGGGGTAGAGGCACTGTTAAAGGGGGCAATCCACCACCCCCATCATCACCACCACCACCACCTCCATCACACACATCAAATACACACACACACACCACCACCCTCGCCACCACCACCCTCGCCACCACCACCACCAGCTCAGGACTACCAGGTGAGGGATGGAAAACAGACGTGGTGGTCCAGACGATGGCCGGAGGTTTCAGCGGCAGGCTCCTGGCTACTACTGCTTGGTGGTTTCCCCTGAACTGGTGCGTGCTTAGACAGATATATTACATAGCAGCGCCCGGCGTGCATTGTAGATTGCCGTGCTGGAGATACATATGTAGGTGCCAGCTCTATATTGCCCTTGCTCTGTGTGGAGTTGTTTGCGGTAGGAGGTATGAGCCGCAGACACGGACTAGCTAGGCATGCAGGAAATTGGAGTTAACATCGGGGGGCCTCTCTGGGAACGAAGCACGCGCGACGTCAAACCTTGGCTTCCAAGCAGGCAAGGCCAGGCAAGGGTATCGGTCGCTCACCTTGCCTCCTTGCTCGTTTGGTTTGAGCAGAGTGGGACGGTGGGATTGCTAGGGTTTGAACCCCCAGGATTGCTGCGGCCTCCATCCGCAACCAGGCCCATGCTAGCCTGGCCATGCACGGACATTTGCCGTGATGCCACTCCCATGATAGAAACCACGTCAAGGGACGGCCGTCTTCCCTGGAACTCGTCATCGCCTGAGAGTACAACAGACATTCCCCGCAATCCAAAGCAGAGGGTGCTAGATGACAGGCCGTACCCTCCGTATCACATTACAGCAAAGCAAGACACCCACGCGCACCGAATGTTCAGGGAAAGCGCGTGAACCTTGAAATACAAACGCATCCGCACACATACAGAACCCCTAACAGTTATCGTTGAATTATACTTGTAAAAGGCAATCTGTCCTCGTACGACATTCCGGCGCAGCACAACCATATTGCTCCGTGTGCCTTAGGTAATCTTGGGATCTCAACGGAAAGTACGATAGAAACCCTTGCGCCCAGTAGAAGCAAAGCAGAACATTTGGGTAACCGCGCCAGAGAAGGGCTCTCCGTTATGTGAAAAACCGCGTACATAGGCGCGCGCTCGCCTGCGATAGTAAGGAGCAGTCCCACCTACATGCCTTAGCTAGGTCCTAAACCACCCACCTAGCACCACCGATTTGTTTCTTTCCGCGAGAGTACAGAACGAATGCCATGCTTTGCTTCATTCCATTTACGGTCGAGGTATCTGTCTGCGAGTTGTCTTTTTTTTAATACAACTCGAAACATGATGCTCAACCTCAAATTTTAATATTATGCTTCGACCAATACGCAATTCGCAGTCTTGGGGCTTGGGCCTGGCAAACCTTGATGCAATCTTCAATACCCTGGAACTCGAGGTCCGCAGCTCTGTCGCTGAAATTTATGGAATTGAGCAAGGGATCTTATCTCTAGAAGGGGATTTGGAGCTGGCCCTTCGGCAGCGGGAACACGCCCTGAATGCTTTAGCAAGTACGAGCTTGGAGCATCAAGCGAACGCCGTTAATGATACTAATGTGCACATCCAGCAGAATTCCGCAGCCCGTGATGTGATTACGGAGCCGGTTGTTTCCTTTGAACAACAGTTGCCGAGGGAAGAGCAGCACGCGGACCAGGTGCGGCAAATACCTAGGCAAGGCGATAACTCGCATGCCGTGCACCTACGCCGTGAGGGTGTCGACGCTCCACCACCCTGGCGTTAACGGTGATTTTAGAAATGCCTGTGCCCAGGTCCTCCACCCGACAACAGCCACGCGCAGCAACGCCGAAGAGCCAATCCGGGGCCTCGCCTTGAACGCCGACGACATGAAGAAGCGTTTGCTGCAGGTTCTGCGCCACCTTAGAGACACGGCCTCGTTTTGCCGCGAAATTCCTGACCTGGATCGCGGCTTTTCAAACATGCTCAAGAAAATCTACAAGGAGCTCTATGATTCACTTAAAGAGCTGACATCTAAGAGTGCTGGCAGCCGGCCGGCCACTGACGTCACCGCGCCAAGATCCGCACCTGGCGGTGCCAGTGCAGCGCGGCAGGCAATAATGCCGACGAACGCGGAGGCTCAAGCCCTCAACAGCACTCAACGGGGGCCTGAACCAGTAGCGATTGGCTCTGGCAGCACTGGTGCTTGCGCGCAACCAACTAGCTCTCGAGACTTGAGCGCCCTTGCACGCCTGATCCATGCCAAGAGGCTGCACCGGCAGGCCGACGGCGGCGCCGCGCGTGACCCCAACCAGGCCCCCGTTAGACGCCTCGCCTGTGCCACATATGCCTGTGGGAACTTTAGGGAGCCAACCCTATATGACGGCCTGCCGCCCACACGTGTGGCGGTGGGACCAAGCCAAGGAGCTTCGGCAGGGCCGCCAGCACAGCAGCCTGCGAGGTCTGAACCAGCCACAGATCCCGATCCAGATTCGCAGACTCAAGCGGTACTTGGCGCCGAACCAGCCGATGCAACCCCGGCCGGAACCGCTCTGCTGTCACCTACGCGCAACTGCACGAACTCGGAAGGCGGAGGTACGGTACATCAGCAGACGGCTGCACGGCCTCAATGCGGCGCCGGCCTCAGCACTGTATGCAAGGATACTGAACCCCCGGTTGGCGGCAGCGGTAACGGGAATAACATCGGTAGCCCTGCGCGGCTGCTGCATTCCAGGGCCTCGGTGGGAGCAGGCCTAGCTCTCATCTTTCTGTCGCAGACCGCACATCCGCATGCGGCTGTGGAGCCGCACTCCAAAGGACGGTCCCCGCGGCCAAGTTCATTCCAGGAGGGTGCACAAGGACTTCCAGCCACGCAGCTCCCGGCACTTCCCAATGGGGCATCAGACGCAGGCTTAGCGGGTGCACTCCAAGGTGAGGGTGCAGGGAGCCATAGGCACTGTGAGGGAGTCGCACATGGCACCGGTGTGGAGACGCAAATATGCGGCCGAGTTGTTGCACGTGTTGATAAAGGTTCAGCGAGCATTAGTGCCAGTGGCAGAGGGTTATTAGCGAGGCAGTGCATAAAAAGGACGATAGGTTTGGACGATAACGCTTCTTTGGAGTCCATGCCATTAAGCAGAAAGCGGCCGCACGTGGGGGATGTGCAGCAGCTGCCACAGACTTAGCTAATGCATCCTAGGTCAGCACCGTTACAGAGGAACACGTTGCATGTTTGACCAGCTGTTGTTCCAGTAGCAGCGGTTGCAGAGTCGATTGCATGATATCTATTTGATGCCGATTTATGGCTTACGGTCCTGGGGCCATGCTGAGCGGCAAGGCTTACTACGGAAGTTGCCTAGGTGAACAGGATACCGGCAGACCGCCAAGTCGAGGTCGTCCTGAGAAGGTTCATTCGGTGAGCGAGATCAAGCTCTGTGCTTTGCTTCTTTTATGAGTCTCCAGCATCTACTTCTACGTTTCATGACTGTTGTCAGCCGGGCGTGCGGACACCCCTTCCGGAGCCATCTGCAACAGCAAAACATACGGAACCATAAAGCCGTATCGTTGGTTCAAAATTTAATCCGGTATGCTGGCTGCAAACAACAGGGGGGAGGGGAAAGCGGGGAAGGACAATGACGGGTACATATCATAGCGGATCCCGAGTGCGTGGGAGGAGAAGGTTTCATCACCGCTCCAAGGTTGAACAGAAAGACTACCGCGTACGGTTGCGCGCTGGAAAGTGAACGAAGAGTGCGTTCTGGGGCCCGTAAATGATGGCCCTTACAACAGAGAAGAGGTGCCCACTCTAGGATGGGAATGAGGTGCATTAAGAGCGAGGAAAAGGTCGATCTAATGAGTGCACAGGTCCGCAATGAGACGGAAGGTTTACAATTGTAGCCGCCGGAAAGATTGAACCAAAACAACTTTTATGTTGAGATGCGCAGGGATGCGCTGATATTGTGGATACGACATTTTCTTCGGTTGCCGTAAGGCGTATGTACATCTGCCGCATAATCTATCGATTTATGGGCTCACTGTGGACGCAAACGTATGCGATACTTGAACTATTTCTTGCAAGTATAGCTTAGTACTGAAAATCCGTTTCTTGGATTCGTTATTAGTGCCATCATTAGCTGCAAATGCCAACCTACAGCAACTCCATCCTACAGCATAGTCGACTAATCATGGATGCGCTGTCATCCATTCCAGGATGAGTATGAAGGAATATACATCCTTGCCTACGACCCTACATCGACTGGCTTTGTGCACTCTGTCCAAGTGTGCATGGGTGCCAGGTAGGCTTGCTGAGTTGCTTTCCGTGGTGAGCACGCTCGTTGATGTTAAGGTGACTAATTTATTTAGGTGTAGGCTGCTGTTCTCCAGGCGCTTCACTGCAGCCTACATAGCTATCGATAAGCATTTCGGAGTGCACCAAGTCATTGAGGTAAATGAGCAATTTAAAGATGGTTCGTTGTGATGCAGCTATACAGGCTGCTGGTATTCGCCTCAGGCCGATGTCCGGACCCAGCAACATACGGCGGCGCAGCGAGGTTTTGTTCTGGTTTGTCTATGTTATTCTTGTTTATATCGCAGCCTCCGTTGTGCTGGGATATATGTTGCCTACATGCCTAGAGTTCTGGGCTCAAGGACGCACTGGGACCGAATCTTCGTCCCTGCCATGCATGGGAGCTCAGAATGCTCAACGCCCATCGCTGGCGAAAGCTCGACGTACCCCAAAGCGATGCACGATGAACCTGCATTATTCATTTTTGTTTGCAATTTAATTGCAATAATTCAACGAGTTGGATTCTGGTGTTTGTTACAAGCATACAGAGCCATCAGGTCAGGTTCATTTCCTTTTATGGCAAATCGTGCCGCCTTGCGGCACGTAATTGAAAGCGACAGTATCCATGCTGATGGCTTCGGACTTAGATTTGCGCGTATTTACGTGTGGTGGGCAAGAACGCTCGAGCCCGGAATGACAACCATCATCGGAGCGGCATCCAAGCGCTTGCGTAACTTCCCAAAATAAAAGTTACTCATAAAATCCCATCATATTGCACTGTGGCTGGCTTCTGCGGCTAACATGCAAACGACAACACGTGCACGCGCGCACCGCCCCTAGGGCATATATACACACGCACTGGCACGTACCCTGCATGCATATAGCGTATATACGTGTTCAGGCACGACTGTTATGGCACGACCTATATGCCCCTGGAGTTCCAGGTTATACCCCGGCCGAAAGCGCGTCAAAGACCCAACGTTAAGGGCAGGGTGCCCCCATGTCGACGGACGGTGACGACCCCAATTAAAGTGACCTGCGAGCTGACCAGTACCGGAGTTGACGCCTTAGTTGATTCGGCAGATTCCGCTGGATGCTGGTGGTGGGTGCTGAACCTGGGAAAACCACTGATTTCGGAGAAGTCGGTATGGGAGACTGGATGAGGGTGCCCCGAAACACCGGGGAAGGTAGGGACTGCCAGGTTAGTGGCCACGTGATGTACCCCCCTATCCTACACACATATAGCGTATGTAGATCAATAGTCTAACGGGGAAGGCTCACGCAGGTAGCTAGGGCAGCAGGCACAGACGCATGTATGGGGCCCTATACATCTGGGTCCCATAGATGTATAAGGCCCCACCGTTTCTATTTGTTTCTTACTTAGCGATTAAGTACAACTTTGAGGTCGCATTACCAGCCAGGTCCATAGCATTATTTGGAATAATGATTGGGTGTGGAGTTAGACTGTAGGAATGTAGGAGGCTAGGCTGCAGGTATGTAGGAGTGAGCTGCATGCATGATTGTTGGCACTAAATATGGAAGGGGGGCTTTGCTTCACCCGTGGCCACTGCCACCTGGCAGTCCCTACCTTCCCCTGTATTTCGGGCACCCTCATCCGTTCATCCTCAGGGCCACCCTCGGCCCCACATCCACCCTCAACCAGTATGGGGATTATTATACTGCTCTTCATCAGGATCAACCCAGGAACCTCCAGGGACACACTGGCATGCCTTACCAGTTGTGTCCGGACTGGTATGGCCACATTAAAGATGTGTGGCGTATAAAGAGATAGACCTTCATATACCATGGGGCCAAACGCACTGAGCCTGATGGATACACGCAGGATCCTGCACCCTGCATACCTGCGTGACTACTGCATGAGAAAATGTAATACTTATTTGTGATGGTTCTGTTACTACATATTTGGTTGTGTAGGTGATGTTGGCATATATATGTAGTATGGACACACACACACTCCTGCTGCCTGCCTTGTATCACTCCTTTAATATTAAATTATTGGTTCTCCTGAACTTCCTTTCCTCTTGCCTACCTCAGCGTACAACTGACCCTCACAACATATTTAAAGATAGTGCAATAAGCAACTAATTAATGAGTTAAAGTGCGTACTACTACTTGCTACATGGCTCCTCCCCTTCCCTTGGTCACACTGTTTCCCATTCCTCAGAAGCAAGATGTGTCAACAGAGGGTCATCACTGCTACACAGAAGTCAGAGCAGGTTGTGTTTCTGTTCATGACTGATGGTGAGAAGAACCATCTGCAGCAGATAGCAGCACTACAGCAGCAGCTGGGGGTTGTGACAGAGGAGGCGGCCACCAGCTGTGTTGCTGCAGTTCATGGCAGGCCAACATGCGTTTGGGAGATGGAGGTCCATTGAAGATTGAGGAGAAGGTCAAGAACCTGAAAGACTTTGTTTACATTCGTGAGGACTGGTGGGTGGTCCACAATCAGGAGGTCAAGTGGCAAGTAACCAAGGTCATGGTCATTGGTCATCACCTGGCCTGCTGAATGGTGTTGGTGGCACACATGTGCATAAGTACTTTGCATGGGTTTGAGTGCACAAAGTATTATGAAGGTATATATTTTTCATGTAGTATGTGTTTGGTGTGCACATCTGTCGAGTGCATGTGATCATGTGACTGGACAACCCATCCACAATCTGATAACAGGGGTAGTTATTGTCCACACCATGTGGACTGTATTCGAAGTGTATTAACTGGGATTAATGCCCTGGCTCCAGGCACAAATATGTATCACTACAGAAGAATTGTGGAATGGAGGAAGAGGTGGATTAGTTTTGCAAAAAAGGAGACAGAGTACCTGAGTGCCTGCTAGCAGTCCTGCATGTCAGCCAACTGTCACTCCAGGGGCCTCTTGCAGGCACTCAGGTATTCTGTCTCCTTGCATAAGTAATCCATCTCATCCACCATTCTGCAGTTCTTCCTTGTTGATGCGTACTCCTGCAGCCAGGGGATGGATCCCACTTGAGACACTTCAAAGTCCACATGCATGTCCATGTGTAGACGAAAAGTACCCCTTACATTAGATTGTGCATGGGTTGGCCATGACATGGTATGTTCTTGAAAGATGTGCACACCAAACACATACTACATGAAGTATGCATTAGTATCACTTTGTGCACTTCGACCCATGAATATGTGCCAGCACCATACAGCAGGTCTTGACCTTCTCCTCGACCTCCATGACATGCAGCCCTCCATAGCAACTCCCACCCGCATCTTGGCCTGGGCACAAGCTGCAGTAGCACAGCTGGTGGCCGCCTCCTCTGTCACAACCCCCAGCTGCTGCTGTAGTGTTGCTACCTGCTGTGTCAGGATGTTCTTCTCACCAGCAGTCGTGAAAACAACCACCTCATGCTCTGACTTCTGCGTAGCAGTGATGACCCTCTGTTGACACATCCTGCTTCTAAGGAATGGGAAACAGTGTGACGAAGGAAAGGGGAGGAGCTGCCATTTGCAGCAAGTAGTAATAAGCAAGTGTTCCTCGTTGCTTAGTTGCTTATTACGCTATCTGTACATATACTACTTTGTTGTGAGAAGTTGTATACTGAGGCAGGCAAGAGAAAAGGAAGCTCATCAAAACAGCCACCTCGTGGTCTGACTTATGTGTAGCAGCTATGACTCTCTGTTGATACCTCGTGCTTCTATTCTTGTAGTAACCTGGGTGTCTATGGTAATGTCCAGGTTTGTCCAGGTTGGATTGTGTATGGTCATCTTCCGATCAGGCCTTTGCATAAGTGGATATAACAAGAGCTACAGCATTTCAAGGTACGAGTGGTTAACAGATTTTATGTGTTAGGGAGCCTTCTGTTCACCTGAGGCCTTGACAATGTACCAGCTGTAAAGACGCTTGTGAAATCCTTTATGTCATGTCTAACGGATGCTGCTTGTCTGGAAGCTGTACAACACAGGCTGCGGACTATTGCAAGAAGTCCAAAAAGGATGTCACCTTCACCAAAGGCCACCTGGGTCATATGCATGAAAATATTCATTCCGCAGCTGATGGACCCAGTAAGTCATTTGCATGTTTTGTGGGCCTTATCCTGTAGTGTATATGGTAGGCTCAGTGACTGTAGAGCTGCAGCATCTGATGGTGACCTAAGTGTTCACCTTGCATTCCATACCTCTCTGTTACACCCATATTGAGGTGCTCTGCCTGAAGCAAACAGGAGCACTCACCTGTCATGGATGTACTACCTGGCCGTTTGGCAAACAGATAGATCCTGTATGCTGTGGAACGCGTCCTAGATTACCAGGCTCAGCATGTTAGGTAGGCATAAGTAGAAGGTGCACAAGTACCTGTATTTGCAAAGAGACCTACCTATTTCCCTGATTGTTGCTGCTTGTGTGTGTTCTCCCCACCCAAAACACATGTGTCGAGCGTGTGGCTTTAACGGGCACTTATTCATAATTATGAACCAGCTCACAAACCTACAGTGGAACCTTTACTGTACATCAGTTTTCTGGGCCCACCTGCTGCATCTTCCAATCGGGCCTTTGTAGGCCGACACAACAGAGATACAACAATCAGGATAAGACAGTCCGTGAACTAACCTGTCTCTCTACCAAAATTGTTGTATCCCTCCTCACTGCTTATGCACTTATCTGCACGTCTAAACATTCAGTGCCGAATGCTGAATGCTCACAAAATAGACAAAGCATCCAGACGCAATCTCAGAGGTAGTGGAATCTTCAGGATCAAAAAGGTTACAACGTACAGTCAATTAGACGCGATGCAGTGCATTCGGCTATCAGAACTGACGCCAGGCAATCATCATCTAACTGGCTAACAATGCTCAGGCTTGGCTCGGGCCAATCACAGGGTAATCTAGTTCAATATGATAACATTGATGATAATCCGATTGGAGCTCGGTAAAAGCTTAAGCTATTCGGCCGTCCTCGTACATCTATGTATCTGTATATATTTAGCTAGTTGGGCATTGTGGAATCCACGAAATGGGGGATTCTGTGTCTTGCATTGCCAGCTGTATCATTAATGCACCAACTAACAAATGTTAGGATTGAGGCGACAAACATATTTAATGAGCATTAAAATAGCAAGAATTGTTAAGTAATAATATGTGCTATATTATTACTTCAATGCTGGCATGATCGACGCATAAGTGTGAGAAGTGCGATGACCACAGTGGTTAGTCGGCCATTGCCTTACCCCAAGATACCTGAGTCTGCACAGCCCACACATACAGACCTATCGAACTCACCACAGCCGGCTTGAGTGCCAGAGCAGCCGCTCTATCTGCTCTAGCTGCTTTAGCCGCGCTACCTGTAATGTCATGGTGTATCTACGGGTAGTGTCCAGGATTGGACCGCAGACGGTCATCTTCCGATTGGGCCTTTGTAGGCGGACACAACAGAGATACAGCACTACCCACCATGCATATGCATGCAGCAGGAACACCAGCGGCCTCTCGCAGTGCTTGTAGGCGGGTTTGTGCCGCCAGGGTACACACCATACCTCGCCCAATCTTTAATGGCGCTCTGCAGTGAGTTAGGACTTAACGCAAGTTTTGACATGTTTACGTGCTGTTCGGGGGCCAAACGGTGTTACGGTTTGCAGGGACAGGGACCAGGGCAGGGACTTCCCTGACAGGGACCACCAATGAACAGTTGCTTGGCGGGCTAGCGTCTTCTCCCGCAGTGTATTTTGAAAAATGCTTAACAGGAAGAAGTGAACTCCGGTCAGATTGAATCTGTTGGGAAACACAAGCTTCACCGTTCCAGTCGGTCCAGTCAGCCCCCCCCCACACACATACACCTTACAGTCGGACCTCCGCTCCTGGGGCCCAGACCCAACCCTCGTCATTCCTGTACGGCGCTTTCTGTCCATTACTTCCTGTCAAAGTCGTGAGATCACACAGCCCTTCACAAACCCGTTTTGATCAGCCATACAGCAGCTGACAACATTACAGCGTTAACAATCATTTGGGTCAACGTTTCGATGTCGCCACTACGCACGCCGCCTCTTGCTGGCTCCAGCCTGCACCAGCACCCCACTCGGTGATGCCCCACCAACTCATAAAAGTTGTCACCGGCTCAGCAGCAGGTTAGCGGCTCTTTAGCACTTTTTGGCCTCAGTAATATGAACCGCCTGTAATCAGTTGGTAGGGATTGCGGCACCCCGATGGCGGCCATTGCAGCTGCGGGGCTGCTACCCGCCGACAAGCAGATGGGACATGGCAGAAGCTCGCAACCTCCTCCTGCTTCCCGGTCCCACAGGAGTCCAGGTGACGGCTCCCGTGAGCGCCCCTAGGGATCCCACTCGCAACTGGCGCCCCGCACCACTGGCTACACCTCCCCTGTAGGCGCACACCGCAGCGCCTGCTATTGCTGGAATGGACGTTCCCGCGGAGGCCGCAGCCGCGACTGATGGACCAAATCTATACCTGTCAAATGCAGCGCTGCGTTGAACACCCGGCAGTTGTTGGACTGCCAGCCGGGGTCGAGAGCCCCAGACCTGCTCCGCCGGGTTCTCCCAGGAGGGCAGCGCCCGCCGCTTCCCGCCCTTTCCCTTCTTCATACCCGCCCCAAATCCCCGTCTGGGGCCTGCAGCTCCCAACGACGGCGTGGCATCTGAGGACGAGGTGGAGGCATCCCCCCCCGCTTCACCTAGGCCCGCCATCGCCATGGGCGGTGTAAGCGCCATATACATCAGCTGGTGCCTTCCCCGCTCTCCCTGTTTATACAGATCAGGCACTGGCGTGAAGCCGTACGCGCTGTAGAACGAAATTGCGTTGGGGTTGTACTCCGCCACATGCAACAGCATAGACTTGCATCTGCACCGGGCAAGAGCAGGGTAGGCCGTGTCACCCCTCAGCCACTGAGCCACTGAGCCACTGGGTCAAGGGCCGGTCCAGAACCTCGCCCCATGCATGGAGCAGATCACTCACAGCGCTTCATGCTGCCCGCAGTTGAGCCCCACACAAGGTGCAACGTGCTGGAAAAGGCTCTCTCTTCAATCACCTTGTGCGTCATGCCACACACACATACACACACAGTCTCACATGACCCTCATTCCCATATGCCCGGCGGTTAGGGCCTCAAGTACTGCCAGTTCATCGCGCCCTTGGGCCCCACATTTTGACGGGCTCTGGCCTTCAGAGTGTTTTGAGGTCGTCCTCCTTCTCGCCCTGGCCCTGGCGATGGCATCCTCACCTTCCCCCTGACACTCCATCTCCTCTCGCCCTTGCCCTCGCACTCACCTCGGCCCCCCATTTACTCACCCCGCCTGCTCAGCCACCTCCCGCACCAAGTCAATCAGCTGTGAGCCCAGACCCTGCCGGCGGTACTCGTACGATACGCCAATGTACCAAACCGCCACCGCAAGGTCCTGCGGGCCACGACACCCGACAGCTTGCATGGCCGCCGCCAGCTCCCGAGGACTGGACCTCAGTGGTGCTGTAGCACCCAGGTGGGCAGCCGGGCTGAGGCCGGAGCTGAGGCCGGCGCCACCGTTCTGCAGGGGCCGGGGAAAGGGAGGCAGGGGCGCAGGGGCCGGGGAAAGGGAGGCAGGGGCGCAGGGGCCGGGTGAATCCACGAGACAAACAATGCACGCCGAAGGATTGAGTAGCTGGGCGGCTGGTGCGATGTACAGGGATGAATAGGAGCCACGAAGGTCCCACCAGGAGAGGCCGTACACTGGTGTTGGGAAGTAGAAACGTCGCAATCAACCCCCCAAGAGGCCTTATTATTATTCTCACCCTGCAGCACATGGAGGACTTTTTCATACGCTTCGGCCCCAGGTATGCCCACATGATGGTCGAACAACCGCACCCCGCATGCCTGCAAATCGATTCGCTCGCTTCGTCCTCCCCACATGTCCACAACGAGGCTCTATCCCCCATACAGGGGAAGGATGCGGCCCCACCTCGCACCTAGCCCACCCGCCCACCCACCCGTGCATTGCTGTGATCGACAGAGGCTGCAGAGGTCCCTTCCTCCTCCTCGGCCTCCACCCGTGCGAGCAGCTGCTCAAATCCCCCAGGCTGCCTGCAGATCTCTGCGACCACGAAGGCCACTGGGACACCTTGACCCTGAGTCTCCTGGTCGGCAAAGGCGCCCAGAGAGATGTAACTGCAGAGGGGCCGGCGGGGAGGGGCAAAGGCAGCCAGGAGGGCCCGCGGAGGGGATGACGTTATGCCGATGTGCAGGGAAAGGGTCTCGGGGGCCTTGAGGAAAGCTTTGTGTATATTACTGTACATGTCTCCGGACAAATGCTATAATATAGGTATAGTATAGGTACTCCATCGTTATCGTTAGTAGCGTATTAGATTCTCTCTGCACCCCGAATGTTCGTATGCTATGCTGAGTTGTTCCACCAGCCGGTCAGGTGGACCTGCAAATACTGAAGCGCGCTGTGCGTCCCCCCCCCCCGTATGGGGACTTGACGATGCGGTGCAATCACACAAGCAGTCAACCTGGAGAGTTAGCAAACCAGACTAACCAGACCTGGACCCGGACCCAAATCGATCCTGCTGAATCGATCCCGCTGGCCATCCGGCACCCCAGGCTTTGGGTCCACCTGACCGGCTGGTGGAAAAACTCAGCATAGCATTCAAACATTCGGGGTGCAGAGAGAATCTAATACGCTACTAACGATAACGATGGAGTACTATACTATATCATATCATTTGTCCAGGTGGGCACATGATGCGGTCGATAAAAATGAGAGTGTGGATGAGGGTGGGGATGGGGGCAGGGGGCCATGCGGCGGGTGCACATGGGAGGGTTAGGGGTCTCCGTACTGCATGGGCTGGCAGGGGCTATGCCGCACTATTCATTACTCAGTTGCTCAGTTCACTGGGGCCTGCTAGGAACGCTGCAATAACAATAACACTCTTCATGTTGGGAGACAGGGAGGGACATGGTAAACGCTGGTGCCTTGAGTCCCTGTCAACCGGCCGGAGCGCTTGCTTGGTAATCAACTCTCGTCCAACGATGCAGCTGCGCAAAGCTGACAGATGGATGGAAGGCCCCAAGGCGCTGGGTATTGCAGGAGGTAACTCCGTGCATTGTTCATGCAGCAGGTCGCTCGCTAGTCAGCCAAGAAGGCCAAGGGCTTATTTTGTCCTCACACAGCTGCCGTACTTGTTGCCGTGCTTGCAGGTGCATTACAAGACAGAGACGGGGCACCATTTAGTCAATTGCCTGTTGGCGAAAGTAGCTTAAAAGTAACGCGATGGACGGTAAGGTAAAAATCCAGAGACATTAAAGGCCAAGCTAGGCAAATCCAAAACCCTAGCACACCTTGGACGGCTTAGCTCCTTCCAGGTTAGATCGACGTCGACACTTTTAAACCCAAATTCGCAATCTTTTGCGGTGCGTGCCTGAGAAACGATGGCCGCGAGTTTGGTGTCGCCGCCGACGTGCAAGCACGGGGAGGCAAGGGCTCCGACGCTCACCTTGATATCGCGAAGGTCCTTCTCTACAAGCGGACGAAATTCAATACTCCTACGAACAAGTAGTTTTTGGAGAACTCGACTTGCTTCATCTTTCGGTAGCTCTTTCACGACTTCACGAATTTCGATGGGCAACAAAGCTAAAGCCTCGTCTAAAGAAAGACTGCTCATACTTAATGCCTTATGCCAAAAGCCGGCATCAATCTTTTAGCAACCAAGTAATAACGCGCTTCTTTCGTAAAGAGCACTGAGCCTGGGTTGCGCCTCTGTTTTGCACAGCTGGCACGGCGGGCTTCGCACCGGTAGACTGTGACTTATATCACATTCATGGCTATTAACAAAAAGGCAATGCTCAATGCAATGTGCACGGCATTTTAAAGTACAGCGTACGACATAACACAGATGGGTGCACACCAGGCCACACTCATGTGCACCTCATTAAAGGCGCAGCCGTCAACAATGACCAGTTTCAACGACGAGTATACTTGACGCATTCGTGCAAGCCATAAGGTCTCAAATTACTAACGCCTACCCCCAACACAGATAACTATATGTATGGATAACACAACAAGTTCGGGTCCTACACGCACCAACTCAGCGTATTGCATTCTCAATTCCCCCTCCCGTAAGAAAAATATTGAGGAATGTCTAGGCGCAAGGAAAACTGCATCCCGAAGACGACTGCCGAGAGATGCTGGAATTGAATTACGCCACGAAAAGGAAAATCCCCACCTGCCTGTCGCTCTAGCCGCAGTCTGCTGTCCACTCCAAGCCGAAGATATTCACAGTAGCCTTTTACGAACGAGGAACAAGATGGTGTCCATCTCTCAGCAGATCCTTGCAGGCGAACTCGTGCCGATGCATACCTACCCCTGTTGTCGACAGAGGGGACCCCTCCGACTACGTATCTGCAGGCCGCGTGGATGCTTACCCTAAATAGTCTGCACTGCCGAGCATCCCACTTGGCCCTTGACCTATCGCTTGGCAACGAGCAGTACGCGCTACTGCAAACCCTCACCCTGCCCAATCAATGGGCGATTTCCCTGAGCTTTAACCCTGCCGCCACCGCTGCACAAACCCAGGCCCTCAATCTAGAATTATATCCTGAATGCGTCCTTCATGCCCCTCCCTCAAAGTGCCATCTCGGCCTGGAGCGCCTCAAGTTCCAACTCCTCTTGCGTCTTGGCCGCCGGCTGCTTCTGCTTCTGGGGAACAGATGGCATCTTCTGCGATGCTGCCTGCGCAGCCGCCGGTACCTTAGTGACGGGAACAGGCGCTGGCTCCAGAAGTTCCTTATCCAGCTCCGTCGCCTCAATCTCTTCGAGCTCAGCCAAAAGCTCGTCTTCATCAAGGTCAGCGCCAAGCCCTAACGGGGCTGCGAACACCTCGTTGAGCTGGCGCATCTGGTCTGTCGTCTCATTGATTTCGTCCACCACCTTGTCCACATTCTCAATCTTCATCACCCGCATGTTCTCCTTAGCAGCTAACGCAGCGGTGTGCATGGAGGACACTACCTCGGTTGTCGTGCGCTGGCCCTCCAACATCATACGCTGCTCATTTACGCGCATAATCATATTGTCCAGGTTAGCAATCTCATTTTCCAAAAGCTTCTTCTTCTTTAAGCACTGCAGTGCCTGCGCCTTCTTCTTCTCGCTAAGAAATTTTTTGGCCTTCTCCTGTTCCTGGTCCATGCGCTTCTCCAGCAGAGATTTGCGCTTCTCAAGGGACTCCTCATGTTCAGTTAAGTTCTGGATTGCAGAAATAGTCTTGTTTGCAGCAGAGGCGGAAGACTGCGAGACCCCGCTTGGCGGAGCCTTTTGCCCGAAAAGCTTTTTGAACATTGTATCTGTTATGAACTATGGGCTAATGGGAAAATTATGGTAGGTTGGGGGTCAGGCATCCAGCATTTAGTGTCCGTAAGAACCTGTATGGGTCACGGAAGCTACCTTGGAAGATGTGCAGGCTACGGACAGCGAGTCTCCCGACAGATAATGATGGCTATATACGCCGATATTCTTAATGAATATGGGATTGTTTTTACCTTGATCGCAGGAAGCAGAATGAAGCTATGGTACGGCACGCCCGTTAAGAAGGTGCCACAGCGCAGTTGATTCACCTGCGTAAAGGTACATGAGGGTTGTGGACAAGAAGTGCGCTTCCTTGTAACTGCAAGCGACTGGTCCTGGGCCTGGCTTCTATTTTAAGCAGGTGCAACGGAAGCCCGAATACTCAGATTGCTGAGCGTTTATCTGTCAACCCAGGATGGCTTTCTCTCCTGCAAACCTGCTACCTCTTAGTGGGGGCTCACCAGAAAGCATAGGCGAACCCGCGCGCTTCGGCGTGCTCACCGTCAGTGACCGTGCTAGTGCTGGCGTCTATGAAGATTTAAGCGGCCCCGCCGTCCTAAGCTTTTTTGCCGAGGCGGTGGAGTCACCCTGGGAGGCCGTGTACCGGGTGGTTGCCGACGAGCAACCCGAAATTGAGAAGGCGCTCATCGATATGGTGGGTGGGCAAAAGGGACCAAACGGGGTATAGCAGACGCGATGGGCGATCACGTAACATTGCGGCAACGAGGCGCTCAGCTGGATAGCCCGGGAACCATAAAGCTCCGCACGTGCCGGCACGTACGCAGTGACGAGGTTCGTATGCTGCGTTTGTTTTTCCGCAACCAAGCAAGCTATGAACCTTCCCTGAGAATGCATTGGGGGGGCTGTCCACAGCTACATGCAGAACAGCGCAGAACGATGGCGAAGATGGCCGCACGAAGAAGGGTGTTTCGGAACCGGAGTCGAGTTGTGCACGTCCTAACTGTAATCGGCTGACCTGAGCGCCCTGAGGGGCAACGCCGATCCAAAGCTGCTCTTCAGATGGTGCACCTCGGTCCACCGACCGATCCTCGGGGGCCAGGCGACTGCACATCTGGCATGAGGGGTGGCAAAACAGAGGAGGAGATGCAGGAGTGCCGTGCCACACTGCCCATTGTGCTTTATCCAAGCCAGTTCTTTATTCCACATATTGACCTGGCATGCCAGCCTGCTGGTTTGGGTATATGATGCCGGAAAGGGAGCATGACTGGGCGTGGATGAAAGAGGTTCAGAGACTGGGACGAACCGGCACCGGTGTAGCTTGTTACAAATTGGGCCCCGCCCCCAACTGGAAGCCTCTGATTAATTGGTACATGCAAAAACACGTATATCGTGTATGTAGGGGAGTGTATGGGCCCCGGCACGGGTCCGCCCCACGCTATGGCTTTGAGCTCCCCTGCAGACCACCCGCTCTGCCTCCGCCAGCCTCCACCCCCCTCCCTGCCTTCGCCAGCCCTTACCCTCTCCCACCTTTGCCTCCTCCAGCCCCCCTCTCCTTTCGCCTGCGCCGTGCCCGTCCCGTTGTCTCCCCAAGGGATGCACGGCTGGCATCGATTCCGTGGACGCCGTACTCTGTCCCGCTGCTCCTCCTTACCCCTCGCCGCCTAAACCCTGGTCACCCCAATCACAACATTTCCCGAGGGGCCATTCCCCTCCACACGGGGTTTATTTACTACGTAACACTCGACTTCGGGTTGCCGTGTGCCGCTGCGCCGCCCTGCCATGCTCTGGGACACGGTCCATCCTCGTACCCGCCGGTCCAGGCCGACCGCGAGGGCTGCTGTCTGATCGTCACGACGGGCGGCACGGGACCCGCACCTCGGGATGTGACCCCGGAGGCCACCGAGGCGGTGTGCAGCCGGATGATGCCGGGATACGGAGAACAGATGCGGGCTATCGGCCTTAGGTGGGGACGGGGACGGGGACGGGGACGGGGACGGGGACGGGGACGGGGACGGGGACGGGGACGGGGACGGGGACGGGGACGGGGACGTAAACAGCTGGTCTTGGGGTACATCGGCTCAAGACACGGGAGGGGGGTGCCAGGCTGCCGAGGCCTTGCGAGAGGGACCTGGAAGAGCTGCACTGAACCACCTCGTTGGGGGTGAGAGGAAGTGGTGGCGGGGCCTGCTGCTGGCGGGAGTGACCACATCCAGCCGAGAATGAAGTGGGGAGCTGGCGGGCAGTGCACACCGGAGGCACTGATTGGCTGCGGCCGGCGGTCCCGGTGCTGTGCCGGTGTATGTAGGTATGGGTTGGGTGGAGCAGGGGAGGAGGGGAGGAGGGGAGGAGGGGAGACGAGGAGGAGGGGAGCAGGGGAGGTAAAACGACGCACACGTGCGATACCTCTTGGAGGGAGAGGCCCCATGCGGGCGGCCCTGGCTGGCGACGACGGGCTTTCCAGTTAGGCCGAACCCCGTGCAGGGCCGCTATTGTCCTCAGAGACCTCTCTTTAGGCGCGAGGGCGGGCTAATACGAGAGCGGGGTAATGGCGGGGCCATCACTGACCTGGACCCTCGACCGGGGGTAGGGAAGAGCGGGGGGGGGTCTCCGCCGGGGGGGTGCGTGCAGGGGGCAGGTTGGCGTCTCGTTCGGTCATTAACTCGCCATCATCAAAGCCCTTCATGTAACACAGAACATTACTTTTGCCCATGGCCATATTTGTCTATTCACCGGGCACACGACGTTAGGAAATGGGGGGTGGGGAGGGAGGAGGATCCCGACTCACGGCCCAGGCATGCGAGTGCCGGTCCCAGTGGGAAGTGGGTGACTGTGCGGACACTCTGCCCTCTAGTTATACCTTTCAAACACACATACATAATATGTACGTCAGGATCAGCCGCCGCTCTGTAAAATAAAACATATTTAACCTCACGCCGTGGTTGTTGAAGTATAGCCGGCCTTCCCCCGGGGCCGGATTCGTGGGTTCGCAGGTACGTGCCCACTGCCGTCCTGTCACGCCAGACGGCGGGTATCCGCGGCCGTACGCTCATCATCAACCTGCCGGGGAAACCCAAGTCCATCAGAGAAACCTTCGACGAGGTGTTCCAGTCTATACCCTATTGCATCCAGCTGCTAGAAGGGCCCTACATTGAGACGGTGCCGGCGGTAGTTCAGGCCTTCAGGCCGCCAAATGACCGACGAGTTGCGAAGGCCCCGAAGGCAGCGTCATGACGCCGTGCATCATCGGTCGGGGGTTGGGAGGGGCGGTCACTGTGCATTACGCGCTGTGTAAGTAATGCCAACAGGTAGAGTACGGAAGCGTTGTACTGGTTCCGAGGGATTTGCCCGTGTGCTGACAACCCAACTAAATAGAATTGTCCTGTGGAAATGGCTGGGCTGAGTTATACCGAGTTGAGCATCTTTTATGGACAGCACCCAAGGATTTGCTGGCAGTCCTTGTTGTGTGATGGTGTTGGTGACGATTAACTTAACAGGGGCTTGGTTTGCTGAGTGACTTCCGCCTACATGCGAGTAAACGACTGATGGGCAAACGGGTTTTGCGATCGTCCCGTTGGCATATGGATTGAAATTTTTGGGTTGAAACAGATCGCAAATTTTGTAGTTATTATAACTACGCCGATTAGTATATGCTGGAATGCAACCGTTTTTACCGCTCTTCACCGTTCCTGCCATTGTAACAGAAACGTCTGCGTTACCGGACTACCGGTCGTGTTTGAGAGTTGAGAGCTTGAACACTTGGCACATCAATACCAAATTGTGTCGATCCAAGAGTACATTTATTAGCACATCACCCGTGTATCTTGATTAAGTATTACAGGAACGGTAGTAATGGCTTAGCTGATTAACTTGCAAAACCGAGGTTGCGGCCGTTACTGGATAGTGCGTATTGGCTTTGAACGAGTATCCGTATCCATTAATCAGCAGACACACACTCTTGAAAACAGAATAGTGTCACCTATGGCTGCTCCCGATGTCACCTCCAGTCCTGGCGAAACAAGCACGTCTTCAGCATCTCTGACAACGGTAATTATATAAATCTTTTAATGATACTCAGGAATTATTCCGAACTACCATTAATCGTATTAAGGGGCCTGACCGTGGCCCATTGTTTGTGTGCGCGCCTTAGCAGATGCGAATGTATACCATGCACAGGGCCCCGATTACTACACCTTCTACGATGTATTTTTCTGGCGCGATGCCCCTGACTGGTACCGGAAAACATTTCATGCGACGGGCTTCGGGCTGGCTGTCTGTGCTCTGAAGCAATTCCTGAACAGGTGTGGCCCCTTCGCGTCCATATAAGGAGCCAACATATCAAAAGGGTAACACGCATCCGGGTTTTATATTGCCGGAAAGGGAGCATGACTGGGCGTGGATGAAAGAGGTTCAGAGACTGGGACGAACCGGTACCGGTGTAGCTTGTTACAAATTGGGCCCCGGCCCCAACTGGAAGCCTCTGATTAATTCGTACATGCCAAAAAACACCTTCCTATTCTTTGACCGCGACGTCAGAAGTTAGCGCAGCTTAGGAGTTATTTGCCCTACATCTGCTGATCATCCTGCGCAGGCACGAGCTGGAGGTCTTCCTTCCCCCACGATCCAAAGTTTTGCCGACTTCGCTCCAGTCCGGATATCGAAACTCGCAAATGCTGAAATACGGATTCTTGCGTGTCGGCCAGGAGGTGTCTGTCATCGCCGGGGTATCAGGTGAAAGAGCGGTTGTACGGGTTGTACGGGATGGGTCTATCTTTTTACCAGGTACGGTACGTACAGACAGCGTGATGTGGTGATTCGCTTTAATTACGGCGCGGATTTTTTCAGAAGCAGCAGATGTGACCGTGCCTTCTCAAGTCACAAACACGAGCCCTGGACCATCCAGTTACAATAGGCCACTGTGTTGCACAAATCATGTTGTTGTGGTGATGCCTTTCTTTACTCTTTTGATAGTTAGTGCCCGCGGTGGGCCCAGATTGCGCCATGCACGCAGGTGGGGGTTCAAGACCAGGATTAACAAATAACATCCGATACTCGATAACGCCCGCATCGCAGGTTTGTATTACGCCGGTGCCTATTACCTAGGGGAGTTTCGAGGACAGCACACTTGGCATAACTTCGCTGCCAGCGGGGCTGCCGCGGGCGCAGGCAGTGCTTTATGGTTGCTGCGACCCTTCCGTGTTCGGCCGGTCATGTTCGCGTCGGTCCTAGGAGCTGCGCTGGGGGGCAGCGGTGCACTGGCGGTGTCTATGCTAGGGCAGCCGTTTTGGGAGGAAGGTCATGACTTTGAAGGTTATTTCCTGGGCAGTAAGGTTAATCTGAAAGCCAAGCAAAAGCAGGCGGAGGAACAGACGCAGACTTAATAAATTCTGGTCGAAAGCATAACATTCCAAGCAAGTTAGGAGGCGACTCAATGAGTGCATATTTGAATGGTGGAAATATGCGCGGGGCACAGATAGGAGGACAGGACGTGTACCTATGATTGGTGTAGGGCTGGAGAGGGTATTATTGTGCCAAGGCATGGGTACGCTTGCAAGCGACTTAAAGCTTGCTTGGGAAGGATGTTACCAGTTGGCGGATGTAAACGGGTCGACGTCTTTTAGACCCATGGGCCTGGCAAATCCCGCCCCAGAGGGCAGTTCTGCTGCCAAGATTAAGTAAATGCCATTTCATCTTCCCGTAATATTAAGTCAATCATGTTTGGATTGTGATTAGTTGTGCTGGATGGTTCCAAGCTTGTAGAGATGAATACTATTGTTCCTGACAGACGACATATTCTAAAAAGCAACCTTTGATGCCAGTTAAGGTATGTTATGCAATGTATTCACATACTATGAAAACAAGCGAGAGAACAAAACTGCTATACGGGCCTCCTGCAGTACGGCCCCGTCGGCGACCCCAAGCAAAGGACGCAGAGCAGCAACAGACCCTCTCTTTCCAACCTTCGAGGAGCCCGTGTAATTGAAATGGCCCCGAAAGGTATGACAGTTTTTCTGTTCACTTTGGCGGCGCTGTTTTTAAGTAGGAAACTAACTTTTCCTGGGCTTCATTCCTTATAGACAGAACTAATAAAATATTTATGGATTTACTTTACGTCTTGTTGAACCAGAAAAAAATTAGTCTGACGCTGGCTGCGTCTGCGCGCAGGCAAGGGCGACGCTAAGGCGGTGGCCGCCAAGGCTGCCAAGGCTGTTAAGAAGGGCAGCTTTAAGAAGAGTCGGAAGCCCCGATACTCCGTCGTGTTCCACCGACCTAAGACCCTGAAGCGGACCCGGGAGGGCAAGTACCCCAGGATCAGGTGAGATTCAAAAGATATTTATGACAAGAAATGTTACTGTATACCTTTCTTGCGACGGCGTTATTGTGCCTGTGGAAACGCTGCAATGTGGATTGGCGGTGCGGCGGCGGGTCGTGGCTGTACGGAGTTCAGTTCTGGCATGTTGCACTTGTAAAAGCGTCCACTTCACAATTAATTGTACCGGCTGGCAAAATGCACTCCATCTGCAGCCCTGTCAGGGCACGACTTGTGTGGCGTTCACAGCTGGAGCGGCTTGGCAGCGACCAGGATGCTGGACTGATCGGGGGGTTGGTGTGGGCTCTGGCTGTCTACGCACCCAGACCGAGGCCCAGGGGTGGGGTACACATTGCCCCTTAGCCCAGAGTCTTACCCCCGAGGGGTTGACCATGTTCATTAGCTTAAAGCCACATGAGCAGACTATGTTCATTCTGCTCCCGCATATGCCTCTCGTTTGGATATGCAGCACGCCTTCTCTCCAAAAGCTCGACCAGTATGCTGTCCTCAAGTACCCGCTGACAACTGAGTCCGCGATGAAGAAGATTGAGGATAACAATACTCTGGTCTTCATTGTTGACCTTAAGGCCAACAAGAAGCAGATTAAGGATGCCGTACAGCGTATGTACGACATTCAGACCAAGAAGGTCAACACTCTGATTAGGTACGCGCTCCGTTTGGGTTCAGAGGAATAATGATATTGCCCCTGGATCGAGTTCCTGGCTCTCGCTAAATGTGTTGTTGCTGCCCGTGTAGGCCCGATGGGCAGAAGAAGGCGTACGTCTGCCTTACGGCCGACTACGATGCCCTGGACGTTGCCAACAAGATCGGCATCATCTAAAGCACTCGAATTGGCTGGGAAGCGACGAGTGCAGTGTCGAATGTAACGCTGTACGTGTGACTACATGTTGCCATCTTTTGCCTGTGAAACAAGGGGCCCAGTGCAGCTTAAGATCGGCAGCAAAAGAAGTTGCAGCAGTCGGCAGCTATTTATTTCCTGGTACGTGGTCCAGCAGTGCAGTTCCTTGCGCAGAACGGAATCATGTATGGCGAGAGCGCAGCTGGAGTGGACCAGAGGTCTGATGTGAAAAAGCCAAATCATGACAGCCTTTTAGGTAGAGCAGTGAAGGCGGCGACCACAAGGTGAGACGTGTAGCCGCGTGCCAAACACGCAGCAGGGTGAAAAGGGCGTCTGGTAATACAGGGAACCAAAAGCACAGGAGACTTCTTTACAAAGCCTTTTCTAGTCTTTATGACATCGAAACAACGATACCATGAAATGATCTTGCACTTGTTTTTCTGCATTATCATGCATTGCGGGCACATTTGCGCGAAATCCTAATTTCATAGTAGAGTACGGCGCGCTGTTAGCGCGCTCACACTGGGCCCGTGGGCAAACATTGGCTGGGGAGCAATTCTATATTGCCGTCTGTATCGGCATCGGCAATAACAATTTAACAGCTACATAGTACAGTATGGACAGAAGTCCCTAACTGTCCAGTCAGGGAGGAGTTGTCTGCGGTGTCTAACTAGATGGGCGACAGCTCCTTGAACCAGCGGGTGCAAATCCACTTGCTGCCTGCGCGGACCGCCTCAGCGGAGTGTAGCGATGTAATGTCCTCAGTGCCGTCTACCAAGCAGGACCTGCGGTGAGAGGAGGGGGTGGCCTGTGATTGCCGCCGGCATGTATGAAGCTGACCTCGGCAAGCGTCGAGGGCAATTGCATGCGGCGCTACACAGAGCGTTTGCAGTACAGCGGGATGTGGATGCATTTCTACAGTCTCTGAGCACATGACAGTGATGACTTGATAGCTAGTTTTTTTGCATGTATCGCAACGAACGTACGAGGCATCCACGTGGGCGGGCGCGGAACGTATATGGCATTGAAGCATTGGCAGCAGCAGATTCCGCCTGTACATATGTAGCTTGGAATCGATTTGTCGTTTCGCCCTCATGTACGGCGAGAAACCGCATGTTAACTGACTCACCAGAAGATTACAGCACGACCCTTTGCCGGGAAGATGCGCAGGCCGGGTCGGGGCACATTCATTTGGTGCAGCTGTAGCGTGAGCTGCGGAATTGCGCTCAAGTTGGGCATAACTTCACATAACTTGTCCAGGGAGGGCAGGCCGGTGGATCTGGAAGGAGAAGAGAGCCCAGGGCGTTGCAGTAGTGAGTGGGACGTGGACCCGGGGACAGGAGGGAGTGAGAGGCAGCATGTCTACATGACGCCGCGATAACGGGTCATTGTTAGTAGTTACGGGAGATTGTTACTGTTTCGCGTTGTCCAACCACGAAATATGAAAAGGGCAACATTGTTTTCCATTTCACTCTGGGCTCGTATGAAGATTAAATGCCCTGAGGAAAGTGCGCAAAACGTTGGCACCTAGCGCACAAGCCTCCCCTCACAGATACACCGCGAAGGCAGTCAAGGAATGAAGAGAGTAAACCATCCCCACTTGGACTCTCCCTAGCACCCTAGTGGATTGTGTTCCGGGCCCCCAAGTAGTTGCGCGCGTACGATCATCACAGCCCTCAGGCGGCCATAACCCTTCCTTCCTGTAAAGCAATACAATAAACGCACGGCTTTATTGATGTTCGTAAATTGGATACGTCTACTCGACAAAGCGTCCACCCTGAGCCTTTAGAACCTCACGCAGTTCCACAGGATATCGCTCTCCCCAGTCCTCCACGATCATCTTTTCGCGGACAGCACTCACTTGGGAAAGAAGGTGGATCCCCCTTTAGGCGTGTCCTCCAGATACACGATGATTGTGGCGGCCCGGCTGATGACCCCACCCGCCTTGTTGTCGTAGTGCTCGCTGTAGAAGCCGCCCACGTCATAGCTGACAACCTGGCCGGGCAGAGGCTCGAGCTGAGACGGACAAACAAACGGCGTGGCGCCCCACTCACAAACGACGTAACCTGACCGAGCCAACACAACCGTACGTTCGGAGCTATAGACATTACTGGCGTGCGGCATTCAGGGTTCGTGCATCGTCAGCCCCTAACGGCCCCCTGACATCCACGCGACCAGAGCCTCTCCCTCCCACCTGCTCACCTGCAACGCCTCGCTCTTGACCAGGGTGGGCTGGGTTCCCCCCGTCACTTCGGGGCGCTCCAAGAGCTGCTGGATGCGGGCCTCCACACCAACCACCTCCGGCAATCGGGCCGAGTCACCCGTGAAGAAGGTAGACCGGCTCACCCGGCTGGGGGTCTCCGCCCCTGACAAGGTGGGGAAAGAGGGGAGGGAGGCAGACGCACGGGCGGGGGGGGGCTAGGGAAGGCGAATAACTGAGAATGATACCGCTGTAGACGCGGGAGGGGGGGGCGTTGGCGAGCCGGGCGCTAGGGTGGAAGGGAAATCATCTCCTCCAACCTCCGGACAGCCATTCCGTCCCATGGCATCCGGGACCACTGCACCATGTAGGTGCGGGGAAGCCACCTAACGGCTCAAGACATCCTAGTACTGCTTCGTGAGCTCCGCCATCCCGCCTGCCCTCTAGCCGCCTCCAGGAGAAGCTCCTCGGGGGACACTGGCGGGTAGGGGGAAGCATGTCCCTGCGGAGCGACAAGGCCGAAGATGCCAAAGAACCGGACCCTACTCGTCAAACTGTGCGCTCCCAAACGCCTCCCCTTCCCGCCTTCCACACACGTGCGGCCCCCTGGCGGCTCACCAGTTGATACCCGGCTGCGAATGAGACGGGGCTCGGATATGGCTCTCAGCGCATCACACAGGCAGGCGGGCAGGAAGTCGTCCACCACCACGATGCGGGGACTCAAACTTGCCTGTGGAAGAGGACCGGGGCAGGAGGAGCGCGGCTGAGGGGGTGCGGCTGAGGGGGTGCGGGTGAGGGGGCAGGGGAGGTAGATTGGAAGAATAGACGAGCGTTGCGGTATTCGCACAACCTTTTGCGACCCCCGCCCCCACCCCTCAGCCACAGAAAGGCCAAGTTCGGCCGACCTTCTCGCCTCCCCCGAGCGTCCGATAGGTTGTAGCGCTCTCCAGCTCCTCCCTGACTAGCAGCAGGTTCCAAAACTCCTAAATCCCACCAAATCCAACTTCTGCAGAAGGCACAGTATTATACGGTCGACGGACCCCAGATGCTCACCAGCAGCACCTCACAGTCGGACACGGGCCGGATGCGCTCCATCGCGGGGCGGGGCGGCGGCGTGTACGACACCAGATGACCCTGCTGTCGCTGATCCGAGGTACGACATGCGCAACGCTCCGAAACCACGTCACCGCTGCTGATACTGCTGAGGGCACTGCACCCTAAGCCCGTCGCCGCCGGCTGCGGGCCCGCCTCCTCCCGGCTGCTGCTGCTGCTGCTGTTGCTGCCGTGAATGCCACCACCGCCGCCGCCGCCATCACCGCCTCGACGACCTACCCCGCCGCTGCCGCTGCCACTACCGCCCAGGGCGAGGGCTGCTGCCCTGTTGCGCATGTAGGCGGGTGCCACGCCCTCACCTCCCAGTACCTCCTCCGCGGGCATGGGCGGGTGCACCAGGGTTGCTGCCACCCGCAGGCGAGTGCATCCTAGCAGCTCGTCCAGTTCTGTCGCGGACAGCAGCCCCTGCACTCCCCAGCCCCGATGACCGGGGCGAAACAGATGAGATAACTCGCCTGGCGGCAGTGGGGGGTGAGGGTGAGGGGGGGGATGGCTCGGGGGTGGCAGAAGGCGAGTGGAACGAGCCAGCTGGTGCTGGTGCTGAAGGAACGAGGACTAGCTGACCGTGCAGGTGGACGGGGTGTTAAATGAGTCACGAGGACAAAATGGTCGTGATGAGGACACTCCGTGAACGCGGGCAGGCATGGGGGGCAGCCTCCCTCCTTCCCTCCCTCCCTCCTACCCCTTTCCCTCTCTTGCCGTGTACGTCGGCCCCCTCCCCCTTCTTCCTGTCTCTCCGGATAGACGTTCCAAAACCCACCTGATGCCGTACAAAGCAATACAGATTTCACGCAGGCTGTACACACGCCGTTCACAATCCCCCCTTCAAACAATCTCTCCAACATAAGACACACACACACACACACTCGCACCTGGCACCATGATTTTCTTGACTTCGCTGCCGGCGTCATCCAGACCCGCGACCTCCATTCTCCACGTCAGCCAAAGCTCCTCCCCCCCCCCTTCCCCTGAATGCTGCTGCTTTAGCTCACACGGGTAGACGGACTTCCCGAAATGCCCAGCCACGCCCACGGCCTCCAGCCCAACTGCGGCGGCAGTAGCACCCCGGCCCGGTAGCCCTCCGGCGGCGGCGGCGGCGGGCACGGCGGGGGGGAGGCTCAGACAGGCTTCCGCCGGGCTGGCGGCGGGGCGGGAGTCACCGGGGCGTGGATCGGACACCCAGCTGCTCCCAAGCAGAGGGGGTTGGGGACTTCGTTCGGAAATGATCGCGCCCTTCCCAATAGCGGCGGTGGCGGCAGGGACGGCAGCGGCGGCAGCGGTGGCGGCGGCGGGGCAGCGGCGGCGACCGCCGGGTGTGTGCAGCAAGTAGAGAGACACCCGACTGGCGTCATGGTCGAATAAGGCCCAGCAGAGGCGCCTGCGTGGAGTGACGCGGTTGCAGTCCGTTATGTGTATGTGTATGTGGCGGCACAGGAGGCGAGGCGTTTAGTCGGCGGCGGCAGCGACGGCGACAGTGCGGGCCTCGAAATTGGGTTGAAAATGGGTTTCGGCGAGTAACGTACCTCATACCGCTGATGTGCTTGTACCTTCAGCGAATACATCAGCGGGATGAACATGTTCAAATATTTGCGCAGACATTTCCGTACTTAGGGGGGACCCCTTGTTTCCAGGAGTCTAATACACAACCGGTAACCCCACACAGCATCCATCCAGGATGGGAGGGACCGCTGCGGTACGACATGAGAGGCCCATCACGTACGACTCTCCGCTCTTTCCCCCCCCCCCCGGTGTTAGCGAGCACCATGCACTACTCACCAGTACGACGCTCCACTCGCTCCCCCAGCCCATAGGGCCCCGACACTGGTAGGAGCCTGGCGGGCACTCCTGGAGTCGTTGGCTGCGGTTATGGTGGTTATGGTGGCTGCAAGGCTGTCTGGCACGGGCACTGGGAACGCGGGCGAAGCCACTCGCACGTTGCAGCCGCATGGCTCATTTGCGGAGCTGTTGAAGAAGGTGCCCGAGCTGAGCGGGATGTCCCACACCACCCGCAGTGCACCGCCTAGCGCGAGTGCCGCATGTGGGTGTCGGCGGCATAAGCGGGCGGGGGGGGGCAGAGGGAAAGGGACGTGGGGAAAGTCGAATAAACCGAATACTGAATGCTGATACTATAAGAAACGAGGACTAACCACCGTGAGGGTCGGTAATGATGGCCGACGTCGTCTAAAGTCAGGAAAGTAGAAACGAGCTGTGATATAGACTAGTTAGTCGCCGAGGCCGCAATTAAAGCAGTAGAAGAAGAAGAGAAGCCGTAATCATGTGTACTATCGGCCTTATTGCTGGCGGCGAAGTGAAAGCCGTGCTGAGTCCGAGGCGAAGCTGACCGGACCGCTGGCGCTGGCGCTGTCATGCGAGTGAATCCCTCCCGACCCATCTGTGAAGAGAACCTACACGCGCCTAAACCCAACCAACCCATCCACCCAATCCGGCCAGCTCAAAGCGCGCGCGCGTACCGTACCAACCGAACCAAGCACGGTTCCGCGCGAACCCACTCACCTTGGTGGAGGGGGACAGCGGCGGCAGTAGCAGCCAAAAGGGAAAGGGCGTGCACATGTGAGAGGGAGAAGAACAACGAAACACGCAAACGAAAAGAAGAGACGCGAGAGAACCGCTCCAAGGCAGTTAAGGCAAGGCTAAGGAACCGTGCACCCGGGAGAACTGTGCCACTGAGGTTTGTCGGAAACGAGCAAGATGTGAAGGAATAGCAAGGAAGTAATGAATGACATTGGGCGTGGGGGAGAGGGCGGAGGGGAGATGGAGCTGATAATGGACTAAGGGCTCACTAAACGGGGTGAGGGAGGATTGATATGCAAGTCGTACGGCGTATAATTTCCTTCTAGATATGTAACGTGAATTTCATAATGCGCACAAAGCACCCAAACCAACCGTGACGTGACGTGACGTCGTTCGTACCTGCCGCGCCCACTCCATGGCCCTCCCCAGCATCCATCATTCGTACGGAGCCGAGCAGCAGCAGCTGACTGCGCCCGTCGCCAGCTGAGGATGTAGCAGCGACTCCCCCAGTGGCCGTAGCCGTGCAAGTCGTAGCAGCAGACGCAGCAGGCGGCAGTAGCAGCTCCCCGGCTGCGGCAGGGGCGGCTTCATCTGAGCAGTCCGAGGCGGGGGAGGAGGGTGGGACGGAGGACCCAGATAAGGCGTGGTGAGAAGCTGTACCCACTACTTCTGGACAGGCAAGTGGCGATGGCTTAAGGGGCCGCCCCGCAGGTGGTCAATCATGATGATGGTGGTGGTGGTGATGACTACATATTTGTGAACTCGTAGGGCCCAACTGAGCCAGCACTGAGCTGCAAACGAATTGACGCTAAAATACCCCCCGACATTGCTGGTGAAGGAGATGAAGGAAAGCGTCCCGGGGGTTCCTCTCATCCCGGTGGTGCCTGAGTTTGGGCTTCCCTCTCACGAGTAAGGGCCGGGAGGAAGAGGGGGGAAGAGGGGGGAAGAAGGGGGGAAGAAGGGGGGAAGAAGGGGGGAAGAAGGGGGGAGAGGGGGGAGAGGGGGGAGGGAGAACCCCGAGCTCAGGGGGCGGCGCCGATTTGAGCTGAGACACCTTTCCTTACAAACCTTTCCGGCATTTCACCACACCCATTTGCAATACACAGTACTCTATACACAGTACACTGTACGCAGTATTCGGGAGATACGTAACGTGACCTGGTCCACTGCACCCTGGGCCGACCCACCCTCCGTTAGAAGGGGGGGTCCCAGCGTCGGCGTCGCAGAAGTGGCAGCGATCCCGGGTTCGGGGGGGCCCGCCGCCCCCCAGTGTGGGCCCGCACTGCCCACAGCAATCGCAGACACCGCACCCCCTCCCCCGACACCGCCATTGGCTCCTGCACACTGTGACTCTTGAGATGAGGGACAGTGGGCGGCTCCTCCTCCTCCTCCTCCTCCTCCTCCTTCTCCGCCGCCGCCGCCGCCGCCGCCGCCGCTGCGGCCGGCTGCGGCAGCCGCTTCTGCCGCACAACGCCGCAGTGCCTTCGTCAGGTTTATGTCCTGGTCGGGGCGGAGGCCGTAATGGTGCAGCTGCTGCGACATGAAACGCGGCGGAGGGAGCTCGAAGGGGTACAGGAATCCGGTCCTGGCGGCGCTGACTGCCGCTGCCGCTGCCACGACCACGGGGGCTGTGGATGAAGCGTCAGCCGACAGCGTGGCGGGGTCGCCGTTGACCGCCGTCGGCGGAGTCCTTTGCTTCCGGGAGGCATTCACCTCGGTCAGTAGGGAGACGTTGTGGGATAGCACGTCCCACGTCGTTGTGGGAGAGCCTATTAGTGCTGTTGGAGAGGCTGGCGCGTTCCCGGAAACATGCAGTCCGGGGGGCCGCTTCACATCGCCCAGTGCGGGCCCACACTGGGGGTCGGCGTCCGCGTCAGCGGGAGCGCGGGCAGGCAAGAGCGCGTCGCCGCCGCAAAGGATGCTGTAGCGATTGCCCATAAAGCTGATCCTTATGCAAACGTTGAGGCAGTAGTTAGGAGTGATTTAAGAGTGATTTAAGTGATAGCGACAGCTGAACGGCCCTGCGCTGGCCAGTGTGTAACTATGCAGGTGCGCCGCGCCAAGTAATGGACCAAAGGTCCTCGTTCCGGAGCCGCCGCGCGACAGGCGAAGAGGGCGATCTCAACCAGCCAAATCGCGCTATTGACTCAGTTCCAGGTTTTCTGAGCAGCAAACGCGATGCTTGGGAAAGATATGGAAAGACAACAAGGGTTTTCTTTCCTCTTGCTTGGTTACGGAAGTGCGGCCGTCCTTTTCAACGGCGTCACAGTACGGATGCGATGACGTGGAATGTTTGATGGGAAGACAAGTAAGTAAATTTCATGATTTGATTCTAATCCCTCGTCTGGGTGCAGAGCCTGGTCGGCCGAAACAACAGCTGAGACCCATGGGCCGCTGATGCCTGCGGAATGCATGGAGGCCCCCCAGGGCTTTCACATAACACAACTCTAGAAATTTAAATGCATGTTTTGAAATTATAGCTATTGTCTTAAAACTAACTTCCATAGCTATGAAAGCAGGGCGGTTTGCCTCTGGAAATTAAATGAAGACTTGACGGTGTTGAGATGTTTATACGAATGAATTTTGTATAAAACATGTGATCCTATTCACTTCTCATATTATATGCAACAGAAAATGTACATGTCCTGGTTCTAGACTCAAGGATGCATCGCAGCAAATGCCCCTACAGAGCAGGTCGACCTTCAGCGCCCTACAAAGCTCATTTAGCATTCAATACGATAAGAGAGACTGGAAGATTGATTTGGGCCAGAGACTTCGTCAACCGTTGGCACGTCCTGACGGGCGCGTTGTCGCATGATGCCGATGACCCTGACCTCTCGCCCATTGACCTCATGCGACAACTGGTATGCTGATCGCCCATCTGGCCTTGGATTTCTTTCAAGTGGAATTCAAAATCGCTGTGGTTTGTACGCGCGCGTGTGTGTCTTGTTGTGTGTGTGGAGGTTGGAAAAGGTCGATGTCAATATCATCGTTGACGCCGCTGGTGGCCGCAGGCAGTGGAGCACGGCTTGCGGGTGGCAACCTCTTCCTCCTCGCTTATGGAGACGCAGGGAAGCTCCTGGGAGGGTGGGGTGGGGGGCCCCCGGTCCCGAGAAATGGATGTGGACGGAGAAGAGGATGATGAAGACCAGGACGACGACAATGACGATGACGGAGAAGAGAGTTGGGAGGACGCAGTGGCGGATCTTGGTAACCCATGGGACATGAGACCCGCAAAAGGTGGGTTGGGGTGAGTGGAGGCAGTGAGGCGGGGGTGACATAACGTGGTGCATCAGGAAGCGATAGCAGCGGCCGTTAGTCGTCGGGATGGGGTCGGGGTTGGGGGTGCGGGTGTTTGTAGCGGAGCCGCACCTTCCGAGTACGTCCATCGGAGCCGCTCTCCCAGTGGAGCCCCAATCTGTAAGGGGGAGGTGATCCAGGGTGACAGCGTGTTTTTGCCGTCAACGGCCGGGGGGAGAGCTCCGGCCTGAAACAAGGTCTCAATTCATGGTCGCCGGAGCTCGGAGGTCTTCGCGGGATCAATGTCGTACATTGCACATCCTTGTCGTAACCAGCTCCTATCCGTCTTCTTGCCCCCGTCTCCTTGCCCCCCCCTGCTTAACCCCGTGTCAGCACCACTCCCTCGTCGCGTCCCCCTCCCCGCCGCCTCCCCGTTCCCGTTACTGGCCCCTTCGCTCTCTGCACTTCCTCTCTGAGGCCCATCTGCATTCCACAGCCTTATGTGCTGCCAACGTACGATTAAAACACACACATACACACATATATATTTACGTGTCAAAAGCAAAAACAATAAATAAATAAATACATATATATGTATATATATATAAGATGAATAATACAACGATATAGTTAATGTAATTATAATATATATTATGTAATATATATCGTGGTTGTGAACTCCGCCCGAAATTCCTCCCCTTAAGTGGACCTTCTGGGCGAAGACGACCGTGGATTCGGCCTCCCTGGAGCGGCTATAGCCGGCGCAGGGCCCGCCACCGCCGTCCCGAACTCCTCTGCCACTTCGTCGCCCAGCTCACCCGCCTCAGGCCCCGCCTCAGATCCCTCGGCATTCCCACGGATTGGTCGCCAGGAGCTGCTTGAACTGGCCGGGCGCAGAGCGGGGGCGGCCACCCCGGGAGCGGGAGCTGCATCGGGGGATGGCGGCAGTAGCGGCGGCAGCGGAGCCGCCGGCAACAGCCATCGCGTCCGCAGCGGCAGTTGCGACGGGGGTGGTGGTGACTGGACAGTTCGCTTTACGACGGCAGTGGCGGAGGTGAAGGCGGAGACGGGAGGGAGGGCCCGGGTGGTGGTGCTGGATGTACGGGAGGAGAAGCTGGAGACCGAGGGGAGTGAGGAAGCTGCTGCAGCTGCCCTTACTGCTGCTACTGCTGCTTACAGGTGATCAGGGGGACGGAGTGAAGGGGGGGACGGCAGTGAAGTGGGAGGAGGAGGAGGAGGGGGAGGGGGAAAATGGATCAGCGGACGTGTATGTGTATGTAGGTGTGTATGTAGGGGTGTGTGTGTGTGTGTCACACCAACCGACCCGGGACTAAATCACACACGGCTTATGGCCATCCCCACCACGGCGAGCCCTTCCCAGGTCAATGTCTCTCAGCACATGTGACCTCCCCTCCTCCGCTACCCCCGCGGCAATACCCCCCATCCCTTCCCTGGCTATTCCTTATGGGTCGGGAGGGATTCACTCGCATGACAGCGCCAGCGCCAGCGGTCCGGTCAGCTTCGCCTCGGACTCAGCACGGCTTTCACTTCGCCGCCAGCAATAAGGCCGATAGTACACATGATTACGGCTTCTCTTCTTCTTCTACTGCTTTAATTGCGGCCTCGGCGACTAACTAGTCTATATCACAGCTCGTTTCTACTTTCCTGACTTTAGACGACGTCGGCCATCATTACCGACCCTCACGGTGGTTAGTCCTCGTTTCTTATAGTATCAGCATTCAGTATTCGGTTTATTCGACTTACCCCACGTCCCTTTCCCTCTGGCCCCCCCCGCCCGCTTATGCCGCCGACACCCACATGCGGCACTCGCGCTAGGCGGTGCATTGCGGGTGGTGTGGGACATCCCGCTCAGCTCGGGCACCTTCTTCAACAGGAAAAGCTGTCGGGCTGTACATCGCCGAACCTGCCGGCGGAGGTGGCCCCCGTTGTGACGTACGTCCGCGTTCCGTTGAGTTCGTTGCGGCGCCCCCAGGCGGAGGCGCTGGCAGGAACCTGGGACTACGTGGCGGTGGCGGCGACGCCGGGGTATCATTGGGCCCAGCAGGCCATCGTACGGCTCACGCGGGTATATGGACTCCGGCGAGTACTGTTGTATGACGACGACGACGATGACGACGACGGGGCGGAGTGATCTTTTTGTGTGTATCTGACCGAAGCTGGGTGTTTGTTATTAGTTGTTTGTGGACTTCAGTGGCTAATCGCTGAAGTCAAAGCAACGGTGGAGGTCGAGGAGGGGGTGGTGGACGTAGTGACAGAAGACCTTTTCCGTTATCTAATACACAGTCCCGTACGACCCACGGGTCAGTTGTCAGCCGTACGTATTCTGTTGTCAGCCGTCACTGCGTTGCAGAGAGCGTTGCGGGGCGTAGCCCCACGTGAGTGACACAGCCTTCACGGGTTGAGCATCTCCCCTCTCAATTGCCACCACCTAAGTCAGGACAACCCCTGAAGATTGGGTTAGGGTACGGTGTGGCGTACCCGCTCATACGACAACCACTAACAGACAACTGTTTTCAGACCATGTTGCTTACATGTGAAATAACGTAACATGTGATGTCGCAACCGCTACAAACTGCAGTTTGCCTTCCTGCACGATATCGCAATACCCCAACCCCGGGTGGCGTGCCGTACCACCGCAGGAAACCCCATGAGCCTATGGCCGTACTCCCTTTCCCGTCCCCCCCTGAGTACCCCGGGGACTTCCTCACCTCCCAACATCCGTACTAGCGCAATATTTGCACGTGACGTGACGTGTTTTGAGTTCCACGTTTCCACACTCCCCCAACCCGCTCTACCCGTACATTCACTTTCGATACATGGGTCAATGCGAGTTCGTGTCGGTCAGCGTCCGCCTCCCAATGTCCTGCCGTACACCACAACCCCTAGTTCCTTCCTGCCTCCATAGGGCCCTCCTTATACATATAGGGCCTTCGCCCCCCACTCCTCCACCCACCCCCCAAACACACACACTCACAGATATTTAGTTTATCTATTCGTATTTACATCCGTTTTCTATCGGCGTCCGCTTCAGCGGGAGACACACCCACTGCAGTCACCAGCGTCCTCCTCCGCAACCGGCTGTAGGGTCTACGATCGACATCTGAATGAGCAGGGTGTACGGAGGCATAAGGCCCCGGAGGGTGGTCAGCTGCTCTCGGGAGCACCTGACTGACGCTGCGTCTGCCCCACCAGCTCCGAGTATATGGCCGTTAGGTGGCTCAGACGCATCCGAGGAAGCAAGTTCTGTGCGGGTGGTCCGGGGAAGGGGGGGAGGGGGGAAGGGGGGAAGGCCTCATGAAACGAGCCGGCTGGTGCTGAAGAAAGAAGGGCGGCTTTACGGCTGGCGTTGTCCGAGGTGGGGAAATTGATATATCACCTCATTTAATTTATGACGGTTATAGCAACTGGCATTGCTGTGTGTTACCTCTTAAATTTAACTAGGGGAGTTTTGCCCTCGGCTTAGCTTTATCGGCAATAAAGGAGTCCACCTCAATTGTTTTCGAAGGGCATCAAGACACTGGTCGTAAGCTTCAAGTTCATCCAAGGCTACTTGAGGAGAATGAGAGACCCCAGGGTGGTGAGAAGTCCAATTTCAAAAGGAAAGAACAAGTGCTAATTTAGTAGTGCGGTGGCCTCTGCGTTGGTGCCGTACACCACCCATGGAGGGGGCCTCGCCACGCAGCGTACTGAACACCCCTGTGTTTCGGGTCACAGCGCCAGTGAATCCCCTCTTTGGAGCAACGAGTTAAGCGATGCCCGCTAACAGGAATCAGACATGATTGTGTTTTGCACTGTACGAGCTGCGCCGTACGATATAAAGCGACTCATGGAAGAAGGAAAAGTGGTCGTTATCCTGAAGTGGCAAGTTTGAGAGTATGCCCCGTACCTCGTACGGCACTGCGAGTTGGCCGCTGCTGCCCCCATCGTCTTCTCCCCCGAGGTCGTAGGGGCTGCATGTGGCGGGTGTGGTGTTGTCGGGTTTCGCCGCCCGGGGTACGAACGCGAGGAAGAAGCGGACATCGGTGCTGGTGATGGTCTGATGGCGAGAGACAGACGTGGGCGGGGAGTGGGGGTGCGAGGGGGGGGTGGAGGGTTGGCCGCACTGGGGGGCGGAAGAAAAGGGCGGACGCAGTGGAGACCTATCCCGGGAGGGGACCCCCCAACCCCCAACCTCCAACCCCCAACCCCCAACCCACGCCGGGTTGCATGGACACACTCGTCAGAGTGTCTGTGAGTGGGCCCCCCGGCCCCCGCCACCCGCCCTAGGCAGATGCTAAGGCTGAGGGCGGGTGGGAGTCACTGTTAGCAATGGCACCAATGCACAATACCTGTATGGACAACAGGCGCCCAAAACACACACACATACACATACACACATATATATACACATACACACACACACACACGCATCCGCCCTCCAGGAAGCTCCGGCAACCCCCATCTCTCCCCCCTCTCCCCTCAACCCACCTCACTGAGCGCCACGTACGATACATCCTGCGCATCTAAAAAACGTCGGCGCCGTACTCCGCACCGCCGTACGCTCTCCAGTATATATCCCACACCTCCGGCCAGGACAAACACACTCTCTGTTGTACATGGAGGCAAGGGGGAAGCAGCACCGCTGGATTCGAAACGGAACGGGAATAGAAGTGCCGTACGTGGGGCTGCATAACGCGAGGTGATACCAGATAAGACCGGAGCTCCCAATCCGTTTCGAAGCGATCCGAGTGCCGTACTCCCGTTCAAAATACTAACTGTCGCAACAACAACTACTACTACCAACACCATGTTTACAACTGCTAGTACCAACTACACCTTCACCCACTCACAAGATCCCACGCGTCAATCCCTTCCGCCCTCCCTGTACTCCTCTCCTGCCTATTGCCGTACTTTGCCGTACCGCTCGTAACCTGGAATAGCTCCCACACTGCCCCCGCCGACGCCGCCAGCATGAGCAGTCCGGTTGCCAACGCCCTCCCTTGACCAGCCGTTAATTCGCGGGTCATCAACACCGCGTCGCCGGCTCTTCCCCGCCTGCTTCTCCCCCGCAACAGCGCCAGCCAAATGCCCCTCCCTGGAGCGTCTCTCTCCCCGTCTCCGTCACCGCCACGGCTAATGTGTACGGCGATATCGGCCGAAGCGTACCTTAGTGGCCCCTGGTTTGGTTGTCATCAGCGGGGCCGAGTACGAAAGTGAGGTGGAGTACGAAAGTCGGGTAGTACCAATTGGGACGAGAATGGATGGAAGGCGAGTAATGGGAACGCGATGCGTGTGGGGCCACCGATGGATCCAGGATCCAGAAGGGGTAGAAATGAAGGGGTAAAAATTTGAGATCCAGAGTGGTTGCGTCTTCACTCCTTCTAGTCCCCCGGTGCTGCTCCTGCGGCGTATGCCTAATTAGGACAGTCAGGTTGAAGCGGGAAAAGCTTAAGAACTTGCTTACAAGAAGCGCAGGGTCTGTCTTGCGGTGCGTCTGTCACACACATCCCCACTGCGGCCAATCGCAACCAGTTCTCGCCTCACCGCAATTTGGCGTTAAGATGTGATATTTTCTTCTCTTCTCTTCCCGTCCCGCTGATCCTTGTTAAGGTATTGGTTTTTTGAGTAGTTAAAGCACCCGTCCCGTCCGCCGCCCCCAACAACTACTTGAGTGGGAGTTGCAGCTAACCACCTAACCACCTAACAACTTACCACCGGCAGCAACCGGCCCAGCCTCCGCTGCATCCCCCATCCCCCTCTCACCCTGGATGCCAATGCCATTGCTATCAGCGCGGTCAGGCTGGCAATTAAGACAAGGACAGGTAGCCTGCCGCGGACCACCCGCATGGTGAGCTGCGTCCCATCGCTTCCGCGACGGATGTCCAGCACCACCTTATCCTTGGTGGACAGCGCTCGACAACGTTGTGAGTTGCCGAGTTGGTTGAGCATGCGGCCGCGAGAGGGCGTGGCCGGCAAATCCTCAAGTATGGCTAGCTAACGAGTCCGGTGCAAGCTGGAAATGTATTACTGGAGTCAGGTTGGAGTACACGACCGTCTGCGAAAACCTATAATTTAATAGGTGCTTATATTCGGAAAGAAAAAATGGAAAATCAATGTGCACATCCTTGTTGCGGTGCAAATCAAGAGCTGCACAACTTAGCAACATTTGATTTATCACAGCGATTACATGAACAGATTTACTTTCAACACGTGGCTTTTTTAATAAACAAATTAAATATATCACGCGATGCGCGGTGTGGAAAGTTTCGACAAATCCATCAACGGTCGTATCATACTGATATATAACGTCGTATCGTACTGCACCAGCTACCAGTGCCAGAGCCATCTCCTTAGTCCCTCACTCCCTCACTTCCCCAGCGCTCATTTCAGCGCTCCCCCAGCAGTGCAATGCCGTCAGCGTTGTCAGCCAAACGATAATACCAAACGCCGAGGAGCGGCGCTTAATCAGGGCTGCTGAATCCTATTGAACCAGGGCGGATTTGAAAAGATGGTTTGCCTCACGAGCACCAGCACTAGCTCGCAGCATGGCTCCCTGGGCGCAGACCAGGATACGCACAAGCGTGTGCGGGGCTGTCGCCAGCCATGTACAGCACAACACCGGTGCGACACGTCAACGGGCGTTCAAACACACATTCCACAGTTTTGGAGATTTTGTAAAGTTAGTCGTTTCCTCCCGCCGCGCGCACCCCACCGCGCAGTCTCACAAAATAAAAGTTGGCGATGCCGGGACTAGTGGTAACCCCCCCACACACCACCAGCACGAGGGGTAAAATCGCATCCCGAGCAGAAACCCAAATGCAGAAAGCAGCCCAAACACATTACGATTCCACGAATATTTAGTTGACGTTTCGGATATCGAATCTGGAACAGCCCCTCGACTGAGAGGACCCACTGAGCAACCGCTAAAAGTATGAGGCCATCACAACGGAGCCATCCCATCGCTACATTCCATTATCCTCCTCAAATGGTACGGTAAGGTACGGCATGATGTCACGGCACAGTAAAAATGGAACTTATACTTCTTTACTTACGGCACGGTAACCCACAGTGGAGTGGAGTGTCCCACACTGGAGTGTCCAACTTCCCCACAACCTTCCCACGTGCCGGGGGGGGGAGAGGGTGGCGGTGCAGGACCGCGAGGACGGGTGATATGCATGTGGGATGAGGCTGCGGGGGCCATCCCTCCCCCTTTCCCCCACGCAGGTTCTGCTGAGCGTGTCTGCCTCACAAGTACGTGTGTCTTTCATGTGTGCGACCATGTGGGCGATCTGATTTCGAGTAGATGAAGAAGCCAACTGACTGCCCGAATCGCTGGTAAAAGAGTGAGGGAGTGAAGGAGTGGGGCCCCGGGGCGAGGGCCGGGGGAATGCATCTCCAACCTACGTCGATAGACTCCATCAAGGGGCCGATGTGTGTCGCAGACCATGATGCGTGTGTACGTGTATATGTATGTGTATGTGTACGTGGAGGGGGTCGGTTGAAGTCTGGGGTCGGCCAGATTGACCTAGATTTCGCAACCTTAGACGACATCCATAAACACAGGGGTGCACATTCATAAAATCTTGTAATAAAGGAGGAGAGGAGAGCCCGCGGGCCCCCCTTTTTCATTCCGGCGCTTTCAAGCGCCGTTGCTCATAGAGCATCGGGCGAAGGCCGCAGCGACATTGCCAACAAATATCCGGTGTAAAGCGCCTGCCAGTTACACCTCCCTTCCCTTCACCATCACGTTCACCCACTGCTGCGCCCCACCATGCCAGCACTCCATCTCACACAGTAGGGCACCTCCCTCTCTCATCCGCAAGCGAAGAAACCAAGCATAGTTACAGCATAGCAACCGAAGCAAACAAGTAGAGAAGTTGCGGTAATGTGGCGCTGTGATTCAACAATTCACTGCGATGGCATATAACCACATCAAGCACCTCGATACAACGACTGACAGGACAAATACGGCTGATAGCTCCTTAGGTTCCATGGGAGCGCCAACCGATGCAACCGGGCTATCCCCAACGGGCGACAGGGCTTCGTTCCGCAGCTGTAGTCATTCGGGTTTCAATCTAAATGTTGCTTTCACCACCTAAGGAAACACCGGTGACCGTTAGTTTGGCGATGGTGACTCTTCGATGCGTTCGAACATGAAGGTGCTCCACCTGTAGCTAGGAGAGCAGGGATGGCCGTATGCATGGATTGTTCTGGATCGATCCTCTTATTTTGCATGAATTATGTTGAGTACACGTGGGTAAGTGGAAGAAGAACCAGGCGTTTCAAAATGCACCAGCAAACATCTGGAGTTACAGTAACAACCACTTTATCCGTGCAAGCTCCTTGCTAAACGCAATCGCACAATTCTAATAAAAATATGCCACGCATTTTCACGTTCTAAATGTCTATAATTCTGTGACGTCAAACAGGCGTCCCGTCACGGGTTGTTTAGCGCCTGCATGTAAAGCCGTTTCATATGCAGCGAATTAAAACGAAGGTTCTGCAACATTTACGGAAAAAAGAGCAGCTTACGGAGAAACACCGACACGTCGGGATGCAGTAGAAACTTTGCAAGCGCGCTTCGAAACAAAGGGCCTTTTGACAGATGACTTTTGGGCGAGGTCACAGCCGGACGCTGAAGCCCAAACAGTGTCGATGACTGCATCAACTTCCCGGGCACCTGCTTGCGCCAGCGAGCTGCCCCGTCAGCCTCAAGCTGAGTTGTCGCGACAGGTCGCCAGTCGTACACGATTTTTCGCCGCTAAAGGTCAGTACGGCATCATCTCCACGCCGTACATGCAGACGCCCTTTCGAGACTGTTTGCTGTAGTCAAGCGTCTTTATGCAAACACATCGCTTACGATACAACACACCGTTAGCCTTTATCTCTTTTATACGTTTAACTTTATTCCCGCAACTGTCTCGTCAAAAGCATTTGTTCCGAAACAACTCTTGGGGTATGGCAACCGCCAGCAGCCCACTATTCTCCTGCCTGTTAGGTTGTTCCACACAGACAACAGCCTCTGAAGGATTAGCCTGCACTCGGCCGCCCGCAGCGTCTTGCGGAATGGACTCGACGGCAATTCTGCAAAGACGTTGGTACTCAGTTCTTGCAGAGCTGCAGTCAGCCGGCGAGCCCGGCGCAGCCCCTGAAAAGGATCATGAGAATGTAGCCAGACTCCTTCGCGAGGCGCTCCAATGTGTGCAAGGCGACGAGCAGTGGAATTGCTCGGGGATAGCGCAAATGCTTCAGCGGTAAGTAGCAACGGACCAAGAGCATTCACCGTTGCTTTCTACCTTACGACAATATATTCCATTGACAATCTTGTCCTAATTTCTTTGTTTGGACCTTGTAGCGCGCTTGAAATGTCTGAACGGGGCTCTGTTCAGTCCGCCCGTAAAGCTGCTGTCGGATTGCTGGACTTCCACAAAATGGTGGAGAAATACCGGCAGGTGGTGGCTTCGCGGACAAAGTCTTCGAGCAGTGGTCACTCTACCAGCTCAGGTGGGCTAATCGCCCTAAATGCTTTCCGTCGCTGAGCGCCGGGTTTCTGCAGTGCAAATGTCCGAGATATCATCTTTAGATGTTTTTTTAAAATGGCCTTGTGCCGTCGAGAGTACAGAAGGCATATTTTTTTTGCGGGAGCGTTATCGGCTTTCCGCAACAGGGCCTAAGACTGGTGCACAATGCTGGAAATCATTGCTGCTGTCAATTATGAATGTTATCTGCTAGCGCATGCAATCGTTCTGCACTGCTTTCCTTCTTCGCGCTGGTGTCGGCGCAGCAGTGTCCGCGGCCCTTTCCGAAACCTCTTGGAATTTGCCGCTTGCAGGTAAACGCCAAGGCAGCGATGACATGGATTCTGATTTTTCGGAAGATGCGTGCGGACCACTTAAGCGACAGCGGACAAGTGGCCTCGAGGAAAGCAGTGCGTCCGACGATCATCACAACGACAATCGGGCTGCAGAATTTGCAGTCCCGCACCTCCCAGCCAAAAAGGCGCCTCACGCAGTCACTATCAGCCATACAATTGCATCGACGAACGCCTCGGTAGTGTCGCCTTCTGTGGTATGGAATGGCAGTATTTGGCAGAACGCTCCAAATTGCCGCGACTTCATGTATTGCAAGGTCAGCGTACCGCTGCCGGTTGACTGCGCCAAGGAGTTGGCAGATTGCCAGCACCTGGAAGTTATACAGCTGGCTCCGCGGCGAGGGGTCAAGCTTGGACGGCATCGCGTGTGCAAGTGCACCGTCGTGGAGCCGTCCGCGGCGCAGCTTGCGAAACTGAAGTCCATGGCGCAGAATGAGCTCGTGGCTCTCGTTCCGCTGGAGAGCCATGGACTCATATTTGTGCCGTATCTTGACAACGCGGGAAGTGTCCGGATGGTGTGCTTCTGCTTGACCCTTTAGTGACTGCGCCATATGGAATTGGAAGTGGAAGGGCATTGGGGAAAGGGATTTGCCCAGAGACCTGGGCCTGTCCTTGCTGTCCGTCTTTTGGGAGCAGCATGTAACTTCGTTAGACTTAAAGGTTTGGTAGGTTTTAAGGTTTCCCCGTGCAGGCCATTACCATGCAACACCGCGATGCGTGCATCAGGGCACGACCGCTATTTGCTGTTCGCTGTTCGCTGAGAGGTATTACTTTCCTGTTTTCGTCTTGGTTGGTTGAGCGCTATCGGAGTTCGAGAAGAGACTTTACGTGGGGACTGCGGAGTGAGTGGCGGATTATTTTATCGGAGGAGAGGAACGAAAACGCGTTGACTGTATCTAGTTCGTGGAGGAGCTGCTGCTGCTACTACTACTGCATTGTTGCGGAGCGGTCGTGAAGGGTCGTGATGAGTGATGCTTTCCCCCATTTGCTGGTTTCGTGTGCAAAGGGCGTTCTCTGCAATGGCAGTACCCCTTATTTGTGCTTTTAGACCGATAAATGTACAAACCGGACCTCCCCCAAGCTTTTAGGATATAGGCTCCACCCGCTTCAGGGACAGACACTGCGCTGTTTGGATCTTTGGTCTCATCCCGGTTTAGCCTCATCCGAGAATGTTATTTTCCAATTTTGGCCCAGGGGAATGGCTATGTGATGATTGAGCTATAATCTCATTTCTGTCGGAGTCGCAAGCATGTGGAGGGTTTTACCAAGTGCACGCTCGATGGAGCAATTGGTGTATTGACCGTTGTCAATCCCCCATCCGCATGAGTGTTACGGCCCCATGTGAGATTGCACCAAGTTTGTTCGCATTCCAGATTGCAGCGCAGATGTGGCGCCGCTGCGGTGCCCAGACCTGACCCGACCTGGACTTGGCCCCGCCAACGAGAGGTTGTGCGCCCGCCGGCCAGGCGTGGAAGTCAGGGAACCGGCAACCTGTGCGAGCGTTTGCGTGTACATGTGGGCGTGTGGGTTTTTTGTCCAACTACTTCTGCTTCGTTCCCCTTCTCCCCACGGAAGGCTTCATATCGTAGCAGAGACGCAAGACCGCAATGCGTGTGAGGATATTAGGGGCGGAAGAGAATGTGCTCCACAGTGTTCCTTCTTCATAGTGTGCTTCTGTTGCGGCGCCAGGTTTTTTGCAGCTTCTCCTCTCTCTTCAACCACTTTTTGACGGCGGCATGCGCACAGAAGGGCTGACAGGACTAGGCAACGGCGCTCAGCGTTTTTTGTGAGACACATCGCGCTGACTCATAAATTCGCTAACCCTGTACTGTACTTGTAAATTTTTGTCGGTTCGTCTTTAAGAGATGTCTAACATGCTTTGTTATTTTCTGCCCCAGGTCTACAGTATATATCTATCAACCAGACCAGCATATGATATATATCTATATGCCGGTTGGAGCAGCTGGTAGGACACCGATATCACACCACTACTGGCAGGCTCGTAGGTCACGTCCGAGTTAGTTGCGACCGCGCAACGCTGCTACGAGAGCTGTAACCCTGGTCTAGAGCTATTTCATGGCACGGAGAATAACCTGGTGTGCACACTGCACAGGGCATGCCTATAGCATATCCATCATGTTTTTACACCACCTAATGGGCCTCAAGCTGCGAGAAACCATGTACCCACCACCTTGGCATGCATCTCGTCTTTTTAAAATCGATGACCGTAAACCCTGCTGTAATCTCCCCGTAAGGAAGCTGCTTGGACAAACCAATGGAAAAATCGCACTAGCGGGTCAAAACACTACATACCGCCTAGTCAACGAGTGTACAAAAAATACAACCTCACAGGACCGCGACGCAGTAGCGCGAAGAGCTGTCCTATCGCTCGAAAAATACCTCGACCAAAGCACAAAACGCACACCAACTCGAGCATAAGCACGTTGCCTTCTTCTGCAGGAGCATTCGTATTACAAGGGCCTGAATAAAGGAACACTCAACTCTCAATCTGACCTCACCACAACAAATACCGGGGCAACATTACAAACGGAACGGCGTCAAAACGTCACGGTTGCTGCTTGAGCGAGTCTTGGTTAAAGGCGAACTCGATCTTGATACGGTCAAATATGGACTGCGCGGACAAAGGTTAATAATTGGATGAGAGAGGTCATCATGCATGCACATCTTAGGGCGACAAGAGGGTGGAGGAATCGTATATACATATGACTGTTCAGGCACGACTGTTATGGCACGACCTACATGCCCCTGGAGTTCCAGGTGCTACCCCGACTGAGAGCGGGCCAAAGACCCTAATGTTAAGGGCAGGGTGCCCCCATGTCGATGGACGGTGACGACCCCAATTAAAGTGACCTGCGAGCTGACCAGTAGCGGAGTTGACGCCTTAGTTGATTCGGCAGATTCCGCTGGATGCTGGTGGTGGGTGCTAAACCTGGGAAAAGCACTGATTTCGGAGAAGTCGGCATGGGAGACCGGATGAGGGTGCCCCGAAACACCGGGGAAGGTAGGGACTGCCAGGTTAGTGGCCACGGGTGATGTACCCCCCTATCCCACACACATATATGACTGCTGCCGCGCTTGGAGCCCCCACAGACGGCCACCATTTGGGAACCGCGCGTGCGACTGATTTAGGTTCCTACCATTTTTAATACTTCTCAGCCACGCAGAAAGAATGTTCGTCTCGCCCGTCTTGCTCGAAACCCCAAAAAGTTGAAACGTGTCTCCCCAGCGGGAAGAAGCGACGTAAACAGGCGTAAAGCAGCCCTAGCAACATACCATACCATACCATGCCATACGGATGAGGGGTGCCCCGAAATACAGGCAGGGAAAGGTTCAGATTTTTGTGTTTTTCCACACATATACCATCTTAAGATCAAATTTGAAGATCGAGACAGCGGCGCCAAGGAGTACATAGGTGGGATCGGCTTGCGCAAAAAATGGCATCTAGGAATAACGTTATCCTAAACCCAAACTCCCCTACAACCCTAAATAAACCCTAAACTCTAATCAGATCCTTGCAAATCCTAAAACGTACAATCCTCCCCTCTTTCCCCCCCCCCACCTTATTCATCATCGAGTCCGGCCTGTCTCGGAGCAGTCCCTCGATCTCCTGGTAGGAGGGCTGCTCATCCCGCGTGGCGATGCAATCTGAGGCTGCCCCCCGATTCACCACATGCACCTGCCACCGGTTTGGGTGCGCCTTGAGAATCCTGATCGTGGAGAAGCAGACGCGGAAGAGAACACCATTCGGGGGGGGGGACATTCAGTTGTTGCATATCCCTGGGTAGGGGTTAAGGCGCAGAGGTCCCGACTTCACTCATATGACAGTCAGCGAACACGTGGATATGGACACACACGGGCTTCTGGTTGGGGCCGTCCTGCTCAGAGACATCACGTCCGAGTCCATATCCGTACTGCGCACATTTCCACGCCCGTGGTGCATTATAGATCCATGTGCCAGCGGGCTATAAACGCTATGAAATGGCGTTTTTCGAAAGCATATGCGGCCAGCACATGCACTCGCCTCCATCCACAGCTCCGTGTACCCACCGGATGGAGTCGCCGTACACCCGTAGCTGCTTGAGGCAGTACGTGGGCTGGAAGCTGGCAATGAAGCGCTCAGATTCCGCTTTCCGCTGACCAAATCCAAAATCTGACACTAGATTGCCGCGTGTTTCCCACTGCGGGTTGACGATCAGCACCAGCTCCGGGGCATCTGGGCCGTTGCACAGCCGGTTCAGCTGCACAGGAGGGGGGACGTGAATGTACAATGCAATAGAGACTCATTTGACTAGTGGCAGAGGCAGTGACTTCAATAGGGACTCACAGAGACCAGCGATCGATGAGGCGATTGAATCAGAGGGGTTGGACAGCTGGACATATCAACAGCCCCCAGCGCATATAAGCTTAAGTTTGTCGGCGCAACCGGCATCCGTGCCCACATGCTTAACTGATATTTAAGAACCCGGCGAAGGCCCCTCAGACCTCAGGTAATGGAAATGAGCTAACCCCTCCTTTCTGTGATACGTGATACTAGGCAGGACCTGCGCCACGTGTTCCGCCGCTTTTGTTCGTCGGAACTCTAAGTGTAGGCAGCAACCTTGATCATTATAATTCACAGGATGCAAACATGCATGCAGCACATTCGGGCCAACCAACAGCCTGACAGAACTGCCACCACAGCCCGAAAGCAGAACTCCCGATGCACGCGCATCTGTCTTCTACCAAGTTCCTACAGCAGACACCCCTTCAAAAATCCCAAGCAATAGCCGTCCTTAACCGGCATTATCACTACTCTATGCAACAATAACTCCGGGGAAAATCCCGATTAGCAAAGGGCCGTGCTCTTCAGTCGCTCCTACCTTGTCTAAGGTGCTGGCGGTGGGAAACAGGACACACGCTAGGTTTTTCCCAGTCCACGCCCCAACAGCATCTCCTTGATCCCAGATGTTGGCTGCCAGCGGGCCCTGAAGGCCTTTTATCTGTTTCACGGTACGCAAAATGGACTCCACCATGGGCTGCGCAGCTTTAAACTGCTGACGGATACCACCGGGCCTGTAAGGCAATAAATAGTTTCAACGGAGACACAGTTTCAAGGAGCTCAATCCCCATATGGATTCTGCTGGGTGACTCGGACTAACCAGTCGTCAAGGTCTGTGGCTCCGATCAGTGGCAGCAGCAGCTCCAGACGCTGTAACCGCACCCCATCGCGCCACGCCGTTTCTATTGCTTGTGCAGCTTGCTGAGCTTGCTGGACTGGCCCATCCGGAATCGGGACAATCCTGTTGACCCTGTTAACAAATACTCGGACGGCTCAAAACCAAGTTACTCGCTCTAACATAAAGAAACAACAAGTGTTCGGCAGTATGTGCGTACCTTACTTCTGCAGAATCGCTGGCGCTCGCCCGCGGACAGATGGTGAAACACAGACCACCAAATACGGGACGTCTGCACACCACTCGCTTGCTGTTGTGAAGACAGCTGCGACCCCCAGTAGAAACTGAATGCCTATGCATCATTGCTAATTCTTGTTGAAAGTGCGTTGTTTATCGGCACGGGTGAGACCAATCTTTGGACATGCGTAGGTCAGGCCACGTAAATGCGTTAACCAATATGATTGATAATGAAATATGGGAAGTATCTTACATTGTGCGTGATCTTGACAAAATGAATCCAGACCGAGCACCTGTACGGCAGCCTCCAATTAATCAGAAGCAGAATACGAGCATGGTTCTACTTGACAGCACCCGGAATTAGGTTATCCTGTGGTATCTGAATAGGGAGCTGTGAGTGCTCTCTTGAGATAGTGCTTAACTGCTTGTCTTGTGACGAGGAAAAGCGCCCGCACGGGAAGGCTACGGATTTTTTATTTGAACAGTTGAAAACCGATCTCAATAATCAAGTTTGAATTGATGGTTTTCGAACACGGCACCCGGGACTTTGCTCGTGCCGGTGCACATTAAGGTAAACCCCCACAGCACAGACGTAATCGGCACAGGGTTTGCCGCAAGTAGCACGCCGGCTTGAGACTGGAATTGAGTCTGGAGTCCTGATTGTTGGCAGGAGTAAACATGTGTGCTTGCGTGGCAAGCCTCCAGCCTGCGCGTGGGTTTCTCCAGAACGTGCGTGCACGACAATCCGTAAGCGTCCCCACCAAGTAGTCCCAGTCAGCACCACCCCATGCCCCTCTATCCCTCACTTCCTTCCAGGGCAAGCAAGCGGCTGGATGATCCCCGATTGTGACTCTCTGTGACTCATCCGGCGCATACCCTGCATTGTGTCACTTGCCGCAACAGCGATCTATCTGATGCTGCGGGGCCGTGGAGAACTTCTGATGGTCATCGGGTGGGTGGTTAGGTGGCCGATCTGGCAGTATATTTCGTAAGTGGATGTAGTGGGTCAACGCAATCGTGTCACATACCACATGGTATTGCAGACAGGAAAGTTAGCCGGCACGCCTCTTTACCTCCCGGTGCCTTTTCCCTCCTCTTTACCTCTCTGCATGGCCCTTGACTGCTGCGCAGACTTGGGGTTATTTCCGGCTGGTACATTTTCGGCGTGCCCTTGCGGGTGAGTTGGCTTCCACTACGGGGTGGAAGTGCTTCCATCGCCGCACATAGAGCGGGAGCAGGGCGCGAATGAAAATTTTATTGGCATTCAGCTGCATGGCGTTCAACCCCCAGGCACGTTAGGAACGCGCTGGCGACGAATGTCAAGTGTCTACTGCATTATCACTTAGTGAGTTTCCTGCACCCCGTTCATCGTTGCCGCCTGATTGGTTGTGCATGTGCTCAGGAAGCATCGGTGAAGCTTCAAAAGGAGCCATCTGAGCATCAACATCAACATCAACAGCTGCAGCTGCAACCGGCACAGCAGCAGCGTACTCCGGCCCATGCTGATGCGAAATAGGGCAAGTCACGCGGACAGGGTTTGCCATCCTGTGCAAATCAGCAAATTGCTGACTTGCACAGGATGATGGACTCTGTGGCGCAGGAACGTATCCGTCCGGTATTCAGACACCTGCATTCGCAGACGCGCATGGAATTTGAGCATGACGTGACAGGAGTGTCCTTCTCAGGTTAGTGCTCGGTAGTGTTGTAAGATACACAAAGATACACATTCTTGCATGCAGCTGATGAAGGTTCTGTTGGTGTAACTAATACGTAGGACATTTAAATCCGCTGAAGTGCTTTGCGGAGATGACAAGGAACTGTACGGCTGACGAAGTGTTCCGTCAGGTTCCGAGCTGCGGAACTGCGATTGTACAGACGGTTGGACAGGACCAAGGGATGGAGATATCGTACCAACCGTGCCGTAAGGGTCTCTCTCGCAGCTTTTTTGCACTTTCTACAGTTGTCAAGCATAGCACACCACGACGACATAAAAGCCGTCCAACCCCGTTGCGGCTTTGCAACAACGGCCCAAAGTCACTGAAGACGTAATCATCCCACCAGAAGGGATGATTTTATAGCAGGGGGCCGTCGAGGTTGTGGAAGGGGGTTTTATGGTGGAGGGTGTAACCCTTGCATATTTCCAGCAAGCTTTTACGTGAGGCCATGGTTGCAATACATGGGGCGCATGGAACTTCACCCGTGACGGGACCCGAAAACTTTTGGCTTGTTCCCCAAATCCCCGGTAAAGTGTTTGGCCCGTTCGGGGACCCCCGGTAATTTTTGGCGACTTTCCGGGGACAGGAAAAATTCTCTAGTGAAGAAACAACCTTTTTTTCGGGTTACCAGGAACGTTTTTCCTTACAGCAAAGTCCAGTTCGGGGGACAATTACTGGCTCCAGAACGTCATGACTTGATAGCTTGACAGTACGAGACCTCATTATACCTTGTTCTACAGACTTATAGGAACACCAAAAATTTGGGTTCTGAAAGCCAATTTTTTGTAGGTAAGTTCCGGGGAACACCGGAACGTTTAAGGGCCTACCCAGTTAAAGAGTTCCGTGAGTGCTAGGCGACTAGGGCAAAATCACTTCCACACCAAACCATGGACCACAGGGTGGTACCACTGGGTCAATAAGATCCTAGAAATCCAGGTTACGTGATTCGAGCTGCCCTCTGCCATGTCGTTCAACATGGTTTAGGAGCAAGAAGACGCCATGACATATGACAGGCACAATCCAAGTGCAGCCTTGCAGGGGCCATGTATCCACGCAAATCAAGAAAAACCTGGTCATGGCGAATACCACTTCAAGTATTCGCACACGATTGCAACTCCTTGAATGTGCAAAAGTGTAGCTCCCCCGCAGGCGGAGAACACTGTGTGCGATACTATGGTAATGATCCCAAACTTCTTCTAGTAGATCAATAAGATTTTATAAACACCTCGATTGCTTAGGCCACTGAAGCCTCCCCCTTCCCAACTGATTCAGTCGTTGCCGCTTTGATCATGTCAAGGAGCATCTCGCATTCAGGAGGAATATGTTGAGCGAATTTACTGCGAGGTTATATAGAAGCAAATCTGCTGATTATAAGCTGGTCGTTAACGGACTACGGCAAGGAAGCTGGAGTCGAAGCATCAAGTTTAAGAAATGAGCACTACAGTTACAGTCTTCTACTCGCACCGTTACCTGACACGGCATACTTAAGTCTAAACGTAGCGCAGTGATGAGCTAATTACAGTCCTGCGCAACAGGTTCTCGATTGACAACCTCTACTGATGAAGCTTCAAATCACAATTTATTGCTAATTACTACAATGCTATTGCAGTTTAACATTGGCAGAACCCCAGGCTGGACTTCGGTTGGGTTTGGAAGCTGACCGAGGTCCCGGAAGCAGCATGACACTTGGACACGGTGCCCTACTGGTGCTCTTACTAGGGGCGCTTTTCTTCTTCTCTCAGGTACGCATTCAGATGATACCAGGTGATTTTGCAACCTTCAGCCGGGCATAAGCCTGTGTACCTCCGCTGAAGCGACCGCTCGTGCATATATCCTCTACTACACTGGAATATCGCGCTGTGAGGTTACTGGCGACTAATCATGATTGATTGGCATTACCATCATACGGTCAGCTCAGGCCTTGTCTAGAATGCCTCTGATCCGCGGCCGATGCTTGAAATGCATACCCGTAGGCAACAGCATCGAGCGAGGGACACGGCAACGGCTTGCGAGAGGCAGCAGCGAAGCGTGGTACAGACCTTGCACGGGCCCCGGACGGCAGCATCGCAACTGATGCCCCCCTTCCAGTGCTCCACGCGCACATTGGCGTTCGCGGCGCCGCTGACCTCAGCCATGAATCACTTTCTACCTTTGGAGAGTCCCGAAAGTCAGACGCAGGATCTGCCGCCAGGGATGCCGTGGCCAACCCCTCCGTTTCCCTGTGGCTGCTTCTTGCAATGACCATGGTCATGGCGCTGCTCACGGGCGTCGGTGCACTACCTTACCTCTTTACTGGCAAGCTCAACCCCTATTGGTCTGGCATTGCCAACGCGGTTGGCTGCGGTGTTATGCTGGCCGCCAGTTTCGACCTGCTGGAGGAGTCCAAGGCCTACAGTGCGTCGTTGGTGCTTGGTGGCATCCTGCTGGGGGTTTTGGCTATGGCCTATAGCCAGTCCTGGCTGTCAAAATTTGAGGACGTCACGTTTTCGGACCTGCAGGGAGCTGACGCCCGCAAAGCCATGCTGATCATTGGCGTCATGGCGGCTCACGCCTTTGGCGAAGGCTCAGGCGTGGGGGTTTCCTTTAGCGGCCCGCGCGGCTGGGCACAAGGCCTGCTCGTGACTATTGCCATCGGGTTGCACAACATTCCCGAAGGCATGGCAGTGGCAACCATTATGGTGGCACGAGGCACGCCTCCTCGCACGGCGTTGTATTGGACACTTCTATCAGCGCTGCCGCAGGGCATCGTGGCGGTGCCATCGTATTTGTTTGTGGAAACATTCACGGGTCTGTTGCCCATCGCGCTGGGTTTTGCAGCTGGCTGCATGATTTGGATTGTATTTGCGGAGCTCATTCCGGATGCTCTGGAGTCGGCTGAGCACGGGCACGTGGCCACTGCTGCCACGCTGTCTGCCGCAGCGTGAGTCCTGGGGAGCTCGATGGGAAAGGGAGCTTGCTGAGCGTGGAGGGGAGGGAAGGAATGGGGTATCCTTCCTGGGTGGCAACATGCACCGGACGGCTTCTGTTAGGGATAGGATGGGGCGGCTCCTGGCCAAATTGGATGGGATGGTCAAATATAGGCCACAGAACGTAAGGGTCATGGTTGCGGGGCAGTCGCCTGGTTGATGCGTCGCTAATAGCAAACGTCCATGGCTACACTCGGCGAGGAGGGCTGATTCCAGGAACCGCCGAACGAGACCAGGTCTATGGAGATTTGTTTTTTGGACTGTTCGGGGCCACGGAGTTCCCTAACAGGAAAGCTAAACTGGAAAGGAACGGAAGAGTTGGGCAGTTTCTGTGCAAGTCCAAGATAGCTTCGAGTGCCTTGGACTTGGTGATGTGCTCAATGGTGGGGTGCATCCAGGGGCGCAGCTGCCAGGGTGCCCTAACCGGTTGGGACGGGCGTAACTAAGGTGGCCTGGCGTGAGCCTAGTGGGCCTAGGGTTTCGGAGAGTGGGGCTACGATGTCCATACGGTATCTACACATGCGGTATCATCATCATCATCATCATCACCACCATCATCATCATCATACCAGAGTTCTCCATCATTGCAAGCTGACAGCACTTCATGTACGACGCGTAATCCTGCAATTTCTGGCAATCCATGAATATGGTCATCACCCAACACCTATCATCCAATTTGACGTATGTCGCGTACGACCCCCTCCGTCTGAACTTTCATCGTCGGCGCCACGCACAACAGGCTTCAATGCATCAGCATGGTGATCGCGAAGCTAGAGCGCGCGGACGGCTCCGTGGCCTCACCCATCGCTGCGGACGTGTCCGTACTGGTGCCCGACCTGCTGCTGCTGTTGCCGGGATTCGTGCTGCCGTGCGCTGCTGCGGGCCTGGCGGGCACACTGCTGCCCTCCCTGCCTCTCAGCATGGGCGTGTCAGTGGGTGCCAGCACATGGGCGGGCCTCGCAGGCCTGGCCACCGCGCTGCTCAGTCACCATCAGCACCACACCCATGGACTTGGCCTGGATCACCATTACCTGAGAAAGCACGCAGCAGTGTTGTGGGCTGCGGCCGGCGCAGCGACCTGCGCCGCACTGTGGTGTGCTTCGACAACTCTTCTGCGGGCGCTTCCCGGTGCCCACCACGGCGATGGAGAGTCTAAGGACGCAGAGGGAGGGTCCGTGTCCCTCGGCATAGAGCTGGGCATTCCCCTGGATGCGGGAATCGGAGCCCGGACGGTTCTTCCGGCCGCACATCACCGCAACGAGAAGCAGCTCCAGCAGCTGCAAATGCAGTTCCCACCTGGAGCGTTGGCTGTGGCCATTGGCGGCCAAGTACAAGACACTAGCGACGATACCCAGCACTGGGGCCCCACTGGCGGACCGTACCAAAACGGCCACAGTGGTGCCGCCATCACCACGGTGCATGCGACAGGCGTCGCTGCGGGGCCCCGAATCATGGGCGCAGCGGGCCTGGAGCGCCGGAACGGCTTCGGCGGTGGCGGGCCGCTGCACTCCGCCTCAGATGATGGCAGCGGTATGGCCAGCTGGCTGACATCGCAGTCCAGGGAGCTGCATTGCCAGGGCAACTGCAGCTGCAAGGACTGTGACGTAAAGGTGTGAAATTGGTGGTCAGGATGTGGGGTAATGGCGGGTGCATAAGATATGCGAACTCCCGTCGGACCGTCGGTCCCGTAGGAGTGGAGAAGTCGAAGGGCTGTTGTTGCATGCTAGCCCAATACATGCAGTGTCTGCGGTGCTAGATGACAAGCAGCCGTTCGTGGTATGCCAAATGGTATGACCCGTGGTATGACCTATTCTATATCCGTTCAAATCACTCTCTTTTGGAAATTATCACTTTTACGACAAGTACGCGTCAACCCATTTTACCTTCCCCATCCACCCCTGCCATTGTTGTATGTTCCCGTGACCCTGCCTTCTCTGTTTGTCCAGGACCAGATACTTATTCCTGTTCCCCCTCCATGTCTCCCCTCCTCACTCTCCCTGCTGCGCGTCCCCTTTCACTGTCCTCTTCGTGGTTTATTTGAAACGCACAGTTGGCCGACACATGGGGGACACCTATGGACCTGCTGCCCGCTGCGAATCGGCCGGGGGAATGCGTACGCGCGGCGATAGTAGTGGGTGCCATGCTGTTGATGGGCATGGTGCCGGCTGCTTACGAAGTGGCCGAGGTTCTGATTCGGAACCTGGGGAATGCGTCCACCCTGCTTCCACCGCTGGTCCTGAGAGGTGAGTTCGGTGGCTCCCCTTGGCAGTGGGGATTATATAGGAGAGGGATTCAGCTGCCGAACATGTCTCAAGGGCGGTTGCAAACCCCCAAACAGCTTGTAACTCTCTCTACTCTCTTGGAATCCCGTGTGTTACTGATGTCTCGTGAGACATCGGCAACAGGCATTGTGTAAATGACGTTTCCGTAGGCGAATGATTTCCTTAAGCAAGAAGCTGGTCCAGTGCGGGCCCACATTTTGCCTAAGATGGGTTTTCAAGGGTAAGGCGATATTCAGCCCCTCCCTGGTTTTTAATCAAGATATCAGTAGTGTGTTGCCCGGGCCGTATGCCCACCACCTAGCCCACGTGCGCTAAGCCGCACCGGTGTGCGCACGAGTCTTGTCGTCGCGGCATCTGCACTGAGAACCCAATTACTCATCCCTCTCCACTATGCCGCACAGGCATAGCGCCGGGGGTGGCCTGCGTGGGCATCGTGCGCGCTGTTGCCGGTAACCCTGGCTGGCGCCTGCCAGCTGCCGCCGCTGGGCTGCTGGGCGCAACCCTTTTGGGAGGCGTATCCCTGCTGCTACTACCGCTTCCATGTGGTCGAGTCGCCGCGGAGGACATCGTCTTCGACCCTACACGCTTGGCTGACCGTCTGCGTGCCTTCACGTCAGGAGGCCTGCTGCTAGCTTCTGTGGGCTACCTGTGGCCTGCAGCAGTGCATTTCAAGCCGCGCAAGGTGCAGCTAGGAGTAAGCATCGGCATGGGGCTTGGAGTGCTGCTAGCACTACTGCAGATCGGGCTGTGCGCAGGAACGCCGTACTGCCTGGCACCTAGGACGGGAACGGTGTGGACTGCAGCACGGTGACGCAGGCTTGGGGTGTAGGTGCGGAGCCAGGGACGTTGGGGCGCGGCAAAAGCCGCGGATCGCCTAAGCCCGCAGGTTGCAGGCTGGAAGCAGCGGGGCAGTCGGGAAGTAATGTGGAGTTGCCAATCGGCTAACCAACTTATCACTGCAAGGATAAGGCGGCCGTCAGTGTGATAAGTGCAAAACGGGTTGCTCTGGGGATCTCCTGCAGTTTCCTTGAGCTTGATCGTGGTGCGCATTCGAGAAGACGTATGCTTCGTTGTAGGCTTGAGGCTTCCGTTGGGATGCAGCCGTGGCTTGGTCCTAATATGGCCGGCATCCTGGATTAGCGCATAAGTGCATAGGTGGTTGGCTAAGTTTGTGGCGCGCCCAGATGTTGGCACCAACCTAGGAAGCTTACGCGAGGTAGCCATTAAGAAGTATCCTAAATGAACTGCGAGGCGCTTTCTGTACCAACGTAGTGCAAGGGAAAATAAAGCTTGGTCGTAGAAAGTGACTGTTGGAAAGCAAAAAGGGAATAATATCAGATATGCCATTCTTGGCTGATCGACTTGGCTTGTGGCTGTGATTCAGTCCCGCTTGGTGTGGGTGGACCCGCGTTCATTTGTTAGATCAGCAGGCGATTCGTGCTTCCATGTGTACTGGAAATAGAAATATTAATTGGTTTCACGCACTTATCAGTGCATGGCTTCCCGAGTGTTTTACCCATTCAGCTAATCACTAGCTGTCGATAAGCACCCTCGACAGAATACGTGTGTTTGTCTGAACATGATGTCGTGTCTTTTTACCGCGGGTTTAAGAACGGTCCTAGCAGATGCGGACTCCGTCTCACGCTCGGGACGTATGCGAGATGGACTCGGGGGAAAGTTAGGACGCGCTTCAAGTAGGGAGGATGGGAGCGCACGCAGGCGTGGTAGACGCATTCTGGCGGTCGGAGGTTGGGACAGAGCAGTGCAGTTTGCCGGAACGTTCACACGATAATTGACGGAGTTTCAGTGTGAGCACAACACACCGCACAGGTGCGACGCGCGCCAAACATATGGGGGACCTCTGCTGTGCAGCAAAGATCCCCCCCACCCCCCACACACACATGTAACAGAAGCTTGCTCTATTGGGAGTTGTTGGACGACAGGCGCAGCCCAGTTGCTAAGGGCAGCCAGCCGAGAGGACATATTATTAGTTGGGCAAGCTCCGGATGAGCCTGCTCGGCGTCCGCACCCCCAACTCCTGCAGCTTCCGCCCGAGCGACTGCAGAACCCTGATCAATACACGCAGCTGCCTAAATAGCTAAACACCCATGTAAACTGTGCTACATAACAAAGCTGTGTCGATGATACCAAGCGCCGCTAGTGCTGCCGGCGGCGCTTAGGCTCGGGCTCTGTTTCTGCCCAAGCCGCCTCACGTCCAAATCCTCCACTCTGTACACCCTCCTCCTCCTCGCCGTCCCCGGACGGAGCTCCGGAGCTCCTGGCTAACTGCCCGCCTGCGCCATCGGACGGCGTAGCATCCGCATGGGGTTTGTCCGGGTCGCCTTGCCCCCCGCCGCACTGGTCATGTGCGTCATCCTGTTCCTCAACCCTGCTTCCTTCGGCATGCATAATCCCCTCATCCTCCTGCTGCTCTTGCTGTTGGTGTTGTAACTCCCGCTGATCGCCTGAGCTGCTGCCCTGCGCCAATCTTGGCTGTCGCTCCGCCACCTGCGGCCGCTGCAGTAGGGGTTGGTCCCTAACTAGAGCCGGCTGGTGCAGCCCGCCTGCATGGTGTCCGGCGTGCGGTGACGTATCTGTGCTCGTGGCCGCTCCAGCAAGCATTGACTGCAGCGCCAGCAGCAGTGGCTGCTGTGAAGAGCCGGGAGGAGTGGCGGCCAGCTGGCGGGATATGAAGGCCTGAAGTTGTTGAAGCTGGTGGCGCACGTGCGGCGGCTGCGGCTGGCCGCTGCGGACAGCCTTCTGTACTGCAGCCGCAATCTGGAGCAGCTGCTGCGGCGCCAGGGCCATGGGTTGCTGCGGCTGTGCTGGGCGACCCGGCTCCTGTTGCAGTGGCTGTATCAGTGCTAGGTGCGACCCAGACAGCGGCAGTTGGGAAGCAATGCCGTGGCTGATGACACGGGGAGAGGGTGAGGACGCCGGGCTCGCCAGGGGGCCTGGTGAGGAAAGGGAAGGTTTCGTGCCTGCGCCAGAAGACGAGGCTTCGAGGCGATGGTGCTGATCTTGCTGCTGCTGATCCTCCGGACTTCCCCCACCGGGGGGGGCCGCATGCTCACTCTGCTGCGGCCTCAAGGCATGCTGCGGTGAAGGCTGCGCAATCTGTGCCTTGGCCTCGCGTAGCATTTCCTGCAGCTGCGGGTTGGCCGCTATCTGCTTCTGGGCTGCACTCAGTGCCGCCTGAACCGCGCCTGGCGTGATTTGGCCTCCAGCACCCACCTGAATGCGGGGAAGGCCCTGCTTAGCTGCTGCCTTGGCAATCGCCTGCGCCAATGCAGAAGCTAGCTGCCGCTTGTCGGCGCTACCACCGCTTGCACCCCCCTGCACCTCCCTCGTCTGCTGCGACAAGGGACCCTGACTCGGCCGTCGTTGCTGCTGCAGCGACTGCGGCACCGTTGTAGGACTGACGGATGGCCTCGGACTGGTCTCGGGATCTTGTTTGGCAGAGATAAGGGGGTTTGCAACGCCGGCGGACACCACAGGCGGGGTAGCGCCCGCGGGAGAAATGGGGCTACGGGATAGGGCAGTACTGGAGCTCCCGCCCGTCAGGCCAGACCGCTCTTGCACCTCTTTCCCTGTTTCAATCGCTATTGTCCCTTGCTGCTGTTGCGGTTGTTGTTGCGGTTGTTGTTGTTGTTGTTGTTGTTGCAGTAGCAGTTGTTGCTGTTGTCTGGCTTTGGCAGCTGCAGCCCGCGCTTGCAAGCTCCCAATGAGCTGCTGTAGCGCCGCATGTGGTTTGGGCCGCTCCGGTTGTTGTTGTTGTTGTTGTTGCTGCTGGTGGTGGTGATGGCTAGGCTGCTGCGGTTGGGACAGTGATGATCGGGTGTACTGCAAAACCTGCTGCTGCGATGGCACGGGGCCAGCGTGCGCTGCTGGATGCGCGTGTATCCCTGCCTCTAAGACACCCGTCCCAACACTGCCCCGCTGTCGGCTACGGCTCTGGTGGACGTTGCTGAGAATCCGGGCGCTATACGCGGCGCTCACCAGCTGGGCCCCCGGCCCCGGCTCAGCCACTAGCAGGGGATGCCGTTGCAGCTGGCTAAGCTGGAGCGTGTCCAGATGGGACAGCCGCACGCCCGCCTGCAGCAGGTCGTACAGATGGCAGCGGCGGGACTCCCAGGCATGCTGCACCCATTCCGCAATGGCCTGCCACACTTCCAGCTCCTCAAGCACCTGAGCAAGAGGACATTTCACAAGCGGACAACACAACGGGCAAGGGTCTAGGTCAAGGTCAAGGAGGAGCACGCTCCAGCGGAAGTCGGGCTTAAAAGCGATGTACGACAATTGTGAGACCCTTTCTCGGTACCCAACCAACTATCGTTGCCCGTTACTTCGAGCGTCCATCACAATTAGTGGTAAGTAAGCGTCACATAGTCACAATTTCGCCTTTGCCCGCCTCTTATGACACTTACGTCCCCCCCACTATTTGGGAACATCTCCCTGATACTTATAAAAAATTGATATAAGATGATTTAGTGCCCATACCTTAATTTTATTAAGAGTTTGCCAAGTCAATTCGTTAATAAGTATTGACATAGTATGTACAAATATGGTACGTTATACTAGTACCAATAATTAATTTAGAGAATCAAATAATGAATACAATATTAGATAAATATGAAATCCTTTTGCGCCAGGATCAGTGCCGCCTCATCTGCCTCATTTGCAGTGGCCGTGTGTGCGCCATCGACCAGCCGGCAGGCACCCCAGAAGCCTCTCCACTGATGGCCCCCAGCAGTACTCGATGGTGTCGTCGCTGCCGTGCACCAGTCCCAAACCCCTTAACCCCCCTCACAAGGTAGCTGGCAACATCAATCCTCCCTCACCCCGTTTAGTGAGCCCTTAGTCCATTATCAGCTCCATCTCCCCTCCGCCCTCTCCCCCACGCCCAATGTCATTCATTACTTCCTTGCTATTCCTTCACATCTTGCTCGTTTCCGACAAACCTCAGTGGCACAGTTCTCCCGGGTGCACGGTTCCTTAGCCTTGCCTTAACTGCCTTGGAGCGGTTCTCTCGCGTCTCTTCTTTTCGTTTGCGTGTTTCGTTGTTCTTCTCCCTCTCACATGTGCACGCCCTTTCCCTTTTGGCTGCTACTGCCGCCGCTGTCCCCCTCCACCAAGGTGAGTGGGTTCGCGCGGAACCGTGCTTGGTTCGGTTGGTACGGTACGCGCGCGCGCTTTGAGCTGGCCGGATTGGGTGGATGGGTTGGTTGGGTTTAGGCGCGTGTAGGTTCTCTTCACAGATGGGTCGGGAGGGATTCACTCGCATGACAGCGCCAGCGCCAGCGGTCCGGTCAGCTTCGCCTCGGACTCAGCACGGCTTTCACTTCGCCGCCAGCAATAAGGCCGATAGTACACATGATTACGGCTTCTCTTCTTCTTCTACTGCTTTAATTGCGGCCTCGGCGACTAACTAGTCTATATCACAGCTCGTTTCTACTTTCCTGACTTTAGACGACGTCGGCCATCATTACCGACCCTCACGGTGGTTAGTCCTCGTTTCTTATAGTATCAGCATTCAGTATTCGGTTTATTCGACTTTCCCCACGTCCCTTTCCCTCTGCCCCGCCGCTACTGCCTCTACGAATAATAATTGTTAATTGTGGCGCCCCAACTCGGTATAAATTCCCCCTCCCTCAAAAGTACCCCTCCGGCGCCCCCCGAGCCACACATGCCCACATGTACACCTGCAGGTTGGAGTTGGAGGTGATGAGAAGCAGCAGCGAGTCATCAAGCATGAGGAAGTGGCGCTTGTCCGCCCGCACGGCTGCAGGGAAGTTGGCGATGCACGCCAGCAGCGCCTCCTCCGTAAGCATGCTGCAGCCCAGGCGGCGGGCCAGCAGCAGCACGGAAAAGCAGTTGCGGGAAGTCAGGGTGCGCCGCAGCACGCACGCGAACGCAGAGCTCAGCGCAGAGACCTGTGAGGGTGCCGGAGGTTGGAGTCCGTGATCGCAGCGTTATTACCAGCGATGGCGGAAGCAGCTTAGGCAGCTCAGGCAAACCTACTCGAACAGCGTCAAGCTTTATCTGTTAAGCTCCAGGCAGCAATCAGTACGAAGGGGCCCCGGATGCTAAAGGCCCCGGAGGAAGGGAGATGGATGTGACAAGCTAACGGGTGGCGCGTTCAATGATTATTGAGATGAGAGCGCTCCATCCAGCGCACAACCGGGCACGTGCCAACTGGCATGATGCAGAGCGGCAATGTGTGGCGGTAATGCGTACGCGCGGGAGGAGGTGTACAGAGCAAGTCCCGAATCCGCATGCGGCGCGGATGACCGTGGCCATGAGTGGGGGATGTAGTCTTGTGCGGCGAGCCCAGCGGGGTGTATGTATGTGTGGGATAGGGGGGCTTTGCTTCGCTGTGGCCACTACCGCCTGGCAGCAGTCCCTAAACCTTCCCCTGTATTGGGGTGTTTGCACGCGGAGAGTAAACTGCAGGCTGTAACCTGACCAAACGCACATGTTAAAACCTTCTCATAATCGCGCTAACGTGAATCTCTCCATCCCACATGAACGCGGACTTGTAAAATGCACCGGAAAAAGTGTCAAGTCCGTACACCGCGCGGAGATACGTTCGTACATTTTCACACACATCGCGCGACGTTAAAAAGGTAAGAGACAAAGGTACGCTCCCGCCGGGGATTACTTTCGAAGCGCAAAGTCTTCAGACCCACAGCATGTAGCTACACAAAAATATCCCGTGCTGTACATGTAAAGATTTGCAAACCTTCACCTCAGCTCCGCCTGAATGCAAGGGACCCAAGAGTGTGCCGGTGGTGCAGGGGACCTCACGTCCATGCCATTTCAGCTATTCCCCGCCCGCCTATCCCCGGCTGGTGGGGAAACCCTGCGGGGAAACCCTGCACCTCACCCGCTCCGGCCCCACGCGCACAAGCAGCTCCACTGAAATCCCCTCCTCGCTGCCTCCGCCTCCGCCCGCCGTCTCCAGCCAGGGTACCAAGCCTCCTCCCACAGGTCTGGAGAGGTCTATACCCTCCAGAGCCTGTTGGGCCAGCTGCTCAACGGCCGCAACTCCCTCATGCGTGGGCTCCCCCATGTGCACAAACACCGAAGCAGCCGTCGCCTCCTGCGTGCAAGCAGAATACGGAATTATGGTTCCCAGTCCACCCGCTCTGACGGACCCCGAACAGGAACGTGTGCACACCCCATGACATGCACACAACAGTCACCTCGTTTTTCCGTTGTGTTGGGACGCTTTGTGAATGCGGCGCCGAGACTTCTACGGCCGCCTGCCATTCTTCTACACGTTTAGTGCGGTTTTGACATAGCGTTCTTGACGGAATGGGCAGCTTTCCCCAGCTTTGAATGGCCTACTGAGTGAATAGAACACTCCGGCTGAGCGAGAACAGAGTGCGGATGGCGCGGTCATGACGGTACCACCCCAACAGTGTGGATACGGCCACCTGTTATTCCGTCTAATCCGATCGCAAAGTGTCTCTTTATGTCAAACGGTCCCCTATGCACCCTTATATCTTTGCAGATGCCATGCGCACTCCTTTCCGCTGATGCCGGTCCTCCTTTCCGCGCGCGTACCTGCAGCGCCGTCTGCAGCGCCGCCACCTCCAGGGCCGTAAGTGGCTCGGGCTCCCCGGGCAAGCCGCCAGCCCGGGATGCAACTGCGCCGCAACATGCCCAGGAGCAGTTCACACATACTGCTGTGGAAGGCATGTTTGTGAGACTGTGCATGTGTACACGAAGGTACCTGTACATACTGGGCGTTGCACCAGCAGGTCTATCCTATAAACGTTTGCAATCAAGTCCGGCGATCCGACAAGAAAAAAGATAAGGCAAAATAGCTGCCTGCTGCGTTGCATTCATCAATAGTTGCAAAGTGCTGAACACGGGGGGCCGCGAGGCGCCCTTAAAGAGGATGGAATTTAAAGACGTTTAGTCGCCTTCGGTTCGCTTCAAACGTTTCCCGTTCTGTCCGAATGCCCCTGGGCCAGTGTTATGCCAATCAACCCCTCATGCCGTCGTAGCACACATCATCGTCCGCTGCGGCATGCCACACTAACCTTTCATGAGATGTTACATACTTGCCTTACAGCAGTCTCACAGCTTGGATAAACCCACAGAACTGCGCATTCCCGTAACCCGCACCCTGCCGCCGATACACCTGGCAACCCCACATCCCCCCGTGCTAACGGGCGGCGGTGTCTGGATGAGGCTATTCTCTTACTATATATGAGGCGTTGTGCGTAATCACGGCACCAACTTACATCTAGCAATGCGTCGTGCTGCCTTCTCCACGGCTGTTGGAAGCAACCGCCCCGACAAACGGGCGCACGCCTTTGCTAGCTCGCGAACCCGACAGATTGCCCAGGCTTCTTGCCTTATAAGCTCATTGTCCAACCCGCTATCCTCCATGTCATACTCTTCTGCGTCGCCCTCCATAGTTGGAGACGGTTCATCATCGTCTCCGAGACTTTCGCCGATGCAACGGTGCGTCCCGGCAAAACCTTCCGAGTGGTGAGTCTGCAGACCTTGCTGCTGAGTATTCTGCCTATCCGCTGCTGCCCCCTGGACAATATTTTGACCAAGGTCAGGGCTAATCCCATCGATTAAATTATTCATGTCAAACAGTAGAGAATGAGATTCGATACAATTTACTGTCAAGGACGTCTAAGCTAAATGGCGTTTGGGGCTCCTCTGTAGACAACAAGTGCAGGATAACGGTAAGAAACACTCCATCGTTCTTAACATAAGGAGAGAACATGGAACATGTCCCGGTTAAGTGATTAATTCAGGTCATGCAAGAACGGCTAAGAATCTTGTGCACGTACGGCTCCGCGTTTGGACGGTCATGGTGGTCGCTGTGCCCAGACTTTGATGCTGATCGGATTACTGATCTACAACTTTTAGTGAGTGCAGGCGTCATTGAATTTCATCGTAGCCGTGTAGTTTCCAAGCACCGCTGGAGGTCCCCAGTTGGATAAGGCTACCGAGAACCCTCGTTGCAAAGTCGCGTCTTTGCGCCCAGCCCCGACATAGCAAGCGCTCGTTGCTATGGCGTCTTCGATGGGGCGCATGGGGCTGGCAGGCGGTGTTAGTACACACCGAACTGTTCGGAAGGGTAAGCGCGAAAGTCTCTTGGGCCTGGGCTGGTCTAATGTTGCGTCCAATGCCTTCATACAGGTCTGACACTGTATAACTTTGTTCAGACCCTTGAAATGTTGTTATGGGTCTGCATTTGCAGGTGGGGACGGGTTCTCCAGCAGAAGGGGATCATGTGGGGCTCGCCACTCCCAGGTGCCAGGTCTGAAGGCTCTTCGGAAGGAGGATCTGGAGCTTCTGAATCAGGTAATTATTGAGGTGGTGGGAGGAATAGGGATTGTCTGCAAGGGTGTTGCGTGCACCGATGCGGGTGAACGATCGTTAACTCCTCCGGCGATTACGGCCTTTCGCCTTTTGTCGGATTTCATGAAGAACCCTTTGGTATATTAAGTCGTCTCCCACGCTTTCTGTGTAACACACAGCCTGGTACAAATGTTTATGTGGGCCGAGTTTATGCGGTTTACGCGTTTCTTCCTTGTACTCCATTATTGTCCATCATCTTGTTGGGGCATTATGTTTCTTAACCTTCGGCCCAACAATTTTCCATGCTGCATGAAATCCGCACGTTAACCTCAACTATTCCAGGCAACTTCACATGTCGACTTTCCGTCCGTCCTCCAGGCGGAATCATACATGACAACAGAAGAGCAGGCTGAGCTTCGCCGCTTGCTTGAAGAAAACCATAAACTGCGTCAGGTACGGGCGATGTCACAACCAGAGGTTGGCAGGCACGGTGGGGACCACTGTCCACCGTTCCTGCTAAGAAAGAGTCACTGCACCCGGTAAACAAGACCACATAAGCTCATGTTTGACGCCAATTTAAAGTCACTTAGGGCCTTCAATTGCGATTTTTCCCTGGGCATGGCCCCTGGAAAGACGTTCAGGACGTAACCCTTCCTCGCCTTCATGCTGCCGGCCTGGCGATTATTACATGACCCCAATTCCTTTTTCTTCCTGGGTTTAAATTTCCAACTGCCCCTGTAGGTGGTTACTAGCAGTGCGAAACAGATGTCCCCCCAGCAGCTGGATCACTTCACCAAAGAATACAGTAACCTGGCAAAGCAGGCGGAACAGGCGGGGGTAGCGGTGGATACAGCTTTCAAGCAGGTCGTACTTTCTAGGCGCACAAGGGTGGCGGGAAGATTAGCAGGCACTAGACCCTGGCCGGAGGGCCTGGTTTTCAGTCGGCTGCTCTGACATAAAGCCATAGCCGCCTGTGTTCGGGCGTGCGGAAAAATGTTAGCATAGGGTTTCAGTTTCAGGACGCAGAGTGGGACATACCCTTGCAACAGCACTACGCATGTTGCTGCAGCACTGACTGGTCTGGGGCGGGCACCACGCAACGAGCATTGAGGAGGGTGCATGAAGCGCAATGCAGTATGCAGCCTGACCAGTTTCTGTCGGATTTCGGTACTCCCCGGTCAGCGCCAGGCGGGTGGTAACTGGTGGCATAAGGCCGGTCGTGCCCTTTCCATCGACAGACTCAAACTTACTGACAGCATAGCGTCAGGTAGTGTTAAAACGTGCTGCCTGGAAATGAGCCAGCTCATACTCTTTTTTCTGCCATCTGCTATGTTCTGCGTGATATGGGAGTCTGTGTTCAGTAACGTTGTGCTGTGAGGGCCAAGTTAATACCCACTTTGCATTATGTTCAAAATGTCTCCTCGCTCCATAACAGGCGCAAGCTACTTCGCCCATCTCTTCGGGGGCTGCCGCCCGCAGCGCAGGAGGCCGCCTGGGGGCTGTTGCAACTGCAACTGTTTCCGCTGGAGGCAGCGGCACTTTCGGCTACAGCGGCAGGCAAGAGGGCGGGTGGGGCATGTGTACCTTCAAATGTGAAAGCTTTGAAATGCAAAGTGTTGAGGTCGTATGTTTGACCTATTTGGTGACGGCGCTGCGTGCAAGAACGTTTTGAATCATCGACTCAGCATTGTGCTGTTTGCTTTGCCGTTGCTGGGACACACTTCGTGTATTAGCAAAACATGACTCAGAGATGGGAGGGAAAAAGTGTTGTGCACCGTCGGCTGTCTTTTTTGGCGCATGGTCTGTGGCATGGTCCGCGGCTGTTCTCAGTCATTTCTGCGAATAAAGATTTTGGTGTCTGTAATCCCAATGCTTGGCTACTCCGAACAAACGTGTGGCCTCCATGCCGCCTCCTCGCAACTGCTTATCCCGCAGGAGTTACGGCGCCTCAGTGCTAGTGGCGGAGCCCCCAGGATTGGCCCCAACTGCTGCCCCCACGGCGCCTGCATCCGCGGACACCAGCAACAGTGTGGTAAACGGGGCCAGCGGCTCGTCTTCAACACGAGGTTTCGCGGTGAGCTCTCGCGAGTACGCTCGGGATATGGCCTCCATGTCCGTGGAGCTGGATGCCACGCTGGAGGACGAGGACCAAGGCCACGAGCACACGCAGCAGCACGCGGGCAAAAGCCTGGACCAGCAGGTGGGAACACAGGAAAAAAGGGCTATCCCAGCAGGGGGCTGGAGATGAGTGTCGTGGTGCCTGTTTAAGGGCAACAGGAGGGTAACTGCCGCGCCAGCTGAAAGAACGAACCTAGACATGCGGAGAGTAGTTAGTTTTGGGGGGTAAGTTGTGCTTTTGTTAGGGGTCGTAATTTCGTCGTCTGCAATCGAAGCAGGGTCTGTGTGAGGCTAGCTCTGGTGGCAGCGCAGCGGCTGCGGCTTGCTTGCAATCTTCTCTGGGTGAATTTATACATATTGGCTGTTCAAACAAGCTCCTCAACAAGCACTACAGATGCATACACCTGGCCAGTGTTCCCCCCGGCGCTCAGCACAATTTTTCCGATCTGTCCCCATGGCGCGCGCGTGGCTGTGCCCGGTTACGTTGGCGTTGGGGTGCTCCTTCTGCTGCTGCTACTACTGCTGCCGCTGCTCATTACTGTATCATGACGTGAACTTGCGTTTTCGACAAGCGATGATGCATGCTGTGCTGTGCTTCCGTCTGCAATCACTCTGCTGTGGGTCACCTACCGGGGTTGCTTTCCGGGATGCTCCCATTGTCTACTTAACCTTGACATTATCTGCAGCGCTGCGCTGCTGCCACAATTGTTGTTGTTGTTGGCCCCATCACGCGCTGATAATCTTTGATGTACTTCGTGCCTGGTCGGCTGGGCTGCGGGTTCGTCTTGAATGCTATTGCGACCATTCTTGCAGCCTCGCTGTGCTGCCGTTGTGCAGGTGCCGGCAGCCTCCACCCGCACCGAGCCCTATGCCGCCGTCGCAAGCCGCTTCGAGGCGCTGCTATCCGAGCGCCGCCCCGGTGGCGTTGTGAACGCTGCGCAGGCACAGCTGCTGGACGCACGTGAGGTGGCAAATCGCAAGCAGGACTTGGCTTCGGAGGAGGCGCGCAAAGCGGCCTTGCGCGCAGCGGCGGCTGCCGAGGTGGAGTCACACGACCCAGCCGCACTGGTGGCAGGTCGGGAGCACTGGATGATCATCACGGTGCCTGAGAAGCCCGTGGCGGGAGCGCCTATGAAACTCTACTTCAACCGCAATCAGAGCGACAAGCTCAGGTCAGGGATGGGGTGCTTGCGTGGTGGAGAAGGCATCTATGGCGGTAACGGGTAGAATGAGGAGGGGAGGTTGGATTGGAGTCGAAGGGTCTATATAGGAAACTTTCGAGTATGGTATGTCACATGTTGAGGTTGTCTTTTGAGGTTCCACCACCACCTGCACGTTTTCAAGTGAATCACGTGACATGCTGCACTGCCACCGACATGCAACTGTCCGCATCGATTTCCCATACCCATACGTACAGAACCCTTTCACCGCTTACCTGCAAGTTGAGGAGCGAACTGCTCTTTATTCCCGTGTGTTTAGCTCTTCGCATCAATAATCCCCTTTCCCTTGCTCCTCTTGGTGGAACGCTCAGGCACCGCCCGCATATCGTTCTTCAGTACGGCTTCAACCAGTGGGAGCTGATGCCGGAGACGGGCAACCGAGTCGACTTGTCCCCCGCCTCACTACCCAAAAACGGCACGATGGATTTTTGGAGCTGCACCCTGCAGGTGGGAAAGATTCACGGGCAAAAGGCGATTCCACGGTCCACGTACGTTGCATGTCTTGACGAGGCATTTGAATGCCACAAAGAATGTTCCTAAAGCCTGCCTAAAGTCGCTTTACTCCCATCTTTACTGGATGGTCACATCCTGCGAAAATTTTCCCCACCGGACAGGTACCCGAGGAAACGTTTGAAGTCAATTTCATCCTGCATGACAACAATGGCGCGTATGAGAACAACAACGGTATGGATTTCACGTATGGAGTGGAGGCTGGCATCACATACGATGTGTGGATTGACACTGCGGCGGAGCGTGCAGTGGCCAAAGAGATCGCACGAAAGGTGGGCATGCCGTTTGGGGTGGAACGGGGCCCAGATCCGTTATGCTCTGACGGTAGTCAACTGTAGCGGCGCGGCAGGATAGTTCTCAGCTTACGTTTGCCCAAAGATGTTTGCGCGTGCGATCAAGCTTTTAGGCTGGAGCTCAACACAGGGAAGGCTTCCCGTATCTGGATGGGGGGGCCTGGGAACGTGACTTCAGCAGTGACAAGAAAACAAGGATGGTCTCATCGTGCCGGACTTTGCCGGTAGCAATGCCAGTCGCAGCGCGTATGTATTGCCCGTTGGCCTTGCCCGCCGCAGGAGGCTGAGGCCCTGGCTGCTGCGGAGGCGAAGCGCCAGGCGGTGGAGCTAATGGCGCAGCAGGCCAAGGACTTCGGCAGGCACAAGGCGGACGGTGCGGGGCCGCGCTGGAAAAGGGGGCCTCAACCCCTGCATCTTGCGCTTGTTGTGTTGTGTCATACCGTCTGGACCATTTTCCGTTAGTCCCACAAGCAAGGGAAAAGCCTCTCAAGCAAGGGCCCTGACGCGAGGGGGTGATGTTCACGGCTTTTAGTAAGGGCGGCGACTGTCAGTAGTGTGCCGTCGTCCCGTCATCAATCCATCGTACAAACTGCAAGGAGAATCAGCCAAGAGCGTGTCAGACAGCTGTAAGCACGACGGCGGTACGTGGCGCCCGTCGGATTTCTTTACACCGGATGCGGTAAATTCATCTATCCGACTTCCAGCTGACTTTCGTATTATTCATTAGGTCTTGCAGCAGCCGTCCTATACTTCCATGTGCGTTTCCTCTGTAACCCGATATTTCCCGCGAGTCGCCCGCCTCCCCAAATCTCAGTCCACGTCTACTGCTGTTAATCCGTTCTTACCCCGCCACCGACTCCCGCAGACTTGAAGAACAGCATTAGCCGGCTCCAGGACGGCGCCTTAACTGTGTTGTTCCGCGAGGGCACCCCTGTGTATCGCATCCTACCCACCACCCCCGTGGCGGGCGGCAAGGTCAAGATTCAGTACAATCGCTTGTCGGGTCCGTTCGGCAAGTTCCCAATCCCCGAAGGCCAGACTGTCACGCTTCTGTACGGCTTCAACGGCTGGCAGAACAGCGGCAAGGCGAACATGACGCGCGTGCCGCCCCCGTCCGCATCATCGGCTACTGATGCGGTAAGTTTGAAGGATCTCTGGGAAGCCCACCGATGTACATGGCCATTTAAGGCATGAGTTATTGCCAAGATCGAGGCGATGAAATGGCTCAGTTTTAGCGAGAGGTAGCGCCGGTAGATTCTATGGATGGCTGTGCAGCTGGCGTGGCTAGCTGTAAACATATAGCTTTACCCATAAATCCGTCAACCAGTGCGAAGGCGCTAAGGATGCAGCTTGTCGGGCGTGGTCCCGTCCGTTAGGTTGAGATATCACGTTGTTCTACCCGTTTGGCCGACATCATCATATTTGGCGCCTGGAGTTCATGATCCATGATCCGTAGGTTTTAGGGCCTAAAACCCTAAGTACTCCTCTATTCGTCCGCTCCAACTGACCACAGCATGCTGTAAGCTCGGGCCCTATCTCGACTGCACCTTGTATTTTCGTACTTCCCGCCCCTCTCCGCAATATTCACGCTGCTGGCGGGGCATTTCACATATTGCAGGAGGACTGGTTTGAAACGGAAGTCGCTCTGCCCAGGGAGGCAGCGGCAATGAACTTCGTACTCAAATACTACGAGCACTATGTAAGGGAGGATGTAGGGGAGTGATCCGTTTGTTTAGGGGTAGTTGGGCGGGGGAAACTGTTTCCGGGCAATCGAAAGGGTGGGTGGCTAGGTGTTCCCCGTGGTAGGCCGCTGTGGTGGCCCGAACAGCTACCTTGTGTCCTATGGCAGGGGCGACATCGCAATGTACATGCCAGGGTTGCTTCAATTCGTGGTGCGTCGGCAAATGCACTGATCCATAAGCCGGAGGTTAAGCCGTAGGAGGCCCTAGCTTTCCTCTGAACCGTCTTAGAAAGCACGCGCTTCGCCGACTCACGAGCATCATTTGGCTATTGGTGTTCCATACTACGACGGCATCGGGTGGGGCTTTAGTTAGGGGCTTCATCAACTGTTGCTTCGCGGTCTGCGCAGTCCGGTCGTTGGAGAGTGCAGGAACGATAAGCGTGCGGTGTGCCCTGTACAAGTATACAGGTTGCGATAGCGCAGCTGAATCCTGGGTGTCGCTTGGCGTCGGAACTTAGCGTCCGTCACGTTACGACACCCTATGCGCCACTCATGTCCCGATGGTTGTGTCCCATACGGTCCTCAGGACAATAACGGCAGCCAGGATTACAAGATCAAGGTGGGCCTGCCGCCGGGGCTGACGCTGGACGCCTGGGCCGACCAGGTGGCAGAGGACCTGAGGACGCGCGAGTACGAGCGGCGCCTTGCAGGGCAGCGCGTCATGGAGGAGAAGACGCGTCGCGCTGAAGAGAAGAAGAAGGCGGCACAAGTGAGACGGTATCAATGGGTGCGAGAATGTGTAGGGTGGCTTTACTGCAGCTGCATTCTGTGGAGAAGTGCATGGCTTTGTAATATAACCCTTGGTTACGTCTCCGAGAACGTTATCAACGCGAGAGCTGCAACCCTCCCAGGCATGCTGAAATGCCCTTTCGTGAGCAATAAACGATTAACGTGTCTTCTAGTGCTTCGCCGCTGCGCAATTCTTGCTGGTGACTTGCTTTGTTCTTTTTTTAGGATTCTCCCCACCGCTCCTCGCTGGCAGAACCTGTTTACCTGATTTCAAGTTTGAGCCCTAAAACCGCCTCCCTGTCGCAGGACTTCGTTAAGGCTGTGGAGCGGCGCAAGGTGCGCCACGTGCTGTTCACCAGCCCCGAGGTGGTCACCGCGGGCAGCGAGGTTACAGTGTTCTACAACCCGCGCGACACGCCGCTTAACGGACGCCAGCAGATCTACCTCATGGGCGGCTGGAACCGCTGGACTCATAAGCGCCATTTTGGACCCATTGCTATGCACCCACCAGTGGAGGGCGGCGAGCACTGGCAGGTGGGTCAGGAAGGAGTGATGGGCATAATTGGCCATGTGTTGGCTTAATGGTTCTGATAGAAACGGAGCACAGGTGTTTGATCACAGTTGCCCCATCGAAGCGCATCACGGCGTGCCAAGCTCAAGACTCAGGTCAGACCCCTTTGCGAGCCGAAGCAGCACTGCGTGCCCCTTTTTAATGGCGCTCGTAATTAGTTGAATTCGCGCTCTCCTTGCCTCTCCTCCTGTCGTGGACGTACCCATTCTTTTCCTTTAGCTTATTTCTTGCTGAGATATGCTTGATGCGCCTCACCCTCTCTCGCGCACATCTTCCCTGCCCATACATGGGTCTTTTTCTTTCTTCCCCCTAATTTTTTCACCTTCCCTACCTTGGATGGAGCTACACATCGCCTCCACCATCGCGGTTAGTCATTACAGCAGCATCTGCATCATCGCTATCACGTGTCATATTCGTCTCCCCCCTCCTGAGCTCTCTCCCGAAGCGGGCGCGACCTCATTGAGGTCACGATCACGGACATCTCGTGCTGCATCTCCGGCTGCTCATACCAGGAACCTCACGCTGTGTCACGGTCACGGTCACGGTCCTCCTAGCTTCTTTCTATGAGTGCGCTCAGAAAACCCTTCTTGACACCGTCACCTCCTATCCGCCATCAGGCCACCTTGTCAGTTCCTAAGGACGCCTATAAGATGGACTTCGTATTTGCGGACGTGCCGGGAGGAGATGGCACTTACGATAATCGCGGAGGTTTTGATTATCACCTGCCGGTGGAGGGTAGCCCCATACGCGAGCCTCCGCTATACGTGTGCCACATCTCAGTGGAGATGGCGCCCATTGCCAAGGTAGGCATCCAGTATTTTGGCGTGATGTAGGTAAAAGTGAAAAGGGGCCACTGATTCTTGCTTTCGAAAGGGTAGGCTCAGGGCGTTTAGCTATGGTGAAGTGTAGAATGGGGGGCGTTGACCACAAAAGTTCATCCCCTGACGCCATTTCAGCAATTTCTGATTCCATATTATCCGAACCCGAGGTTACTTCTTGCTGCATCGCCTTGTACCGCATGGCCTGCTTTTATGTGCGACTTTTTTCATGTATGTGCAGGGTATTCAATGTTTGAATTTTGGTGGGTAGTTGTAGGATGATGTATCCACGTATTCACTAGTGGTATCCTGTTGCCTGCTCCCTTCCATTGACGCCCTTCCATAGGGCTCCCTGGTTTACCCAGATTTGCATCTCGTGCAAATGGCATACAGTTGTTGGATCTCTGCGCGTATTTGCGTGATATTATAAGTGATCCTTTCCCTCCCTTCAGGTGGGAGGCCTGGGTGATGTTGTGACCGCGCTGGGTCGCGCCGTCAAGGAGCAGGGCCACACAGTGGAGGTGGTGCTTCCGCGATACGACTTTTTCCTGCACTCGCCCGTCGTCAAAGATCAGATGCGCTACGAGACCGAGTTTGACTGGGGCGGAACCCGCATTTACGTGACCACCGCTGTCGTGGAGAACGTCCGGGTGTTCTTCATTGAGCCCAGGAACGGCTTCTTCGCTACGCCTACCGTATACGGCAGGTCGGAACCGATAGAAATAAGGGAAATGAAGGCAACATGCCGACTAGGGAGGGGAAACAGCTTGACGGAGTCGGTGAGGGGTTGGGTGGGCCCAGGGCGTCCCGGAAAGACAGGGGCAATGGATGGTAGGTCCAGGTCCGTACAATAGGGGGGTTCTCAATTATGTGTGCGGGTGGCCCGTTGGTGTGTAGGGGTGTGCTTTGGGAAACGGTCACGCCTTGTAGTTGGGGTGGTGGTGGGGTTTTATTATATATCCTATATATCCCGCATATTATACGGATGGATGCTGTTGGCCAGAGAGACGAATACCTGGGCGGCAACCGACTGGGAAGCAGATGCAGTACTGTGGGCTCGCGTCGATGCTTCCCGAGGGTGTGAGGTTGGGTTAACCTATGCGCCCGCGCACATGTTCCTTTCCTTTCCTATCATGTTCATTTCGTATGACAGGTACGATGATGAGGTGCGGTTCGACTTCTTCTGCAAGGCTGCCCTGGAGTTCCTTCTCAAGACGGGCCGCCAGCCGGACATCCTGCACTGCCACGACTGGTCTACGGCGCACGTGGCGCAATCTTACTGGGCCGACTACCATCCGTATGGTCTGTACAAGCCACGCGTTGTGTTCACCATCCACAACCTGAACTATGGCCAGAAGAAAATCGGCGAAGCAGCGCACGCGTGTCAAAAGTTTACCACTGTGTCGCCCACGTACGCGTTCGAGGTAGGCCAAGGGGGTTTGGAATGTCTGAATGGTGGCTTTGGGGGGATGACGTGGATGCCCTTGTTGGCCTCCTGTAGGAACTGTAATGCATTTAGGATAGAGATCATGGACGGTGAAGGACGGTAAACACGTGCACGTTGGAATACGGATGAGAGCGATCCGTTTGTTGCTGTCCTAACAATCCTGGCTTGGAATGCCAATGTCCCAACAAATCACAAATCCTCTCCATCCCACCCCTACCGGCCCACAGGTCGGCGGCCAACCCGTCATCGGCCCGCACGCGCATAAGTTCATGGGCATCCGAAACGGCATCGACCCCGAGTTGTGGAGCCCTGAGGACAACCAGTTCCTGCCCATGTGCTACGACGCGGGGACGGTGGTCGAGGGCAAGAAGGCGGCGCGCCAAGTGGGTAGATGGGCGACTGGCTGAAAGGCGCTTTGTGTACGTACCTGCGTAGGTGTCTCGGGAGATCTTTACTGGCTGGCTGCGTAGGTGTATCCCATATAGTCACACTGGCTGACAGTCCTAATATCTTTTCTTTCTTCTGTCCTTCTCGTCGCTTCTTGCATCGCCCTGCTGCTTCCATGTCAGCTTGGTTTGTTCTGCCCGAGGGGCTCCTGTTCGTGGCCCTGTCTTATTCTCGATTCTCATTCTCAAATGTTTTCTTACCAGAGTGGAGTCGAGAAAATTCATGCCCATGTTCTGCATGCGCGCCGCACAACACTGTCTGTTGCCAGAATCAGCAAATGCATTGGCACCTCGCAGCCTTTATCTAGTCACCGCGTTCTGTTCGTGACTTTCTGCATCCTCCCAGTTTCGGAATCGCACGCTTGCTGTTTGCCTCACTATATCCAGCGTGCCCATACTTTCCACAGGCACTGCGGCAGCGACTGGGCCTTAACGGCTGGAATGACAAATTTATTGTTGCGGTCGTTTCTCGTCTGACCGGCCAGAAAGGCGTGCCGCTCATCAAACACGCCGCCTACCGGGCCCTGGACCGCGGCGGCCAGTTCGTTCTGCTGGGGTCAGCGCCCGATCCGCGGGTTCAGGCTGACTTCGACGCGCTGGCGTCCCAGATGGGTGGCCAGGATGCGGCCTTCTGTTTCAAGTACGATGAGCCCCTCAGCCATCTCATCTATGCGGCGGCAGATATGGTTGTGGTGCCATCAATGTTTGAGCCATGCGGACTGACACAGGTGGGGGGTGTATGACGTGTAAGTGGCAAAGCAAAAAATATCTAAGTTGATTGAAGAAGTAATTACAGAGAGGCCTGAAAAAGAATCAGTGCGTCACAGTTTCCAGGTCACGATAGGATCAGCGGACTATTCGAAAGTCCTGATGGCTATGCGAATATCCAATTTGACCGCTGCGGCTGCGGATTGTTGATCATACGGTTGCGGGCACCATTCACCCGGGCTCGTCCTCCGATGACAGGTTTCGCCAGGGCAGTGCTGCTGAACCTCACAGCACCTCTTGCATGCGGTGGGAGATTTTTAGTCGTTGCCCCACCACAGCCAATCAACTCCCGTCCATGCACGTTCGGGCCGTCTCGCAGATGATTGCAATGCGCTACGGTGCTGTGCCAGTAGTCCGCCACACGGGAGGCCTGCGCGATACGGTATTCGACGTGGACTTTGACAAGGAGCGCGCTGCTTGGGAGCTGTACGGCTCTTCGGACTGGAAGCGGGATGGAATCGACGCCACCAACGGTTTTGCCTTCTCGGTGAGATTGTGCCAAAACAGCCGACAGGTGCACAACCGACACATGTTCATTGCGCGCCTGGAGATGGGGTATAACTACGCCGTGCAGTGCTTGTTGTGCCCAGTATTTCAGTGGTGCGAATGCTAAGACTAACTAAACGTCCTGAGGTCGATTCCCGACTAGCGCAAACATATTGATGCAAACGTATGAAGATGCGCATGAATCCGTTTACCTATCATTCTCAGGCCCTGCTTCGGCGTACCAGTGCACCCGCACCCTCAGGCAGAGAGGGTTACCGTTACGAAATGTGTTGCGGCATCCATTCCCCTGTGCCTCGAACTCTTCTCCCATATTGAAGGTCGCCGATACGCCAGCTTGCCACGGTGACGATGGCCACGAAACCATGCATTCGTGTGCTATCCTAACAAATTGTTCAGGAGCGCCCTATTCCTACTTCCCGTGCTGTACCCACGTTACAGGGTACTGATGGTGGTGCGCTAGATTACGCGCTGAACCGTGCCATTGACGCCTGGTATAACGACCGCGCCTGGTTCCACAGTCTGCAGAAGCGCGTTATGGAGCAAGACTGGAGCTGGAACCGCCCCGCTATTGACTATATTGAACTATATTTCTCGGCCCTTAAGTCGTAGGCATGGGTTGACGAGCTGACGGGGGATGTTAGGCAGTCATATCGCGTGGATCATAGTGGAAGTAGCAATAATTGCAGGGGGGGCTGCGAGCCGTATGGTAGTAGCCTCCACTTAAGCCTGAATGGCTCACTGGCGGGCGGTCAGCCGCTGTCTTGAGGGTGCCTGAGCATCTTTCAGCAAGCTCCAAAGTTTAAATAGTGAGGCATGCGGCGGGACGCCATGCGGTGCTGTAACGGCTCCGCTGCGGGTTGCACCTGATGCGGCAGCTGGAAGGTGGTTGGTACCCGAGAAGGTACCCGAGGTAGAAGATAGACGTCTTGCGGAGGCGCGTCGTGCAGCTGCGTATACTGCTGGGATAGCGACCAGGTAAAGGGCCTGTGTTTCGTGCGGCCGCGTAAGTCTGGCAATTGATGCCACCGTTTATGGCGAGGTATGCACGTATCTTTACCTATTGTCAGGCTCAGCTACTCTCCATTGCTTAGTCGGTCGCGCTGCCATCCGAACGGGGAACCTGAGACGGTTCGGCGATTGCACTACTGGTGCAGCTTATGCTCCTGCGCCTCCATCTCCAGTGTGCTTTGCTTTTCACGCATGGCCACATGCACGCGTCTGGGTGAAGTTGCACCTCAACCCCACTTCCAAACGCTCCAGTGAATTGTGTTCTTAAATGGCTCCTGCGAAGCTTTAGATAAAGGCGCATGCGTGGCGGCCGCGATTCTGGCAATTTCAAGCACATTGTGCCTCTATGTGCGCTAAGCAAGTTGCGTTACACGTCCGTGCCCGTAAAAGGCCCGGCCTTATAACCTGCGCAAAAGCTTGGTTGACAGCGATGTGCTATTTTTGCGCTTTCGACCTCTGGCTCTTGTCCCGGCATGGACGGCCGGACTGTACATGTATTTGCTGTGAGTGGAGGAGGTCATGGGAGCGGCGAAGCTCATTCACTTCTCCTAGTGTCCAGCGCAATTGGCGCAGTGCCATGTGCACGGCACTATGTGGGGTAGTGGGGACGGTGCTTCGCTTTCAACGCCCGACGGCTCCAAACTTCTGGATTATGTGCCGCTGCGCGGGTGGGTTATGGTTGATCCGGGCTGCGGTTATGGCTGCTGCCATTTTTGTGTTTTGCCACAGCACCGCATGTTTTGATTAGGAAAGCCTTGAACGGGCGGGGCCAATATGCGGGCCGTGTGTGCCCAGCACCGTGCGATTGTTAGGCTTTCCTCCTGTGTTTACCCCTTCCCCCCACGCCACCTCATGTGTGCTTTTGTGCCCACCGTGTTTTGTTAGTTCGCACTCCGGTTATGGCACGCTTCGTCCGCCAGAGCCGTGAGAGGCTACGGCTGTGGCTGTATGTATACAGTTAACGACTGTCTCTGTGCAACAACCCAAACCCCCAAGAAGTCTACCAATCAGGTCGCTGTGTGTCGGTCATTCTCCAATGGATCAGGGATCCCGCAAGGCGGCAGAAATTTTTCACAGCTGAGGTAGCATTTTTGCTCCAAGAATGAGGGAGAATATATCAATTTGCCTCAACAGTTTTCAAGGGTTTGGTGTACCTGAGAACAAGTAACGGTGTAAAAGAAGATTTCACGGCATGGTGCTATGGAAAGTTTTCAACAGGTTGTAATCGTTGTGGCAGATATGCGGGCTGGTGAATCCATGGCGGCTGCATGGAGAGGATCATAATGTGTTTTTCTACATGGCACATGTTCAGGCATCGAATTTATTTCCCGGCCCTTAGCTACTGCCTGGCACGGCGCGTGGTGGGCAAATGATTGAAAGTCAGCATCGTCGATTGAGGCATGGTTGAGCGGATTTGTATCTGGACAAAAGATTGCATGTCTTCGGAATTCGTGTTGACTGCATAGGCGCTGGGCGGCTGTGCTTTATGGGGGCAGGGCGACTCAGACGAGAAGAGGTTTTGTATGCGCACAGATTACGTGTTTTGGTGTTTTGAAGAAGGCGATGCAGATATTCGGCCCCCCATGGCTTGCATCACTTGCATGGCTTTGGTTGACATTGTGACGTAGTGGCTACGTATATCCGGCCCAAGCCGGAAGATGTAGGGGGCATCCTGTTGTTCACAGTCTGATCAGGGAGTGGAGTGGACAAAGCTGCATTCGGTGTCTTGTGCCGTTGTGTGATTTTGCGCAACTGTGATGATGTGGCTTGAATTGTTTCGTGCATTATTACGAGCCATCATTTCAAGACAAATCACTGCTTGCGTCACCGAGGGGGTTAGATGGGTTTGTCACGTTGAGCGATCATCGATGATGTAGGAGTCAAGGCCTCACCCTCCTGTGAGCCACACATCCGCTCTCTCCTGTTCGTTGTCCTGCCGCGCTCGCATATGGCCACCTCTTCCTTGGCAACAGCAGCACCAATGATTGCCCGCGATCAGCGATCAGCGATTGTTAACATTCGCGTCCGAAAAGTAGGTGGTTATGTCCTCACGGCCGCGTGTTGCCGGGACTCCCACTGGTTGCTGGGCTGGCTGGCTGCCGCACGGGGACCCGAGCGCACTAAAGAGTTTATTGTGTACAGTGTTATACATGGCATAACCACAGACAATAGGGTGAACGGAACGGCAGAAACCGCCGCTTTACCTCGCAAGTAAATCCTTCCCACGTTGAGAGGAAAAATGGCGCCGCATGGACACGAAAGCAAAACGTCCAGTAGAGCACAGTAAAGTTTCATTCCCCACAATATGGAGTCCCTCTGCCGTAGCACGCTGCAGACCACAACGCATGACAGCGTAGTTCAGCGAACATAGCAATCACCACCTCGGTCGGCACTACGTTCAAGCCGCACGATTCCTTTTATTCGCTGGCTGTCAGCATCAGGTAGGAACTTACTTATCAACATCACCCACGCTCAAGGTCCCTCTCACCGCCAAACTATGCTACGTTCTCCCACGCAGTCCTCAACTTGCGTGGCTTATTCAGTCGGTCCCAACTAAACGCATAAAATAGAAGCTGGCGGTCGGCAGCGCTTCGGGGGCCGGTGAGCACCGATGGTGATCAAGCACTTATATGTCGGACCAGCCCAAGAAATCCTTAGCTATTTAGCCTGCCAAGCCCGCTCGGGCGCCCCGGCCCCTTTCAACCATCGGACATTAGCTGCGCATACTGAACAGCATCTGGCTTCCAATAGCATTATAATGGCGTTGCTGCGACCAGACAGCACCGACATGAGGTACCAATCGACACCACAGGCACGTTGCCCGAACGTCAGGTGGGTCCTTGCGACGGGCAAAATATTCCTTCCAACCAATACGTCTCGTGGCATGAGATCTACGTCAGCGCGACGCTCTCTCTAACAACCAACTCCACTGCAAAGATAATGAATTAATTAGCCGAAGTAGCTTTTACGCGCGGCTTAAAACTTGGTCCGCTATCTCTTTTTTGTCACCTACTCCTGCTTATCGTCGTAGTGGCCGTGTAAATCGGCGGCGCATTCTCCAGCTCATCGTCTCACCTCACCTCACCTCACCTCATCTCACCCCACTTCACTCAAACCAGACCCCGACAGCGAGATTTACGGTCTCAGGGACTTAAAAACCATCCCAGGACTGTGCTAATTATACACAAGCCTAATGCGACGCCAGTGACCTCGATAGCAGCGGTGCCGAATAAGACCTGATCATTAGGCGTAAACGTCCATGTTATTCTGCGTTCGCACCTGCGGTGCTGCTGCTGCTGCTGCTGCGACTACTTCTGTGTTCCCCCTCCAGCTGTGCTCATGACATCCCGGCGTGACATCATAGCTTGCGCCACTTGGCCATAACGTCGCGTCCACCAAAAACCGCCGCACGGTCCAAGGCGTCTAAGATAAAGGACGCCGACACGGGACCCTGTGGACCAAGTGGGGACGACTTGGGCTTGAAGCTCTCTGAGAGTGGTTATTGCGCGGGAAATTCGGTATGAAATCATAAATCATATATGACATGTCATGCATGGTATGTGATACATGATATGTTGCACATCGCTGCATTCGAGTATGACGTCCATTAAACATGTGCATGAGGTATTAAAGCAGCGACCGCTTCCCAGTACGCCGGTATGGATGGTCGGATGGCCTGTAGCAAAGTGTCTTCAAACGGATTGATTAACACATCGCCGGCTACCATGCGGTCAAGGCCGCGCAGGCCAAGGTCAAGGTCACGATTTACTAACCTGGGAAAAGATGGGTCCCCGGGACTCGTCCGGGCTCAAGTACAGCAGCGTTGGCAGTGCCTGAACAAGATATTGTACGAGAGGGGGGCAACATGTTATGGAGTTTATAGAGTGATAACCAAGCAGTGGGTGATAAGTTGCGTGCCATCGTGCAAATCCCTCATGCAACACCGAGGTACTCAACGGATCATCCAGGACTTGATGACAGAAAGGCGCGCATGCAATGGAACTTGGTTATATACAATATTCACCTCGAGCCAGAGCTTCCAGTGGGGGCCCGAAACCCTTTTTTCTTATTAGAGCTGCAGACTTCTCACTACGTACATATGCTTAAGGACGACCTGTAACGAAAGACCCGTGCCTCAAAGCTAACCTTAATGCCCAGCTGTGATGCCAACTCCTTCTCCTCGTCCACGTCCACCACGATAATGGCCGTGGGAGGCCGATCCTGCAGCCTGCCTGCAGCCAATTTGAGTTCACGGTACACCACGCTGCACGGACCACACCAGGTTGCTGTGAACATGACCACTGCATGGGTCAACGGTGAGTCGTTGTCAAAATCCGATGTTGTGTCTGGCGTTTCGATGTGTTCCTGATTTCTGCTGGTCGAGCGACCAAACATGCCCTCTAGGATGCCGGACCAAGCCTTACGCTGGGGCGCTGGCAATATCGGCACAGCAGGAGACATCCCAGATAGAGTTTCTGGCGGAAGAGAACTTGCAGCCTCAAGGCGGGCCATGACTCTGTAAAAATCAACCGCCGTCGCTGAAAAATTCACGAAGGACCCAGTTCGTTTGCGCAAAGCGGCATCCACGGTTGAGACCGCCTTGGAAGAAGTATTGGAAGGGATGGCGGAAGCTACCTTAAGAACCATGCAATACTTTCGCGGACGGGCACCTGGACAGCTGATAATGCTGGCAGGCTGACGTTTGAGTACTGTCGACATTTTAGGGTAATTGATCTTCAACGTGCCGTATATTAGTATGCACTTCAAGTTATTAGAATCACCAATGCCGGTGCGAGCCACTGTGCGACTCCCCAGGTTGTTAAGTCGACGTCAGCGCGTGAGGATCTTTTCGACAGGGCCCCTATCGCCGCAGAAATTATATATATTGGGTGAACCTTGCTATAAAACCCATTCACAATACGGGTGCAAGCTAACCCTTAAAGCATTATGATAAGACAGTTGAGGGGTTTCTGAATTTTTAGATAAAGAGACTTCGGGAAGGACAACAGTAAGTTAGTTTATCCTGTAAAAGCATCTCGGACGCGAATGCATGTACTATTTCTGCACCAAAAGTACAACGACCATTGTTTGTTAAGGGGTCCCCGTACGGACTACTGCAGGATATCGTTGAAGCATCACCGAGTCACTTAAGACTAGGAAGATAACGGATCTGACATAACCGTACCTTGTTATTGTGACTGGAAAAGACTTGTTGCGGATATAGTGACGTTTAGCAGAATCAGCAGCGTTGAGCGGCGGTTGCGCTCTAGGCAGAGTAGGTTGGGTTTTGAGTGTTAGACGACAGGATTGATGCGCTGCGGGACATTCACAGTCGAAGCAATCAGAGCGTGCGACAGGACAAAGTAACCTCTACCAGGATGTCCGGGTTTGGGTTCATATGCACGCACCGCTACGCACACGCCGGTGCTACACCTCCGCGGTCCTTTCTGATGGAAACTCCCAGCACCTTCGTCAAGCTTGGATTCACGTTGTTGCATCTAAAACAATAAGGTCTGGCGGACGGATTGAGTTCTTGAGTAAAATTCACCTGGTTGGAGTCGTGGTGATTGATACGGGTATGTGGGATAACCAAGTGACCTCGTAACAACATGGACGGAAGGCCTCAAGCTCTGTTTTCATCATTTCTTTGTTCCCAAATTTTGTGTTGACTGGTTGTTTGCATGACACTTGAGGCTTGCCACCTCTTGATGACCAAATGGCAACATCCATGAGCCACATGAAGTACATACTTCCTTTACATAATACCATCCACATTTCACTTGTTTACGTATACCCGAGGTATCTATTGTCTTTAACGGTTACTTGCTTACCTTTCTATTTACGTCGAAAGTGAGGCCCAGCCAAGGGCTAAAATGTTTTGCTACTAGATGTAATTACAACCCTTATTTAATTTGCAAGATGAATACGGCTTTAGGAAAAGGGAGCTCGCAGCGTGTATATCGTCATCAGGAAAAGGGCTTTGCGCGCTTATCGGCTCGCCGTTGCAGCTTGCTGCCTATTGTTCCAATACGTTATCGACCACCGTCACGTTGTGGTGCAACCAGCCCGGTGTCGGTGACACTTCAGGACACCATCCGACAGTTCCAATCAGTCCCTGGCTTGTCCGCCCCGGGCAATGTTACAAAGCTTACTGATGATGGATTATTTCAAGGACAAGTCGTGTGGTCAAAGTTTACTTGGCCGGCGGTCTTGGGCGGCGAAGAAGTTTATATCTGGGGTGAGCATTTCGGGAGTTCTGGGCCTGCAGCTTAGCCCGCATCTCCCTACCACCTCTCACAACTTGTTGTATTACTGGGCCTTGAAACTCGGGATCTTCACAGGTAGTTTCAACGAATGGACGAAAGGTGTTCGCCTGCATAAAGCTGGCCGAGACCGGGACGCAGTCTTAATCCTGCCCTTGCAGCCTGGCACATATGAGGTGGGCATACAGGCGTCGTGCATCCCCTTGGGTGTGATTAGGGTCAAGGGGCTTGTGTTTGGGGCTTCTAAGCAGCCCCGTAACCTCAGGGTGGAGGTAACCAGTTTAGTAACTAGTAGCTTTGCAGTTGGCAGGTCATGGCAGCGAAGCCTCGATGGAAACTTCTCAAGGGAGCGGCGGTGGAACGGCGTTCCGTACTCATGTCGGGTTTTCGTGCGCATCCCATCCCGCATCCCGGGCCTATATCCCCCTAATCACATACCTGGCCCGGATCTTGTGATCCTTGGATTCGGTCCGTCAGTCTTAATTGGATATTTGAAAAGGAAGCGGCTCCATTGATGTTTTCCGGCTGGCCTTGTCATACAAATCAGTTCAAGTTCGTGGTGGACAAGGTGTGGACACCTGCACCCCACGAGCCCACTGTTACCAACGCTGAGGTAAGGGGCATAACGGATACGTGATCACTGGCGCGGCGGGCGGTTGTGGCCCGTTCTGCCCAGGGTACTGATTACATCTTGTGGAATTCGTCGGCAGAATGTCCCGGACCTGTCCCGGAAATTGTTCATCCTGCCTCTTATTGCGACTTGCCCGTCTTAGTATATAATTGTTATAAAAGCAGTTACAGAATGTCGCTTAAGTGGACGCCCCATGCCCGTCCCTCGCTCACGGTCTGACCTGATGTGGTGAAGGGACGCGCTGTAGAAAGTTTTGATTCCTAACACACGTCAGTGGCTGCGCCATAGCAATACGCTTTAAAGCACAGCTGTCTTTTGTTAAGTCATGAACAATGCCATCCTACTGCTAACTAGCTGGCCCGTTGGCGGCATGCAATATTGCGTGCTGCGGCTATCGAGCGCAGTGTGGTCGACAGGTCGCTGCTCTGGCAATGCCCGGTTCCATTCCTTACGGGCGGCCTGGCCGACGCCCCTCTCCACGTATGCCTGTGAATATTCCCTCTCTCAGGGGCACCTGAATAATTACCGGGTCATTGCACCCACAGCCACTTTTTCCATAAAGGCGCCGCGGGCTGAGAACGTATTCGTGATTGGGAACTGGGACAACTGGCAGGTGAGGAGCACCGCTACGAGGGCAGAAAACCTGTGAGGGGAAAACAGCATACCAGGTTACAAGAGCCAGGGGCGGCAAACGGAGCGGTTCCACGCTTGTTGCCAGGGGAAGTATCACCCTACTGGCTGATGGCCTATGGGTGCTCGTTTCTCCCTGATGGCTATCGGGCTGTGGGAGGGAGGTGTGGAAGTAGTCGGCTTGTCCCCCGCTTGTCTTCTCGTCTTGTGTGCTCGCTTGATGGAGGAGTGAGGATACTTATGGGCAAGTTCATTCAGAGCGTGGCGGCGGCCCGCATTCTGCCAGTTGCTTGAACAGAATCGGAGTATTTGACAGCTACGCAAGCATCAGCGTTAGTTCCAGCATGCCATTAAGCGTTACTTGCATGGTACGAGATTGGTTTGCAAACCAGGAGGTTAAGCCACTTGCCAATTAGCCATGTAGTTTCGGATTAACCGTAGCTGTCCCAATATTGACACCACGCCGCGTTCCCGTGCTTCCCCAGTATTCGCTGGTACTGAAGAAGGATCCGGCCTCGGGGATGTTCCTGGCCAAGGCGCATCTTCCGGTGGGTTTGGGCCCAACGGAAAGCGAGGGAGAGGAAAAGAGGAGAGGAGAGGATGGACTGGAATGTGCTATGCCATACAAATTTTACTTTTAAGGGGGACTCCGGGAGTAGGATTAGACCGAAAGAGACGTAGTGAGCAGACTAGTACTAGTAAAAAAGCGCATCAGGTGAGGGAATGAGAAGGCTGATGTCAAACAATCTTGTCACATGCTCCCCGATACATGCCCGGGGACGGGGACGGCCACGGGGATGTGGACGGGTCGGGGGTTATAGACGTGGATTCATATGCCGATTTAGTTCTCTCAGACAGAATCTAGGGAAGTAGTTTGAAAGGTAGGGGCAACACGCACGCAAGGTGTGACTCGAGTGGCTGACCGCAGAGGTGGCGTGGTAGAGTCGAAGTAGGGGCAAGCAGGAAACGCGTCGTAAAAAGTCAGCCAGGAACGCCTCGTAAGCCTCGTAATGAATGAGGGTCACACGAATCACTAGGGCACACGAATCATGGGAATGCTTTGAATTTCGCGCGTTCGTGCATCCACCGTTAGTGGCAGAGGGTATCTGGTCCTGCCTCCGTAGCAGAGGCGTCCGCAGCATTATGCACCACGTCAGCCTTGGCGAAGCAGGCCTGTGCAACCCTCATGCTCGCGTGTGAGTCTCACGCTAACTCCAGCTCCATTTTTGAGACCAACTTCACGGCCCCACCCTGCGCCGATTTCTTCCCACAGCCTGGGCAGTACGCGTACGTGTTCGCCGTGGACGGCAACGTAACCTCAGATCCCAGCCAGCCAGTCTACCCTAACGAGGAGTACGGCGAGGTCCACCGAGTGCGTGGTGATGTCTCCTCTTAGGGGCGCCCCTAACTCTCTCTTAAGTTAGGATGCGGATAGTGCGAAGTGGGGCTGTAAAGAGGTCCAAGGCTGTTGGCTGCCCGGGGAGGCCGGTCCTGCTGTTGCGCCTTCTGGTGTTGCGACCGGGTTGGGATGGGCTGTTGCTGCGATGGGTTGCTGCGGTGGCCGATGGGTTAAGCCATGACCAGTGCGGGCGGGGGGGGCAGCGGGGATTGTAGAGGCATGACGTGGACCGCAGCAGGGGCACGGTTTAATGGGGCAGGGCAAAATGTCCGAATGGTATGTAGAACGATGAGTGGCTGCGGTCACAGGTAGTTAGCGGTGATTATCACGCTGATGCAGGGGCGTGTCGCAATAATGATTGTGTTCCGCTGATGATGTCGACCAGGTGCGGCCGCAGAGGCTCTGGTTGTCCGAAGTATAAACGTGCGCAGCGAATTGGGGATTCGGACCAGCTGCCGTCACTTGAGAGCTCCCTGGTAGGGTGGCCTAAAACCACCTCGGAGTCCAAACATACTTCCTTACAAAGGATCTCACACTCCCCCATTCCATTCTGCATCCTCCCCCCCTACATGCCGAAATCAAACCCGCGGCTGCGTCCGTCTCACGACTAGCACCTGACATGTTTTTGGGTACTGGCGCTAACTTGGCACAGGAATATTGGAAACCGTCAAGCCTTCAGGCGGCATTCTCCTGCCGTCTTGATCCTGCCTCCTCTATGTTCTCCTGTCCCCGCCACTCTTTCGCTGCCGGTGACCTTTGGTGCTTTTTTCCGTCTGCGCCGGGTCTTGCTACCCCTGGTGTTGTCATTCCGTTTGCCGACTACTTCCTCTTCGGGGCTCCGTTTCAACCCGCCACTGCCATGCATTAGGTTGTCTCCTAATCCTAATTTCGGTCTCAGTTTCCATCTATGTGCAGCATACTGCGTTATATCGTCCGTGAGCTCCGCTAATGTACCTGTCCAAAATCATTGCCTTCTTTCAGTAACTCCCCTGCCTCTTTCCATTCCTGGATTTGCTGCTGATTGGTGTCTGCTCTCCCTGCTCGCGTCTCCCTCGGGCGCACTGTGCTTCCTGCTACAGACGTGGAGCTTCGAGCCCGATCTTTTTCGCATATTTTACTGCACCGGATGGGACGAGGCAGTGCTTCAGTACCGGAGAGTGGTTCGCGGACAGCCCGTGACGAAAGTGGGAATCGTATCCGGGGTTTGGGTTTGCGGGTGGGGAGGAAGAGGGGTGAGGCGAACAGGCGATAGCTGCGATTGGGATGAAACATGGGCAATGCACTTGGGTGCGGGGGCAGTCGGATGCGGGGGCAGTTGGATGACGGCTCCATGGGGGTCATTGCGAACAGATGGGGAAGAGGAAGGAGAGGTGACAAAGACACTTGCTTTCCAGTGCACGCAAGAAGCGAAACATCTCAGCAAGGTGCTTTTCCCCATGGAATGTATGCGTTCTGTGCTTTATTGTGCTGTGCTGTGTTCTATACGTGTATTCCCAGGAGTGGCAGCGGCTGAGCATGGTCAACGCGCCCAGCCGCGGCAACTCGTTAGGTGTGTGGAAGATGGCGACTATTGTGCCTACTGACCCCTCCGAAAGCCTGGAGTTTACTCTCAACAACGGGGCCAGCGGCGACAAGCTCAAGGATGACCGGCCGGGCAGCGCGCCGCTCTACGTGTGTCCCTTCCCTGGATCCTTCAAACTGGCCAAGGGCATGCTGAGGCCCTTCCCGCGGGGGGCCGAGTCCAGGATTATGCTGGTAAGCACCCCACGGCCTCCCGGCCAGACCTTTTTGCGCTCGGCCAACAAAGCTCCTCATCTTCCACCCCTTTCCCCTTCGATATCGCCATGTCATGAGCCAACCCATCGGCCCTGGCATCCTTTGCGGTTGAGGTGTAGTGATGCAACGACGCTGATCGTTCAATTGCTCCGTGCGGCGTAGTTGAGCACCACTAGGCGTGTGAGGACTTCCGGAGCGGACATGCGGCATCGGCGACAAAGGTGCTATCACGAAGCAATACTTTGTGCAAGGGCGGAAAGCATAGGGGAGGAAGTGAAGCGAAGGAAGGAAAACGGCGCGGCGCACTGCGCATATGCCAACCCGCCATTCCTTCGCCGCTCGTCTTTCCTGCAACCCCAAACCTCTGAAATGGATTTGAATGGAATGCCCGTCTTAGCCGCATCCTCCCGCTCTCAGGCGCCCATTTCCTAACCATTCCACATCCAACATCCAACATCCAGCTACTCGAGCATCTTTATCCATTCGTTCTGTTTCGAGCTGCTTACGAGGTTACAATCTGACACCCTGCAATCCAGGTGAGCGACATTGACGGTACCATGATCGGAGACATGAGCTCACCGGACGCATTCACTTCCAGCCACCGGTTCGCCGAGTACTGGGAGAACAGCGCCTCACTGGCGGGGTCGCTGCTGGTGTACAACACGGGTGGGGACAGAGCGGAGGGGGGGGGGGAGGAGGGGCATATGCGATTCAATGTGGTGCGTGTTGAATGGCGGGGAACGCTGCCAGGGGTCCAGCAATTGCAGTGTAAATTACAGTACAGGGCACTGGGAAAGGACGCAAGAGTCAGATGCCATGCGAGCGGACCGACCCCTCACGCAGCTGCTGCCGCGGGAACGGGACTAGCTGGTGCAACTTGGGGTCCACATAACTGTGAGTGACGGAAGTACACCATTATTTGTTCATTACCATAATGTCAAGTCGATGCGGGTCCCCAAAAGCTTCTGACTGGGTTATCACCCCCGACCTGACCATGAGTCATCCCGCCCGCTGCGCCGTGCCGTCCCAGGCCGAAGCCTGGGTCAGTTCGTAGACCTGATGAAGAAATGTGATGGAAAGCTGGCCATCCCGGACGTGGTCGTCACGGCAGTAGGGACCAAGGTGCGGGCTGGGGTTGGGCGGGCGGGCTTGCGGAAGGGAGGGAGGGGACACAGCTCTTCCTGTGTTGCGATAATGCGGGACAATGACGTTTTGCCCTGCATTATTATAATGCGTGACAAATAGTTATTGTCCCGCATTATCGCAACATCCTGACTTTCTGTTCTATGCGCCTCGAGGTGCCCCTCAATCTCGGGAAGAGAACGACCTCAGTCGTGACGTTGTGCATTTGTGCATTTGTGTTGCTTTGTGTATTTTGCAGTTTGGATTGTTGAAAGCAGACTGCAGGTTTTTGAGCGGATCAGCCTCGACCAAAGTGCGCAGCGCAATCCCTGACACACAGTTATGCGGTGTCTCCCCCCCCACACACACATCTCATGCGCCGACCTCACATTGTAGGTGTGGCACTTGGACGAGACATGCGGTCGGTGCGCTGCCTCGGGGCTCAAGTGGATTGAAGACACCAACTGGACGCTCAGCCTGGATGCGGGATGGAACCTGGACGCGGTTCGCCGCTTGGCCCGCCAGCTCATGGCGCATTATAACGATGAATCGACACTGTGTATCCTGGACGACGGCTCGGAGCACCGCCATCGAATCGCGCTGACAGCGGACGTCAAGGTGTTGGAGTACGTCATGGCACGGCTCATGGAAGGCTTCCAGCGGGAGAAGCTTGAGGTGCGGAGGTTTTATTGGGTTGGGTTGGGACCCGGGAGAGGCGGGGGCTTGCAGAGCAGGAGAGGAGTGTGGAGTACCATCCTGCATAGACATGTGTATGGATCTCAAGCCCCAAATCCAGTGTCGCATGAATGGTTTTTTTGTGCGTGTGTGTGGGGGGGGAGGGGTAGATAACTCAGTGCTTCATGATGAGACACACACTTGGCGGCAGTCTGGAATTTTGCATGTTCCATAGAAGAAGAAAAGAAACCTTTTTTGATTTGCAGAAATTGCGGCAAGCGGTGCTCTTCGGTGATACATTTTCAAACGAGCCATACAGAAGCTTTTTGCAGTAGGGTCTTGCACAATTCGGCAAGAGAAGAGACGATTGCCGGTTAGGCGCTGCGTTAGGCATGTTAGGGTGGATGGAGGGGATGTTAGTCCAGCTGCATCCTGCCGGCAGCTCCGTTCTGCCGGCAGTAGTCAACACGGCTCCATGTTCACACGCCGCCTGTCTGGCAGCTTCGATATACCGTCACTAACTCCGGTGAGGCTTCGGTGGTGGACGAGTCCGCTCCCGCAGTGGTGGCCTTCGCAAGAGCTTGCCGGGCATGAATGGCCTTGACTGTGGCCTCATTTCCTGCCTCCTCTTCATTCCACAATCCCTTCGCTTTGTCCTTGTTTAAGATAATCTGTTTAATTTGGAACCAGCCACATTAATTTGTTGCCAATGATTCCTTGTACACTTGTTTGCCCGTCTTTGGCCCTGGGGTGCAACTCTCAGGTTCGCATCATCACCAGTGGGAACGGCAGCCACCGCTATATCGACTGCGTGCCGGTTGCAGCCGGCAAGGAAAAGGCGCTTCAGTACGTCCGGCAGCAGTTCGGTGTTCCTGAGCATCTGTGCGTGGCAGCCGGCGACAGCGGCAACGACATTTTGATGCTGGAGGGCGATCACCCCGCTATCGTGGTGGGCAACGCGCAGCCGGAACTCCTGCAATGGCTAGTGCGCCAGGAGCAGAGCGGCAAGGTCATATATGCGGATGCTTGCTATGCGGACGGCATCCTAGAGGGACTGGCAAGGCATAGCCTGTATTGACTGGCAATAGGTAGGCTACGGGAGATTGCATCGCGGGAAATGCCGTGGCTTTGCGGTCGGAGTCGGAGTCGGTGGGATTTAGATTGTTTGTGGGTGGGATCAGTAGGCGAAGAAGGGACGATTAGCCGGAGCATTGGACAAGGTGAGTGGCAGGGAGATGTGGCGACGAAGTTTAATTTCCAAGAGGGATCGTTACCAGTCGTGAGGTACGTGAGCTGTCGGAGATGGTGACGCTCAATTGAGATTCAGGGGCAGCGAGCGGTGGCGGGAGAAATGCCATAAAAGGGAAGGGGGGGTCCAAGAGGGAAACGGGGGCACGTGTGTCTCCAGCGTCATTGCGCAAGGCTTGAGGTCGGACGGTGACGTCGCAATTGTTGCGAGGCGGCTGTTATGAACCCTATCATGACGTGAAGTTCAGCCCACGTGGGTTACAGTTAACGTACCCAACCACACAAACACACGCTGCCGAGGTGGGTGTCATGGGACATCAAAGAATGTGACGTTAGTAGTCGTTGCCGCGAAAAGTGTGTGTTGGTGTTGTTTTGTTTCTGCGTTTGTAACACGGTTCGGTGGTCTTGTTGTTGGCGCTCGGTCGAATGCGTGGTGAGCAGGGTTCTCGATACGGTGTGGTGGCGGTGCTGTGTATTGCAGGGCGGTCCACCAAAGCGCTTCCTGTTTAGACCGTCAGCAGCTGATTCTGCTTTACCGGCTGTCCACGAGTCACATGCTCTCCTGCTTCTGCCCTGCCACCTGCACCGCCCGTATAAGCACGCGCGTGACCTTAGACTTCATGAAGATATCGTGTGTGCAGTTGTTTGGCATTATTTTGGCTCCTGAGCTGGGCGACTGCTGCATGCGCTGGCGATTCGTACGCTTTCCCTCCACCTGTCTGAATGCGGTGCCGAGTCAGGGTTCATGCAATGCAGTTTGCTGCACTGCGTAATTCCTGGAGCGGAGAGTCACCACCAAGAACCAGAGGCTGTTGAATCGGGTACAGCGCAGCTGCCGCATGCGGCTGCGGAGCCAACCCGCATTGTACCGTATAAGCTCCCAGGAGGGCGGGTGTCCAGGACGACTCCTCCTGGGTAACAGCAACTATGTTGCTTAATACACTGGAATGTTGCATTGCACGACCCAACGCGCCAGGGCTGCGGGCACAGAGCCGCGAGGCAAGAGGCGACGCATGCTGTCGCTCTGGTTAGCGCAATTTCCCCGGAGACGGCTGTGGCAGTGAACTGCATGCCGCTGGCCGTTCGCAGAAGTGCAGCTGTTGAACTCATTGTGATGCGCCTGTTATTTTGAGATATGCGTTGCTTTTAGAAAGTCGTTAACAGTATGGGTTTCATGTGATGGTCTCGCTTTTTGCCCCCTTCTGGCTGGGTCAGTGGGGATAGCGCCTGGAGCTGCCCAATTATAATGGGGCCTTTGCGGTAATGCGGGGCCTCAGAATGGCAACAAGAATGGGCAGCTGTTCTCTGGGCGTCGCGTGTGGTGCGGGCTTTTGATACGCACATTAGCAATGTGTTTGGTCCTAACCGGATTGTACAAGGTGGTGATTTGCACATATCCCTTTCCGCGCGTAGTAGTGCTGAGGTCTAATTACCGCTGCTGCCAGTTTATAATCTGCCATGCATATGCATATGTACCTAGCGTCTCCCCGTCCAAATTCCGTTGTTAAGGACCTTGCGTACCGGTTTACACCCTGTAACGCTATCAGTCGGTGATGATGTACTACTATGATGATGTACTACTACTACCACAGGGTTGTGGCACAAGCAATCGCTTTGTGTGGTAGTGAGCAGCCTGGTGCAAAGGTTGCATGTGTGCTACAATTCTTTTGCTATATAAGGGTCAGACCTAAAGCCAAGCGAGGTAGATGGAGCAACGAGGAAAGGTAACAGATGCGGGCTAAACCCCGATTATTCTAAGAAGGGATGAGGCCAGACCGCGGTCATCCGAGTCCTGGCCTATGTCCCCAACGTTTTGACCACTGTGGCTGAAGGTGCCTCGTGCAAAGTTAGTGCCGCGGCTTATGACAAGCTCTACGTAAAGTAGCTCAGTCTGGAAAACTGGGAATGCCATGCTTCGTGCAAATGGTGACCGTCGCTGATACGAGACCCTGTATCCCAGGAGTATCAACCATTTCATGGAATCACTCTATATGGCATACACATAGGCTTCGGCCGAAATTGCGTGCCGCAGTACCTCAACACATACGAACAGTCATATGCCCAACAACATCAGCGCACGTTGTCCTGATGCCACGCCCTTCTGCGCAACATCCATCGACTGCAAGGTTTTAAGTTGTGCACTTACAGCCGACTTGCCCTTGCTTCCTCAGCCTCTCTAGCCGACATGCGGCTTTGGCGACCCTGGCAGTCATTATACCAACTCTCTTATGCGCTGGTGCCACCCTACTTTGGGGCTAAAAAATCCGTTGCAGCTTCCCTCCGTGCCGTTAACTCCGTGAGGACAGCCGATGTAGACTTGAGCATCCAGCCGTACTTCCATACCGATGCGATGCGTTTTGGCGCGGGTGTCATACACTTGCCTGCGATCCAGGCAGCGCCGAGCAGCAACAGCGTGGACATTCCGCTTGCACAATGTCCCATGGGGTGGGCTATCTCTGTAGCGATCACTGTATATCCCACAGTGTACACGTTTGTAATACATGGGCTTCCAAAGGGCCTGCGCCAGGTGACCAAACCCACCTTTCCAGAATTTATGACCCCACACGCTCAGCTTTGTAGGATCATTCTGAACACAGCCAGTCGGGAAAGGTGCTTCAGAAAAGGAACCGAAAGCAGTTTTTCCAGAGACAAGCCACTGAGAGTTATCTCACCAGCTGGGGAACAACTTCCACAACTTTCCAGTACTTTTCTGACCCTGGATGCCATGTGTCGCGAGTTACAAGGGACCCCACACCGTGTTGAGGCAGCTTCCGGAGAACATCTGACACTGAAAGAAGGGGGAAACGATAACTCAGGATAACAGCATACCAGCCGCCGCCAGCTGCCGCTTGCCGCCCTAAGTAGCTTGCCACATACGCCCATCCTACAAGTCATTAAGCGAGTCACCTACAAGTGCGCTTAGTACCCGAGCGGAGAAGCTCGAGGTAAGCCATGCGCTCCAACGTCCATATGCCGCAACACTGCACTACTATTTCCAAAGTCAATTAAAATTGCTATCTCGTATGCATAATTACGTTGTGGCTATTGTCTAAAATGCGAAATCCTGCCTTCCTGTGTCAGTTGTACTTTCCAACGTCGTGCTCTAAATCATGAGTCCCATGCATAACCTCAATATCCCATATATCCTCGATTACATTTAGACCTGCTCATCAGGCCTCTTGTAGGAGGTCGATAACCAGCTGTTCCTCCGCTTCGTCAACGGGCTTAATGCCGTAGCCATTCTCCACATAAGGATCAGCACCCCGTGCCAGGAAAAGCTTCACAATATCGGCATGGTTGCCCCGTGCAGCATTATGGAGCGGCGTGTCGCCGTCGTCGTCGGCTTTCGCAAGAATGTTGTTATTGGCTTTAGCCAAAAGCATTTCGCATATCTCCACGTAACCACCAGCAGCTGCATCGTGAAGGGCTGTTGAACCATCCTCCGGATTAACAATATTGGCATCGGCGCCGCCGTCCAGTAGAGCCTCAACGCACCCAGTGTGACCAAAGAGGCAAGCCAAATGCAGGGCAGTATCCCCGTCGGGACCGGGTGTGTTTACATCCCCAGGGAAGCCCTGAAGCAGCTCTTTCACGCGTTCCACTCGGCCTTCCTCGGTTGCTATGAGCAGCTCACGGAGTGGGCCACCAGTTGGGTCTTCCCAATCATCGTCATTGGCATCACCACTATCATCACCTCCCCCGAGGCCGGCTGCGGCTAGCTGCGCTTGCAACCAAGCGTACTCGTCCTGCGACAACGTAGGGACGTCACCATCCTGATCGTTATGTTGATGTCCGTTTTCCATATTGTCACTCTCTATCAGCGATTAACTGTGTTTTCAGTGTTCTAGTTCTTACAAAGTACACCATGCCGTACATCACATCGCGGCCGCATTGTAGCTGCTCAGCCTGTTTCTGAATTACCTGAAGTATAGGTATCCTAAAAGAATTTTTGGGTTCACTCGGCAAACGTTAGGCGTACCCCACTGGCATTACCATTTGGCAGTAGCAAGCCTTGTTTCCTAAAAATCGGTTGCCAATTATTGTCTTCAGCCAGTGGATAACGCTCTGCATGGAATCAAATAACAGCAAGGTGAATGACTGAACGACACTATCGATGTTGCCAAAACAGTTTGGCGCTGCAAGGTACATCTCTGAAATGACTGCGACTGAATGCATGTAGGCTGAAGCAACTTCTGGGTTAGTATGGCAGCGCACAGCGCCAGGGCGCTCAAAGGTACTTAAGGGTACAGATGCAACCTCGTCGGTTAATGCCCCGCGAAGTAAGTGCGAACCAGGCAGATATGGCAAACCGCGAGAATTACTTACAAGAGCTCCTGTTAACATATTGGCCTGCTTATCTTTGCGGCAGCTTCACTGAGAAGGGCCCGTCCTGAGGACTCGGGCAAGCCAGTTGCCTGTCACATGCATTCTTATACCTATGTCTTCAACAGGCTGTCACACCACACTCACAGGTATGTCGGATAGGAAAATATGCTCCACTTGCAAGTTACTCTGGCAGCTTATGCATGGTAGACATCAAGGGGCAGGGATATGCAACTTAGCAGGTAGAATCGTTAAACAAATTTAAGTGCCGAATTGCATACCCCTGACCCCTGGTAGCTATGTAACACACTCACAGAGTAAGGGCTAATGGAGAAGCGCGAGAGAAGCAACGTGCAGTGCCGAGTTCACATTAGATTAAGACGTACGGCACAATCCATCATCACTTGCGTTTTGATCCCCAGGGTACAGCTACGGCGAACGTTCTGTGATGGGTCGTACGGTGCCCCCCGTGCTGAACCGAACTCTGCCTTCTACGCCGAACTCGATGTGGGTCAAATTCGGAATATTCGTCAGCACGGCTCACCACTATTTGCCGAGTGGGCTTTGTATGGAGCTGAGCCTTATCTAATAGGGGACTGCATGACTGCAGGAGAGGCTGCGACTCCAGACAAGCACGTTGACCGCGGTCCGTAACAAGTTGGTAGTAGAGTCGCTGGCTGCTGCTCAAGGCCAGATCGAAGCCATCGACACGGTCACAATGAGGCAGGCTGTAAACAGCAGGTGCGAACGCAGCATTCCTGTCATCCGCACGCGTTACCCACATTAGGGCGGCGGGTAGTTGGGCCAAAAATAGAAGGCTGTGACAGTGAATGGGGCTCACTCACCTTTGATCAGCCACAGGGTGGGCCTTACGGCATGATGATGAGCAAAAGAGTTTCCCGCAGACTGCTACCCCATCTGGGGGTTTGGGGCGTGCTGGCATGAGGAAATTGGAGTGTGAAACCCGCCGGACATGACTCTCGTTCGGGGCACTATGTCATTCTCTATTCGCCTGTATGGGAGTTCCTGTATGGCATCGATGGAACATTGAGCCGATGTCCCAGGAAAGCCGATACGGCTCATGAACACCAAACTGACAAAATGGTTTGTGGGTTCCCAACTGCCTCGCAGCCTAACGCGACAAATAGAGTTCTTCACCGGCTTCCTTGAGCGGTATTGTGGTGTGCCGAGCGACTGCACCTGCATATGCCACGAGAGCAAAGTTGTCAGCTCTCTTGGGGATGGGGTTGCTAAGCCGTTGTCGCCCGCATATATCTGAGGACGGCACTGCAATGCCATGTGCGTCTCGAGTGGGCTTATGTGCACATGGGCGGAATTACGTGAGAAACCGAATGGCGTTTAGTGCTGCCATCAGAGAGAAACAAACAGAGAGAAGGGCACAAGGTAGGCGCGGGCCTAGGTGCTGAGGATTACAAGCGAGTGGAAAATAACAAAGTAAGAAGTTAGAAGCCTTCACACCACCGCGCAACGGATGATTTGGCAGTACCTAAAAGCGGGGCAGCCAGCCCAGGGTCCATCTGACCTGACCTGACATGCTGTCGTGCCTTTAGCTACTATTCCTCTTAACATTCTCCGCATATCCGAGATAAATGCGATGAAGGGCGCACGAATGAGCGAACTTTGAATGACGATACCCCGAGTGGGCAATTGCACACTGGGGGGAGGATGCTAAATGCAAATATACACTATGCAACCAATGTCATGGCCTGCCTCTTAGGAGCCGCCTCATACGTTCCTCATACATTTTGCTACGCGAAGTTTTCCGAAATTGTACACTGTGTACATATTATGTACGGTGACATGCGGACTACTCGTGGGGAAGTGCAAAGGCTGAAAGACATGCACCAGGCATATAGCACGGCCACGGCATTACGTCCTTAATCGTCGGCGCAGTGTACAGATGCTCGTTGCGTCTCAGGTAGGGAGGTGAGCCAATCGATCGCGCGATCAGCGGTACAGAGATCCCACTGAAACGATGCTCAAGTGTAGAAGCAAAAGCGCGTAACCCACTACAGATTAATAATGCTCCGGTGACCCATGACGCCATGATAACCAACATGCTTTTACTGATAGCTCCTACTTTATCAGACGGTGTAATCCATCACGACAAAACAGTTTTTCAACTTAACTTGTTGAATCTCGCGCACGCTATATTGCATAGCCGCTCATGTAGTTTCGGTAGCCGTCTATCCTAGTGACTGCTACTGTCGGTGTAGGCTATGGAAAGGCTATACCTGTACGGTGCCACCATAGCTGTATGTGGACACGGCAAGTCCACCACGTGCAAGCCCACCGTCGAACCAGGCTTGCTGGTTTATTCAGGGGACCGACCATTTCAGCGTTTGCCTTGTGGTGGTGCATCACCTGAGTCAAGCCGTCCAGCCATATTCATCTTCATATATCTCATCCGTCTCTTGGCATGGACCGGAATAGCTCTACAGCTCGGCTTGCCCATCGCGTTGTTGCCCCAGTAGGCCCTGAAGCCGAGAAAGCTCATAGCGGATGGCCTCGCGCCGCTGGTCATGAAGCTCTTGCAACAACCTCGCCAAGTTAGGGATCGTGTCAGGGATGGGACCAAGGCCCTTTAACCGATTCTCAAATTTTGCCAAGACGCGTTGCAGACGAACAATCTCCGCGTGAATAACCTCTTCCGGACCTAGTCAGCGATCATGAACGGAGGGACCCATCCGGTCGAGGGAGCCAGGTAGGAAGACGCACGTTAGCCTAAATAAAATGAGCAAAGCTATCCATTATTCTAGATGCAAAGAAAATTGTCCTACCTAGGCAAAGGCATCGGTACCTGTCAGTGGTTCCTCCACAAGCTCCCCGAACTCAAGGGGCTTAAAGTTACGGTGATCCACTGCGAGTAGCCGTGGCGGGCTGGTGACGGTGTCCAGAAAGCTGTCAAGGGCAGGGGCGCGGTGCGGAGAAAGGCAAGGCGATTTGTGGAGTGTATGAACTTCTTGTCCGAGTCATGAAAACGGCCAGCTACGTTCCCTGGATCAGATTCACGGACTGCAACTCCATCGCTATGCCTAAACATAGGGGCGAAAAGAGAGACCAAGGAAAACTGAGATTACAGTATTTTTTGTGTAATGGAATAATAGAGTGCGTGACTCGGAGAATGCATCGAAGCTGTTTGCCCACACCCGCTCCTCACCCATAGTATAGCAGCAGCTCGTCCGAGCGCATGTCACCGTACGTTATGGTCACCTCCTCACCCTTCAGCAAGTCCTTGCCAGCAATTAATCTGCACCACCGTGGAAAGGCCGAGTAAGTTACGTTGCGGCTGCACACCGGCGTGCAATGACTTTAGCGAGCGAGGTAATGTGCAGCCAAGTGTAAACATAAGCTTAAGTGCAATAAACCCAGGGAGGAGTCTGAAGACCTGGGGAGGAAGGAGCCATCGCCAGGCTCCAAGTTCCTGCGGAAGTACTTGCACAGATGGTGCTGACTCCGCCGTCACGTTTTAGTCCTTTCTCTAACGGTGCGGTGTTCCTGCGGTGCAATGTGGCGACAAAGTGCTTATTAATCCCCCTCAAGCTCACCGAACTCCCCGGGCATTGACACTGCTGTCCAGCTGGTTGATATCTCGGATATCATGGTTCATGAGGTCTACAGCATGCGGGAGACAGCACCCGGCGAACAGCGCATCCGTGTAAAGAGCGGGATAACATGGCAGCTCTTCCTTGGCGGGTGGAGATGCGGTGGCCGTACAAAGTCCAAAAGGTTAATCAGAGCCGCTACATGCAAGCCAGCGGTTGGTAGTACGATTGTAACCGTCTTATTATCAGCCATGTAGAAGCATAATCGCGTGCGGAGGCCGTACTCCAGGCTCTCCCGTACTTTCTATCGTCTCATTCATTGTTACATACGCGTGCAGCGAAACGCGTACATAAAACGCCGCCATGTTTTCGCGAAACTTCAGCCCTTAAGCTCAAGGTTCTAAGGGCTTCTAAGTCCAAGCCCAAGCCCGTACCGAGGAGCGGAACCATTGACAGCGCCTCTTTCCGCAGGCTGAACGTCCGTGAGCTGAGCTGTACCACAAAAGGCACGTGATGGCGCCCAAGGGAAAGAAATGGTTACAAGTGCAGGAACGCAGGGTTGAAGAAGGGTTTAACCAATATGTGCATCAGTGCGTTAAGGGGGCGGGGTTGCAACCTTCCTTGGCGGGCAAAGGTGGGGTATAGAGGAAAGGATCGATTGGGTAAGTGACAACCGATTCGCAATCGCCATTCAAACACAACGCGGTTGAGATCCGCGTCCGGGAGTTGCAGCGCGATGTCGCTTAAATGGAAAACCCAAAGATGTTCTCACTCGGGCCCAAGTGGGGGCATCATATCCTAGTCACCCGCCAGCCATACATATCGCCTGCAATCTCCATCACGGAAGTCAACCTAGTTTCGGAGTCGCAATACCATTCTGCTCCGAAACTTTCCGAAAACGGGATAGAAAGCCGCTATTGCGTACGATATATTGTGATGGACGCGTGACCCTTCCCACCCTTGCGCAACCCGCCTGGTGTAACCCACCATGGACACCACATACTCGTAGTACGGCAGGCTGATGTTGACCTGTCCAATGGCCTCCGGGATGGTCATCATCTGCGTAGCAATAGATTGTTCAGCACTATGGTCGAGTGCGCTTCAAAGAGCCTAAGCGTAAGGGAAACACCGTCCCTCCCCGCATACATGTGTTTGTCACATCGTTCGGAGCAAGAGGCTTGATTTCTGGTGTACTTGGGCGCCTGGATTACCTGGAGGTGTGTTGCCGCTCCGAAACTGCAGCTACCCCGCTGTTTGTGAGCACGGTACAGTTCACGCCGCCATAGCACCCAAAAGCGGGCCGCAGCCCGCCCATTGCTCCCACGATCTCGCTCTCAAGCCCCGAAGGCCCCCAAACCCTTCACCCAAACGCACCATCTTGTCGTCGTTTTGGCCTTCAAAGGTGCTGCGGCAATGCTGCTTGAATGACCGCTGCACTTGCGATTCCTACAACCAGGAAGGACATGTCGCGACATAGTAGTGGAAAATGCACGCCATAATTCGTACGCCTAGGTCGCAAAATATAAAGGCAAACGCAGAGGATTATTCATTATCCAAAAGTACTCGTTCGCGAAATATATATGTATTCGGCACAAAGTATGGCGAGTAACGCATTATGTCGTGACATACAAGGCGCATTCCATACAAGCCATACAAAGCCACGCACGACATGGTACCCAAAGACCGTCTCTTACCAGGTGGTCATCCGCCAGATATTTGATATACTGCAAACACAGGGTGACGCGCGAGGGTGAAGCACAGCAGAAAGACGGGTAACAGATGAAAAAGCCGAAGATGTGAAATTGGATCGTGTCCAGTGTCCAGTCATATTGCGATCTGGCCGTCATGCAGCAGAAAGTTATGCATGGCACAAATACTGTGATGGTGATGGCCATGGCGACGCAATTAAGCACAGGGGGGCGTCATCTTTCTGGAGGGCCAATTGGTCTAAGGGTTTTGGGTTGTTTTAGATGATTGTAAGGATCACGGATCCATGTCTCACTCTCAGACACAGCTTTGCGTCGCAGGGACCAAGGAGTTGCGTTTCCGTTCATCTAAGCAAACTTCGAATTGGATGAGGATGCTCAGATTCAGACCCGTCCATGACCATTTGATAGTGATGTAGGAAACGGTATAGAATATTCGCGGGCCATGATCTCTACGGACGCGGAACCCTGCAGTACCTACCATATCGGGGAAGTTGTAACCGGTCAGGACCTGTTTCATGGAAAGAAGAAATGTCATCACGGTTTGTCTTTTCCCATTTCTTAAATCAATGGGCCTCTGTTACGAGAAGCAGCGGCAGATTCGTCATAGTGCATGCTCTCGTATTAGCACGCCAAGTCAAACGAACTGTGGACGTGAGCTGTCATGAACGTTAGCCTCACGCCCGGGAAGACATGAGGCAAACGCTTCACGGGAGCCTATGATGGACGGTAACCGACAGTTGTAGGTGGAGCCATGCAGTGCTGGGCATTGTGCGTAGGTATGGTTGGTTGAGGCCCCACCTCAAAATGCACTTAGCGTCGGTAACCCGTCACGAAGCGCCTCTGTTGGGTCCCTCACCCCATCTATACGCGTAACCAGAAGCGCACCTGGCTCTCATTAGGCAGGATGCGCAGGTATGGGCCGAGCCTTGAACATGGAGTGTAAAGCTCCTTCAAGAGTAATGGCGCACCTTCCTAGAAGGCGCGAACATAATAATGTACTACATGTGTTAGGTTTGCATCCATGACCAAGCTGATACATTACAAAGTGTTCAAGATACCAGCCGTTCTTTTCCTGCGCGACATCCCTAAAACGTTGTGGTCCCTGTTGTGCAACTGCCAACGTGCTAGCACCTCTCCCACATGGGTACTGTTCGACAAGATGTAAAATCGTGTCCTAACATTAATGACATGACTTCTAACCAAGGCACATATCCCAATAGGTTAGGCGCGGCCCTGGTTATTGTGGGTTTTAATGCCAAGTCAAGCGCTTACCGCAGCCGGAACATTCCGAAAAGAGAGTACAAGGTGATCTGGAATGAGGACTAATAAATCCCCCTTCCGAACATTTTCCGTCGTGAATACGCCTCTGACACCTGCTGAATTGCGCGAAATTGTGACCTTGAATTCTCCTCCTTCCCTTTTGATCCAATCTAACATTGAATGCTCTTCAGTAGTGGTGTATGCATTTGATGTCGGAGTAAAAGCAATCAGGAAGAGCGCCTGCGCAAATAAAAAGCCCAGCAAAGTCGCGCACATCTTCTCGTTCTTCCCCCTTATGTCCAACCATCCGGAGACAGAGCATGTTCTGAACGTTATGTATACACTCAAAGGCAATTCGGGGTTGGTGGCTTGGTGCCTTGCAGTACGACTTCAGCCAATGTAGCTGCAAACGCCAGACAAACAACATTGTAGCTGACAGAGATTGTAGTCTTTAGCTGTAGCCTAAGCTATTATCTGCCATGAATGTTCACCAGGTTGTATCGGTCGTCTACAACAAGGTTGTGCAGCTTCTGTCCACAGCACCGAAGGGCGCCCTGTCCGTCACCGGTATTCTGGGCTTAGCATTACTGGTCTACGGATATCTCCAGTTTCGGGGAAACGATAATCGTGCTGAGGAGCAGCGAAGAGAGCAACAACGTGCGCATCTCAGGGCGGCTGCTGGTTCAACTGCAACAGCTGCACAACAATCGGTCGATGTAGCTGGAATTCCAGCTGTGAAGGCGCAGTCGGGAGGTGCGTCCAGCACTCCCGTGGGTCGTGCAGTGTCCGTGCAACTTAGTGGCGTCAAGCGCGTGACACTCAGCTTGCCGGGAGTGGTTTTCGCAGAGCGCACACCCTCGGAACTCCAGGAGTCGGCCACTGTCCGTCCCGAGGTGGTGGAGGTGTTGAAAGAGATGAGCCGTGTCTCGGATGTGTATCTAATCGCGCATGTGGAGGACGATGTGGGCGAGGCGGTAGTCACCGGTGCGCTGGAAGCTGCTGGAGTTCTTGGAAACGGCCCAGGCCAAATTAGGCAGCACCACTTGCTTTGCTGTTCCACGTTGGACGGCAAGGTGCCAATTGTGCGGCAGCTCGAGCCAGAGCTGCATGTGGATGGTCACTCCGGCTCGATCGATGAGCTCAAACGTTTCATGCCCCACCTGCTGCTGGTTCGTGAAGGTCACACTAATGCTGCGTCCGGCCAGGCCAACGTCGGCATAGCGGCATCCTTGCCCTCATATTTTGGACTCTAGGTTTATTGCATGTGGTCTGCAGCGGAAGCTTCCATGTTAGGCGCGTCGTGTGCTTAGGTTAGTATTGCGATGAGATGCGATGCTAATCACGATGTTGACGGCGAACTTTAGCAGTGTATTTAGCAGCAGTTTAAGCAGTCTGCAAGGTGACTCTTACCTTTACAAAATATGAAGTGACTTGTAAGGTATTGCATGTCAACACAATTATATAATGCCTTTGCGCACGTGCTTGAAATTCTACCCACGTGTGTATTTTAGCTGGCGTTACCTATGTGACTCACCACAGCGTGCGAGCCTGCAGCTAAGAACGCACAACCGGACTCCCAAGCCTAACTTGTGCATATCATCATTGTGGCCGATAATGGAATACCTCATGCCTCCTTCGGAATGCTTGATAGCAAAAAATCTTGGTACTGCGTGCGCTTTCACAATCATGTACCTAAGCATCATGCCAGATGATGTCGCCCGGCTATTTGCGACGTCCGAACCATCAGCAAAAAACCTTGCATGAAGGAATCTATGTACATTTAGTGTACGTAACAATGGACCATGCCTGCATTTGGACTCGACACCTGCTGTGAGGCCCGACTCAAATGACAATCCCCAAGGACGTTGCTCATTTGTACCCATCTACGGCACAATGTGCACCCTTAGGATCACCCCCCCTGCAATGGACTAGCTTAATAAGAATAGCAATCTGCGCACGCCACGACAAATTATCCTTTATCGCTGTGACATATGTACGTCTACAATTGAGGAGTGACGTAGATGCAGTGTAGTTGGTGTGCAGCCGAACCTCTGTTGAGGTCCAGTACCGCAGACAACCGCTACCCATCCCATGATGCGAGCACCTTAATTGTTGCAAATAAAATGACCATAATATGATGCCGCGTCTCGTCCTTCCCGCTGAGTGACATCAGTGCTGCTCAGCGGCTTCCGTGTCACCGATTCAGGCGGTGTAGGTTTCGGTGCATGCCACCCCACCTCCTGCGAGGTTGTTAGCGGTGCCTTTAAGGTCTGTTGCGGTTCATAGCCCACACGAGTATGGTGGATCCACTCCACTCTTTGTGTATCGTACGAGGTGAAGGTGGCCGGGGTAGAGGTTCCAGCGCTGAACGCCACAAGGCGCTCAACCCCCTGCATCCGGGCGAGGCCCCAGGCCCACATGGCACACTCGGACAAGGGCAGGTGCATCGTTGCCGGGAGCCAGGGAACAAGGAGCGTGGTGAGATGGGGCATGCACGTAAGAACTGCATAACGCGCTTTGTGGCGATGAATAAGCTTGACACGATCCACCTACCCTACAAGACTAACCGTCATTTTCTTGCTGAAAGTGCGGGCCAGTAACAATGCACGTGCTAAGCCCTAATCACGACGGGCTCCGACGACGGGCCAATCCCGAATTACAGGTCGTGGATGGGCTTGATGCTGCACCCATAAATTATCTTGCGCACCTTTAGGTATTCGTCAATCCCCATGACCCCGGAGCGATCGAAGTCAAGATGTGTGAACCAACAATCCAGCTCGATTTTACGCGGTTGTCTTCCAAGGATGTCCTGTTTCAATTGTTGGGAGGCGCAGGCTTGGAGGAAGGTTTATAGACAAGCCCCCTGCCTCTGTCGTTAGGTCTTCAAACGTGAAGGGTTCCCGCCGCAATGCCCCAGGGCAGGCAGTGTCTAGATACACACAGCTATATGATACTGCATCACGAAATCACGACATTTTAAGAATTACATCACGAAATTTTAAGAAGTATCTGATGTTCTGGGTGTCCTGAGTAAGCTTTACCGAAGCTACCCTGAAAAATGTCCTACCTTCAGGATGTCGCCGAGTTTTGCTCTGAGGATGTGAGTATCGCCATTCACCTCCATCACGATTGACACATCTGATTCCCCAATCACATATTTATTGAAAGAATTGATGTACTGATCTACTGGCAAGGTGTGGAACACGAACTCGTGACTTGTCTTGTTTGCTTCCCGAATCGGTTCTTGGGAACCGAGAGATGTAAGACCAAAGAAAGCCTGCATGTAAAACATTTACGTAAGCTTCTATCCATCGCTCGGCGATGTGACACGAAGCGCACCATCCTGGCACTTGGGTAAACGTTTATCCGTTTTTAGATTCCAGTATTATAATAGGGATAATTGCTTGTGATATATCGCAGACGCTGTTTGACTTATCCAGGAGATGATTGTGCAGGTATAAGTAGCCACGACCGCCCCAAAACGCTTGGGCACAGACGTGCTGCCACGATCCACTTGATTTTTGTGACCTCGCGATGTTTATCGCTATATCACAGTGGAACAATTTGCTGCAGGAAAATCGTTACTGCCGTACGGATAGTTTCTGCAAGCACTCTATTCATTTACTAGTAAATGACAACAGCTCATTTGATCGATTGAAAAAAGGAAATATAGAAACTTTTACTTTGACGTACAATAGAAGGCAAGAAGTCATGCGAACTCGACTCAGCGCAGGCTGTAAGGCAAGGCTTTCCCCTGAGCCCCGTTCTGTTTAGGTTATCCATCTGAGATGCTTTAAATGGTGTGAATGATTGTGTCCTCAAATGGAGGACGTGCAAAATCTCCTGTGCCTCTGACTGTGCCTCTGTCCGTGGTCGGGGTGCACTAGGGCTTCTGTACGCAGACGATATGACAATTTCTCGCAACGGATCGCGCTGCAATGCAGGCCTTACTAGATAAGCTATCAGGATTTTATGAGGCATTTTGTATTAACCTATATGGGAGCAAGTGTGAGCTAATGACTTTTGCTGGTACCCAGGCGCCTTATATGCTCAGAAAAGGCGCTTAGGTCCTGTGGTTGGGCCAAGCCAATCCCCCCATTAGGATAGGCGTACTACGCAGGTAATGATACGGTCTAGGTTATTTCTTAAACAGTTGTCAGACATAACTTTTTGATGTATATCAGTCTGATCATGCTTTTGCCTCAGGCTTGGGCTTTCGCAATACTTCAACCTTTTTTTCGTCCACTTGTCTAGGTCTACGAAAGTCCAAGGAGTCGCAACCGTGCAGAATCTTCGCATGAAACATGCATGAACCGTTTTTCCGCAGCCCTTCCCTTCCGCACATAGAGGTCGTTCCCTCGTTTCACCCATTCCATCTCCCGCCTGGCGCTTCCCAGTACAGCACATTATTGATATATTCAAATCTTTGTACGCATGTACAAACGTGCACGCAGTTATTTCCCTTGTTTCACCCCTCCCACCATCTCCCGACTGGCACCACCCAGTACGGCACTCTACGGCGTAATCAATTGTTGTGCGCACGTGCATATAAACACACGCAGTGTGTTCCCTCGTATCACCCCCTCAATATCCTGCACGGCATTGCCTACGCAGCACACTTTGGGGTAGGTCCTAATTGTCAGCCATGCTGTCCCACTGTCCACAAACAGCGATGCTAAAACAACCCGTCACCAAATCCCAACAAAGTTGGCAGAGAAACAGACCGAAATGAAGGCAGAAATAAATAAGGCACATCTCACTTACGAAGGACATCAATCCACAGTTATTGATAAGAAAACAGGCAAGCCAACACACGCAATTACGGGCAGGTTAGGGACTAACAGCAAATTTCATATATAATAGGGCATCAAATCTTGATAGCAACAACCTATAGCACCGCCTCCCGCCTGTTACCTCTCCTCCTGCCTCAAGGCAGTACATACCTACAGCACCTTCCACCTGCCCATCTGTGTACCTGCGGTCCGCCTCCCCCTCCTAGCTAATAAGTCCATAAAGCACCACAAAAACCTGTGTGTGTGTGTACGTCGGTCGCTACTGTGGACACATGGCACTGCCAAGCCCCTCCAAATCATTCATGTGTATGGTACGGCGGCCTGCTCCTAGTTTGCAATTCGCCTGCTCATGGTCCTACCCACCCACTCTGGCCCCAAAGTGGGATGGCTGGGTGGTACATGAAGGGGCCCACCAGGAGTCGGGGCCCGCTGGAGGATGAAGAGAGCCCTGGTGCAGCACTGGAGGTGTCGTTGGCACCTCCCATAAATAGACCGTCGTTATGTACTTTCCCTTCCTTATCCCAAAGCACACACTTTGGCGAGCGTGGCTGTACGGATTCAATATCTCGGTACGAGCAAGGCAGCTAACGCTGTCGATGTGCGATCGGGCGTCCAAGTTGTTGGGCCAGGTGCAAGGACCCGAATGGCACGCAGGAGATCCATGAAGGTCGCGACCCACTCTCGCTCGTCAATGTGTATTTATGTGTATCTATGCGTTTTTATGCGTACATAGGTTACTTTTACTTTACGTTTAGGCCCGGGAGCGCGTGGCGGGAGAGGATACGATGCAGGTAGGATGAGGTCAGCCTCATCGACAACCTCATCCACTTAACGATTGGACGCAGGAAGCGGCGGCGTCAATGGCGGCAGCGGGGGGGACGGATTTCGGTATGTAACGCCGAGTCGGCGAACCCACCAAACGGCGAGTAATGAGTAGTGATGATTTGGCGGACCTGTACATTATGATGCCCCATTGTTCCTGCAAGCACTTACCCGCGCGATGACCAGGAATCAACAACTATCACATAAACATAAACAACGATACTATGTTTGTCTCATGCGTCCCATGGGTCTTGATTTCTGCGTCGCTAATGCTTTTATTCGACGATGCTTCGTGTCAGACGTGATACACTAACTACGTGCCAACCGAGACGCCGCGGGGGTGACGGGCTTTTCCAAGACGTATCGCGCGGTGTGTAACAGTTTAATATTGTACACTGGAGGACACAACGACGATGGAAAACACAACATGTGGTTTGCTGAGCTACACATACATAATATAATATATTATTATATCCATACAATTATAAATCGATGTACCGCACTCTGGACTGATCGTACGAATTGAGAAGCCATCCCAGCGGGAGCTAGCTACAGAGAGCAATCAACGTTCCTGCGGCATGCAGGCACGACGTACAGCGAGAGGGACACACGTGGATGCGCGTCATCACCTAGCGCTATGTACCTGCCTATCAGATACTGCTGTAGTTGTTTGCTTACGCCTTTGCTCAATCTACCGTTGATTTCCTACTCTGCTTTCAGGCTAGTCCGCTACCGCTGTGCGCCGTCGTCGCCTACCTTGCGGATCGCATCTGAATACATTCGGCAGCATGGACCGTCGAGCAATCCTGCGCGGGAAATACATACACCACCACCGACAAGTGGGCGACATGGGGTTCCTTGTAGCCCTGTTTCTGCTCAGTGCGGTGGTGGTGGTGTCGGCTTCCTCGGAAGCAGTAGTGAGCTGCGATGGGGAGTCATCCGGCCCCCGCAGCTGCCGCCACGAAGAGCAGCATTCCGCCATATCGAGGGAGAGAGAGCGCGATAATGGTTGTTCCGGGAAGCCGCGGGGGGAGGAGGCGTCAGGGAGACCCACCTGCCCCCCACCCGCTCTGGTGCCGCTGTCGGACTTCGATCTGGAGGCTTACGTGGCTGCGCCCTGGTATGTCCAGCGGCAGGTGAGCGGCAGCGGCTGGACCGGGGCCTCATGCAAATGGTCAAATGCGTCCCCAGGCGCGGTGCGGTTCGGTGCCCCTGCCCACCCCGCGATGCCTTCCATAGCCGGAGAGGCGGCAACTGCCGCCCCCAGCTGGTTGGTTGGGTTGATGGGTAGGTGAGGCTGTTGATGGCTTATACACACACACACATACACACACACACACATATATATATATGTGTGTGTGTGTGTGTGTGTGTGGTACAAGCCAGCGGGCCTTCCACGGAACATGGCAACACATCGCCCCTCAATCCCCGCCCTCCCGTTGAACCCGGCCGCGTCCATCCACCCACAGATTCCTCTGGATTACCAACCCGTACAAGATCTGTACTGCGTCAAAGCGGAGTACGAGATCGTTGACCGGAAGAACCTTTCGGTACGCATCGCAGTTTGTAGTGTGCAGATGGGGCTCATCATGAACTACTCATCCTACTGTTCAGGAACAACAATACATGGGTCGGATGAGTTTCGCTGTGACCGAGCAACCGCATGCCGTACTGCTGAGTGATTGACCGCTGCACTACTGCTCCTGCGTTAGGCCGGCATCATCGTCAGCAACTACGCCAACGCTGGCCGAGTCAACGGGTCCCCGAAGGGCAGCTCCAAGTACGACATGTGCGTGTACCGGTACATTATATGTATACGTATGCGGCCGTTAAAATAGACGTCCAGGTGCTCTTGCGGTGCGACATCTGGCAGCAGTATGCGCGTGCGATGTGTGTGGGGGTGTAGTATCCTGGGGTATCTAAGGCTAATACCCAGGATGTTCAGGAGACTGGACATCATCCGATCGGGCCCAAATAGTTTGGCGGAGACAGAGATACAACAGTGGGTGGGGGTGGTACTCAATCTCATACATGAAGAGAGAGGTTTGAGCGGAAATGTTTGTGTTTTGCACCGCGGCTTGCCATGACTGTACCTGGCTTACAGGATAGTTGGCATTGTTTGTTAGTGCAGTTATGTCATCTCGTAATACCGTGTGCGCCTTTTTGTGCCGTGTGGGGTGTGTATGTATGCGCATGCGCATGTGTATTTGTTGCATCCCTCAAAGCTGGGGAGGAATTATACTGCCATGCAATATGGGGGTTGATGTATATGCGTGCGTGCGTGCGTGTGTGTTTGGATGCCTGTTGCATGCCTTGTCGCACATACAGAAGGGGTAGCCCCCGGCTCATGGCCTTCCCCGCCGGCTCTGGAGTCGGGGCGGTGCGCGACGGCAGGTTGCTGGTCGGTCCCGAGCCGCTGCTGACAATGCTTCCGGCAGATGCCTGGCGCTCTGCCTTCGGGCCTTACTGGGTGGTGGCGGTGGGTGAGTGCAGTACATGATTTGTTGACTCCCTGCCTGGAATGTTTCCGTTCGGTAACGTACAGCTACGAATGTACGAATGTATGGAGAAAGATCAAGGAGGTGTGCACATGAAGGCGAAGTAGGCAAGGCCTGGATATCCTTGCGCGAATCTGACTGGATCGGTTTATAAGGCCCCGATATTTTGATTTCATGCGTCATCACCGTTTGGTTGACTTAACCTGCGCATGGCTCGTAAGTTACCTGAGAGTTTCTGACCGTATGTTAGGAAGACAAACGCTCCGCCCTCTCGCGTATTACCTTTTGCTTCATCTCCTCCTTTTAAACATGTATCGCTCATCTTAACAGTGTCCCATGGTGCCGGTCTTCATCACCTCTCTCTCCTTCAACAGGGCCGTCCAAGGACCGCAAAATCGGCTACGACTGGGCAATTATCAGCGGGGGCGCCCCTACCCATTTCAGCCCCAACCACAAGGGCTGCAGCTCCGTCTCTTACACCAAAAAGAACGACAGAAGCGGCAGTGGCAGTGCCCACTCGGACGCCAAGGACTTCGATCGAGGAGGTGAGAGCTGGATGCGGGGGGGGAGATGAGGGTCGGTGCGGATGGCGGTGATGGGATCCGGGGATGCACGCCGCCGATTGCTGCCGCGCTGGGTGGTCATAGCGGGCTGTGTTAAGGAGCGAGCTCGTGGTCGCGCGCCACCTACCTACCCGCTGCATCCGGGGCACAACCGGGGCGGAGAGGGCTGAGTAGTGAGACAGGCGGCGAGGAGTCCACAACGAGTCCTTTGCCGCCCTGGTGTGGCCTCTGGCGTTTGGTTGGCTGCCTGCCGTATGTTTGCATCGCTTGCTGTATGTATGTAACTCCCCAACTACTCCCGGGTAGGGGACTTCGCATTCGCCTTCAGCTTGCCTTGAAACGACGATCGTCTTCTACCAACCCGCGGGTTCCTATCTAAGCAACAGGTAAATAGTGTTAGCATGACTATAATGCATGTTGCTGGGATGAAGTCTCTTGAATTGACAGCTACATGTTTTGCGCATCTTTTGTTTACCGGTATGTATATCGGCTATTAATTATCGGTTATTAATTAATAATCGGTTGTTACGTACCGTGTCATCCCCGGCTGTATCGCCATGCATGTATCCCAAACACGGGTTGTGCCTAGGTCTGTGGTTCTTCTCGCGACATCCCGTGGACCCAGAGGCAACCGCAGAAATGGAGGAAAAAGCCGAGGGTGAGGAAGAGCCGCCGGGGAGGCGGAGGTGGGGTATTTGATGATGATGATCAGGACCAAGTCGTGAAAGGGGGAGTGGAAGAGTGGACTACAGTGCGTAAACACGCGTGCCTACCAAGCATGCCTTCGCGGCATCATAGCAACTCATACGGCCGAACGTGCCGAAGACCCGGGTGGCTTATTAGTGGCTTTCCTTCACCACACCACACCACCCCTGGCGGCTAGTAACCTTATTTATGTGATAAGAGTACTTGCATATGTAACCGAAAATATAGGCACGGGCATGGTGGCATCGCGAAGAGGATTCCCCTCCCATCACCCGACAAATGTAGACGCATGAGTGGACGGATATTAGTCGTCGCTGCTGCTTTCCTTGTATATTCAGGTGGTTCAAGGGGGGTACGCATCCGTCCGGCATGTCGTATATCAGTCAATTCATCAAGCATTCCGTTGACCTCTCGGTTCCCTTGCTTGTGTAGTATCCTGAGCGTATCTACGGCTAATATATATATGGGATGGATGGCCAGTTATCTACGTGGTGGATATCCTCCGATCGCACGGGCCTTAACTGTTAGTTGGGGGAATATTATTACAGGCGGATACAGCACATCGCTTACTAATCGGCCACGATGCTCACCACGCAAAAAGGTAGGTAGGAAGGTAGGAAGGTAGGAAGGTAGGTAGGTAGGTAGGTAGGTGAACCTCGTCGCAATATATGCAGCGAGCGGCACGTATGCAAGTGATACTCCCCGTATCACTCCGGTGCGAGCGAACTCCGGTGCGAGCGATGGCTAATCCCGCCCGGCTCACCCCGCGCCGTTGTTCGCCCCTTCATTCACTCTTCTACTCCCTCAGAGCTGGGCTTGGACACCAGCCAGATGCTGCCGGTGCACCAGACGGGATGCAAATACGAGACATGATATATCCTGATGACGACGTCCCCACGTCATCAAGACACGTGAGTCGTCAATTCAGTGCGGCCGGTATGAATGAAGCGATAAATGGTTGAGCAGATTGCGATGGGATTTTGGATTATGAATCCGTCTGGACCTGGACCCAGCTTTCCTTGATGTTTCTGGGACGCTTAGCTATCCAAGCTATCTAAGCTACCTAAGCTATCTAAGACGCAGTGCTGTATGCATGCTGCTGGACACAGCGCACACATGCGTGGATTCACTGCTTCATGATGACGTACTTTTGTTACTGCATCTATCCGTGTTCTGGATTATGGGGTGGGATTATGGATTCAGGCGGTCTGCCACTGTTGTGAGCAAGAAATAATCCGTTTCGAAGGTAGGCAGGGGGCAGATGGGCGTCCATTCAATGAGTTGGGTCTTATTACGGTGTTGGTGGGGCGTGGAGGTCGGTGGACTTATCAAGACCTACCCAATGAACTCACGCGTTGTGTTGTAAGTTGTTTCCTGAGAACGCTAGTTTTAATTGCTAATCCCACCATGCTATGATGAGAAGGATGTGAAGAAATCGCGACGGTTTCGGAATTTGTTAATTAATTGAAAACAGGCTCCAGTCGAAGACACAAAACATACAATCCGAGACCTCGATTTATATTCACCTCAACCGAATCGAGGACGCTGAGGATCGAAGTCGAGGTGGGGCTTGTAATCTTTTACTACGCATTGTCCCCGATCTCATTTCTTGTATCATATATAAAAATTACAATATAGCGAAACATGAATTTGGCTTCAGCATCAGCATTAAAAGTTTGACCCCGAATCTCGTATTCAGAAACTAATGTCATAAGGAAAGAAAGATTGGTGGGTTATGATAGAGTAAATTATTAAGATACCAGAACACGTACCTGGAGGGTACCCTGCGGTGCACGTCCTAAGTATGCATGATTAGGTCTTTGTCATTAAAAGCATGTAACTAACATGATATAAACTACTTGTTCGCTACTTGATCTGTATTCAAAATAGGACTCAAAATATACATGCCAATTTTTCATGGCGTAACTGTGCTATTTGGTCCTGCTGGCTTCCTAGTCGGTCGGCGGGCGCTCCATGAATTGAGCCGCGGCCCACCCAGCGACGACCGGCAGCACCGGAGCCATTGGCCTGTGATGATGCGCTGAAGAAGATGCTCATCCTTACCTCCTCTCATTGCACCAAACTCTCATTGCACCAAACTCTCATTGCACCAAACTCTCATTGCACCAAACTCTCATTGCACCAAACTCTCATTGCACCAAACTCTCATTGCACCAAACTCTCATTGCACCAAACTCTCATTGCACCAATCATATTTCTAGCGGCCATGGCCAGTACAAGAGGGTGCTTTTGGGCGCTTGACATACAGTTAGGTATCTGCAGGGGAGAGGGGCGAATCGCTCGCCCGTTATATTCATTCAGCTGAAGCGCTTACCTGCCAAAAAAGTGATAGTATGACCGCCCAGGTTGAGCCAGAAGAAGCTCTTTGTTATTCCAATTATTTCTACTTATCGATAAGGCGTGTCGTCGTTAGGGCGAGCTGTGGCAGCAGACTTTACTGATTGGGAACGGGCTAGCGACGGCGTGTAAGCTGCGAGCGTTTTCAGCATTTCTATGCACTCATTCTGATCTCGACAATTACTTTGATTTGCAGGTCAGCTATAGCATGCACCGAGCCAGCAGGCGTTTGTGTGCATATGTATAGGAGGATGATAAGCACCAGCAGCTTACACCTCAGAATGTGTGGTGTCCAGCTGGTGCTTATCATCCTAGGTATTTTCTCTGAATGAAGCTGTCTTATATATGTACATGTCTCTCGGGATGCGTGGACAGGTGTGTATTTAGGGTTTTAGAGTTACGGGCATTCACTTATCCTGGGGAATGCTTTTAACTTTAACTAGGTTTCTAACGTCCCCTGCCGCTGCCGCCCCAGTATTACGCCTCAATATTGCGCATGTGTTGACAATGATAAACCGTTTGCCTGGTACCATGCATCTCTCTCTTTCTCTCTCTCTCTCTCTCTCTCTCTCTCTCTCTGTGCTGTCTGCTGGTAGTAAGATAGTTGACCATGGTGATGTACATGCCTGCGCCTAGAGTGGACAGGCTCTAATACAGTTGTTCTTCGGATTGTGGCGGGTTCGCAGCGTGAAGCGCCGCAGGGGCCCCTGCCCTGGAGGATGGCCCCTGCCCATGTCCTTGTGTTCCCTGAGGGATAAGCTCACAAAAAGGGGCTTGTCTTTACCAAAAGTTTGTCAAATTTCGCCACGAAAACTTTGAATTGTACACATAAACCATACGTTTATGTATGTAAATGGCTCGGGGGCGCGGGAAATAAGCATGCAAAAGCGGGACATGCATGTTTATGCAGAATACGGGCCAAGTGACAGTTGCCGTCTTCAGATAAGCCACGCTCTTGATCGCGCACCTGAAAGGTTATCATGGTGCCACACAAGAAATAGTGATATTATGAAGATGGGGTCAATGAAATTTACCTAATGGAAAAGTCCGAGGGGCCAAAGTGCATTCTCGCACAGTCCCTACGTTGAAGCTTCGAGGCTATGAGACATACAGGCCATGAGGCCATGAGGCTGTGTATGCATGGGACTATGTTTGGGCTGTGAGCCTGGCTGGGGAGATAGACATGCACATGTACATGCATACGACAGCTTCATAAAGTGTTGGGGAACATTTGCACCAAGTATCACTTTTTCGGGGCCCAGACGCCAGCATGGAGCGCCTCAGTGGGTCCTGCCCTGTAGGATTGCCCATGTCTGGGTGTGTATAACGGCCAATCATAATAATATATTTTCCCATCTGAAAGCATTTAATAGCCTTATAATCCCGTAAGATGGGCCTGAGAGTCAGGGTGTCATGACTACTCATCAGCGATCACAAGTTCATTGCAGACTGCCAGCGGCTTGTTTGTTAACAAGTCCAGGGTGGCAATTTGTGTGAGGGGGGATCCAGGGAGAACATGAGCAGCAGGGATGTATAACACGGCTCTTCAGTCGTGTCCTCGTCCGCGCTCACTGGCAGGACGCATCAGCGGTCGCTTAAATGCTCCACCCCGGAAGTGCGAACCCATGGCCCATGGCCCCAAGGGGGGGGGCATGGTATGAGGTGCGAGGTGGCTTAAAAACCCACTAAAAGGCCAGTAGATAGGTGGTCCATTCGGGGCCGGCACATGGATAGGGACCAGTGCAAGAGAATCTGTGAAATCAAACATCCCAGCGAACCCTAGTGGAACCCAACAATGGTGTATAATTAACCCCCCGGGCTCCCTACACGCCAGCCTTGGGGCGGTATAACCATCATCATCATCATCCTCGTCGTCATCATCATCAACATCAGAATAATTATAACAATATCAGTAACATAATATAATAAGAATTATTAATTCAAAAATTTAATATGAATAATAGTTCTTCATTACTCATACACATACTTCACATTCAACTGTGAATGCTAATGTAATCCTGGTTAACGGCTTTTCAGTCAACATAAGATGCTTATGTAATTCATGTACAGGTCTCGTTACAAGGTATTCTTGTTGTAGGACTCGAAAGGTATCCTTGTTTCTCTCGTAAAATCAGGCCCTTGTGGATTCCTACAGCCGCATTCACCGGAGCTGGACACAGCAGTTGTGCGGACGGCAGCTGTTGTACTTACTTCACATCCCTCCGCCAAATAAAGCTATCGCGCGCGGATAAAAGCATTCCTATCAAAAATGTGTTTGTCGTTGTTGACTTGCATAAGCGTCAAGAAATCGATTTCTCCAAAAACAGGAACAAGTGGTGGTAAATTTAATTACAACTGCATGTTGTTAGGACCCCGCCTGCCTCTGGTTGGGTACACATCCATAGCCGTGGTCGGCAGAGGAGAGACACAAGCCCTGTCATTGCCAAGTGTAAACTGCAAATTCCAGATAGCATTACCGAACACGACTGCACAGTAACCCATTTGCAATATCTTCAGGACGAGCTGTCTCGGCAAACACCTTATACATAAGTTATAAGCCCGTTCGCTTCTAAACTAGGCCGTTGGCCCCCGTGCCTGGTCGTCCTGATGCTAACAGTATGTTAGCCTTATACAATCAGCGACCAGCTTACTCAGCTGGCGCTTGCCTCCCGAGATAGCTGTGCTGCATTCAGTCCTAACCCCGCCAGAACGTGTGATGCACTGAGACGCACGTTCGCTCGCTTGCTTCAATTTCGCTGCCTCCGCTTCGAAGAGGTCAAGCCATGAAAGAGGTAGCATTCGGTCTCTGCTCCTCGCGTCATAAGGTGACTGCCACTTGCATCCTGGTTGTGTCCATGTGTGCGTGTGAGCAAAAGCCTACCGACCTGCCCACGTCATCACTCAATATCTGCAGACACGCTGGACGGCACCCGGTACCGCTCCATAATGCGGCGGTTGGCGTCCTGAGCCAATGACCTGTATACTCGTAAGGCCCCCATTGGAATGCAGGTACAACACAATAACAAGAAGGGCAAGGGGCAGGGCAGGGCCCATGTTGTGAGGGGCATTTTATACCCGAGCAGGTATGATCATACCACGGAGCCTGGTCTGCCCGAAAAGGTGCCCTCGCCTCAACGCGTACAGAAACGCTGCACAAATGGGTGCATTGAAGGGCGATGCGGAGAGTCAAACACATGGCTGTCGGCGTGAACTCCAGTTCTGCACACATGTCACTTCTGGGTTGGCAGTGGTATGTGCTGTCACGGGGCGGCGCCAGACAACTCCTTTTTAGGGTCTCGGCTCCCTTCCTGACAGACGATCTCCGGATTCACCACTACATCTCCGCCTATCCCCCCCCATTCCCTGTCCACTTCAGTTCAGTCCCCTATTCCTCCCCGCCTGTATCGCTACGCCAAATATAGATGTTTCAGTTGATTCGCCTGGAAAACCGTCAATCCTTGACACCGCGGCTTCCCATTGCTTACACCTCCCTTCCTTAAAACACGAACACAAACACGCACACCTGTCCACCACCATGATGCGCTCGTCCTCCAGCTCGAACCTCACGAACCCCTCCGAAGCGCCCGCGACCAGCTCCTTGAGGTGGGATAGATTGAGCACCTCCACACCGTTCACTCGCAGCACCTGCAGCGACTGAAACTGCTGATATCCCGTGTTCACGTCGTCCACCAGCACCTGAGGCAACAGCCAGGTCGACGGGGGGGGGGAGAAAGGGGAAGTGACGTCATGATAGTCGCGGTGCGTGTTGGTGGCAATAAATATAAATATAAATATAAATATAAATATAAATATAAATATAAATATAAATATAAATATAAATATAAATATAAATATAAATATAAATATAAATATAAATATAAATATAAATATAAATATAAATATAAATATAAATATAAATATAAATATAAATATAAATATAAATATAAATATAAATATAAATATAAATATAAATATAAATATAAATATAAATATAAATATAAATATAAATATAAATATAAATATATAATTATTTATATGTATGGAGACCCGGTACGAAGAGGCATCAAGAGACCCGGTGCAGCGACCGTGGAGATCGCAAGTGGTTCGTTTCATCCTCTGATTTGCACCTTACAGCGTTCTAGCTACGCGCTGCAAGAGGCTCCATGGTTTTGGTCATCATGTTAAGGGCAGATGTCGTAGCTTCAAAAGAGCGTTGTTGTCGCTACTGCTGCTACTGTGTATGCATACCCGCTATTAGTCCTTGGGGCTTTACACTTCCCCACGTGCCGTGGGGACGTCCTCTTATGTTCTGTACGGGGGTGCCTCTTAGCGGTGGAAGGGACCGCGCAAAAACACGAATGAAGTCCCTTCGTGAGCTCACCTGGCTAAGAATGACAGTTTGTTGATGCGGCTTCTGCATCATGCCGTGCATGGCCTTGTCGTACAGCCGTCTTGGTGCCGTGTTCATCCAATCTTCGCCGTACTCGTGAAGATACGGCTGAGTGAGCGGCACAAACACCAGACCGGCGTACATGAAGTACGACGGCAGGCGGTCATAGCAATGCACGGGGACCAGGAGGTCGTTGGGAGTAACCACTAAATCGTACGACAGCACCTGGCCTTCCCGTAGCACCTGCAAGATCACCAGCAGTGCAACACAGTGCCGCTGAGACACAGCGCCTAGTGAAAAGGTGATTGAAAAATTATATGACATATATGATATGACACGACATGATATGCATCGATAATGATTAGAAAGGTGAAATGATGCGATCTCCCTACACGGGTGATGGTGATGGTAGCGGTGGTAGCGGGAATCGGAGGCTCTTTCCCCATTACAATCCCCAGACCCAAACCCAGTCTTAAGTGTAACAGGCGGACATCCACGCGTGCTGTGCTCCTGCGCACGAGGGAACGAGGTTCGCACCGCGGAGGTGTGCACAACTGCAGCGCGGCCACCGAGGCAAACACAAGGAGTCAGCGCTGCCCCTAACACACACCCAGGATATATATACAGCCACGAGGGCCGCAGGCGCCTCGGACGGACAGCCAAGAGGACATTGGGGGCAATACGTGTGGAGGAGAGGCGGCTGCACAGCTAGCGACTGCGCCAACCGTCATAGGCGGCTGGCCCTCAACACACCGGTTTGCCACATCCGCGCGTAACTTGTCTCCCGTCTACCATGCGCCCGTTGTTCCATGCGGTATAACGTATTGCGGTCACATGCAGGGCGACCGAATAGAGGCGGCCCCGTTGAACAAAACACGCCTCCCGATAATGTGTAGGGGAAACTCACAATCGCCACCCAGCCAACCTCCGGAGTCAACTAATCGACCCCCAACTTACCTTGACCTTGGCGGTAGCCCCCGTGGGCTTGAGTGTTATGAGATAGGAGAAGTAGATGCGCTCCCGCTGCCGCAGGTGCACCGTGCCGTCTGGTGGGTGGGTGGAAGGTAATGGGTGGAGGTGGTGGGTGCGTCAGTTGTTAGGAATGGAGAGGGGAGCCCTCCTCTTAAGGCTCCCAGTCACCCCTTAGGTGTGGGGTAAGAGCGATGACACGAGATCGCGAATGAAAAGCACCGTTGCCAGGAAAGAAGCCATCAGGAGCGGTAGGTGAGGTCCCGCTGGAGCTGGATGCCATCCACCTGCCCACAGCCGGCTGGGGCTGGGGCTGGAGACGTCTCCCCCGGGGACTGGAGCAGCGCTCGCTTCCTCACCATTAGCAATGCGAACTCCGTCAAACTCCAGGAGCACATCCCCGGGCTTTAGGACCTGGGTTTCGGAGCAAGAGGGTGCGGGACGGGATGGGAGCCCGGGGCCCGAGGGACGTCAAGTAAACATGGAACAAGTAAATACGCTGCATTACCACCCCCCTTACACACACACACACACACACACACACACACACACACCAGGAGAACCAACCCACACCGTGCTGGTAAGCAACAAACAGCAACGGCGGAGGAGGAGGGAAGATGAATGAAACGAATCCTGGGTGCTGACACTGAAGTAACGAGGACTAAGATCGAGGGGGAGAGAGGAAGCATCGACGCGTCCGTCCGTCCTTGCCGGCGCTCCGAAGACAGGCCGGCTGCTAGGCTTCGCGGGAAAACACCCGTCCTCGAAGAATTGGAACGTTCATGAAGAGGTTTACCCGAGGGCCTACCAGGTGAGAGCCCAGGCACCTGATGTGTTGCTTGATTCACAAGTACCCAAAAGACAGCGACCGCAATACGTGTCTCTGCAGCTGTATCTGATAGTAAGGCCCCGAAGGGCGCCAACACGCTGCTGACGGGTTCCAGTCTGCGTTCGCGATGGGCAGAAGCTCGGAAGCCCGGTGTGCGCATCTGCATATGCAGACCGCACCTTTGCCGCGTTGGAGGTCTTCTGGATGGTATTCACCAGCACACCTGTCATGCCCTCGCTCATGCCCAGCGCCGCGCGGAGGTGCGGATTCTCCAAGTTCTGGCACAACACACCCAGACTGCAGTAGCCCTGCAGCGGGGTACGGGGTGGGAAGGGGAGGGGGAGGGGGAGGGGGAGACGAACATCGAAACGCTGGTAATAATCGCTGACGAAGCCAGGACTAACCGTGAAGGATGACTGACTGTCGTCCGCGTCCAAGGCTGCTGCCGACGCGGAGACCCAAGAAAACTAGGTTGCCGCCAAGGCCGCGAATAAAAGTAAAGAAAAACTCAATCGAAACCGTCATAAAGCATACTATCGGCCTCGCTGCTGGCGGCGAAAGAAAACCGCGGAAAAAACTGAGGTGACCGCTGGTCGCTGTCATGCGCGTGCTCCTCCCAACCCCCCTGTATAGCATCAAACTAACACGCCTTGACCCGACCGACCCACCAACCCGACCCGGGCTAGCACGATGACCGCGCGCGCGAACCAACCAAACGAAGCGCGGACCCACGCGAACTCACCTATGGCGGCGGCGGCGGAACCGAAGCAAACAGCAAAGATGTGCACATGCAGTCAGCAAGAAAGCGCGTTAGTAGCGGAAATGCAAGGTTGCGCAAGAGTACACGAGGTCGTGGCAGGAAGAACTAATGCACCCCAGGAAACCGTGCAGCTGAAGTTACGAGGAAAAGTAGGGAAGAAGAAGAAAGCGAAAAATACGGCATAGAAGTACGAGCAGTGTTCCCCTAGGAACCGCGGAAGCCAAGCAGAGGGCAGCTGAAGGGAAGAGGAAAAGTAAAAAACGGGAGGATTTATAAAAGGGAGGGAAAACGGCACAGAAGTACGAGGAAGGGGTGGGGCAGCAATATTCCATGGGAACCGAGCAACTCAAGTATGCACGAAATGAAGAGGCGCGGACCGGGGCCACGAAGGAGGGGGAATAGGGAAGTCGAATGAACGAGTCATGATAGCGACGATGTAGACGCTGCTGTAAAGCAGCAGGGAGGGAGGGAGGGGAGGGAAGGGAGCAAGGGTACGGGAGGAAGAGCAACGAACGTTGGCTCAGAAAGCCAGAGGGCACTTAGTACTATCACGATAGGCGTAGAACGGTGCGCGTCCAGCGGCCCTGTATCCGGCGTAGGGAGGGGAGAGGAAGGAAGGAGTCCATAGATATATGGGTGCAAATGTAGGTGTTTGTTATCCCAGTGAGGGAGGCCAGTAATAAGGGAAGAGCGCATAGGAACCCCGCAGATGACTCAATTGTTCACGGCAATCCACCAATACTGCCTACACAGAGCAGCAGCTCATATCGCGTCCCTCACGCGGATCTTTCCAAGCCCCACCGTCAGCGGTGGGGACATGGTCTTACGGTACTCCCCTCCCCTCCTCTGCCCTATCCCACCTGGTACGACCCGTACTTTCGGACCTCCGCCAGGAAGTGGCAGACCACCGGAGTGGGTATGATGTACCCGATGTTTTCAGCCCCAGGGAGGTTCTGGAAGGCCACCCCCACTACCTGGTCTCCCTGCAGGGCCGGGCCGCCTGCGCGAGTCCACCAAGGGCCCGATGACACAGCGATCGGTTGATATGTGTGTATGTGGGAGGGATTTTGAGGAGGGTTTTGAGGGAGGGGGGTAAACGAAGCAAGAGGGATAAATACCCCAGAGGGGAGCAATGCATGCGAATGAGTGCAATAAAAGAAGTAATCAAGCTTTTAATAAGTCGTGCCGGGAAATTACACAGGTAGGGCGGACGTGAGGACTCTCCCTCGCACGCGGGGAGGAGAGGCATTAAGCTTTCAGTGGGCAACTGCCCATCCCGTGTGTCAACTGCCGCGAATGTGGTAGGACTGCCTAAACGACTGCCAGCCGACAACCTGCACGGCCAACGACGACAACAAGGAGCTTCGTCCGTCACCAACCTCCATCACGCACACGCGTGCACACACAATATACATGTGTATATATGCATGTATACACATATATACGCATACACTCACCTGCACCAGATATTCCCGTAAAGGAAACACCCCGTAGGCCCTTTGGGATAACTGACGGGTCCGAGACCGGGACAAAGCGGTCACCCCTTCCTCAGCCCCCCCGTCTCCCCCCCTCCACATACACACTTACATACCCGGCAGCCGCCCCTGCATCAAAGTGTTCCTTTCGGATGTCGAACGATTCAATTGCATAACAAGGCCTGTACCAAATATCTCCGTCTTTCTCCCCTATCCCCCCAACACACACCCTTCTTCGCCGTGACCCAGCATATACGCACCGCTGTTTCCTACAAGGAGAGACGCGACGCGACGAGATGGTTCGAAATGCGGCAGCAGGTAGGACGATGTAGACGTACAGTGACCAGCACCGTTGCGAATGCGAAAGGTCAGAAGTGCAGGCAAGCCAGAGACCGACCGATCGACCGACAGACCGACACGGAGACGATGGGGAGCGGTGCAGGGAGGGAGGAAATGAGGGAGGTTGGGGTTGCGTCAGTAGTTCTGGTTGATGGGCTCCACTCGGGGTCCTGAGGCCCAAATGAGGTGGCGGAAGGAAGTTAAGATTGGGTCTTGCGTTGGGGATATGGGATCCTTTTTTTGTTTTAATAAATATAATATAAATAATATAAATAATAATTATTATAATACTAATAATTTTAATTATGAATTGCATTTTTGCAACAAACCTGTAGTCTCCAGACCAATAATTTAATCCTTATATTGTGTTTTGGCGTTCTTACTTCCTACCCTACTAAGCTGTTTTGCGAGAATTCAGGAAGTGAGATGCTTAGCCCAGAAAGGTGGAGCCCTCTGTCAGCCCCGTGCGTGTGCGCGCAGCGTGTGTGTACGTACATGAGTGTCGATGCGAGTGCCTTGCCCACGTCCGTTCTCTACCGTGTATGTCCCCCACATACACATTTCCCCCACTCCCGTTCGCATCCCCCGCTCGCACCCGGATTGATGGCCGCATCAATCTGGCAGGCCATCAAGTGGCTGGCGGCATGTGCGTATTGCGCCACCTCCACGCGGCTAACAACCCCGCTGGTGATCGACGTGTTGTCGCCGCCGGTGGGATATCCCACGACCACCACTCCCTGCTGCAGCTCCGGAACCGACCCCAGCTCCAGCGGCAGCATGGCCGTGGGGCTTGACCAGAAAGACTCGTCCTCAACGGACAACAGTGCCAGGTCGCAGTCGTGACCCACTGCTTGGACGTCTGTTCGCGGGTGTTGGAGGGTGGGCGTGAGGGTAGATGTCGGGGAAGAGGATAATGGTCCGGATGAGGCGGAGTACCCCGTGATCGGCAGCACACTTAAAAGAAGGGCGCCAGGAGGAACGGCGTGTCTTATACACGTCCCGGGAGTTGGGGCCGCCGTTCATCCGGCAGACTCCACTGGAGGATGCTGGTGGTGGGTGGTGAACCCGGGAAGTCAACATGTATGGATGAACGGATGAGGTTTCGCCGAACTGGCCAGGTAGAGTGGGTGGTGGTAGGGACTGCCAGGTAGCGGCCACGGGTGAAGCGAAGCCCCCCTCCCTATCCCACACACATCGGGAACCCTAACCAAGACCACCACCCCCAGAACATATAAACAGAAACACACACACACACATATATGTAAGGAGAGATAAATTAGAGACAAGTAATATAGAGATAAATTATAAGCGGTATTCGACTTTTCTTCACCATAACTGGCCCGATCCACCTCTGCCACAACCCACCTTAATGCGGCCCATTGCCCATCCCTATGGGTTTTCAAACCAAATCCAAGCTCCGAAACCCACCCACCCGCGCGATACTTGGTCCCGGAGCCGTGCCTCTTGACCAACACGTAAGTGGCGTCCGCCACCACATGTGCATTGGTCAGGATTAGCCGGTCATGCACCATAAAACCGGTTCCTGTCGATTCCCGCTTGGGTTGGTTCTGCCAGGGAAGTGTATAGTTGGGCCGGCTGTGGACCGTGTAGATCTTAATGATGGAGTCCAGCACTGAACCCATTCCCCGGGCGTACTGCTGCGGGGCATCCTTCAATGTTGCGAGAAGTGCCCGATCGGACTTGATGTGCTGGGAGTAGGACCGCGTCGGCGTGAAGGCTGCAGCAACGGGGGCAACGGCTGTAGCAGCAGCGGAGGCAGTGGTGGCGCCGGTTGCAGTTGCAGTGGCGGCCTTGGGTGTTGCAGTCGGCGATGCACGAACGCTGCCGGGTGGTGGTGGTGGTGGTGGTCGCAGTTGCTGGGATACTACGTAAGAGGAAGAGGAAGAAGAAGGTGAAGCGGTTGCCGAGGATGATGAAGGCTCGTCCGGAAAGGTGTTGCTACTGCCGCTGCTCCTGCTGCCGACACCGCTGCCGAAGCTGGTGCCCAATTTGGCGCAGGTGACGATGCACAATGTGCTTCGTAAGCCACCTCCAAGCCCGGCATTATCTGTGGATGGCGCCGGCCAAAAGCCTGAAGCTGGTGTAGCGAGAGGCAGTGGCCGCACCAAGCAGTTGTCGTCGCTGGGTTCCGACCCCATTGGGACGCTTCTGACCGAGCCTGAGCGAGCAATCATGTAATCCCCAGCGCCTGTGACAGGCTGTGGGGCGCAAAACCCTCCAGTGGTTGTGATGGCGGCATTCTGGGAGGGTAACTGCACTGGGGCGGAGCTGCAGGAGACACTGCGGGAAGCAGCCGCAAAGGTGCGAGAGAGCGGAGCTGCGCCCTCAGGTCTCAAATGACGCTGTTCATAAAAATAAGTGCCCGTGCATACGCCCCAGGAGGAGGTATTGGGCGGGGTTGCGCTAGGGTTCGCCCAAAGCCGCGCTCGACGATGCGTTGCTTCCGACACCAGCCGGGCTGGGGAGTGGCCGAGGCCAAACAAGCGCTGCGTGGGCATAACGCAAGTAAATCTGCGCTTCACTGTGAAGCCCTGTGCGTACGCGAGGATGCTGAAGCTGGCGGCTGACAAATGCGAATTGGACAGGACAGCGTACGCAGGCTGTTCAGACGTGCCGATTGCTTTACAACAAATGGATGACACGTTTCCTACAATAATGCTGCGAGCCATCAGGGCGGGGCCCGGCGCCCCGACGCCAGCAAGCGAGAAAACAAAGTGTGGCAACAGGGTCTGGCAGCACACTTATGGCTGTTGTTGTCAATATATAACATAATAAACACGTAGCGTCATTTGCCACACAAAAAACTAATTTCATTCCCTTGTTAGAAGGTTACATGAATTTAAATGTCGTACTAGTAACGCTGGTTGCATTACTGATCAATTTTATAAAACTCAGCTTTGTCTTTAAATCCATTGCCCATACCACATAATATGAAACCTGCATTGCCGTTCTCCTGGTGCATGCTCATTATTGCCAATATATTGCGCGCCGGTCTAGATCTTACGCCAACCCGAAAACAATAATCGACACCCGAACAGTAATATATCCTCATAAGACATGGGAAGCCGTTATCATGGGCGGCAACTCCTTTGCCGGGTAGGCTCTCCTCCCTCGCTTCACGACCCATCTTCTCCACCTTCTGAAACAACCAGCAGGACCATGCCCTTCCTGTCACCCCTTCCTTCACGACGCAGGCTGTCACATTATTGCTTGAGAAACTGAGGGTCCAGCACTTATTACAGGCGCAAGCTCCTTCAGCTGTTGCGGGACACTCTACCCCGCAGCATACACGCGCTTATGCTTCCATACCCGCCTGCAACAGTCCTTGTCCCGGCGGTCCGCCCGCATTCTCGTTTGACATCGATGGGGTGAGGACCTTTGCAAAGTGGGCTAATCGGTACGCTAACGGAGCAGCACGCAGAGAGGGACAGCACGTACGCAACCTACGTTTTGGCCCTGTAGGCAGGGGCAGGTATAGGAAGAAGTTTTCTTATGATAACATAGTAATCACAGCGGGCTCCAAACTTCCGATAAATGGAGAAGAGCGGAGAGTTCATCTGTCGGGCCTGGGCGTGGGCTTCAGCTATAGTACGGGCGACCCGTACGTAGCTACTGAATCATTCCAAGTTATCTCTCCGGCCTCCTAGCCTCCTGGTGTAGTCCATGAGCTGGGCTGCCCGCTGCGGGGAGCCCGATCTCCCACCCGCCACCCGCGGCTGTATGTGGCTGTTGTTGCCGCGTGTCACATGTAGGTGTTGGTCCGGGGAAAGGTGGTCTTGCCTGAGGGCCTGGAGGCGGTGCGAAAGGTGCGCACTGGACCGCACGTAAAAAGAAACGAAACAAAGAACCCTGGGAGGTCGCCTCCTCGATTGGTCTCATTCTTCACTGGAGGCATAGTTGCACAGCTGGGACTCCGATTCGCAGGCGTCCTCATGTGCTACTACACTTGTTTTCTACCAGCGCCCCTAGCACCCCACTTCCCTAAGGCCGCGTTAGGGGGAAAGGCGGTAGTTTGGGCGCTCCAGTCCTTCTTCTTGCTCTCCCACCCCGCCAGCGTCCATTTCTTCCCGTCCACCGCACCGCACCTGCCCACTGCGCCCCTCTCCACACCCCCGAGCCAGCTGACGACTTCGGAGGGCCGCTGGAGGTACCCGGTGGTGTTCATGACTAACGGTGGCGGTGTATGTGAGGAGCGTAAGGCCCAGGATCTGACGACATGGCTAGGAGTGCGGGTGACGCGCGAACAGGTACGGCAGCGGTTTGCAGTTGGGGTTTGCGGTTGTGGCTCGGCTGTAATTGTGGCTCATCTGATTGAGAGGTACACATTCAGTGTAAGCTCTGAGAGTAGAGAAGAGGAGGGCGGAATGCCGGACCCCACCACCTCCGGGTGCCGTACTTAATGTTAAGACCAGAAGGTTCAGGGGTGACGCGGAAGTGGCCCGAGATTGCAAACCGTATATTATGAACGGCAGAGGTACGACAAAGGGGCTGTGTGACGATGATTTCAGCGCCCACAGCCTGCCAAGGCAGGATCTTCCCCTTCGGACGCCTTCAGGGTGCGCTCCCCATTTCCTTCCTCCCTCACCTCCCTCACCTCCCTCACCTACCTCACCTCGAACGACTTACAAAGCAGACTCGCTTAGACCACTTTCTCCCTTCCCATACCCTTCTGCAGCACCCCATTCCATCCCACGCCGTTTCCCCCCTCCACGCCGCCTCCCTGGCGTCTAAACCTCCTGCAGGTCATCCTATCCCACACGCCCATGCTCGATCTGGTTCCGGAGCTCGCCCAGCGGCCAGTGCTTGTTTCGGGGCGGGGGGACGTGCTCAACGTAGCTCGCTCGTACGGCTTCCAGCGGGTACTGCACACCCGGCAGCTGGGCCGTGCAATGCCGGCAGCCACCCCATTCTCAACATACCCCCCAGGTGCGACAAGGGAAGCACGTAGCTTATTTCATCAACTATCTGTTGGCCGTTGAGTTAAAACCTGACCGTTGACGGTTGGACCAACGGCTACCGACAGTTATCGTTAATATGTGTTCCCTCATCTTAAGGGACATTTCCCGCTCCCAAGGATGTTGGCATCTTATCTCTCAGCTGCCGTACAGCTACCTTCCACTAGTAAGTCAATGCATGCGGTTGGGCTTCCCACATGCATCCTGACCGTCTCTCGATCACCATGTTGGAGGGAGGGACAGGGGGGAAAGGGACAGGGGGGAAGGGACAGGGAGGGAGGGACAGGGAGGGAGGGACAGGGGTGAAGGGACAGGGAGGGAGTCACCTTCGCTATACTGCGCCTACTGCGAATTCCGGCAATTCTCACACAGTTGGTCAACCATCTCTTTCTTGCGCGCGGAAATGCCCTGTACCCCGTACCTGTCCCCACCCCGCTCAAAAAAGGCTCACCACCTCCTTTCCTAAAGCCCGTCGGTCTCCCTCCTGTGCCTGTGTGCCTGTGTGCCTGTGTGCCGACCTGGACCGTCGCGGTGCTGTTTAATCAATGTGAGATTCGGAAGAGGCGCCCGCAGCAGCCCATGCGGTCGCTGGGGCGGCACTAGAGCAGCCAGATCAGGCTGGGGCGACAGGCGGTGGCGAGGGCCGCGGCGCCGCTGGACGTCCTCCCGTATCCCCGTCTGGATCTGGATCTGGATCTGGAGGGCTTTGCCCGGTCCGGGATCTGGGTTTGGCAACGGAGACTCACCCCGTGGATACTGTGCTGGTCATGACCGACCCGGATGACTGGTGGGTGGTGTGGGGGTTGGGGTGGGGTCGGGATCTGTAAACCGGGGATGGAGGGGGGGATGTTACCAGCAGAGCATTTGGGTGAGGGTTAGGGTTTAGGGACGGCGGTCCTTGTGGTGGTGACTTGAGAGAGATGAAGCCGACGAAGCCGAATACCGGAAAACGTGGCCGGTTGCCAAACGTGAACCCCGTGGAGGTTTGTGGCTGGATACAACCAGACGAGTTACAGTGTCAATGTCTTAAGACGTGGTATGGAGGTAGGTCGGGGAGTGTGCCATGATTGCGCACCGGACCGCACATGCGCTCAGTGCTATCCGTATAGGACCACCGGGTGCCGTACCCCGTCGTGGCTTCGGGCTTTGACCATACTGATACGTTCATACTTTCGTCTAAGAGCTCTTTCCCTCAATCCCAATCCCAACCCCGATCCCGAGATCGTCGTCGTGAGAGACTGTGGAACCATGTTCCAATGTCGAATAGAATAAGCGGATGAACGAAAGCAATCATAACCGTTTGGCCATCATGGAGACTGTCAACACGTGTTAGACCGTTTCAATTCGGGGGCTATTCCGGGGGGTTATGGCGAGCCCGCTGCCTCCTTAAGTTTTCAGAAGCTGTTTGGCGACCATTTCCCTTCCAATCCGCTGCGACTCGCAGAGACTGTCGCTGTCTGGTGCGGTCTGGCTCCCTACCGCCACGACTCTCGTACTCACCCCGCACCACCACTTGCCCAGTCCGTTACCACGCACAGAGCACCCCTACACCCCGGCACAGCCGTGTAGAGGGGTCTTCACATACATACGTACTCCACCACCACCAACGCCACCTCCTGCCCTCCAGGTACCGGGACGCGCAGCTGATATGTGATGTGCTCACGGGAGCTGGTGTGCCCACTCGCAGCGCGGCAGAGGCCGCAGCAGTTGGTGAGGAAGGAAGCGACATCTGCAGACATGTCACCTCGTGCGGGGACCCGCCTGAAAAGGCGCAGGGAAGGGACTCTTTCGAAAGGGCGCACGAGGTTGGCCGGATTGGAGGATGGGGAATGAAACGGCACCAGCATGGTGCCTTGGGACCTTGTCGGCAGCGCGGGTCAAGTTGCGACCGTAAATAGCACCCGGCCGAGCCCACCTTGGCCTGCGGCTTGAGGGTTATTTATGTCTCACCCTGCGCGAGGGCAGGTTGGGTGCGGCCGCCGGTGGCTGGTGGGCGATGCATAGGGAGAGTGAGGATGGAAGAGCGCGCGGGACCAGCACCTAGCAGCCTGGACTTTGCTGGGCAACAGGCTAGATGTGCTAGGGATGGCGTGTCTCCTTTTCAGGCGCAACAATTTATGCCAGCATGTCGTCCTTTCAGCCTTGCAAGGGGCGCATGCTCCAATATCATTCTGGTCGCTGTGGGTGTTTGGTTCTCCAATTTAAGGTTTTATGTGCAATATAAGTAGAATCGTACTTGGTCAATGAATTCCCGCCCCTGATAACTCTCCCCTCCTCACTACCGCTGGGTACGGCTTTGTCAGGCGCGCCGCACGTCAAGCTGGTGTTTTCGAATCCCGGTGAGGACACTCCGAGGGGAGGGGAGGGGGACCGGGAGGACGTGTACAACAGGTGCCCTGGCGAGGTGGGCTCCGGCGCTGGAGCTCTCTGCATTCCACAAAGCACCCTGATAAGTAGATATAATATATATGTACATACATATATATGATACATATATTGTATATACATATGTACACATGTACACATTTGCATACATATACATATATTACATGCACTCCTAGAAGCTTGCTAGCCAAGGTGCCACCCCAAGCTCCTGTGCCTCGTACGGCATGAGCCCCAACTCCCGCACCGCAAATTGACCACGTATTCGTACACAAGCTTCATAGCTGCCTGAATGCCGCGCCGCAAGCGTCAGCAGGGTGGAGAGCCCGGATGGAGCCTGGCCCGAGTTCGTGGAGGGAAACATTTGCCAACGTCGACGCAACCCCACTCCTCCGACTCTCTTGTATACACACACACAAACCCGTCATTTCCTCTCCCCTTTAGATTTGCTTTGGGCGAACGAGTTTCCTAAGAACCGCTTCGGGCAGGGCGCCTTCGCCCACATGGTACTATCACTGTTCGGCCGACTCACGGGGGGCTGCCGGCCGAGCCACGTCACTTTCTACGGCAAACCCAACCCGCAGCCGTACAGGTGGGATTTGGGCGCCTCGGCGAGTACGGCATCTGAATGCTGTCCTTTTACGAACGAACAACACCTCCTTGGGGCACTGCGGGTGGAGCACTCCCTCCCTGTGATGACCGAGTCTGGCCACTCCATTGACCTGCTCCTGCAATTCCCGTGCACCCAACGCAAGGCTTGCGGAGCGGCTTCTGCTAACCCAGGCACGGCAGCTGGGATTGCCGCTGCCCGAGGTGCCGCCCGGGGTGCTGCCCTTCAGCGGCATGTACGCAGTGGGCGACAACCCCGCGGCGGATGTGCGCGGGGCCAACCAGGCTGGAGACCCCTGGGTCTCGGTGCTTGTGCGGACAGGTAAACGGACATGTATACCTGGCATCCAAATGTAACGCGGCACCATGGATGTAAGAAAGTCGGCATGCAGATATTGTTGATATATTTGCTTCCCGCCGTCATGTCATATTTGATTAAGCCGACTTAACGGATCCACAATATCAAACCGGTGAATATGTAGTGGTTTAGGTTATACCGTGCTGCGTATTGGCGTCGAGGGAGGATGGACGGTGCACGGAGAGAGGTTTACGACGTACGATATTGTGTTACATGAGAGCTGTAAACCGCTTTTCCTCACCGTCCGGATGATGAGCGTTGGGGAGTTCCGTTTCATGGGAGCACACAGCCGCTCAGCTGCCATCCCGGCATCTATCCAGTCAACCGCTGCTAATGGAGGACCGCATTCTAGCGGACGGCCCTGCCCTGCCCTGCCCTGCCCTGCCCTGCCCTGCCCTGCCCTGCCCTGCCCTGCCCTGCCCTGGTCATATATGCTCAATTTGCAGCTATCTAAAACTGGGCACATCACCCAGCACCTACCTCGCCTGCCCCAGTATGTTTTACAGCTCCCCAGCCGTTTCATTTCTGCAGTGCTACCGTTTTCATCCGCCCCTCATCCGCCACGCATCCCCCCAACCCATCCACGGCCCTACATACGGCTGGCAGGTGTCTTCCAGGGCCCCGGTCCCAACTGCGACGTGGACACCGCCCAAGTGGCAGTGGACGATGTCGCGGCTGCCGTTGATGCGGCGCTGCACCATACGCGATACGCACGATGGCATAGCATGCGGTAATGACTGACTTGGCACCGGTTATACGTCATTGCATCGCCGTACGGAGGAGGTGCACAAAAACAAAGGCACTGCTGGAGATGAAGTTTGCCTAGTGCCGCCAGGGAATGAAGTAGGACATGTAGTCCTGCTTTGTTCATATCTGCACGTCAAGGGACTTAGACACCAATGCAGGGGTGCTTGCAAGAGCAGCAAAGCACTCAGGAGATACAGAAGACAGCGGAAGACTTGAGAACAAGGATAGGATATTACTTGCAATGATCAAAGGATGCGATGACCTGATCGGCCGTCAGACCCAGCGGGCGGAGATCATCATATGGCTGATGGTGAAGCTCAGGCTTAGCTCAGGCCGCAGCAAAGATGTTTATGCTAGTGCGGGAGGTACCGGTAGGACCAGAGACGGGAGGTACTGAAGGTGCTGTACGGGAAATGCCGAAGGTGCTGGTACAGGATGAAGTACGGGAGACATTGGTACAGGAGATTCCGGATGCAATTTATGGAAGGCACTGAAGATGGTACGGGAGAAAGTGGTACAGGAGATAATGGTGCTCACATATACAACCACACATGCAGACATACATACATCGATGCACGATGGAAGAGCCCACAAAAGATGCTATTCGCTTTTGAGTTATTTTATGTTCATGACAGACATGAGATGGAGGTGTTGGCACACCTAGATTTATGCGTATAAGATGGCAATGAAGACAACAAAGGGTCGCCAAATCTACACAATTTAGAGACATTGTATACAATTGAAGGAAGGCACTTGGACCAGAGCGAGAGTCAATGACGTTTGTCTCAAGGGGGTGTCTTAAGTTGTGCGGGACTCCACGTCATTAACGTGTTATGTCTGAGACTTGAACCCGACGGGCCACAAGCAGGGACGGGTGACATAACATCCTGCACATCCCGACAGCCAAGGAGACAATGCTGACAGGTGTGTGTGTGTCATAGGTCCCTCCGATGATCACGATGATGACGATCAGTGACCTGTGATAGGTTTAAGGTTCGCGATGTGTTGTATATGGTACCCACGAAGTGTGGTATCAAAAGATACCGGTTGTTGTGCCAGAGCCCGATTAACTAGAGCCGCCGACTAGGTCGTACTTGAGAGGCCATAAGGCCTCGAACTGGGCGTGACCTTCAGAAGTCACCACTACCACCGGAGATTCAGTGAACCAGGAACCAGATCCACCATTTACCATTCAGTCGGTGAATGGCCCACTCCACACAGGTTATGGAGTAACCAACAGGTTCGGATGTTTCAGGAAGTCGGTTAGCATTGGTAGCATTGGTAGTCGACAGCGGAGACCAAATCCACAAATTGAATGCCAGATGGAAACAGTTAATCTGATAATTAAATATATTATTATAAAATAATAAACAGATAATTATTATATCTTAATGATTTACCGAAATGCATTACGGATACAACACGATGGCAGATTACGAAGCCGGCAATTGCATCCGCGTACATACTTTGTTTTCATTTATGATAGTTATTCCGACTCAATACTAATACTTGTCTAGAGCTATTTGTTAGACTTTCTCAGTCCGTGGAAAGCTATATCATAATTGTTAAATAAGTATACACGGAGCGGAAGAAGGAAGGACTGAGCCAAGCAAACTAAGTACGCAGGGATAAGATCGATAGTACGGTAAAAGTACCAAACCACCAGACTAAAATGCCCCTGGAGTTCCAGGTTCTACCCCGACCGAGAGCGGGCAAAAGTCCCAAAGTTGAGCCCCCATGTCGATGGACGGTGACGACCCCAATTAGACCTGCGAGCTGATCAGGAGCGGAGTTGACACCATACTTGATTCAGCAAATTCCGCTGGATGCCAGTGGTGGGTGCTAACCCTGGGAAAAGCACTGATTTCAGAGAAGTCGGCATGGGAAACCGGATGAGGGTGCCCCAATATACCGGGGAAGGTAGGGACTGCCAGGTTCGTGGCCACGGGTGATGTACCCCCCTATCCCACACACACTTAGTTGCTGACCGAAACATCCCAAATGCCAACACTCCCACGTGGGCAGCAGACTACAACCAATATCTTAAGGCCATCTCAAGCCTATCCAAAAACACCGAACCCAAAAACATTCTACTCCAACCTCAACCTCTTCAAGTAACCAATACCAACACAACAACCCACGGTGCCTGTCGCACATGCCTAAAACCCCAAGCGATCCATTGGCCTGCAAGATGTAGTATCCTGGGGTATCTACGGGTAGTGTCAAAGATTGGGCAGGCAACTGTCATCTTCCGATCGGGCCTTTGTAGGCCGACACAACAGAGGTACAACACAAGAAACACCTCACACGATCAAGCAACACGGTGTCCCACAACACAACTGTTGTACACAATGCAATTACCATATCCATGCACAACCAAGGGCATCAGCCTGCGACAGCAGCAGACACCTCAAACACAGCGAAGCAACTCAGCAACACAATTTTGAAACCACCTCCAATAGGCTTGCTGGCCGCTGCAGAAACTAAAATCAAAAATACCACCGAAATCTTGTTGGTACGGAATGCCTGCCAAGTTACTCACTGGCACACAGAAGACAAATCTCAAAGACACCTGCTTTGGTTTTCTCTCAAGCACCCCTGGCCCGGTAATCCACTCTTGAGTACTCCTGATTCGGAACACAGCACCTCATGATCTTGCGGGCGCAACATGGTTACTCATGAAGTCGTACACCTGACTTGGTAAACCACTACTTCTGCTGGCAAGCGGAAGCAACTAAACCCACCATTTTCTCTCGTTGGCTTATGGTAATGGCTGACATCTCCCAAACACGTGCTCCCACGTTTCAGGCAAACCCTAACAACTGACTTGCTTAGGCACAGAAGTTGCAACCTGGTAACTAAAACCCAAACTAGAAACTTCTCAGCACACATTCATACGCTCCCTAAGGAGGTCTTGCTCACAGGAAGACCGTACAGTAAAGCGCTAGGAAATCCTTACACAACTAGCTGCCGGTGCTGAAGCAATCTCGCTGCCATCATTATCTGGGCTGGGAAAGGGGCCGCCGCCAGGACCACTGGAACCGCCACCAGAGCCACAGCCAGGCCGCCGCAGGGACCGCCATGGGCGCCGCCACACCCTGCTGCACACTCACCTCGAGGCGGCGGTGGCAGCAGTTGCGTGTCAAGTGGCCCTTCTCCCTGCAGTGCCAGCAAACCTGGCTCCCTCCAGGGCCACCGCGGCTGCCAAGGTCGCCGTGCCTGCCAATCGCATACAACCGCGCTACCTCCTCCGGCGGTTCGCGCCTGTCATAGCCATACTCCACATGCCCGTGTCCTGCTCCTCCCTCAGCAAACGCGCCCTGAGCTTGGTCACCATGTTGAATTCCCGGTCCGATGCACAGATCATCTTGACCGTGTAGAACTTCTTGTCCAGACCAGCCAACAGAACCGAAATCGCATCCTCCTCCTCGACCGTGATGCCTGCGTTGATCCTCTCACGACGCAGGATACGAAACCAAAGGAAATAGCTGCTGATGTCGTCCTCAAGTCGCATGCGGTGCGAGTTGTACTTCAGGTAGACCACGTGGGATCGCGACGCTTGGGAGTAGAGCTCCTTGATCTCCTCCCATATCTCATACGAGCTGCCGGAGTCCGCAACACGAAGCAAGTCCTCATCATTCAGACATGACCTGATAATACCACGAGCCTTCTTTTCCTTAGCTGGATTAAGCGCCTCGTGAACGTCCTCATTATCATCGATGGCGTCAATCGCAACCTTAGACTCAAGGCCCTTAACTGTTGTACCTCTCCTTCGTGTTTGCTCATAAGTGTCTGCACGTCTGAAGGCTTTCGACACCGATGCGTGAGCACTTGCAAGTACAGCAAGGCAAACGCGAGCAAACAGAGACAGCGGAAGACTTCAAGACAAGAAGAGATATAACTTACAGTCTTACAGATCGAAGCGGTGCAATGGACGTAATCGCCGTCAGCGCCGGAAGCATCACGCGGCGGTGATAGTGAAGTTTAGGCTTAGCTCGGACTAAGTAGAGTAGCGTATAGCAATGATAATGTAGAACACACGAGTGTTCTCCGGTATCGAATGTCTTATCTTGCTTAGCCGTCCTCGCATCTGTTATACTCGCAGCATCGCAATGTCGTACGATTCACACTAGGAGGCCGCTCCTAAGTGTGACAACCCTACTGCGTATAGACGATGTCCAAGCATAACAACGTATAAGCCTTTCCGCCATTCGCATGATGCAAGGGTCCGAATAACGATATTCGGTTGCAAGGCATGCATCGCGACGAGTGCGGTGCTCTCAACGTGTGCTGTAATGAAGTAATATTATATCAAATAATATTACTTATCGTTTCGTAGCACGAGCATAATGCGCACTTCAATGATTTGGGATTTCATGCATGCTAGGCGGATTTGCCATGATGCGTTGTCGCGATGGATAATGGTGTCATGCCAAATGCATATATAAATATATACGAATACATTTATATCATGCAAGTTCATTCATATGCATTGATGGTTCATGCGTTCATCAAGATAGCACTTCGCCTCGTAGGGTCGCATCGACCTACGCATTGGCAGGAAACGAACCGTAGCACAACAATTATCCCCCCTCCCGTATGCAGCGTCCTCGCTGCTTCATACAGCATCGACTGCAAGGGTCATTGGGCTTGCGTGGCACGTTTGCGGGCTTCTTCGAGCAGGGGCTTCATGTCCTGCGAGAAGTTGCGTGCCGGTTCCCATGAGTTGTGCTCACTGGTATACCCTGTCCACTTGACCAAGTACTCGTGTACTGTCCGCTTACGTCGGTGTCAGCCCACACGACGCGCGCGATAATCTAACACCCGCTCCACATCGTAAAACTTCTGTTTACCAGTGATCCAGGTCTCGGGAACTGGTTCGATCGCTGCGGGGGTGTTAGCAGGCTCAGGGACGGGTTCCGTACCACGATAAGGACGGACAAGCGATACGTGAAACGTGGGGTGAATGGTCATCTCAGCGGGCAATGCAAGCTCCACAGCCACATTCCCAACCATGCGCATGACAGGATACAGACCAATCCAGCGGGGTAAGAGTTTTCGGGATCCTTCGGCCAAGGAACGCAAGTTCTTGGTGCTTAGCAACACGAGTTGCCCTTCCGAAAACGTCACATCCTGCTTGGATTTGTTGTAGTATTCTGTCGTTCGTTGCTGCGCCGTGTCCAAACACGACTTTGCGTCTGTGATTCGGGACACAAAAGACTTGGCAAAAAGTTTAGCAGCAGGCACGTTCACTTCCAACTCACGCCACACAGGTAGCGTGGGATGAAACCCGTAGTTAAGAAAGAACAGACTTTTGCCTGTAGAGCGGTTAACAGTGTTGTTAAGCGCGAATTCTGCCGCAGTCAAATATGTATCCCAAACGAGTGGTGTGCGACCAGCATAATTGCGCAACATATCACCCAACGTGCGGTTTGTGCGTTCGGTTTGACCATCAGTCTGCGGGTGGTACGCTGTGCTCAGGTTGACGCGCATGTCAACTAGCTTGCAGAGCGCTTCCCAAAACTTAGACGTGAACTGTCCACCGCGGTCCGAGATCACGTTTTTGGGAACCCCGTGTAACCGAACCACATTATCGAAAAACAAACGTGCGGTTTGCTCAGCCGTGCAGGATGATGTGCATGGTGCTAGGTGAATCATCTTAGTCAGACGATCGACCATTACGAACACCGCATCATATCCCCCCTCAGTTTTGGGCAGCGCGACTACGAAGTCCATGGAAACACTTTCCCAAGGCGCATCCGGGACAGGCAACGGTTGCAACAACCCATGCCCCTTACCGGACAAAGCCTTATTGTGCTGGCACAGACTGCATGTCTGCATCCTTAGCCAAACGAGGCCACCAGAAGGAACGTTGCACCAACTCGACCAACCGCTTGCTACCAGGGTGTCCTGCTAACGGGTCCTCGTGGAATCGCGCAAGGATGTCGTAGCGTAGCGCGTCGTTGTTCGGAACGACGATTTGCATAGCTGCACCCTCCGTCCGTAGCCAAAGGCCATTCTGCTTGCGAAGGTTTTCTACATTAGCCGGCTCCGAGAACCAGGCATCTGCGTTGTAGGCCACCTTCAACCGCTCTGCGAGGTCCGTCGTGATCGGCACCTCCTCATTATGCGGTCGCACGACGGGTGCTGCTAAAATTGCAGCGTGTAGCGACGGATGTCGACTGAGAGCATCGGCAATATTCAATTTACCAGAAATGTACTCCCAGGTGCAGTCGAACCTAGCTAGGTATTCCATCCACCTAGCCTGACGGCAGTTCAACGTCGGAACGCTTTGCAAAAACGTTAGGGGCTTGTGGTCAGTCTTTAAAGTAAATGGGCGTCCCTCGAGGTAACAGCGCCATTCCTTTAAAGCATGCAGCACTGCCAGAAGCTCCTGTTCCCCGGTGGTGTAGCGAATCTCCGCACCAGAAAACTTCTTACTCGTGAAGGCGATCGGTCACCCTTCCTGTAACAATACAGCGCCGCTCCCAAATACTGAGGCATCAGACACTACCTCAACACGAAACGGCAACGAGTAATCAGGGAATGCAAGGGTGACATCTTCGGCAATGATTCGCTTGAGCTCTTCGAATGCCCGCTGGCATAGTCCACGACTCGAGCGAAATGAAAACGCCTTTGCGAGTTAAGTTAGTAAGCGGGGCCGCAATGATGGAATATTTTTCAATGAACTTTCGGAAATAATTGGTGAAGCCAAGGAACTTACGCAGCTCCGTGAGGTTCTGAGGCGCGGGCCAATCGTGAACCACGGCGACCTTCCGCGGGTCCATCTTCACACCGGTGGCCGACACAATGTGGCCCAAATATTCCACCTGAGGCTGCGCCCAAAAGCATTTGGCGCGTTTAGCAAACAGTTGCTCCCGCCTCATAACGTCGAGCACGAGCCGAAGATGCTCCAAGTGCTCCTCGCGCGTCTTAGAATAAACCAAGATGTCATCCAGGTAGCAAACAACAAACCTGTCGATAAACGGCCTAAACATTCAGTCCATAACCGCCTGAAACGTCGCAGGGGCATTGGTCAACCCAAACGATAGGACCGCATACTCAAAATGACCGAAGGGCGTCCAAAAAGCGGTTTTCGGAATATCAGAGGCAGCGATGCGAATCTGATTATAGCCCTGTTGTAAGTCAATCGAGGAAAAATAAGCCGATCCCTTCAGCTTATCCAACAGGTCGTCAACGCGTGGCAAAGGGTAGCGATTTTTCACCGTACTCGCATTCAACCCCCGGTAATCGATGCACATGCGCAAGGTCCCATCCTTCTTACCGACAAACAAAATCGGTGCAGAATACGGGGATGTGCTGGGGCGTATCATACCCTTCGCGAGCAAATCCGTCACCTGGCACTTTACCTCGTCCAGCTCCAATGGACTCAACCTGTACATTGGCCGGGCCGTAGGCTGCGCTCCAGGCATGAGAGGGATTGTGTGATCAACAGGACGCATAGGTGGTAGGCCAGGGATATCTTTAAAGACGTCCTCATACTGCGACAGTAGGGCCTCAACCTCAGGATCCACAGAAATCTGCGTGGTGGTGGCACAACAGCCCACCCGCGGCCTCAAAAGCAGTCCGTGGGCACCCTTCCGTAACAAACGGACGGCCTCCTTATGCCCGACTAGCTCTGGTTTGATTCGCGCGGCCATTGCGGTCACAGCGAAATTAACCATAGGCACCGCCTCAGCTTCACCCTCCTTTGGTGTGACATGTTCGAACGACAGGAAAGGTACCTTAATCGACAGAGTACCCTTGCACATATGCAGGGTTGCGGTCTCCATGTCGATGCGCGCGCGGTACTGCCGTAATGTCGAAGACCCCATTATGTACGGTGCAGTCTCTGCTAAGCCCTGCAGCATGTACGGCCGGGTCACAACACGCAAAGGGCCTATCGATAGGCTAAGGGTAATCCTGCCCACGATGGCATGCTTACCCCCGTCAGCAAGGGTAACCTGTGGACAATCAGACGACTCTGGGGTCAACCCCAGCGCATTCACCTCTGCGACAGAGATGAAGTCGTCGCTGGCACCGGTGTCAACAAGTGCCTTCAGAGTACGGCCATTCAAACCGATCTGAACCACTGGGACACGGTTATCTACGAGCGACTGCCCAGCAGATAACGTCAGTGCACTTAGGGCGGGTCCGTAACCTACGGCACCCTCATCAGGAGCTTCGTACCAAACGTCAACCGAGTAGGATGTCCCTGGCCACGGAGCCAGCATACCCTCCCGATCCACACCATTAAACAAAATGGTGCCCAGCTCGAACCGGTGGACACACCGCATACCCCTTAACGATGCCTCTGCCTTGCGCCGACAGAAAGCGGGGAGTAATACACATGCGGCGGTGCCTGGATATTGACGCCTACATCTCCTGTAAACGGCCAACTGTTCCGACATCACACGCAGAGACGAGGGGATGAACAAAACCACGTGGTTAGACAGATCGATAGACAACAGGGGATGGCGAGGTGTAAACAAATTACACAACGGATCGAAGCAGAGAAGTTCCGTGCGTCCGTCAAGCGTGATGCGTCGCGCAATGACTCGCTCGATGTGTCCAAGTACGCAAGGCAACAATGCCTTCACGGCTGGCCGTAAGGATGACCACCGACCACGCGTTAGTTCAGAAATCCCAGGCGGTGCCCCCTCCACAGGAACCCGGGCAAGCCCCTATTTCAGCTGAGGTACAAACGGCGGCAGTAACAGGCAATCCTTCGTAGGATGACTCTCCGCGCACCGTAGACAAACATTGGCCGCCTTCCGACGTTCGAACTCGGAACGATTGCAATTCCATTTTGGCATAAACGAGTCATCCGTGTGAGTCCGCTTCACATTGGGGTCAGAGCGCTGTGCGGCTGCCGATGACGGCGCACCACCACGCTTCCTGCTCTTAGCCGGGTCCGAGCTCGGACCTGCTCCTCCTGACCCGCAGACACCCGAGCTAGCGCCCCCACGTGCCTGGCGTTGCCGATTGCTGCGTCGCGTCGTGGCAGTAGGCGTGGGGCGGGTCGCTCCGAGTTCCTGGTCGAGAGCTACAGCTTCCCCAAGCGGATCCTGCACTTGCACGGCATTTGCACGAGGGACAGACTTGACTTCTTCCTCACCGGCAAGGAGTCGTATCTCCGTACCCTTAGCAAAAGTGACCAAGGCATCATACGACTTGATCGGCACCCCAGCCAAGTCAGTAGCGCACCATTTAGCCAAAAGTTTCGTCAGGCCTCGCTTAAACCAAAAGACACGCTCGGTTTCGGTGAGATCAGCAATGGGGGTCACAAGTGCTTCGAAGCGTGACTGGTACGCAGGTACATTTTCACCCCGACGCATGTGGTAGCTACCGGCTGCCAAAACCTTACGAGCCTCCACATCACGTGCTTGAACCTCAGTAGCGAACCGTGCGAGCAAAGCGGCGATCATCTCGTCAAAAGTATAGTCACCCCGGGCGGTGGTCCACTCGCGATACCAGTCCTTCGCTGAACCCTCGAGGGTGTTACCAACGAAGAGACACCTGATACCATCATTATCGCCACCATGAACAGCCTGGAGATACTTTTTAGCGTCACGCACGTACGCACGAGTTGCATCGGCTATGGCCTCGTCCCAGCTACCTTGACCCTGGTCAACATCAAGTGGGAAACGAACTGGCGACCTCTCGGCCAGCCGCGCACTTGCGCTCGCGGCTCACAAGCTGTTAAAGTCATCAAAGCGCCCGTCCCCCTCGCTGGGCCGTATCTCATGCTTTATCATTCATTCGTATATGAGTGTTGCTCACACTCAACATAAGCAACCCGGGCGACCCGATATCCAAGGCGACAATGATAGCTACTACATAGTGCGTGGGGAACCGCCGCGCATATGGCCAAGACGTGGTGACACGGTGGCGACCAGGGACCCGTGATGATGTTAGGTTCGTGATGGGCGGATTCCGGCATACGCGACCGCAGCCATGGACTATAGATGTTTAATTTCATTAATTGTTTGCTATTCCTGCTAAAGTCAGTCAGCAAAGCACCCGGCACCTCGCTGGGCCGTATCACTTGCTCTATCATTTATTCGTATATGAATGTTGCTCACTCTCAACATAAATCATCCGGGCGACCCGATATCCAAGGCGACAATGATAGCTACCATATAGTGTGTGGGTTACCGCCGCGTGTATGGCCAAGCCGTGGTGACGACGGTGTTGCTTAGTGGCTGTTGTGCAGGTCATGACGTTATTGCTCGCAGGGACTATTTGTTGGAATCGGAATTCGAACCCCGATGTGTCAGCCATTAGTGCAGGTGATTTAACCTCCCAGGCGATAATGGGGACGATAATGATGCATGTCTATAGTTGTACGACTACCGCCGGGGATATAGCCGACCCGTGATGACGACGGCGGCGACCGGCGACCCATGATAGGTAAAAGTTCGCGATGGGCGGATTACGACACGCCCGACCGCAGCCGCGGATTACAAATACTTTCTTTCTCCAGTTATTTGTTGTTCCACTTTAGCAACTCTACACTGATAGTGCCTTCCTTTATTGTAACATTATATCAAGACATCCGCGTCGTATCTGTTAACCAATCAAGACGGCCGCAACCGGGGACCCGTGATGATGGGCGGATAACGGCATACGTGATCGCAGCCGCGGAGTATATTTGTTTTGTTTCATTAATTGTTTGCTATTCCTAACAAGTAACTTACATTCTACCATTGCCTTTCCTTCCTTGTAACTTCATATCAGATCAACTGTATCGCGTCATTTATCCCACCTAACCAATACGTTCGCGATGGCTAGGGATATGTTTTCGTTTATCATAGTTGTTCCGACTCAATACTAATACTGTTAAGTTCTGATTAGTACAAACCATCGCAGTTTCTAGCAGTTGCAGGGCGGCAGTTGTGACAGGCAGTTGCAGAGTGCAAGGTGGTGGGTGCTGGGCAGCTGCCAAGTGGTAGGAAGTTGATGGTGGTAGGTGCTAGGCAACTACCCAATGGTAGAGAGCTGCATAGAGGCTCGACTGCAGTGCTCCAGGGAGTGGTTGATCAGAAGCCATCAGAACTCCTATTTGAAGATGCCTGAACTCTGCAGTACCCAACAGCTAGCACTCGTCTAGTGTCTTACACTTCTGACCTCTTCTGACTACTGTAATACTTCATAGCAGCAGTTTACTTCAGAAATTCTTGTCTAGAGCTATTGCTTTCTGCAATCTTGTAACTTAGCAACCCAATGGCGTCAATTATCCCGCCATACCCAACATTTTGCACATTGTAACATTGCATTGCAGTTGCTTTGAGTCAATGTGTGCATATTCTTGTGCTTACATACATTGTTGTTTTCTAGCTGATTATTTCAATAACCGTCAGAATCAGCAGCTACACAAACCCAACAGTTATCAACATGGTGCAGCTGTGTTAAACAAGGTGTGCAATTGCTCAACCTTTCACCCATTTTTTGAGAGAAAGCTACACCCTTTTACAGAAGAATATCAGTAATACGGCTGACTTTCACAACATAGAGTATTTTAACTTTGATTTGCGCATTATAACATGCAATTGCTTATACTAAATGTGTGCAAATGCACATTGTTGTAAAATGAATTTGAACCATTCTCAAATGTTTCTGAATATTTTAATCCGGTCTGGACAGCTTTGTGCAGCTATTAAATGTTTAACTGTTCATGCTGAAGCTTTCATCCATTAAGTATTTTCACAATGTTGTGCGCATATCATCTATTTTTTTGCAATTGCATCGAATTGCAATTGCTTAGACTTAATGTGTGCGGCAGCCACAGCCAACTACCTACGCAATATATCCCCAGCAGATGGTATCTCCCGTACCCCGTACGAGCTCTTCACTGGAAAGGTTCCAGAGGTCGATCATTTGCGCGTTTTTGGCTGCACGGCTTATGTCCACGTGCCCAAGGCAAAGCGCAACAAACTGGATCCCGTGAGTCGACGAGGTATAATGGTGGGATATGGCGATGGGGGCAGCTACCGGATATTATTCCCGGACGGGTCAGTATCAAGACACAGCGATGTTGTATTCGATGAACAACAGGCCACGCACGAACCATACAAACCCTCGGACGACAACCGTGACAATGCTGAAACTGACTCCGATTCCAACATGGACGACCCAGAGCCACGACCGAGAGCTGTCCCTATGTCCACCAATGCACACAATGGCGATGGCCACGAGCCGAATCCACCTCAACCACCACCTCCCGTAACACGCACAGCGCAAAGCTATCCAAATGCAGCGGGAACAGGAGCCGTCAACGACGGAGCGGGCCCATCGGGAAGCCAACCAAGGCAAGACCCAATACAACCTGAGGACACCGACGACTCCGACATTGAAGACATGGATGAGGACAACACGAGGTTAGCCAACCGCTACCCCATCCGCGTGCGAAAGCGCCCATGTGAGTGGTGGCACACTCAAAGATCGGTGGCAGCGCGTATCAACATGGTCGCCAGAATACAAGAACCCAAATCTCACCATGACGCGATCAGAGGCCCTCACCGCATCAAGTGGCAACAAGCGATGAACGACGAGATAATTGCCCACATGACCAACGCCACAAACATGCAAACTTACAGATTTGCAGGATCTGATAACTGCTATGTGTTCCGGCATGATTGTTATCGCACAACATACCTTACCCTGTAGATTTCAGGTTCGACCCCGACCAAGGTGAGGCTAAAGATTTTCCACTTGTTGAGAGCAGGTTACCCCCATGTCCATTAGAGTCAGTCGACTAGGAGCGGAGTTCATGCCTTGGTTGAATCGGCAGATTCCGATGGATACCGGTGGTGGGTGCTGAACCTGGGAAGATGTCATGTGGTCGGCATGTGTTCTGATTCGTGCAGCATGACGACAATGCACACATGAATCACCTTCTTTTGGCGAGGTATTGAACCCGGTTGGGTCAGCTACATCTGCGGGAAACTTAACACCGGGAAACCCAATGACAATTACAACATTGATGTCGTTTATATAATACAATGGACACCGCCGCAGGTATGGCCGACCCGTGATGACGACGGCGGCGACCGGCGTTAAGGTTAAGGTTAAGGTTCACGATGGGCGGATTACGGCATACGCGACCGCAGCCGTGATCTATACATATTTTGTTTCCCTTCCTAATCGCTTATACTTGGCTATCTGCTGCTTACTGCTATCTGCAATTTGTAAATACAAGATCTGTCACGTCAATTATCCCGCCAAACCAAAAGGTTATGAGCCCCGCGGCTACCTGAGCTGCGCATTTACGATACACAAATAATAGTGCAAATCGCGGCACAAAAACAGCGATAAGAATCATCATACAAGGTCTACAAGCTAGACTGCTTCAAGATAACAGTTTTTCCGGGCCAAGATTGGTCAATGGTGCAACAAGCATGACGCGCGCAAAAACGTGTTCAACCTTACAAGAAGGGCAACAACATCTTGGAGCTCACGCCGAGTTCTTGGAAGCTCAAGATTGTGAAGCATCGAGATTGAAGACGTGCGACGACAACTACGACAAGAATCGCAACAAGAAGCCGTCAACAACCTTTGCGACATGGGAAAAGACAGGTTGGCGGAGCCCTTAGGGCTCAACAATTACGCGACGTGGTCGTGTATCGTTTTGAGTGCATGATGCAGAAGCAGAGTTTGGATAGATGGTTGAGAGAAGAACCCGCGACGAAGATGTTGTCGTATCTAACAAAAGTCAAGACCATAATGGTCGAAAACGTTCAGGACTATCACCTGGCTATCATTAGAGCTGCGGTGAATGCAAAAGGAGCCTGGGACAGGATCGCAGCTATTTTTGCCGCCAATAGCGATGCACGAAAGTCACAACTTATTGCAGAGTTAACTGCGTTGAAAATGGAACAAGGCGAAGCGCTGCCGATCTATTTGGCGCGAGTTAGGAATTTGTTCACGGACCTGGTGCAGGCAGGGCATCCAGTAACTGAGAGGGAGATTACCTATAACCTGCTGGTAGGACTTACCAAGAGGTTTGGAATGATAGTTGCAACTCTCACAGCATCAGGAGAGTTAAGCCTGGACAGCGTGACCGCCCAATTGCTGGCGTTCGAAAGGCGGATGGATGTACGAAACCCGGAAGGCGAGTCGGTCGCGTTTGTGGGCACAGGACCAAGGGGTGCGTGGAGCAATGGACAGAGCAATTGTGGTGAAGGATATAGGCGCGAATGGGTGCACAGGCGATTTGGCGGTAGCCGACTTCCAGGTTGGAAAGGCAAAATATTCGGGCATGACCCAAAAAGGGGCTCGTTTTGTTGGCCAATATGGCGGGACACATCTTCAACTGGGTCACCGCCGGAGTCTCAAGAGAGATCCAAATTCAGTTCACAGCAGTCGCAATACCATGGTCGTGAAGATGAATGGACAGGTGACAGACGCAACGTTGCAAAGCCGCAGCATGCCACCAAGATCAGCGGGAAGGCAAATGCAAAGTAACAGTGAATACCACACTGCAAAAAGTCGACCAACGACAGAACAAGAAAGGAATCAAGGGCGATGTGGTGATGCAGGACCGCAGGATGGATCATCCAGAAAACCATGCATTTGTGGGGTCGCAGCACAGCAAGGTGCAAGGATGGTGCGTGGACTCAGGAGCAGCTTACCACATCCCTTACGATGAACGGGATCTAACAGACGTGGTCAAAATCAACGAGAGAGATAAGTATGAGCATGAACGGAGGAGTCATGCGACCCATGGCCATGGGCACGTTAAAATTGGCACCGTCGCCACAGTCACGATCAACAACGTGGATATAACGGCGGAAGAATGGCCGAAGAACTGGAAGGAGTACAAAAATGAGGTGCTTGATGTCATGTGCTGTACACGAATGTAGGCCGGTGCAGCGTGGCGAGCAGCTGTGTTTCCAGCTGACGCTTGAAATTCCGCGGCACTGACATCAGCATTGTAGCAGCTAATAATGCTTCAGTCCCAATCTGCATATCCAACACCTTGTTGATTTTATATACTGGAGCGGTTCGTGGGGTTCATTCAGGTTGGTGGGCGGTGACGAGCTGGGCCGCCGCGCTTCTGTGTTTTCCGTTTGAGCATACTAGGGCTACATCCATAGGCTATCATGCGCACTTGCTGACTTCGTCCGTTCGCATCTCAAACTCTGCCATCATCCTCACCCTCAGGGTTTGCAGGAAACATTAAATTCATACAACTCCAAAACAACTACTTTTGGCCACGTCGTGATAGGGTTGTATATATTCTCATTTCGCAGTTTAACATAAGAATTCTAATACCCTAAAACCTGGTAACCCGCAGATACTTTCATAGCATGAAGTAGGTGTTACGTGCATGCCCCTTATGGGTCTAACTGCTGGGCACACTATTCTTCGCGTGAACTCATGTGGATACTCGTAACTCACATATGGACCGACCGCAAGGTGGAGCAGAAAGATTGTTCATATCTGGTCGAGGTGCATGGTTTGAGCGGAGGCAGATGCGTGTGTGGTATCTGCGTGTTGCTGTTGAGCGGAGGCAGAAGCACAGTGTAGCGTGCATGGACGCCGATGTTACGAGTTCAGGAGACCGTTCTCAGGCTCTTACGGGGCCTCTGGTGCGCGGCATATTTGAGGAAGTATGCATTTGAGGTTCCCCAATTGCGTGGCGCAGGTGCAAGTAGAGGTGGAGACAGTCGTTGCCCGGATACCAAGGAAGGAAACATATGACCTCAAAAGCCTAATAGCCAAGTGCTACAGCAGCAAAGTTTTCACGTACATTTGCCCCTGCCGGCCCCATACACCGATCTGCGTTGGATATACATACATGTCGTACATACCATTCTATATATGTATAGAACGCACATTTGCACATACACCACATTTGCATACCACAGTGGCCTAATCATTGGATCCTAACCATCAGTTGGTTACAGCCGGGGTGGGCATTAAGATTTTGGCGCCTAGGATGGCCCTCCAGGTTGAATGCAGCCGTACAGAATCCACGTCCACCGATAGCAGCAAGCTCTTGGTCCTTGGCGTCCTTTCGCTATTTTAGCAGGCAGCATAGGGAGGCCTTCCTGGACCACGTTTCACGTTGCAGCAGTGCACAGAGCAGCAAGTGGAGGGACTTATACTGCGTGACACTAGCACCATTGGTACAGCTTTCCCATGCAATTACTGTGCGGACAGGGAAGAGCCTCAGCAGCCGCCAGACCGGTCCCCCTGCTGTGCCGCATGAGGAACCTTCGGACCAGGCGAACGGGCATGGCATATTGCCACACAACCAAAACATCATATATATATCATTTGTCCAACATCACAGCCCGCTCCATAAAATTTAAGCAATATATGTCTTAGGCCACTGGACGCATCCCCCCCTGAACAAGGACATGAAAATGGGGGGGGGTCTTTCTGATTCAGAGCTGGCAATAGTAGTATCATGAAGTTGGCCATAGAAGTCCTAAAAATGGCTGGGCATGATAGCACCGGGCTCCAGTTGCGACACCTGGCTGACACGACGTCTAAACCTCGCGTGCTGCTCGCGCACCCCAACCTGGAGCCGGAACCGCATTCTGCCACCACTCAAAAGTGCGTCATCGATTTTAAATGTTAAGCTGAATGTAGGAACAGGTCGCAAAAAGCTGTCCACGCCGCACAAGCCTACTTCGAAGGGTCTCAGGATATGTTCATGAGGGATTGAAGTGTGTGCCGATATGCCAAAAAGGCAATCTAGCAATTGCTTGCATGCGACTAACAGTAAGCACTGAACGAGTGTGAGCCATCAACAAAATCCATGTGCATCCTAACCAGCAATTGGGAACGGGGGATAAGCCCTTGCGAAGCGTCAGCCGGCCTGCCTGCCGCCCATCCGTCCATTTGAAAACTGGCGATACTGCGTATCCAGTAGATACCTGCTCGCCAGCTGAGGCTTTGACGAACTGCAGAGGACACATTGCGGCGTGGACTTGCACTTCGCAAGCTAGGATAGAGGCCTCAAGGGACCCGCACGGGGTCCACAGACCGTGCCAGGGGACCGTGCCAGGGGTCCGTCCCGACAACAATCCCACCCCTGCGCGCTCCCTCCCTACACACAAATATAATCTATATCACAGCAAGTAGGCACCAGGAACCAATACAAGAACGAAACCAGCAAGCCATATCGTTGTGGGTGGGGTTTGGGCCCCAACTGGGGCTCCTATACTACGCGGCCTAGCCAACCCTGACCAGCAGCGCGTTCCACACAGTTCCTCTGTTTTCTCTGCCTACGCAACCTAGACCCGCATGGCATGGCGGCCCGAATGAAACCGTATAATAATCGAAATGCCAACTCTTTCTAGAGCCCTGGAATGCCCACAACGACGCAATAGCAAAGCAATAGCAAGATATGTGCAACGCAGACGGCCTCTTCCCAAGGCAACCCAACCTGCTTACAACAAGAACCCGCTCCAAGAACGCTCGCTCAACAGCCTCAGCTCCTCTTGCACTGCACCTGCAAGGTTCTACAACCTGCGCGTCCGTTTGGTCCCAAAAGACTGGCCCTGGGTGCCGAGCCGCCCAGTCTAAGACAGTCCTCCATGTATTGCCCCAATCGAGTACAAAATTGAATCCTATGCATCCAATGCTCAGGCACCCGTCCGCACTCCGTACAGGCTTACCCCCTGCTTACCTAGGCACCCGTGATGTTAGTTTTGTACCCGATCGGAAGCATGTGCTATGCATAGCCGCGAGCGGAAACGTGCCATGATCACCATGTACACCTTTCTGTCAGTGCTGCCGGACAGGCTCCCACTTCCCCACCCAGGCACTTTCAGATACGCACTTACGTGTGGGGCTGCTTGTGGCGCATCGCCAGGACAACAAAAGTCCCGGCCGCCAAGCTCGCCACACCAACGCCCAGCCCGACACCCAGGGACGTAACCATGGGTCCGCACTTCCGCGGGAAAGCCTCAACTCCGGTGGCGCAACCGCCGGTTCCGGCACCGAAACCATTGGCTGCGCCCCGGGCAGCTGTAGCGGCCAGGAGGCTGCGCATACACTGCAGCACGCCCTTCCTCTGGGCGGTGGCGGCGCTATCTGTTTCCAGCAGCGAGCTCACATCATCCGTCTCGGCCCTTAGCACGGTCCGGGCAATAATCCGCCGGACCAATTCAACGACAGCCTCATCCTTGTTCGTCTTCTCGGCATTCGCTGCCATTGGTGCTTCATCCGCAGACGCCACGACGGCCGCGACGGCACGATGTGCAACGCCACGTACGATGGCCGCGACGTCCTCGTGGGCGTTATCTGGAGCTGCGGACCGGAGCCCACCTGCCGCGGAGCTCTGTGCTGCACCCGCAATGGCGGCACAAGCAGCCGATGCCGCCAACCGAGTCATGTCCAGCCGGTCGTACAATACCGTCAGGCCCTGATGTACAAGCCCAGTCACGGCCCACACGCTTCTATGGAAGGCTGCCGCTGCCACCGTGGGTGTCCGAAGCACCTGCTGAGGCCAGCCAGCACAGCTCGCAACCCCTCCTCCTGCCACATCTGAATTCGGTGCGTTGCTCGCCCTAACCGCTACATATCCACGCTGTACAGTATCCTGCACGACAGCCTCGTCGTCTTTCGTCAATGCATTAGCAATAGCGGCCGCAAGGGCACGACGAATCGTCTTTCTTACAGCAGCCTCGTTTTCTTTCTCAGTTGCAGTAGCGATGACCACCGTGAACACGCGGTGTACCGTGTTCTGTAAGACAGCCTCGTCTTCTTTCCTCGCGACGCTGGGAATGGGGCTCGCAAAGGTACGATGTATCGCACTTCGTACGGCATCTTCATTTTCTCTCGTAGCCGCGTTTGCAATGACCACCGTGAACACGCGGTGTACAGCACTTTGCACGGCAGCCGCATCACTCTCCATCGCCGCATCAGCAGCTGCAGCCGCGAAGGCACGCCGTACGATGCTGTGAACGACGGCTATCGCATCTTCATCATTGTTACTGGGCGCTGCCGCCAACGGCTCCACGTCCTTTCGTTGATCTGGGCTGGGTGTGATGGCGCTGCCTTCCCCACTCGGCTGCTCTGCACGCTTCTCCGTCTGTAAGCTCGTCGCCAAGTGTTCCACTATGTCTTCAATGGCCGACACAATCCGCTCCAACTCAGACTCCACCTCCCTGGCAGCGATTGCCTCCACCTCCAGCCCCTCCACACGTTTCCCCGATGTGAGGGTGCGCGTCGCAGCCGCGGGGGTCGGCACTGCTTCGGTGCCCGCCAGAGCCGCCGCCGTCCCCGCCAACACATCCTGCGTCACAGCACTGCGGCTGGCTGTGTCATCCCGCTCGCGGGTCTTAATGCAAACGAGTGGCTCCGGCGTCGGCGGCATTGGCGGGTGTTTGGGGATTCTCTGTGTGGTGGAAGTGAGCGACCCCGATGGCTCCTTTCGATCAGCAGCTGCAGACGTGCTGCACGAGGAGACTGTTTCTGGTGTGGTCACCACAGTGGCGACAGCACTGCGAAGCTCTTTGTCGTACGGCTCTAATAACTCCGACAGGAGGCACATCAAATCGTTGCCGTAAGCATCGTAGCACTGACGGAAGTACTCGAATCTGTGCAGCAGCGGGTGGCATACATGGACAGTCGGCAGGGAGAGGGGGGGAAGCAGCAGCAGCAGCTGGTATCCACTGCTCTGCTCACACGCTTGCTTGATGTTGTGTTCCCCTGAGTGACATCGGACAGAAAACTTGTCTGCTTCTACATGTCCTCTCTCTACGGTCAAGGCACCCCGAACCCCTTTGAACCTTTGAACCCCCCACTGTCAGAGAAGAGCAGTAGACCAAACACTGAATTTAAGACCCATCCCTTCCGGCTGTTGTCCCGACCAGTCCAATTAAGGGCCTATGAGACCTGCATACCTGATCTCGTCGCTGTGCACCAGGTCATCCACAGAATAATGCAGCAGCTCCAAGAATATCCTCACATTGGAGGGGCACTCAGGGGGGAGACAAGACCCATCCGCGAGCACCCCGGTAGGCAGCTCTAGGGACGTAATGGGGGCCGGCTTGCCTAGGTGTAAGCAGACCAGGACCAAGCAGGCGAAAGATGTAGATGGACGGTATTAGAAATGCCTTAAGACACCACTGGATTCCGGATAAACGAATCTGAACTTTTACAATTTTGTCGCAAGACATACCACATCAGCCGAGTTCAACCCTGGGCCGAGGTCAGCCTGGCACATCCTGATGCACAGACATTTCCTGAGCGGTGCTTCAGGCCGGAGAGCTCTCTGCACGTGAAGTTTTGAATCAGGTAGCGACAAGTCCGCCGCCTCATCCATCCACCAGCATTAAGGGCCAAGCAGCTGACACGACTTCACCAAAGGCACGTTGAAAGCCTATTTCCTCTAAGGAAACCCTCACTGCCTTCCCAAGCCAAGGAACCCCGACCAGCCCATGCATTCAGCTGCCTGCCCGACGCACCGTTCCGTACATAGGCTTCCATGGCCGCCACCACCGCTCGCCGAACCCTCTCCAGCCCTTCCTCGCTCACTAACGTTTTTCCACCGACGTGGCCAGTGGTCCCGGCCGTAATCAGGGGCAGCAGTGGTGCCACCTGACTCAGTGCCGACATGAAGACCAGGTCCGTGGGGGATACCACCCTGACATGGACGTCAGGAGGGCGTGGCACAGGCTTAGATGCGTGACACTTGGCAGTTGAAACGTCACGGTCTATGGGCATCAAACCGCCAGTTGCAATCCCGTTTCTCAAGGTCGGAAGGTCCATACATCGGGAAAACTGCTGTACGTCAATCTTAAGCTTGCCAACTATGAAGTAGTGCCATCGAGCGTGGCTGCTGGGAAGCAGGGATGGCAACAATGAGCAGCAGGAGTACTGCAGGCAAAGGGTATGTGACACTCCACTCCGCCACTCCGTCCTGTCACTGGTTCGCTTATTCGCCCTGCTTACTCATGAGGCGGCAAGAAGTAAAGGCACAGCAGGATGGTGCGCGGCGGCTGTCGGGCATAATCCGCACGGCCATAGCCACCGCCGCTGCTGTTGGCTGCCCGGTAGTCAATTACACGCTGCCACAGTATGTATTCGAGCAACTTGGCCAGGTATATGTCTGTGCGGAAGAACATGGTTACATGGGCGGTAAAGGATATCGATTACAACCTTTAGATCTAGGATAGATGACAACCTTCAATTAGACCAATTTGTTCAAACCTCTGGCAGAGGCACCTGGTCCTTGCCCGACCGGGCACAGGAAGATCTCGCAGTCAGTTGTTGCAAACCAGGACCGCGGGCCGAAGGATAACCAACAGCAAACCATCCTGACCGACACTGGCCTAGTCTTTGCTCTGCGCTCGTGCGCGTCGCCACCCCCTGGACCGCTCCCCCCGCTGTACCCTCAACCTTTACCCCTGGAAACCTGAACATCTAACCGCAAAGTGCTGTCCCCTGATAATCCCGCACAACTCACCCTGGTTGGGCTCCACATCGTAGGCGGGTGCGTCCAACATGGAGATACAAACTACCCGGCCGGACCTTTCCGGGAGCTCCAGGGGGCCCAGGTTGAAAATTAACTCATCCGGGTAGAGGTCCAGAGTGATACTGAGGGATCCGGCCCGGTTGAGGGACGGCGCCCGCTGCGGACTGGGCACTACAAAGCAGGAGAGAAAGGAGGGGGACAGTCGCGTGCCGGCGCACAGGCGGCAGCGGTGGCTTTAGCACTGAGACGGTCCATTAAGAGTGGTGGCCAAGAGAGACAGTCGCTGCATCGGGCGCATAGGCCGATGCGGCTGTCACCATGGATTTCGCAGAGGGCCAATTATGATCAAACTCTCACTCAAGCGGAGGCCGCGCCTAGCAGAATGGATTGGTGGTACGGCCAGGACGCAGCAACTTTCTAGAGGAAAGGGCACAGACAGGGCATGGCAGGTGAGGAGCGCTCACGTTCGGGCAAAGCAAAAAGTGACACGGCACAAGGAAAACAAAGTACCCACTTGTGGCCAGGTTCTCGCAAGTCGATTTTTCCACGTGGACGCTGCCATTGCTTAAAACCTTGCTTAAGTCACCGATAAAGCGTGTCTTGCCGAGGTTGCTGGCACCGACAACGACGACCTTGAGATGAGTGTGGGTCTGAAGGCCGCCAGATATTGGTGGTAACCCGGCTAGTGGTTGACAAAGAGGCATCTGCGTTTCACCTTTGGTGGAGGCATTAGCCGTCCTAGCAGGACCTGCAGTGCCATGGCGGTGGAACAGGGGGAAAGCAGCGCATGCTTCTGCAAGTGGGTTTCCTCTCGTGGAGACAGCGATGCTGGCCTGAGCAAACATAAGATTAAAGCTACCTGTGCTTCTCTGTGAGCCAACTTCGAAATCCCACACAAGTAGGGATTAAATTGCAGGCATGGCGGCACGTGCAACACCCCCTTGCGAACTCGACGTACGTGTGCTTGGTAAGATGGAGAAGCGTTGCAATTCATCTGCAACGCTAGAAGCGGCCGATATATCACTCGAAGCATGTTCGCTGAGCGATAAAGCCGCCTCACAGTGGTCACCGCCATCGTTCCTAACTTGTTGCACCGTCGTTTGTTGAGGATTCGCAGTCTGAAGGGCGACACAGTATGGTATATACATCGTAAAACTGCTCCAGGAAAAGTGACGGAGGCGCTGTTGTTGAGCAACCTCGAGTAGCGGCAATTACACAAGTTCTCACCAGCTTGGCCATGGCGTGTTGGCCTTGCCCAATACAGAAACCTTGATTGAGATTAGGCAGACCTACTGGTGTTGAATGCCGTGTGTGCCCAAGGTGCTAGGGTCACGTAGAAGGTTATCCCTGGGAAAGCCGTATCAGGGCTGCAGCAGATGCAAGATGCTTTTCAAATAAAGGAACACACGGGCGTGCCTTCTCGCGTCTACCATGAACCGGTGTAAAAGTGCGCCGCGATACCTAACTATACCAACGCTCTCGTGTAAGACGTCATCCATACATGCTCTAATGAGAATAAAAAATAAATACTTCTATACGTATGGCCTTCTTCCGCTGTCCTTTCTGTCCGTTGCACCGCCGGTCAGGTACAAAAGCAGTGCAGTGTCGGAGCGGTTTGTACATCTCGTTGGAAAGTGCATGGCGACGCGGCTGTATTTGTTGCGCAGAATGTCCAATTGTTAGATTGCATTAAAGAACATTATGCGTTGAATGCTCACGGAGACAGGAACTCCAGGCAAAGATAAAGTACCGTCCAGACTCCAGAGAGCTATCCAGCAAGTGCTAAGATGGACAAATTCACGATGGCGTCACTATTACGCCTATATGGAAACGATACAAAGACATCACTTAGGACATTCCACGGCGCTCTACGTGATAAGACACAATTCCCAGGTGACCCAGGGCCACCTAAGGAACCCCGAGGCGTTTAGCTGCCGACAGGCCGCCCTCTGCGGTTCATCTACTTCCATTACTTAAAAAGTGCACAGCAGTCTTATTACTGTCTATTTCAGCGGACAGTCCATGAACCTCAAGAAATCACAGCTGACTTCTGATGGGGAGGGGGAGGATACGTACGTAACAAGGTACCTTCGTGGAAGGCAACGCGAAAAGAGCTGCCAGAGGTCCATCGGATTTCCTATCTGGAGGGTGTGGACAAAAGACCAGTCCAAGTTGTTGCGACGCCTTGTCTATCGGATCGATCGCCCGTTGGCGTCCTGCACGTACGCTGCACACCCAGTGGTGAGCCCTGGCTGCACCAGTATGCCGTTGCTGATTGCATGCAATTATCTGGACCCTCATACGCCCGCGCTGTACTGATGAGATGTACTTCCCTCGCTTACCCTCGCTCGCCTTCGGATGCACCCAGCGCCTGGATTCCGCTCCCCTTTCTTCCCTCGGTCCACCCCACCCCGCAGCTACGTACTGTGGAGGCTGCTGTCGTGCCTGGGCCGTGCAGCTTACCGGCTGTGCGGTATCGGACGCGGCGCGTGTCTGATGCGGTTCCAGCTGTATAGGGACACGCAGCAGGTAGTCAACGCGGTACCGTACGGAGAGGCGCTTGTCGCAAGGCAGTTGCACGGGACTCTCACGTACCGCCTTGCACATCATCCTCATTATCAGAAGTACTTTGCGGCCTCGGGGTCCCTCAACCCTTAGGGGCTGCAGGAGTACGCGTGGTCGCTTGCCTGCTTGCCTTGATTTTGCACTTGAATTCCCTGCGGCATGTTGTGCGCGTCCATTCATCTAGGTTGTGGAACCCTTGACGGGGACGAGCAAAAGCAAAGGCAAAACCAGAAACAAAAGCAATAGCGAGGTGTAAGTATTGTGTGCATGAGGATATGTAGACGTTCTGGCTTAGGAAGAGGTGGCAGCACTCTTGCGGTTCACTCCCGCGGGATGGTGTTGCGTGCGACTCCCCGTCGAGCAGTTTACACGTCCTCCCGGCTCACGAAAGACCTACTGGGTGTGTACGTGATCTTGGAAGGACAATAATGCGGCGTACCTTATGCCGTGCGCTTTGGGTCGCGCAAGTTTGCTCGCACGATTCACGTAAGGGCGCTTCAAGGAGTATGGCTCAGAACTAATAGTCGTTAATACACTGGAGCTCACAGAAATTGAGCCTTGATGCCCTCCGTGTGCCAGAACTGTCGTGCGCGTCGTGCCGGCGATTACGATGCCGACTATATGAATGTGCACCGCTGTGTAGGTGGGCGAACACTTCAGTCGTTACGGGGAGGTGATGGATGTGGTGCTTGTGACAGACCGCCTGGGCGCCACTCTGAAGCACTGCAGGCGGGCCGCAAGGCTGCAGCAGCGTCAGGCCATGGTGCTGGATGCCTTCAAGGTCCGACAGTCAGGTAGGGTTAGTACTCATTCAAAGTTATCTGCTTATGGTGCTGTGTACTTGGTAATGCGGCCGCGTCTCCGCAAAACTGAGCAATCTGATCGTCAAGTGGGCAGTGTGGCGGCGTGCGGTGGGCTCCAACGGGGCAATAATACCGCGGGTGGATGTAACGGGTGGTGAAATGTATAAATATGGCGTTTCGCACCTCCTCAGGCGCCTCGCACCTTGTCGAAGCCTCCCCTCGTCACTGTGAGAGACTCACTGGTGGCGGTGAGGTTCCGAAAGCTTCTGTCACAATGATGAGGGTGTGTGTGTCGACAATCCCAACAAGCTGCTTCGCACAGGATATTGCATTACGACGATACAGCACGGGAGTAATAGGCATTCCACGGGCGGGGTGGCATCCCTTGCAACAAGCGGGCCAAAGACCCTAATGTTAAGGGCAGGGTGCCCCCATGTTGATGGACGGTGACGACCCCAATTAAAGTGACCTGCGAGCTAACCAGTAGTGGAGTTGACGCCTTAGTTGATTCGGCAGATTCCGCTGGATGCTGGTGGTGGGTGCTGAACCTGGGAAAACCACTGATTTCGGAGAAGTCAGCATGGGAGACTGGATGAGGGTGCCCCGAAACACCGGGGAAGGTAGGGACTGCCAGGTTAGTGGCCACGGGTGATGTAACCCCCCTATCCTACACACATATTTGGGATAGGGCGACAGGTATGTTCCAAGGTGCGGCACCTGAGAACGCAAAAGGGAGTCAGTCCCGCCGAGAAGGTTCGCTAGGGTTATGCAACGCCCTTGCGTCCCTTCCCTGAGATTTGGGTTTGCCCGTCTGTGTGTGCACTAGTGGATAATCGTGAATGTATGTGTGCCATGTCCCCCCTGTAGCTACCTACACCGCCATGGTTGATAAGTTCGACAAACAGCTGACAGATATTGCTGAGGAGGTCCGAGAACTGGCCGAGAGTAAGCAAAAGGTTAAGGCGGCCTTCATCACGTTCAACTCGGAAAATGAGCGCAAAACGTGCACCTCGTATTGCCCAAGCGGTAAGCTGACGGCTCGGGGGATTCATACTCGTGCTGTAGTGCTTTCCTGTGCCATCTCGTACCAGGTGGCTAGTGGCTTGTCAAAAGTCGGCACGGCAACGCCGCGTGATGTAGAAGCCTCAGAGAGCGAGGTGTCGACGGTGCCAGAGGACTTAACAATCGCATGTGCATATTGCACAGGGCACGGCATTTTAGGATGCAAAAGCTGCAATTAACTGATGCGCGGCCTAAGTGGCTAGGCCATGCTATGTGCCGGGCTGCAGTGACATTTCCCGGGCTGATGAGTAGTCCGTGGTCCGACACATACAAAGTGTCGAAAGCGTGTTTGCTTTGGAACAGACGCAATTCATGCTTCACCGGACGGACGTCATCCTTTCTTCCCTGTCGTTGCCCCGTACCGTGCATCCCGATGCCGGAAGGTTGGCTCGCCAGCCTTTTTCAGCGGCGGAAGGACCGCTTCCTGCTGCAGCATCGGTTCTGGGTACACCAAGCCGCTGCGCCGGACGACTACCAGTTCGAGGACTTGGCCGTGTCCGAGTGGCAGCTTTTTGCCCGCGAGGTAGAGTGGATGCCCTTATGGCCCCCCTGGGATGGATGTGACTGGAGACTGAAGAAGTGTAGGGCTAAGAGACAGAGAGAGGGTGGGGAGCTCATCGTCGCCATTAACACTATCATCATCATAATCATCATCATAATCATCATCATAATCACATCTTCACATCCTGCTTACTGCTTGCCAATATCACGACCATCAGGCAGCGTGATGTCTCTGATGCCTATGCCGTGTGTGCACGGGGGGCCTCCACCTCGTTCGGCGCCTGCGGCCCTCGTGCGGACACATGCGGCTGCAGGTCGCTATAAACGTGGTCATGCTGCTGCTGGTGTTGCTATGCGCCTCCGCCATTGCCAAGCTGACCGACATAAGCAACCAGGAGAGCTACACCGTCAACTTTTACAAGGACCGCTTGGTTGCCGACTCTGCTGCCGCCATGGTCCTCTACACCAACACTAACAGCTCCATTACCTCCACCCACGCCGGCACCGAAGCAAATGCCAGCGCTTTATTGGGCAGCGAGCTCTATTCTCAATTGGAGGGCTTCTGCTCGCGCCAGCTGCAGGATTCCTGCATGATGAGACTACAGTCCGAATACTTCGGCTTGGTGCGGATGGATTACGGCGCCGGGCTCACTTGGGTCAACGCCACGTCACGGCTACTGTTCGAGCGCGCGCTGCAGGAGGAGCTGGAGTGCTCAACGGCGGCATCAATGCAAAACGACATGTGCCAATTGCAAGGCTGCCTGTCGTGCATTTGCCTGGGGATTGCGCTGGGAGGCCCTGTCACCAGCGAGATGGGCCTGGGTAGCAGCAGAAACCCGAGCAACAGCGATGTCGAGTCGACCTGCTCCCCCTATATCAACCAGCTCGATGTCAGGTGGGTGAGGGATTACACCAGTATTGGATGAGCTTCGCTTTTGAGCTGCTAAGCTTCACTGCGATTGAGCAGAAAGGACGTGGAACTGTACTCCAGCATGCCAAGAGGCGTGCCGGAATCTCGCAGGGCTCTCTCTGTTCACAGCTTTTGGGGCCCAGGACGTGCCCAAATCATCCTGTGCGAATCATCCTGTGCCAAGCCGTGGTGTAGCTGTACCAGAACGCCCAAGAGCTGAGCACCTCCGAATAATATTTTATTGATATCTATACTACAATTTATATTATATTATATTATTAATGGTAACAGTAATGGTTTACGAATAATGGTGTAATAGTGCTAACCTAACTTCTCGCCACTAGGGGCCCCAACTTTAAAGCATTGCCCCACCTCGTGCATTGCTATCGCCGTCAACGCCGTGATTGTCGGTCCCGAAAGGTCCTTAGGTAGCGATATCTGACGTCCTGCAGCAGTGGTGCGGCGTCCTTCCATCTTATTGTCCCTCCCCGCCATCCCGTGCATTCTAGCACAAACATAGCACAATTACACTCTCTCCATTTCCCTCCGGCCCCGTCCCGCCTCCTCCTGGTGCCAGGAGCTGGGGCATCCGGCTGTCCATTTCAGCGGTAGTCGCGGTGCTTAACTCGTTCATCAAATGGCTACTAAGTGTGCTGGTGGTGCAAGGCCGCCATTGGACTCACACAGCCCGCGAGCGGTCGTACGCCCTTCAGTGTTTTGTTGCTATGCTCTTCAACACTGTAGTCGTGCTGCTTGTCACAAATTGCGAGCCGTTGGCAAAGCTGGCCCGCGAGAGCCAGAACAACAACTGGACGCGGTTCTTCGTGAAGGTTGGTGGGGGAAAGGGGGAGGCGGGTGGTTGCAATCGCGTAGAGGGTGCAAAACAAGAGCTCAGAGCTAACGGGCAGGCCGCATGAAGCACTTGGATGGCTGTTCACGGCAAAGAGTTATCTACTATTGGGCTTTCGAAATCGTACGAATTTAATCATTGCATTCGTACTATTTCGAAAGCCCTTGTAATACGGGGCTTTGAGCCTGCATTATTACTTCATCAGCTTCATCATCGCAATCAGCACCAGTCCCGCCTTGGCGCGTGACAGCGTGCCTAGATAGCCCTAGGCACATTGGATCATGCGTAGGAGGGATTCTCGCCATATTGCAAGGAGACTTGTCATCCTGGAAATTAAGCGTGGCGCATTTTGGCACAACATAGATACGGCGCTTGCCGCATTGCACACCACAGAGTGATTACCTAAGATTGCTATGTGGCATGATGACCGTTTAATTTCCCGGCAGTGCAATGACAGATATGACCATCCCAAGTTTGGCAAAAGGCCGACGGTATCTTCCATTGCCATCCGGGGTGGTTGCCTGTCATTTTGACGCTTCAAAAAACTTCCTGATCCCGTATATCCACCTTGCAGTATGGTTCGTACGACGATTTCACGCCCGGCTGGTACGAAAACGTGGGGCTGTCCATCCTGGTACGTTGGAAGCTGGCATGGATGTGCTGCGACCAATAACCTCCCCTCATCTCCTTAACCTCCTGCACAGGCATGAAGCAACTTCGTATCCTGCATCTTTTGGGTTGTGGATGACGTACGAGATGAGATGTGACTACATTATATCTGTCAGTCGGACTACTTGGACTCCACTTTAGATCTAGGCATATGAGACCTACAGTGGACACACACGCACCGTAAGGCAGCCGGATGGCCAACCCTGCTCGGTCCCTACGACGTATGCACAAACACTGGCTTCAGCACTCTTGCCAGATTTCCAATCTTAGTGTGCGATGCAGTAAGACGACTCCCTCGTCCTCCTTTCGACGACCCTGTCCTGCCCTGACCCAACCCGCCCTGTCCTGCCCTGCCCTGTCCTGTCCCCTGTCGGTGGTTCAGATCCTGATGATCATTAACATTAGCGGCCCGCTGTTAAACCTGCTGCTGGAGGAGGCGTTGCTAATATCCAGGCGCTGCTGCGTTCTGTACTGCATCGCGTGGCCACTGCAGTCTGACTATGACGTGGCCTGGTCCAGGCCTCGTTTTACCCTGGCCCAACGTATTGCAGGTGGGGTTCACCGGTTGGGCCCCTGGGAAGGCGCTGTGCGAAGGTGGGGGCATTTCCCATGGCGTCACCTTTGTGACAGGACGATGAATGCTCCAATATGGGAAGGCCGCTAAGTTGGCCTACTCAGAGGCCTTTTCATATTGGTGTTGGTTGGCTGTCTTAACTATATTGGTTTATGCTTTATGGAAACAGCTTGTGCTCGCAGGCTAAGCAGTCTTCGGCCGACTCTGGGGCAAGGTTCAAGCCCTCAAGCGCATGAAGAAACGACTCGGATTCGTAGGCGAATCAGTCCTTCGCTTCCTGCATGTCCTCATCCGTGGACATGAAGGTCGTGCAGGACGATGATCAGGCAATCAACCAGGATAAGGCCCTGCTGCTGCCCTATTCATCGTGCTCTCGTAGATTGAATCCCCTCGGACCCGAAACGTTATCAAGCGGACCCCCTGCAAGCAGACCCACCCCTTGCTGCACAACTCTGTGTTCCTCGCAGACTTGTTGCTGAACGTTTCCCTGGCCCTTCTGTTCGGTAGCGGCATGCCGCTGCTTTACTTGGTGCTGGCGTTGTACGTTATAGCGGCGGAGCTGGCGGACCGGTGGGCTCTCACTCGCCTGTGCCGCGGGGCGCCCAGATATAACACGGGGCTTATGAAGGTCGTTATGGGTGAGCCGCTGATCGTCCATATGGACGGCCCCAGAAATAAGGGGGCAGTAGAAAAAACAGCGTCCCATGTTCAGGCAATATACAATGGAAAATAACAGAAAGGCACAAGAGGGTACCGTAAGGAATGGTGAACGGGCCACGGAAGCAGGACTTTACCTTGCATACCCAATCTCAAAAGCCTTGCATATGGGTCGATCGCGAAACCATGCGTCGTCTTTCGTGCCGTGAGTGAAACGGAGGATGGAGTCATGGCATATCAGGCATGACAGGCATGACTGAACCATGTCATAAGAGTACGATCCGCTGCCCGCTGGGAGCTGCATGGCGTTGACAACTAGCATGCGATTGTTTGTCGAGCAGTTTGTTGCTTGTTGTCTTCCCTTACGACTACCTCTCATCACCGGCCATCGGGCTTCCCTACATCATCTGCGTCTTGCCGTCCTACACTCCGCAGCCCTGCTTCCTTGGATGGCAGTCGCGCACTGCGCCTTCGGCTTGTGGATGCATACCTACTTCCGCGTGGTAGTGCCAGGGAACAGCAATGGCATCGAGGAGGTATCGCACCTGACGGAAGCCGTAAACAACGCGGCGCTTAAGTCCAGCAGCTCAAACCTGTCCGTGCTGCAGCGGTCCAGCGTGTGGCATCGCATCACGCAGCCCAACGGCTTGTCGCTGCTGTGTGTGATGGCGGGACTGGTTTTGTGGCTAGTGATCGGCCGGTAAGAGGGAACGGGAATGCTGAAGGTACTGAGACGGACAGACAGGGTGAGGCCATATGTGTGTGGCAACATAGCTGCGTTGTGGGGGCACGAGCGTCGCAGCTTCATGGACGTGAACAAGAGGCCCGGGTGCCATCCCTGGGCACGTAGGTTAATCATGGTCAGGCATGTACTCACGTCATGCTCTGCACCCCCGGCGGGACTCTCGCGGCTACCGGCAGACACTATCCCGACGTTTCCTGTGGAAGCTGCATGGACCATATCACAGAGACCAGATCCGTTGATAGGAAATATCCACCACTGGCGACCGGATTAACCACTAGACCGGGGGAGGTCGGGAGAATCGTGTTGTACTTAGCATTGTGTGCAATGTACCGCAGGGAAGATGTACCGGCTCCCTTGCCGTTTGTCTTCCCTGATGTACTGTACACTTTTTTATGTCCTGTCCTTAAGTCATCAAAGCAACTAGCCCAATAAAATGTAATGAACGGCCCTGAAGCCACAGACTGCACGTTCATATCTCTCAATGGACTGCACCATCTTTTCCTGATGGGCGATTTTCCTGAAGTCGGTACAGTTTCTGTCACAAAGCAAAGTCGGATACTCACAACTCACGAGGGCTTGCTTACTCTTGACTCCCCAACGATTGGTTACTCCTTCAACACACAACCATTCAACGTGCAAACGCGTTTGCAGGTAACATACGGACCCCGTTGTTGTGTATTGTCCATATTATTGTTCATTGTCCTATAACCCGATCAGCAAGAAAATGACAGCCAAGCCAAGCCGTTCTTTGTTTTCCCCACCCTGAAAGCCAGTGCGAAGCTGTCAGTCCACCTCCGCAGAAATGGACTCCCGCCTCCCCCTTCCCCCCCTTCCTCCTAAATCCTCTTAAAAAAAGCCTATCTTGACCTAAACCTGAAATATGTCGGACAAAACTGGTGACGACAAGGTTCGCGTGAAACAATTCAGGTTGCGGATTGACAACGCGCCAGTAGCATCCGTAAAAGCCTCTCCCTGCATGACTTTCACAGCAGCCACAGTCCCAAATGCTGAATGAAACGTTCCGAAGAGGTGAAGGTTGGTGGTAATCCGTTGGTGAGTTGGACAATCGTCAACCATCCCCAAGGCGGAAAAATGACACCGTCTGGATGCCCAGAAACGTTTCCGGATTGGCAGCATGACTTCATAATGGACATAATGGATGATACTTCATCAGGGCCGATGCGGAATGAATTATAAGAAAGAAGGAACGCGAGGCGAATGGAAGGCGTGGCAGGTTAAAACGCAAATTTGTACGCAAATCATCCCGCATCAAAGCTTGAACCTGACGTAGCCTCTCCCGCACGTGCGCGCAAGTGTTGTCCTAATCCCAACCCCATACGTTAACAGCTGCCAACAACAGTGGGCAGGCGTTTTAGGTTTTGATGTCGCAGTCCTTGGAAGGACGTTTATGAAGCAATCCAGACACGGCAACGCATGGAAAATCGATCGGCGCGCTTTTTATCCCTGACCTTTAACGCCCCAGCGTGTGCTGTACATCTACTTGTCCTTGCGCAACCGATCCCGATCCGCGCTATTTCCTAACCCCTATTATGTTCCGGCGCTGGCAGGGCTTGAGAGTGATCAGCCCAATTTCGATTTCTTCACTCCCTTCCCCATTTTCCTCTACCGCAAGATGACTTGGGGTTGGCCCGTCATGCCCTGGAAGCGCGCTCCAGAAGTGCAATGTCCCGCGTTATACGTGCAAGGCGCTCGCTGGCCGCTAGGCGCTCGAGGCCCACGTTCGAACGTGCCTCACTACTGACGGCCCCGCCAAGAACGTCCTGCGGCAGTCCCCCTGCGGCTGCCGCCGATAGCACGCGACTGCCATTTTCCTCCACAGGTTGGATCGCCAGGCTCTGCTCCGAACGAGCGCGTGTGTTCCATTGCTGCTGCTGCTGCTGCTCCTGTCGCGGGTCTCCTCGGGCACTTTGAGCGCCAGACTGGCCCCGCGAGCCCGCCTCAGGGCTCTCTCCTTGCAGTCTAGCGATACCCCTTCCTCCTACAGCAGCATTTGCGCCGGCCATAAATGTGCTCGTGGGGTCCGCACTGCTGCCAACAGCTCTGCTGCCGGACGCGGGGACAACCCTCACAACGGCAGATGCCGTCGCTTCACTCGGGGCCAATGCTTGGAGAGCTTGAGACTCCTCCTGCTGCGCTTCTGGCGGCGGCTGCCCTGGCCCAAGCACAAGCGACGGGATGGAGCCATGCAGCTGCAGTTGCTGTTCGTCCCGTACCAGCAACTCGCGGACGTCTGGAGCGCTGGAGACACGCGACTCACTAGCGGGCGGCTTGGGAACCCGGGACATCCTGGGCATAGGCGACAGGGGTTGCAGAATGGGTCCGGGCGAGTGTTGCTCGCCAGGACCCTCTGCGGCCTCCGCATCCCCCCGGTGGCCCTCCTCCACCGATGCTACTTGCGAGTCCTGAAGGCCAAGGACCCCGAAAGCGAACTCACTCGCGGTTAGTCCGTCTCGCTCCACAACGGGGGTGGGTAGGATTCGGAAGGCGTTGCTAGCCAAGGGAAGTCGCCCTCGCCGCTGAACAGTAGTCTGCAGAGCAGGAACCAGCGTGCAGGTACAGGGGTAAGTGAATAGAAGGACCGGAAGGTAGGCAGTGTCAGGGGCGTAAATGGGCAAGGTGCAAGACAACAGTCTTGTTCTCCATGTGGTATGCTCAAGATCCGGCATGATGTTAGCCTACAACTCCTACAGCTACGTCACACCCTTTTGCCTGAAGAGTAAAGCAGCGCACGTAGCCGGGCAGCAGACGACAGGCGAAACACATGGATACCCACCAGTCGGGTGTAAACGCTGCGTCGATGTACACCGCCATTAGCTGCCGCCATCACCAGCGCTGCGACGCCCATGACCCGGCTCAACCCCGAGGCCGCAAAGTACTTCTGATAATGAGGATGATGTGCAAGGCGGTACGTGAGAGTGCCGTGCAACTGCCTTGCGACAAGCGCCTCCCCGTACGGTACCGCGTTGACTACCTGCTGCGTGTCCCTATACAGCTGGAACCGCATCAGACACGCGCCGCGTCCGATACCGCACAGCCGGTAAGCTGCACGGCCCAGGCACGACAGCAGCCTCCACAGTACGTAGCTGCGGGGTGGGGTGGACCGAGGGAAGAAAGGGGAGCGGAATCCAGGCGCTGGGTGCATCCGAAGGCGAGCGAGGGTAAGCGAGGGAAGTACATCTCATCAGTACAGCGCGGGCGTATGAGGGTCCAGATAATTGCATGCCATGCTAAGTACAACACGATTCTCCCGACCTCCCCCGGTCTAGTGGTTAATCCGGTCGCCAGTGGTGGATATTTCCTATCAACGGATCTGGTCTCTGTGATATGGTCCATGCAGCTTCCACAGGAAACGTCGGGATAGTGTCTGCCGGTAGCCGCGAGAGTCCCGCCGGGGGTGCAGAGCATGACGTGAGTACATGCCTGACCATGATTAACCTACGTGCCCAGGGATGGCACCCGGGCCTCTTGTTCACGTCCATGAAGCTGCGACGCTCGTGCCCCCACAACGCAGCTATGTTGCCACACACATATGGCCTCACCCTGTCTGTCCGTCTCAGTACCTTCAGCATTCCCGTTCCCTCTTACCGGCCGATCACTAGCCACAAAACCAGTCCCGCCATCACACACAGCAGCGACAAGCCGTTGGGCTGCGTGATGCGATGCCACACGCTGGACCGCTGCAGCACGGACAGGTTTGAGCTGCTGGACTTAAGCGCCGCGTTGTTTACGGCTTCCGTCAGGTGCGATACCTCCTCGATGCCATTGCTGTTCCCTGGCACTACCACGCGGAAGTAGGTATGCATCCACAAGCCGAAGGCGCAGTGCGCGACTGCCATCCAAGGAAGCAGGGCTGCGGAGTGTAGGACGGCAAGACGCAGATGATGTAGGGAAGCCCGATGGCCGGTGATGAGAGGTAGTCGTAAGGGAAGACAACAAGCAACAAACTGCTCGACAAACAATCGCATGCTAGTTGTCAACGCCATGCAGCTCCCAGCGGGCAGCGGATCGTACTCTTATGACATGGTTCAGTCATGCCTGTCATGCCTGATATGCCATGACTCCATCCTCCGTTTCACTCACGGCACGAAAGACGACGCATGGTTTCGCGATCGACCCATATGCAAGGCTTTTGAGATTGGGTATGCAAGGTAAAGTCCTGCTTCCGTGGCCCGTTCACCATTCCTTACGGTACCCTCTTGTGCCTTTCTGTTATTTTCCATTGTATATTGCCTGAACATGGGACGCTGTTTTTTCTACTGCCCCCTTATTTCTGGGGCCGTCCATATGGACGATCAGCGGCTCACCCATAACGACCTTCATAAGCCCCGTGTTATATCTGGGCGCCCCGCGGCACAGGCGAGTGAGAGCCCACCGGTCCGCCAGCTCCGCCGCTATAACGTACAACGCCAGCACCAAGTAAAGCAGCGGCATGCCGCTACCGAACAGAAGGGCCAGGGAAACGTTCAGCAACAAGTCTGCGAGGAACACAGAGTTGTGCAGCAAGGGGTGGGTCTGCTTGCAGGGGGTCCGCTTGATAACGTTTCGGGTCCGAGGGGATTCAATCTACGAGAGCACGATGAATAGGGCAGCAGCAGGGCCTTATCCTGGTTGATTGCCTGATCATCGTCCTGCACGACCTTCATGTCCACGGATGAGGACATGCAGGAAGCGAAGGACTGATTCGCCTACGAATCCGAGTCGTTTCTTCATGCGCTTGAGGGCTTGAACCTTGCCCCAGAGTCGGCCGAAGACTGCTTAGCCTGCGAGCACAAGCTGTTTCCATAAAGCATAAACCAATATAGTTAAGACAGCCAACCAACACCAATATGAAAAGGCCTCTGAGTAGGCCAACTTAGCGGCCTTCCCATATTGGAGCATTCATCGTCCTGTCACAAAGGTGACGCCATGGGAAATGCCCCCACCTTCGCACAGCGCCTTCCCAGGGGCCCAACCGGTGAACCCCACCTGCAATACGTTGGGCCAGGGTAAAACGAGGCCTGGACCAGGCCACGTCATAGTCAGACTGCAGTGGCCACGCGATGGAGTACAGAACGCAGCAGCGCCTGGATATTAGCAACGCCTCCTCCAGCAGCAGGTTTAACAGCGGGCCGCTAATGTTAATGATCATCAGGATCTGAACCACCGACAGGGGACAGGACAGGGCAGGGCAGGACAGGGCGGGTTGGGTCAGGGCAGGACAGGGTCGTCGAAAGGAGGACGAGGGAGTCGTCTTACTGCATCGCACACTAAGATTGGAAATCTGGCAAGAGTGCTGAAGCCAGTGTTTGTGCATACGTCGTAGGGACCGAGCAGGGTTGGCCATCCGGCTGCCTTACGGTGCGTGTGTGTCCACTGTAGGTCTCATATGCCTAGATCTAAAGTGGAGTCCAAGTAGTCCGACTGACAGATATAATGTAGTCACATCTCATCTCGTACGTCATCCACAACCCAAAAGATGCAGGATACGAAGTTGCTTCATGCCTGTGCAGGAGGTTAAGGAGATGAGGGGAGGTTATTGGTCGCAGCACATCCATGCCAGCTTCCAACGTACCAGGATGGACAGCCCCACGTTTTCGTACCAGCCGGGCGTGAAATCGTCGTACGAACCATACTGCAAGGTGGATATACGGGATCAGGAAGTTTTTTGAAGCGTCAAAATGACAGGCAACCACCCCGGATGGCAATGGAAGATACCGTCGGCCTTTTGCCAAACTTGGGATGGTCATATCTGTCATTGCACTGCCGGGAAATTAAACGGTCATCATGCCACATAGCAATCTTAGGTAATCACTCTGTGGTGTGCAATGCGGCAAGCGCCGTATCTATGTTGTGCCAAAATGCGCCACGCTTAATTTCCAGGATGACAAGTCTCCTTGCAATATGGCGAGAATCCCTCCTACGCATGATCCAATGTGCCTAGGGCTATCTAGGCACGCTGTCACGCGCCAAGGCGGGACTGGTGCTGATTGCGATGATGAAGCTGATGAAGTAATAATGCAGGCTCAAAGCCCCGTATTACAAGGGCTTTCGAAATAGTACGAATGCAATGATTAAATTCGTACGATTTCGAAAGCCCAATAGTAGATAACTCTTTGCCGTGAACAGCCATCCAAGTGCTTCATGCGGCCTGCCCGTTAGCTCTGAGCTCTTGTTTTGCACCCTCTACGCGATTGCAACCACCCGCCTCCCCCTTTCCCCCACCAACCTTCACGAAGAACCGCGTCCAGTTGTTGTTCTGGCTCTCGCGGGCCAGCTTTGCCAACGGCTCGCAATTTGTGACAAGCAGCACGACTACAGTGTTGAAGAGCATAGCAACAAAACACTGAAGGGCGTACGACCGCTCGCGGGCTGTGTGAGTCCAATGGCGGCCTTGCACCACCAGCACACTTAGTAGCCATTTGATGAACGAGTTAAGCACCGCGACTACCGCTGAAATGGACAGCCGGATGCCCCAGCTCCTGGCACCAGGAGGAGGCGGGACGGGGCCGGAGGGAAATGGAGAGAGTGTAATTGTGCTATGTTTGTGCTAGAATGCACGGGATGGCGGGGAGGGACAATAAGATGGAAGGACGCCGCACCACTGCTGCAGGACGTCAGATATCGCTACCTAAGGACCTTTCGGGACCGACAATCACGGCGTTGACGGCGATAGCAATGCACGAGGTGGGGCAATGCTTTAAAGTTGGGGCCCCTAGTGGCGAGAAGTTAGGTTAGCACTATTACACCATTATTCGTAAACCATTACTGTTACCATTAATAATATAATATAATATAAATTGTAGTATAGATATCAATAAAATATTATTCGGAGGTGCTCAGCTCTTGGGCGTTCTGGTACAGCTACACCACGGCTTGGCACAGGATGATTCGCACAGGATGATTTGGGCACGTCCTGGGCCCCAAAAGCTGTGAACAGAGAGAGCCCTGCGAGATTCCGGCACGCCTCTTGGCATGCTGGAGTACAGTTCCACGTCCTTTCTGCTCAATCGCAGTGAAGCTTAGCAGCTCAAAAGCGCAGCTCATCCAATACTGGTGTAATCCCTCACCCACCTGACATCGAGCTGGTTGATATAGGGGGAGCAGGTCGACTCGACATCGCTGTTGCTCGGGTTTCTGCTGCTACCCAGGCCCATCTCGCTGGTGACAGGGCCTCCCAGCGCAATCCCCAGGCAAATGCACGACAGGCAGCCTTGCAATTGGCACATGTCGTTTTGCATTGATGCCGCCGTTGAGCACTCCAGCTCCTCCTGCAGCGCGCGCTCGAACAGTAGCCGTGACGTGGCGTTGACCCAAGTGAGCCCGGCGCCGTAATCCATCCGCACCAAGCCGAAGTATTCGGACTGTAGTCTCATCATGCAGGAATCCTGCAGCTGGCGCGAGCAGAAGCCCTCCAATTGAGAATAGAGCTCGCTGCCCAATAAAGCGCTGGCATTTGCTTCGGTGCCGGCGTGGGTGGAGGTAATGGAGCTGTTAGTGTTGGTGTAGAGGACCATGGCGGCAGCAGAGTCGGCAACCAAGCGGTCCTTGTAAAAGTTGACGGTGTAGCTCTCCTGGTTGCTTATGTCGGTCAGCTTGGCAATGGCGGAGGCGCATAGCAACACCAGCAGCAGCATGACCACGTTTATAGCGACCTGCAGCCGCATGTGTCCGCACGAGGGCCGCAGGCGCCGAACGAGGTGGAGGCCCCCCGTGCACACACGGCATAGGCATCAGAGACATCACGCTGCCTGATGGTCGTGATATTGGCAAGCAGTAAGCAGGATGTGAAGATGTGATTATGATGATGATTATGATGATGATTATGATGATGATAGTGTTAATGGCGACGATGAGCTCCCCACCCTCTCTCTGTCTCTTAGCCCTACACTTCTTCAGTCTCCAGTCACATCCATCCCAGGGGGGCCATAAGGGCATCCACTCTACCTCGCGGGCAAAAAGCTGCCACTCGGACACGGCCAAGTCCTCGAACTGGTAGTCGTCCGGCGCAGCGGCTTGGTGTACCCAGAACCGATGCTGCAGCAGGAAGCGGTCCTTCCGCCGCTGAAAAAGGCTGGCGAGCCAACCTTCCGGCATCGGGATGCACGGTACGGGGCAACGACAGGGAAGAAAGGATGACGTCCGTCCGGTGAAGCATGAATTGCGTCTGTTCCAAAGCAAACACGCTTTCGACACTTTGTATGTGTCGGACCACGGACTACTCATCAGCCCGGGAAATGTCACTGCAGCCCGGCACATAGCATGGCCTAGCCACTTAGGCCGCGCATCAGTTAATTGCAGCTTTTGCATCCTAAAATGCCGTGCCCTGTGCAATATGCACATGCGATTGTTAAGTCCTCTGGCACCGTCGACACCTCGCTCTCTGAGGCTTCTACATCACGCGGCGTTGCCGTGCCGACTTTTGACAAGCCACTAGCCACCTGGTACGAGATGGCACAGGAAAGCACTACAGCACGAGTATGAATCCCCCGAGCCGTCAGCTTACCGCTTGGGCAATACGAGGTGCACGTTTTGCGCTCATTTTCCGAGTTGAACGTGATGAAGGCCGCCTTAACCTTTTGCTTACTCTCGGCCAGTTCTCGGACCTCCTCAGCAATATCTGTCAGCTGTTTGTCGAACTTATCAACCATGGCGGTGTAGGTAGCTACAGGGGGGACATGGCACACATACATTCACGATTATCCACTAGTGCACACACAGACGGGCAAACCCAAATCTCAGGGAAGGGACGCAAGGGCGTTGCATAACCCTAGCGAACCTTCTCGGCGGGACTGACTCCCTTTTGCGTTCTCAGGTGCCGCACCTTGGAACATACCTGTCGCCCTATCCCAAATATGTGTGTAGGATAGGGGGGTTACATCACCCGTGGCCACTAACCTGGCAGTCCCTACCTTCCCCGGTGTTTCGGGGCACCCTCATCCAGTCTCCCATGCTGACTTCTCCGAAATCAGTGGTTTTCCCAGGTTCAGCACCCACCACCAGCATCCAGCGGAATCTGCCGAATCAACTAAGGCGTCAACTCCACTACTGGTTAGCTCGCAGGTCACTTTAATTGGGGTCGTCACCGTCCATCAACATGGGGGCACCCTGCCCTTAACATTAGGGTCTTTGGCCCGCTTGTTGCAAGGGATGCCACCCCGCCCGTGGAATGCCTATTACTCCCGTGCTGTATCGTCGTAATGCAATATCCTGTGCGAAGCAGCTTGTTGGGATTGTCGACACACACACCCTCATCATTGTGACAGAAGCTTTCGGAACCTCACCGCCACCAGTGAGTCTCTCACAGTGACGAGGGGAGGCTTCGACAAGGTGCGAGGCGCCTGAGGAGGTGCGAAACGCCATATTTATACATTTCACCACCCGTTACATCCACCCGCGGTATTATTGCCCCGTTGGAGCCCACCGCACGCCGCCACACTGCCCACTTGACGATCAGATTGCTCAGTTTTGCGGAGACGCGGCCGCATTACCAAGTACACAGCACCATAAGCAGATAACTTTGAATGAGTACTAACCCTACCTGACTGTCGGACCTTGAAGGCATCCAGCACCATGGCCTGACGCTGCTGCAGCCTTGCGGCCCGCCTGCAGTGCTTCAGAGTGGCGCCCAGGCGGTCTGTCACAAGCACCACATCCATCACCTCCCCGTAACGACTGAAGTGTTCGCCCACCTACACAGCGGTGCACATTCATATAGTCGGCATCGTAATCGCCGGCACGACGCGCACGACAGTTCTGGCACACGGAGGGCATCAAGGCTCAATTTCTGTGAGCTCCAGTGTATTAACGACTATTAGTTCTGAGCCATACTCCTTGAAGCGCCCTTACGTGAATCGTGCGAGCAAACTTGCGCGACCCAAAGCGCACGGCATAAGGTACGCCGCATTATTGTCCTTCCAAGATCACGTACACACCCAGTAGGTCTTTCGTGAGCCGGGAGGACGTGTAAACTGCTCGACGGGGAGTCGCACGCAACACCATCCCGCGGGAGTGAACCGCAAGAGTGCTGCCACCTCTTCCTAAGCCAGAACGTCTACATATCCTCATGCACACAATACTTACACCTCGCTATTGCTTTTGTTTCTGGTTTTGCCTTTGCTTTTGCTCGTCCCCGTCAAGGGTTCCACAACCTAGATGAATGGACGCGCACAACATGCCGCAGGGAATTCAAGTGCAAAATCAAGGCAAGCAGGCAAGCGACCACGCGTACTCCTGCAGCCCCTACCAACGTGCGCGTATCGATTTTCGCATCACACTCAACCCCACCCACGTGCACCTTCCCTGCCCTTCAACCAGTTCCTACCGTCTTTAACTCACACCGGCCTTTGCCGGAGTCCACTCCACTTCACCCATCCACCCACCTGCACTGCATCCACGTCAGCCGGTAGGCCCCGCACCACAATGGTGTAGTCCGCAGCCTCCAGCGTATCCTCGTCAGTGGCTCGCGCGAAGCGCTTCAGGTGGTACCAGAGCGCCGCCATCCCCAACAAGAACAGTAGGGTAGACGCCGCGTCAACCAACGAGATCCCTGAACCGATTGGGACACATACCAAGGCATGCTTAACAAGACATGATGGCGCAAGGAAAGAACCAATAGCGCTGGTGCTGGGGTTGGTGCTGATAATGGTGCTGGGGTTGGGGGACAAACAAGGGTTGGAGTGCTTTGAGCATGTGGGTTGACACAAGAGAAATGGTAATGCAAGCTGCGGCACCATGATGCTATCACGTTAAGGCCGGCTATTGCCCAAGAATTTATAAATCTGATTCTGGTGTACTGTAATGTTTAACAGTTTCTTCAGTACGGGGCAAACACCGCTCGAAATGGAGACCGGCTGAGCCTCTGTGACCTGAGGTACCCCCAGGCGGCTGAAGTAAGAGGCACCGCCCGCCATAGATGTTGTGACAACGGGGCAATAGAGGGGCCGTCCGTTGAAAATCGTCCAAGTAATTTCCCTGGAGCAACTTGGCGCTACTGCGGCCTGGCATGCGTTCCAGACGTTGTAATGCATGCGTTGTAATCTATACAATTCATAATAAAATATTAAGATTATATTGTACTAAAATAATGATAATATATAATTATGTAATAATTTTGCAATAACCCCCATGGTGGGCGCCGCTTGAGCCAGGAGCCCCTGTCCCCGGACACATCCCTGAAGTGCACACAACTTACAAATAAGGAAGCTGCTCTTGCGCATGGGCCCTTTCCACGTTTTGGCGAGCAAAATGTTCATGTAAGGCAATGTGCCGTTGTCCAAAGTATCGTCCACGATCGCCGCAAAGGTCAACGAGTGAACCTGAGTGATCGTGTACTTTTTGACGCCGAACGAATGATCGTGCATATGGGCCGCATCTGTGAAGATGCTGCAGCCCACCACGACTAGAAAGGGAACCTGAGGGCGTAGAGAATGGCCGCAGGGAGGATGGGTTTCCGGTATGGGTATGGCTGAGTTGAATGAAGCTTTCCTTGAAATAATACCGGTGGGCAGAGACTCAGGGGAGCCACGGGTTTGGAGCTGGGGCTTACCGCGCATAACATCAAGAGAAGGGCGAGGTATCTAAGCCATTTCAGCACCTCGAAGTACAGACCAACGCCAACACCCCATTCTGTGCCCAGCGTCTTCGAGGAGGCGGTGCAAGAGGCGCTTGCAGTTGTGGCAGCGAGGGAGCTATTGCGCTTGGCCTGCCAAGTTGTGAAGGGCCAGTAGTCAGGTCAGACGCGCGGGGCCTTAGCCATTTGTCAAACACGGGGGAATGCTACATAATGGGAATATTATGTAGCATCTTCTAAAGATGGATTGCATGATCACCCGAATGGGGAGGCGCCCCTAGGCAACCCCAGATTGCCGCTCACCCGTGCTATGTAGCCACGTCGGAGCTCACTGATTGATGTTGGATTTGGTGTGACAGCAGTAGATAACACCGACTGCAGCATCGCTTCATTTGTCAAAGAGCCTACAAGAATGTCTTAGATTGTAGTTGGACTGACACACTGAAACGCACCTCCAGATCACTCATCCTTTCATGCCGGGTAGAAATATCAATTTATTAATGATGTGTTAATATTTTATCTTGTTCCACGGCTCCGACTGGCAGCTGTCCGGTAGCATGATAAATAGAGACTAAAACAAGCCACAAAATTATAAAATCTCAATTAAAGTTACAAAGCTGGTGTAACCTTTTAAAAACTAGAGGTGGAGGAAAGATGAATTTTGCGCAACTACGAACGCGGAGACGGACAGACGCAAGCCGACAGCTTCCTAGGTATGTGTAAGCGAAAATGCCCCAAAGCTCTGTTCGGGTTAATATGTTTCGCAAGATCGTTTTTATGAATACCTGTGGGTCTCTGAAAAGTGCGGCGACTGGAAAAAAAAGTTAAGCGCTGGGTGATACGACATCATGGAAATGAATGCGACCATACAGCGATTAACGCTGACACACTAGACGCATCATATGAAAATACAATATATTCTTAGTGAATTCCTCCGTTTGGAGTGCCTGCAAAGCAGTGTTCATGGGTCTGTTCCTCCGTACGCATTTGAGGTGATGCCGAAAAGACACTCAGTTCGATTAGGAAGAACGTTGCGCGATAGATTCCAAGTGACTTTGCAAGGTACGCATCACGTGTCTTATCTGTGGGTATTGTTGCGACGTACACGTAGGGGTTCCCGCCGTGCTCGCCATTACAAAATATCGCACATTTGAGGATTGCCGAGCCCAAGTGGTTAACCGGAAATTACTCGACTGTGCCTTGAAAAGCCCACGTTTCAGCCCACAACCTGCCGCAGAAAGCTTCGCTCCAGCTGTCGTTGCACCACGTAGCAGTAACCAACGCACATGCCCCCGCTTTATAATCTTCGTTGCACCTTACGAGCACTTATTATGGGGCCTGCTTACAAGTTTCTCAGGATTGACAAGGACACACGTGAACCTCATCGTAATGTAAATAAAACATGTGGTCAGACCGCGCACCGGTGCCGCCAACCCTTGAAAGTGATCCTGGATGGCTGATTCTCTGGATTAATCACGCACACCAAACGCCCAGAACGCCACTGTCCACACACCGCGTATTTAGACAGGCATCATCTGTTACATAACCACCAACCAGCCGAACAGAAAAACCCACCATTGAGATGAAACACATGTGAGCACAAGCCCGCCAGTGCAAACAAGGGGAATGAAAGCACGATTAACCTAAATACAACAAACGAAGACCACTCCTACAATTGATAAAAGAGAAATGGAAGAATATGCCACGCACACAACAAGCTCACTCCATATGACTCACATTCCTACAGCACCTCATGTATTGGTAGCTTGATTAGGTGCTTCTCATCATTGCACTTGCCTCAATAACTGACGTACGCACATAAAATCGATCTCCCGCCCGGCGCACTATGGATATTTAATTCATGTCCGCATGTACGCATGAACGCATGAACACACACAGAGGTCGTTCCCTCGTTCCAACCATTCCATCTCCCGCCTGGCGCTTCCCAGTACAGCACATTATTAATATTTAAATCTTTGTACGCATGTACAAACGCGCACGCAGTTATTTCCCTTGTTTCACCCCTCCCACCATCTCCCGACTGGCACCACCCAGTACGGCACTCTACGGCGTAATCAATTGTTGTGCGCACGTACATATACACACACGCAGGAAGTTCCCTCGTATCACCCCCTCAATATCCTGCACGGCATTGCCTACGCAGCACATTTTGGGGTAGGTCCTAATTGTCAGCCATGCTGTCCCACTGTCCACAAACAGCGATGCTAAAACAACCCGTCACCAAATCCCAACAAAGTTGGCAGAGAAACAGACCGAAATGAAGGCAGAAATAAATAAGGCACATCTCAGTTACGAAAGACATAAAGACAATTCACAGCTATTGATAAGAAAACAGGCAAGCCAACACACAATTACGGGCAGGTTAGGGACTAACAGCAAGATTCATATATAATAGGGCATCAAACCTTCCATCTTGATAGCAACCTATAGCACCGCCTCTCGCCTGTTACTTCTCCTCCTGCCTCAAGGCAGTACATACGTACAGCACCTTCCACCTGCTCATCTGTGTACCTGCGGTCCGCCTCCCACTCCTAGCTAATAAGTCCATAAAGCACCACAAAAACCTGTGTGTGTGTGTACGTCGGTCGCTACTGTGGACACATGGCACTGCCAAGCCCCTCCAAATCATTCATGTGTATGGTACGGCGGCCTGCTCCTAGTTTGCAATTCGCCTGCTCATGGTCCTACCCACCCACTCTGGCCCCAAAGTGGGATGGCTGGGTGGTACATGAAGGGGCCCATCAGGAGTCGGGGCCCGCTGGAGGATGAAGAGAGCCCTGGTGCAGCACTGGGGGTGTCATTGGCACTTCCCATAAATAAATATAGACAGTCGGGGATCAATCGATGCAGACCAGGCTAGTCCACATCACGCAGCTTGCTCTATGAGCTACTTCTGTCACCTATGAATCCTTACCTTCTGGATGTATCAATCGCATATCTTGGCTATAGCCTACAAGCCCACTTTTCCAATCTACCTCGCTCCTCCTAAGTGTAATCCGCTCCGTCAGGATCCCGCTGGGATTCACGGCAACATGCCATGTGCAATCCTGTTCGCCATGGAGCTCATTGGAAAACCTTCCCACCCTGCAAACCCAACTCTGGTGAGGATAGTTGCCGAACCAGGCCCAGCTCATCATACAATCACCCCTTCTATTAAGAATTCGGCCCAATGACCGCCTTTGAGCTCGGGACCCAAGCCAGCTGCCGAGTGACACGCTGTCATGGACGTCAGCTGCGGTTTGGCGCCATCCCGCTCTGCCCGCAGCTCACGATGCCACCTTGCCGCAGATGTGCACGCTATGCGCACCGCCGCCTGCACTTGCTAATCTCGGAATTCTTGATCACCAGAACTACCTGCGGTCACGTGCATAGGGCATGGAGTTCAGTTCATGATATCAGAAAAAGTGTGGCTGCCGGCAGCTGACCAAAAGCCGACTGCATATCGGTATCAGGTGTGAAGTAACATCATATACAGGGTGATACATAGCATAGCTAGGGATATTTGCACTGCTGTCAGTATGGACCGTGCACGCCTTTGATATTATTCGTATATATGTACACAAACATCCCTCCTGCCTTACACGTACAGGAAAACATAAATAAGCAACAAACATATGCATGCGTGCGTTTGTAAATGCACGTGCCAGCAAGATACATATATATACATATACATATACATATAAACATAAATATACCGTACCGATCTATCATGTACCGACCTGAAGATCCGCCTTCTCTTTCTCGGCCAGCTTCATCAGTTGTTTATAGACCGGCTTGACTTCCTCCAGGACACGGACCTTCTTCTCCAGGAACTTCATGCGCTCCGCTGGTGTGTTGGTGAGGGCTGCTGCCACGGCAGCAGCATAATAGTTGGCAGGGGCCGCCTCCACTGCCTGCAGCTGCTGGTGCACCTCCGCCGCCCTCTCTGCAGCGGCCACATACATGTTGGCCCCACGGCTAGAATCAATGGCTGCTGCGCTCTGCTGTTGCTGCTGATGTGCAACTTGCACTTGAAGTGCGCACAGTATCTCTGTTAACTTGACGACCTCGTCCTGCGCTGTTAGTGTCTCCTTGTATTGACAAGTTAAGCTGGTCTTCAATGCCGCCATGCATTCCTGCAGCCTCACCACCTGCCGCCGCAGATCCTGCATCTCCTTCTGATAAGCACCTGCCTCTACACTCGGCTCCTTGGCCTGCATGCCGCGAATAAAGGCATTTCACTCGTCCAAGCATTCCCATCGAACACGATCTAACAACAAATAAACGACCCAAATAAACCAAATAAATGCTTCAGACACGTTGGTGTGATGCTCGTTACTACTACATCAAACCATGCACAAGCAATGTTCGCTAAAAGAAGTCAACGGTGTACGTACACGTGTGGACAACACAGTAACGCACAGACTTCTGTCCGCACCGTGTCGTACCGTACCATGTCAAGTGCAAGCATGTCCAAACAGACACCTAGAAACCAGATAGCTGGGCGTGCACACATAAGGTGTGACACACGTGCATTTTTGATAAGCTAGCGCATGTCAGCTTGATGCAAGTGAACCGCGTGCCGGTTGGTCATTCACATCCTCACCTCGACCTCCTGCTGCCGCTTCTGGCGCAGCACCTCCACCTCTGACGAAGCGGCACACAGCTCAACCTCCAGGCCTCCGGCCTGAAGCTCTGAGTATGAGTCGAGGATGCCGCGGCGGCAGTGGCAGCCGCCTCTTGTGCATCATCAAGCCACTGCTGCAGCTGCACCATCTCCACTCGCTCTGCCTGCAGAGCGCGCTGCAATGCTGCCGTCAATGCCTTGGCAGCGTTGTCTGGTGCATGGTGTCTGGCTATCTGGGCCTGCAGGCGTTGGAAATCCGTATCCAGCTTCTGTGACCACGACGCAGCAGATGGGCGAAACGTTATACAATCCTGCACTTTATCATCAATGAATACATCAATCAACATTCGTATGCATGCATCATACACACGCACACGTACAGCATGCAAAACCTCCACTCCCACTTGAGTTTCTCCTGCACCATATCCGAAGTGACGTCAGATACAAGCTGCATCACGACCGCCAACTGCTGCTGTCGTTCACGATCCCTCTCCTCAACCCAAAGCACATGGGATTGGGACTTGGCTTCCGCGTCCCGGAGTTCCTCCTCCTTCTCCTTCAGCTGCTGCCGCAGCCCCTCCATCTTCTGCTGCAGCCCCTCCATCTGCTGCTTGCTGGCCTCAATCGCTTCCTCTGCTGTCAGCTGGAGCGTTGTGTTGACCAGCTGCAGAGAGGCCACCTCATCCTCCAGGTTCAAGTTCTCCCTCCACGCAAAAATAAGGCACTTTTCGAACCAGGGCAGGTCAACCTGGTATGGATGCACGGAGCGGAGTGCGAAGAGAAGGGCTGCTAGGGATGGGAGCAGACACACTGTGACCAAGCGAGCAACTACATTAGGAGCGTTCTGTTGAGGAGGCATGGGGGATGCATGTGCAGACAGCAGGCGGTCTCGGAATGATACACGGCCAATGCCCCGGGAGAAAACATCGTCACCCAATCCACCTTGGACCCGCCATACATGCACCTCCGCACACCTTGGCTACCCGCGTCAAGTGCTTCGCCTGATGGGGCCCCAGCGAAATTGTGGGACGCACCCGTACCGGACCCATTGCCTGACGACAGGGGGAGGGAAGGAAAGAGCAAGCAGTGCACGTGAGGACGGGAACCGACAAATCAGCAGCCTACGAATAATAGGATGCGCAGACGTTAGTCATCATGAAGGAAAGGTGCGCTCACAAATGAATAAGGAATAATACTACATACACGCAACAGAGTCCCAAAGAATTGCCCAAGCTCATCATAGCCGGGCGGCATTGCAAACCCTGCCTATCTAGCTAACCTGCTGGGCAGCCTAGGCAAGTAAGGAACACAGAACCCCGCAGCAGCAAAGTGCGATCGAAACGTCGAAGAATGCCACAAACAACCGAGCTAAGCGGAGCATGTCAAGAAGTCATTCCATTCCGCTCGACGCGCCTAGCATGCACCTCAGCGCGCGCGAGCCACATAGCAGATGCATGTCTAAAAGCTTCAGATGACTTTTACCCTGCGCAAGTCCCTTACCTCGAGTTGGAAGCTGTGAGTTCAGGTATCAGACTTGCCCGTTGGCACGTTGGTGTCGCCGGTTGCTGTAAAGCACCACGAATTCAATACCCTGAAAATCACATCACATTAAGCTACGTTAAGGACATTTGCACTGCCAAGCTTTTCACACAGTGGACTTCGCACGCCAACAGCATCGAGCAGCCATCTCGCCCCGGCGCCTCGTAATTTTACGCAAGGCCCGCGCATGTCAATAAGCATAGTCAGATGTGATGGAACGTCAACCCTACAAGCCGAAACATACATATGGACATACCCCAACAATCAACCTGCCCATCACGCTGCACAAAGGACCCACCTGGACACCAGAAACCATATGAAAGAGCATCAGACGAAGGGGCAGTACATTTACCTCAAACGCGGACGCGTGGACGCGACGACCTCTCAACTAGTAAAGTCAAGCGAGCTGTTGGCTTCGTAGGCTATGAAGCACCACGAAAGCGGCAACTACAAAACAGTACATACAGAGTAATGTTACTGGCTTCAAAACTTGCACGCAGGCAATAACGTATGTAGGAAACAGGAGCGAGTCCAAGACATGGCACGATCGAAGTACACAGACGCAAGGCTCTGCCGAACAGCAAGAGCACTATGCACAACACTATCCAGTTACCTCAGGATGGATGCCGCCGCAACCTATACCTAAAGAGTACTCTAACGTCAGAACGGGTCAGCTGTACAGGAAGCTCGTGAACGCAGTAATCCGAGGATGATGCGTTCATAAAAAGCTATACTTTTGACAGGCTATCGCAGTATTGCACAGACTGTGTGGCACAGTGGGCTCTTATAGCAGATTCCTGCTGGGCGAAATGCGGTACATCAGTGTACAGCAGTCGGTTCATAACGGTCAAGTCAGATGGAGCTTCACACGTTCCCGGTTCGCACAAAAGGGTTATGGTTTGGCATGTTTTCATCGCGGGGCCATGCTTTGAAAAGTCAAACAGAATCCCTTGCCTATAAATATTGCTCCGTATATTTGATTGTGCGCATGACTTTGTCGACCCTTTGAGCTATTAAGGAGATGGGGACTATTGCGCAGGTGTGACTCATTCCTTGGGTGCATTAGTGTCCCCAAAAGCCACGGCCTATGCTACGCGACGGCTGTATACGGGGCGATCCGCTGATGCCCTTGCCCTCCCCAGCGCATTTCCAGTCCTAACTCCTTCCCGAAGCAGGGTGGGAACGTGCGCATAGCGAAATGCGTCAGAGGCGCGGGCCAGACACGCTGCCCTTACATCGTAACCCTTATCGGCAGCAGCCACATATCATTTTTCATACGTATGAGCTTAATTTCCCAATTTTCGATTGCCTTTCCGGCAACTAGCTTCCCCTCTCCCCCCGTGGACTCTCGTCAACAACTGCTACTGCCATGCGGTCGAACAGCCACGCACCCCATTCCCCCAAGCGTCAGCCTGGCAGACAAGCAACGGTGTTCACTTTTATTGTCTGCGGTTTTTCCCAACGCCGTCACCGACCAAGCGCTCTGTCGCCTTTGCTAGTCCCGAGACCAGCGCAACACTTAGCGCCCCGCCTGCTAGCGTGTCACTGAGCCAGTGTGCGTCTACACCCAAGCGTCCCACGGCGGTAGTCACTGCGGATAGGGCCCATAAGCCCCAGGAACCCTGCGTTCACGAATATATAATATTGGTGAGAGATGGCGCATTTCAGCGCTGTTGTAATCCGGAAAGTGGAACAGGACGGACGGACGGAAGGAACGGCGGGGCGGGGCGGTGTGCGTTTCTTTAAGGTAGGGCATGGAAGGACAAAGCCGAAGCCTTGAACGCTGTACGTTGTGACTTGCAGAGAGACGGAGGGGAAGGGTGGGAGCGACGGAGCAAAGGAGGGAGGGAGCGAGGGAGGGAGAGAGGGACGGATGATGGGACGGGCGGACGGACGGACAGAGGGAGGGAGGGAGGGAGGGAATGAGGGAGCGAGGGGATGCCGCAAGCGAGACGACTGCTTCGCAAACCAGATTGACAGACGCTCGGCCTCTCCCTGCGTCTGAAAAGAACCTGAGGCCCCCCGGGAAGCTATGCAGACCGTTTCTCATCTCATGGATGGGCTCATGTTTGGGCACTCTGAACAGCAGCAGCAGCAGGAGGGCGTTGTCAGCGAGGAACACACCGTACCTGCACAGAGTATATGAATTCGAGGACCGGGTGGCTCCTGGCACCGCCATTCCCATCACCACCCGCTACTGCTGCCGCCCCTTTCTTGCCGCCGCCGCCACCACCAGGCCTGTTGCCGTATACCACCGGCAGCAACACGAAGAGGAGTGCCCCGATGGCGAGCACGACAGCGGCGGTGTGGCCGCTAGGAAAGGAGGGCGTGCAGCGTAGGGGAGAGGGACGCGGCCGGGAGAAGCTAGCCTCAAGGACCTCCATGAGAAGGGGATCGTGCTCGATGGGCCCTACACCGAAGATCCAAAGGAACCAGCCCAAAGCGCAAGCCTGCCATGCTAGCGGGTTGTAGCGGCTCTGCGAAGGGCCGACAGGTTTGGGGCCCAAGTAGGCAGCGGTTCCGCGCAGTGTGCATGTCCCCCCGAATGCACGTCCGTGTCTCCGAGGTGCCGCGCGGGCCGCGGGAGCTCTTTCTCCATGCACGCACATTTAACTCGCCCAATAGTAGCCGGTGGGTTGCTTTGTAGGGTACAGCATATAGAATACAGAATGTGCGACATAGTTCCGCAGAGGTATGGCCTTTTTTGAGATGCAGCGCACTTGTTCTCTGCTGTTATGGACATCGATTGTCCATCGTCGGTGTCACATACACAGGTTACTGATGCACATCTACACAGGCCGGCAGGGCTTTCGGCGTGGCATGGGTTTTCTATCGATTCGATTTAAAAACCTATGTTTGACTTACACATGCTCCAACCTTACAAAGGTGACCCAGACTTCGACACTTTGTTGGCCCTCGTTCTGATGACGAGCCATTCCCCTTCCACACAACTTACGATTGCAGTCGCGGTGGTGAAGATCCATCCCACGCTACCAGCAAGTGTCCACCAGTTGCTTAAGATGTTCCCAAAGAGTTGATGCCGGAATCCGGGACTCGTGTTTGACAGCGCGGACTGATGAATAGCCGCATCGAAAGGTTGTAGTAGGTGCAGACTGTTCGGGCTAAATACATCAATGGATATCATGCTGTATATAGTCAGGCTTGCTAAGAATACGAGCGGATGGCTAACTTGGATGCTGAATGCGGTAGCTGGAGGAGTACGGTCCGCGACTAGCTGGGCCGGGTCCGGTGACGGGTCAAATGTATCATTTGATAAAGATGACGTTTAGATTGAAGTTTTGGAAGAGCTGTCTGATTTTGTGGATGCAGCAGATGCAGACCTCATGGCCTGCCAATGCGGTGCCAGCACTCTGCGACCTACGTGTTGCAGACTTAAGCGCTGCATGAATCGATATCTTGACTTCTCGATATTGTTTATGTGACCCTTTCAGGGTTAGCAATTAGCATTGTGCCCTGCTTGCTACTCTGTCCTACGCAGCTAGCGATGAACGAATTGAACCATTGTTGGTTGGGCAACCAGCCAAGACCCAAAGACGCCGTCATGTCGGGTTTCAGGTGTCACAAGTGTGATGCGTCGGAGACCACAGCGCATAATAGTATCACAGAAGTCGAACAAAAATTCATGTGCCCTATGCTAACCTTGCACACGGGACCTTCAGTGGACACGGCCCTACATGGCTAAGGAGAGCGACCAAGCTTTATCAGAGAATATATCCCCTTCTTATTGGGACAACCAGGGAATGTTTCGGCTGTGCAGCTTATACAGGTAGCTTATTTGGCGAGCCCATTAATTCCAAAAGACGTTTAACGAATTCTGTTCCTTTCAAATAAACTTCTAATAAAACTTTTACAAGCAATTTTTTATAGCCACACGCCTTACATAGAGCAGTTTGCGTAGGGTTGCGTAAGCTCCCGGCTTACCGCGCATGGACAGGAGAGGTACACCGAGGACCTAAGGAATGGGCAACATCCACGACCAAATGTGGCCCTGCTGTCATCTTCTGTTGTTAAGCTGATTATACTTTCGGCTGGGTATATTGAATATTCGGCTTGTGTGTTTGCCGTACGAGAAGTCAGGACCAGTCCAACCAGACCGAGGGCGTGTGAACAACAGCATGAAGACCTCTCGTGCTGCGGCTTTTACATGATGATAGCCTGTCAGCATCCGTTCGCTGTGGCGTGCAAGCGACACGGCATCACCCGAGGTTTAAAGAGGCCAATACACACCGCCTGCTTAGCACTTCATGCCCAAGAGCATCAATTTACGCCGTGGCTATGATGCACATATATGAACATAGGTCCCGTGCGGCAAGTGCGCATTAATCATACTGTTCGTATCTTGCATTTTTCATGTTGTCAAGCAACGTTGTGCCTCCGCCCGTGCCGCTGCTCATCCAACATCCGGCTTTAAGGGTTTGGTCCTCCCTGCACATAATTCACACACTACTGCCTGCTTGTCTGTACGTATGTATATCTGTCTGACTGACTTCCCACTAAAGCCCTTTTTGCTGCGTAAGGTCCCCGCGTACAAGTCTATGTCCTCACATCAGAGGACAACGACCTTCTGTGTTTCTGCCTGCCGTTGTCCTAATACCTGCTCAAGAACACCCGACAATAGCACTGCAAGCGCAGCTCGGCCGGCCAATCACGCATTCGGCTCTCACACTCGTCACGCAACCCAAGCTACCCGCCGGGTGTCTAACCCTGGGTGGCACAACACCACGCCACAAACATCGAGCCATTATTTCCCCAAGTTGCAGCCTCGGCCTTGCACTGCGCTACCTGAAAGGCAGGGTTGAATTGCGAACCCAGTTCTTCAGCATCCCTGAAGCGCTACACAGCCCTTCATGCTGCTTATATCAATCAGCCACTGCGGAGCGCCGCGAACCACAACGCAATTTGCCTCTCCCACACCTCATCTTCTCGTTGTCTGCCTTCATACAAAGCTCAGGTTATATGTCTACCCTCCCCCCATCGGGCCGAGCAACGAACAGCGCCGCCAACCAAGCCCAATTCAAAGATGGACGCAGGTAATGAGCAGGAGGTATGTCCCTCTACGCGCATTGCGCATCCGTAGGGATGCATGTTTCCTCCTGTCGGACAAACCTGGAACAGCTCAAGCTATATACTTGCATGACTCTTTCAGCTACCCTTCTTCTTCGCTAGGCAATTCTCCCTCCTCTTCTTCAGACGACTCGTCCCCAGCCTTACGGCTCGATTGCGACTGCATAATCGTCGATTGCACATTCGCCTCGGGCTGGCCCGTCGCCTTCTTGTTCCCTGCAAGCCCCGGCCCCTTTCCGGTCGCCGATCCCCCGCCTCCTCCCCCACCAAACCCGTCATCGAGCTCCTCGGCGATGAGTTGCATGAAGTCTGCCACATACGCCTTGCTGCCGCCGCCCATGTCGTCAGGCTTGGTAGCGCGATTCGATGACTTGCCTCCTTGTCGCGGCCCCCGTGCAAAGTAAGACGCCCCAGCCAGAACACCATAATCTTCATCCGCGCCATCATCCTCGTCGTCATTCGCACGAGGGCTCCTAGAACTGCCCCGGGGCTGCTGCTGATGCTGCTGAGCACGCTGCTGCGACTCGCGATGTTGAGAGAGGTGGGAATGATGGTGCGTGTGCGATGCACGGGCGTTGCCCGAAGGGCCTGCACCGCCGCCATCACTGTCGCTATCCTGACCGCTGCCACCCCGATTGTGAGCATTGCCACCACGCTGTGGGCCGCCCTGACTGGCAGCTGCGGGGCCACTATTGGTAGGGGCGGGCACGCCCAGGAGCGCCAGCATGCGAGCAGAGGCATCAAAGCGGGCGGCACGACGGCTGTTGCCCTCTCCGAGGATGCGGTGGGACGTGTTCCGAACCCAGAGCTGTACCTTGGCAGGCCTGGGAAAGGCAAGGAAAAGCCGCATTTGCAAGTATGTGTGTGTATATACATACCCAAATAAAATAATACAATATACTTGGTTATGGAGTGGCATGGCGACAGAGAGGGACAAATGTCAATCCAATAATATGATTTGACGTATTCTTGTAACGATCGACAATTTTGGAATATGACACATCATTCAATTATGGAAGGCAGGCGCACTTCACGCGACCGGAATCCTGGGGGGCCATCCATAAGCACGAAAGCACCCTGGAGGTCACGACCCGGCTGCTACCAGCTGCTACCAGCTGCCACCAGTGTCGGGTTTCTATGTCAGTCTATGTCAAGACGCATGCAGGTGCCAGCAGGAAAGCCTGTGAAGGCCGCGCAATCCATATAAACAGAATGACGCAGCCCGTACATGATCACAGCCCTTCATCACACGTCTCTTCCAGACACGCACAGGCCCGGAACTTACCGCATTTGCTGCTGCCCCTCGTCTTCTATGTTGGTGAACACGAGGTTCTCCTTTCCGAATATGCTAATCAGGCGGTAGTACGAAGCCTCTGTGGAGGGGTGGCCCCCCGTGCTCTGACCTGGCCCTGCATCCGGGCCCCCAATGGCACTGCCAGCGGAGCCCCCTGCCTCAGACAGGCCGTTTACCGGCGCCTGCACCGGGCCAATGAAAGCGCCCGAGATCCCGGCGCCTGGGTGCGCATGAGGGAGCAACGTCGACGATTGTTCCTGCTGAGACTGCCCTGCTTGGCGGTTGGGTGCCTGTGGGGCCATGGCGATGCTGACGCCCAGGGTTTTCAGGGCGTCCAGGGCCGCCGCCCGTTTGGCATCCTTTTTGGTAGCCCCGTGCCCACTGCCAATCTCCTGGGATGACGGGGAAAGAGGGCAAACGAAGGGATCAAGAAGAATGCGGATGTGTGGAGGGGCTCCACACAGCCAGAGGAACAAAGGGAAATTCTTCCTGGGCTAATAATCAAATTGCAGGGATATTAGCAAGGATAAAGCACTGCATTTCCACCCACCTATTCAAAGCACGAAATTGCCAAACATTTTTGCCATAAATATACGGAACTGCATGATCCCTGACAAGAGGCCGATATATATGTCTCTTTAAGAAGAGACATATATATCACCATTTATTGCTACATGATAGCCATAACCGAACTGGTTCACGAAGCCGAGCAGTGCAAGTGCTTATAATGTACGGTGTGTAAACGCAGTTCCAAACGCAAAAGTCCGAACTGCACATGACTTTCGACATGTCATAGCGCACGTGCGACCCCGAGTGGCCACTTACCTTGCCTCCGTACTGGACGATGAAGCTCCAGCCCGATGTCCCCCCTTCCACGTTTCTGGAGTCCCGATAAAAAAGCTGCATCTTGTTGCGCTGAGAGTGCTCGTTCAGCTTGTTGACGGGATTCTCAATCGGTACCATGGCCGCCGGCTCCACGACAGCAATGCCTTCCTGCGGTGGGCCCGGCGGAGGCCCTGGCGGCGAGGTGCCACTGCCTGTAGGGGGGCCCTGCTGTTGTGACGAGGAAACTTGCCAAGGCGGCAGGCCCCCCGGCAGCACCCCGGGTTGCGTGCCGTTGTCTAGCTGCCCGCCACTTTGCCGAGGTGCCTTCGCAGGCGGCTCTCGGGGGCCAAGGGACGGAGACGGCGGGCGCTTCATGCCGGCGTGCATTGCATGACCGCTGGGCATACTGCCGGCGCCCACTGCTGGCTGTGCCAGCATCATGCCTTGGCCGCCTTGCATGCCCTGACCCTGCGCCAGCCCTGCGCCTGGCCCGCCTACAAACTGCCCACCAGGGAAGTGCATCCCCTGGGACGGCATTCCCTGGGGTTGTTGTTGCTGGGATTGAGGTGGGTGTTGTTGCTGCTGCTGCATGCCTGGCGGCATTTGTACTGGCTGGTGCATTTGCGGGCCGCCAAGCGTTGCACCCATATGAGCCCCTTGGGGCAGTCCCATGCCCCCGTGCTGCCCCATGGAGTTTCCACTTTGCTGCTGCTGCTGCATGCCCATATTCATTCCCAACCCCATGGGAGCCTGTTGTTGCTGCTGTTGCTGCTGCATGTGCTGTTGCGGCATGCCTTGCAATTGCATGTGCATAGGCGGTCCACCTGGCTGCAGCTGCATTGCCACATTCATGCCTGGCCCTGGGCCCTGTGTAGGCATCATCATCATGACCATGGGCATCCCCGCACCTCCCGGCTGCAGTTGCATCATCTGCTGTTGCATGTGGCCACCCTGCGGTGCCCCGGAACCCAACACCCCCATTCCTATGACCGACTGCCCACTGCCCTGACCTCCCTGACCAGGACCGCCCATCACCCCTAAGCCAGGCCCCATCGGTCCCATCATTCCGCCCAACATAGGCAGCATCGACCCCACGCCGCCGTGCCCAGTGCCTGACATGTTGCCGCTCGGCATCTGCATAGGTATCTGCCTTGGCTGACCAGGAGCATGCGGGTGCTGCTGCTGCTGCAGGGGCTGGTGTGGTATACCACCACCGGTACCCATCATGCCCAGCCCATGCGGCCGAATGGGCCCTGAACCTAAGAAGCCTGGTGGTGCGGAGCCTGGAGCAATTATCTGCCCGGGGCCCATAGGGGGTCCGAACATCTGCTGCGCCTGGCCCTGCGGCGGCTGCTGGCCGGGCGGCGGCTGTAAAAGTATTCGCCCATCTTTGATAACGACCTGCATTTGCACAGCCTGTGGCGGTGCTGGCTGTCCCGGCTGGGGCGGCCCCTGGGGTCCCTGAGCACCTTGAAACGCCTGCGGATTGGCCTGAACTTGGGGGAGTGGTCCAGTTAGACCTTGCACGTTTGGCATTCCATGGGGTGCACCCAGGGCGGGATGCGGTGGGGCCCCCGGACGAGGGCCTTGGCCTTGGGCCGACGGTGGGGGGGTGGGGACCCTGCCCGGGGGGGCTTGCGGCAATGGCCGCTGCAATGTCATTGATGAATTGGGACGGGACTGGTTTAGGGCTGGCTCTTGCTGTTGTGGCGGTGGTGGTGGGTACTGGCCCCCGGATGGCGGGTAAGATGGTACCTGCGCTTGCTGCTGTTGTTGCTGTTGCTGCTGCTGTTGTTGCTGCTGTTGTTGTTGCTGTTGTTGTTGCTGTTGTTGTTGCTGTTGTTGTTGCTGCTGCTGTTGCTGCTGCTGTTGTTGTTGCTGTTGTTGTTGCTGTTGTTGTTGTTGTTGTTGCTGCTGCTGTTGTTGTTGTTGTTGCTGTTGTTGTTGTTGCTGTTGTTGTTGCTGTTGTTGTTGTTGCTGTTGTTGTTGTTGTTGTTGTTGCTGCTGTTGTTGTTGCTGGTGTGCGGCTGGAGGCGGCAGAGCTTGAGGTTGAGGACCAGCACCCAACGGCTGCTGCGCGGCAGCTTGCAGCTGCTGAGGCTGCGATGGGGCTTGCGGGCACTGGATTAGCCCTGGTGGTGGCGGTGGCTGTGGTGGCTGTGGTGGCTGTGGGGCTCCTTGCTGTGGGTAGAAGCCATGTGAAGGCACTTGCCGATGCTGCCGAGGCGGTTGCTGCTGCGAGGGAGGATGTTTTGGCTGCAAAGGCAGCTGCTGCGTCGGCCCTTGCCCAAGCAGCTGCTGTTGTTGCAGCTGCTGCTGCAGTGTATGAAGCATTGACGATTGGCTCTGCTGCTGCTGCTGCTGTTGTTGTTGAAACTGTTCCTTCGACATCTGTGGCGGCTGAGGACCTGCTTCGACCCCTTCGCCCGCGCGCGAGTCTTGCCCACTAATGGCAGCTGTAGGCCCGGGGGGCCCCGGCTGTGGCTGTATGACTTGGCTAACCTGTGACGCCTGCTGCTGCTGCTGCGCTGCCGTCTGCCCCTGAGCTTTGTTTTGCTGCTGCAACAGCTCTATCACTTTCGGCACCCCAGTCTCTGGATCCTTAAGAAACTCCTCTATCGTTGCCCGCACTGATGGGACAAGGACCTGGATCTGGCTGATCAGTGCTGCCACCAGAGCGTCACCGGCTTGCTTACGTGCAATTCCTTGCCCAGGCCCGCCTGCACCGCCGCCTATAACCGTGGCCGTTGCTGCAGGCGTTGGGCCAGGCTGTGGAGTCTGCTGCTGCTCTAGCTGCTGATTTTCTTCCCCCATCGCATCTTTCCCTGCGTTTGCCACTCCAGTGTGCGTGTCCTGCTGCATCTGTGACTGCAGCAATCCGGCACCTACAACAGCCCCACGAAGAGACGCTTCAGAGGACGGCACCGTTGCCAGCAACCTCGCAGCTGCAAAGACCGTGCCAATTTCCCTGGCGCCCTCCAAGCCTGTCCCTCGGATTTCTCCGAGACGTGCAGCAGCTGCCGTCTGCTGCGCGTCGACTCCTGCCGCTGCACCGGGCGCAACTGGCGCTGGAGCGGACGCAAGACCAGGGGCAACACCCGTTGCGAATGTCTCCGTTGTTGGTTGCAGCTGTGCCTCCGGCTGCGCCTGCCGCCCTATAGCTTCGACATCCATGGCCTCAATGGTCCATTTGCTATGATCCAGGGAGCCCAACCCGGTACGCCGCTTGGGCGCCTCAGAAGGTTGCTGCGAAGCGGGTGGTCCCAAGACCGTTATGGGTTGGGGGCCCAACCCGGGCGCGGGTGGCTGCAGCACGATGGCCCCGCCGGGACGCTGCGGGTTTCCAGCGCGTTGGGCAGCCGCGGCCGCCTGCACAATCATACGTAAAAGTTAGGACTGGATTGCCAGATAGAGGCGCGCAAACGGCAAGACAGGGTACTTGGGGGCGAAAAGATGCGAGTTTAAGGCTTCCTGTAAGCCACGTAAACATAGGTGCAGCATGGGAGGCATATTACAGCTGTCTCAGGCGGTAGACGTTAACAGAACAGGTCTACGTAAAACTGACGCAGTACGCGCACTCCCCATAAGACATCCGCGAGCCCGCAGACCCCTTCCTGTGTTGAAGGGACATTCAGATTACACGCCCCCCAAGCACGCAACCGCCCCTTATGGCGCACCCTGCGTGCCGCGCGAGGGTCCACCGGCTTTAGGGAAATGCCTTGTAAAGATGCAAGCCCGGGCCCTTGAGCTGCACCCTGCTGAGCAGGCGCCGGGGGCGCCGCCGCTGGGCCCTTAGACAGCATGACATCCGGCCCTGCGCCCGAGGGTACTGTAGTCAGGGGCGCAGAAAGCGTCGGGGCTGCACCCAAGAAACCAACTGCCGGCTGCGGCCCAGGTCGCAACCCCATCCCCCAAAACCCGCCGGCATTTAGCATTGCCCCAACATCAATTTCCGGTGGCGGTGTGGCGTTATTGGGCCGAAACTGCGCCGCGATGGACGCCAGGGTGGGCATCTGGTAGACGCGATTTGCGGCAGCCTGGCAAGGTAGTTCAGACGGAAGGAACTCCTTTAGCAGGTGGGCCTTTTACGAAGCTGCCGGTGTCCAAGATGGCAGGTTGCGCGTTGCCGGTGTGACACGAAATGCAATATTTGCGGATGTTTCACGTAACCGTGGACTCATGTGATTCAGATCCCTACCCAAATGCGGTCCGATCTTGAGCGCCACCTGGAGAAACCAGACTCACTTGCCGCATCTTTCAAGACCATAGCAACCCCCCTTCTGCAACCTCATGACCATAGCACCGCCCCTGGCACGCACACACAGCGAGCTCCCACGCCTCAAAACCCAAACCCGAACTCACGCGCAAGATGCCCGCCACCGTCTTCAAGCCCGGCAGAAGCGTCCCCGGGTTCCGCCGCTGCACCTCTTCCGGCGCGCCGGCCGTTACCAGTTGATCGGCCAACTTGCGCAGGCGCTCATTTATGTCGTAAAATAGCTCCGCACGTAACTGTAGCACAGCGTCACGCATTCGCTTAATCTCATTCTCCGACGCCAGGGCCAGCCGATCGGCGGGCGTGCCAGGACCCGATACCAGGCGCGCCGCTTCGTCCCGGTACCAGTACCACGGAACAACCTGCGCCGGGTGGAGTAGACACGGCCAGTAAGCACTACCAGACGGGAATGAAGCCGAGGACACGAACGGCCGTAAGGCTTTAGTTCCCCGCATCGCAAAGCAGTAATAATGCAGGTCACAAAAGCACGGGTGTTCAATATGCGGCAGATGTTGCGAAGCGCTCCCAGAGAATGCGGCCCTGCCGGGACATAGGTCTCCGCCCCTCCTTCCATTGCCAAGCCCGTCGAACCGAGGATGTCCCTAACCTGCAGTATGCATGATTGAGACGATGTTTCCCACACGTCCAATCGGTCATCCAATATCACCGCCAGCGGCAGAGGTGGATCGTCGTCTTGCAGCTCTGCCCATTCCAACCTCGGATTACCAGCGCTTTCTGCAACACCCAACGACCTGTCACAGGAGTCCGAGAAAAAAACGGGGAATCGTGTACAGAGGGGTTAATGAAAATAGACGGGAAATCCTGTAGCAGGGAGAGACAAGAGCTGTAGGACGGCCTTTCCTGGTCGGCTTCCTTAATTAGTATCGTGTGACGTTTGGAACTGCCTTTCCGGCTGAACCCAGCTAGCTAGGTAGCCATACCCCAGGCGGCCCGTCTACGCATGCAGCCGAATGGAAACCCCTGGTTCAGCCGAAGTTCGTTCCACTGCCAGTATGCCTATTCCCGCTTTTCGCTTCGTACACAAATCCTTCCTTCGGCACCCACTTCAACAGCTGTTTCTTGCGGCCACCGGCTACGTTGATGATGCGCCTCCCCCGGTCTTGTGTGGGTATGATGCTTGCCCGCGTGTCCAGCAGTCGCCAAACCTCCAGCGCGTACTGCCGCTCTGCGGCTGTGCACACGTAAACGTCGAACCTGCCAGGGAAGTCCAGACCGTCTTTACGACGCATGAGCCGTATGTGTGCAGGTGACGCAGACAGTCCTGCGCAGGTAGGTACTGGAATACCTGCTTACCTACCTACTCATACAGACGTCAATGCGTTGGCGCCGCGGCATACAGGCCGTTCGGCCAGCGTCGTGCGTGAAAGCCATCACGCAACGTGCCAGAAGCCGTTCAACAGTTTCTCTGTTGTCATATCATATCATATCTATCATATCATGTCGCGTGTGTGTGTGCATCCCTCGGTACTCGTTGAGCGGGGGCGTCCACCTGGTTTTGGTTAAGACGTTCTGTAACTTAAGAGTTTTTATTAGTGAACGGCAAACCGTGGGTTCCTTTCCCCGGGTCTTTTGCCGCCCCACCCCCTCTGCCCCTTATCGCAGCGTACCTGAGTTTAGGTTTGCCGCTTGGGTCCAGGTCCGCGTCGCCAGCCAGCACAGCTCGCAGCTCCTCCCAAAAGGGCCGCGGACGGAGGATCATGCTGGTCTCCCGCTGCTCCGGTCGAATGCGCGTTAGGATGACAGGGTGCGGCTTGTCCAGCCGGATCACCGGCCGCCTGATTTCCGTGCCATCCTCGAGGCGCGCCAACTCCATTCTGCAAAAAACGATGGCAACGCAATGTAGCGAAGATAAGCAAAGCCATACAGGTTAAGTGCGAGGTTGTCATGGTGCATCTTTAGGTTTGGTCTCCGCGACGTCTTGAGGAGAAGCCTGGACGCCCAGTTGACAAGGCTGACTGATGCAAGGACAGGCTCCCGCGTAATCACCTCCAGGAAAGACCGCTATCGGCACAATACACAGGAATCATAACCTCTTCACGGCAGACTGCCAGGCAAGACATGAGCATTGGAAGCTGCTGTCCCCAAGGAGTGATTGCAAGTCCATTTGGGCCATATGGGTTGGCAGACGCCGGGGCCCCCACAGCGGATACCTCGAATATCTCCTTGCCATGCCTTACCTGGCCTTGTGCGTGACACCGTTGAAAGTGACGGTGCCCGTGTTGGCAAATTGGCGAAGCATCTCCAGGTCGTTAGCAAGCAGTTCCTCCTCCCTGGCGGCGGAGGACTCAGCCCCCCGCAGCCTAGTGGCCTCCTCGCTGTCCTCCGTTACACCCTGGCTGAGAAGATCTCGTAGCTCCGTCGCTTTCAGGCGCCTAACCGGTCAATAGCACGCCCATACGGCGGCACGCGCAAACGGCGGATGTTAGCATTCGACATACCGGCAAAGAGCTGGAGTACGTTAGTGTCTCCGAGGTGCCTCGCCGGCCGGAGGAGCATTTCCTCCACATGCACGCACTTTAGTAGTCTCGCCCAATAGTAGCCGGTGGGTTCCTTTACAGGAACATAGAGCATAAGGTGTGTCCAATGCATAAAATCCTTGGCACCCACGTCCTCAGCGTGGTCGATAGGGTGCATGGCAAGGTTGGCACAGCTGCGGGGATGGACCTCCTCACATCAATGCACGAAGGCGTGTGGAGTTCAAGGAAGACGTTGGCAAAGCAATTGGGTAACAGGAGTGCGGGCACGTTCAATGCATTCCCACGAGCGCGCCTTCCTGTTAGAAGCAACGGCCCCGGTGCTGCCGATACTTATGGGAATTCGGGAAGGGTAAAGATGTTGCGCCCTAAGTCTCCACAAACCTGCACTCACGACACCACTAGTCTGTACGCCGGTTCACAATAGAGCCTGCAACGGCTGTGGCTTGGGCGAAAAAGTGGTATGCCCGTACCTGGTCTTGCGCGCCACTTCGATCTTCGAATCAAGCGTCGACATTGAATTTGCCACCAGTAGTGTTTCGTCCAGGTCAAGGACAACAGCCATTCGACTGTTGTCTAGCATCAGTGACACGGCCGATGCAACGCCAAAATATAGCATGTAACCCCAGAACACCGGGCACTTGGTTCCGTCATCTGTAATGTGGGAAGGCATAGGGTGTGCAGGAAAGACCGAGGCCGCGCTGGACGTATGACCGCCGAGGGCTATACCGGCAAAGCTGCAGCAATGCATTCGTTCCATATGCATTAAGCCCATTTGGACGTGTAAATGCACGCGTCAAGAGACCCCAACGTACACGCCGTTATGTGCCTCATACAAAGCCAACCAGCCACAATGACGCTGCAGGTAGAATTCTGCGAGTGATTGTTGTGGCATGCCGTTTTGTCGGGCTAACTGTGGGTAGTACACGGGCCTCGAGTCCTCTTGCCGACTGTTTCAACAGCACGTGCTCTATGCTGAATGAGAACTTCTTAGGAGTGATCGTCCAGGTTCAGCATGAGCTTCCACTGCTTACCAATATCCCTTGCGTCCCACGGGCCAAACTATCGGATAGATGTCGTGAGCAGGTTAGCTACCGAAATGTACCTGGTACAAGTATGGAAGGGCCAGTAGTCAGGTCAGACGCGCGGGGCCTTAGCCATTTGTCAAACACGGGGGAATGCTACATAATGGGAATATTATGTAGCATCTTCTAAAGATGGATTGCATGATCACCCGAATGGGGAGGCGCCCCTAGGCAACCCCAGATTGCCGCTCACCCGTGCTATGTAGCCACGTCGGAGCTCACTGATTGATGTTGGATTTGGTGTGACAGCAGTAGATAACACCGACTGCAGCATCGCTTCATTTGTCAAAGAGCCTACAAGAATGTCTTAGATTGTAGTTGGACTGACACACTGAAACGCACCTCCAGATCACTCATCCTTTCATGCCGGGTAGAAATATCAATTTATTAATGATGTGTTAATATTTTATCTTGTTCCACGGCTCCGACTGGCAGCTGTCCGGTAGCATGATAAATAGAGACTAAAACAAGCCACAAAATTATAAAATCTCAATTAAAGTTACAAAGCTGGTGTAACCTTTTAAAAACTAGAGGTGGAGGAAAGATGAATTTTGCGCAACTACGAACGCGGAGACGGACAGACGCAAGCCGACAGCTTCCTAGGTATGTGTAAGCGAAAATGCCCCAAAGCTCTGTTCGGGTTAATATGTTTCGCAAGATCGTTTTTATGAATACCTGTGGGTCTCTGAAAAGTGCGGCGACTGGAAAAAAAAGTTAAGCGCTGGGTGATACGACATCATGGAAATGAATGCGACCATACAGCGATTAACGCTGACACACTAGACGCATCATATGAAAATACAATATATTCTTAGTGAATTCCTCCGTTTGGAGTGCCTGCAAAGCAGTGTTCATGGGTCTGTTCCTCCGTACGCATTTGAGGTGATGCCGAAAAGACACTCAGTTCGATTAGGAAGAACGTTGCGCGATAGATTCCAAGTGACTTTGCAAGGTACGCATCACGTGTCTTATCTGTGGGTATTGTTGCGACGTACACGTAGGGGTTCCCGCCGTGCTCGCCATTACAAAATATCGCACATTTGAGGATTGCCGAGCCCAAGTGGTTAACCGGAAATTACTCGACTGTGCCTTGAAAAGCCCACGTTTCAGCCCACAACCTGCCGCAGAAAGCTTCGCTCCAGCTGTCGTTGCACCACGTAGCAGTAACCAACGCACATGCCCCCGCTTTATAATCTTCGTTGCACCTTACGAGCACTTATTATGGGGCCTGCTTACAAGTTTCTCAGGATTGACAAGGACACACGTGAACCTCATCGTAATGTAAATAAAACATGTGGTCAGACCGCGCACCGGTGCCGCCAACCCTTGAAAGTGATCCTGGATGGCTGATTCTCTGGATTAATCACGCACACCAAACGCCCAGAACGCCACTGTCCACACACCGCGTATTTAGACAGGCATCATCTGTTACATAACCACCAACCAGCCGAACAGAAAAACCCACCATTGAGATGAAACACATGTGAGCACAAGCCCGCCAGTGCAAACAAGGGGAATGAAAGCACGATTAACCTAAATACAACAAACGAAGACCACTCCTACAATTGATAAAAGAGAAATGGAAGAATATGCCACGCACACAACAAGCTCACTCCATATGACTCACATTCCTACAGCACCTCATGTATTGGTAGCTTGATTAGGTGCTTCTCATCATTGCACTTGCCTCAATAACTGACGTACGCACATAAAATCGATCTCCCGCCCGGCGCACTATGGATATTTAATTCATGTCCGCATGTACGCATGAACGCATGAACACACACAGAGGTCGTTCCCTCGTTCCAACCATTCCATCTCCCGCCTGGCGCTTCCCAGTACAGCACATTATTAATATTTAAATCTTTGTACGCATGTACAAACGCGCACGCAGTTATTTCCCTTGTTTCACCCCTCCCACCATCTCCCGACTGGCACCACCCAGTACGGCACTCTACGGCGTAATCAATTGTTGTGCGCACGTACATATACACACACGCAGGAAGTTCCCTCGTATCACCCCCTCAATATCCTGCACGGCATTGCCTACGCAGCACATTTTGGGGTAGGTCCTAATTGTCAGCCATGCTGTCCCACTGTCCACAAACAGCGATGCTAAAACAACCCGTCACCAAATCCCAACAAAGTTGGCAGAGAAACAGACCGAAATGAAGGCAGAAATAAATAAGGCACATCTCAGTTACGAAAGACATAAAGACAATTCACAGCTATTGATAAGAAAACAGGCAAGCCAACACACAATTACGGGCAGGTTAGGGACTAACAGCAAGATTCATATATAATAGGGCATCAAACCTTCCATCTTGATAGCAACCTATAGCACCGCCTCTCGCCTGTTACTTCTCCTCCTGCCTCAAGGCAGTACATACGTACAGCACCTTCCACCTGCTCATCTGTGTACCTGCGGTCCGCCTCCCACTCCTAGCTAATAAGTCCATAAAGCACCACAAAAACCTGTGTGTGTGTGTACGTCGGTCGCTACTGTGGACACATGGCACTGCCAAGCCCCTCCAAATCATTCATGTGTATGGTACGGCGGCCTGCTCCTAGTTTGCAATTCGCCTGCTCATGGTCCTACCCACCCACTCTGGCCCCAAAGTGGGATGGCTGGGTGGTACATGAAGGGGCCCATCAGGAGTCGGGGCCCGCTGGAGGATGAAGAGAGCCCTGGTGCAGCACTGGGGGTGTCATTGGCACTTCCCATAAATAAATATAGACAGTCGGGGATCAATCGATGCAGACCAGGCTAGTCCACATCACGCAGCTTGCTCTATGAGCTACTTCTGTCACCTATGAATCCTTACCTTCTGGATGTATCAATCGCATATCTTGGCTATAGCCTACAAGCCCACTTTTCCAATCTACCTCGCTCCTCCTAAGTGTAATCCGCTCCGTCAGGATCCCGCTGGGATTCACGGCAACATGCCATGTGCAATCCTGTTCGCCATGGAGCTCATTGGAAAACCTTCCCACCCTGCAAACCCAACTCTGGTGAGGATAGTTGCCGAACCAGGCCCAGCTCATCATACAATCACCCCTTCTATTAAGAATTCGGCCCAATGACCGCCTTTGAGCTCGGGACCCAAGCCAGCTGCCGAGTGACACGCTGTCATGGACGTCAGCTGCGGTTTGGCGCCATCCCGCTCTGCCCGCAGCTCACGATGCCACCTTGCCGCAGATGTGCACGCTATGCGCACCGCCGCCTGCACTTGCTAATCTCGGAATTCTTGATCACCAGAACTACCTGCGGTCACGTGCATAGGGCATGGAGTTCAGTTCATGATATCAGAAAAAGTGTGGCTGCCGGCAGCTGACCAAAAGCCGACTGCATATCGGTATCAGGTGTGAAGTAACATCATATACAGGGTGATACATAGCATAGCTAGGGATATTTGCACTGCTGTCAGTATGGACCGTGCACGCCTTTGATATTATTCGTATATATGTACACAAACATCCCTCCTGCCTTACACGTACAGGAAAACATAAATAAGCAACAAACATATGCATGCGTGCGTTTGTAAATGCACGTGCCAGCAAGATACATATATATACATATACATATACATATAAACATAAATATACCGTACCGATCTATCATGTACCGACCTGAAGATCCGCCTTCTCTTTCTCGGCCAGCTTCATCAGTTGTTTATAGACCGGCTTGACTTCCTCCAGGACACGGACCTTCTTCTCCAGGAACTTCATGCGCTCCGCTGGTGTGTTGGTGAGGGCTGCTGCCACGGCAGCAGCATAATAGTTGGCAGGGGCCGCCTCCACTGCCTGCAGCTGCTGGTGCACCTCCGCCGCCCTCTCTGCAGCGGCCACATACATGTTGGCCCCACGGCTAGAATCAATGGCTGCTGCGCTCTGCTGTTGCTGCTGATGTGCAACTTGCACTTGAAGTGCGCACAGTATCTCTGTTAACTTGACGACCTCGTCCTGCGCTGTTAGTGTCTCCTTGTATTGACAAGTTAAGCTGGTCTTCAATGCCGCCATGCATTCCTGCAGCCTCACCACCTGCCGCCGCAGATCCTGCATCTCCTTCTGATAAGCACCTGCCTCTACACTCGGCTCCTTGGCCTGCATGCCGCGAATAAAGGCATTTCACTCGTCCAAGCATTCCCATCGAACACGATCTAACAACAAATAAACGACCCAAATAAACCAAATAAATGCTTCAGACACGTTGGTGTGATGCTCGTTACTACTACATCAAACCATGCACAAGCAATGTTCGCTAAAAGAAGTCAACGGTGTACGTACACGTGTGGACAACACAGTAACGCACAGACTTCTGTCCGCACCGTGTCGTACCGTACCATGTCAAGTGCAAGCATGTCCAAACAGACACCTAGAAACCAGATAGCTGGGCGTGCACACATAAGGTGTGACACACGTGCATTTTTGATAAGCTAGCGCATGTCAGCTTGATGCAAGTGAACCGCGTGCCGGTTGGTCATTCACATCCTCACCTCGACCTCCTGCTGCCGCTTCTGGCGCAGCACCTCCACCTCTGACGAAGCGGCACACAGCTCAACCTCCAGGCCTCCGGCCTGAAGCTCTGAGTATGAGTCGAGGATGCCGCGGCGGCAGTGGCAGCCGCCTCTTGTGCATCATCAAGCCACTGCTGCAGCTGCACCATCTCCACTCGCTCTGCCTGCAGAGCGCGCTGCAATGCTGCCGTCAATGCCTTGGCAGCGTTGTCTGGTGCATGGTGTCTGGCTATCTGGGCCTGCAGGCGTTGGAAATCCGTATCCAGCTTCTGTGACCACGACGCAGCAGATGGGCGAAACGTTATACAATCCTGCACTTTATCATCAATGAATACATCAATCAACATTCGTATGCATGCATCATACACACGCACACGTACAGCATGCAAAACCTCCACTCCCACTTGAGTTTCTCCTGCACCATATCCGAAGTGACGTCAGATACAAGCTGCATCACGACCGCCAACTGCTGCTGTCGTTCACGATCCCTCTCCTCAACCCAAAGCACATGGGATTGGGACTTGGCTTCCGCGTCCCGGAGTTCCTCCTCCTTCTCCTTCAGCTGCTGCCGCAGCCCCTCCATCTTCTGCTGCAGCCCCTCCATCTGCTGCTTGCTGGCCTCAATCGCTTCCTCTGCTGTCAGCTGGAGCGTTGTGTTGACCAGCTGCAGAGAGGCCACCTCATCCTCCAGGTTCAAGTTCTCCCTCCACGCAAAAATAAGGCACTTTTCGAACCAGGGCAGGTCAACCTGGTATGGATGCACGGAGCGGAGTGCGAAGAGAAGGGCTGCTAGGGATGGGAGCAGACACACTGTGACCAAGCGAGCAACTACATTAGGAGCGTTCTGTTGAGGAGGCATGGGGGATGCATGTGCAGACAGCAGGCGGTCTCGGAATGATACACGGCCAATGCCCCGGGAGAAAACATCGTCACCCAATCCACCTTGGACCCGCCATACATGCACCTCCGCACACCTTGGCTACCCGCGTCAAGTGCTTCGCCTGATGGGGCCCCAGCGAAATTGTGGGACGCACCCGTACCGGACCCATTGCCTGACGACAGGGGGAGGGAAGGAAAGAGCAAGCAGTGCACGTGAGGACGGGAACCGACAAATCAGCAGCCTACGAATAATAGGATGCGCAGACGTTAGTCATCATGAAGGAAAGGTGCGCTCACAAATGAATAAGGAATAATACTACATACACGCAACAGAGTCCCAAAGAATTGCCCAAGCTCATCATAGCCGGGCGGCATTGCAAACCCTGCCTATCTAGCTAACCTGCTGGGCAGCCTAGGCAAGTAAGGAACACAGAACCCCGCAGCAGCAAAGTGCGATCGAAACGTCGAAGAATGCCACAAACAACCGAGCTAAGCGGAGCATGTCAAGAAGTCATTCCATTCCGCTCGACGCGCCTAGCATGCACCTCAGCGCGCGCGAGCCACAAAGCAGATGCATGTCTAAAAGCTTCAGATGACTTTTACCCTGCGCAAGTCCCTTACCTCGAGTTGGAAGCTGTGAGTTCAGGTATCAGACTTGCCCGTTGGCACGTTGGTGTCGCCGGTTGCTGTAAAGCACCACGAATTCAATACCCTGAAAATCACATCACATTAAGCTACGTTAAGGACATTTGCACTGCCAAGCTTTTCACACAGTGGACTTCGCACGCCAACAGCATCGAGCAGCCATCTCGCCCCGGCGCCTCGTAATTTTACGCAAGGCCCGCGCATGTCAATAAGCATAGTCAGATGTGATGGAACGTCAACCCTACAAGCCGAAACATACATATGGACATACCCCAACAATCAACCTGCCCATCACGCTGCACAAAGGACCCACCTGGACACCAGAAACCATATGAAAGAGCATCAGACGAAGGGGCAGTACATTTACCTCAAACGCGGACGCGTGGACGCGACGACCTCTCAACTAGTAAAGTCAAGCGAGCTGTTGGCTTCGTAGGCTATGAAGCACCACGAAAGCGGCAACTACAAAACAGTACATACAGAGTAATGTTACTGGCTTCAAAACTTGCACGCAGGCAATAACGTATGTAGGAAACAGGAGCGAGTCCAAGACATGGCACGATCGAAGTACACAGACGCAAGGCTCTGCCGAACAGCAAGAGCACTATGCACAACACTATCCAGTTACCTCAGGATGGATGCCGCCGCAACCTATACCTAAAGAGTACTCTAACGTCAGAACGGGTCAGCTGTACAGGAAGCTCGTGAACGCAGTAATCCGAGGATGATGCGTTCATAAAAAGCTATACTTTTGACAGGCTATCGCAGTATTGCACAGACTGTGTGGCACAGTGGGCTCTTATAGCAGATTCCTGCTGGGCGAAATGCGGTACATCAGTGTACAGCAGTCGGTTCATAACGGTCAAGTCAGATGGAGCTTCACACGTTCCCGGTTCGCACAAAAGGGTTATGGTTTGGCATGTTTTCATCGCGGGGCCATGCTTTGAAAAGTCAAACAGAATCCCTTGCCTATAAATATTGCTCCGTATATTTGATTGTGCGCATGACTTTGTCGACCCTTTGAGCTATTAAGGAGATGGGGACTATTGCGCAGGTGTGACTCATTCCTTGGGTGCATTAGTGTCCCCAAAAGCCACGGCCTATGCTACGCGACGGCTGTATACGGGGCGATCCGCTGATGCCCTTGCCCTCCCCAGCGCATTTCCAGTCCTAACTCCTTCCCGAAGCAGGGTGGGAACGTGCGCATAGCGAAATGCGTCAGAGGCGCGGGCCAGACACGCTGCCCTTACATCGTAACCCTTATCGGCAGCAGCCACATATCATTTTTCATACGTATGAGCTTAATTTCCCAATTTTCGATTGCCTTTCCGGCAACTAGCTTCCCCTCTCCCCCCGTGGACTCTCGTCAACAACTGCTACTGCCATGCGGTCGAACAGCCACGCACCCCATTCCCCCAAGCGTCAGCCTGGCAGACAAGCAACGGTGTTCACTTTTATTGTCTGCGGTTTTTCCCAACGCCGTCACCGACCAAGCGCTCTGTCGCCTTTGCTAGTCCCGAGACCAGCGCAACACTTAGCGCCCCGCCTGCTAGCGTGTCACTGAGCCAGTGTGCGTCTACACCCAAGCGTCCCACGGCGGTAGTCACTGCGGATAGGGCCCATAAGCCCCAGGAACCCTGCGTTCACGAATATATAATATTGGTGAGAGATGGCGCATTTCAGCGCTGTTGTAATCCGGAAAGTGGAACAGGACGGACGGACGGAAGGAACGGCGGGGCGGGGCGGTGTGCGTTTCTTTAAGGTAGGGCATGGAAGGACAAAGCCGAAGCCTTGAACGCTGTACGTTGTGACTTGCAGAGAGACGGAGGGGAAGGGTGGGAGCGACGGAGCAAAGGAGGGAGGGAGCGAGGGAGGGAGAGAGGGACGGATGATGGGACGGGCGGACGGACGGACAGAGGGAGGGAGGGAGGGAGGGAATGAGGGAGCGAGGGGATGCCGCAAGCGAGACGACTGCTTCGCAAACCAGATTGACAGACGCTCGGCCTCTCCCTGCGTCTGAAAAGAACCTGAGGCCCCCCGGGAAGCTATGCAGACCGTTTCTCATCTCATGGATGGGCTCATGTTTGGGCACTCTGAACAGCAGCAGCAGCAGGAGGGCGTTGTCAGCGAGGAACACACCGTACCTGCACAGAGTATATGAATTCGAGGACCGGGTGGCTCCTGGCACCGCCATTCCCATCACCACCCGCTACTGCTGCCGCCCCTTTCTTGCCGCCGCCGCCACCACCAGGCCTGTTGCCGTATACCACCGGCAGCAACACGAAGAGGAGTGCCCCGATGGCGAGCACGACAGCGGCGGTGTGGCCGCTAGGAAAGGAGGGCGTGCAGCGTAGGGGAGAGGGACGCGGCCGGGAGAAGCTAGCCTCAAGGACCTCCATGAGAAGGGGATCGTGCTCGATGGGCCCTACACCGAAGATCCAAAGGAACCAGCCCAAAGCGCAAGCCTGCCATGCTAGCGGGTTGTAGCGGCTCTGCGAAGGGCCGACAGGTTTGGGGCCCAAGTAGGCAGCGGTTCCGCGCAGTGTGCATGTCCCCCCGAATGCACGTCCGTGTCTCCGAGGTGCCGCGCGGGCCGCGGGAGCTCTTTCTCCATGCACGCACATTTAACTCGCCCAATAGTAGCCGGTGGGTTGCTTTGTAGGGTACAGCATATAGAATACAGAATGTGCGACATAGTTCCGCAGAGGTATGGCCTTTTTTGAGATGCAGCGCACTTGTTCTCTGCTGTTATGGACATCGATTGTCCATCGTCGGTGTCACATACACAGGTTACTGATGCACATCTACACAGGCCGGCAGGGCTTTCGGCGTGGCATGGGTTTTCTATCGATTCGATTTAAAAACCTATGTTTGACTTACACATGCTCCAACCTTACAAAGGTGACCCAGACTTCGACACTTTGTTGGCCCTCGTTCTGATGACGAGCCATTCCCCTTCCACACAACTTACGATTGCAGTCGCGGTGGTGAAGATCCATCCCACGCTACCAGCAAGTGTCCACCAGTTGCTTAAGATGTTCCCAAAGAGTTGATGCCGGAATCCGGGACTCGTGTTTGACAGCGCGGACTGATGAATAGCCGCATCGAAAGGTTGTAGTAGGTGCAGACTGTTCGGGCTAAATACATCAATGGATATCATGCTGTATATAGTCAGGCTTGCTAAGAATACGAGCGGATGGCTAACTTGGATGCTGAATGCGGTAGCTGGAGGAGTACGGTCCGCGACTAGCTGGGCCGGGTCCGGTGACGGGTCAAATGTATCATTTGATAAAGATGACGTTTAGATTGAAGTTTTGGAAGAGCTGTCTGATTTTGTGGATGCAGCAGATGCAGACCTCATGGCCTGCCAATGCGGTGCCAGCACTCTGCGACCTACGTGTTGCAGACTTAAGCGCTGCATGAATCGATATCTTGACTTCTCGATATTGTTTATGTGACCCTTTCAGGGTTAGCAATTAGCATTGTGCCCTGCTTGCTACTCTGTCCTACGCAGCTAGCGATGAACGAATTGAACCATTGTTGGTTGGGCAACCAGCCAAGACCCAAAGACGCCGTCATGTCGGGTTTCAGGTGTCACAAGTGTGATGCGTCGGAGACCACAGCGCATAATAGTATCACAGAAGTCGAACAAAAATTCATGTGCCCTATGCTAACCTTGCACACGGGACCTTCAGTGGACACGGCCCTACATGGCTAAGGAGAGCGACCAAGCTTTATCAGAGAATATATCCCCTTCTTATTGGGACAACCAGGGAATGTTTCGGCTGTGCAGCTTATACAGGTAGCTTATTTGGCGAGCCCATTAATTCCAAAAGACGTTTAACGAATTCTGTTCCTTTCAAATAAACTTCTAATAAAACTTTTACAAGCAATTTTTTATAGCCACACGCCTTACATAGAGCAGTTTGCGTAGGGTTGCGTAAGCTCCCGGCTTACCGCGCATGGACAGGAGAGGTACACCGAGGACCTAAGGAATGGGCAACATCCACGACCAAATGTGGCCCTGCTGTCATCTTCTGTTGTTAAGCTGATTATACTTTCGGCTGGGTATATTGAATATTCGGCTTGTGTGTTTGCCGTACGAGAAGTCAGGACCAGTCCAACCAGACCGAGGGCGTGTGAACAACAGCATGAAGACCTCTCGTGCTGCGGCTTTTACATGATGATAGCCTGTCAGCATCCGTTCGCTGTGGCGTGCAAGCGACACGGCATCACCCGAGGTTTAAAGAGGCCAATACACACCGCCTGCTTAGCACTTCATGCCCAAGAGCATCAATTTACGCCGTGGCTATGATGCACATATATGAACATAGGTCCCGTGCGGCAAGTGCGCATTAATCATACTGTTCGTATCTTGCATTTTTCATGTTGTCAAGCAACGTTGTGCCTCCGCCCGTGCCGCTGCTCATCCAACATCCGGCTTTAAGGGTTTGGTCCTCCCTGCACATAATTCACACACTACTGCCTGCTTGTCTGTACGTATGTATATCTGTCTGACTGACTTCCCACTAAAGCCCTTTTTGCTGCGTAAGGTCCCCGCGTACAAGTCTATGTCCTCACATCAGAGGACAACGACCTTCTGTGTTTCTGCCTGCCGTTGTCCTAATACCTGCTCAAGAACACCCGACAATAGCACTGCAAGCGCAGCTCGGCCGGCCAATCACGCATTCGGCTCTCACACTCGTCACGCAACCCAAGCTACCCGCCGGGTGTCTAACCCTGGGTGGCACAACACCACGCCACAAACATCGAGCCATTATTTCCCCAAGTTGCAGCCTCGGCCTTGCACTGCGCTACCTGAAAGGCAGGGTTGAATTGCGAACCCAGTTCTTCAGCATCCCTGAAGCGCTACACAGCCCTTCATGCTGCTTATATCAATCAGCCACTGCGGAGCGCCGCGAACCACAACGCAATTTGCCTCTCCCACACCTCATCTTCTCGTTGTCTGCCTTCATACAAAGCTCAGGTTATATGTCTACCCTCCCCCCATCGGGCCGAGCAACGAACAGCGCCGCCAACCAAGCCCAATTCAAAGATGGACGCAGGTAATGAGCAGGAGGTATGTCCCTCTACGCGCATTGCGCATCCGTAGGGATGCATGTTTCCTCCTGTCGGACAAACCTGGAACAGCTCAAGCTATATACTTGCATGACTCTTTCAGCTACCCTTCTTCTTCGCTAGGCAATTCTCCCTCCTCTTCTTCAGACGACTCGTCCCCAGCCTTACGGCTCGATTGCGACTGCATAATCGTCGATTGCACATTCGCCTCGGGCTGGCCCGTCGCCTTCTTGTTCCCTGCAAGCCCCGGCCCCTTTCCGGTCGCCGATCCCCCGCCTCCTCCCCCACCAAACCCGTCATCGAGCTCCTCGGCGATGAGTTGCATGAAGTCTGCCACATACGCCTTGCTGCCGCCGCCCATGTCGTCAGGCTTGGTAGCGCGATTCGATGACTTGCCTCCTTGTCGCGGCCCCCGTGCAAAGTAAGACGCCCCAGCCAGAACACCATAATCTTCATCCGCGCCATCATCCTCGTCGTCATTCGCACGAGGGCTCCTAGAACTGCCCCGGGGCTGCTGCTGATGCTGCTGAGCACGCTGCTGCGACTCGCGATGTTGAGAGAGGTGGGAATGATGGTGCGTGTGCGATGCACGGGCGTTGCCCGAAGGGCCTGCACCGCCGCCATCACTGTCGCTATCCTGACCGCTGCCACCCCGATTGTGAGCATTGCCACCACGCTGTGGGCCGCCCTGACTGGCAGCTGCGGGGCCACTATTGGTAGGGGCGGGCACGCCCAGGAGCGCCAGCATGCGAGCAGAGGCATCAAAGCGGGCGGCACGACGGCTGTTGCCCTCTCCGAGGATGCGGTGGGACGTGTTCCGAACCCAGAGCTGTACCTTGGCAGGCCTGGGAAAGGCAAGGAAAAGCCGCATTTGCAAGTATGTGTGTGTATATACATACCCAAATAAAATAATACAATATACTTGGTTATGGAGTGGCATGGCGACAGAGAGGGACAAATGTCAATCCAATAATATGATTTGACGTATTCTTGTAACGATCGACAATTTTGGAATATGACACATCATTCAATTATGGAAGGCAGGCGCACTTCACGCGACCGGAATCCTGGGGGGCCATCCATAAGCACGAAAGCACCCTGGAGGTCACGACCCGGCTGCTACCAGCTGCTACCAGCTGCCACCAGTGTCGGGTTTCTATGTCAGTCTATGTCAAGACGCATGCAGGTGCCAGCAGGAAAGCCTGTGAAGGCCGCGCAATCCATATAAACAGAATGACGCAGCCCGTACATGATCACAGCCCTTCATCACACGTCTCTTCCAGACACGCACAGGCCCGGAACTTACCGCATTTGCTGCTGCCCCTCGTCTTCTATGTTGGTGAACACGAGGTTCTCCTTTCCGAATATGCTAATCAGGCGGTAGTACGAAGCCTCTGTGGAGGGGTGGCCCCCCGTGCTCTGACCTGGCCCTGCATCCGGGCCCCCAATGGCACTGCCAGCGGAGCCCCCTGCCTCAGACAGGCCGTTTACCGGCGCCTGCACCGGGCCAATGAAAGCGCCCGAGATCCCGGCGCCTGGGTGCGCATGAGGGAGCAACGTCGACGATTGTTCCTGCTGAGACTGCCCTGCTTGGCGGTTGGGTGCCTGTGGGGCCATGGCGATGCTGACGCCCAGGGTTTTCAGGGCGTCCAGGGCCGCCGCCCGTTTGGCATCCTTTTTGGTAGCCCCGTGCCCACTGCCAATCTCCTGGGATGACGGGGAAAGAGGGCAAACGAAGGGATCAAGAAGAATGCGGATGTGTGGAGGGGCTCCACACAGCCAGAGGAACAAAGGGAAATTCTTCCTGGGCTAATAATCAAATTGCAGGGATATTAGCAAGGATAAAGCACTGCATTTCCACCCACCTATTCAAAGCACGAAATTGCCAAACATTTTTGCCATAAATATACGGAACTGCATGATCCCTGACAAGAGGCCGATATATATGTCTCTTTAAGAAGAGACATATATATCACCATTTATTGCTACATGATAGCCATAACCGAACTGGTTCACGAAGCCGAGCAGTGCAAGTGCTTATAATGTACGGTGTGTAAACGCAGTTCCAAACGCAAAAGTCCGAACTGCACATGACTTTCGACATGTCATAGCGCACGTGCGACCCCGAGTGGCCACTTACCTTGCCTCCGTACTGGACGATGAAGCTCCAGCCCGATGTCCCCCCTTCCACGTTTCTGGAGTCCCGATAAAAAAGCTGCATCTTGTTGCGCTGAGAGTGCTCGTTCAGCTTGTTGACGGGATTCTCAATCGGTACCATGGCCGCCGGCTCCACGACAGCAATGCCTTCCTGCGGTGGGCCCGGCGGAGGCCCTGGCGGCGAGGTGCCACTGCCTGTAGGGGGGCCCTGCTGTTGTGACGAGGAAACTTGCCAAGGCGGCAGGCCCCCCGGCAGCACCCCGGGTTGCGTGCCGTTGTCTAGCTGCCCGCCACTTTGCCGAGGTGCCTTCGCAGGCGGCTCTCGGGGGCCAAGGGACGGAGACGGCGGGCGCTTCATGCCGGCGTGCATTGCATGACCGCTGGGCATACTGCCGGCGCCCACTGCTGGCTGTGCCAGCATCATGCCTTGGCCGCCTTGCATGCCCTGACCCTGCGCCAGCCCTGCGCCTGGCCCGCCTACAAACTGCCCACCAGGGAAGTGCATCCCCTGGGACGGCATTCCCTGGGGTTGTTGTTGCTGGGATTGAGGTGGGTGTTGTTGCTGCTGCTGCATGCCTGGCGGCATTTGTACTGGCTGGTGCATTTGCGGGCCGCCAAGCGTTGCACCCATATGAGCCCCTTGGGGCAGTCCCATGCCCCCGTGCTGCCCCATGGAGTTTCCACTTTGCTGCTGCTGCTGCATGCCCATATTCATTCCCAACCCCATGGGAGCCTGTTGTTGCTGCTGTTGCTGCTGCATGTGCTGTTGCGGCATGCCTTGCAATTGCATGTGCATAGGCGGTCCACCTGGCTGCAGCTGCATTGCCACATTCATGCCTGGCCCTGGGCCCTGTGTAGGCATCATCATCATGACCATGGGCATCCCCGCACCTCCCGGCTGCAGTTGCATCATCTGCTGTTGCATGTGGCCACCCTGCGGTGCCCCGGAACCCAACACCCCCATTCCTATGACCGACTGCCCACTGCCCTGACCTCCCTGACCAGGACCGCCCATCACCCCTAAGCCAGGCCCCATCGGTCCCATCATTCCGCCCAACATAGGCAGCATCGACCCCACGCCGCCGTGCCCAGTGCCTGACATGTTGCCGCTCGGCATCTGCATAGGTATCTGCCTTGGCTGACCAGGAGCATGCGGGTGCTGCTGCTGCTGCAGGGGCTGGTGTGGTATACCACCACCGGTACCCATCATGCCCAGCCCATGCGGCCGAATGGGCCCTGAACCTAAGAAGCCTGGTGGTGCGGAGCCTGGAGCAATTATCTGCCCGGGGCCCATAGGGGGTCCGAACATCTGCTGCGCCTGGCCCTGCGGCGGCTGCTGGCCGGGCGGCGGCTGTAAAAGTATTCGCCCATCTTTGATAACGACCTGCATTTGCACAGCCTGTGGCGGTGCTGGCTGTCCCGGCTGGGGCGGCCCCTGGGGTCCCTGAGCACCTTGAAACGCCTGCGGATTGGCCTGAACTTGGGGGAGTGGTCCAGTTAGACCTTGCACGTTTGGCATTCCATGGGGTGCACCCAGGGCGGGATGCGGTGGGGCCCCCGGACGAGGGCCTTGGCCTTGGGCCGACGGTGGGGGGGTGGGGACCCTGCCCGGGGGGGCTTGCGGCAATGGCCGCTGCAATGTCATTGATGAATTGGGACGGGACTGGTTTAGGGCTGGCTCTTGCTGTTGTGGCGGTGGTGGTGGGTACTGGCCCCCGGATGGCGGGTAAGATGGTACCTGCGCTTGCTGCTGTTGTTGCTGTTGCTGCTGCTGTTGTTGCTGCTGTTGTTGTTGCTGTTGTTGTTGCTGTTGTTGTTGCTGTTGTTGTTGCTGCTGCTGTTGCTGCTGCTGTTGTTGTTGCTGTTGTTGTTGCTGTTGTTGTTGTTGTTGTTGCTGCTGCTGTTGTTGTTGTTGTTGCTGTTGTTGTTGTTGCTGTTGTTGTTGCTGTTGTTGTTGTTGCTGTTGTTGTTGTTGTTGTTGTTGCTGCTGTTGTTGTTGCTGGTGTGCGGCTGGAGGCGGCAGAGCTTGAGGTTGAGGACCAGCACCCAACGGCTGCTGCGCGGCAGCTTGCAGCTGCTGAGGCTGCGATGGGGCTTGCGGGCACTGGATTAGCCCTGGTGGTGGCGGTGGCTGTGGTGGCTGTGGTGGCTGTGGGGCTCCTTGCTGTGGGTAGAAGCCATGTGAAGGCACTTGCCGATGCTGCCGAGGCGGTTGCTGCTGCGAGGGAGGATGTTTTGGCTGCAAAGGCAGCTGCTGCGTCGGCCCTTGCCCAAGCAGCTGCTGTTGTTGCAGCTGCTGCTGCAGTGTATGAAGCATTGACGATTGGCTCTGCTGCTGCTGCTGCTGTTGTTGTTGAAACTGTTCCTTCGACATCTGTGGCGGCTGAGGACCTGCTTCGACCCCTTCGCCCGCGCGCGAGTCTTGCCCACTAATGGCAGCTGTAGGCCCGGGGGGCCCCGGCTGTGGCTGTATGACTTGGCTAACCTGTGACGCCTGCTGCTGCTGCTGCGCTGCCGTCTGCCCCTGAGCTTTGTTTTGCTGCTGCAACAGCTCTATCACTTTCGGCACCCCAGTCTCTGGATCCTTAAGAAACTCCTCTATCGTTGCCCGCACTGATGGGACAAGGACCTGGATCTGGCTGATCAGTGCTGCCACCAGAGCGTCACCGGCTTGCTTACGTGCAATTCCTTGCCCAGGCCCGCCTGCACCGCCGCCTATAACCGTGGCCGTTGCTGCAGGCGTTGGGCCAGGCTGTGGAGTCTGCTGCTGCTCTAGCTGCTGATTTTCTTCCCCCATCGCATCTTTCCCTGCGTTTGCCACTCCAGTGTGCGTGTCCTGCTGCATCTGTGACTGCAGCAATCCGGCACCTACAACAGCCCCACGAAGAGACGCTTCAGAGGACGGCACCGTTGCCAGCAACCTCGCAGCTGCAAAGACCGTGCCAATTTCCCTGGCGCCCTCCAAGCCTGTCCCTCGGATTTCTCCGAGACGTGCAGCAGCTGCCGTCTGCTGCGCGTCGACTCCTGCCGCTGCACCGGGCGCAACTGGCGCTGGAGCGGACGCAAGACCAGGGGCAACACCCGTTGCGAATGTCTCCGTTGTTGGTTGCAGCTGTGCCTCCGGCTGCGCCTGCCGCCCTATAGCTTCGACATCCATGGCCTCAATGGTCCATTTGCTATGATCCAGGGAGCCCAACCCGGTACGCCGCTTGGGCGCCTCAGAAGGTTGCTGCGAAGCGGGTGGTCCCAAGACCGTTATGGGTTGGGGGCCCAACCCGGGCGCGGGTGGCTGCAGCACGATGGCCCCGCCGGGACGCTGCGGGTTTCCAGCGCGTTGGGCAGCCGCGGCCGCCTGCACAATCATACGTAAAAGTTAGGACTGGATTGCCAGATAGAGGCGCGCAAACGGCAAGACAGGGTACTTGGGGGCGAAAAGATGCGAGTTTAAGGCTTCCTGTAAGCCACGTAAACATAGGTGCAGCATGGGAGGCATATTACAGCTGTCTCAGGCGGTAGACGTTAACAGAACAGGTCTACGTAAAACTGACGCAGTACGCGCACTCCCCATAAGACATCCGCGAGCCCGCAGACCCCTTCCTGTGTTGAAGGGACATTCAGATTACACGCCCCCCAAGCACGCAACCGCCCCTTATGGCGCACCCTGCGTGCCGCGCGAGGGTCCACCGGCTTTAGGGAAATGCCTTGTAAAGATGCAAGCCCGGGCCCTTGAGCTGCACCCTGCTGAGCAGGCGCCGGGGGCGCCGCCGCTGGGCCCTTAGACAGCATGACATCCGGCCCTGCGCCCGAGGGTACTGTAGTCAGGGGCGCAGAAAGCGTCGGGGCTGCACCCAAGAAACCAACTGCCGGCTGCGGCCCAGGTCGCAACCCCATCCCCCAAAACCCGCCGGCATTTAGCATTGCCCCAACATCAATTTCCGGTGGCGGTGTGGCGTTATTGGGCCGAAACTGCGCCGCGATGGACGCCAGGGTGGGCATCTGGTAGACGCGATTTGCGGCAGCCTGGCAAGGTAGTTCAGACGGAAGGAACTCCTTTAGCAGGTGGGCCTTTTACGAAGCTGCCGGTGTCCAAGATGGCAGGTTGCGCGTTGCCGGTGTGACACGAAATGCAATATTTGCGGATGTTTCACGTAACCGTGGACTCATGTGATTCAGATCCCTACCCAAATGCGGTCCGATCTTGAGCGCCACCTGGAGAAACCAGACTCACTTGCCGCATCTTTCAAGACCATAGCAACCCCCCTTCTGCAACCTCATGACCATAGCACCGCCCCTGGCACGCACACACAGCGAGCTCCCACGCCTCAAAACCCAAACCCGAACTCACGCGCAAGATGCCCGCCACCGTCTTCAAGCCCGGCAGAAGCGTCCCCGGGTTCCGCCGCTGCACCTCTTCCGGCGCGCCGGCCGTTACCAGTTGATCGGCCAACTTGCGCAGGCGCTCATTTATGTCGTAAAATAGCTCCGCACGTAACTGTAGCACAGCGTCACGCATTCGCTTAATCTCATTCTCCGACGCCAGGGCCAGCCGATCGGCGGGCGTGCCAGGACCCGATACCAGGCGCGCCGCTTCGTCCCGGTACCAGTACCACGGAACAACCTGCGCCGGGTGGAGTAGACACGGCCAGTAAGCACTACCAGACGGGAATGAAGCCGAGGACACGAACGGCCGTAAGGCTTTAGTTCCCCGCATCGCAAAGCAGTAATAATGCAGGTCACAAAAGCACGGGTGTTCAATATGCGGCAGATGTTGCGAAGCGCTCCCAGAGAATGCGGCCCTGCCGGGACATAGGTCTCCGCCCCTCCTTCCATTGCCAAGCCCGTCGAACCGAGGATGTCCCTAACCTGCAGTATGCATGATTGAGACGATGTTTCCCACACGTCCAATCGGTCATCCAATATCACCGCCAGCGGCAGAGGTGGATCGTCGTCTTGCAGCTCTGCCCATTCCAACCTCGGATTACCAGCGCTTTCTGCAACACCCAACGACCTGTCACAGGAGTCCGAGAAAAAAACGGGGAATCGTGTACAGAGGGGTTAATGAAAATAGACGGGAAATCCTGTAGCAGGGAGAGACAAGAGCTGTAGGACGGCCTTTCCTGGTCGGCTTCCTTAATTAGTATCGTGTGACGTTTGGAACTGCCTTTCCGGCTGAACCCAGCTAGCTAGGTAGCCATACCCCAGGCGGCCCGTCTACGCATGCAGCCGAATGGAAACCCCTGGTTCAGCCGAAGTTCGTTCCACTGCCAGTATGCCTATTCCCGCTTTTCGCTTCGTACACAAATCCTTCCTTCGGCACCCACTTCAACAGCTGTTTCTTGCGGCCACCGGCTACGTTGATGATGCGCCTCCCCCGGTCTTGTGTGGGTATGATGCTTGCCCGCGTGTCCAGCAGTCGCCAAACCTCCAGCGCGTACTGCCGCTCTGCGGCTGTGCACACGTAAACGTCGAACCTGCCAGGGAAGTCCAGACCGTCTTTACGACGCATGAGCCGTATGTGTGCAGGTGACGCAGACAGTCCTGCGCAGGTAGGTACTGGAATACCTGCTTACCTACCTACTCATACAGACGTCAATGCGTTGGCGCCGCGGCATACAGGCCGTTCGGCCAGCGTCGTGCGTGAAAGCCATCACGCAACGTGCCAGAAGCCGTTCAACAGTTTCTCTGTTGTCATATCATATCATATCTATCATATCATGTCGCGTGTGTGTGTGCATCCCTCGGTACTCGTTGAGCGGGGGCGTCCACCTGGTTTTGGTTAAGACGTTCTGTAACTTAAGAGTTTTTATTAGTGAACGGCAAACCGTGGGTTCCTTTCCCCGGGTCTTTTGCCGCCCCACCCCCTCTGCCCCTTATCGCAGCGTACCTGAGTTTAGGTTTGCCGCTTGGGTCCAGGTCCGCGTCGCCAGCCAGCACAGCTCGCAGCTCCTCCCAAAAGGGCCGCGGACGGAGGATCATGCTGGTCTCCCGCTGCTCCGGTCGAATGCGCGTTAGGATGACAGGGTGCGGCTTGTCCAGCCGGATCACCGGCCGCCTGATTTCCGTGCCATCCTCGAGGCGCGCCAACTCCATTCTGCAAAAAACGATGGCAACGCAATGTAGCGAAGATAAGCAAAGCCATACAGGTTAAGTGCGAGGTTGTCATGGTGCATCTTTAGGTTTGGTCTCCGCGACGTCTTGAGGAGAAGCCTGGACGCCCAGTTGACAAGGCTGACTGATGCAAGGACAGGCTCCCGCGTAATCACCTCCAGGAAAGACCGCTATCGGCACAATACACAGGAATCATAACCTCTTCACGGCAGACTGCCAGGCAAGACATGAGCATTGGAAGCTGCTGTCCCCAAGGAGTGATTGCAAGTCCATTTGGGCCATATGGGTTGGCAGACGCCGGGGCCCCCACAGCGGATACCTCGAATATCTCCTTGCCATGCCTTACCTGGCCTTGTGCGTGACACCGTTGAAAGTGACGGTGCCCGTGTTGGCAAATTGGCGAAGCATCTCCAGGTCGTTAGCAAGCAGTTCCTCCTCCCTGGCGGCGGAGGACTCAGCCCCCCGCAGCCTAGTGGCCTCCTCGCTGTCCTCCGTTACACCCTGGCTGAGAAGATCTCGTAGCTCCGTCGCTTTCAGGCGCCTAACCGGTCAATAGCACGCCCATACGGCGGCACGCGCAAACGGCGGATGTTAGCATTCGACATACCGGCAAAGAGCTGGAGTACGTTAGTGTCTCCGAGGTGCCTCGCCGGCCGGAGGAGCATTTCCTCCACATGCACGCACTTTAGTAGTCTCGCCCAATAGTAGCCGGTGGGTTCCTTTACAGGAACATAGAGCATAAGGTGTGTCCAATGCATAAAATCCTTGGCACCCACGTCCTCAGCGTGGTCGATAGGGTGCATGGCAAGGTTGGCACAGCTGCGGGGATGGACCTCCTCACATCAATGCACGAAGGCGTGTGGAGTTCAAGGAAGACGTTGGCAAAGCAATTGGGTAACAGGAGTGCGGGCACGTTCAATGCATTCCCACGAGCGCGCCTTCCTGTTAGAAGCAACGGCCCCGGTGCTGCCGATACTTATGGGAATTCGGGAAGGGTAAAGATGTTGCGCCCTAAGTCTCCACAAACCTGCACTCACGACACCACTAGTCTGTACGCCGGTTCACAATAGAGCCTGCAACGGCTGTGGCTTGGGCGAAAAAGTGGTATGCCCGTACCTGGTCTTGCGCGCCACTTCGATCTTCGAATCAAGCGTCGACATTGAATTTGCCACCAGTAGTGTTTCGTCCAGGTCAAGGACAACAGCCATTCGACTGTTGTCTAGCATCAGTGACACGGCCGATGCAACGCCAAAATATAGCATGTAACCCCAGAACACCGGGCACTTGGTTCCGTCATCTGTAATGTGGGAAGGCATAGGGTGTGCAGGAAAGACCGAGGCCGCGCTGGACGTATGACCGCCGAGGGCTATACCGGCAAAGCTGCAGCAATGCATTCGTTCCATATGCATTAAGCCCATTTGGACGTGTAAATGCACGCGTCAAGAGACCCCAACGTACACGCCGTTATGTGCCTCATACAAAGCCAACCAGCCACAATGACGCTGCAGGTAGAATTCTGCGAGTGATTGTTGTGGCATGCCGTTTTGTCGGGCTAACTGTGGGTAGTACACGGGCCTCGAGTCCTCTTGCCGACTGTTTCAACAGCACGTGCTCTATGCTGAATGAGAACTTCTTAGGAGTGATCGTCCAGGTTCAGCATGAGCTTCCACTGCTTACCAATATCCCTTGCGTCCCACGGGCCAAACTATCGGATAGATGTCGTGAGCAGGTTAGCTACCGAAATGTACCTGGTACAAGTATGGAAACTCACTTTCACAGTCCTTTCACTAATGATACTCCAAGATGTACGATTGTTCTAAACTGCCATGTCTTTAAGAACGCAGGCGAATAGTGTGCTGCGTGTCAGAGTTTGTTTTTGCTGTAAATATAGATAGTGTTTAAAAATGCAACAAAAACGGAACATGGAAAATCCCCTTCGATGCCGACAGAGCGACTGTCGTTGTCGACGGAAGAGAGCACCCTGCCAAATAAAGCATGAAAAGGGAACAAACAAGCTACATGCAACATAGAGCAAGTCAATCGTAATATATAGGAAAAGAGCACGTCCAGAAGGGAGATTTGTGACGAAGAGGAAAGTCATCACCTTCAATCGAGAAGACTGGCGCAAGAAGTAACTCGCGCGTCTCATTAATCTTGACGACGATTGCCTTCCTATCTTCAAGGCAATTTTGATGCTCCTCCGCAAACTGCTTGAACGCACTGCAAAGCCGATGCGCGTGGTGTTAAGAACTTGCGACAACCTAACGCAAACGTTAAATGCGAAACGATACCTGGGGTCCTTAGCACGGTCGAGAGGCAGGAGCCGCAGGTCAGGAACTTGGCCTGTGCAGGCAGTTCAACTTGCTGAATCCTTTGAACGCGACGTTGGCTTACCACAGTTCTCGGCACTATACTCACCTCCGCTGCTGATATGCAGTGCAAGCAGCGTAGAGACTTTTTTGCTCTCCCTACGCACGGAAATCAACATGTGCACGCTATCATAAACTCTGAGTGGTTGAATGATGAGCCCCAAACTCTCAAGGAGCGTTTGTGCCCGCCAAACAGTGCCCAAACAGCATGACAACTCAGTAAACACACATGAACGCACAGGACACTCATAAGTCAATAACCATGCACCCTTGCACTATGTACCAGTAGCAGTAGACTTTGAGCTCGGGGCCCGAGACCGCCTCAGACAGCGCATCATCCCAAATCTTGCAAGGGCTGAGCAAGCACGGGTACCGTGCATCCTTGTCAAAGAACAAGGCAGACACCCTCATGTTAATGGGATATGCGTGCTAAGGTCAGCTTTTGGGGCGCGCGCAAAAAGGCCGGCTTCTCTCCCTCAGTGTGAGGAACTGTCCCCGCCGCCGCCGCAGCCGCTCAAACAACTATCGCGGCGGGCGGCGGCGCAGGTATTTAGCCTATATGCAATCCGTAGTAGCGTGTAAATTTGACAGGCGGTAGGGCACAACAACTTTTAGACTGACTATCATGCATAGGATATCTTAGCTCCGAAATCGTTTCATCTGTCAATTTACAGACCTAATCCCTGTGAAGTCTCAGCCTTCCTATTGAAGACATTTCAATATGCTGTCCGCAGAGGGCCTTGCGTGCCGTACATACAGGCAATTCCTCGTTCTCGGGCCTTACAGATTCTCAGCGTTCTGGGTGTCCATCCTACGTTAAAACATTCTTGCTTTGTGGCAAGCTTAGTCTGCGTATGCAGACTAAAGTAGAGTAGCCGTGTCAGGAAGAGAATTAAGCTCTGAGCAGAAAACTAAATAATGAATCCATTGACGCAGGTAGGCGTAGAATACGTACAAAGCTGTTTTCGCACTGGTTGACTTACTTGAATTTGCGGGATGCAGATAAAGAACACGCAAAAGGCTACAAAACGTGAAATCGATGCGGGAATACAAGATTCGGCATCGTGGCACGCACAGTTCAAGCATTCAGCGTACATATTTACTGGCGGTTTGGACTACGAATTGACGGAAGGGGATCTGCTGGCTGTATTCTCCCAATATGGTGAAATTGTTGACCTACATCTCATACGACATAAGGATACTGGGAAATCAAAGGGGTTTGCGTTCGTTGCGTACGAGGACCAGCGAAGCACGGTTCTTGCAGTTGACAACCTAAACGGGGCCAAGGTGGTGGGTCGCACAGTTCGCGTCGAACATGTCGACAACTACAAGAAGCGGAGGGCCGAGGTATGATAAAGGCGACGACACAGTCGCATGTTGGTTTCAGGGAGTTTAGGGAACAGGGAGTAGGGGGATTCAGAGGAGGGGCGGCGGGTACCGGTGCACTGGGGCCCAATGTTCAAGAGAAGCCCATCTTTCTTGGAGAACATGTATCAAAAGCAGCCTGGGGGATGTAGACTGCTTGGCAACAAAATTAATTGGGAATTTGGACTGTTCCTACCCTGCAGGTCGAGGGTGAAGACCCAGGTGATGGAAACGTGGAGAGGAACAGCGAAGCGGATGGTGGAGTTGAGCGACCCAACGAATCATCAAGGAGACAAGACCCAGGACAAGGTAACATCCTGCATGCTTATGGATTTTGGTCCCCATACGGTACTAATGTTTCGATGTGATGTGTTCTGCGAGTTTAGGGCGCCACGGTAGGAGCTCTCCACCAACAGTTGGGGAACACCCGCGTTCATCTGAGCCCTGGGCAGATGCTGGCTCAATTTTCGCTTTGATGGAGGATGCACGACGGTTGGAGGCAGCTAAACAGGTAAATAGGAACATGTTACGAGGCTGACAAATATTTGCAAGTACGGCTTCACTGTCATATTGCTCTCCGTTACCCTTGATATGAATGTAACCATACAGGCGTCATGTCAAGTTGATGCGCGGCCGAAGCTGGAACCGTGTTATAGCGGCTTGGAACAGCCTGTGTACCGCACTCATGGCGATGTGAGCCAAAACACAGAGCAGGGCCGCAATCGTAACCGTGATAATGGTCGCGAGCGGGACCAGGAAAGGGACCGGGATTGGGAGCGTGGGCGCAGCATTTCAGCTGGACCAGCAGCGGCGCCTGCCTTTGGCCCGCCCAGGCCAACGAACCGGCAAGCAGTGGCCGGAAGTCGGGAAGACTTGCCGGGATATGGACCTGGCAGTGCTCGCGACAGACTCGATATGGACTGGTCTAATGATCGTTGGAAGGGTCGGACGTCTCCGCGAAGGGATGATGATTGCGGCTGGGACCGCAGCGGTATCCCAAGTCGAGCAGGGACAGGCCCTCGCGGCGAGGGCAGGGACTGGGAGCGTTGCAAAAAAAGGGCATCAGGTGGTGGCTGTGCTCCAGATCGTAAGCGCAGTCGGAGTCGGGACCGCAATCGTGAAAAGGATCATCCAGGATTTGATGAAGGCCGCTGGAAAGACCGGGGGAGATGACACTTTACGGAGTTTTGTTTTCGTTGTCGGCGCTGCTAAGTTTGCATTTGTATGATTTGGGCACATTCGAGCAATCTGGTGTTACATACGTTTAGGCCGTGAACATCAGTTTTTGTTGCGTTCCTGCCTGTTTTCAAATGGAGGAGCGGATGCTGCGCATGGTGAACAATTGTGACAGCCATTTCGTTTCGGTATGCGCCTGTTTGATGGTGATTGCCTTACGGACGCAGGCCGGCGTATCAGAGATGATACTTGGTTAATCGCGGTCTTGGACCATCATCACGACTTGCCTTGGCCCCGTCTTGCCTTTACTCGAGCGCTGCGCTCTTGGTGCTGAGCATCGTCTGCAAGAGCGCAGGGGATTTTTAACGGCTTTGCAATGCCCTCGCGGATGGGAGCAAACATGATACGCTAGATAAGCAGCCATCCCACAAACTACACATGCAAACTACCAAGTGAAACCAACCTGATTGAGACTCGTGCTTGCGCTTGCTGCGGTTTTGGCCCTTTTTGGCAGTGTTAACACGGTTGTCCCTGTCTGCATGTTGAACCTGTAGCTCATGCTCTTGCGCGGCACCGGTGCTTGTGGACGGAGCCGGCCCTGGATGGAAATGCTGCTCCACAGCTGGTGTAACAGCGAAAATGGCTAGCTGATGCTGCCAGAGGCCTGGATCCGCAGGCCGCTGGCGTTCTTTGTCCATGGCCTGGTAGTTGCTGTCCAGGTGGGAAGCTGTGCAGACAGCATGAAGGCCACTGGCCGCCCAGCGGCTGGCCTCGCCTTGTCCATGCTCTGGCACAGTTGGTTTGGCCGCAAGCGAGTCAGACTGAGTCGCGATGGCTTTTAATGTCGGAATGCAAGGCAAAGTGACCTGGCATGGCAGGTGTGGCGTTGGCAATCTCTTTTGCGCTTGGTCCTGTCCGTCAGGGCTGATAACTGGGGATGTTAATGGGTCGTTCCCCAATAAGTGTCTAGTCAGAAGCATCTGCTGCGACACAAGTTGGTCCAGCTTCAGCTGTATGCCGGCCAGCACGCGCTGGTCTTCAGCATCACGTCGGCGGATGGTCAGTAGGCGCCGCATGAGCAACACGCAAGCTGTCACCCCACTTAGGATTCGCAACGCCCAGCCCGCCTGCTCCATATTGCCGATAAACGGCGTTGCGGGAGGTAGCCCCTGCATGGTGTATATGCAGACAGCGGGGGGACGCCAACACCGTCTTCACAGTCTGTACTCATTTTCCGGAGCGCATGACATGCTAAGCTTGCATTGTCTGAGTCAGCGTCCAAGGTAAGCGCACTTACCATTGCCCCCTCAAGCAAGGGGAGCCATATCTGCATGTATTGCCTAAGAGCCCGCTCGCACGCAGCCGTCGTGAACAGCAGCGCCAGAAGAGGTAGCCGGGATTGTTGAAGGTTCGTAGGGCTTGTCAGCAGCAAAACGCTGGCGGCCGAGGCGGCGTAGAAAGCTATATCCTGAAGGTGCGTCATCACATCCGTCGGCAGCCAGCAAGCGGACTCAGGTCCTTAAGCAAGGCTTTCAACGAAGGATCACGGTCGACCAACGTATAGGTATGCAGGATATGCGAACTTGGAAGATGCGATTGTGTGCCCGGACGTTTATGCAGGGCATTTCGTCACGTCGCTATTGCGTCCGGCTGGCATACGGGTTTTTGTCGGGGAGCATTCTGTTCAGGCTTGTAACACGCAAGGATTTTTGCCTCGCCTGTCTTCCTCCCACCAAGCGCATGCCCCATGAGCTCTGCGCACCTTGAGGGTCCACTGTCCACCCAGGACCCTTCCTAGGAGCGAGCTTGTGCGCTGCTGCGCTGCCAGCACCGTCTCAATGGCTCCCTGCAACTGGCCGCTCTGCTGCAGGAGTTGGCCAGAGCTGGCGGCCAGAGCCTCCTGCAGCGCCTCATAGTGCACCTGCCGTTCCTCCATGTGGGATGCACGCTGCAACAGCTGTTCCCAACGCATCTCAGCGGCGGCAGCGTGCCGCTGCTCCAGATCCTCCAGGGCAACCACCTGACGGGCCAGGTCACGCTGACGCCTTGACACCTCCTCCTGGCCGCAAGTACGGAAGCAAACGGACAGGGACAAGGTCTGTGGAAGGGGCGTTGTCTATGCGATCCATGCCGGAACAGGCGAGATTGGGCTCGACGATAAAGAACATTATGACCCCCAGCTTCCTGCTTTGGGTTATCGATTGCTTCCAGAGATGGACCTAAGTGCTGCCGGTGTAATTCATTCTGAAGGTGCGTTGCCGTATCCGAGTTTGGAGAAGGCAGGCAAGTGTCCTTAGATGGCAACTCCAAGAAAAGAAGCCAAACAGCTTTTGAGCGGGAACTCAGGATGTTACCCCGCCGCTGTCTCGCAAGTACAAATGTCCCCTTCGCATATTAGGGGCTGAAGGATGGATCACAGCAAGGTGTGTCGGCGAGTGATCTCTTGCCGCCTTGGTACGAAAAGCCGCGCACCTCCATCACCAAAGTTTTGTTGACCTGTTCTTGCAGCACATCGGCCTGGCCCTGGATCGTGGTGAGCCTTTGGAGCCCCTCACGTAGACCCCTTGCCAGACCGCTCTGTTCCTCCCGCATCTTTGGGCTTGCGCAATTACATGGGGGCAACCAGCGGCACAGGCAACGCGTTCGTCGTTGGACCCATGCCTTGCAATTTTGAATCTTTAAGGCCACGGAGAAGCGCTTTGTTAGCGTGATATGGAGGACAATTAGAGGAACAAAGGCGCACGTCCAAAAGGTCCAAACAGGTAATACGCAAGGTAAGATTTGCTGCCTGGAGGAACACTGGTCACAATGAGGCCTCAGCCCCGGACGGATGTTGGGAAAGGAATACCGAGCTGGGGAGAGTAGGAAGCATGGCAAAGCTCGTGAGTGGGCTTCTCGCACGGACATACCTGCAACATGCCTTCCTGAAGCAGTAGCTGCTGCTCCTGATGCACCTGGAGACCTTGCACAATGCCATGCAATACAGATTGGGCTGCCCCTGCATGGCAAAGCGTGTGGATAAGTTGCTTGCATGCCCTGCTTGGACGACTCACAGTGATGTGGCATCTTTATCCACAGTTTCGATGATCTCACCTGCTCCCTCGTAAAGCTTGTTTAGGAGCTGCGACGTGTGCCATTCAAACTCCCGGTTTGATACGTATAGACAAATGCTGGGCGGAAAGGCCCCGAGAACAGGAGCAGAAGGGACGTTCATGGCCGTCAAGGCCGTTAGAGAGTGGAACGCGTGGTGCAATCGAAAGATGGACAGCGGACTGCCTTACCTATGGATGTTTGCAAAGAACATGTTGTAGCTAGAGAACGCCCTGTCGTCCAGGTTTTTTGAGCACTCGCTGGGAGTCATGCGGTCGCTGCACTTATAACCCATATGTCCGTTACTGACAAGGAAGCAAATGTTCATGGCGTGTGCCAACTGCAAACATGGGTGTTCGAATAGCTGTCAACAAGCATTTTCGTAGATTTATACCTCAACGGAGGCCAACCCTTGTAGTCACCTTGTACTTCTCCTCGGTTGTCATCTGGTTGCATTTGCGGTCCACCTGCGGAAGGTAGGATATGACATGAGGCGTAAGACCGCCCGTTGGACAAAGTAATTCAAGACTGATTACATAACATCAATTGGAAACTTAGAAGGTCCATTGATTGCCTCAACTCATTAGTGCTTACAAAACCACACGCGCTTCTGCATTGTATGCGACGACACCCCACGCGACGACTCGTCTCCAAAGCATGGAGACCCCTACATGCCTGCAGTAATGCCTGTGAATAACAATCACGCCCAAAAATAACTTGTAAAATTGTTTCGTGCTTAGATAACTCCTTTAGCTGGTCGTAGGCCCCTGCATGGAAGCCGAAGGGACGGGGATGTTGGAGTTGGACGCCCGCACATTCTACTGTGAAAATAATACCTTGGCCTTGAATCACTACGTTTCCTGGAATTTCAGAGTATGCTATCGCATCCGTGCTAGCGTATGAATGTATGAAAAAGCCCAAGCTAAAAATGAACAGTGCAATTCTTCCCATTATTGCTAATAGCAGGTAAATTAGGTTACAATATTTATTCACAGCATTTACTGCTGTAAATGGAATCCAACTGTAGGTTCACAGTAATATCTTATGCCGTATTTCGTACATATGCGACGATCACCTCAGCATCCAGCCTAAATGACGAGGGATTCACACACCTCCGTAAAGACCGTACTACCCTGGCATTTATCTTTGCGTTCTTAATCTTGTCAGTGGGCAAAGTCGCCTTTAAATCCTCTCACGGCATTGCCATGAGTGCACAGTTGCGAGGAGTTCTCCGCCCTTGTGGCCTGGCAAGATGTGCTCCTAAACTTTCCCACCGTCCATTTTCTGGAGGTTATCGGCTTGTTCATCGTGTCAGGTGGGCTGGGGAATCGAGCTGGACCGTGAAGCACCTGAAACGCCTCTTAGAATTGTCAAATCGAACCACTTAGGGCAACGAGCGAAGAAGTTGACCTGGAAGCTCAGGTCGAGTTGTTCATGAGGCGCCAGGCAGAGATTGAGAGTGGAGGTGCGTGATCGATATACCGTGCATTATGGAACGCTGCGGTGTATAACACATGAAGTTTCCCATGGTCCGCAGCTGCTTTCGTGCGCACAAAGGGCGTTGATACCGTAATTGGCGGTGAAGTTGTGAGCGACGAGGTAAATGTTGGCGAATTGACGAAATCGGGCAGAGGATGAGAGGGTGGGGGTCGCTATCGAAGGGGTATACAAAACACGCATACCATCCTACCAGCTGCGCCTCTGTAAAGTCATCTGCCCTAGGACAGCCTTGTGCGCGGGCAGGCGACCCAGGGACACGATTGCCCTGCCCTTGGGTCATGTTCTTGTGCGCATTTCTTGCCGCCGAACCCCACCGGCCCGCTTTACCAATTTCCGCGCTCCGACTCTGCAGCTCGCGCAAAAGTACTGCGGCGAAATCTTCGAGGTGCTCAAAACCCTGAAGCGAACCAGGGACATGTCTTTCAATGAAGTGAAGTTGATTGTATCCATTGAGGATCCTCGTGCCCGCGAGCGCCGCGCGGCGGATATTGAGGTGGGTCGGCCGGGAGTTAGACTCTGGGCCGTGGTTTCGGAAGCGGACGTAGTGAGCGGGAAAGAGCGCGCCTGTGCCAATGCGAGGTCATAGAATGTATTCAGGCAGGGAAATCTGTTGCTCTTGGTGCCGGGAGCGCATCATGTGGGAGGATGCGTCGTCCTCCGGGATACAGGGAGGACTTCCTGAAGCAGTGGTCACTGGTCCTGGCGATGGCGTATCTCCAATAGCCCCGGGTGCGATTGGGCGACGCCTCACCGGTAGGAACTAGGAAGGTTCCCAGAGGGGCTGTCCAGGGAAGCCAGGACAGAGGAAGGTCCTCATTCCTGGGACCTGCACAGTGCGCACTTCTGCAGCCACGTGAGGCGCTGATGCCACTGCCTGCCTCTTGACATGTAAAGAGGACGTACCTAGCCGTGGCATTATTTTAGGGGGTAGATGTGTGCCGACCGGCTAGTAAGGGTTTGTGGGCGTTCCGTGCTTTGGGGCCTTCATGGCAGGGTCGGGGTAGAGAGCCAATCGTTGGGCCGGATGTCGTCAGGGGTGGGACTTGCACTGATCGACCGGGCGCCAAATAATTGTAGTACGCTTGCCAGCTGCCATGCGCCTGACCTGGTACATGGCCAGGTACATGGACTATGCACCATTGAAGCCCTGGTACTGTGGTTGGGTTCGTGGTAGATGCAAAATGCTCAGCTAACTCCACACTCCATTTGAGCTCCGGCACCAGCTCCGGCGACACATCGCCGCAAGTATCCTGTTATCCGCCTTAGCACGTTTCCCCGTGTGTAGTTCTTCTCTACGTCACGAATGTACTAGGTCCAGTTGAGGGACGTGCATGTCCCGGGGACACCAAGCATCAGCGGGACACCCGATGAAGGTCCAGGATGTGACCTGCTCCTAGACTAGTACGCCGGCTAATGGCTTCCACACCATTTATAGCCGCCTGGTCAACCTACTCATCCTGATCCTCAACTTTCCTATCTTCATCCTGCAGGATGAACGAGGTGTGTCCCGCGACGAGATGTCCGCTGCACTGGTGGACATTGGCGAGGGCCGCATCCCTAATGACCGAATAGCTCTCAAGTGCCTTTACGACGAAATGCTGAACTGGCCCTTCCTGGAGGTTGGGGGAGAGAAGCCGGAAAGCAGCCAGGCGCGGCCGGCAGTGGGGGCAGATCCTGGGGAACCAAGTCCAGCGGCGGCGGCAACCAAGCCCAGCGCATCAGACTACGCAGCGTTGATGGGAGGTGCGCTACCCAGGGAGCCGGGCCCTTGTTGGTTCGCTTTCCCTTAGTTTTAATAAATTTACACCGCCCTGAAACTTTACCTAATATCTTGTGGAATAATTCAAGAAGCATCGATACTTTATCTGTTGTCTTGTATAATATGTTGCTGCTTCTTACCCACCCACCTCTTCCGCATCTGTTACTGCACTTTCTGTCCGTAATCCATTCCCAGTGCGCTTCTCATACCTTAGGCGTACGCACGCCTCTTACTGCGTTTCAACTCATTTCCCCCAACGCTCTCGCCCTTGCTTTCTTTCAACGACGCTCGCAGGTGACACGGTGGTGAAACCTTATGTGATGGGCGATGAGCTGCGCAAGGGGGAAAAGCCCCAGTCCATGACTGACATGCTGCCTGGCTGGGTGGGGTATGGCGTGCTATATGGTGTCAGCGCCATCCCCGTGATGCTAGTAGTGGGAACTATTCTTATCCTGTTCTACAACTCACTGAAGTAATGACCGAGTGCTTCCAAGGCGCCCTTTTGTCCCCACTTCGCGACCGTGCGCATGAGGAATTGGGGGAATCCATGTACTGGATGCTTGGTCCCCGGGGTTCTCGGGCTTTTTACGAATCTCAGGCTTTTCGGAGCCAGGCTCGGCGCAAGCCGGTGCATGTATCTCCAGAGGGTTTGGAGGACATATTGCAACCTGAATAGTGCTGCCGGAAGTGCGAAAGCATTTTGCGAGATGACTGTTTTTTTGTTATTCTGGTTAAATTGATTTCATTTAAGGCCATCGCACCGCATCGCCTCCCGCTGCTTCATTCAGCTGGTGGCGGTCTACGATGGCGGCTTGTTGGCTGTCCCAGCCACACCGTCGTGCAGGAGCACTGTGGCTACTCCTCAACCCACATGTGCACCATCCACTATTACTCGACCCACACTGCCATGACGTCCTCAACAACGCCTTGACGCCCACCTAGGTGCCCACCTGGGACGCACTGCAAGACAACGCAACCCCAATCGGGATGGCCGCACAACCAGTCTCTGGGATCAGGAAGTTGGGTGGAAGGGACCTAATCTGGAGCTCGGTAATTGATTGATCCATCTGACGCAGAGCACACTCCTAAATGGAGCCGAAGGACCTAAAGGTTGGCGGCGCCTTGAGGATGCGTAACTGGGGATACGGCTGTGGGAGTGAACGCAGTGCTTTCATCGCTGTGGGTAATCGCTTCCTTTCTATATCTCAGGTTTCCGGTAGCCTGAAAGGACGCCTGCCTCGTCGCTTTTACTACAGAATATGAATGACGTAATTGCTGCTTGTGCCTAAAGGCAGATGTCCAGTATTCCCAAAAGATGTTCAGAAGGCCTGGACCCCTCTTTATACCGCCTATCCAGCCCCGACAATCCCCTAACACGACCAAGTGCTCTCCGGGGGAGGGAATCATGTGGGAAGGGCTTCAAGACGGAAACCATAACCCTAAAAAGGACGGGAAGCAACCTGGAAGCGTTTAATCCGCATCTACCAGCTTTCATACCGCCGGCCATATTATACGAACAAGTTTATGCGGACTTCACTCAACGCGGAGATGGTAGTGTGGCTGGGTAGGGCAGGGTAGTTAGGGGTGATGGGTATGTGCAGCGTCGGATGCAGCATACGATCCAACATGCAAGAAGGAGCCCGACCTGGCGGGATGAATAACCCAATATGCAGGTCAGGGGAGGGAATTCACACGACCGCATGCAGAGTGATTCCGCATTTGGCGCCGTTTAATGCGCTAGCCAGATCCTTCAACGGCCCGCAGCGGCGGCTGAGGCAACATGGAGGTCAGTCCCCAACAGGTAGGTTGCGGCGCACCCTTTACCAAGTTGCTCTAGCCATTTGATGGCCGTGTACAGCGTGACTTGTGTAACAGGCAGTGCCGCTACCTGTGGCTTAGTCCCAGCACCATCACCCGGCTCGCCCACAACTGTCAGCGCTGTTACTCTTGTCAACAGTAATCTATCACCCATGAACATGTTTCTCGGTTCAACTGTCAGTTTGTTCAATTCTTTATGCGAAACCCGAACATTTAAATATTCACTCTTTCAGTACTTTCATATTGACTTGTCATCGAGTATGCACTCCGCTGTCCATTCGCTAACCTCTGTAGGTGAGATGAGACCTCGTTATACTGGACGAGCTATATCCAGTCATAATATAAGCAACAGCAACCGCACCGCCATCCAGAAGCACTAACTTCACAAATCAACATGGACTGTCGCTTCGATGGCCCTTAGCTGCCGCCCTGTAGCTACAGAACATTTGCTGCAGCTATCAGCCTCATCGACGCTCGCTACTGTCGCCGTCACTGCAATGGTTGTCGGCCCCGCCATCACAGCTTCTCCAGGACGGCTCGCCCGCTGCCCGTTGCCTCACACCCGCAGCCTGAAGAAGGTGGCGCAGTTGGCGGACCTGGCGAGAGGCTGGACGCAGCGCCTCAAACTGTGGAGCAACCACCACCGCCACCAGCCAGCCACGCTCCTTTTGGAGGAAGGGGCAGAGGAAGTAGGGGATCAAAGCGCGAAGTAGAGACAGCTGCATTCCCCTCCCAGGACGAAAATGAAAACACAGCACACACAATACGCGGCTCCTGTCCAGGAAAAAATGAGAGTCATCAACAACAGTCAGTGATGTGTTCCAGGCCTACAGTAAGCAGGCACCGACAAGATCGCTACTAGGTCGCATTTACATCGCAGTCGCGGACTTGATTAGTCAAAACATACCCGCGGATCGCAGCACATCTGTCATCCAAAGCCGCACCCTACATAGACCCCTTCATTTCGGAGGGTAACCCGGAACTGACCCTTCCGAGCTGCCTCATCGGCTGCCCTCCATCCACTTCCCACCCATGTCCCCATTGCACCCCGAAGTGCAGAAGTCCCATCCTGCCAGGCTCTTCACCCCGAGATGCACAGGGAGCTAAAACAGTCCAAGCGCTAAGTGCAAAGGTAAGGGTTTCCCTCGCACGGCGAGGCATAAGCACAGGGACTCGAGCCCCGACAATCCTGGATTGGCCACACCTAAAATTTTCAAAGACCCTTTCCTCTCCTCTCCTCGTCGCCTTTGCCGCCGAAAACCTGGCTCGTCCCGTACCCGTCCTACCGCCTTACCCGCAGCATCTGCACGGTGGTAAACAGCAGCCCCAGCGGCTGGCCCACTATGTTCGTAGCAAAGTCGGACCGGTCCGCCAGCAGCAGCACCGTGGGCGCTGGGGCCGTGTGGGGTAGCTCCACGGCGGAAGGAAGCGCCAGCGGGAAGGATCCGTGTGTGCGCAGCAGCCGCGGGAAATAGCCCAACTGCCGAGCAGCTTCTGCCACGGCCGCCTGCTGAGGGTGCCGCCGCCGCAGTGCGTGTTGCCAGGTGGCCGCCAACTGTGCCATTACAGATCCACGGGTCATGACTAGGCCAGAGGGGCCTGCTCGCGCCGCCGAGAAGTCGTGATCAGGCCGTGCGCCTGACCCCGCCTCTGCCTCTTCACCTCCTATCCAGATGGAGGGCGGCGCTGTAGTCATCGCCGGTCTGTCGGGTCCGTCAACAGCTGCCGTCGAAGATGGCAGAGGCAGAGTCGATGGCGGCTGTCGCGGCAACGGTAGCGGTGGAGACTCCGAAGCCAAAGCCGTAAGGCGGACGTTAACCCGCGCACGCACGGCCGCATGGGGGCTGGCGAGCAGCAGCGCCAGCGCCTCCGCCGTAATCAAAGCCACACCGGGCTCCAGAAGACTCAGTTCCGTGGACTGGTTTCGGAGTCGATGCAGATCCGGATCCAGATCCCCATGAGTGCCGTGACTCAAATCCCAACCCTGTTCCTTAACCATAATTTGGGTTTGCGTTTGATCAGCACCTTGGCTCTCCGTCTCTACGGCAGTTCCACCTCCACCATAAGTCAGTGACGTATCGTGAGCTGATGTCCATTCACCGGCCCAATCGCTGTCTCTGGTTAGACGTGTCTCTGGTGACTGCGGCGCCGTCAACTTCGTTAGCAGTAGGTCGACCGCTTTAGTGAATTTGCGAGGATCCTGCGGCGTCAGCACGAGCTGCTGCACTGCCAGAGTCCACAGGATGACCGCGGACTGGTGGCGAGAAAGGTTAGGCGCCAGCGAAGTCAGGTGGGAGGCTGCGGGACCTCGCCAGTTGAGGCACAGACCTGCAGACAGGTGCGCTATGGCCCAGTTGGCCTGTGGACAGGGACCGAGTGTAGAAGGGCAAGCGAAGGGAGTGTTGCAAACAATAAGAAGAGAGGGGTTAGGGACTTAGGGGCCGCGAGCGTGTGGACGCCGAAGACATTCCGTGTGTGACAAACGCAAGCGGTATTGCAAGGGGGGACGGAATGGACTGACCACTGTAAAATCAGCGCGGGCCATGTCCACAAGTTTGCGGAATAAATAAATAAATAAATAAATAAATAAATAAATAAATAAATAAATAAATAAATAAATAAATAAATAAATAAATAAATAAATAAATAAATAAATAAATAAATAAATAAATAAATAAATAAATAAATAAATAAATAAATAAATAAATAAATAAATAAATAAATAAATAAATAAATAAATAAATAAATAAATAAATAAATAAATAAATAAATAAATAAATAAATAAATAAATAAATAAATAAATAAATAAATAAATAAATAAATAAATAAATAAATAAATAAATAAATAAATAAATAGGATCTTTGGCCGCATCGGGGCCATGACGCTTTGATCCCCCCTGTCAAACATTGAAGTGGGTCATTATGAGGGAGTCTGGAGGCGTCCAAGCGGCTCCCCAATTAATTTCGAGCCGCACGGACTCAGACGCGAATCCAGGCTGCTGGTGCGCGCCTTTACACGAGTTAACGCCAGGGACCTAAACCCTCGGGTTCCGCGATATGGCATGAATTGCCCCCTTGGCCAACAACCAGATCCCGCACCGCACCTGCGTGAAGGTGGCAGGCGGAAGCGTCCTCAGGTCCTCCTGCAGCGCCCGGCACAAGGCCTCCAGGACATCCCGCCGGTAGTGCCCGGCCACCGCACACGCCCACAGCACCACTGCCGCGCGTCCCGGGCCAAGCCGTGGCACCTTCCGAATCACGTATGACAGCAGATTGTCGTACAACCCAGGGTTGTAGCAGTCCGATGCAGCGAAGGCCCATAGTATGAGGGCAGCCCAGCGTGAGACTGCCGCACCCACGGGCTGCGGAGGCAATGCCGCGTTTGTTGCTGGATTCGTGGGCACAGGGGTAGCCTCTGCGCAGGCTGGCCCAGCAGCCGCGGGCAGCCGGGGAAAGAGGTGCATAACTTCAGCCGCTGCTTGCTGCATCAACTGGGGCGACGCGTAGCCGGCAGAGGCCAGAGCCCACAACACCATGGCCAGCCCATTGCGGGGGAAGCGGCTGAGGAGCACAGGCCCACCCCTGCTGCACCTTCCAGCAGTGCCGCTGCTGCTACGGCGGCTGCTCTTATTGCCGCCCTTGCCGCGCGAGGAAGAGGTCTCCACACCGATATCACTCGCGTTGTCGTCCAAATGGCAATACATGTCATACTCCCAGTCCTCCTGCTCCACCACTTCCTCACTGAGCTCTTCAACATCTTCATGCTGCAGCAAAGTATTCCCCTCGCCAGTAGGGACACCCCCCTCCTCGCCCGCTTCATCTTCCCCTTCCTCGTCCTCCTTCAGAATACTGTCAGGTCCAGAACCGCAATCACGCCATGGCTGGGCCTCCTCATCTATCCGACGCTCGGGCTGAGGGCTCCACCTCGTGCCCCCGGTTCGGGGCCCGGATGCAGGTACCCTCCCCATCAGCAGCTCCGCCGCAGCCCCCAGCACCTCTGCGTCATTGCGGCCCATCTGCACGTACGCGCAGCACACCAGCGGTAGCTGTCGAATGCTGAGGCGGTGCAGAAGGCGGGGTGCAACGCGCGAGAAGGCATCCAGCAGGTGCGACCTGGCAGCCGCCGCCGTCACCATACCGTCTGCATCCTCCGCGGCGTTGTGTTTTGCGTTATCACTACGAGACTCCACAGGGCTTCTGACGGCGGTGGCAGGCCGCGACCCTTGACGGGCCATACACCACAGCACCATCACAGCAGCGTCAAGGTCCCCGGGGGGCAGCTCTCTGCGGGTGATCCCCGCACGGGAAGCTGACGGATCCTCTGCCATGGCTGTTAGGAGCAGACAATCCGCTGTCGTCACGGTAGCTGAGGCCCCCCCATCACGGCCGATGTCGTCTCGGATATACTTAACTGTATCGCCGATATGAGAGATACCATTTCTTTCAGCACTGGGATTTGAAGCCTGAGCCACCGTGTTCATGTTTGGGGTACTGATGCGCTCCAGCGCCTGCAGCAGTCGCGTACGTGCCATGTCCAGCATCCGGTCCTGAGGGAGCCCGAGCTGCTCCAGGCCCCAGGCCGCTATCGCTGCGTGGCTTAGACCCACCGCATCTCGCGCCGCCCAAAGGCTTTCCGCCGCAGCAATCGCCACACGTTGTTCGTATCCAGCACTGCGGCCACAGCCCAGCCTTGCCAGACACCAGATCAAGGTGGAGGCGCCCAGAGCCACTTTACGTAAGCGTGAATCAACGGCACCGCCTCTGCTGTAGCCGATATCGCTTTCATTGCTGCTGCCGCCTCCACCTTCGATATCGTTGTATTCACCGCGGTCTCGTGTCCAGCCCCCGGGCTCCCAGATCCAGTCCAAAGCAGCGGAGGCACCGCCAATACCATCCGTGTCTTCTTCCTCTGACGCACTAGCCAGCAACGCCCGCACAGCAACTGGGTGACGATACTTCAGTGTGGCAAAGGCCCACAGCACCCGCTTGCGGCAGAACGGGTTCCAGGTGACGGCATCTGCAGCAACCCCACCTGAATCTGCACCCATGGAGCTTCCATTCGATCCGCGAGCTTCTCTACAGCATCGCTCCGCAACCGCGCGCAGTAGTACCGGACAGCGGAAGCGCAGACCGGCCAAACTCGCCGTCAGCAGCGCCACGTCTGTGGGGCTGGCGGCGGGAAGTTGAGCGCGGAATGCAGTGGCGGCGGCGTGGAGGAAGGCGGCGTGCGACAGGCGCAAGCGGTGACACGCCCACACTGATGTGGCCAGTCCTTGCGGGGTCATGCCGGTGGCTTGCTCTGCGGCTGTGCTCAGCAGGCCCGGCAGTAGCGACGCCGGCATTGGCGGTAGAGGCCCGGTGCTCTGATTCAGACGTCCCAAGGCCCAAAGCACGTTGGCAGTGTCCTGTGGCCTGAACATAGGCAGTAAAGTGCAGCAGTGCTCTAGGAGCAGCAAAAGCAGCTGGCCAGGCCCGCGGGTTTGCCACGTTGCCAGGGCCCACAAGATGTTGGCCAGGGCCTGAGGTGACGCGGTACCCAAGAGGTCGTGACGCTGCTGGACCAACAAGACTGCTGATAAGAGCGCGTGTGGCACAGGCCGACCCAATTTGGCAAGGGACCAGACCACGTTTGCAACCTCTCGAAGTGTTGATCCTGGGAGCGTGTGCAAAAAGAGATCTGCAAGGGAATCCAGTAAGGGGGAGGCTGCTGCGCGCTGCGCCCCTGGCAGCTTGACAGCCGCGGACAACGCCGCCGAAACATGGATATGGTTGAGCACATTCCAGTTGTTGCTACATATAGAAAACAGGTCATCGATGCTTTTTGACTTGCTGATGGCCGCTGTAAGCAATTGTGGAGTGAGGAAGCCTGACGATGCCGCTGCGCACAAGGCGACTACACATCTTTGGCTGTGCACTTCGGTTCTAGTAATTCTACATCTCCTTTCATTTAAAAGCCCTCGATATGCAATTCGTCCATAATGCCGCCGTCCGTCACGTAACGGTCCGTATCGGCATTCCTTTACTAGCATACGAATCCCTGAATGCATCAAAGACAACTAAAATAATGAACATCTTGACTCATGCAATATCGCAGTCTCAGACCTCTTTGGCCATGACGAAAAATAACGGAATAAACCAATGATACACTAAGATTGTAAGGTAAGCCTGAAAGAGCTGCCCAAATCTAGAGGGTTTCATCGCGTAACCTGCCAAGCTAAACTAACCAGCAACGTTGACCATGCAAAGCTTCGACCGTTAGTACGACAATATATTCTTTTATTCAACAATATCATCAAGCGTCTTCAGCTCTCGTACATGTCCTTCAGATCCCTTCTTGCGGAGCCGTGAAACTGCCTGAAGCTTAGTTGCCGCTCTTTCCCAGAGCAGCTTCGCCGCGCTCTTGTCATCCCCGCTCCCGGTCCCGCTCCCACCATTTCCGCTCGCGCTCTTACGCCTGCTTCCCCAACTACTCCCATTCCCCCCAACTCCCTTTGTATCCAACTGGTCCTGGGACGGCATCAACCCTGCCGCGCCCGTCGCCGACGCAACTAGCACCTGGGATCCTTCCCCGCCGGCCGGCCGCAATTTGTTGTGCTTCAGCAGGAAAAGCTGATACGCGGGGTTGAAGTGCGTAAAGCAGGAAGTGCAAACACAGCGACTCACGTGGTCACAGGAACCGGTAGGACCATGAGGACTGCGGCAAGAGGCGTGAAGGCACCAGAGAACGCAGGCGAGGGAAAGCGTTAGGCGTCGGACTGAGAAGCCTGCTACGAATAGCTCGGAGAAGCCTCCTGCACTTAGGATAAAAGTGTCATTAATTAACAACATAACCATATTCATAAATGATAATTATTAGAGCAAAAGCAAAAGCGGCAAAGTTTTGGACCGAACAGCCCACCATCTTCACGCATCATTACATATCGGCGTGAGCCAACTAGGGTCCGTCCAGTCCCGTAACAGAGCGCTTTCAGAAATCTTCTAGATCCGTTAAATCGCGGCTCTTTTATGTAGGGGCATTCTATAGGGGTTTGTGGGTCGGAAGTTCAGCATCACCTTTTCCAGCGCGGCAGCGTCGGGCCATCTGTTAAGGCAGCTGTTAACGGAAATTATAACGAAACATGCTCTGCTGGCCCTTTCGAGTGTGTGCCTCCAGACGCGTTCTCTTCCCTGCATTTCTGACCTCGTGCACTCACACACATCTGTTCGAAAACACCTGGGAAGCATCAACCCCCCATGCGACGTGCCGTACCGCACCTGTATGCCGTGTGGTGACCGCAAACTGTCCGCTGACAGCGGCCACAATAGTGTCGCCGCATGTAGTCCCGATAATGACGCAGATCCAGCTTACGGCCGCAGCCAGGGATGGCGCACATCTTGCCACGGCCCCGACTTGAGACGCCGCCCGTGTCACCGCTGCCAACCGCGGCAGCCGCCACCGCCAGCAGATCCCCCTCCGTCTCCGCCTCCCGCAAAGCCCCACGAGTCCCTATGCTCGAGAACCCGGGCTGACTGCCAAAGGGCTTACACAAGAACCCCTGCCCCAGGGCGGGTGCGGACCCCACTAGCTGGTATGGGGTAAGGGCCAAGTGGTGATGCCGACTGTCAGCACGGTGGTGGGAATATGGGTCCAGTTGCGCCGTGGACGCCGGCTCAGCATCGCCCATACCACAGATATCCCCGTCGCTTATGCTACGGTGCGGCGGACCTGAGCATGTCGCCAGGCGGGACCCCATAGGCCGGAGCGGTACCGGTACTGCCGCCTGCGGAAGCCCATCGGAAGCAGTTCCGCCGCACCTGGAACCGTGGCGGGAGGCTTCGGTGTCCTCGCCGGCGATGCAACCAACGGTACCATGCGGCGACACTGGGCTGTCACGGTTCTTGGGGATGCAGTACATGGACTGCGACGCCGCCACTGGTCGGACTGAGGCGAGGCCGCTCCAATGTGACGGCGGCGCCTCGGAACCCACGACTTCCGTGTCCGTGTCCAGCGGCGCCGCCGGGGCCGCCATGTGGAGGATTGCGTCAAGCCACTTGCCCGTACTCCAAAGATTCAATCCTGGCCCTGCAGTAGCAGCGGCGACAGCAGGTACGGTGGCAGGGACAGCAGAGCCACCGCCGGCTGCTGCTGCTGCCGCGTCCGCCCCTAGCACGCGGAGGTTACATTCCCACTGACCCCCGCCTCTGCTAACGCCAACACCGACGGCCTGCCCCAAGCCAGTCCCAACACATCCTACACCTACACAGCTCCTGCCTCCGCCAACAGGACTCGAAGGGGCAAGTTGAACGAGCTGGGGGGCCTCAGCTGCAGGCGCTAAGTGCGACAGCCAGGCCGGTGGTTGCCACCCAAATGCCAAGTGCGCGCGCAGCAGCAGCCGTTGCAGAACCTCCGCCACTGCCCGCAACACCCATATCGGTAACAGCCTCAGCAGCCATGGCAGCACAACCAGCAGCAACGTGCTCCACCAGCGTCTGGGCTGTGCTGCGGGCTGCCGCTGTCCGGGCCCATGGTTTTGGCCTTGAAGCTTGTCATGGCGCCGCCGCTGAAACTCCGGTTGAGGCTCCGCGAGGAGGCATCGTGTGAGCGCCACCTCATCGGCCCCACCAGCGCCGCTGCCACCGCCGCAATTGCTCAGGTCCTGGCGTCGCTCACCGCCGCCATCGCCTGCGGCTGCATCCGGCCTCTGATGCAACTGCGCCTGCCGCAGCTCTGTGTGGCCGTCCGCCAATTGCTGAAGATCCCGCCTCCAGGGGCCCCCATCTACTTCTGCCTCCGTCTGTTCGCAAGGCCATAATTTATCATCAAGCCCCGGACCTACACCTGTTGTCGTGAACGGAGGGGCCCAACTCAAGCCCCAGCATCGTGGCCCGCCGCCAACACCGCGGCCTGCCGCCACCTTCTGCTCCCGAGTAGGACCAGGCGCTCCTACCTCTAAGCTTGTCCGCGTTCCGGCCCGCCCTCCAGCAGTCCCATTGGCAATAACCGGTTCAGCCACTATTGGGTAACCCGGCGGCGGAACCCGCTCCAGTTGACACGCTGCCACGCCATACGCACTCCTGCCGTACAGGTTCCACGCCGCGACGCGGTGCAGCACCTTCCGACCTGCCGTGCCCAGAGCCGTTTCTCTGCCTAACTCCCCTCCGGCAGCAACCCCATCCGGATGTTCCACCCCTACAGATGCTGGCGGCGCAAGGGCCGTGCCCGGGGCGTCCAGGGTCACCACCACTGCTGCCGGCTCCGGGTCGTCCAGCTCCGCCACCTGCCGCCACTGCCCGTCAGCACCCGCTCGCTCCAGCACGTAGCGGTGCAGAGGAGGTACGCCGGGGTGCGCTGGAGGCGACCAGTATATGCTCGCAGTGCTGCCATTAGCCCCGCCCGACTCCGTGGTGGAGGTAAGTCCAGGGGAGGCGGTACTGCAAGTGACCGCCTGTGGGCAGGGGAGAGGGGAGAGGGGAGAGGGGAAAAAGATGCTGATCAACGTCTCTAACGTGAGTTTTCTGCTGAATCTCGGTATATACTAGTGTTTCCAGTGGGATATGAACAAAGCGATGCATGGGGCGAGCCGGAGGGAATGAAACACTGAAACATGTACGGCCTTCGTCTCCCTTCACCTGATGGTGTGTATGTAATCTTTCCAAAGGACAGATAACGTTTAGGTGATCCCAACGCATCCGACCGACCACTACCCCACGTACAATCGGACAAACAAGTAGTCGTGCTCCCGGTCCCCACCGGCACCGCCCCACGCTCAAGCCCCAGCGCCACCGCCAGCTCGCTTCATCGCGCCCAGCCCGTTCCAAATGACCTCCTGTGAGTGGAACTTTTGGACAGAGACCCGGCCCCACCTGTGGCTCCGAGGGCGGCTGACCCAGGCCCAAGATCTGGCAGCGGATGGCTCGAACCACCTTGGAGCGGTGGAAGGGGCTGGACACCTGCAAATAGGATGCATGCCACGAAACGAAACATCCACCATTCGCCGATCAGGGAGGAGATTGAGATAATGGTCAGATGGCGAGGCGTGCCTCAGGAATGGAAATGTTCATGTTGACAGTCAATTGAGGGATAGGAAAACAACTGAGCTGAGCATGGTAATCTGTTTGAGGGAAAAGGGTACGAGCTGTCTCCTATAATGATGACCAAGGTCGGCTTTGCTACTTTTGGGTTGGAGTTCTCAGGAAATCGACTGGAAAACTTTCCTCCTGTCCCAGCATGGCGAGTGCAACAAGGAGTCCAAATATATTTCTATATCTTTCTGCTGATAGCTGTGTTACTATCTTCAACCCAATTGCGAAGAAGGGCACCATAAGGGTTGTGGTTTGTATCGCCGTACACGTACAGGGCTCTCAGACTTCAAACCTGACTCACCCCGAGCTCCTCCTCAAGGATTTTGCCATTGTTCTGAACCAGCATTGGGAAATCCAGCGGTGTTATGGAGTGAGCCCGGAATGCCTCTGCGTACTGAGGTAGACCAATTCCGTAACGGATCCATTCCCAAACTCGTATACCGCTGAGAACTGAATGAAGGTGTATGTCGAGCTCATCGACGGACACGGTCAGCCCAGCATCGCCACCGTCGATACTGTGGAGGAAGGAATTCGCTGCATCCGTTGCCTCCTGCGGCTCGTCAAACTCCTGCCCACCAATGCTACCAGCTATGAATTTAGAGGCTTCGAGGACATCAATAGTGCCGTCCTGGTTATTATCAAGTTCGGAAAAGAACGCGTCGAGAGCTGGACTTGCGTTGCTTTGAGCTGTACCAAAACATAACAGTGCAATCAGTATGAAGATGATGGTGGTTGAGGGCTTGGTGCGTTCGCAACGCATATTCGTATTTTACGAATGTCACAGCTTTGTAGTTCCTATTTAATGCTGCAAGCCATACTTCAGGTTATTGTGCCTTTGAAACTTATATAATGGCTATTTGAATATGACTGCATTTCATACAACATGGAGGCAAGGAAACTTGAGCCATGAACCGGTACGGATTTAGTAACGGTTCGAGGTGGAGGACTCCGCATTCATATGGGTATCGCGAATGAACAGGATCTATTGCAAAGGTATATTTTGTAATATACCTTATAGTTTATTTTCTACCATGGGGGCACTTGTGTGGCGCCGCAGCGATGATACAGTTGGCACTGCTAACAAGCCCAACGTTGCAGCTCAGCCCCAGAGCCAATCTCAGGAAACCATGTCTCATTATCAGCCTGGCAATATCACGGACCGAGCAAACACCGGTTCTCTCCTCAAGGGCCCCGAATCGGCACCCAAAGTTCAATCACAACCCTCCACGCTGGGCCATCAGCAGAAACCATCGTATCTGCAAGCGCCATACGCGTCAATACCAAAGAATTCACAGGCCGGCATGGCAGCTCTAGATACTGCTTGGGACGATGGCTCCACGGGCGGTGAAGCAGCTCCTTCAATGCCGAGACCTCAAACCGTAGGTCCCAGACCTATAATGGTGCAGGCAGTAGAGACCTCTTGCGAAGGTCCCTTACAACCACACCCCAAGCGTCGGCGCTGTGAGGACTCAGCAGCTGTTGTAACCAGCGCCTGGACCACGCATGAATGGGATGCAAAGTGCATACCCTCCGTACCTGCAAGCAGCTACACGTACGGTCCTGCCCCTAGCATCCCTTACCAGCGCCATGGACACGCGCAGGCGCCAGGATCGATTAGTGGAAGCTCCATCACCTGCTTCTCTCGGAACTCAGAATTCGCCAAGGGGCCAACAAGGACGTCCTTCCAGGGCTCAGGTGAAACTATGCCCATATCTGCTGCGACACTCGCACTAGGTGCAGGAATAGCCCCAGCCGCAGCAGGAAAGAGTGTTGGGCATGTACTGGTTGATGAGAGGGAAGGGCCTCACGGGATGGCGGCACGTGCTCCGCCTATTGCAGCACCGGCGGATCCAGTGGCCCAGGTAGCAAAAACGGAGGCGGCATTGGAGGAATTGCGGCGGCAGCTCGCAGCCAAGGAGGCCATTGTGCGGGCCAAGCAGGTGTGGTGGGGGCCGGGGAATGGGGGCTGCACGTTTGGCTGTGTTTGCGGCCACTAGGTAACCTGACGAAGTGCGACGGTCCAAGATCGGCCGATGCTGCCGTGATGGGTCAATATGCCTTTCCATCCCCTGACACCCCCTGACCCTGTGCTTTCATGATGTCATCCTGTGCTTGCAGAACGTTCTGGCAGCTCGACAGGCAGCCAAAGTTGCGAAGGAGGTAGGGTGCTGGGCAGCAAGAAGAAATGGGGGCAGATGCAATGTGCATGGCACCAGTGATGGACGCCGGGCATCTTGAGGCGTTGAACCTACATAAAGGGGGCGAGGCCGGGACCGGGGACGGGGCCTGACCTTGTTGTACCATCATGTAGTTCGTGGCGGGCGTACCCCGTGCTGCCCTTGGCACTGCCGTTTGGTTTGCACCGGTTCAGTCATAGTCGTAAGGACTCAGCCTCAGCCTCGCATGCCCTCGTGTGGCCATGTTGCCGTGTGTGGCGTCGTTTAAGTAGGTGATGTTGTGACCCACCTGATGCCCCACTGGAACCAAGTCTCTTGTCTCCTGGGAAACCGCGATGTGGCATTTGCCGCAGTGGAGCACTGCCTATCCAAGGTGCTGAAGATGATGCTCACTTGCGAGGTGGTCTCGTCAAGCAATCTGTTCCCATCCCATACACTCGACCCTCAACAGGCGGCACAGCGGGCGGAGGCGGAGCAGCGGCGGGTACAGCTCAGCCGGGGCTTGGCGGCGTTGGCAGAAGCAGCGACACCGGAGGGCGAGCAGGGCGCTGAGGCGCCGAGTGGCCTCTCTGTGCGGCTGGCGGGGCCAGAGGAAGTACGGCGTGTGCTGGGGGCGGTATCGGACTACGAAGTATTGCAGGTAGGTCGCGGCCGGTGGTTTGGAGAGGGTTGTAATGATGGCCTGGCAATCATGTATTTGGGCACCATCATGATCCCGCCCCGGATGCCCCCGGTAGTACTCCGCGGAGTACCAATTCGGTAGCGGTATCAGCTGCTGCGGCGCGTGTTGCAGCGTACGATGAACGGGAAGAAAGGGAACAGAATCAAGCAGGCAACAAGGAATAAGACAGCATAGCAAGGGAAGGCAATCGTGAAGGGTCGGTCCACCGTTGTTTTTCATCCCGCACTCGGGCCCCCATGCAGCTGCCGGCGGGTTGCACTGCCATGGAGGTTCGAAAGGCCTATCGCCGACTGGCCGCGTCACTTCATCCGGACAAGTGCCGCGAGCAGGGTGCACAGGAGGCGTTCATCCGCGCGACCGCAGCATGCACCGGACTGCTGCGACGCTGCGGCGGCTAGCTTGCCACTTCGTTGACTTCCAGGGAGCTGAACGTGCCATGTAACCGGCATTCGGAGGATATCCGTGGATGGATTTGATGGACTGAGGAAGCAAAGGGTGGGTAGAGCGCCAGCGATACACCGGGCGGTGTGGAGTGCTCGCTGCGCTGTTCTTCGGCAAATGTGCACGTGCCGGACAGGGGGGCGGGAAGAGGGGGTCGCGTGTACATGCCAATCCGAAATCCAAGCGTTACTGCGTTTGGGGGCTGTGGCATGAGCTCAGCTCTTGCGTGAGCGAATGAGTGGACGAATGGGCGGGGGGGGGTCGCGGTGAGAATATGCCATACAGCGGGTGAAGCGGGGCCCGGGTGCAGGGCAGTAGTATGCCAAGGTTTGCCAAATATCCATTTCTTCATGGGCGCCGGTATGGCGCTACACTCCTGCTCCTGGCTTCTAGAACATTCTGAGTTAATCCATAGGCAGAGGGGTTTCCGTATTGCGGAAGATTGATTTGATTCGCCAGTCTTGGATGTTTGATTCTGTCTGGTCGGACGCCTAGAAAGCCAAGGCTAATTGATTTCGTGCTGCGATATTTCATTCGTTACATGCAGCGAAATGCTGTTTCTAAAGTGTCCTTCCTGCAGTATGTGTGTCTGAGGAATGGTACCATGTCGTTGGCCAGTTGTTGCCCACCGTTACTTTACGTAGAAGCCTACGTGTCCCTCTCAGCCACCAACGAAGCCAGGAAGGAGCCTCCATCAGGGAAGCCGTGCAGTTTGACTCACATGACCCGCATAAAGGTTGCAGGGGCATAAGCTCTTGCGTAGGCAACAATTGGATGGCCTCGTTCAGCAGGCCAACTAAGCAGAACGCTAGGAAAAGCGATTGGTAGGGGTACAACCGGCTGCGGCACTTTATGTGTTCCAGTCTTATCTCGTTCATCACGAGGCACTTTCGCACACTGGTACACACAGAACATCCAGTAATATGTCGAGACCTGTCGTGGCAAGTAGGGGCGGTGAGCTGCGGTTGCCACTGCATAACGCCACTTTGCTAGGAGAAGACATCATAAGAGCCCCAGGAGCAGGTGGGAGTACATAGGACTCCATTTTTCAATTTATTTGGACTCCCCTTGCTTGGCTGTTTAACTACCCGTCCATAAATTTGCATTGTGCTCTGTTCCCGAATCCCCAATCAGTTGTGATGAGGTCTGCCTAGGTAAAATGCCACGTACGGCAGGGCTGCTGTAACAGTGTGGAGACAAGGGCAGCTAATTGTCATTTTATCGTAATCATCAACTTGTACTGGCTGTTGAACTTTAAAATGCAAGTATTGTAAATGTGCGTACTTTCAGCGGATGCAGACGCGAGGATGGATGTGGTCAGCAGCTTAATTATGTCAATTACGCACATATTTGGTTGCTAACTGTTGATGTGAGCTTTCTTATTTAGTTATGAAACAAGTTTCTGTCAGGATAAATGTTCCCCAAGTCGCCTCGGAGCTACTACAGGGACTCCACGAGAAGTGGAGAGACATTAATGCCGGGAATAAATATGTGGGGAAAACAAGATTGTGTATCCTCTAACTGCTACAGGCTACGGCGACATAGGGATGCAGCGTGGGTGATGCCTAGGTCACTGCAAGGCGCTCCTGGGCCGCCGTCCCTGGACTATGTCAGCCGTTTGAAGGGCTACACCTATAGTCAAGGCACTTCCCCCCTGCTCTTCCTAGCGCCAATGGAAAACCTGGCTGATAGGCCTTTTCGGCGCGCGCTGGCAGCGACAGTTGGCGGGTTCGACGAAGCGTGCACGGGTACGTGCTAAACGATGGAGTGGCAGTTGTGGAAGCATGTAGGGTGGGTTGACCCGGGCCTTCAAAGAAGCTGATGACGCCCTTGTAAAGGTTTACCAAGGGAGGTAACGAAAGCAATTCATGGAATATCTATTCACCGCCCCTTGCCGTACACCAACCCGTGGTGCTTTTACAAGCTGTCTGGCCTCACATGAATACATAGGGCGTCTGTGTAGCCGTGATGTCCACGTCAGGGACGGGGTGTCTGACAGCTTGCCGAAGTTGCTGTGTTTCTGCCTTCTCCGCTGTCTGTCGGGCCGCCAACGTCACGTGCCTTGTCCCAGAGAAATGCGGGAGCTTAAAATACAGCACAGCCTCCAGCTTTGCGGTCTCTGTTTAATCATCGTTCTTGGCGGCGAGCTCTACCAACCTGGTCGCCATGGAATCTGCTTTGCCTTCGCACGATCTGTCCACAACTCGATCCACTCAGATCCAGCTGCCCATCCATCCTAAGACCCCAGACACCCGCACTCATGCCGCGTGCAGCAGTCCGTGGTTAAGGATGACCTCCTGCCCTTCCGCCTTCGAACCGCCTGTTCACCCACGCAAACACAAATACAAACGCACACACGCGGCCCGTCAGAGTTCATCCGCGTACCTGGCCGCAGCGAGAACCCGCTGGGCTCCATCCGTGGGGTGGCCTCCTGGTACGAGCCCGGCGAGCTGGGAGAGGTGCCTCTGGGGGCTCAGATCATGGGAAGCAGCCCCGAGCTGATGGGCATGGCGGCGCAGTACCTGGTGAAGGTGAGGAGGAGGAAAAGGAGGCGGAGAAGGCGGGTGGGGCCCGATCTTGCAGCCATTCCAACGTGTTGCACCGTCACGCTCGTTGCGCCGTTCCCCGTTTGGGACAGAGTTGGCTCGATCTCCCGCGGAAGCTCAATGCACTGAGCGATAGCCATGTCGGAAATTCCCAGTTGTCCCCTGCATCACCCGCATGCAATAACATGAGTCCAGTGCGTAACGCCTTGCCGTGTCTCACTGTTGTTACGTTGTTGCTCGGAAGCCACGAAGAGGCTTCCTCTTTGCCGTATCGGACCTGTACATCGAGCCGGCCAGCACTGGGGGGCTTTTCTGCCAGTTGTGTGTCGGGTTTCGTTGACTCTCATCCCCCAACCCAACGTTTTGCTTCCGGCCCTGTCGGCTGATGTGCTTAGTGCTCCTGGCCCCCGGCGCTGCGGTATGAAGATACGGAGAGGGCTGGAACGGGGCATACGGACGAGGGAAGAACAACAAAAGGGGGGTTTCAACAACGGCAGGTCACATATCCATAATATTTGAACGCTCATTTTTCCCGCTAAATCCCTCCTGCGGTTTCCTTTCATCTCCAGACGTGACAGCTTCCTTCCCGTCCCAATAAAAGTGATTCCCGTGAGCCCACCCCTCCCACCACCACACCACGCACCACACCACACCACGCACAAACTCCGCCGAGCGTGTAGGTCCGCGACGCTCCTCGGGTGGACCTCAACTGTGGCTGCCCCGCCAACACCGTCACCGGCAGCGGGGCGGGGAGTTCTCTGCTGCGGACTCCCAAGCTGCTGGGGCAGGTGGTGGCAGCCATGGTGCAGGCAGTAGGCGGTATGGCGCCCGTGTCGGTCAAACTTCGTGCGGGGTTTGACGACATATCGCTCATGGAGGACAACCTGCTAGCAGCGCAGGTGGGAAGGGCTAATGGTGGGATGGGTGGAGCTAGCGGATGGCAAATGTGGTTGCGCATGACTGTAGCGATGGATGGGGGACTTAAGGTAACGAAACGTAAGGAAACGTAGACATGAGGTATGGGTCCGAGTAATGCACCGTTACTGATGCGCAGGTGATATACCGGAATCTTGATCCCGGATGAATCGTGTTCCGCTGTCCTCTCTCCAGAACCTGCCGTACACACAAACACACAGAGAGTTCGCTCTGAGGTCGTGATGATTATGGCTGTGTCTGCTGAAGTCCCCTCCAGGGTATCCTTTTATACCCTGTCTCCCAGAGGGCTGAAACGAATTGTCAGGGTTGTTCCGCAGTGTTCGTCGTATCCCTGGAGTGGCGGCGTGAGCCGTTACTAACAGGCTCAGGTCGGGTCAGGGAATTATGATTAATTGAGTCGTAATCGAAATTTGAGCACTTCTGGTTATGAGCGCAAAGTGCCTTGTTCTTTTCGTTTGGTAGTTTAAGTTCCTTTATACTCCCATGTATCCGTTTCGTGTCATTTTGTAGTTCGTGCTTCGTCCATAGCCGCTCGCTGGAAGTAACCGTCTGTCGGAATTCGTCAGGGACAATCGCTCAATTATTATTATTGTCGTTCATAATTATCTCTCAATTTCGGTAAAATGTTTCACCATAGCTTGTTTAAGTCCTCCGTACACACACGCGCACACACACAGACACGCGCGCGTGCTTTCTTAACAGGGCACACACGCATATGTATGTACATATCGTCGTCCTTTCCATACGGTACCTCATGCGCGCCTTCCCACTCCCTGCTCTCCACATATGGACGCCGCATGGCGCCGCAGGAAGCGGGTGCAGCCTTTGTGACGCTTCACCCCCGCACTCGGCGACAGGCTTACTCGGGTCACGCAGACTGGGACTTGATTGGAAGAGCGGTGCAGCAGCTGGACATACCTGTGGTGAGCGAGCGTGGGGGAGGGGGGAAATTGAATAGAACGAATCCCTATTGCTGATACAAGGGGAGGGGGAAGGAAACCTGTGCAATGCCCTAAGGAATTCGACATCCCAGGCGGGAGCGATGTGGGCGCGGTTAGCTTGCGCTCTTCACTCAGGGTCCGAGACTGCTTGGCCCTAGCAAGTGCCTAGGGCAGCACATAGGGCATGTTATCAACGTAATGACACCCACTGCGTAATCTTTTTATTGTGCGCTTCATTTAACCTTCACTTGCGCCATTAAGGCTCAACGTGGTCCGAATCCTCCCTGCGTGAGTTTGTGATACTGCCTGTGGCACTGCCCCCTCTTCCGATCTGCTGGCTGCCAAATGGCACAATGACCTGACCCGGCTCGCGACCTGACCTCCCGGCCGCTTATCACACCGCTTGTATATTCGTGTGCCCGCACCCACCATCAACATCAACATGACAATCATCACTAAGCCACCTTCCGTCTCACCATGGACCTCCCAGATCGGCAACGGAGACGTCGTGTCCGTGGATCGGGCCCACCAGCTGCTGCGGGAGACTGGCTGCCACGGCCTGATGGTGGGCCGCGGGGCTGTGCATGACCCACTGATCTTCTTGCGCATCCGACACAGCTTCACCGCCTCCCAACCATCGCTGGAGTTGCCCCCACAGCGGAAGACCTGGCAAGGCCGAGAGCACGAGTTGGTGCAGGACTTCCTCCGCGCGTATGCCGGCCACTTTATACCGGAGCTATGCGCGGAAACCCGTGGGACACCCAGGGGCTATGGAGCGAAACCTCACGTGCCACCACCACATCAACAACAAGAACAAACACAACCGACGTCGACGGATGGAGCCATTTGCGGCGGCTGCGGAACGCCTCATTCAGCATCCCCCGAAGCGGTGGCCACTGCCCGTGCGTTTGGCCGTGTCAAGGTGGTGATGCGCTACCTGTTCGCATCTTCACCCGAGCTTGCAGCAGCATGCGAAGAGCTGCTTCGTCGCACCCCCAGCGACTGCTCTCCGGCGGACCTTGTGCAAGAGCTGTGCGCGCGGGTGGAGCTGGGCTGGCCGCGCAGTGGGGGACCCACCAGGAGGGTGTTGTACGACCATATGAACAAGCAAATACAACAGGTGGTTGCGACGTAGGGAGCTGATTGGGTCCCGGGACTGCCAGCCACCATTCCGAAGAATGTAGCTGGCTCTTGCATCTGGGTCCTTGTTCGGCATTGGTATCCTCCTGGCGCATTCACGGCGCATGTCCGCTGATCGAAGATGCGCCAGACAGCTGTCAGGGAGTGTACGTGCTTTATCTTGCCTGCCGTGATGTAGGACGAGCTCTCGTACTTCAAATTTAAGTTTGAGGAATGAAACGCTGGCGAACACGTGTTTTTCTGATGGCAGGATGAGTAAAGGTACTTGGACGGGGTTCGCCAGGCGGGTTCATGAAGGGGAGGGGGGGAGAAGAAGCGCAAGCCGGGCAAGCAGACCCGATATTTGTGAAATGACAAGATCGACGGGTTCCAAGATATTGAGAGGTGTAAAGCAAAGCGGTGACCCCTTTCCAGTCCGCGAGCTGTTACTGGTTCGAGGCAGAGTGGTGGTCCATATCCGATGTTTGTATGTACGATGACTTCTGAAAGTGGTTTCCCAGGTAGAAATGACAGGAACAGAAATGGCCTCTCCGTGCATTCCCATAATTTCACATTCATGGAAAAAAGAATATGTAAATTATGGGAAAGATGTATATATTCGTTCGGTTGCTGGTTGCCCTCGGTTGCATAGTAATACTAAAGCTCAACCCGTGCGCGCGACACCCACGGCGAGAGAATTCGAGTAGCCCGAAGCATGGCTAACCTATTTAAGCTCGCTTTGAGGCTGTGCATGGTTGCGGGCCGAGCTGCGCGGCGACCTGATTTGCAACGCCCTTGCCATCGGGCGCAAACTTGGCCTTTTATCCCCCATCCACACGCAAGATTTCATTGCGTCAAGGAAGCCAGCATGGAGAGGGGCTTCTGTGGAGAAAGGAGTAGGAAAAACCGCAAGGCAGCAGCTGCGCGACCGATGAAAGGTTGCATTTCAACCCGCGAACTCGGCTCTAAACACAAGTAGTTGATCACAAAGTGCAGAGATTTCGGTAGTTCGTTTTCATTCGCCGCGCTTCTACTACTTGCACTTTGAAAGCTGTTGACTCTCGGAATGTGGGAGCAAGTGGGAACCTCGGACTTGTTTGGTGACACTGCAAGCAAGTGATAATTGTTTGATGTCCATTGTTGTAGTGTGGAGTCCGACGTGATCTGCACGTACCTGTTGTGTCGTGCCCCTGCTGGGACGATGAGTACGGCATCGAGATTTTCTTGCTTTTTCGCTACAAAAGGGCGCTGGCCGCGCTGATGGTCGTTATCAGATCTCACGCACGTTTTGAGTCTGATCACCGCTTCTAACAGGAATGGCTTTCGCTCTCGCCACTTCGCGCAAGGCTCTGCAGGTCGCCTGCAAGGCGACTGGCAAGAAGGCCGCTGCCAAGGTGCGTTTGACTTCGCAGCCACTTTGTTATGGCTCATTGAAAAATCGAGACTTGTATGAGTGTTGGCCTTCGTCTGACTCGGGAGCCGTTTGCCCATGTTCGGCCTGCAACTCCACAGCCGGCTGCCCCCAAGAGCTCGGGCATCGAGTGGTATGGCCCCAGCCGCGCCAAGTGGCTTGGTAGGCTTCGTAGCGTGGATCCGGGATTCCGTGGCATGTTTTCAGGAGGGGTTCAGTTATTACGTACCCGTGGCATTCGAGGGGCAGGCGACGCCTCGGTTGCAGGCGGTACTTTGATTGGATGGCATCGACGCGTTGTCTTTCGCTTTTAGGTCTACGTACGTAGGTTCACCTAGGCCGTGTCTGGACACCGCGCACAAAGGAATTGCCTTTGGCGTGGTCGCTGTCCTTTCCGTTGTACCCCGATGCGATCGATGACATCCGCCGGCCGTCTGCTGTGTTGTTATGTGCGCCCGCAGGCCCTTACAGCGAGAATGCCACCCCTGTCTACCTGACCGGCGAGTTCCCTGGCGACTACGGCTGGGACACTGCTGGCCTGTCCGCGGACCCGGAAACCTTCAAGCGCTATCGCGAGCTGGAGCTGATCCACGCGCGCTGGGCCATGCTGGGCGCTCTGGGCTGCGTGACCCCCGAGCTGCTGTCCAAGAATGGCGTGCAGTTCGGTGAGGCCGTGTGGTTCAAGGCCGGCGCCCAGATCTTCCAGGAGGGTGGCCTGGACTACCTGGGCAACCCGTCCCTGGTGCACGCGCAGAACATTGTTGCCACGCTGGCATTCCAGGTAGGTCGCATGAAATGGGGCACTAGTGGGCGCTGGTAAGCAGCATGCCGCCGGGTGTACGAGGTCGGTTTATTTGGGTGGGGTCGCATGCTCAATCCCGTGCTGGGTCTGGGGCTGGGCAGCCCGCCTTGCGTGCTGTCACGGCGGCCAGCCATCGTGGGTGTTTGGTTTGGCTCGGTTCCATACATGCGTTCCACTCTAGATCCAAGGGAGGCGCAATAGTGTGAGCCTGGCTTGATATCCCCCACAGCGTCGGCTGCAATTCAAATGCAACGTCCTCTCATGCAAGGTAGCCAGTAGATTCCTCTCCGAATGCTCCATCCATCCCCTCACTCCGAAACCCCTCGCCCCACACACACATATGCGTCACGCAGGTCATCCTGATGGGCCTGGTTGAGGGCTACCGTGTCAATGGCGGCCCAGCCGGCGAGGGCCTGGACCCACTGTACCCGGGCGAGGCGTTCGACCCACTGGGCCTCGCCGACGACCCAGACACGTTTGCGGAGCTCAAGGTGAAGGAGATCAAGAACGGCCGCCTTGCCATGTTCTCCATGTTCGGGTTCTTCGTGCAGGCCATTGTGACCGGCAAGGGCCCCATTGAGAACCTGAACGACCACCTGGCCAACCCGGGAGTGAACAACGCCTTTGCCTTCGCCACCAAGTTCACCCCAAGTGCATGATAGATGTAGCTGGATGAACGAATGGATGGATGGATGGATGGATGGATGGATGAGGATTCCCCCTATATTGCCGCATGGTGTGAAGGAGCGATAGCTGTTGTGTGTGCCGCGGATATGTGTGTGCATGCCGTGGATGTCTAGATAGGTGTACAAGTAGCGTGCAGGTCCACACGATGCACATGGGAACTGGGTCGGAGGTAATTAAGCAGCTATCTTGCTCGCTGGCTGTGCATCGGCGTGCCAGGGCGGGCGTGCAGATTGATGTGACTGCACGTACTGAGCGTGTCTATCAAAGTACGCGCTTCGTTTGTTGTGCGGAGCACGTCCCTGTATGTAACGTAACAGGAGCGACATCATCAATAATCTCCTCCCAAGGTGCTGACAGTGAGTGGGGCACATGGCACTTCACCCGGCACGGGACCGGAAATGTTTACGTTGTTTTTGCGAAAATGCACTGTAAAATGCATTGTACTCTTGTGTTGGGCCTCCTCCAGGGATAACAATAATATTTTTGCCGTATGAAGCGCAGAATGGGTACAGAAAAATAGAAGACATATCGGAAGTGCTAGAGCATATAGCCACCGTGACGAAAGAACATGCATTTTCCTGGGGTTATCGGTCCTGGGAACACCCTGCTGGCTAGAGAACCTTAAATGATTTGACAGCTTCAAACCATGAAGGCAGGGAGCTCATTATTTATAGGTTATCTTTTCTATGAAATAATGTTTCTGGGCCCCGAAAGTCAACTTTTGTAGGTTCTGGGGAACACCTCTATGGTGAGAGCAATGGCCAGGTGCACAGCCTTGTTAATTACAATATTATTATCCCGGGACTTTACATGGATACAGTCCAAATATAATATTGGGTAAACGCTATCAAGTGGCCGATTTTGCCATCTTGTTACCTCATCAATAACCCCGTCTGTTATTGTCGAAATTAAATCTTTAGAAATTTCTGTTTGGTGAGCAACACTGGAGGGCCTACCTAGTTAGGGTTCTGGGGGCTACCGGAAAGGAAGTACCGGAAAGGAGCTACCGGGGGAGCCCCGGAACAAACAGCCACCCCTTGAACAACCCTCATCGAGCTGCGCTTCCATATGCTGTGCTGCTGCAGCAGTCCAGCCAGCATTTAGCATTTTTCTTCGTCCAGCCGCAGGAATACGTACAGGTGGTAGGTTGCTTGGGCAGGGTCGACAGCCCGGATGGAAGGCTTGGCGATATAATGATATCCTCTCAGCAGGACAGTTAAATTCTTCAAGCAATCAACGTGTTTCGTCCGGTAATATTCCTTGCCCGCCTTGCTCCCCCCCTCCAGCGAGGCTACCAAAGGAGGAAGTGATAGGAGGTGACAGGCTAAACTGTGTGGGTGCCCTGCCTGTTGCAAGGCTTCACCGGATGGGGCTCTCATGGTGGTTCCATGAGTGCAAATCATAGTGTGTGAATGAGGGGAGAAATGTCAGCACGCACTTGACTGGGCTGCGTGCACGGCTGCGTGTATTGCTTGCTAGAACACGTCCCTGACCCTTCGTTACGGTTGCGGTGGTAGTACTGGCGTGCAGTCACAAACGAGCTTCATGCACCATCCTGCCTTCCCTTGCCTTGCATCCCTCGCTCTTTCCCGCCCCTCACGTATGAATCTTACGCAAAGCGCTTTCAACAACGCCCTCGTTGACCCCTGGCGTCGATGGGGCTAGGAGTCTGGCTTAGGAATGGGGCTTCAAAACATGTCCGTAACATCCAAATAAGGCGCCGGCTGATGGCAGTTAGTTGTTTTCGAGCCAGCCACTCGTATGTGAGCCTCGCCCGAGCATTGTCTGAGAGTCAATTCATAATTCGCGGGCGTAGGTATCGTATTCATAATGTAGTATGCATAACACAATCAGTTTAGTATTTGTCTCAAGGTTGACTTATATGTACACATACATCTTGCTTCCACAGGGGACCTGCCTACTAATAGCCCTCCCCTAACCGTCATCGTCTTTCGTAACCGCAACAGCTCTCTCAGCCTTCCCTAAGTCTATTACCCTATGTCATAATAATTCTGTCCAGGAGACATAATTAGGATGAGCCAGAGTCCTGGCCCCAGCAAGCAGGGCGCATGGTCTGCCACGGCGCATGGATTAGGTGCTGGGTGAAAGCAATAGAAGGTGAGAAGGACACCCTCTTCCTACCCCCTATCCGCCATAGGGACCTCTCGCTGTGCCTGCGGGGGCGGTCCAGAAAGGGTGGCCGCATTCAGAAGTGGCGTTGCACGGCGTTGCTTTCGCATCCCAAGGAAGCAGGCGGGAGGGTTTTCAGGCTCTATGACCTCTGCCTGGCCCGTGAGATAGCTACTCCTTATACTTATGACGTCCTCATGAGAAAGAACTGTTTAAATTTCTCGCAGTTTCTATCTCCCTTTCGTGGCGGGGATAGCTGGATTCAACTGGCTGTTGTTGTACCATGTACAAAGTTGCTGGCCGCCGCTGCCCGCATTTACTCAGTAAGTGCAGCGCCCTGTCTACCCCACACAGAACGCGGAGAAGGCCGCACGGCTGCGTCTTGAAGGCTGTGTAGAGAATCTAAGCCTGCGTCAGCTTTTACTTCGCAGATTGCTGGGTTGCCTTGGTTTTTCAAGTCCCCCAACTGAGCCACTGATCCCCCAACGAACCAAACAGCATTGCCACCGAGTTTACTAATTTATATCCATGGTGGTCCAACTTCTATTGTTTGCGTCGTCGCCTTCACAAAAGAGCGGCATCCAGTCTGGTAAACTTTGATTGCACGTTATGTCAGCGTTCTTTAGCTGTCGTCGTCCATACATGGCACAGGGGCAGGTGCCGAAAACTACTGCAGGCCGGTTTCAGATGGAGCAGATTAAGCCCAACACTTTGAATGAGGAACAGGTGTGCCTCATCCGCCAGCGAAATGCAAACCTTGGGGCATAGGATGTGAATGCGGTGACCAAGCAATCAAGCATAAATGTCGCTGAACTCGCCCAGATATACGTTGGGAGACCTAAGAAGTGTACGGAAACATGAGGACATACAAATGAGGAAAACTGCCACGCTCTTAAGCCGGCCCTCCTCCAAAACTCTTCATCAAATCCTGCACAAGCCACACTGCAGCGCATCACCGCGGCGCACATACAGCATTCATTAAAACGCAATCTTGACTTGGCTTATGGGGGTTCAAGGGGTAAGGCGTTTAGGGTCTCGTGGGAACATGGATGTCTTCCGGATGTTGTTGAGGCCGCAGTAAAGCATGGCGACGCGCTCAAGGCCGACACCTGCACCACCGTGTGGTGGCGCTCCAAGCTTGAAGCTGTCAATGTACGATTGGATGGTATCCAGGGGGATGCCACAGGCTGTTGCGCGTTCTGCAACACAGAAGATTCCATCATGGCGGAACACCATCATATCAAGTTAATGACAACCCCGCAGCCATTGTAATAGTTAGGAGTGCCGCGAAGGCCTCTGAGGTGTGCTGCTGGCATTTTAAATTTTGTAAGCGTGTGCCATACATAAACGACGGCTACTTCAGCAATCTTAGCGATTTGATCCCTCCAACGCTTGCCCCTTTCTGTGCGTCGAGGGTTGGAAAGTTATATGTTATGAGCCAGGCAGATAGACTTGACACATACGGGAGCACTTTCTGTGTTGACGACAAACTTAGACATATGAATGGCTTTTATGCAATATAACTGTTAGTCCAACAGCCTGCACCATGAATGCTGCCCAGACAAATACTTACCGACAAGCAAGTCTGGGTCATGGATGCGTTGCGCACCGCTGATGATCTCCTCGCCCCGGATAAATACATCGTAGGAGTTAGAGTACGCAGGGTCATCCGCGCAGGGCATGGTGTAGAACGGCCGCACTGCAGACGGATACCTGGGGAGCAGCAGATGGGAAAGACTTCCGTCGCTGGACTCGCAGCAACACTGAAGAACATCCTTTACCCCTGCGCCAACACAGATAACACGTCTGGTAGCCGTACACGTACGGCACACACAACCACAACACAAGTGTAAGAAGCAGATCTCCTCAGCATGTATCTCGAGAGGCCTTTGCGGCACTCTGAACTACTACACACCCCATACCACTGACCTGTGCAAAATGAAGAAGTCAGTACCGTACTTATCCTTCACAATGCGCCCCAGAGTGCGCTCCAGTTCAGTGTTCAAGTCACCAAAAGGATCCACGTCTGGGTAGCCGCCTTGCTGGAGCAGCGAAATGCCCTCCGGGAACGTCAGCCGGAGTGGCTTAAAGGTGGGCACCTCGAAAGGGTACTGATGCGCAATAAACTCCAGTTCCTTGGCTGCATGGCGGCACATGGGCCGGGAGGGCATAAGATATTGCTGCGGCACAAAAAATGGATATGTTGCATACGCGGACAGAGTGGTTGAGACCCCCGAGGCGCATGTTACTGATGTCAAGCAGAATCTTAAATTAGAGCGCGCCCATGAAATCCAGACCAGATATATACTAAACAATCAGCACCGTAATATTATATATATATACGGTATATAATATTATATACCACAACATTCTCATCCGCACATATTGGAAGCTGAACAGCTACATACGCAGCCTTGCCCAACCCTGTCCTAGCTGCAATTAGGTTCGTTACAACAGCCGTGCAACCCTCTGGACTGACCATATTTAGTGGACAAGCCCTCGAAGATAGCACCAAACAGCTTTTCAATGACGTCCAGGACCTCAAAGTAGTGTTCAAAGATGGCCATCTCGAAGTCCAGCCCCATAAATTCGCATAGATGACGGTGCGTATAGCTCAGCTCAGCTCTGCGTCGAAGAAGCGGATAGTTTTCCAAGCAGTTTTCGTACCACGCACCTCCGGGAGATGGCCTCCTCAGAGCTGTGACCATCACACCCACCTGAAAACTGGACCAATTTCGAAGACGCGGTCAAAGTCAGCGCAAATGGCCATTTGTTTATAAAGTTGCGGAGACTGCGCCAGACACGCTGGCGTACCCATGTAGTCCAGCCGGAACACAGCTGCACCACCTTCAGATGCGCCCGCAATCAGCTTGGGCGTGTGGATCTCTTGGAAGCCTTCTACCAGCAGCGTGTCCTTGAATAGCTGCGGCTCACGGGCAAAGGCAAACCGGCTCTTGCAGGTCTGGCATGGCCTACGCGGCATGGCCTTCATGCCAACCAAGACTGGGGACCGAGCTGATTCAGGCTGGGGGCATTCGTCCGGCTTGCGTTATTTTGAAAGACGGCCTTTTCATAGTGCTGCAAAAAAATCCAAATGTAGGCAGGGACGCAACTGCGACATGCAACATTTAGCATCCGATGACCTTTGAAATAACGCCAATAGATGCACCCACATAAATGCCGGCTGGAACCCTTCACAATACATATCTACGTCGCATGAGGACATATGTATGTGTGTATATATGTACCCTTGCTATTTACTCCCCATGAGGTATAACGAAAAACCCAAGCGGGCCTTCAGGCTGCAAACTAGTCCCGCAACCGCAGCTTTCCCCATCACACACCTGGCACACGGCGCTCTGCACCCGGAAAATCGCCTGGTTTGCGGGCGTCCGGAGGTCGAGGAAGCGGTTGTCCAGGCGTAGGTCCTGACCCACCGTTGGCAGGATCTCCCCACGCTCTGCAGCGGCCCTGACCTCCTCCTGTACGGCAGGTGGACTGTCCATTCACTGCCGCACCCGATGGCCCGTTGAGAGTTTATCCCACTGCCCCAAAAAGTGTAACCACTTCGGGCACAATCCCCGAGAGAAAACCTTGACGCACACAGCGACCAGCGCCAATTGACTGATGTGGTAAACCCTTTTTAAGTTTTACTCACTCCGTTTCGCCCACTCATTACATCAGTGTACATAATGTCAGGGCAAGAGCTGATCTGATCTGTATAAGTTGGTTTCAGCAAGAATGTGTATCATGTCACCGCGTTCATCATGCCAAGCGAGAGGGTATTGGATCTGGTCAAAAAACGTCAGGTATATCCACCAAAAAGGACAACACATCCAGGGAACCGACGCACTATTTCGTCGCCCACGTGGACACACCTCGGATCTGGAAGCGTCCACCAGCTCAAACGGTAATGCTGCTGCACGGCTGACTGCGTGGATCGCCGTCACCTGGAGCTCGACCTGTGCGCGTTCCCGGCGGAGGAGGAAGGGAGAAAGAGGCAACAAGGAAGAATCAACAAAAATACGCCACGAGAAAAACATCCGTCTTCCCGGCCTGGCCCCCGACTGATGCCGTAATGTACGTTGGTAACAACACAGACCACCATGCCTATCTTTGCCCAGTCTATCTTAGCAACAGCGACGAGATCAGCTGTGTCCCCTAGAGGTCTTGCTGATCAGATGATCATGGTTTGCCCACTGCAACAATCTTGATCCTCACATCTTTTTGCGAGCACCCTTCAATGGGCTGCTGCGGCACCTTGACCACACCCTCCACGTCCACGATAGACTCCTTCGGGATCTGGGTCGCATACTTGACCATGCCCTTACTGACAGTCTGGTCGTCAGCGAACAACACAGCCTGCGTGCGTGAAATGCAGCCAACCGCAATGCCACAAGGAACGAAGGCACGAAGACGTGTAGTAATGGCTAAGAATAGACCAAGGGGGTGGTATCTGCTGGCATAACAACCTAGGATGAGCACAAGAACGTGTACCACGGCACTCAGCAGCCGCCGAACGGAAAGGACGCTGAAGTGACACTCTTCTGAACCTCCATTGGCCAAAGCTTCATCAGATAGAAGAGTGCTTCACCAGATCGCCATTGATGCTTTTACTTGAGTGAGACAACTTTGCCCCATCGAGAAATAGACGCCATGAAGAAACAGAAGCGATAGATGTAAAGCAGGCCCGAACACAGACCCGGGACCATCATGAATGCGAAGGGAAGTTAGCCCTAAGACCACTTCTATTTGACGTCCTCTTTCTCACCACTTCATGCGAAGTCCAGGCTTATTGCCTGGCTACGCTCTTGGTCACCAAGCCTCCTACCCACCTGCACCGTAGCAGTGCGTTGCCGCAGGACCAGAAATGCTGACTTGCCCTTTCCCCGGGTCGTATGAATGCGCGCGCGAACTAGCACCTGTAGGAAGCCAAGGGCTTGTGTTGAGGCAGCTGCGACACATGATCGATTGATCGTCCAGATAGACGTAGAAAATGTCAGCTCAGCATGAAGGCACCCCGTACAACCTGCACCCATGCAGACTTCGATACGCTTCAGAAAGCCTCCCTCCTACCGGCTCCTCACCTTCTGCTCGCTAAGATCCTTGCTAAGGCTTTCCACTTTGTCCCACGTACGGCCGCTCTGAGTCTTGCTCTGAACCATAGCGTAATCACCATACTGCTCCCGAAGCGGGTCCTCGGGGTCGGGTTGCGTCATGACAGCTGCCTTGACACCCCGTTGCTGCGCCTGGACAATCGTAATGGGCCAGGACGTGGGAATAGCTTCTCAGAACGGCACTCAAAGTACCGTGTCGCCAACCTCTACTCCAGTATCCACGACACGTGCATCGCAGGAACTACCTTGCAGAACGCGCGCTGAATATTACAGAAAAGCTTCCCCCTTCTCACTCACGCGCTCCGCCTTCGCTGCCTCCTTTGCGGCCTTTGCAGCCTCCTTGGCAGCTTTCTTCGCCTCAGCGGACGTCGTCGATGCCATGCTGGACTGTGAGTCCTGCCAGGCCAACCGGCAATTAAAAAATCAGAGCACCGATATAGCAGTCAAATACACAACATTAAAGGAAAACCGATCTTCCAAACATATCAATCTGCCGCCGACATGACGTGATCATGTCACAACCACTTGCCTCAATGGACAGGCCTTCTACCCCCAGCTCTGACATAGTTCCGAAGAATGAGCTGTAAGTGAATGCTGGGGCCGCCCTGATCCGCAACAAGCACCTTGAGGCGGCAAAAACTACAGATGCCTGAATCTTTCTAAGGATTACAATATGCTGTGCCTAAACTACTGGCCCTGCCGATTAAAGATGGGATTGCCACGCTACTCTAGCAACGGAAAAGCCTTAATGCCGTACTGCAAACAAGTCCTGACGCGTTGAACTTGTAAAGGCTGTTCTTTACAATACATATATACTACGTAAGCAATTAGCTTGATGTAGCTTGCATGATAAGTTGCCCTCAGGACTTTGCATTCGAAGTGTCACCTGTTTAATTTTGCACAACATCCCTGTTAGATAATCGCTAGGAATCATGGGTGACGGTATGTTTTCTGTCTGAGCAGAGTATGTGTGAACGACTTTGACGTTAAGCAGCGGCATTGTTGCAGACGTTGCTATGGACACTGGAACGCAGCCAGCTACTTCCTTACCTGCAGTGGCAGCAACAACCCCGGAAGCGGTGAGCAGGTTGCTGGATGGGAAGAATGTAAAGGACCGTACAGTTTAAAATTTGTTCTTGGCTCACAGGTAAAGGCCGCAGAAAAGTCTGCTGTTGGTGTTCACAAGAAAATCAACCTTGCGGCAGCACCTATACGGCAATACTTGGTGAGCTATGGGGACTCGCATATGTTTCGGGGTGCACCTGGTCCGTTTCCTAGCAGCATGAGCACCGGGATAACGTTCTACACCGGCGCTGTGCGATTGGGGTGTTTGGGCTTTGACGTTTTGGAAATGGCACGCAGGAGGCGACGGTGGTACCTGTGTTAATGCAAGGAATGCAAGCCCTGTGCAAGGAGAGGCCGGATAATCCCGTGGAGTTCTTGGCGTACTACCTCTTAAGGTACAACCCACATCCCAATTCGAAGCCGAACCCACAAGCTGGGGTAATTGAAGGTGACGGCGCAACCAAACCCGAGGCCCAAACCGGCGCCCAGCAGTAATGGTTTGCGGACTACGTACTCGGCGTTGACGGATGCAACTCTTAAAGCGTGCTTTGGTCTGGCCTGTTGTAGTTGGAACTTTCGCAAGAAAGCGGGGCCGAATAAGCGGGATGTGGGCGCGGCCCCATGTGCGTGAGGCGCGGGGCTGATTATAGATTTGTATATCTCGCGGTTCATATTTTCTCGAGCTGCCTATCTCTGGCGAGTAGTGCCAATGACAGTCTTAATCCAACGCCAGTGAGTGACAGCAGACCCTATCCGATAAATTCTTAAAGGCAGGAGATAGAGCTCTATGCGTAATTTACAAGGGGGCATGCCCAGTTGCCATTGCACGTTGACGTCCCGCACTTCCTTAGTTGAAGGCCTCTATTTACCGTTCTGTAAGCACAACCACCGATATACACCCACACCATCGTGCTCCCACCACTATTACGACTGTCGCATAATGCACGTGCGAGCTAAAGGACTAAGCAACAACTTGCTGACGCGGAAGCTCGCCGTATGTGGGTGGTATCTGACTGCCCTGGATAAACTGGCGCTTAACACCAGCTGCCGTGATGGTGACGGTTCGGATGCAGCCCCCGGAGGAGGCATCCCAAGTCATAGCGTATCGCAAGGCTCGTGTGATGAATTCCATGGCATCTTGCTCACTCATGTTTTCGCGCCAGTACTTGTCGCAGAAGCCATTGATGTAGGTGGAGCCGGATCCGCTCATTGCAAATGGTGTCGCTGTGACAGTACCGCCCAGGGATATTGAGTAAACCTACAGTGTAGCACGGTTACGAGGCAGGCAGTCATATGATCACGAGTGAACATTGACACGCATGGCAACATCGTCTAACACGCCCCTGCAGGCCATCACTCAACCCTACCAATATCTCCTAGGGTTGAAAATTCCGCATAAAAATACTACAAAGCACGCTTGCGCCAATTGGCGGTATATGGGTGTTCAATTAATATCCAGGTGCAAAACCGGCGCAAGGTATGTAAGGTACGTAAGGCATGTAAGTATGCTTCCTGCAAGGGCTTGCGTCCAGATGGTCAATTTGGGGCAAACCAAGCTTAAAACGACGATAGAAATTAGGGGCAAGTTCACAGATAATGGCCCTTTGCCAAATAATGCGCACTCCATGATCTCTCCATTAACAACCAAGCGCACCTGACCTCCCCCGTGCTTGTCAAACCCTGCAACAATGAGCCCCGCCTGCATGAAGTCCTTATTATTGTATGCCATCATTTTGACCAGGTTGGCAACAGTCTTGACGGTTACCTGGTCGCCCTGTCATGTGTAGACCACAAGGTGAAGGGCGGGTTGTATCCCAGCGTCGGTACGACAAAAGTGCGACAATTTAACAGGCCTTTGCCAAGTGCGTAGCATATCCCACAGCTTTCGTTGGGTCGGGAAGATCGCGTATCAACTCAGAGAAACATTCCACATACAGAGGACAACGGCGATAAGGCTGCTCTGTGCCGTATCACAACGTACCTCTTCGGCTTGGTGTTGAGCGATGAAGTGCTGCACGTATCCTGCGATTGCCTGTGTATCTGATGCTGATCCCGATCGCAGTGTGTAGACGTTGTCGCATAGAGGTGTAATTTTGTCCGACGCGCGGTTTGCAATATAATTGCCCGTCGACGTCCGGCTGTCAGCGCCAAGTATTACTCCGCCGTCGAAAGTAAGAGCAATAATCGAGGTGCCCAATGATACAGGCACAGATGTTGAAGGAACCGTTGTATCCATGGCGCCACAGGAGGATGAGCACTGACAGATCCGACGTCAACGGGAGTGCAAACTTTTAGATGCTTTCAGAACATGCAGCATACCGCAGGAGTTATTGGAACATTTCCGATAGACCTGGGTAAGAGCTTGTAACGTCATTCCAAGGGAATTTCCATAATGTCGTACGAATGCTTATTGTAAACAAGTAGAAACGCAAACGTTCCAATGCTTGCTTGCCTCCAAGTCGGAAATCTTACTTAAGAAGGTCCAGGATGTCTAGTCTAATCCTTACGGCAAGCACACAATGAGCTTTTAGCTTGTTTTCGTCTTTGCGTTGGCCAGGCCGACGCCGGAAGGAGAATGAAGAAATCCTCGTACCATGTGAACCCCGCCGTAAACAAATGGTATATCAATGCACACAAATGCATCATGAGCTGGCGGTATGCGAGACCCGAGATGTCCACTGAAACCCGAGGATTTCGCTTTCCTTATCAGGGAAGAGGAGCAGCGGCGTGCAAGGATGGAGAAGATGATACAGCGGGCCAAGTCCACGTTGCCGCCTGAGGCCCGTGGTGTGTTGAGGCAATACGGTTGCCAGTACTCGCAAACTCATGGCATGTAGTGCTCATTTGCGGTGCGGGATTTACAGGCGGATCGAAACCATCAGGACCAAAGAAGCCATCACCTTACTCAGCGGAAAACAATGCCACCAAGGTAATCCAAAAGCGATCGACAGGGGGCCAGGGTACCCCTGCGGGAGCGGCAGCCATGGACGTCCAGGAACTCGACAGTAAGTCACGTGGGCTAAGGCAGCGCCCCATTTGTCCTGAGGCGAAAGTTGACCCACATTATAAGAATCACATGCCTAGCTACAGCTGTACATCACATTGTAGTACAGTGGTTGATAATCGCTGCGTGACACCTTTCAGGTCTCATCTACAATCGGGTACAGGAGATTTTAGGCACGCCGCTAATGCGGCGTGCCGCCGCTGCACGAGCTGCATCGAAAGGAGCAGCCATTCTAAATACGCCTCAATCAGGCCGTGGCGGCCGTCGCCCAGCGTGGAATGAAGACTGGAACGCTCAGACGGGCCCCAGCCCTCCAGCGAAACACGAGGAACGATGCATTAGCGATGCAGGTGCCAGACGCGGCACATCCAACCCCCCATACGGTACGATGCATTGGCGATGTACACACGTCTTGTGTATTCTGCATATTCATGTCGTTACGGTAGACCTCCTCCACCTAGACCATTTGCCTGTTTCAGGCAATTTGAAAGGAACCTCGGTGGATCCATGAACGAGTAGTCAATATTGTTGCAAGACGCACATTTTCGTCATCGCCACCACTCGCTCATCGCTCAGGAACTGGATGCAAGTGTTCGCAATCTCCTAATGTCGTCTTCTCCTTGGGGCACTTGGTTATCTTCTCCAACGCAACGACCCCCTGATGAATATTACGCAATCAAACACGAATTCAGCGTGTCCTCACGCGCGCGATCAATTGCATTTGTTTTGTTTTGTCAGAACGAAGCTCACCCAAGTCAACCTCCGGAAGCACCCGCGCCGGTCCAAGCCATGTCCCTTCTGGAAGCACTCCCACCAAGGGGAAGCGAATTCCTGCACCATCACACATTAACATCCCTGTCTCTGGAATCGGCACTGGCGTGCCACTTCAGCGGCGGCCGGGCACCCGTATGCAAGCTGCAGGTGAGTATGCTATGCCTCTTTTATTAGGTTAAGCCGGTGGTATTGTGCCCATGTGGTAGCCGCAGCCCGTGTTGCCGAGCTCTATTGAGTTACAGCTTGCTTGACTATTGAGCAATACGTATGCACAGAGGAGCGTGTGGTCCTGCTACCGTCGCCGTCTCCAGCGGCCACCGCAACCAAAAGTCCAATCGTGCGACCGTCATCGAGTCGATATGGGAGTGCGGCAGGTGCGCTGGCTGGTGGTGAAGCTGTGGAGCCGCCTGCCGGTACATCAGATCAGCTGTTGGGGAAGTCCATGGTTGCGGCCATCGAGGCGCTGAATCCGCAAGCTCTCGCCGCACGGGTGGCCGTGAGCCGCATCACACAGAATCAGCGTAGCCATGGTTGCGAGCGACTTGGTTACGTGCCTGACGCCTCATCCACTGGGCCTGGATCAATTGGCGGCGTTTCGGCAGCGGCGTCCGGCAGCTATCATGACCGCATGGGGCGGAAGCCGCTGAGTGACAGTGTCTCAGGTGGAGGCGCTGCGGGCGTGAGCAGCCGCGACGCGTCGCTCATGCAGTCACTGGCCGCAGCAGCCGGCGTGTCGCAGGGCCTTCTGGGGGCAACTAGCGTCACGAGTAGCTCTAGGCGGCCACCACTGGCTCCCGCGCAGCAGCGCGCATCAGGACGTGGCATTCACCAGGCGCCACAGGGCGGGGGGCTCGCCTTCAAAGGGCGCGGAGGTCGTGATGATGCAGAGGAGGATAATGACGACGAAGATAATGCCTACACCGATGATGACTTTGAAGAGTACGACAGCACGGAGGACGAGCATCAACACTTGGCACAACAGCTGGAAGCGGAGCCGGGCAACGAGGAAGGACTCGTGATGCCTCGTGAATATGACGGCGGTGCGGGCAGTGGAGCGCCGGATATCGCTCTCCTGAGGGACTCGGTCAACGCGCTGAATGAACTGGTGCAGCTCAAGATTCAGGTGAGGGGTCTCCTTCTGAAGGGGCTGAGGAGGGACGGACGGAAAGCTCCGCCGCGATGGAAAAGGACTTCAAGCTGTCCTACAAACCGTTTGTTACAGTGGTATTTATATTTGTAAATCCTTCTAAGTCAAATCATTATGTATTTGTCAAATATATGGCTTGATATCGGGGGTTTGATCTCCTCTTGCCCACCGGTCATCCTTCTTCGCAGCAAGAATTGGCACGCGGCCAGCAGCAACAGCAGCAGCAGCAGCAGCAGGTGGATCCGTCCCTGAACCGTCAGTCGCTCCAGGTTGGGAAGGTCATAGACCCAGGTGAACAGCGGCAGGTATCCCCCCCAGATATGCTCGCGTCCCTCACGCTGGTGGGATCTGAGGAATCTGACGGCCGTGATGGCGCTCATGGCCCTGGCCGAATAGATCCTACTATGTCCAGCCTGGGAGACGGACTGCGCCAGAGCGATCTGGACTACCTCGCGCGTCTCGGCGGCGGCGAACCCCACGACGGGCTGGAGGTCGCTACCAGCACGGATGAACGGCCCTTCATAATTGAGCCGGGGGCACCGGCGGGCACCGCAAAGGCCTGGGGGGATAGGCATGCGTGGACAACGGAGAAGGGCGCGGATTCGGGGGGTACCGGCTTGCAGAAACTTCGGGACCGGCAAGACCGGGAGAGGCAACATCAGGGATTCTCCGCCGGCGGACAAAGGCGGCATAACCAGCAGGGTTTGCATGGGGGAGAGACTCAGCTAAGCCGGAAAGAGGCGGAGCCTACAATTCGGGTGCCAGGCGCATCCGGTGCGGTTGCAGATCAGGGTGACGAAGACTCTGTTCTCCTCGGCGAGACCCTCACTCCTCGTAAGTAACGCGGACAACAGGCTTTGGCGGAACGGGCATGTTGTGGAGGAAAACCGCTGGGGGAAAAGGTCATTCTCATTTCACATTTCAGTGTGGCAATATTTCCGCGTTCCTTTCTAATCGTATCTATTTAAGTTACAAAGCATTCTGCGGCTTGCTAAACGTTTTTTTTTTGCGCCGCCACCACCAGGCCATCGCACCGGGACTGCCGCGCAGATGCAGGCTGTGAGCAACGCCTTGGCGGCACTTGCGTCATCGGGTCAGCTGAGCTCTGGAGACGCTCACGAGCTCCGTCAACAAACAGATGCCTTGTATGGCAGCTTGGTCCAGCTGCATGACCTCATGAACGGTCCACGGGGTGCGGAGCTGTGCTCATCGTCGCCAACAAGGGGCGACAGCGGCGCAGCTGGCTTCACACCCACCGCGCAGTCGCCTGAGGACTCACCCAGCCAGTCCCTCAGGCGGCAGGCAGCAGGGGCACCGAAGGGCAGTGTGGAGAGTTACCCCGCTAGGCCGACGCTGCAGCGAACAAATAACCTGGGAGATGGTGAAACCAGCACATGGGGGCCCAAGCCTGCCGACGTAACTGAAGGGGCAGCCCGAAATGCAGCTCCTCAGCTGACTCCTAAGCACCGGTTGATTGCTGACGACGTCGCATGGATGGCAGGACTTATGCAAAGCCTGAGCAAGAGCTTGCAGGTTGACAACGGAGAGGTCGCGATGCTAGGATTGTGATGATTGTCCGCATCTCCTACGCATTCCTGGGTGGTGCAGTTGCATCATGTGGTGGTGTGGTTATCTAATTAGTATCTATTTCTAGTATGCTGCCGCGATGGCGTGCTCTATTCTAGTCGACAAGCATACGTAGCGATATTGGTCACTCTGCAGGTGTTCTACACGGTGGATGCAAACAGGGGTTATCAATGAGCATCGTGGAGATCTGTGGTCCGCGCCTGTGCCTGCAGCAGACAGCAGCATCGGCTATCCTTTTGTGCGGCGACAGAACAGACCGTGATGATTTTAGACAGCTACGGTTTATTTATAGTTTTGTACGCGAGGAGCTTCGCATTATAAATGTAATCCAGACAGCCTGACTGAGGCTGCTGCACCACAGCATAGGGACACGGATCAACATCTGTCGAGGGCGCTCGCATAACCCAGCACGGCACACGCGAAGAACGAGGATGAAGCCCCATTATTGCAGTGAATGGTATGAATACCATTGTCATGCGGAATCCTTCTACGTTTCCAGTGCAAAACACCAGTGACAGCGTGAAACAGGTTCTCAGGCGCTGCTGCTGCGCCGTCCCTTACTCTTGCCTGGAAAAGGGACGCAATATCAAGCGTCACATTCCGTCCCAGCCATTCAAGGCTATGTATTCCCCACCTTGTTTTCTAAACGCATGTGCATCACCCGTGCCAATCGGCCTCCCCCGCCCCGGACAAACACAGCATTTGCATGCGTGCTTCGGAATACGGGCTAGGAATGGTAGCCAAGACACCCGTAATCAACGGCGGGCTAAACTGTGTTGCGTCAAAGCCCTTCTGCCTTCCGCTTATCAGCGTAGAGAGAGAATGGGTACAATGCAAATGTCAACACAGTTACAATATAACACAGACAACCACATTAGCTGGGAAGTCGGAGGGGTACTTCGGCGGAGAGGACAGCATGCAGGATGCGAAAGCGCACATATGGATGTAGCGCAGGATCAGGGTCAGGGTTTTAGACATTTGATGTCACCGCTACTCTTACCAAACGATGGATTGAGTACCCGTAGAAGGGACAGCCGTACAATTGGTGCTGTGAAAAAAACGGCGCTGTCGGGATGTATGTCCTGTTTGCGTCTCTGGTGGCGCCACCCGTGCGCGTACTTGGCAGGTGGATAGAAAACAACGGCGTTGCCAGGGTCATTGGGTACGGGTGCTCGGCCAAAGCTGTGCAGCCCTGGGCTTCATTGCGATCAGGGATCAGGATCCCCCTTGGACGCCCCCTGGTTGCGAGGGTGCATGTTCGGCTAAATTCTTCTATTTTCCTTCACCAGGTCTGGCCGTACATCTGTACCGCGAAAATGTCGGGTGAAAAAATCGGGCAAAATGCCACTACATCATGGGTTCAATATTCCCCTTGTTGTTAAGTTAGCAAGGCCGTTAGCAATTACAACATGAAAGCATACGAGAGAAAACTGCACGAATCCTCCTACGGACTACGGTCACCTCTTCGCCGTGGGACGGCCGTGTCAAGGACTTGTTTTGGTGTAGAAATCTGACAACCATTCAGCATTCGAGGCGCTTCCAACACGCCACAAATGAAAAGCTTTTAGAGCTAAGGCACATTTAGATGCCTACCTTATTTACTCGTATCCTGTGCTCTATGGTCCAAAGTCCTGACACCCTGCTCTGTACATCACACAGTTCAAGGCCGGGCCACTAACCGGCCACTCCACCCATTCATTCATGACGAGACTCCTAGTCTACACGCCCCGGTGCACACAAGCCCTTCTGTAGTCGCTCCGCGGCCTGGTCAGCAGCCGCTGCGTTGACTATTTGTTCAAGGTTGGTCAGTGCTGAGCGAGCGGCAGCAAGGCCACTGGATTGCCCCATGACGGCGTCTTGAACCTGAGACGACAAATCAGCGCGCATATCATAATGGCGGCCGCCATTAGCCCATGACGTACAAACCAGCCATCTTACATTACTACTCGCGCACGTGATGCCCAAACAGGCCGCTCGGTGACGGAGGCGATTCACCCCTCACCGCAGCCGGAGTTTAAGATCCCCCGGTCAATGGAATTAACACCCGAAATGATTGCATCCTTGTCAAGCTCCCACCATATGCCTGGCAAGCCCACTTGTCCGCCCCTTTTGTCAGGCCCCCTTAGTCAAGCCCCACTTGTCAGGCCCCTTTTGTCAAGCCCCCTGCCTACCTTCTCCAACTGAACTTCTGGAATGCTTGTGACGCGCACGCTTGCCGACCCACAGCGGCTGCGGCGCTGCTCACAGAGGCGCCGTGCCCGTGCTGAGGTAGTGTCCCACTGCCTTTGCAGGGACTTCACGCGCAGTTCCACCTCAGAGAGCTCCCCAGCTGCTGCAATCTCCGCACGCGACAATGCGCGGGGCATCGCCCAGTGTAGGCTGGTCAGCATGCCTGGGGGAGCGAAAGGCGCAAGAAGCTATTTAAGCTGCTATAGCCCTATACCCCTACAACCCCAAACCTCCATAGCATGTAGCTTTAGGAATAGACACATTAGATCGGAAAGATATTTTTGATATATGGATTAGCGGAAATCCACGAGGGCCTGAGGAAAATGCACGATGATTTCTTCATGTGCCTCACCATATGCCCAGTCTTTTTTCGCACGACTGCCTACTTGCTGTGCCTTTCCATAGTAGCTATTGCGTGCACAGAAATGTCGTCGTTTGACTTTCACTTACCACGCAATTTCGACGCGCAATCATGGCTACCGTACCTCCTTGATACACGCCAGAATGGTCGTTAAGCTTTCAGAGGCCAGCTTTAAGAGCCGCACTGCTCACCTGCCCTTTCAATTAAGTTGCCGTGCAACAATTTCACCCGGCTGAGCCGTGTTTCCAGGGTTTCTTGTCGTGCCTCCAGCGCAGCCGCCACGCCCACTAAATCCGCTACTGCTGCCGCGTGCTTTCCAGATTCCGCGTGGAGAGCGTCAGCGCGGCTTTGGAGGTCTACTGCCCCCCCGTGTAGAAACGCCATGTGTTTTCCACGCAAGGTGGTTATGCAGTCTATGAGGTAAACGAGCCCTTCAGAGCTGGCGACTGGGAGAGGCTTCGGGGAGCCTGCAGATACAACGCGGCGACCAGCGTGATGTCATCATGCTGTAGCACCAACAAACCGACACCGCCCGGCATGCATATACCATAATTCATGAAATAGGCCACAGGCCCGCCACAGCCCACAGGTATTTCATCCATACTATAGTAGCAACACCAGCACGACCGCCGCCGTGAACACCAACACACCGACAGCAAACCAAACACCGAAATTGAAACGAGCTCATTTTAGCCACACGGGACGTACGGGACTTGAATGATGGCAAACGATGTCGCAGTCCCGATGAAAGATGTCGATAAGGTAAATTGGTAATATTAAGACATGATAATAATTGCAAGGTCTCGCTGGTAGGGTCGACAGTAGTTGTGACCCGTTCGTATACACGTACCTGTGTACGGCGCGGGAAGGTTTCGACCCGAGGGAGGCACCATGAGGTTCCCGTACATCAACCCAATGTGAGCCTCCACCTGGGCCTTGCGCTGCTCTGGACTTGCCCCCGGTGTGAATGTGATCCCGGTGCTGGTTCCGGAGCCCGAAGTTGCCTGCCGCTGCTGCTGCTGCTGGTCGCGAGGCGATAGGGTAGCCATTTGCTGCTGCTGCTGCTGCTCCATAATCAGCGAAGCCGCACCGGCCGGCTGGAAGTAGTGTAATACACCTAGAGGCAATACAGGTGTTTTCAGCATCAGGAATGTCTGATCCCCCTACCTTAGGTTGGGGAAGGGCCTCAGCAGGATGCTCAACGACATTCATTGCCCCCTCCCCCTTCCGGGTAGGGGCACCCCCTCCCTCCGTGCATCCGCGACAACAACAAATCTGAAACCACAATTAGGAAGACAGGCAGGCATACCTGCTACGGTAAGCACAAGGAGACCTCCTCCCAGCATTGGATTTTGCAGCAAACAGCTGCCGACCGCTGCCGTACTGTCAGCTGCAGTGTCGCGCGCCACTGGGGCGGAGGATTCCTTGCTGGCTGCCGTTCCGTCGTACACACACGTTACCAATGGAGCTGGTAACTGGGAGGGAACTGCGCCGTCGTCTCTTCGGCCCTGCTGCGGCACTGCAGCATCCGTCAACCACTGCGCCAACAACCCACTCCACGGCAGCGTAATCCTCCAGCAGGTTGATGCGCGCTGGCAAACCCAAACTGTGACTGCCGCCCTCGCGGCCGTACCCAAACCCACCACCACCGCGCCGCTGCCTGTGACACCCGCTTGGATGTGGATGGACATGGAACTACGAGCCGCAGCAATGGCTGACGCCGATGCCCCGTATCCATCCACGAATGCGTCGTCGTCGTCGTCCTCATCTTCAAAAGCGCCTGGGTCGAGCTTGCCGGTGCCGTGACGCGGCAGCGTGTGGGGCACCTCCACAATATCGAGCAGCACCATGAACGGGGTCGCCGCGATCTTGCTGGGCCCCGTCCCTGTACCGGCAGCACGTATTGTGCACTTGTATCTCACGGCGCTGGGCGCAGCGCCGGCTGTGCCGGTGATTGACATATATTGCGGGGCTGATTCGCACCACACTGGTTCCCAGGGCCCCGCAGTGGCGTATGCGAACAGCCGCCCGTGCGCAGAGGCCACGATTACCGTGCTGACACTGGACAGGGACCCGGAGTCGGCTGTGGCTGAGATGAGGATGTGGGAGACGCTGAGGGAGATGGTGTGTTTCATCAGTGTTGTCTCGTGGTCGGTTCCCGGGTTCAGGGGTCCCACAACTGCAGGAGACGCCCCTTCTACCACGTGGGGCAACACTGGAAGTGAAGGAGGACGAGGAGGGCGAGGTGAAGGGGGAGGAGGACGGGGAGGATGAGGGGAAAGAGGAGAATGACGAGGAGGAAGGGGAGGAGGAAGAGAAGGGGGAGGAGGAGGAAGAGGAGGTGGAATAGACATAAAAGCAAATGGCGCGATATGGCGAATATAAAGCAGGAAATGCACAGAAATGCACGCAGAAGCCACAACCAAAAACCTCATCAGTTATCGTAAGTTGAAATCATATCGATGGAATTTAAATTCGTTCTACGTCATGAGGATGTTTGGTTCGAAGGCAATGCGCAAGTCCGGGAGAAATGAACGAAACAAAATGAGCGTTCCCAATCTTGAGTTAATCAACCCAGGTGCGATGGCGCACTATGCACTGTGATCTAGGCAAAGCAGCGCTTTCGGATGTGGTCCAGATCAGCCCTGGTTCACCCACCGATTCTTCCCGCTCGCACACACAACCCAAAATACAAACAAACAAATAAAAACACAGACACTCACCCGGCCAACGGTTCTTTGCTGCCGGGTTACTCACAGCGTCCGCCCCGAAACTGATGTTCAGCCACTCCGAAGCTGCTCCCTTTTCCCGCACCAACCGCTCCAGAAGCGATGAGGGACAGCGCATCCCAAACGGTGCTACAGGGCCCAAACTATACACGCGACCGTCTGCCGCCAGCAGCAGGAATGCAAACAGGCCCCATCCGACGGCCGGCCCGAATGCAAAGGCCACGACATCGGACGTTGGGGCATCGCTATTTGTGCTCCCCGCCGCTGTGCCAAGTGTCCCTGGGGATGCCGTCACGCCAAGGCCGTAGCGCTGGGGTAGCGCTTTCGCAGCAAGCACGACTTGAAGTGTCTGCTCCGCCGCTGCAAGAGTGTGCGTTACGTGATACAGGCGCAGCCGGTTGTCGGACGTCAGCACCACAAGATGCTCTTCGCTGTGCGGGTGCCAGTCAACCTGCGCGGGTGACGGAGGCGGCAAAAATACAATACATCAGCAACATAATGGCACAAGCACTGCCGTGTGTATACATTTCCCCCAATAAGGGGCACAGCCCGAAACAGCCCCCATGCCGCTCCTCCCCTCGATACGGCACGTATGTATGCCACCTTCTATACACATACATGGTGGCATACATACGTGCCGTATCAAGGGGAGGATGTGAGTGTTAGCTCGCAAGGATCACCTGAATAAGCACAAGAATGGCAGTGTAGGACGGGTCTGAGGAGCATACGTACATACGATCGGATCCAAATCATATCACCGTATAACCACCCGGTTGAGCGCTGCAAATGCCGCCATCCGTCGACCAGGCAATCATTTAACAGACTCAAGTATAGTACGACCATAATGGGAGAGGGTGATCATGCCGTTCCATGTACAGTACGGTTACTATGAGGGGGATTGTGCGACCGGCTGATTCCGCACCTGGTGCAGGATTAACCCCGGCCGGCTACCGAAAAGCATCGGGTCAACGGGATGCAGCCGGCACGATTTGACGCGCGTGGCGTGGCCGCCACGGGCGCCAGATGCTGCAGTAGGCTGGCCCCCGTGCAAATCCACCACTGCCATCGCGATGACGGAGGAGTCCTGCGAAGTTATAGAGTTGTTCTGAAGTCCCGGGGCGAACGATATCTGATGTACGGACGTGGTTATGAGATGATCTTGATTGTTTTTATTGAGTCGTTGAGGGGTGCTAAGGTGCGCAACATACATCGGGAAAGCAACGGGTAACAACAGGTAACAAGGTATTCACGAAGACAGCGCGCTTCAATTGCGCTCAAACTGCAACCTTTTGCTTGCTATGCTATGCTTCGATATGGTTGTTAAGAGTACCTGGCATGATACCCCATGCAGGAGCAGGTAGAGGCCACTGGGAGCTACTTGCATACCCCGCACGTCGAAGTCAACTGTCGGCTGGATATGCACAGCATATGCAACAGATGGTGAGGTGATCCGTGCGGGGCCCTGGATCGAGCCCTGCACCAAACAGGGAGGAATGTAAGCCAGCGATGAAATGCCAAGCGTTTAGGCGTCAGATGGCAGCTTCCACCTGTCGCTGCTGTGCCTCAAGGACCTCCAGGCGCCCATCCAGAACAACGATCCCAATCTGATCATTGCCTTGTCTCTGAAGGGCATATCTGAGATACAGCGAGATAGAATTGCTGCCAAGTCGACATCAAAAAACCAAGGAGTCATGAAACAAAGGTAACTCACACGTTCCCAGCCGCATCGGCATCCAGGGCTATCACATCCTTAAGGCCAAGTATGTGCTCTGGCTCACGGTTTAACCCCGACCGAAAAGTCGGCTCCAACATACTTACAGCGTCAAATTCTTAACACTGACCTGAAATAAGATTGTAATGACATTTGTATAATTATACAATCCTAGTTTTGTGTTCTAATTAGCAGCGGCGAACAGAAGCAGTGAACCTGCTTTGTACAGTACGGCGCTCAAATAGCGGGAAGACTACAGAGGGGAACTACTCGACCACTGGCCGTTGATAGTTCACAGGCACTTCTGAAGGAGCATTCTTTTATCGTCTCCTGCTTACCTAAAATGCCTCCAAAGAAAGGTTTGTCCGCATCTGACAAGCGGGACCGGATGCTAGAGATTTTCCATGATTCTGCGGACGTGTTCGTTATCAAGGATGTCGAAAAGTACGTCTGCCGGGAATGGGATTACGTGAAATCCCCGCAGTTACCAAAGCTAATCGTCCGTTCCGCACGCACGTTTTACAGGTTGTCGATCAAGAAAGGCATTATATCGCAGGCTGTCAAAGATGTGCTCCAGGTTGGTCTTCGTGGCTGTATCCCGTCCGTCCGTCAAAGGCGTGGGTATTGCTTAATGGCTGCAAGTGAGGCAGCAGCAGCAGCAGCGTTACGCACTCGATACTGGCACACATCGACCTCGTGGGCACAAACTGCACTCACATTGAAGTCCATAGCTACCCCAGTTGGCACATGATGTGTTATGTACCGCTGGTGCTTGCATGCACTAAATGTCTTAATGCGGTCCCCGACGGTACATGCCTTGCTTAGAACTACATGATGTGTGTTTCCAAATTCATTTGCAGAGTCTCATTGACGATGACCTCGTACACTGCGAGAAAATTGGCATCAGGTTAGTGCCGTACGCCCGTGCCAATGGGCGAAATGGCGCACCTCCTATATCCCGATGCCATGGTTGCCCCGACCCCTCACTTCCACCAGCAACTACTACTGGGCATTCCCGTCTGAGGCTAGTGTCAAGGTGTGTGTGTGTGTGTATGTGTCGCACTTCAGAAGGGGGGCTGGGGGCTGGGAGAGAAAGCCTTGCTTCAGCACGGATTGAAGCCGAACGCGTGCTGTCACAGATAAGCCCTGCTGCATGAAAATCTGCCTGATGTTTTCTCCCAATCATCAGCCAAGGACGTCAGGAAAACCCAAACTGTTTGGAGCCCTACAACCCAATGAGTTAATTTAAACTGCCTGAATTTGGAACGGCGCATTCCAGGTCTGTGAATTGCTTTGTGCACGCGCTAATCCATGCACCGGTGCACACGCCGGCTTGAGTACACATGCCGTCATTCTCTGGTCGCTATGCATCGCACCCAAGTCCTGAGCGTGGGTTACCCTCCTCCCATTTATACACACATACATACAAATAATCACTGAGGGTAGACAGAGAGAGGGAGGGAGAGAGAGAGAACACGGCGGAGCCGATGACTACTAATGCATGCGCCAGGGGAAATGATTACGGCAATCTACGGCGTGTCGCAGATCGAGACAGAGGTTAAAAAGTACGAGACAGAGCTTGCTAACACGAAGCGGCGCCGTAAAGAGATGGAGGTGGCCATTACGCAGCACAAAGCTGCCAACCCCAGCACGGTGAGCGCGTTGCGCATTCGTAAGGCATATCCATTTGGCTCGTGCCATCATCTGGGTCATTTTGGCGGGGTTAGGGCTTTTAGGGCAGGTTGTGTAGGGCCCTGCCTCGGTAAATGGACGCTTACTCTTTAAACTGCCAAATCTCGCTCTTCAATGATTCTGTGCGGTTTACGTAAATCGGCGTTTCCAGCTTCATTACGGTGTCGGCGCACGGCAGCACGGCACATCAACAATGATGACTGACCGACATCGCGACCTATTGCTATTATGCATATTCCACCCTTTGAAAACAGGAAACAGTGCACGAGGACGTGAAATGAGGATACGCAACCATACGCCCGAGCCTGTTGGGAAGAAAATATTGTTTCAACGAACCCTCCAATCAACAGGTCGTACATGTTACGCATGTTACGTCATGCTCGTCCCGCAGGAGAGGCGCGCGGAAGCACTCTCGGCGTTAAACGCCCTGAAAGAGCGCATGGCGAAGGTGCAGAGCGAGCTGGCAGCGTACCGGGAAAGTGACTCGGAGACCGTAGAGGCCATGCGTAAGTTCCTCACGTGAGCGCACAAGTCATCATAACCAGATCAGACGAGAGAAGCCTTGTGACCTAGAGTCATGCGACGTCACGACTCATGTAGTTCTTTCGTCTGACGCAGCCCCGTCCCCCGCTATAGGCACGGCACATCTTGATATATATATGTATGTGGTCATGATATGTGGGACCGCCAATGTGCCGGGAGGATGGTGCTTAGAGCTGCTTATGTCTGTGTAGCACAATATATATATATGTGTGTGTGTGTGTCTGTGTTATATGTATGTGTGTGTATGTACAGGACGTGTGGACACTGTAATATCCAAACTGTATGTAACCCTCAGCGCAGCGGAGGTCCAGTGTTGTGGACGCACAGGTATCGTTGTGGCATGTTGAAATTTGTGATTTGCGATTTTGCACCACACCCGGACCCTGATGTGACATATGACCTCGCTTGACATGTGACATGAGAGGAATGGCTCATCAATTACTACAGCGTGTCGAGATTGCAACGGACATGTGCAGGTGACGCAGCGGCGGGCGCCAAGTGCGCTGCAAATCGTTGGCTAGGTGAGTTTGCTGCAAACAAAGCATGATATGTGGATTTGGTCGCTCGCCGACACGCATACGAATGCATACAGAAACGATTCTGTGCGTAAATGTGTTGCACATTCTTGGCCCTGCTTAGCACATGCATGCATCAGGAGAAAAAGCAATATCGGCTCCCTTGCAATCCAATAAGAATTGCGTGCATCATTACTTGAGTACTATATAATATATTACCGCCGGCCTTTCCGCATGATACTGCAGACAACACCTACACGTTGCTATCGTGGTGCAAGAAGAGATTCGTGGGTCACGAGATTGAACTCGCCAAGTTTTTTGCGGAGGTGCGTCCGAAGGGGGGCCTGTTATTACTTGCATAGATCCGGACCTAACGAGCGCGCGAACTTCACGGCTCGGTGGTCATGTACTTTCGTCTGATTCAGTCCACCGCTGTAGGCACATCTTGATATATATATAGCGGTGGACTGGATCAGACGAAAGTACATGACCATATATATATATAGCCGCCACGCTCCTACGTTTTAAACCCTAGGTTTTATCAGAGTACAACTGCCATACAAGAACCCCAACTTGAGCATCGAGTTGATGTGCAGTAGCTATGAGACAGATGGGATACGCAGGTCTCCTTGCGCAATCCTTATGAAATGACTGTAAACGTAAATTCTCCCTCTTTCACAGAATGGCTTGGACGAGAAGACGGATTACATCGAGTAAGAGCTGTCCTTGATTCACCTAACCTATCGTATCCGGCGTTTATAAAGGCGAGATTGATCGCAATTGGAAATCTTTACGTCCCCTGACGAATGCTGAGAGGTGGTTTACGTAAATCTAGTTACAGCTTGGCTGCCATACGTCCCTTTTTCGACCGCAAATTTCGATATTCAGTTCCGGTTCGGAAAAACCGTGCCCCCTCGGTCATTGCTTCGCCTGCGGCACGACGGCCTTGTGGCTTTGGAAGGACATGTAAGTGTTCCAAATAAGTGCCACCACGTTGGCAGTGAGGACCTGAGGTAAAAAAATGGGGACCATGCATGTGTGATGAATTAGGGCTTGAGAAGTGCCAACAACTGCTGGATGAAGTTTATGGCAACTGCCTGGTAAAGAGCTAAAAGTGGGAAAAAAGACCATTTCGGGTCCTCTTAATCAGGGCCGACCTACTACCCACTACATTATGCGTGAAGAATCTCACTCTAACAGCAACAGTAATGTAGCAGCAACAGAGCATCAAGAGAATCCTACATTTATGCAGTGAACTGCACAGAGGAATATGACAAATCGTGCCGGTAAGTATAAGTATAAGTAAGGCTTGTAGGACTAGTCCCAAAGCCTATTAAAAACGTTAGGTCTCACGCGCCATGGCATGCTTCCTTCACCTTCACACAACCGTTCGCACCCCTTCAATCCCACCTTCACACAACCCTCCCCGCTCTGACTATTTGGCTTCCCCTAACCTGGGTGGAGTTAGACGTCGTCCTCCACCATCGCGGCTAGTAATCATACTTCAAAGCAGCGACTCGTGAGGTCCCGTATGTTCGTCTTTACCCCCGGGCCCCCCCCACGTATCTTCAGTATCAGCACAAGGATTCGTTATATTCGCCTCTTCACCCCTCAATATACACACTCCTACCCATACCTGTAAGTTTGGCGGCACAAACCGGAAATTGAGGTATTGCGCCGGTATCCACAGCACCCAGTTGACCTTGACGGTCTCCAGAAGGTCCTGCTCTAACTTGGGTTTTATAAGGTGTGGCTTGCCCTAGAACGGAACATGGGAGGATGCCAGCAGCAGAGAACAAATTAAACAGTTTGATTGAGCAATAACATCATGAGCCTTTCTTTCATAGAGCAGCGTACCTCAATCGTGAACAATACTGAGATGAAGGTGGCTAGGAACACGGGAGCAAATACGCCCTGGTCCAGCAGCAACTGAATAGTTGCACCTGCGAGCCGCGGGGGTGCCAAAATGATAGGTCAGCTTAAGCAGGAGAAGCCACATCATAATCGCCTCCTCGTGAAGCACACTCCTAAAGTTCAAAATTTACCGACGTTCTTATTTAAAACCCTCTCCCTTCCCTGACCCCTTCGCGTCTGCAGCAATGTCGTCCGTACGTGCCCACCCGTGCGTCTTCTGAGCACGTGGGGAATGTGAGTCAGATGGCAGATTGTATAGCCCATTAAGACAAATGTGTGCTTTGATTAGGCCACGGATCCGTGTATAGCGACATGCAGGCATGGTGCTTTCAGGGTTATCTATTATGCAAGTGAGTTACTGCACGGAGGAGTCGAACCAGTTAGGACGACAACAGCAATGCGGGTTACAGTGAATGCGCCGGCTGTCTGGACTTGCCTGTTGTGCCACCTGCCCGAACGAGTTTGTTGAGCAACGCATACCAGTAATGCAATGTGGGAGCAACAACTGCAAGGCCCTGCGTGACGTGAAGTAGGAAGCAAGGTCACAACAGCCAAACTACGCCCCATCGTTTTGTCGTACATCAATTTGTCGGATTGGGCCAAGCTAAATACATAAGTGTCTTACCATAAATGTAAAGATGGCTGTGCGCCGAATGTCCCACTTTCCAGCCTCAATGAAAAGTTGACAAAAAACATCTCCAAGCGCATTTAAGAGGGCACATGTGAGAGCTTTGGTAAGCAGCTGCAATTGTCATGAAAATGGAGGTGCGGCTGTCAGTTGTAGCATGCAAAGAGCCGTACGGGTCCAGGTGTCCAGGACGCTTACCGGGGCTGACTCGAGGCAGCTCATGTACCATGCCCAAAGCCCAACGGATGCTCCTTGGGGCTTGCGGTGGCCGCCGTCCCCCGAAAATCCAACTGGCTTCCTTCCCGCACTTCCCCCGCCACTACCACTTCCGGAACCCTCGACGGCTCGGCAAACCATTCGCCGCTGAATAGGTGATCCTGGACAATAAAAAATGATTATGAAAACCTGCCTGGTCAAACGTTAGCTATAATCGGGAGCATACCCGGCGCCGGCGTGACAGGTTTTCCGGATGATACGCAGCGACGCCTTCCCAACCCGGCAATGGCACTGGTGTGAAAATGTCTGGTTTGAAGGTAAGTACGTAACAAAGATTGCGAGATGCAGTGAGACGCCATGTCTTCGCAAATTTGGAATGCTGACCGAGTCCCGCCTGTGCGAGTTTGAGCAATTCAAACGTGCTTCATAGATGTCCAAGATAAAAATACAAGTGATGTGAACGCAACTCATTCCGCAAGGTCATGATGGAATATCGAGCCCGACAAATGTACCGTACAATATGTAAATCATTGCGGAGACGGAGGTCCATGGACCGTGCGCAACCATTTATACCAATTTCCGAAGATCCATTTGAATTGTACCCCTTGGTATTGTGAATTTATACTCGATCTTTCTAAAATGGTCGCATCCTCCGGCAAAACGCTGCCTTTTCCCCAGATGTTTGCGTCTAGTGCTATCGCTGCATGCACTGCAGAGGTAAATTACAACTTAAATAGATGTTTATTTGTGATTTTCTCTTGGTGGATCCGTGCACTTAGGTATGAGTATGAAGCGCAGGCTCTAACGCTTCCGCTCGACACGGCCAAAGTTCGGTTGCAGCTGCAGTCTGGAGGTAGCAAATACAAGTAGGTCTTTGGTGATCCACGAATATATGCTGATCAGGACAGAGAGATTGATGCCTTGCACGAAATCTCGTGCAGAGGTTTGCTCGGCACCGTCTTGACAATTGCGCGCGAGGAAGGCCCTGCCTCTCTTTGGAAGGGTCTTGAGCCGGGTAAACGCTGATAATCGACCTCGTAGCCGGCCGTACCCCTCTTGAGGCACATCGATGTAGTAGGCTTGTTTTTTGCATTACAGGCTTGCATCGTCAGTGCTTGTTTGGCGGCCTTCGCATCGGCCTGTATGAGCCGGTGAGGACACAAGCTGGTGAACTGGGATATACCCGCACGTCAAGGACACACGTGATAGGATAACATGTGCCTTGGGGGTCCAGCGGACTAGTACTTCACACCCGTTGCCTGATGGGATGAAGGCGTAGCCGCATCTGCGTGGAGACAGATACCAACGAACAGTGTTTCCATTACAGGTCCGTAATGTCTACGTTGGCAAGGACTTCAAGGGTGATCCCCCTTTGCACCTGAAGATTGCAGCTGGTCTCACGACGGGGGCCCTTGGCATTTCAGTGGCCAGTCCCACTGATCTCGTCAAGGTAAGATACGTGGAGCAGAAAAGACGTTCTACATGAATCCAAACCCCTCAGCACTATGGGGCAAAAGCCAATCTCGCACTGACGTGGGTGGGCCAACTAGAGACCTAATATTAAAAAATAGTCGTGGAGTAACATCGTAAACGGGTGGCAGTATCGTTACCCTTCTTGGCATCGTGCGGTGCTGATGAAAGCACATTACTGCTTGGATCGCTACAAGCTTGGTTCCTTGTTTGGCCATACTCATCCAATACCCTGCCCCGAGATCCATTTCGTGCTTACAGTAACTTTGGTTACACCCACTGAGCGCGGATACACCGCAACGAACACCATACATGCGATTGCGCTGCTCGACATTGACTGGTGAAGAAACGACCGAATGGTCAACGCCTAGCCCGCAGATGCAAACAAAGATGTATGTGGAACCTAAAGTAGCGTAACATTACCAAAGTGCTTACTAGTTACTAGTTCTTTCGGGAAGCTGCTCGGTGCGAATTGTAAACACTCGTACAATTAACAAACAGATGCAGAAATGTACATGCGTAGGGCTAGATATCCTACTCCGCCTAGGTAGGTAGGATAGGTGCAAGATATTGACTTTGGAGATGCACCTGCGTGTATAATGATGCGATGCGGTCTTAGGAGTGTAAGTATGTGTGTATGTATGTATGCACAAATAGTAGGCCTGACTTACTGATTGGTAGGCTACTTGGAACCATCCTGTGTATTGATCGTTGTGTGTTTTCGTTTTAAAGCATGGGTGTGGCAAAAAGGGTTTCAAGTGCTGTGAAAGCTGAGATGGGGGTGCACGAGCAAATTGCGATGAATATTCTTATCTCCGCACTCTTGTTGAGTACCTTAATGTTTTCTGTGAATGCGTTTGGATGAACTCCTTCTTTTGTTGAGGGGTGTTGGGGGAAGAGCGATTGGGGTTCAATAATGTGTAAATGCGTCTTCTGGGAGCAAGCGTCATCTGTGTGGACATGTGATAATGATGATGCCGTAGGCATGAGATACGGGATAGTGCATGGTATGGACCGCGGCGTCCTGCAGCGTCTGCCGTGTAACCGTATGTTGATTGTCCACTTCTTCTCGTTTGCAGGTGCGGATGCAGGCAGAGGGCAAGCTTCCCGCGGGAACACCGAAGAAATATTCGAGTGCGTTCGCCGCCTATGGCATCATCGCAAGGTTGGTTTACCTACGGCGAGGTGCTTGGGGCTACTAGGCACGTGCAGCTGCTCTGGCCCTACCCCTACGTGTGAGCTATGCGCCGCCTGCAGGGAGGAGGGCGTGCTAGGCTTGTGGAAGGGTCTTGGTCCCAACATAGCGCGCAACGCCATCATCAACGCAGCAGAATTGGCCAGCTATGACCAGGTGAAGGATGAAGGCGATGAATGTCGAAGAAAGGGGAGGGTGGCAGGCAGTTGTATGAACCTTCATGTATGCGGACCCTGCCAAGTACAGGCTGGGGGCTAATTAAGGACTCTCAAGAGAGCCTAATTAAGCCTAATTAGGTAAGGAAAGGAGTAGGACTTTCCGGAGAGGTCAGGAAAGTTGCCCAAACTGAGGCTCGAATTAAGGAAGCCTCAAAGCTTTGTTTTAAAAGAGTTTTTTGCGCAACTAGTCAGGACTTGAAAGGTTATATTGAATAAGAATTAAACGTAGAGGTTTACCGGGATGGTTTCATTTATACCCAGGATTATTCCAATTGACGAATATTCCAATGTTCTAACGAAGTTAGAGAAAAAAGACGCACCTAAAAAATTAAGAGGAACTAAGATTACTTTTTGGCCGGTCAGGCCTAATTAGGACCCAGCCTGTAGTCGGCGGGGTGCGCATGCGCTGATGCAGAAGACATTCCGATGCGCCTGCGTGATGTCACTGAAGTACTGCCTATCCTGGTTTGCGTCTGGGCCCCCCTGCTTGGGAGGAGCAAGCGTCACCGCTACCCCGTGATCTCTGTGTGCGTGCGTGTTTGTGCCAATGCAGATCAAGCAAAGTCTCTTGGGGGCTGGACTTAAAGACAACGTTGGGACGCACCTCTTGGCGGGTAAGTACTTGGCGTACTTAGGGGTTGCTGATAGGTTAAAGCGTTCCAATGTCGCGTCTCTCATACGGCCGCATGTTCGCTTATATCGCCCTATGGTACAGGTCTCGGTGCGGGATTCTTCGCGGTGTGCATCGGCTCGCCTGTGGACGTCGTGAAGTCGAGGATTATGGGTGAGCTGTGGGCACTGTTGATCTTAAGTGTGAGACCGCGTGGCGTCCACCAGGACCGACAAGTCATAGACCGACAAGTCCGATTGATTCATTGCTGCAACGACAGCTTCATTTTGGAATTTGGGACTTCGTTTCATAGCGATGCGAACGAAGGTTCGTTACTATGACAGGTCGTATGGCCATGGAATTCGAGCTTCTGGGGTTCGTGTATGCGCGTGCGCGCGTGTGTGTGTGTGTGTGTGTGCTGCAGGGGACCGCGCTGGCCGCTTCTCCGGGGTGCTGGACTGCTTTGTGAAGACGGCCCGCGACGAGGGCATGCTTGCGTTCTACAAGGGCTTCGTGCCCAATTTCGGGCGCCTGGGCTCCTGGAACGTCGCCATGTTCCTGACACTGGAGCAGGTGGGTTGCCCATTCGGGGGGATGATGGGTGTGCTGGCGTTTGTCTGATAGGTGCGGTCGTGTCAGCTACACGTTATGCAGTAAGGCAAGTAGACATGGCCAAGCTGCTGCGGGCTGCCTGGTAGCTTGTGTCCCTTTAGTTGACTTGTCCTCCCAGCTCAGTTGCTTACCGCGCAAGACAGAATCAAAATATGCTAGGCCGGTGTATATATGTCGTACACAGCGCAACAACGCAGTCTTCCACAACGAAGACTTCTTTTACCCGACTGTGTATCAGTCTCTCTCTCTCTTACTATGTATGCATGCATGTATGTATGTACATATATAAATATATTTTTTTCCGGTCTCAGCTCTCAATTCGATTCGGATGGATGAGTCTGTCTGTGTGATGTACCTGGCAAATAGGCGGCGCTCCATGGAGCTTTAGTTCCGACCCAGGACTCCCAGGACTCATAATTTGCCACCACAAGGCAGTGAGCTTGTGCGTCACCGGGCTTGGGGTCCCTAGCTCTCAAGGCCCTGGAGGAAGCATCCTTACATACCCCTCATCCCTCTTTTATTCGCCTTACCCCCCTGGCGTTCAGCCACCGTTGATAAAGCAACAGTTCGGAGGGCGAGGGAGGTGGTTTGGACTTGATCGGACCAGATGCTTGCCACGCGGTGCGAAGGTCTGCATTGTCAGCCTCCCACCTCCAACATCGAATTACCCGATCCTGACTTTATCTCCCCCTCCTCCCCAATCCTTTGTTGGTGAGGCCCTCGGGGACGTGTGACGTGACCAGTTGCCGCGGTGGTACCCATCCCTGCAACGCATTTGCCTGTTTGCTCTCTGTAGGTGAAAAAGCTGTTCGTCCCGAAGGACAACTGAAATAATTTGCGTCTGTATGGCGGCTGGTAGTACTCCGCCTGAGTGGGCGGCCTGTCAGTCAGTGGCTTGTGTTCCTCAACAAGGCTGCGTGCGCGACTGTGTCCACCGAGGCTCTACCGTGGATATATCGCTGACGCTGAAAATGAGCAAAGAATGTTGCCACCATCTGATTTACTGCAAGCCCTCGCACCTCCGTCCGCATTCTGGTCTCAGTTCTGGTGCCGGGGGAGGTCAGCTTGGTGGCGAATATTGCCTGCCATGCATGGTAACTATGGCTTTTAACTATGTCACATTTCTTATGGATGAAAGAAAGCATCAGCAGGGTGTAAATCAGGGTACGTATTTACCGCCGTCGGACGTGCAGTTCTCCACTGTACATTCCATTTTGAAATCCATTCCAAGCGTATGTGAACAATCCATTCCTCGCTCCTAGTCCCAGCAGAGGGCTAGAGCACGGGCATAGGAAAGCAGGTGTCGCACGCAGTTCAGATGGAATGATGTTCAGTGCACATCTCCGGGCTGGGGCTTCGCCGTGTATGACTCAACCGGAGTCGTTAAGCACTGGAGTCACGTCTGCTGTCGCCCAGCTGTAAGCCCTTTGACACCAGGCAAGGGTCCAATGGTGCACATGACGGCCTGATGGCGCACACTTGTTCTGTCATGGATTTCCCTGTGGACGTAAAGGCAGTTT